>CM077306.1:23750000-25000000 GCA_039655065.1 Glossophaga mutica
GACCTGCTAAGACACCTTAACAGAGCAGAGGATTGATCAACACCAGTGATACTTGCTATGAGCCAGGCGATGTTGTAGGTGAGTAAGACAGGAAAGCTGTCGAGCACAGAGATTTTAAACAAACCACTGAGATTCTTGCATAGAGTGAGGCCTTCTCTGAAGGAAATACACAGTGTATAGGACAAGAGAGTTACTGGGTGGCTACTCAAGGTTGCATGATGGGGGGAAGGGGTTCTCTCTGTCAACGTGATTTTGAGTTGGGTGAAGAGAAGAAAGCAGCCCTGTGAAGGCCTGGGGAGAGGTTCTCCCTGCAGAAGGAGTATTGACTGCAAAGGCTAGGAAGTGAGGCAGGACGGTGGCCAGGCTAGGTTTCTCGGCATCCCTCGGGGTGGGGAGCAGGAGATGGGCAAGTCAGGGTGAGGCAGGCAGTGACTGACACTGAGGACAAGTCATTCAGCACTCTTTCTGGAAGGCTGCTCTGGGGTACCTCTATTAGTCAGGTACTTTTGGCTGCAAGTAACAACAAAACCTAACTAGCAGTTGATTAATGATATAAATTTAAAAAAATTTAATGGAACAACAAATCTGCAAGTTGGCAGTTGCAGGGTTGGTGAAGCAGATGAATGACATCAGCAAGTTCCTGGGACTTTTCTCTCCACGTTTTTATCTTGAGTATGTCGGAGGTGAACTCCATCACGGTTGCATGATACACACCCCAGCTCTGAGCTCTGTGTCCTCACCTAGCAGCAGACCAAGCAGGAAAGAGGATGCAACTAAGAACATTTTCTTTGTGTAGGGTCCCTTCTGTTATCCGAGAGACTTCCCCCAGCAACTCCCAGCAGACTTCCTCTTCTACCTTCCTGAACAGGACTGACAAGATATGCACCCCTAGGCTCAGGGGGAACAGAGGGCATTAGTTCAGCTTGGCCCTGTCGGCCCAGCACAGTCACTGCCCACCAGGTGGTATCTGCCACATGCTCGCCCAGATCTCCTTAGGAGAGGAACCCCGTGGAATAACTGAAGTAGGGCGGGTGGTCCGGAGGAGGCTGTTGTTTCAGGCTCATGTGAAGGAAAGGGGCCAGAAGTGGTCTTGTCTGGGGTTCGGTGGGTGGTGTGGGAGGTGAGGGCTGCTGGAGTGCTAGAGAGGACGCAGCGGACCAAGTCGTTTTTGCAGTGCAAGATGGAGAAGGTGGGGGAGAGTGAGCTTGGAGGATGAAGTTAGCAGAGGTGCAGGGTAAGAGCTGGAGATAATGGTGCAGCTCTGGGCAGACCCTGTGGGTGTACATCCCAACCTGACCACTGACTTGCTTGCCACACACTGCTCTGTACCTCCTTATCTATCAAATGGGGTAATAATAGTGCCTGTCTCATAGGACCTTAGGACAAATAGACATTTAGTCCAAGTAAAAGCTCACCAGGCAATCCTGGCGTACAGCAAGCAGTCAACAAAGGCCGGCTAAGATTTCATTGTTATTCGCTACCACTCTCTTCTTCCTGTGTCAGATTATCATGCATTCAGACCACAGAGAATCTTCACATGTGCTACCTCGCTGGCTCCTTGGTCACACCACTCTCCTTAAAGCACCTTCTGGCCATAAGCCTGAGAAAACTTTTGGTGGTGCTAGGCCCCTGGCAACTCGGCCCCATGCTTCTTTCAGGGAACGGCTCACCAGGGTGAGTTCTCTGGGGCTGAGGATGAGAGCAGTCTTGGTCAGCGCCTCCGCCTCTGTTAGGGTCCCTCAAAGAAGCTGCAATTTCTTTGATGCTCAGGGCTCAGGAGTGTTGCTGGCATTGCCTCAGTTGCTTCTCACTGTGCCTGGGAGGCTGGGGGAGTGTGGAGGTGGAGGGGAGAGGTGTGAATGGAGAAGCTCGACCTTTTGATTCATTTCCCGTCAGAATCTGGGCATCTGTGGGAGAGCTGAACTCTGTTTTATGAGAGGATTTTTTTTTTCTTTCTTTCCTTCCTTCCTTTTTTCTTTTCCCATCAACACTTGTCAGGGATTCAAGGCAAAAAGCTTGGCAAAGGCCTGGGCTTCTGCACCATCTCAGGCAAACGATGGGTCTAAACAGGGAACAGAGCAAGGCATTGTTCCAACACTGCAGAGTGGGAAAAGTAGGTCAGGGAAGAAAGTGCAGGTTTGACAGAACTGGGAATTGAACTTGTCACCTCAGAGCCCATTGGTGTAGAAAGTGAACAGCCAGCAAGGGACCGGGAATAACTGAAGTCTGCTGCCGGGGTGGGGGTGGACACATGCTGTGAGAAGCCGCCTGCCGCCTGGTCACTGCCTCCCTCCTAGCAGGGCCAGGCGCATCCACCCTCCTCACCGCCCCCCCCCCCCCCCACCCAACCCCTACCCTGGGAAACTAAAGCAAGTGATGATTCTGGACGGCAAAGCAGCTGAGACTCTCTCTAGAGAGAATGCCAGGCGGCAGCTTCCCAGCCATCAGCTGCATTTGCAGGACTGGGAATTGAGACAAACTCCCCCTCTCAGACGAGGCTCTAATTACAATCAACATCACCTTCTAGGAAACTTCTTGGGTGGATGGCTACCAGCAGAGAAAAGCTTCCTTCTCACCACCCCTCTGGTTACTACTGTACAGCCAGGGGTTCCAGCTGTAGCCTGGAAGAAAAAAAAATACCTCTTTCAACTTGTCCAAACCTGCATAATTCTCCTCGTTTGTCCTGGAGTCAAGAAGTGGAGTTATAGTGGGTGCAGGGTGTTTTTTTCCCTGACTCTTGTTCATCTCTTTTTGGAAATATCTGCATTTTTTTTTTTGTTTTGTTCTGGACACTGTTTTTTCCTAACATATACCTGCTCCTCCTTGCAGGTCTCAAAAGTCGTTCAGTCTCAGTAAGAGTGGCTTTGAACTGGTCATTTCAGACCTGCCGGTCACAGCATTGGCACCGAGAAATGCAAGTTCATTGGTTGGTCCTCCATGGAATATTTTGAACCAGTGCTTGGATCTGAAGAAACTTGTAGCTGAGGAGCACAAACCTCTATGCCTATCACCCATTCCTGGACTTGCTTCTGCAATGAATGACTTTTCTCTCTCTGTGAACTGGGGATAGCATTGAGAGTAACAACACTAATTTAAAATGGAAAGACTATTGGACAGGATCCCAAGGCTCAAATTCAGTTCTGCTATTTATCCAGTCCAGGAATTTATCTAGCAACTTTAGGCCATTTACTGAAACTCATCACCTTCAGATTCCTCAGCTATGAAATGGGGGTAATATCACTTACAGCACAGTTATAAAGTTTCAACCGAACATAAATGAGGTTCACGTGTGAGAACACCTTTCTCAGGCCTGACACTTAGAGGAAGCCAAATCCAGGGTTTGGGTCCTTCATTCCTCCTTGTTGATAACGATGAAAGAATTTCTGGAAGAAGTATTGGAGGTAGATATACTTAAGACTGATTTTTAAAAAAAGAATGGAACCGAGCATAGGATATGTCTTGACATCCAGTCCTGCAATGTCCAATACAGTAGCCACTAGCCACTTGTGGGTATTTAAATTAAAATGAATTAAAATCAAATCAAATAAAAAATGCAATTCCTCAGCCATAATTCAGGGGTTCATGGTCTCGGGTGGCTATCATATTGGACAATGCAGATACAGAGCATTTCCAACATTGCGGAAAGTTCTATTGGACAATGTTGAAAGAATTCTGCCCTGGTTGGTGTGGCTCAGTGGGGTGAGCGCCAGCCTGTGAACCAAAGGGTTGCTGGTTCGATTCCCAGTCGGGGCACATGCCTGGGTTAAGGGTCAGGTCCCCAGGAGGAGGCATGCAAGAAGCAACCACACACTGATGTTTCTCTCCCACTCTATCTCCCTCCCTTCATCTGTGTCTAAAATAAATAAATAAAATATTTTTTAACAAAGAATTTTTATATGAAGTACTTTACCATAATAGCAGAACAAGTTTCTTAAGACAGAACCCAGATTTCCCTTTGCCTGGAACTGTACCGTCTTCTTTCAGTGACATTGCCGTTAAGACACACAGTATTTGTTTCAAACCGTGACCAAGGAAACGTACTTTGTACACAGCATGCTCGCATCCTCCTTTCAGCCCTGCACATGTGCACATGTGTTTTCTGACCAGCTCCCACTCTTCCTACCAAGCTCATCGAGGAGGAAGGCCTACAAGTACAACTTAGGTGAAAATCGAGCTCTCACAGACCTTACCACCCACATGGCTTTGCGCCTGGGATATGAGGGAGAGAACACAACCACACTCTGTAATTGTACTACGGCATAGAAGAGGTGACTTTAATGCAGATAGGAGCGCTGCTTCTGCCTGCCTTCTAATAGCTGAGCTGGAGATGAATTTCTCTGGGGGGTGGGGTGGGGTGAAGGAAGTTGTTGCTGTTGGTGGTGATGAGTAAGAAGGTTGGGGAAAAAAGAATCTTTAAAGAAAAATGAGTGTTGTGAAACTAGAAAGAGGGACATTTTCTAAATGTCAAGCTGCGTTAGCTTCTGGCTATCAGTATTAGTGAAAGGACACTTGGTGTCATTTTCCACAGGCGTGGCTGATACCCCAAGGACCAGTCACTGCAGGCTGCCAAGTGACAGCCCTGCCCGCAGGGCAGGGAGCACAAGCTCATCCAACTGCTCTCACTTTCTGTGATCCAAATAGAGCAGAAGAAGTTTCCTAGAGGGATTAAAGCGCACACCTGAATGACTCCAGCCCACTCCAGCCTGGAGAGAAGCAAAGTCCCGGTGATGGGAGCCGGAAAGCATGAAATAAGCCAAGGTTAATTTACACTGTGAGGGAAGTTTGAATTATTTATCTTCTGACCCTGTACCAGGTACTTTTCCCTGCAATCTGTTACAGTTTCTTTAGGGGCAGTAGAGTCACGCAGCTTCCTCAACTGCCTTCTAAAAACATGCCTTGTCCTCCAGTTTTAAGCAAAGGGATTGCTGACATAGGGCTCGTGTGTCGATAGCAGTCTGGAAGGTGCCTTTCAGGAGCAGCAAATGTGGCCCGGCTAAGGGGAGGGAGGCAGCAGCCACTTAGCACTTCATTCCCACTTGGGCCGCCTGGTTGGGAAGAAGAAGAAGAGGGATTAAAAGCAAGAAGTGAGAAAAGCATCTGAGGGTTTGGAGAGGGAGGGAAGGAGGAGGAAGTTCCATAGGAGATGCACGATCTGTCATCCTCAAATCATCAGAGCTCTTCCTTTTGTCTTTAAATGCCATTTCCCACTGAAAGTTCATCCGAACAAGAATAAAAATCTAGACAAAGCTTTATTGGCTTAAGTAAGCAGGAACATCTTGGGAAGAGGCTAGTGCCTACTCAAAGAAATCAGGACTGTGGACTGGTTGGCTAGTCTTGTGCGTTAGGGCTAGTTCTCACGTCAAGCTGCACTGTGAAGTGTCACAAAATATGCCAAGCAGTTTCTGGATCTCCGAGGCTGCTTTGGCTGGCATTTTATTTAGCTTGTGACATTTCTTACTGTAATCTGGTGGGCATCATGACTGCCCAAACGTGCAGTTGTCACAGAATTTAAAATCATGTACAAATCCTCCTCAGTTCTAATTGCCTCTTCACGGCCATCATTTCTGACCAGGGTGCAGCAGCTGAGTGTGCGTGTGCCCGTGCTGCGTCTCTGCACCTGTAGAGGTGGCAGCTTCACACGGAGCTGTGGGCACGTTTAAACGAGGCCTCCCTGCAGGGCGAGACAGAGGTAAACCTTCCAGGGGCAGGAACTGAGAAGTACCTACATGCAGACTAGGATTTTACCTTTTATCTGTGGTTGAAACCATGTAAAGTAGAGGTCACAAACTCAGATGCCTACAGGGGCCCAGCTAGATGTAAAGGACTCAAGGAAACAAATGAAGTGGGTTGGGAGTGAGGTAAGAGGCAGTGGGGAGGATTGTAGCACACTGGAGAACACACGGCTGGCGTAAGAGGAGCTGGTACTCAGTTCCAGAAGATCGGTGCCGTGCAGGAATGCTGGCACAGCATTTCCGGATGTACCAGCCATTTTGTGAAGTCTTCTCATTTTTCAAAAATATTGGCCTTAAGTGAATAGTATGACCCAAGCAAAAGCATCCATGGGCCAGATTTAGCCAGTAGAAACCAGTTTGCAAAGCATGATTTGCAATCGTCTGTGACGAGGCTGGTTCCAGTACACTGATTTGCAAAAGTAATTAGTTTCATAGCTCCATGATCCCGAAATCCCCTTGAAATGGCACTGGTATCTAACGAGGCCAAGGGGGTGAACTGCGTACTCCTTTCGTGTGCAGCCATTTTGCTAAGGAGCTCTTACCAGCCCTTCTCTGTAGAGCTCCTCTTCCTCTTCCAAATATGGCCTGGTCCTTCTAGGGGAGTGGAAATTGTGCTCTCCCTCCTCTTCCAGCTAATTGCTTTAATGCATCCTGCATGTATCCAGGCTGCCGCCCCTAACCACTGGGTCATCACTTATTCACAGGCCTGAAGTCCCTGAAGCAGCCTCCTGCTGGCCCTCACCCTGCAGGGGGTTAATGTAGTCTAGTTAGCGAGTCAGAAAGAAAGATGACATCATTTTCATGTCAGGAATGAGGATGCGTGTTTGTGTCTGTAAGGGTTACGGGGTGCAAGGAGAGGAAAACCGACCACTTCTCTTACGAGGTGGCCCGGTGTGTGTCCCCCACCCCCTGCCTTTGTCTTTTGCTTCCAATCCAGTCTGGCTTCTCCCAAGTGAGTTATTAATATGGGACACAGCCTGGCTTCCTCCCTTCTGTCTCCTCATATAAATCCAACTAATTAATTTACTTTAACAAGAGGAATCTTTTTCTACCTCTTCCAATCTTTGTCGTTCAGCTTAGATTGTCTTAATTCAAAGCCAAGACACACAGCTTTCACAGTCACACATAGAACCTTATCCAGGAGGCTTGGGTGTGAAGGTCTCTTATTCTGCGGAATCAGACCGTCCACGATCGTAAACTGGGAGAAAAGGAATCTTAAGTAAAGGGGCTGTCAAATGGGAAGACAGGTTAGAGAGCAGGTGAAAGCTAGGACTCACCTCCTGTCCGGTCCAATTGATGAAAGGAAAATGGGGACCCTGGCTGTGCTGGAAATCTGACATTCTGAAGAGATTTACAAATGCTTTTGAGAAAGCTCCACTACATTGCGTTTACACAATGCCACGGAATGATGGCCCGAGAAAGCCTGCTCTTGAACAATTACGTACTTCGATCGTGGGTCTCCTTCCCGCGTGTGGAAACCCCACCCAAATATGCCACGAGTTGCCAGTTTAGAAAATTGTACCCCCTCCGCCCCCAATGCTGAAGCAGTCAGGGTCGTGTTGGTTTCGGTGTTGCCCTGACTTTTATTGCCCACTGTTACAAAACAAGGCGGACCCCTCAGGGGAAACTCGGGTCAGATGAGGAAGGTGAGCTACTGTAGGCAAACCAAGGGTGGGTTGGGGAGGGCCTTCTGGTCCCTGCAGCTGCAGGAAGGTGTGGGACTGATTTTGCATGTGAATGAGGACTAGTAACTTCCCAGATCCTCCTTACGGTTCCTTTAATTCTTTTCTTTGCCACAGTGGATTTCCTTTCTTTGTGGAGAGTGTCAAAGCTTGTCTTTCGAAAGCCAAAAAAAAAAAAAAAAAGGTAAAAAAGAGGATTTGCAAAAATAAGTGCCATGCTGTCCATTTGCACACCCATGCAGAGGAGTCAGGAACTGCTAATGAATGTACCAGCTGTGTGTGGAAAATCAGCCAAGCTGAGGCTTGAGGCTTTCTTTCCCTTCTCGGCTGAGATCCTTACTCTAGACTGCCCTTGAGAAACACGAGCCTGCCTTCCACTTTCCGCTGCAGCCAAATAAGAACAAAGGTGAGGCTCTCCTGGAATACTAGATAGAAAAGAAGCAACTATAATCCCTCCCTTGGTCTGGAACACCCAAACTGCAGTCAAAGCCCCTTTCTCCTTTTTAGGGCCTGAGACCTTTGAAACTCTGCTTTCCAGGATTTAAGGACTGGAAAGCCGGGTTACCTTTTTAAGTGTGTTTCCTGTTCCTCTCCCCCCATGTTCTCTCCGCTTCCCCTCCTTGCCACCTTCCTTGTTGCTTTCACCTTCTTGTTTTCTCCAGCTTTACTGAGGTATATAAATGACAACTGTAATAGTAGTATATTGATATTTAAAGTGTACAGTGTGATTCGATACATGCACTCATTAGGGAAGGAGTCCCACCATCGAGTTAATTAACACATCGATAGCCTCACATGTTTACATTTTTTGTGTGTGAGAGAACGCTTAAATTCTATTCTCTTAGCAAATTTCAGCTTTACAATGCAGTATCATCAACTATAGTCATTATGTTATACATTAGATCTTCAGACCTTATTCATCTTGTAACGGAAAGTTTGTACCCTTTCACCAGCGTCCTGGCAACCAGTCCTTGGCAACCACTGTTCTATTGTACTTTCTCTGTTTCTATGAGTTCAACTTTTTTTTTTTTAAGTCCACAGATAAATGGTACTCTACAGTATTTGTTTGTCTGGGGTTTTTTTTGTTTGTTTTTTTTTTTTTCCCTGTCTGGTTTATTTCACTTAGCGTAATGTCCTCCAGTTTTATCCGAGTCACAAATGACAAGGTTTTCTTTTTTTTTAAGGTTGAATAATAGTTCATTGCATACATACCACATTTTCTTTATTCCATTTATATGTTGCTTGATAATTGGGTTGTTTCCCCACCATGGCTATTATGAATAACGCTGTAATTAACATGACAGTACAGATATCTTTTTGAGAGACTGATTTTGTTTCCTTTGGACATATAACCAGAAGTGGAATTGCTGGATCATTGGTAGTTCTACTTTATTTTTTGAGGAACCCCCACACTGTGCTCCAGAGTGGCCACACCAGTTCACATCCCCATCAGAGGTATCCAGAGCCCCCTTTGCCCTCCTGGCCAGCGCTGGTTGGTAATGGACATTGGAACAGGTGTGAGGTGATGGCTCGTCGTGGTTTTCATTTGCATTTGCCTGATGATTAGTGATCCAAGTGCCTCTTGATCATTTGTATATTTTGGAAAAATGTCTATTCATGTCTTTTGCTCATTTTTCAATTGGGTTATTTGTGGGGGCACATTTCTGATACTCAGTTTTAATGAGTTCCTTGTGTTTTGGACATTAACTCCTTATCTGTTGGACAGTTGGTTTGCAAATATTTTCTCTCATTCCATATATTGCCTTTCCTTTTGCTGATGGTTTACTTTGTTGCACAGTAGTTTTTTTAGTTTGATGGTTATTTTTGCTTTTGTTTTCAAATCCTAAAAGTCATTACCAAGACCAATGTCATGGAGTTCACCACTGTTTTTCTTCTAGGAGTTTTATGGTTTCAGGTGTTACACTCAGGTCTTCAATCCACTTGGAGTTGATTTTTGTGTGTGGCATAGGATAGGGGTCCAGTTTCATTCCCTTCTCCTTTTCAATACTGTAAACGACCTAGTTACTTTTTGACTAAAATGGCTCAAAACCCACTGTGTATGAACGTAGGGATTACTGCCATCTTGACTTTGTCCACATTCATGTGCTTTGTGAAGTGAAATGTATGCTTCACCCTTCGTGCAGCCCTTTGGCTCATTCACTTCTATAATAACAATAGCTACTTTTTATTGAGCATTTGGTACACACAAAGTACCACACTAAGAGCTTTGCATGTATTTCCTCACTTAGTGCAATTACTAAAACTGGGGAGAAGTGGAACATTTCCTTTCTGCATCCCACTCATTCTTTATTAATGGATTCCTTCGTAGATGGGACGGTGCCACTATACCTAACGTAGGCCCACATGGTGACTATCACCAAGAATAAAGTTGCTTCAGTGCACAGACATTCTCGTTCAAGAGGAGGAAAGGAAAAGGTGTTTTTCAAAACCAGTGCATCTACACCCATTTTGAGGAATTTGCTCACAAGCGACTTGGATGCCTCAAGATGAATTAAATTATTTGCTTCCAAAGCTTGGTCTCGGTCAAGCCACTCAATCTCTTGTGCTTTAATTTCTTCATCTGTAAAATGAAGTTTAATGGGCTTATGTCATGGGCTTAGAACAGTGCATGAGATGTTGTAAGCGGCCAAGGAATGCTGTTATCATTGTTGTTGTTATTAAATCATCACATTGACATTCTGGAGAAGGTATTTTTATCCCCATTTTACAGATGAGGAAACTGAGGCAAAAGGACATAACATGTTGCTGGAGCTGATACAGACAGACGGTGATGGAGGCAGTGATTGTAATCCTAGGTCACTCTTGCTCCAGGGCTTACAACTAAAATTCAGTGTTGCTTCTCATTACAGAAATTAATATCTGGTCATGGCTGTATAGAATACAATTCCTTTTTCCTGTAGGAACCCTGAGCTGTAAAGCAAACATAAAATGTCCTATAGACCGGACATGTGTCACACGAGAAGCATTTTCGATCCCTCTGGTAGAAAGAGAGTGCTTAATTACCATGTGCCACTGCTGTTAACCTCTGCAAATAAGTCTAATTATCACAGATTAATGAACAGAGCTTAGGCACATCTAAAGGGGCTTTGCTGAGGGGTTTTCATTTCTGCATTTCATTATCTCCATAAACGCTGTTGTTCCCCATGCACACGATTATGGGACTTTTATTATTTTTTTTTAGCTGCACTCTGTGAAATATCAACAACACTGCCTGTGAAACAGCTCAGGGCAGGGATCGCTTTCCAGGAACCCTTTAGGAAGCCTGTGAGTTGGGTGGCTGCTGCTTTGCTGTTTACTGATGAATCATGCCACATTGGTTCATAGGGAATAAAGCTTAGACAGTTGCCAAGGAAACAGGATGAGATTTTGGAAATATCTGAAACCATGGTGAAATTTCCAGGAAAAATCGATGTCTTAGTCAAGAGTCAGGTTAAGCCTTCTCTGTATCAGGGTGAGTGGCAACAATGCAAATACAGCTTGAAGGATGCATTCCTGTCGGCACCACGACTTAAAACCACACACACCATACTGTGATTCTCAGAGAATGTCTTCTATGAATAGAACCACCATGTTAGCTATACTCAAACTGGAAAGCAGCCATCGCGGGTTCTTAGGGCTGTGCTTGGCAGCCATCTTTGAATATGTGTGAGAGCTCGGAGAGAAAGTCCCTGGCGAGGAGCTTGGAAATCCCAATGTCACATGTGGCAAGAGAGCCTGCTGGCAGCTAGCAAAGGGCTTCAGCCGTGCAGAGGCTGGGACCTAAGGAAGACCTTGAGTGCAATCCACCAGACACGTTTCATTAATAAATGATTAGATTTGCAAATCTTGTCAGTAGAGATTGCTATCACAGAATTAATGAAATAAATAATGAAACATTTCCTGTGTTTCTGGCTGGCTTTCAGAGCAGAGTAGATCTCTGCCTTTGTTGCAATTTATGGCTGTCTCTTTGATCAACACCTGGGGAGTTCAAGGAATGATTTTACAGCTTCCAACACCCGCCTTCGGCTTTTAGGTTTGCCTTTATTTCTTTTAACTTGACTTTTCATATCATTTTGTGCTTTAAACACAAAGGTTCCCCAGGATAATTTCAGATAAAGAAACCCAACGGGGTAAATAATCTGCAGTGAAGAAAATCTGAATTGTACTTGGAGAAACAACCCATTTAACACTGGACTTGAAAGGGAGGGGGGGTTGGCTTACAAATGAACACCAAAAAGTTCACAATTTTAGTTGAATGTCTCCATTCTACAGAGCCTAAAGCCAAGAGCACTTGCAGATCCAGAAGCAAACCAAGATGCCACCCAGTGTAGGTTACCTGGCAGGCAGACAAAGCGACCGCTCAGGACATTGGCAAGGCAGGGGTAGCTCGTATTTCTTTCGTTAAAAAAGAAAAAAATCCCAGATTTTTCATATCTCAAAAAGAGAACCAAAATAGTTGTGAAGAAATCAGAACATTGTTGGGTTTCTTTGTACTTAGTTTCTGACTTAGTATTATTTTAATTTGAATTCCTATCAGGAGTGAGACAGGCTGGAGCCCCAATGTGTCTTTACTGTATGGAACTTTCAAAGGGCTTCACGTACCCTGGTAACGTGTGAAATTTCTTCCCTGACTCTTACCAGTCTTACGGTAATGTAGTTGTTATGTGTGCCTGACAATGGGTAATCTTTCAGCGATTGGTACTCTATTATGTAATATTGATACTATAAATAGACTTTCAGTTCTTTTCCTCTGTGTCCCTACCCAGCAGATGAATCGGCACACACACAGACAGAAACTCACTATTTCTTGGAAGTCACAGTGAGTCCAAAGTCAGGGTTGTGATGGATTGTTTGCCCCTGGACTTACCTTCTTGGCAGCTGCCATTGTGCTCAGTTTTCATCACTGAAAAGTTACAACAGAACAAAGTTCAAATGCATCCAATTTTTAAGAATCCAATTAAAAATGTACCTTCGAGTGTCTACTTTTTTCTAGTTTCATCCTGTGGCATAGCAATTCTAGAGGCAAAACACAAGGGACATTTCTTGTCTACGTGATTTAGGTGATTTCTTTCATGACCAGGAAACTTTTTGGTAGAAAAAGACTTGAAAATGTAGTGGATTGTTAAGTTGAAGAAACAAAATGAATGCTATAATTGTAAGGATCAGAACAAAACAAAGAATAAAAACTCCCCTTTGAGCTCACAGAGGGGTGTGGGGCCCGTGTACATGGAGATAAGTGTTCTCTTGCTGTAATTTTATGATATATTTTTTCACTCACTTCCTACAATTCGCTAGTTCTCTAACAGGACTATATATAGTTGGTTCTATCTCCAAGGTGAGAACTGGATTTTGTTATCAAATGATTACTGTATTTCATTGACTCGAAGGTGAACATTTTTTTCACATTTTCTCAGTCCTGAGATCAGGAGCCATATCAAAGTTACCGTCACCCCAGCAGCAGTTGCGGTGTGGCCATCAGGACTATGCACGGGCACCAGAACTTCCAGAATGGGGCCAGCTGCTGCAAAGGCAGCAAGAAACCCTGCCTCACCTGCGTGCTTAATGCACAGGGAACGATGTTGGATGGAAGAATGTGCACATTGGCGACAGTGATTCAGACACAAAACAGAAACCACAGATTGCAAAACTGTACTAGGATTGGCAAAGCTGACTAACTATACGAACCGTGCACAGCGAACTAAGTTTAAAGTGGATTAATACCAGCTTGTTCAGACTCATTCATTCCAAGATAGGACCACTGGCTTCCAGCAACTCATCGCATTGCAAATTCTGACCTAGCCCTGACCAGCCCTCACTATCTTCCGCCCCAAACCACCCTAAGACCACCCGCAGACTTCCCTGAGCCCTTCCCTGGCCCCTCTTTTGAAAATACTGCTGAGACACGACCACGGTGGTGCTTTCTCTTGCTCAGCAAGTTTAATAAACCCTGTTTCATGTGCTCAGCAGTTTTCTCTAGTGGTCTGGTATAGAACTTGGATAATTAAAAAAAAATTCAGTAGAGTTAGGCTCTAATGCTAAAAACTTTCAGGACTACATTAAAGCATTTAACTTATACTTCCCTTTTAATGTGTGTATGAGTGATATATGATAAAATACATATCTAATAAGTTTAAAAGAACTTTTGTGGCAGTATCAGATGAAAACTGAAAGTAAAGAGCATTGTTATAGTTTACTGACATCAATTTTTCTTTCCTAGTGGCACAAAAAATAATGGTGTATCATGCAATGCATTGCATTTTGTATTTGCTAAAATATGGTAATGATAGCTAGTTAACTTTTACTGGAAAGTAATCATGAGGCACGGACTGTGCTAAGAGCTTTATCTTCACTAACTCACTTAATTCTCGTAGGTTTGCTGGGAGGTAGGTCCTGCGGTTGCCCTCATTTTGTAGAGGTACAAACTGAGTTATGTGGCAGGTCCACGGTTGCCTTGAATTAGACACCTGGTAACTGATGGAGGAATTAGGGCTCAGGTCCAGGTAGAACGCTTCTGCTAAGTTAGAATAGAAGGGGAGAAATGGCACTCACAGCCCTATATTCTTAAAACTGGCAGAAAGCATTAATTAGAAGGATAGTGCTTGCACAAGGCATGTACTTAGTTTTGGGATTTGGGCTTTTGAGAGTAATATATTAAGCAGTTCCTTGGTATTCCTGAAAGTGAAATTGTTTCCCTTGGATATTTAAGGAAAAGGTGCATTCTGAACCTAAAATATTTGTTAGCATATTTCTTCCAAAAAAGAGATTCCCTTGGTGTTCAAAGCCAGATATCGGGGTTAAAAAACAAGCAACCAAATGAAAACAAACCCAGCACTTGGGTCATCCATTTAAGTCACTGTTTGACAGCTGTTCTGGGAATGGCTGTTGCCACGGGTTACTGCGGAGCGCTCAGCAGCATCTCAGCCTTACCCATCACTTCTAGGCTGGGCTGCTGTCTCTCTGGAGAGATGACCCTTCTTTCCTTGCCCCACCCCACCCCATCTTGGTGGTTCACATGTAAGATTTTCTTTTTCCTTTAAAAGAGAAATGAAATAATAATATGCTGAAAATTCCCTAGATGTCACCTAGGGTATTCTCTGTCTTTGATGTGTTTGTTGCCTTCTTTTTTTCCTTGTAGATCACAGCATCAGCACCGCTTTCTCTATAAACCTCAACACAGGGCTCCCACCTTACTGCCTGTGGCAGGTGGGGCCCCACTTGGGCATCATCCGCCAGTGAATGTACCAATCTAGATGTCAAGCAATTAATATATTCTTAATTGGATTCTACAGAGAGTTGGCCATGACTATATTTTCAGTACTTTTGTTGTCTTTGTTCTTTCTTTCCTTTCTCCTTCAAACCCCTTATCCTGTCAATGCAGTCACATATTCCTATTGACCAGGAGATTTGACTGAGATGCACTGATTTTCTTTCTACCACCTACTTCCCACTCTTCACACACCAAAGGGTTCAGAAATCCATTAACATGCCTTTCACCCCTACTTTTATGCTTTAGGAAAGAGGGGATTAAGGCAGAATGTCTTACTTAGTTAATACTATTTATTGGAAATATACATGCAAAACACCAGCCTCACATATAATCTATGAGGCTAATTGTGTTTAAATTTTATGATTATTAAAGCTTTCAAAATCATGAAACATATTGGCAGTCTATTACACCTCACAAAAAAGATAACTTGTGGGAAGCACTATGAGATTTTTACAAGAAATTTAGCATATTAGCATTCCCTGGTTTCGGGTAATGGACAATGTGTAAGAACCATCGCTCACACTGATGCTCAGTCGAATCAAGACTTGTCAAATAGGCTGTTGGTTTCTCTGATATTTTATTTAAAAAGAATTTGCTACCCCTTACAGTTCTTTTTCTTTGCCTTTTCTTCCCATCACCTGCTCCCCAACCCTTACTCTCTAGTCAGCACATGCCCCTTTTCTATGCTTTGCTTACAGATTATTAAGAAAAAAGATGTAAACCCTTAGAGAGGATTAAGGTAGACACAGCTGGTGTCAACAAAAACAGAAAGAGATGAAAGACTATTGAGCAGGTCTGAATGGACAGCCCATGGGGCTTTCTTGTGACTCATCCTTGACCTTTACCCTCCCAAATCATGCCTAAGGCAAGTAAACAGCTTTTCAAAGCGGACTACCTTCTGGGACTCTTCATACATTTTCATTTTAATCTCTTTGCAAAGTGGCCAAAAATAAATATCTTTATGAAGAAAAGTACCATAGTTTGGACAAAAGTTGAATTTCAAATGACATGTAATAGAATCACTCTATTACCTATCACAGAAGGCCCTAAACTGGTTATCCGTTAATTCCAAATAAAAAGGAAAGAACACAATCTTCAATGAATGTTTTAAACATCTCTGCACCATTCAAAATGGTTACATAGACCTTTGAAAATATTGCTTGGAGGCATTATGGGTGATTTAATTTTTTCTTTGTATTTTGCAGATTATCTATAATAAGCATGTATTATTTCTATAATCCACAAAAATGGAGTTATAGTACAAACCTTTAAAATATGAAAATACCACCTAGTGAGTTGTTTTCATAAAGAAATGGAATGAAGGAGCTTCTAAAGTTGAACTATTTAATAATGTAGATAAATTGTCATATACCTAAGAAATATTTTCTGATGTAAAAGACAGGTTAAAGATGGACTGAAATATTTCTTAGTTACACGATAAAGCATATCCCAAACCAAGCAACACCTCTTCCTTTGTACATCACTCAGCCCAAAGAGAAAAAAGATATTTTCTACGTACATCTGTGGTTGACAAGTTATGAGCAATTTTTGTAATTATATATACTCACCAACGTGAAAAAAAAAACATGAGACCCCCAAGTCACTTAACCTGTAAAATTTCAGTCTCTACTTGCTAACAAATGGGGCTTTTGAAGCAGTACACACCAGAATGAGTGTGGGTAAGAGATCCGTAATCATCCTTTCTTCTCATTTTAATTAAATTAAATTAATTAATTTATTTTGATCTAACAGTACCAGTTCCTTTAAGGTCTTGGTGTACAAAATTTTGAAAATATGGATGAGGTTGTAAACCCGTTCTCAGGGTCAATGCAGATAGATGAGAAAGTGGCCCTGTTCTCATGTTGTAGGCAAATAACATCGAACATTCATTTTTATCCAGTGAAGTGCACATTGGCAGGAAAAACCTACCCGCACAAAACAATACATCTTATTTCCGTTAAAGCAAACTGTTGAGAAATCTAATAGAGAAATGTATTCCAAGTTACACTAAATCCTAAACATCCAGCTTTTTACAGACTTGCAAATCAAATTGCTTTATGGTTAGAGGAGCATTTAATACAGTGTGACCAGTTTAAAGTTAACATTTTGTATTCGAGATGATTAATGACACCATATTGTATTTCAATTACTACAAGATACTTCTCTATAATAAACGATGGCAATAATATTCACATTAAGTCAATAAAAAGCATCTTCAAAGTGTGATGTATAAGTGCCATTATTATAGTATAAGTTGATCACATTGTACAATGAATTATCAACGGGGTAACAGGAAATCTCTACACCAAAGTATATATTTTCATCTCGGTACACAGGGATGCTGGCAGATCACTCTCATTAGTACAACAGTAGCCAAGTGAAAATTTCCACGTACATCAGCCAGAGGACTGCCTTCTTCCCTTAGCCTAGCTTCATATTCCACTCCCTTCAAACTATAGTTTTGCAGGTTCAAGTATGAGCAACAAACTTCTCAGAGTATTCAAGTCCAAAGGGAAACAGATAGGACAAGTTAATTAACAATGCGTATTCTGGAAAACCAATACTTGGGGGAAAGAAGTCTCAGATCATAGGTATTTATTTTCCAAAAGGGACTGTCCAATTGAGGGAGGTAGCTTGGGCACCATGGAACTTGGAAAAGCTTCTGGATGATGAGTTCTTGGCTTTTGAAATTGTTCTGAATGGTGCCTAGTTATATGAGCGAGGTTATTGATGGGCCCAGGAGCTTAAAAATGTAGGTGTAGAAGTAGGGGAGAAGGGAGGGAAGATGGGTGGTTTCTGTCGCTCCCCACCCCCAACCACTCTCCTGCTCCCCACCACACAGTCTCAGCTGAGTTGTCATTCTGAAAAAATGACTGACGGAGAGGCGCCCTTAGAGTGATTTGGAGCTGCACCCTGCCCAGAGAGGTGACTGCAGGAAAGGGTGAGTGTCCCATGAAAGAGCAAAATGCCACTGACAGTGGTGTGTGTCAGTAAAGCTGTCCGCTGCACGCTGGGGTGGACATGCAATTGTCTGATTGCATCTCCATAAGAATGTTACGCACAAATAATCTGCAAACTATGGGGAGGGCCACGTGATCTCCTTTTCTTCTTCCACCATTTCAAAAAATCAGTTTTTTAAACAAACTTCTCTCTCTGTAGACCTCATGACTCCAGGTAATTGTTAGTGATACTGTGGAGTCAAATGACTTCTTACATAACTTGAGAGGTATTCCCTGAAGTGGGCCATGAGAAGGAAATGGAGTCACCGGTGTGAATGAGCAACATCAGAATGAGAGGCCGTGTGTATCCAGTACGACTCAAAGTCATTCAGGAAAATTCCACCACAGCGAGAGACACGTGAGAATGCCAATGCCGGCGAAGAGGCAACATGAGGGGAATACGGATTCCAAAACACAGTTAAACTAAATCTACATCAAGTCAAACTTTTCTTATAAATCTGGGCTCACTGCGAACAAGTGGCTTTGCCATGTGACTGTTTCCATGTATAGGAAACAGAAAAAGGAGATCCCTGTATCCAAATTCTGTAACTACCTCTAGCTGTGGTTTCGAGTTGTAAGTGAGTTATGAGATGACTGCGAGAATGTTGTTAAGCTTCTGAGGCCTCAGTTTCCTCGTTTTGCATGATGCCCGTCCTCCAGGATTCAATCCACCAGGGATGTGGAGGCCCGCACACACTTCACAGTGTCGCACTTCATACATGTGTTCTCTTAGTCCATAAGTGTTATCTTAGTCCACAGCCACATTTGTATTTCCGAAATGTCCCAAATTCTAAAAAAAAAACAATTGTTGTTTCGTTTGTTTGTAAATTGATGTCAACGCTCATTTGGTGCCAAAACCTGACCTGAACTTATATGAGGCTATTTATTGGGGCTGTAGGATCCCGCTTAGTATGATTTGCTGCAGAAATATTAATTTATTAAAATTAGTTTGATTAATATATTTAAAATCCCAGAATTCTGAATTCCAAAACACATCTACGGCTAAGCTCTCTGAAGGACCGTGAGGATGATGGTGATGAAAGATGATGCCAGTCCCAACACTTTGCTTCCATTAGCCCGCTTATTTCTTCTGGTTATGAAATTTGGTTTTGGACTTTTGCATCTAGATATACCTCCCAGTGACCTCCCCACATTGTTCCTTTGCTGCTACTGTGATACCATTTCTGAGAAACCACCACCACTCTCTTTTGGTTCCTGGTACCGCTCTACACACCACTGGTTTTGATTTGGCTCACCCTCTGCCAGCCGTCAGTGGCTTCTGGGAATGAGGAACTTGACTTTCTATTTGTCAGCTAGATCAGGACAAAGACTCTGCTGTTCAGTTTGGCTGGGAAAAACAGATGGCTTGCTCACTGAGGATGGAAGAAAAACATGGAGGCTGAGGACAATTCATCTCCTTATAAAATAGAATCCATTCACACGCTGGTACCTTATTTATTTCCTTCTCATCATGATTCACTGTGCGCAAAAAGGCTCCATTCAAACAAAATGCTGTGTGGTATGCTCCTATGATCAGGAACAGGAATGCCGAGAGAGGCCTGTGGGTGTCATCTAGGACAGGGCTCCCTCCTTTTGGTCCCTCAACGTGAATTTTGGGCTATGGCTCCTTTGTCTCTCTGTCTCATTAAATGCAGATTCTATCTCTCCGCCTTGACATACGGTCATGACCCAAGGAACACTTTTGTATTTCCAGGGACATGCCACAGGTGTCTGCAAGAAGGACCCTCCTCTGCCTTGAGGATGGGCCTCTCTGCCCTGATAGTCACCACTGGCTTTTCCTCAGCTGCTACCAATTCAGCATTGAGGACACTGAAATCTTCTCATTGTTTTCTGGATCCAAATTCACACCGTTTAAAGGCATTTTCTTCCAAAATTTATCAATCTAGATGTTTGTGTGAGATGTGTATGTTTTGGGCTGCATCCAAATAAATTAGTTACTGAAGAATGAAAAGATATTTATTCCAAGACAGCGTCACCTGGAAGGTGGTCCCTTGGGATGGAAACAAAGGGCATTCTCATTTAATTACACAAATACAATGTAAATACACGAGATAAGGAGTTCAAGCTTGGCGATGGATGTGTACTTGTAATGTAACATAAATGACATGGGAAATAGGTGTCAATTACAGGGTTTGGTGGAGAAGGAGACTACTTTGGGTCGAAATATCAAGGAGACATTTTTGAAGGATGCTGGATCCGAAGGAGGCATTGGAATTTGTGCACATTTGGATGATGGAGATGGGATAGAGACTAAGGGAAAAGACTGAGATGGCTGGTAAGCAGTGGTGAAACGGAGGTAGGATGAGAAGGTAGCTTAGGGTCTGATAGCGAAAGGCCTTGAACGAGAGGCCAAAGTATTGGTTTTTGTATTAGACGCTAGGGTTCTGGTGTTGGAACAGAAAATGTCCTTGTTGCTGCTTTACTTTAGTTGGAGGAACTTGAGAAAATGTATTAAGAAAAGAAGGAAGAAATTGATTATGCAAAATAGTTTAAAAATAACATAAGCACTTTGTACGCATTCTCTTGATTATTTTAACAACCCTAGAGGTAGTTGCTTATTGTTATGTCTACTTTTCAGAGGAGGCTTGGAAATGCGAAGTAAGCTGTTCAAGGTCACACAGCTAGCAAGTGGCTGGTCAGGAATTTGAACCCAGATTTGTTTGCATCCAAAGTTGAATTCTTATCTACTTTAAGATAAGCCAATGGTTGCAATAATTGAGTTGTTAGGTTATAACGATCCTATTAAAGTGATAGCAGTGGGAATGGAAATGAAGGTTGGAGGTGAGAGAGATTGATTGTAAAGGAAGTATCCACAGGCCTAGTGATTGAGTGTGAGTGGCTAAGTGAGGACAAGGCAAAGATTTGGTTTTGTTGCTTCAAGCATGGATGTCTCAGAGAATTGTGGTCACATCAGCTGAGAAAGTCAGCAGGAAGACTTGGTTTGGACAGACAGATTATGAATTATTAACGCAGCCCCAATCAACAGGCCTCCTCCTTTCTTTTATCTTTCTCCTCTACTTTATCTTCACTATCTCTCCCCTTTATTACCAGCGTCTACCAAAGGCACTAAGATGCTCATGCTCTCTTGTTCAGATGCTACGCTGAGTCCTGGAAGATAAGGCTTATATAGGTGCGCAACAGGGTGGGGTAAGGATGGGTGAGGGGTAGAGGAGGATGGGGGTGAGGAATTAGTATTTAATGAGAATCCTCAACGGAATTTCTTCTCAGTCCTCAGGATTTATTGGAAGTAGATTTCACTGTAAAAATACTATTATACTTACTTTGCACCATTCTCTCAGTAATGGCATTGGGCCCATGGTGCAGTTTTAGGACCAAATCACAGTAGGCCTTTAAAATTCATGATGTTGCTGCTGCATGGCAGAACAATATAAATTGAAAGGCACAGCCTGGATACCATCTTGTGGTCTTTGTAAGGGGAAAATTAGTGGCACTTTGATTCACGAAAGGCTATGACAGGTCTGGGCCTGTGGTGGCACTAATATAGCCATCACTGGAATGCCAGGAGGTGGCCTGCTGTGTTAACAGCTGTCATTTTGTGCCAAACTCACAGAACTAAAAGGTTATGGGCCAATAAAAAAAAAAGATGCTGCTCTTCTCCTTGGGTTATGAGATGCAAGAGCAAGCACTTTGGAAAGCCAGCTACCTTGTTTCCTGCTGAAATGTGCCTGTCAAAGTGGCGTCTGTGGGGAAAGACATTTCATAAGCATGTCCATGTCGGCATTTCTTTTCAGAGTGGAGGAGTCTTGCTGGAGCATTGTTCTGAGGGCTGAGTCCTGGGCCGGCAGGACAGACTGACTTAGGATGGAGCCGCTGTACCATTTCAGTCCCGATGGTCGCCGAGGAGACTCTGAGAGGCAAAAATGCAGCAATGCAAAACGCCTGAGTAAGACCTGCTCTGACAAGCTACTTACTCTCACTGTGACTCATGCTTATGAAGAAATACCTCATAGGTTGATGTAAAAATTAAAATGATTTAATACTTGCATCACACATAAGAACAGAGGACACACTGTAAAAGTTAGCTATGATCATTGGACTAAAAGATGAAGTCGGTGTTTTGTTCCTTGCTCTGTCTACGGCATTTAGAGAAGTGTCTGACACATGGTAGGTATGCAAGAAATATTTATTCTACAAAGGATTACATTAACGAATGCATAAGGGAATTATAAAAAACCATGTCTCCTCCTGGGGGCCCAGACAGATTTAGACTGTTGACTCAGTTCTACAGTCAGCATCACTTGGTAACAACGCTACAGAAAATGAGAACCCCATGGTATTCAGGACACATCTGTCATATCATTACTCTATTTCCTGAATGAGGAAATGAGGTTCCAGAAAGTTTGATGACCTTGTGTGAGGTAACTCAGTGAGTTGACAAAACTGGTATTAGAATTTTGGTTATTTTACTTCTCAAGGACTTCCTAAGCCTGGATGGAACTATTCCACGGGTGATTTGAACTCTCTCTCTCTCTTTTTTTTTTTTTTAGGAAACTGCCTTTTTATAGTTTTCCGAGGAAGCGGGGAAACCATGGGAATAAAAGGACCATCTCCTTTTTGAAGCTACGAGTTAATACGAAATGGAATCTTCGCAATGATTGGGATATAAATCTGCATTTCAGCTCTGGTTCATGGCTTTGGATTTGGACATGGGTTGGGATTATGACTGCACGTTGCAGTTTCGGTGACCCTAAGCAAGTCACTTAACCTCTCTGGGCCTCGGCAGGCATGTCTCTTTCATGAGGTTAGTTATCATGCAGATTCCAAGGGTCTCCTGAGGAGGATTAAATGAGATGATGTTAAAGAGAGGATTTAGAACAGTGCCTGGCGGGAAGTCAGCTCGAAGTAAGCAGGAGGCCTTACTGGGAGTCGTGTTGGTTCTTCCTATGGAATGTCTCACTGAACTCTGCCATTTTATTTGTTGGGTTACCCCACCAGGGTAGGCCCTAGGTCTGCTACTTGTCTCACACCTCATTTTCTTTCCTCTTTGAGCCTTTCTTCATGTAGCTGTCAGCTTCGTTAAAAACTCTCCCAAACTGTTCATTGGTTCTGATTCGCCATTTCCATATCAAATCTAGACTTTCTGATCTGATCTTCCAAGCCTTACTTTGCTTCTGCTACCCCTTCCTCACACTCCTCTCAGAGTGCACTTTTCCATTGGCCCATCTCTGCTCCGTCGGTATCCTGATGGCTCAGGGTCACCTAGTTGGCTATCTTACCCCCTCTTTTAGGCTACCAAGTCCACCTTATGTTTCAAGGCACAGCTGAAGTTCCATCTCTTCCAAGAAACCTTCTCCAATTATTCCAGTACTCACTGAGTTACTACTCTGAATTCTGACAGTGGTATTGAAACCTGTTAGGATAGTGCCTGATTTTCATGGCAATGGATGCCCATGAACCATGACTGAAAGTAAGTTGCTATAAAACTAGAAATGCAATCTTATATTTGGTGGTTGTATCTAATCAAGAACTATGAGAATAATATCAACTTATCATATCAGTATAATAATATGTCAGTAAATTATATACAGTAATAGTAAATATATGCATGAGTATAGAGTAGGCACAGACTAATACTTGATATTAATTTGCTAAAAGGAATTAAGTTATTTTAAAGGATAAATTTTTCTTATCAAAATATTTATGTAGCCCTAGCTGGTGTGGCTCAGTGGATAGCATGCCGGTCTACAAACCAGAAGGTTGCTGGTTCAATTCCTAGTCAGGGCACATGCCTGAGCTGTGGGCCAGGTCCCCAGTTGGGGGCATACAAGAGGCAACCAATCAATGTATCTCTCGAGTATTGATATTTCTCTCCCTCTCTTTCTTCTTCTCTTCCACTCTCTCTAAAAATAAATAAATAAAATATTTAAACAATATTTATGTAAGTGTGCAAAAATGCACAGGGAAGTTTGGGGTGCCATTGTTTAAAATATCAAAACATTGAAAACACTAAATATATGTCAACAAGGCTTAACGTTATTATACACCTGTGTACAGAATACTCTGTGTTTACAGAACAGAAAATAGACCTCATGTATTGACAAGGGAAGATACAAAAAACAAGCCGCAGAGTAGTACATATGACTATATTTTTATAAAACAAACACATATTTCAAATATATTTCATGTTCCTCTATGGATAGACGAAATCTAGAGTCCATATTAAACTGCTAAAGGTGCTTATCTTGAGGAGTTAGGAATGGGAAATGGAATAGAGTAGCAAGAAGAATAGTTATTATATGTTTTAGGTATCTATAAAGAAGTAAAAATCTAAGTCCTCGGTGTCATAACTTTAGACCCAAGCAGAAGCCAATTATAATATGTATTTAAAGTTTTATATACAATTTTGTGCTTGTTTCCTACTTTAGGAATATATATGTGAACACATATATGTAGTTTGACTAAAAGACCTGATTTTTTCCCTCAGTATGAATTTTCTCCCAGCAATGAGTGCCATTCATATTGTCTTCTTTTAACCTTAGAGCTGCATTCAGGTTTGACATTATTCTTCTAAAAAACCAACAGTCTGTGTCCTCAATTTTGCAGGGATCCATTAAGGACATTATGGACTATGATATTTTTAAAATAAGTCACGTTCTGAATGGCTTTAGCAGTGATCAGTCACGATAAATGCTGGCCGGTATGCTGGACTGGGGCATCCTGGGAGAATACCAGCCCTGGCCTCAGCTTTGTGAATTGGCAGAAGGTTTGTCTTGAATCTGCTCTTCACATTTGGCTTCTTGTGCTTGATCTCTTCCTTTCCCACTCAACCCAGAATAAGAGGTCATTTTGAAGAAGACTATTCTCATGGCAGACAGTGGTTATTCAAACACTTCGGTCAAAATGATAGAAAGGGTAATAGGGATGATGGTGGCGCGGAGAAGGTGTGAACTTTGGAGCAGACATATTTGGGTTTGAGTTTTGTTTGGCTGGATAGTCCTGGTTGTGTGACCTGGGACAAGATGTGGAATTTCTGAGCTGCTATTTCTTTATGTGCAGAATGATGATGTTATCTCTACCTCACAGGGCCTTTTGTTAAGAGAAAATGAGGCAACCTGTGAAATGTCTGAGCATAGTTGGTACTTGTAAATGTTAGTAGTTCCTTATCTCCTCCTTTCTCCCAGTCTTCCTTCCCACATGCCCTTGACTGGCTCTGAGAATGTAAGGTTCTAGTCTTTTCAGCAGCTGCTGGTGAGCCCACTCTTTCCCCTGTGGTGCACTACCTACCTGAGTCATTGCTCGGGGCCAGCTCATATGCCCATTGTGTTACGGCATAGAGCAAAGATGAGTAAAGTACAGGTGTTTAGTAGGCAGCTTTGAATGCATAATCATCAAACAGTCCAGAGTGCAGAATACAGCAACCCAGCAATTTAGCCAGAATTACACCTGGGCCAGTTTCACCTCTTCTAACTCTGTCAGAAGCTCCTTCAGGGCAGAAGCCAGCGGGTCTCATACATCGGGTCTCCTACATCGGCAATAACGCCTTGCACAATGATGAGTGCATCTACCAAATACACGGTGACTCACAGGCATTGCCCCACAGGTAGCAGGGCCTCTTTAGGTATAAACAAAGCCTCTTGTGAACTGGTTAACAGGGCTTGATAAGAAAGGCCAAATGGGACAGTTGAAGCTTAATTACACTTCATAAGCAAACACATCTACACCTACACCATTGCAAATTGGAGAAAATCTTCCATCTGTAGCTATTCTTCATTTTCTCATCGGCTTTGCAGTGGCTCATTAGCGTAATAGCGATGCCCGGAGGCAAGCTTCAACAGCCTTTGAACACAGCAGATGTCCCTGAGCTCCAGAAAGTACCTGAGCAGGCCTTGAAAGCAAGAGGGAAAGCTTGGGAGACAGCAATTGAGAAACCTCCCAGTGAGACATTGTCTGCGGATCACTGGCCCGCTATCACATAAAGGCCCCATCTGAGTCATTACAGCGTATTGTGTCGATGTGTTTTCTAGGAGGCTGTCAGCCATAGATCACCATCCGCAGTGAAGGGAAAGCCTCCATGGGCACTATTACTATTTCCCATCGGTGAATTCTATTAGAGGTCCTTGGGTTACTGCCACTGGAGTTCATATTAACTCGGTCAAAGGCATGCCGATTGATTCTGTGGAATTGTGTAAATACACACAAAATACATCTCATGCTGTCATCTGGGATTTGTATTCTTCTACACACGATCCCCTCTATATGGTAAATCCAATATCATCTATTCAAGTTGCTACAGAGAAAAAATGAATTTCTGATGCCATTTTAAAGCTGAAATACCTGCCCATTTCCTTCCTTCTCCCATCACAAAAGATTCAGATCTAACTGTAAACCATTGACTTCTCTTCTGACTTAACAATGTGATCTAATGGGAAGGGCATTTATTGAATGCCCACTGTGTACCAAGAAATAGAAGTAGGCACTACAGGATGACACCAAGAAATTAATACACTGTTTGTGCCCATGGGAAATGTACAGGATAGCTAGAAGCACTCAAAATTATTAAAGAGTACAATTATAAAATAAATAACAGGAAGTTCCAAATTAATACACAGTTGTGTCACATACATAGTGCATTACCTATATTCTTGAAATGATAAATGCATACTGAATCTTATAAAACACTGAAAAAATAGCTATTTATAGGGGTCCTTTATGGTAAATAGTGTCTATAGTCAATTTTATAGCCTAATAATTTTCTCTAGTCTAATTTATTAATATTAACATTTCTGAAGTTTGTTAATCTTTCTGTTCCTTGAAGTAGGTTGTATACTATGGACTCCTGAGCCAGGAAAAACATCAAGTTTGGGAGTAACCTAAGGAAGTTTCCTAGATAAATAGAATTTTGGTTTAGATGCTGAAAGTGAAGGACATGAACAGGGGTGATTTTAGTGAGAACCAACCCACATGCTCAAAGCAGGAAAAAAAATAGCATGAGGTCTCCATTTCTTTCCTGAGTGGCTGCTGTTCAACACAGGAAGAGCCAGTGCTAGGACACCTGTGTCATTTGTCACTGGTGTGTGAGCCCTTTCTTTAACGTGCCTTCCAGAACTGCATTCCAACATATTCTGTGTTCAGCACTTCAACAGCCTTTCAACAGCCCAAGACCATGTGTGCACATACAGACCACCCTCAGTGGTCCTCCGACCCCATGACTGGACTCCTGGAGGAGAAGCAGATGCTCTCAAGGCACTTTAACATCAAGGTCCCTCACAAACTCCCTCTCACTGCAACCAAACCCTCTCCCAATCCCTCTCTTCAGTCACCAGCACTTCTCCTTTCATTGTGCTCTCTGTGTCTCCTAAGGAAACTTTGTCCTCCTAGGTGTTCCACTGCTCAAAAACCCCTTCCCTTCTTTCTTCCCAGCCACACCTTGCAAAGCATAGGTTTTCTTAGATTATACACTGAAAGTGGTTTAAAGAACTACCTAGGCATGTAGACACCTTGTGTCCATGGGATGGTGGTTCCACAGCATTCCAACTCCATGGGTCATGGAGAATGGAGGAAGCCTTGTGCGGGAGCCCCAGACTTGGCAGGGATGGAACCCAAGACCCAAACACCCGCTTCGCAGGGAGGGAGGCAGCACGGGCCAAATGCAGATATTAGCTATGCATAGCTGAGAAGGAATAGGGAACATGCCTCGGGCAAGACCGGAAGCTGAGAACCATGAGCAGACGAGCAATTTAAGGTAGAAAATACAGGAGAAGCTGAGGTTCCAACCTCACAAAGACCAAACCCCAACAACCACCTCTGAGGTCAGAGGGCAAGGCTTACACATCTGAGAGTTCGGAGTGAGGCAAGAGTACATCGGGCAATGAAAAGCACCTGGATGGCTTCTTTTAGTGGTGGGGAGGGGGCTGGGCACTACTCGGAATGCTGCACAACTTAAAACGTATGAACTGTTTATTTCTAGAATTTTCCACCTAATATTTTGGATCACAGTTGACCCTGGGTAACTGAAACTGTGGAAAGTGGAATTGTGGATAAGAAGGACTGCCATATACTGGAAGTCTGGTTTAATGTTACTAATTAATTAATGAACAGATCTATCTTGAAATCCTATATCCATATCTCAATGAGGAGTAACATTTCTGCAATAATGTGATAAATGTAGTCCTGGAAAAAACTGTGTTCTGCAGAAGCCCACACCAAAAATAGCAGCACTTTTGGGAAAAATAAGATTGAGGCGGACCAATTAATACTGTGGCAACATTTTAAATAGAGTACCAATAAAACAGTAATTTTAATTAAGTTCTAGTATTTTATAAATCAGAGTCATGCTAATTCTCACATATATTAGAGTATACTCATATAGAAAACTCCAAAACACGAAGGCAGCTTAAGAAAAGGGATGTTAAAGGAAGGCTGCTGGTGATGGAGACCAGACCAAAGTGCCTAAGATTGGAGAAAACCGGGGACACGGTCGCATGTGAGACAGCGCAAGGCGGACGGAACAGTGCTCCGTGGCTTGCTGCAGCACAGAAAAAAAGTCATTTCTGTCCTACTAACATAATTCCCTTACTCACCAGTCATGGATTAGCTATGTTACATTCTGGGAAGATGTTTAGCAGTGGTGCAGACTAGATTTACACATTTTCAATGAGGACGGTCTAGAGAATGTTTCCTCTGGACTGTCACGAGTTTTACATTGAAGAAGGTTCATGATGGCTGATGAGCCTTTTGTGTGGCCTACACAGTATTTTATTTTTCGAAGTTTGGCTTGTCCAACATTTAAACATTCAGAGATTTTATAGAAAATGTGGATTTGCTGCTCCTTATTCCCACATGGTGATAACCCGGCGGCCTGGATAGTGGCTGCTATCCTTTGGAAGGCGGCTGTATTCATGTATGCTATCCACAGGGTCCTGTGGGCACTGGGGATGGCGAGACTGGCTGTGTTTTACATTCCCCGGGGCTCTGCTTATGTGCGTGTGGATTCGTAAGTTGGATTATTTGTAGTTTACGAATGCCTGCATTTTCTTTATATCCATAGTCCTTTTGTGGACATCTCATTGCCCCAAAATGCACGCTCTTTAATTTAAAAGTGACCCAGATCCATACTAAACGGGTCACAGGTAAGTGAGATAAATGAGTCCCAGAAATAGAAAAAGAAATAATGAGTTTTATGGGCAAATCAAACATTACTTTCCTAATTATCACAGTTATATGCTTAAGGAAGATCTGTTGATCACCTTTGAGTAGTCAGTATTTTAGTGCATTCTTTTAAATTTAGTTTGATTTGATTGCTGTGGTTCTTGTGGAAAGACAAGTGTATATAACATCAATGTAACTTTATTAGCTGCCTCCCACATAATTACTTTAAAATAAGCTAATTTTTCATTGCTACACCTTGAGGTTCTTTTATTATGATTGTAAACATAAACAGAACATAAAAACTTTATGATGTGACACCTATGTAATTATTATTTTTACTGTTTATCTTGTTATTGCGATAAAATCAATACACTTTAACATACTAGGTTTTTATTTTTTCTAACAAGATAATGAACACTTCTCTATTTTAATCTGGAAAATAAAATAAGTAATAGGCTATTTCTCAATACAATATTTATGTCTAAAAATTTTGTTTGTGAATTGGATATTTTTTTTGCACCTGTTTCCCATGGTATGTAACCACCCACCTACCCACCCTCAGAAGAATAATTAAGAGTGAGTCCTATTTTTGTGTTTGACCATGAAAGGGTTTATGTATCTTTTAAGTCTTACCTAAAATAAAACAGAGATTTCATATTCCTTGACTTGGCATTTGATGGATGTGTGTTTACTGTATCAAATTTACCTTGTTCTGTTCCAACAATGATTGACAGCCTTAATTTAAGGCCAGTGAGTTAACAGCAGGTTGTTCTGGGAACGGCCACCATTCTCTAGTAGGATGTAAGTGGTCTATAGAATGTATACAATTCACAATCTCAGTTATACCATTTCAAACAAAGAGTGGAAAGCAGTAATAAAAATAAACATATAGAATACTGATGTAAGAGGTTCTTTTTTCCTTAGGATTTTACTTGGCCAAAAGATTATCAACACCAATTGTGAGCAGGCATCTAGCAGGAGACAAGTGAATTATAACTGAATTTTGACAAGTCATTGTTAATTTAATATCCTACCAGACCTGGAAGCTCAATTTACTGTTCCTTTTGGCGTTGTGGCTAATTAGTTGTGTTTTTGGAGTCAGAAATATTCAGTGTATTTTTTTCCCTGTTCTTCTACCACTCAAGTGTTATATAGATAAATAATTTTACAATTTTTTTTCTGGATTCTCTAGTCAGTCAAAGACCTTGTGATTTTCCATCTCCCTGTCTTTCTGATATCAAAGTACATTTCCATGGAAAGTCAGGTGATGTCAGAAATAGAAGACTAAGTGTATTTCCCAGAAAAGAGTTTCTCTCCTCTTCCCCACACAGTCTACTGTATCCGCTGATGTTGTCTCAGGCCGTCTCACGAACGGTTCTTTTTCAGCTTTTGTCTCTGACTTCATAAGTCAGCACAAAACTACTTTACACAAATTTCCCTTCCCCAGAGAGATTCTTATTTTGTATTTTTCAAAGCTTCAAATGATTATAGTTTCTTTTTTTTTTTTTTTCATGGACATCCAGGAATTTTATTTTATGACTTTCTTTTTTTTTCCTTTTTTTAAATATATTTTATTGATTATGCTATTACAGTTGTCCCATTTCTCCCCCATCATTCCCCTCCACCCTACCCACCCTCTCCCACACACATTCCCCCCTTTAGTTCATGTCCATGGGTCATAAGTTTTCTAGCTTCTACATTTCCCATACTATTCTCGCCCTCCCCCTGTCTATTTTTTTCCCATTATCTATGCTACTCATTCTCTGTACCTTTTCCCCCTCTCTCCTCCTCCCACGCCCCTGTTGCTAACCCTCCATATGATCTCCATTTCTGTGGTTCTGTTCCTGTTCTAGCTGTTTGCTTAGTTTGCTTTTGTTTTAGATGTGGTTCTTGATAGCTATGAGTTTGTTGTTTTTTCACTGTCATAGTTTTATCTTCTTTTTCTTAGATAAGTCCCTTTAACATTTCATATAATAAGGGCTTGGTGATGATGAACTCCTTGAACTTGACCTTATCTGAGAAGCACTTTATCTTCCCTTCCATTCTAAATGACAGCTTTGCTGGATAGAGCAATTTTGGATGTAGGTCCCTGCTTTTCAAGATTTCAAACATTTCTTTCCAGCCCCTTCTTGCCTGTAAGGTCTCTTTTGAGAAATCAGCTGACAGTCTGATGGGAACTCCCTTGTAGGTGACTGTCCCCTTATCCCTTGCTGCTTCTAGAATTCTCTGCTTCATTTTAATCTTGGCTAATGTAATTACGATTGGTGTGTTCCTCCTTGGGTCCAACTTCTTTGGGACTCTCTGAGCTTCCTGGACGTCCTGGTAGTCTATTTCCTTTGCCAGATTGGGGAAGTTCTCCTTTATTATTTGTTCAAATAAGTTTTCCACTCGTTGCTGTTCTTCTTCCCCTTCTGGGACCCCTATAATTCGGATGTTGGGATGTTTAAAGATGTCCTGGAGGTTCCTAAGCCTCTCCTCATTTTTTTGAATTCTTGTTTCTTCCTCGTCTTCTGTTTGGTTGTTAGTTTCTTCCTTCTGGTCCACTCCATTGATTTGAGTCCCAGTTTTCCTTCCATCTCTATCAGTTCCCCATGCATCTTCCTTCATTTCACGGATTGTAGCCTGCATTTTTTCATCTAGTTTGTGAGCAAAATCAACCAATTCTGTGAGCATTTTGATGACCGGTGCTTTGAACTGTGCATCTGACAGGTTGGCTATCTCTTCACTGCTTAGAGGAATTGGCTCTGGGGCTTTTATTTGTTTTCCGGTTTGAGCCATTTTTGGTGGTTTTTTTTGGTTGTTGTTGTTGTTTTGGTTTTAGTCTGGTCGCGGCTATTACGTAGTGAGGGGTGGAGCCTTAGGTGTTCCTCAGGGCGGGGCAGCCCAGTCGCTGGGTTGTGACGCTATAGGTGGGGGCGGGGTCTGAGAAGGAGCAATGGCGCCTGCTCCGCTCTCTCCTGGATTCAGTCCCTTCCACCACTTCCCCTCTGCCTGGACCGTCTGTGTGCACAAATGTGGGACCACCTGGTCAGCCAGCCACCTTGTGCGGCCTCACTGGGTCTGCACAGTTGCCCCCCTGTGCCCGGGGTCCGCCAGCTGCTGCCTGTGGGCCCGGGGACCGCCAGCCGCCGCCTGTGCACCTGGAAACTGCCAGCCGCTGCTGCTTGCGTTCCTGGGTCCGCACCTCCACTTTCTCCTGCCGCGACTCCGCCCCTCTTACCGGTCTGGATGAATGGTTGTTGGACTTCCATACAGTTCAGTTTTCTGTAGTTCTGGTTGTTTTCTTGTTTCTAAATATTTGTTGTCCTTAATTTTGGTTGTGAGAGGAGGCACAGTGTGTCCGCCTACGCCTCCATCTTGGCCGGAAGTCCTGATTATGGTTTCTAACAAGGATTTCTACTCTCGCCTTTGGTAATTTTATCTATGGTGATGAAATAAATTATTGAATAGATACTTGAATTGCCTCTATTTTTACCTGCAAAAACATTTGAAGAAATCATTTTCAAGGAATTCCCAGTAAGGAATGAAGCCCGTAAGTGTGCGCAGTGTGCCGCTCGCTCACTGCTGCGAGTCTTCGTGGCCCCTGGGACACAGATACTGTGAGTCACTGTGAGGTAAGTGAGCCCCAGGCTTCTGACACACCACCGTCTTTAGAAACAGCACTCGACTGAGGGTTAGGAGAACTGTCCTGAACTTTAAAATGTAAATATTTGGTCTCCCACCTCTTGCCGCAAATGGTTTGAGACTCCTAATAACAACATCACAGCAACAATAAAGACATGAATGAAGTAATAAGCCGGGATGAACGGAATGACAACATGGAGTGTGCGGAGCCTGGGGTCAGCACAGTCGGCCGCTGTTGAGCTGGAAGTCAGAAGGACAGGGTTACCGTCTAGGCTCTGTCCCTAAACACTGGTCGCCTTGAGCAAGATGCTGCATGTCTCTCTCTGGGTTGTGACTTCCTCAGGTAGAGACGTATAGGGGATTGCATTATTAGATGATTTCTGAAATGTCATCCAGTTTTAAGGTTCCAGGTTTCCAGGATGATGGGAGGCTTTCATCAATCATTCACCCGAATGTAAAGAAAAAAATGATTTGGGGGCTGAGAAAGAATCTTGCAAGTCTAGCAAATTATCACGGAGATGGGGGTACCGTTGACCAGGACGCAGACAGTGCAAGAGAGTTGAGATGTTTCCACTAGAGAGCGGGGCAGGCCTCAAGCTCACCATGCTTTTATTTCTGGGATGGAGTATGCAGTTAACCCTGAAAAATACAATTATCTTCTGCTTTGCCAGAGTCTGCAAAGCCTCCTTACAACTTTCGATGCAACCAATTTTTCAGAATTGTGTATTCATCTACTTAGATGTGAATATTTAACTTATTTAATTTAAAAGAATATTATAGTTTTTATATGATATCTATTTTTATATTACAAAGATGTCTTAGCAATACAGAAGAATGAAGACAGAAAGTAAAAACAAGCAAGCAGAGAAAAACCACGCTAAATCTCACAATCCAGAAATCATAATCATGGATTGCAGGTAAAGCTCCTTTAAGAGAGAATAGAGAAATAAAAATGCTTTTTTTTTATAATATTGGGTCATATTATACTATTTTAAGTGGTAAGAATTGTTTTTAATTTATTTTTTTAAAGATTTTATTTATTTATTTTTAGACAGAGGGGAAGGGAAGGAGAGAGGGAAAGAAACATCAATGTGTGGTTGCCTCTCATGTGCCCCCTACTGGGGACCTGGCCTGCAACCCAGGCATGTTCCCTGACTGGTGTTTTTAATTTAATTCAAATCTAATACAAATAAAAATAAACTGAACTAAAACAAAAGGAGTTATTGAGCTCAAACTAAATGTTTGCTTCTGAATATCGGTTGTGGGAGAAGACCTTTGCTTAGTTTATCCTACACATTTATGTCCATTTACAAGAAGGTTTAGAGACCAACAAATTTAATGCTGAACTCATTCGCATCACGTTATTATTTTCTTCCACTGTGCTGTTTAAGTGCAACATATGCCCATACCTTAGACTGTAATTCCAGTTAAACTTGAGGGTTTGGGCCAATGGTGCCATGCGGACAGGTACAGCCCAGCGGAAAGAAAAGATGAAGAGGAGCCCACCTGTTTGTGTCTAATGTGTGATCCTCAGGGGGTTTCTGGAAAGGTGATATTGTGGCCCTGAATACAAGCAGAGCACGGATGGCATGTGCTCCTTTGCCCCCCCCCCCCATTACTTGCTTTGTAAAACTGGAGAGAGGCAAGATGATCAAATTGATATGTTGAAGGGAGCCCAAGAATCTGTCCCCAACTCCCACACCCCCCTCAATAACTCAGTGGCTTCCAAAGCAGAGAGAACACAGGACGATCCATGAGAAGAAAACAAATTTTAAATTCATCCTTACAAAATCTCTATTTTTGACATATGTTTTATAAGGTATATAATATGTTAGTGCAGATGTACAGTATATCATTTACAAAGAAATGAATCAAAAGATATGCTTTCAGGGTGCATACTTCAAATTTTCTTAGACATAGGAGGCCCAGCACTGAATGGTGGGAGCAGACCCAGTCTCTCTGCGTGTCTGCATCTTTCCATTTGTAAACGGAAGTCATTCTGCCCTCTCCCTTCCGGAGAAGCTGCAGGTCTGCAGAGAACATGGTTGCCCTAAAGAGCAAAAATTTCATAAACATTCTGCATTAACTTGGGTAATTTAATTCAGATTAAAAAATGGTTTTATTGCACTTAGTTCATATGTTAATGGCTCCATTTCCTATGTTTAATTCATGTTTGTGGGCATTCTCCCAGATATATATTCTGAATTAAATTAAGCCAAAAATAAATAAATAAAATTGTAAGAGAAGACTATGAGAGATTCCTATTAAATTCCTGTATCTTAATATATGACTTAAAGGGAATAACATAAATGGACTCTGAGTCTCTCTCATGAAGTTCATGTACGAGAGTACCTCAGTTTGCTAAGAATTTGCCTCTGGATCGCCATTAGAACACTTACTGGAATATTTATTAGTTATTAATGCAGAAAGTGTGTTTGCATGTGTGTGCGCACATTCTGAAAGAAATATAGCTGTCTACTTAATGTTGGAGCTAGGTTAGATTTTAATGTGTTGTACATGCTTAAAAACTAAATCTGAGAGGGAATTGAGGTGAGACTCAGAAGCGAGCTGATCACTGATGGGGGCAACAGTGGAGAGAACCACACTGCCTGATGCATCTTGTATTTCTGGGACTTGCCTAATAAATCTGCAGAGCTATTTATGTTTAACACTGTGCTGTATCCGTTCACTGAGGCTGCCATACAAAGTACCATATAGACTGGGTGGCTCAACACCAGAAATCCATTTTCTCACAGTTTCGGAGGCTGGAGGTTGGACAGCAAGGTGTCAGTAGGGTTGCTTTCTCCTGAGGCCTCTCTCCTTGGCCTGTAGATAGTGACCGTCTCCCTGTGTCTTTACATAGTATTCCCTCTGTGTGTGTCTGTGATCTAATCTCCTCTTCTTATAAGGACATATGTGAGGACACATTGGTCCTATGGGATTAGGGTTCACCCTAGTAATTTCATTCTAACTTTAGTTTATCTTTTTAAGGACCCTGTCTCCAAATATAATCATTCCAAGATACTGGGAGTTAAGCCTTCAGCATATGAATTTGGGGGGAACACAATTCAACCCATAAATAGTGATGTTCCCCAAGGTGATGGCTGCACAGTCACCCCAACACCATTCCAGCTGAGCTACAGCTAAATTCACACTGGACAGCAGCTTTCTTCCACCAGGGCTATCTTTATACACTATTGTGAAACATTTTATTGTGTAGCTGTTAAATGAAGTTTGTTGCTTTCCATGCCAGAGGTGGCTATATTCCAGAAATGAATGAAATGTTTGCTGCGCCTTTTCTGTAACGAGAGAAGGAGAGAAAAGAAAATTGGGGACATTAATACTGTCAATTACTATTGTAAGGTAAGGAGGAGTGCAAGTTTTAATCCTGTTTGTAGGTTTCATTTTCACGGAAAGAATTTAATTTATATAGTAACATAAATTTGGTTTATTTTCCTTCTGATTCAATTCCACTTAAAGGGACTTGAACTCTTCAGAATACACAAAAGAGGGTCAAAATACAATTCATTTGCTAAGCTGTCACATAAGATTTTTCCCTAACATTTGCAGTATTTTTCTTGGCTGACTAAGCACTTTTTTCCCTGGAAAATACACACCAAACAGCGATCTACGAAATGGGTCAGAGTAAATATATTTGGTCAGGTGCAGGATAAATAGATGATAGATTGACTAAAGTAGTTCGAAACAAAACAGATCTCTAAGGCATACAGCTCCAACCTAAGGGCTTTCAAAACCAAAAGAAAGAAACAAAACAAAACATTTAATATATTCATGGCTAGTTCATATTTCTATTAAAGATATGTTCCCTAAAGCTTTATCCTCACAACTTCAGATGAGCAAAACACCAACTAACCAAGCAACCAACCCACCCACCCACCCTAAACCGAGAGAAGCTGACAGAATTTTTACACACTGTGAAATCCCATGATGTCACAGGACACAGAGGTAGTTAGAGATTCTGGGACCCTCACAACCCTGGGAAACTCAATGTAAGGATTGCTGCCTCCAGATTCAGAAGGAGAATAAAAGAGTTTTAAAGCCACGTTTGATATTCCAGATAGTAATGAGTATCATTTTAGTGACCAGGAAATAATTTGAGAAAAATATATGGACATATATATGAAAATATATGGAATCTATAGGGGAAGAAAATATTCAACCTGTAAAGCAAAACAAACAAAATCTATCACCTCCACCTAAAGTGAAACAAACAATTTTTCCTTTTGTATGTGTAAACATGATGAGAAATTTAACTAATCTGTTAGGCATCGACTTCCAAAGACATGTGGAATGTTTCCCCTTCTATTTCAATTATACCAGTCTCTTAGCAAAACTCAGGATCATTTCCATTGCAACTGGGACCAAAGACTTCAAGAGTTCAGTGGGAAGTTAGAGATTTTCTTCCTTGAAACTCCCTTGGTTTTGACGAGATCGCTGTATCTCAGCCTTCCCTCCACTTCTGTAGTTGATTTTCCCCAGCCTTCCGTGTAGCACCTTTCTCCTCTGTCCGTCCTCAGACATCGGCGGCTCAGTCCTTCATGTTCTTCTCACTCTTCCTGGGTGATCTGATTCACTCTCTTATCTCCAGCTGCTGTCTTTGTGCGGACGTTCCCAGGGCACACATGCCTCCTGAACCACAACCCATACCTCCCCTCCCCCCCTCCCCCCCCTCCCCCGCCTCGACACCAAACCCGGACACTGCACAAGTACTCTGTGCTCAAAACAACATCCCAGACTGAAGCGTTCATTGTCCCCAACAGTGGAGCGAGCCCCTAAGAACACTCCCATGATCCCCTTCCTCTTGGTTTTTATGCCCTTGGGTACCCTTTCCCACATTAGATAGGGCTGACCCGTGTAACCAAAAGAAAACTGCAGCACGACGGGAGTGCTTTCCGAGGCTTAGTTATGAAAGATATTGTGGCTTCTTTCATGCTCCCTCTTGGGTCATTTGCCCTCAGGAGAAGCCTGCTGCTCATCACGAGGATGTGTATCAGCCCTTTGGAGAGAACTGGGTTGCAGGCAAGATGCCTCTTACCAGCAACCAGCACAGACTCGCTCTGCGCACAAGGGAACCAAACCAGAAACAGAGCTCCAGCCCCAGTCAAGCTTCATCTGACTGCAGCCCCCACCCACGTTTTGACTGTAACCCCCGACAGACTCTGAATCAGAGCTAAGCCACTCTTGAAACTTGAGCCACAGAAATTGTGTGAAATAAGAAATGTTTACTGTGTATTGGGCCACTAAGTCTGGGACTCATTGAGCAAATAGGTAACCAATACTCCAACAAAACCTAAAACCTCTCCTGTGTGCTCTTCCTCGGATGTGTACACCACAGTCTGATCTCAGCGACTCACACAGGAAATAGTGACACCTTGTTTAAGATGGTGGCCACAGATGTGTCAAGAAGTGGATGGGCTACACATACACTAAGGGAATATTTGATAGAACTCAGTGGCGGAAGGTGGGGGTCAGGGAATGGCAGGAATTTAAGGGGAGAGTCTTGTTCACTTGGTGTTATGTTTAATTTAGCTCAATTCCAAAAGGAATAAAAGAAAAATCCAGCCAGGTAAACTTTAATGAGCTAGGTCTTTCATAGATCACAATTTGCACAATTTCGTCACAGGGCTCAGATTTTAAATATCAGGATTGAAGAGAGAAAATTGTAAGCAGGGGTTATCTTTATGGCAGAACAATAGTTGTTTGTATTTCTGTTTATACTCTTGAAATGTCCCTGTTATGTATTATCTTATTTGCTGTTCACACCAATAAAGTGTATTAGCTCAACCAGTTATTGCACACATTTTAGCAGTGAGAAAAGAATGAGAGAGTGTATCAGTGGATTTTTTAATTGAAATTGTGACAGAGGACCCAATTCAAAGTGGCTTAAGCTAAAAAGGCATTTTATTACTAAAAGTGTAGGGACAGGTATGGCTTCAGGTCAGCATAATTCAGTCCTCAATGAGGCTGCCACGATCCTGCTCCTGGCTGTCTCATTGCTTCCTCTGGGATGGGTGGTTCATTTCTAGGCTCTATGTGGCCCGCGGCTCAGTGGCTTTAGGCTCCTGTCCTGACAACCCTGATACTTAGAGGTAGAGCAAGTCTCTTCAGGTAGCAAAGTTCCGAGATTCTCTCTGAATGGCTGCCCACCCATGAGTCATCAACATAATTTTGGGATGTATGAAATGTTAACGGGCCAGGCTTAGTTTCCACGCTTCACTCCTGGAGCTGAAAAGACATCAAGTCCACCCTGGAGCTCCTGGGCTGTAACTGGAGAAGAGGCAGTTCTCAGAGGAAATCCAGAGTAGGCTTACCAAAGCAGCCGATTCAGGATGTCAGAAGACCCCAAATCAATAACTGATAGGTCATATGTCTGATGTGTAGTTATTATCACCAAGAAAAAAGCCGTTAGGTCTGCATGTGAAAATCGAGGCCAAGAAAGTGCCTGAGCTGGAATGAGAGCCCCAGTAGGCTGAGTATTAGATTGATGAGCACCACGGCTAACAGGTGGGGTTAGCTGTCCCGCAGGTCCAGACCGTGGTTGGTTGTTGCCCTCCATCTCCACGTCCATCTGCCTTCTCATTTCGCGGCTGGGCTGAATCGTCCTATATTCTAAATGTTGCCAGTGGAGGTCATGGCCATGCCCATACACTGATATCTCTAAGACCCCCATGACCGCAAAGATCCCCAACACTTGCCGAACGGAACCCGAGTCGGAGGTGGGGATGGGTCAGGCATCAGCCTGGAGAGAAGGACCACCTCTACCCGAGGCGGTGGATCGAAATGGGTGGCTGAGCAATGGATAAACGGTGCATCCTTCGTCAGCACTGATACCCCTTCTAGCGTGGGGTCTTCTGGAAGAGAACCTTCCCTCTAACCCCACAGCAGGGAGCACAGGGTCAAGCAGGGACATTGTGGCAGAGCTGCAGCAAGGGTGCTGAAATGCTGTGGAAAAGCATGTTTCCAGGGAGGGGCCAAAGTGATTCTTCATAAGCCAAGTGCTGGGAAGACGTGAGTAAGAGGTGGGTAAAGCAGTCAAGGCATGATCACTTAGTCAGAGCATCCTGAGAATTCCACCCAGAGTCGTTAAAAGGCTGACTGGCCAGTAAATGTCCCGGCTCAGGTGGGTCAGCTTCAAAACCATCCAAAACTCCCTGGACGTGTTTCCAGGCATTTGGAAAGATTGCTAATTTGGGAATGTGTTCTAATGATAAAGCACTTTTTCCATTGAAAAAGCTTATGTATTAGTATCCTCCACTTTTGGTCTTTGAAGAGAACTAAATAATTGGAACACGGGAAGGAAGTCGGAGGACTAGTCTTCCACAACTCTTTGACCTCACATGGTGTCACCTTCCTTTCCTGTGCCCTGATTTTTGTCTATAAATCAAAAATAAGTAACCTCCTTCATAAGAACACAGTGAAGATGAGAAGATACAATGTAAACAAAATATTGAGGCAGAAAGACAAAAAGTACTATTTAAACAAGCATATTATTATAATCCTCATTGTTACTAATAATGACAGATGTGGTTATAGTAATACACCCATGTACAGAAAGAAGAGAGTAGAGTAATTTCTAGTTTGGGTGAGGATATATATACAAATTATGAAAAGAGTAACAACACTTAGCTATCAATTGATTTTGCCTTTGTTGTGAGGAAGAGATTGGGAATTTCCACTTTTTGAGTCAACACACCCTTGGGAGTATGTTTACTGTGCAAAGAATAAGCAGTCTTTTGCACTTGAGACCAAAACTAGAAATCAACATAGCTTTAAGTTTCATTCCTTAATTTTCATACCTTTCTAACAGTAACCACCAGACATGTTAAAACCGATCTTTTACTGTCTACCTTGGGGCTGTTTCCTGGTGTGAATGGTCATAAATCTCAAAAGAAATATTGCTCACTTTTTTTTTTTAAGAACTAATGGTGATTCCTAGGTGGGAGCGTACAGTTATCACACCCACCAGCATTAGGTTTTTCCCAGCAGGGATGTCTCGCAGCTTTTGTGGCTTCCAGCGATTTCACAGTTACTGTCAGAAAGGACATCTCACCAAATTCTTCCTTCTAATGCAATTTTGTCTTCCTGAAATTTGTAATATTTTTCCAGTAGGGATAGGGAATTTTTTTTTTTTTTTGAGAGTGCACAGTCATGTTCAAGTAAATGCCCTGGAGAAATACTTTCAATTAAAATTCAGAAGGTTTAAAAATCCAGGCTAGAAAGGATTTCCCTGACCTACAAAACCTAATAAGATTTTTTTCCTTTCCATTTTCTCCTTCCTCATCTCTGAGTGTGTGGAGCCGGCCTGCTTTCTTACCTGGTGGCCCATTTAGCTCTGCCCTCTAGGCATTTAAGTCAGAAATGGCTTTAAAGATTGTTTTGAGAAAACTTGACATACTGATCTACTCTTGAACTCAATGGAAAAATTTTAAGCTGGAAAAGAAAAAGAAACCACAAAAGCAAAGCAACAATAAAATCTTTTAGGTGAGTTAAAAACAAAAATCTGACCAGGAGATAAAGAGGTAATTTGTGGTGACTGAAGGAATTAAAATAAGAAAATCTTAGAAAGCAGGGAGTTTGAGACCTGAGGAGAGGGCAGGATGCAGGCAGCCAGTGTCGGCTTGGAGTGCGTTGGACCCCGTGGCCTGTGTTCTCTGGGGCTGGCAGCCAGTTGTTTCATCTGTCTTGGTCTCAGCTGTAAAGTGGCATATGGATGCCCGGGCTGCAGAATTTCTTCGTGAGTACTACACATGGTACATGGAAAATACCTAGCCAGTGTTAGTACATAGGTATTCACTTATTTAGAGTTATCGTGGTAGAAAACTAAACACCTGGGTATCAGGGAAAGAAAATTCTCTTTTTCTGCGAATGTGTTCTTATTAGGATGATGGTTCAAAGTCTAGCTATTCAACTGAAATTTGTAAAACATAACGAGTTAGACCCAACAAGCAGACATGTAGCAATTGAGATAAATTTAAGGGGATGAGCGTGTCCGTCAGAGATCACTTTTTACTGGGAGGCAGGAGCGGTGCCCAGGGCACACACACCCTCAGGGGTGCTGCCAGTGCTGACCCCCGCACCGCAGGGAACTGAGAGGGAGTGCCGCCCTCAGTTGTGCTCCCAGGATGCCTCCCCTGCCTTCCCCAGTCCCTGTTCACTCCAGAAGGCGTCCTGCCTGGCTCACTGGTACCCGCACTTTGCTCTCACGTTTACTGTAGCTGGAGACACAACAGCCGCTGCTGTTAGACAAGAACTCCAAAAGAGACCATTACAGGGCGCGTGGCGTGTGAGAGGGAACAGGGGTACAGTTAAGACTATAAATTTGAACGGCAGAGATGATCTCATGCTCAGTCGTCAAAGAGGTACACGGAAGGACTTGCTAAAATTTCCACTGTTGAGGATAAGACGTCATGACCTCATTCTTTAACTCCAGAGCCTTAATATAAGTGCTAAGAATAGAAAGCAGGACCCTTTTTATGGGCTTGTCAAGAACAACAGTGGGGATTGGCAGGTACCAGTCGCCTTCAAGAACTAGCAACAAAGGAGAGTTTGATGGCAGTTGGTGGACAGCCTCCAAAATACCTATTTTTCCTAGATGTAATCTACAAAATGCCATTATTTAGTTCATTCATCCCCATTCTCAATCTAAGTTGTTTGTAAATGTAGCTTGATGACAACTAGCACTTTTACTCTGGATTAATTGGGATGCTTGGATAAAATCATGTAAAGCTGGGTTTTCTGTTTGTTTGTTTTAGAATGGCTATATATTAGGAATGTGTTTGGCTATGAGTAACAGAAAACCCAACTGTGGCACTTTTAGCACAGGAGTAAATCTTTCTCTTGTTAACAAGATATGAAGAGTCAAGCAGTTCCTAATTTTGGTTCAACAACTTAGTTCTCTCGGTCTTTCACTCATAATCCGGATGAGGCCGGGCGGCTGCAGTGACCAAGGCAGTGTAGAAGGCAGAAAGGAGGGACGGGGGAGGATGGCACACCAGGACCGTCCCCTTTTGTGAGGAAAGGAAAGGCTTCCCAAGAAACCCACCTTCCCCGTGTTACGTCTACCCATCCTGCTTCCACCCCTGTGTCTCTCCTCCCCCCATAAAAGGATATGTTGGAGTCCTAATCCCCGCACTTCCGAATGTGACCTTGTTTGAAGACAGAGTCCTTATAGAGGTAACTAAATTAAAATTGAGTCGTTAGGGAGACGGCTGCGTGAGCAGGAAGGCGGCCATCTACAGCCCAAGGAGAGATACCTGAAGCAGCCTTCCTTCAGGGCCCTCAGAAGGAACCAAGCTTGCCAACATTTTAACTGCAGACTTCTAGCCTCCATAGCTGGGAGACAATGCATCTCTGTTGTTTGAGCCCCCAATTTGCGGTACTTTCCTACAGCAGCCCCAGCAAACTAATACATCCCACAGGACGTCTGTTTACATTTTATTGGCCAGAATTGTGCCCCTGGCCACTCCTAGCTACAAAGGAGGCTGGACACGTATGTATGTAGCTGAACGTATGAGGTCTGTCTGGGAAAAGCCCAGCTGTTACTAATATAACGAAAACAATTTGCAAGGCAGCGCTGTAAGCTGGTAGCCAAGGAGAGTGGACTGGAATGCGCATGCAGGAACAATGATGACTTCACTGTACTAGTCAGTGGGGACAGTAGACGCCATTGAGTGAGCATGTGTACTGTGTGGCTGTCGCATTCAAAATGACTGAGCAAGTAGAGCAATGAATCCGAGTCAAATTTTGTGTTAAGTTTGAACATTCTTCTGCGGAAACTATTTGGATGATTCAGAAAGCTGCAGCCGTGGGCAGCTGGTGGTGATTGGCAGCTTCATCATGACAATGTACCTGCTCACAAATCAGGTCTCATGCAGAATTTTTTGGCGAAACATCAAATCACCCAGGTGACAGCCTCACTACAGCCCAGATTTGGCGCCCTGTGACTCCGGGCTTTTCCCAAAACTAAAATCACTTTTGAAAGGGAAGAGACTTCAGACTATGGATGAGATCCAAGAAAATATGATGGGGCCACTGGTGGTGATTGGGAGAACTGTGTGAGGTCCCAAGTTGCCTACTTTGAAGGGATTGAGGCATCATGGTCCTATGTACAATGTTTCTTGTAACTTGTATCTTCTTCAATAAATGCCTCTATTCTTCATACTACATGGCTGGATGCCTTCCGGATAGATCTCTATTCCAACCAAAGAATTAGGATTCTGGTGGGAAATTAAAAAAGACTGAATGTTGGGTGGATAACCGACAGTGTTTTCCATAGCAGGGAAAGTGTTTATGCTTGTTAGGTGGTGCCAGGATGGGTAGGACTCCCTCCAACACTGTTCAGAGATTTGAAATCATACTTTGGACATAAAGTTGTGCAGTGGAAAGAACACAGGGGTCTGGATAGTAGCAATGATATTGCCACTACTCGCTATGTGGTTTTGCCCAAGTTGCTTTAACCTCTAAGCCTCAATTTTTTAATCTCACAAACGGAAATACTCATCTATGCTCTTAACATTTTAACACACAGCTACATTACAGAGTTGTTGTCAGGACACCTAGCAAAATAGCAGATATGAAAATGCTTTTGAAACTATGATGGTCCTTTCAGATGTAAAAGGATAATTAAAGAAGAGATAATTCAGCTTTCATGTTTTGGGAATGAAGAAAAATGGGAATGAAGTAGTCATATCTTAGAAGTTAGAGGAAGTGAAAAGTCAACCCCATTCCGCTAAATCTAAGTTTTACCAATAAGCAGGACTTCCTGGGGTGTCACTTCAATTGATGTGAAACAACCCCATTATCACAGAGAAAGTAACAATCAGGTGGGTGGGTGTGGCGAGATGGAACTGACTCCAGGCTTTATAACAAGTTCAGAAAAAGAGAGGTTCTGAGTCTGTGGCCTATAAGAATGCTCCTCAGACATTTCCTGCCCACAAATTACCTGGGGGTTTTCCTAAAATGTATATTACAGTTCAGTAGGGCTGGGGTATGGCTTGCCAGTGTGCATTTCTCACAAGCTCTCAGGGTTTGTCGGTGCTACTATACACAATCTAATTTGTTATTTTGGTAAATGTTCCACACGCAGTGGAACATGTTTTCTATATGCGCAGTGTCATATTTTATATTTGACAATTGGTAGACATCTTGTTGCTCAAATCTTTTATATCTTTAGTGATTTATTTCTGTATGTTCTATCAATTACCAAGAAAAATTACATTCTATCAGTATGGTTATAGATTTTTTTCTACTGCTCTTAATTCTTCCAGTTTATCATTTTGGGGTTATAATAATAGGTACATATAGATATAGAAGTGGCATATCTTTTTGGTGATGATTATATAATAAAATATCCTTTTTATGTCTGTTTATTAACTTAAAGTCTAATCTGCTTAATATTTTTAGATCTAAGCCAACTATATTTTGGTTTCATTTGCAGAATTTATTTTTTCTTCCTCTTACTCTCAACCTTTCTTTTTCCTTATATTTAATAACTATCTCTTATAAGCACCATATATTTCAGGTTGAAGAAAGTAAAGTATTAATATAAGACCACTTCTGATCTATAAAAATGGAAATTTTATTACACCTGAGTTTTGTTTTTTATTTAGTTTGACACCATCTTTTAATTGAACATTGTAGTCTTTGAAATTATTAAAATAACTGATGTATTTAGGTTTAAATTCACCAGCTTACTATTTGTTTTCTATTTGTACTACTTATCCTATTTCTTTTTTGTCCTTTTCTAGATTAATAATTTTATTCCTCCTCCTTTATTAGCTTGTTATTTAATATTCTTAAACTTTTCCTTTAGTGGGTACTTTAGGAATTATAATATTTCTCTTGACTTTTAAAAGTCTAATATACAAAGTCTGGCACAAATAACACCCCTTTTATTATAAAATCTTTTCTTTTATTACAAAATCAAAAGCATGTAATTCTGTAACATAACAATATCACACTCAAACACACCATATGACATTTTAGGTGAAATATTCAAATTAAAACTATATCCCTGGGCTGGTGTGGCTCAGTGGATTGAATGCCAGTATGCAAACCAAAGGGTCACTGGTTTGATTCCCAGTCAGGGCACATGTCTGGGTAGCAGACCAGGTCCTGAGTAGGGGGCACATGAGAGGCAACCACACATTGATGTTTCTTTCTCTCTCTTTCTACTTCCCTTCCCCTCTCTCTAAAAATAAATAAATAAAATCTTTTTTTAAAGAAAACTATAAATTATTACACCCATATATCAGCCTACCAACCACACTCAAGCAGGCATTACTTCTGCAGGACCCTGTATAATAGCAATTTTTCCATGACCTGGGGCCATGAAAGTGCTTTAGAATATTTCGAGTCCACTTACTTCCTTTTTTGTGCTATTTTAATGCCACATAATTTAAAACCTCATAGACCTCATTATTATTATTTTGTAGAATTAATGTTTACATTCACACCTTACCCTGTCTCCGCAGCTTTATCTGGTACCATCACCTGGTTTACCATCCTGACTGATGAACTCTTCTTAGTATTACTTTAGGGTGGATCTGGCAACAGTTTTTGAAGGATATTTTCACTGGGTATGAAAATCTAAATTGGTAGTTATTTTCCTTCAGTACTTTGAAGATTTCATTCCGTTGCCTTCTGCTTCCAATGTTTTTGTTGAGAATAAAAAAAATTAGTCTTATTTTTGTATTCATGAAAGTAAAATATCTCTTACCTTAAATGCTTTTCAGATTTTGTCTTTGGTTGTCAGCGGTTTTTCTGCGAGTTTCTTAGAAATAGTTTTGTTATATTTATCCATCTTGGCCCTCTACAGCTCTTTGTAATTCATGGATTTGATATCTTTGTTTAATTTTGGAAAATTCTTAGTCATTACGCCTTCACATATTGCTTCTGTCCTATTCTCTTTTTCCTTTTATAGAATCTAGTTATACACATGAGAGACTGTTTCACCTTGTCCCATCTGCTTCCCCATGTGTTTGCCTGAATATTTTCTTCTAACCAACTTCCAATTCTCTGTTCATCTAGGTCTAATCTATTGTTAAACTCTGTATTAGTCAGAGTTCTCTAGAGAAACAGAACCAGTAGGATATGGAGATTTTATAGATAAATAAATATATATATATTTACTATAAGGAATTAACTCATGCAGTTATGGAGGCTGTGCAGTCCCACAATCAACCATCTGCAAGGTGGAGACCCAGGAAAGCCAGGGGTATGACTCAGCCCAAGTCTGAGGACCTGAGAATCTGGGGGCGGGGGCAAGGGGGGGGCAATGATTTAGATTCCAGGCTGTGAGGGCCTGAGAGCCAAGCATGCTGAGGCCGGGAGAAGATGGATGTCCCACCTCAAACAATGAGGCGGGAAGGTCAAATTCTTCCTTTCTCTACCTTTTTGTTCCATGGGATTGGAATCCACATTGAGGAGGGCAAACTGCTTTACTGAGGCCATTGATTCAAATGCTAATTTCATTCTGAAACACCCAGGCAGACCCAGGCAGCAATAATGGTTAGCTAATATCTGGGCACCATGTGATCCAATCAAGCTGACACAAAATTAACCATCACCAACTCTTCCATGACATTTTTATTTTTAATCATTCTGATTTTTTTTTGTTATGGTCTCCAGTTCTATGCTGAAGTTCTACATCTTGTCATTTGATTTCCTGATTATATTTATGAGAGTTATTTCAAAGTATATGTTTGATCATGATAATATCTGGATTTCTTATGGGTTTGCTTCTATTATCTGTTTTACCTTTTTATGTTTGTTTGTTTTTAATTGAGTGACGGACATTGTAGAGATAGTTTGACATTCTAGCCTATCCTTTTACGGCAAGGATTCACTCCTTCCTTCTGAAGGCAGCTTGACTTGGAGCAGATCACTTTACTGCAATCAGGTAGTACAGTATCTCAAAGTCAGACTTCAGTCCTGGTATGGAAGGGATAGTCTATTTCTGAACTACTCCCCCCATCGCCCCCCCGCCCCGCCACCAGATGCTTGGAGGACCCCATTATTGATATCCTCACCCTTTTGAGTTATTGAAATCTTTGCCCATCTTCCTTTTCAACTGTGTTCTCTGATCATTTTCATAGCCTCTCAGCTTTTTCTTTGTTAATTACTTCAGTGGGATAAGATCATGCTGATGGGGGGTGGGGGCGGTTTGGCTAGTCCTTGCTTTATTGCTACTTCTTCAATACTTTCATCATGTAGTTTTTATATTTCATCCAAATTTTCTAGTTGTTCTCCAGGCAGAGGTGGGGTTTATCCAACATCTGCTAGTCTACCTTTGCTGGAAACACACAACACCCAACAGTATTTTTGAAGCTCTTTCTAATACACGGCCAGTGCTGGGAATATTGATTTTAACAGTGCTCATTGCCAGAAGCAATGGTGAACCTCATTTTCACTTTGATTTTAGCCCAATAATTCCTTATTATCTTGTCCGTTTATCAAGGCTCATGTCCCAGCATTTTGGTTGTTTTTCCATAGAAGGAATCTGTTCCAACAATCTAGTCTGCCATTTTACCCACAGTACTTTTTAATTAGATTTTTATTTAAATCTGTTTTTGGTTAGCACGTTAGTTCCAGAAGGGCAAGCATCCTATCTCACTCATCCTTATAGCCCTGACCCTAACCTGCTGTTGGGCAGAATAGGTGCTCAGTAACTGCCGAGTAAATGAAATTACATGGCTTTACATGAGATGACCTGGCTACATCTTAGTGGGTCCACCAGAACTGAAAAATATGAAGCTCAGTTTTGCCAGTTTAAAAATGATTAAATTTACAAAGATGAGATTCTGTGCCCTAGGGGCATTAGTTCACATGAAGGAAATTTACAAGAAACTAATTTATAAATAACAATGTAGCTTGCTCCTGTTTAATGGGAGATGCAATTCAATGACAATGAATACCTATTATATTACTTCTTATCTTTTGGTATTTGACTTCTGTCTTGTTTTTAATGCTACTAATTTTCTGTGTTATCATTCTTGTACTTTGTTGTCTTTATTTATACTCCTCTGGAAAAAGAAGAAAAAAGAAACAGGTATGTAAATAAATAAAAATTAATATTATGTGTTTACAAAGAATGATCTCATACAAGTAAGTCTACTCAGAAGATGAAATTACAGATCAGAAGGTTACTGTGATAAAGACAAATTAGAAAAGGGAAATTCAAGTTTGCCAAATACTTACTTTCAAGCTGCTAACGTAGATCTCTTTCTATTCTGTGATCTTTAAAGGTCATTTAGCATGAAGACATCCTTTACCCCAGGACACTGTGAAAGAAACTGAAATTGAATAAATTTTTGTTCCTACTCTTTTCTTTTGCTAATGTTACCAGTTCCCAGAAAAGTCTGTTATTATATCACTTTGTGATAATGTTACAATATTTAAGGTTACAGTCTCTCTTAAAATGTAACAAATTTAATAGTGGCTATTTCCTGACAGACTGAGAAGTGTCTTATTTAAAAAAAAAATCTCTTAATCATTCTGTAAAGCGGGTTCTTTGACAATGTTTCTCATATACTTTATGTAAGATTGGGTTCATTTTAATTAGACAGATTTGTTACTCAAAGTCTTAGATCTTCTATTTTCTTTCAACCACATTTGACATCACTTGAGGTAAAACCATTTCTTCTCATTTAGGCCAAACTACCAGAAGCCCACACAAATAATACCATGTCCAAACAATAGTGAACAAAGGGTAATTATTATTTTTAAATTTTACTAAACATATTTTGTGTAACCTTTTTTAAGTTGATTTTAAAGTTTACATGGGTCCTGGCGCGGTAGCTGAGTTGATTGGAGCGTAGTCCCAATACGCCAAGGTTGTGGGTTCCATTCCTGATTAGGGCATAAACAGGAGTCAACCAACAAATGCATAAATAATCAGTGGAACAACAAATCAATGTTTCTCTCTGCCCCCCCAATCAATTAAAAAATTAAAAAACAGTTTATATGTGCTGTAACAGATACTAGATTATATATAAAGTGAACAGACAAATGTTCCCTAGGAATTTATAATCTCAAAAGGGCAATGACGTACATGAAAAAAGGACAGAAACAAGAGGGGGTTTAACACCGACATCTCTCAAACATCAAGAGACTGAAGAAAAGCAAAGGATAGTTTCATTTGTGGCACAGAGGGAACTGGGCAGAATTTCACATTCGGACACACTGGGTGGAGGGAGGGAGACTTCTAAGGTACGTTGCCCTTTGGCCCCCATCAAATGGGATTTCCCTAGCTTCCCGAGTAATGGCCAACCCTGAAGGAAAGCGGAAGAGTATGGCATATGTGGGACCCAGCTTGGGAGAGGCCGAATGAAATAACCCTGTGTAAAACATGAGCGCATTTGCTTAGAACGAGCTTTTGCAAAGCAGTAGGGATAAGAGCTGGCATTCTGAGGTGGACGCTGGAGCGTTTTCCCCCATTAGACTGCACAAGTGGAAGGTTAGGGCATTTGCCTTGCTCCTGAGAAGAGCAGTAACCAGTACTAATAACTCAGCTGACTCTTCTAACCATTCACATAAGCGTCCTTCTGGTAAAGAAAATGCAGTGAAATTCAAATGGGCAACCTGTCAGCAAAAAACTGCTGCTGACATTATTAATCTTCCCAACAACCCAGATCTATCATATACATAAAAACTCATCATTGGGCACTTGTGGAATAGGTATCCCTCACTTAAAGGAATGGTCACTGTCAGCAAAGTTTGAAGTGCAGAGACTTTCCATCAAATCAATCTTATTCTCCCATTGATTTCCATTACAAAATCCAAGATGCATTCTGCCGTTAAATCCCATTAACTGTGTACCAAACCCTTTGGAAATGGCATGTTTAAAAGAAAAATGAAATTCTGATAAAACATTGAGAGTGATATTTAATATATTAATAGTAATGCTGTGCTGTATTCAACATGTCAGAACAAAAATGCTCAGGATAAAACATAACGTGATCCTACAAACTGTGCTTCACATACTGCAAAGGGTAATAATTCCCCAAACATTAGCAACTTCATTTCTTACTAGTTTCACAACTGTCTTGGCATTTCTATCATTACATAGCCAAAGGAGTGCTTTCTTTTTCTTATTTAAAAACATTTTCTCCTTTTCTGCTGGTCTCTTTCCCAAAATCTTTGTCCAGAACCCCTGAAGAGCTTGTGATTCTATTCTTGGGTGGGGAAAATCAGCCAGCCTGGCCCAGTCATAGTGGTTTATTGGGTCCTAGAGCAAATGAAGCCTGGAACATCACTGAAGGCGAAACTCCCAAAACTGAAGCCGTCTTACTGTGAGCATATCAAGAGAAGACAGTGTTCTCTGGAAAAGACAATCAAGGTGGGGAAAACACAGGAAGCAGGAAAAGAGGAGATGAATGTGAGATGGATCGGCCCTGCAAGAGAAGCCACAAGCATGAGTCTACAGGAATTGAGCAGGGCTATGGAGGACAAAACACTGAGGCTATCACTTGCTCATAGGGTCACCAGGAGTCGATGCAGATTCAGTGACACACACACACACACTCCAGGGATGTGCCCACCGGTGGGACAGCTGGGCATCTCCTGGAAGGAATGCTGCAGAGGGAAGCAGGGGTCTCTGAAGGCTCAACTGGACACTTACTTCAGAGCTACAGTACTACTGTCTGACATGGGCGCTGTGTCTGTTTGCCATTTCATTTCCAACCTATGCACTTGCATAATCTACATTAAATGATGAAATGTTTTGTACCATATATGTTGAATGACTGATTCAATTTAAATAACAATTTTGTTCTAAAGTAGAGGACAGTGACACTTCCAAGTGCTGGTAGCTCACACCGGAAAAGTGACCTCAGTTGCTAATCTTCACAGGATTTAGACACCACGGGTCATAACGGCATCGAATGTCCAACAGACTAAGGTCTGGGCAGGACATTCCAGACAATAAACTTTTGCTGAATTCTTGAATCCTTCCCCTTATCACCGTGGGAAGTCAATTGTGTTAAGCAATGGACTACTGGAGTGAGAGCAACATGCGCATCACCAGCAGTGCGCCCCAGGCCCCCCCTTAACCCCTTTGGTACAACACACCACAAGGCAAAATTCAACATTCAGGGCTGAATTTAAGATTTTATTATAAAATAAATGTTTACTAAACTATAACATACCCACAGAACTCTGAAAAGTCAATAGCAAGATTGAGATGTTTTCTGGAGATCAGCAGGCTACCTGCCAAGAGTTTTTGGTTAAATCACCAAGACCAAGAGGGTTTTTGCCCCCCATCAGAGGTCCAGAAATCTCAACATGTCAGAGTCTCAAAAGCAACACACGCGGGGAGTCGGATCCATGCTAGTTAAACGCCGGAGGACCACAGTTCCAACTGAAATGTTTTTGTAGGGACAATAACAACCAGAACTGTAACAACGGTCACTAGGCTCCTGTGGTTGTAACCAGCACACTCTCTCCCTGCGGGCAGGACGAGTGGGAAGGCAAATTATGAGCTGAGTACACAGTGAAAACAAAAGGAGATGTGTATTCTCGAGGAATGTTTTATGTGGGACATGACAGCCCTGGTAAAGCTGCCACCTTCCTCTTCAGTCATAAAGCAACTCTCTGGGTGTATGTGTGCATGTGTGTCAGTGTGTGGAAGGCCACCTCCGTTTTCTTCCAGACTCAAATCAGGTCTCTCACAGACTCGTTTGCTGACCTCCCCCTCTGACACTCCTGTTTTCTGATACAATCAAAGCAGGCTCCCCACGTTCCCAATACTCCACTATAGTAAGATTGTGAAGGGAAACAAGTGGTTACTTCATGAAAGTGTTTATTAATGATATGGCCACTCATAGTCTGCCATTAGTCCGCCATTCAAACACCTCTTTAAAACTCCTGGATCCCCCATCTCGACCCCCCCATGGCAGTAAGCATTTACAATACAATGCAAATTACATTGATTCCGTTGCAAAGTAAAATTGCAAATCTTGCAAAAGGTATAGTGTTTCATGATGTCAAGGAAAGTGAAGTTGGTAAAGCAACTGGCAAATGAGGATCTATAGAGTTAAACGAACAAATGAAGGTAAAGTCAACAGGGATGATGAGTGTAATGACGCTTCACAAGAGAAGGAGGAAATACTTTGGATATCAAAAAATTAATTGAAACCCTTGGGAAAACTATGAAACTCTGAAATATTTATACAAAATGACCCTCTTTTTGATTATGGTGTAAAAGTCAAATATGAAATAAAGCATATTTGAAAAGGTGCTTCACATTTTGTAGAAAAAATTAAGCCAATACTAATCTCCTTGACTTATTACTTATTTATTCTATATTAGGATGTAGCGATACTTCCAATGTAAATTTTGATCAACATAGGACAGAATAAATATATTTTAATAGTGTTGTTTTATTTAAAAAAAAATTCCCCAGCAAACCTTTTTCCCCCCATTAATTGCTCTGAAATTTGGTTCCTGATTTAAGTAGCTTTACTTTAAGGAGGCTTTACCAGTGCTAATCACACAGTGCTAATGAGGACTTCCTGTACTAATGAAGCAGAAATTTTCTAGTAGTAACTGTCTGATGCCTGATTGTGTCTATTTGCAAATTAAATTTTTACTCTTTTGTTCATAAAATATCCTCATTTCTTAATTCTTGGGGGGGAGGTAACTTATTTACTCTTAGGAATTTACTATAAGATCATTTCCAAAGGGTGGTATTATTAAAAGTAATATTAGTGTTTAGAACCTAACCAACAAAACAAACAAGCCAGCAAAATAGAACCAGAGACATGGGAATAAAGAACAAAGTGATGGTGACCAGAGGGGAGGTGGGTGGGGAGGGGTGGAAATAACAGGGGAAAGAAGGGGAAGGGTCAAGTCAAGGAACATGAATAAAGGACCCACGGACAAAGACAAGAGTGGGGAGGGGTGCGGACTGAATGTGGAAGGCCGGGCTGGGTAGGGCAGGGGAGAGTAACCAGGAAAAATGGGAACAACTGTAATTGAACAACAATAAATTTTTTTTTAAAGTAGTATTAGTGTTTCCAAAGACAACCATTTAGAGGACACAGACTTTGGAGTGAACTTGGAGTCAGACTTACATTTGAATCTGCTTCTGCCATGTAACAGACATATATGTTAATGAGCAAAGTATGTGCCCTCTCTGAACTTTGGTAACTTCATTTGTGAAAAAGGAGCAATAACAGCTCCCTCACAAGACCATGGTGAAGGTCAGATGCAAACACGAGTACAATGCCATATACAGAGAAGGCATTCAATATGCAGTAGTTAGAGCAGTGCTGTTTATTTTTGGTTTGTTTGAGTGCCAAAATTCCCTTGTGATCTTAATTTGCTGATTAATTTGTACATTGAGGATCTTTGCATGTGTTTTACAATGTGCACCTAAAAGTAGCTAACTATGACTAATATTGAAAATATACTTAAGGAGTGCCTTGTTGAGTAAATCTCTTAGAATGAATTATAAAATATTCTGTAAAGTTTTGAAAAATGTCACAATGAGGTTTTCAGGATTTACACTGCAAAATTTTGGTTGACTTCTTCTGTAAGTTAGATGGCTGATATTTACATGGGAAAAAACCTCAACGGAAGCCCCCCTTCTCTACACGCAAGCAATTTTTATAAATAAATCTTGACTTAAAAGCAAGAAACTCTGCTTTTTACCGCACAGAGAGTCCCATGCAGAGCACAATCTTGAAAATCATATGCTCCTGGATTTGAACCCCTGCTCAACTGCTTCTTAATTGCGCAACCTTGATTGACCAACATAATACTTCTAAGCTATAGCATCTTCATCCATAAGTTGGAGATAACTAAAATACCTACTCCAGGGCTGTCACGAGAATGAAGTGAGACTTTACCTGGAAAATGTTCACGTGCCCATATAGCCCAGCACATTGAAAGTACTTAATAGATATTATTATTTGTAAAATCTTCAAATTCACAAATTAACAGGTATGTCATGCTTTTTTCAAAACTGGCAATAGTGTAACTCAAAAAACAAAAATTAAGTTCACTTGAGTCTTAAACATCAAGTTACAGGCTTTGGTCTTTTGCCCCTGGAATTTCCTGTATCTGAGTTCCTCTCCTTCCCATTACTTCCCCATGAACTTGGTTTCCTCCCTGGTACTTCTCAATGGCCTCCTCCCCATCCCCACACACACAAGGAACAGCATGGTGGGCAGGGTGAGGAGGGGAGACCTTGTTACAGATTGGCAAGGGCCTTCTACTTCCCCTCCTTCTCCAAGACTCTGGTATATACATCTATGGGTCCCACTCCCTCAGATATTATTTCATTTACTTAACTAAAGCCAGGGGATAACAATGGCTAACATTTGGTATTCACCTAAGAGCCCCAGAACTATGTACTAGATGAGTTACAAACATTATTTTGACTCTTCATAACAACTAGGCAAGATAGATACCACTGTTCCTATTTCTGAGATGGGTAAGCAGAGGGCCTGAGCCGGTAAGTTGCTTTATGTCACACAGCTAGTAAGTCGCAGCAGCATCAATGACCATAAGGATCAAGTTAATGGTTTAATCAGGATGTGCTGGCTCTAAGCGGTTTTCTACGTCGTCGGGGAAAGGCCCACCCCGTCTTCCAGAGAGGTACCGCTGCTCTCACACTGGCGCTAACGCTTGTGTGTGCTATCATGATACCATCTTAATCGTGTATGACTTTTAATTTTTTTATATCATTTATCACCTAGTACTACTTTTGTGTATGCGTACTACTAAACGTACAAAGACCCTCACGCATACCATACATCACTACAATAAAAACACCAATTATACAATGGATCAACAGGATCCAGATATCAAAAAGTAAATAAACTACACTCTCCTCAATCCCAGTAATTCTGATTAATTCCCCCTAGCAAATATTTAATTTAAAATCTGTTTGTTCTAGAAAGCAGATCTTTCAAATACTATGATACGGAATCCTACATAGTCAGGAGGGAAAGCTGAGATGGGCCACTAAGGTGGACGTGTTTCTTCCACTACGAGAATTAAGTAACTGGATAAATAACCAATTCAGCAATCATTCCAAAAGTGGAAGTTCAGCTCACAGTCCATTTGGGGGAAACTTGAACTATACTAACCATTTAAGGTCAAGAAAACAACTGGTCAACCCTAGCAACGAGCACACTTCAGGGTTTTCACTAAGAGATTGCAGGATCACTATACTTCTCTACATGCCAGCTTCACAACACAATACGGTTCCACCTCTAGATAGACACCTCTCCCGACTGCACAAGGGGAGCCAGGCTAACGTTTAACCCCCTTAGAGAGCTGACGGCTCTCGCCTGCGCTCCACGTCTACTACCCAGAGTCCCTCCATTCTTTTTAACACACTCGTCTACTACCCCGAGTCCCTCCATTCTTTTTAACACACTCGAGCAAAATGCCCCCTCCATCCATTCTAACTGGGAGTCTGACTCCCCGACTGGCCCCCCGCTGGGGGTCAGAAGGAAAGGGCAGGCGGGTGGCAGCGGCTGCGCGAACCCCGGCGCTCGCGGGGCGGGGCCGCGCGCGGCGCGCGGGGGGCGGGCCGGGCTGCTCTCCGGGCCTCTCCCCTTTGTTCTGTGCTATTGTGTAGCGCTTCCTCTCCTGGCGGTCGTGCGCTGCGCCCGGGCAGCCTGTGGGGGAATTTGTAAAGGGGCTTTTTCTTTTTTCAGTTTATTTTTAGTAAGTGAGGATCTCCCTTGCACAGCCTCTCCCTTGAGGTTCCTTAAGCCCCGGTGCCTAGAGGCCAGGTGGAGTGGAAAGTGTCATTCCCTCCCCACCGACAGCTTCTCGGCGGGTCTACTGCCCCACTCCTCCTGCAGGAGGCGTCCTAACCCCGTATTCTGGACTTGCAACTCCTGACCAGCTGCGTTCACGCAGCAACGGCGACACGCGACCCCCTCGCCTCCGAGGGGCGCAGGCACCAAGGCGAGGATCGGAGGCCGGTGTTCGGCCCGAGTCTGGCCGCCCAGGCGTCCCGGCTACCGGCGCGAGTGTCGCCCCGACCCTCCCCGAGTCCCGCGCTCACGCTCCCAGACCGCGGAGCGGCAGGCTCAGCCCCCTTATATAGCCCTCTAAAAATAGCTCGCCTCGCACCGCCTTGTATGGCAGCAGGGAGATCCTCAGTGCACCAATCCGCGCTCGCCGCCAGGGACAAGCCCCGCCTCGGACCCCGTTTTGCGCTACCCATTGGTTCTCAGTGACTTCATGAGCCTCCTGTTTACCTTACATGGTCACACGCGGCCTAATGGACGCCCTCCTCCGAGATCCCACGGCTGCGCGGAGAACCGGGCGGTGGGAGGGAGTTTGGGGAGGGGGAAGAGCAGGAGGAGGAGAAAAGGAGGAGAGGGGGGAGAGACTACAAACTAGCAAGGATGGGGTGGGGGTGGGGAGGGAAGGGAAGGGGGGGTGGGGAGAGAAGCGATCGCGAGAAAAAAAAAATGCAACCTCCCAAAATAAAGAGCAAAGATTGCATTAGGAGCGAACAGCGCTGCAGAAATAGATGGCAGCTTCGTGTCAGTGAGTTTGCATCCCCCTTCCTGATCCACGAGCTGGAGTGATTAGAGCCCTGGAAGGCAATTGTTACTCCTGTGGAGAAGTCCCCTTTTCCTGGCAGCCGTCTGCACTGTACACGCTGGATGCCTCTCTCCATCCACCCCACTCTTTTCTCTCTCACCTTCTCTCGCCCTCTCTCCTGCATTGATTTTTTTTCCTTTTTAGTTGACTGAAACAAAACAAAACAAAAGGGCCACTGGATGTCTGCCTTCTTGGGGGGTGAGCCAGACAGACTGACAAACAAACAGACCCAACTGTGTTCGGGGGAGGGTTTCTCCTCCCGTTTTGCCCGGCAGCAGCAGCATGGACGTGTTGGCTAGTTATAGTATATTCCAGGAGCTACAACTTGTCCACGACACCGGCTACTTCTCAGCTTTGCCATCCCTGGAGGAGACCTGGCAGCAGGTGAATGATTTAAATTACTTGTGTAAATCGTGTGGTGGCGGCGGAGACGCAGGGGCTGCGTTGGTGTGGGCTTTGGGTTTGAATTTTTTGTTTTATTTTTTTCCCCTCTTTTTGGCTGTTTGTTGTTTAAAATGTTTTCGGGAACAGTCATCTGCGCTTTACCTCTCCACCCACCCCCTAACCCCGTAGTGTGCCGAGCCGAGCAGCCGGTCGAGCTGCCTGCGTTTCAGTCACCAACATACAAACATCCTTGCGCCCACGTTGTCGGGCTCACTGTCCCCCAGCAGAGACCTGCCTAACTTCTGGGGTTCGGAGGAGCGGAGAGGGAAGGTGGTTTGGGGTTTTACGAGCCGTGGCTGACAGGATACCGCGCACGAGCTCACCTACCTGATACCTTGAATCAGGCTCATCTCTTTCAACTGGTACTGACAATCGTCAGTTCGGGGGGGGGGGGCGGTTAGTGTCAGTAAAGAATAGGAACTTGATTTTGAGATCAGAAGGTGGGCAGCAGCGAGAGGAGCCCAGTGACAAAAGATACTCAAGGCTGTCAGAAGGAGGACGGGAAGATGTAACGCTGACCATGCATTGTAGTTTTCCCCAGTGCAATGCCTCCAGAAAGAAAACACCCTCTATGTGTGTCCTTGTTTCCCTTTCTTTTTCTTTTTCTTTTTTTTTGTCTGGGGTCCCTTTCCAGTTAGCAAAACCTCCGGCAAGGGACACGGTGTGCTTCCATGCCTCTGACTTTGTCTTAGAGGACTAGTTAAGAAACTCCGTAGGATGCTGAAGGGCACCGATGCCAAGTTGGCTAGGCGTCCCAGTGAGGGCAAAGTGGGGCTAGTGACAAGTTCACTGGGCTATGTGAAGTGGAATAAAGTGCTGGTCAGTGAAAAGTGCTAGAGGTCTGCTGCAGACACCGTGGTTTTCTCAGCAAGAATTAGGAGCTGCTGAGGGGACATTCTGCAGGAAAAATGGTGTGTGGGAGGTGGGGGGTAGTGGTGTAGGTATTCTTTGCAAATTCTACACTGTGCACGAAAGAAAGTCCAAGAAAACGGTCTGGATTTACACTTCGGAAGTGTGAACTTGCACAGTCCATCTTGGAGAAATCCAGTTGCCCTTGGGGAGGGCTCCAGAGGCTTGGTGTGTGTGGCTGCTCTTGTAACTTCCCCGCTCCGTGACAGCAGCTTGTTATGGCTAATGAACGGCTGATTTTCCTCTGCCAGGATCCGAAGTGGGATTTGCCAGCTTGAGGCTGGGATGTAACAGTTGCTGCTTTAGTGAGTGAGGTTTGGCTTTCGGTACAACTGGCTGAGTGGCAAAGCTGACCCTCTGTACCATTGTTGCTAGTTGCTGCTGCCCCTTGATTGGAGGCTGCTAGTTGTCCTCCAGGTATTGGCATCTGTTCTCTGTGTGTCCATGCGTGCATTCCTGCCCAAGGATGCTGGCAGGTATCCTTGACTTTGTCTCTCTGAATGCACACACAGTACATTTTTAGCATAAGGCATTACTTCAATACAACCTTTCCCTACTCTTAACAAGATTATTTTATGAAGGGTCTCACTACATCTTCTGCCTCCTTTTATTTCACATGCTAATTGAACCAAAATGCCCGAGTTTCATTTTCTGAAATAGCTGTCATTTCACACTGTCAGCTCACTGGTGTCAAATGGTTGGGTATTAACAACTGTCTAGACAGGTTAGGAAGGGAATCTGTTGATTTAGTCAGCCTGCCTAAGGCAGCTCTTGTTTGTGACTAACTGTTAAGCAGTGTTGGAGGGAAGAAAGTTGGCTTTATTTGTTACAACGTTCCCTCCCGATGAATCACACAACTTTGTTTTGGTTCAAGTTTTCACAGTAGTAAAGCCTGCTTTGGGGGAAGGCCTCTCCAGAGGAAACCTGCTTTTTTACATCAGTTTATATACCATGCAGGAGAAAATCCAGATCTGCAAAGAAACATCATTGGTTGGATAATTAGGGGATGTATTAGAGCTATTGTTTCCTCAGAAGCCTTCTCAGCTTTTCCTTAACCCCTCTCCTCCCTCCCTACTCCATCCACCCCTTTCAAGGAACCTCTTTCATAGTTTCTATCAGCCGGCAAAGGAATTTCCAGCTCCCTCCCACCCCCGTGTCTTGCCTTAACCCTCTCCAACTGCCAACTACCATCATCTTAGAACCCTTTGCCAAGCTGTGTCAGAGACATACACACAGTCCACGCTGAAACATGGTTTGTGGGGAAGCGCTCCTAAGTAACGCTGCTCAGGGGAGCTTTCTGCCTGGACTCTGTAGTCACAACTGCACTGTGTTAAGGTGACTCTGACTCTTAAATTCATACCGATGACAAACCTCCAACCTCCCTCTCTTCCTTCCTCCCTCTCCCTGCCCCCCTTCCCCTTTCTGAGTGTAAGGAGGGGGGATGGTTATATGCAACTGTTGGTTCCAAATCAACCATCAATGGTGAAATTTTGAGACTGCTTTACTCAAAAGGCTCAAGAAGGTTGCCACAAAGAACCCGAGGCAGGAGGAAGTTTCTTCACGCTCTGGAGTAATGAGATTTTAGAGGTCAAATAAGGAGCAATTATTAGATGTTCTTTGGAAAGTGAGCAGTGTACCTGGCCTCGAGGAGATGAGCAAAATACAGAGATTCCAGTAATCTGATTTGGTTTTGTTTGTACAGAAAGAGTGGTTTGCATGATAAACCCAAGAACCTCTGTGCATGTGAAAATTGAGGATGAACAATTTCGGGATTTTATTTTAAACGTATGGTCTGGGATAACTGTCCTGCTTGCTAGTCAGTGACCCTATGATGGCCCTTCTATCACAGGGTCCCATTTGGCGTGGAGTTTTCAGGCAGTGATGCCTTATCCACCTACAGCTCCAACTCTGAAAATCATTACTGGTGTAATTTTAAAATCCAGATGGACATCCAACATTAACTGCTCTCCGTTCCTGGGCTCTGACTGCATACTTAAGCACTCAGCCCAAGTAGCATCCTCTCTGCCTGTCATATAGCTGTAAATTACACTGTGCTTATGTGGTCTGTTTTTTATGGGATTCAGCTGATGCGCAAGTCTTACAGCTACCAGCCTTAACCTCTTTGGAAACTTGCAGGACAATTTTCCAAGAGCTGTCTGAGCAAAAGTAGGAAAATGTCAAAGGGATGACAGAAGTTGGAGTATCTCATAGGGTACCACTTGGGGAATGGTAAGGGGAGAGCCATTGATGAGTTTTGTTGCCAGTAGAAACCATGATTTTTCTGGACCCAGTGTTGACTTTAAAAATAAAAAGGATTTGATAAAACATACTCAGTTGTTTTTCTTCGGGAAGCTACCAAGACTTAGAATTCGGATATATTCGTATGCCCCGCCTGCTTATTTTGTAAGTGCAGGTCAAGTAATGAGATTCTCAGTCTTGTTTGCATTTAGCTCTGCTTCATGCCATTTCGTGGCATGGTGTATTTACTTGAAAACTCCTACAGAATTATGCTTGTTGTTAATGCTGATTCATAATTGGCAAATGGGGTCAGTTTCAGGCCTCCTTTTTGCTCAGAGAAAATTTTCCACTGCTACTGGAAACAAATAAATAAATCATAGAACATTCCTCCCTCCTCCCCCGCTTCCCCATTGTTTTAAACTAATGGCATACTTGGCTACTGTAAGAACTAAAACGTCCCCATAATACTGCAATTTCATCTTGGTTTCAGGCACCCTGAAACACTTTTACGGGCCTTCGGAATGAGGCATCTCTAGGGGACAACCTACAAAAATGGTTGCCTTCCAAGAACAGCCTCATGGTACAGGGGAATGGGGTTGGATCTGTGAGCTACTTTGCTTCTCCCTCTGTATGGTGATCTTGCCTTCGCATACTGCCTTCTATAGGCCCGAGCAGCCAGGTGCTGTCTCAGCCAGAAAGACAAAGCAAACGAGGGTCCCTGCATCCGCAGGTTTGCCTCTTTCCCCAATTTGCAGAAACCCTTGTCATGAATTAGAATTTCTTGGCAACAGCACCACCCATGGAAATTTGTAGACACAAAGGAGCCTTGCTAACCACACTGAAAGGATAAAATAGCTGGTGCTTCTTCTTTTTTTTTTAAATGTGATTTGTGTGCTCTTCAGTTACCATAAGTCTATTTTTTTTTTTTTTTGAAACAGTGTCTTGGTAGATAAAAAAATGAGAACTGTCCCTGTTAGCCAGATTTTTCTGTATGAGGATGCAATCCCTACATAAAGTGTAGCTTTACAGATGAAAGCACATGTGAATGCGATCAATCTCATACTTAGCCTTTCTTTAAGATTCATGTCCATGCTCTTTTTAATAGATACATCTTTGTGTAGGTGTAGGTGTGCTCAGACATCATTCAATCTACCTGTTTGCAGTTTGGCATTTTAAATGTTACAATGCAGATATTTTTACTACGTCTGTCTTTAGTAGGTGGGGGGATATAAAGGAAGTGGTGACTTCTTTGTTCTCCATGAAACTCCCACCCCCACTTCTTACCCTGAGGAGAATGTGATGTTGGGGTCCAATCCATTTAAAGGGCAGAGCAGAAGATGCACTGTGACAGGCTCACCCTGAAATGATTTATGTATGGGCATGCCAGAGACCTGCAGCCTTCAGATGTGGGCTCTTGCTCCCTCCCAGCCCGTTCTAAATATAAATGCCAGTGGGGGCTGTTTGCCTCTCCACTTAAATGGGAAGAGTTTAGACAGGGTCCTAATGGGGCTTTTAGTAGCCATTCTTTTATAAATCTTCAGATTCTTCTCCTTTCAGAGAATTCCCATATTTTACATTTTCAGTACAAGAAGACATTGCAATCTTCTTTATTCACGCTGCGCCTGTTGGGGAAAGAAGAATGCAGTTTGCTCTGGCCAGTCCCAACTGGCTCATTTTGGTAGGGCAGCTGCCCACACGCGGTAGTAGAGGCCCCTATCTTTGCAGTCTGTAGTAGCGTGTGAGGGGCTTTTACCACCTCTGCTGGACCCCAGGATGGGCAAATGCAGAAACCACCTCTGTGATTCTGGTTCACTCAGTTCTGTCAGTAAGCATGTGTGCAGGAATTGGGATTTGCTGAAACTTGAGGACAGCTCCCCAACTGAACCTGCCTGGCACCGGAAGGGTGAGGGGTGGAGATTTAGTCTCTGCAGTCAATCCCTTTGCTTTCCCCAATCAGTCGAATGCTTGCTTTTCGTAAACAGGTGGAAACATTTTAATCCAAATTGCCAAATCTTACCAAGTGCAGTGATTAAGAAACTCTACGACCACTGATGCTGTTAAACTCCCTGAACAAGTGACAGTATCTAATTATTAATGTCACAGGTAATACTGACAAGTTAAGAACACTCATCTGCCCGGTTACATCATGTGTTATCTTAGAACGCCTGCGTAAGAAAACATCTTTTATTCAATGTAGTGTCAGAGTCCCCGAAATAAAAAAAGTATTGCTGTTAATAGGACATGCTTTTACCTAAGATTGCCCATCACTTCTTGCTCCTCTCTCTACTTTGCCTGTATTTTCTGCAGCTGGTTTGGAGAACTATTTTTACTGCCTCGAGTCCCTTTTGTCTTCCTCACTCGGTATTGTGGTGGGACCCTGGGAACTTGGTCCTGCTGAGTGTATTGTGTCTGTTGCAGTCTCTGTTGGGGCAGCTTCCCCGCTGCCCCGTCCGCCACGTGTGTGACGGACGTGTGCATGTCACAGCGGAGCCGCAGTGGTCTTGGAGTGTGGGCCCAGGAGCAGCCTGCTTGAGATGTGAGTGACTTCTGATTGCCTAGTGAAGCCATTCCTGATTGAGCTGGTAGATGCACCTTGTCACACCTTGTGGGATTTTCTCTGTATATGTTAAATTGTGGTGTGAAAAATATTTCCAGAAAATACCTCATTTCTTGATTCTAGTTACGTGCAAAATACTGTGTGAGTGACGCAAAGTTGACTTGGATCCAGATTCTGCCTCGGATGAGCTTGACTTCAGCAGAGGGGAGTAAGCATGTTCAAAACCTAAGCAATACAAAATTAGAGTACAATTGCCAAAAAAAGAGAAATTTTAAGTTCTCTGAGTTTTTGAACACTGAACTGTGCCTGTCTGTATTTACGCACATTGTTATAACTGTGTTTACAAAACCTGCTTGAATTTTACTAAGTTCTGTTGTGCTGTTAGCTAATGGCACGGGCAGGCGGGCTGGTGGCCCTGATAGGACAAGTGAGTATACAGTGTGAATACACGTCTGTCCATAATGGCCAGGAAACAACATCCATGTCTGTGTCATTCGGAAATGATTAGAGGTAATTAAAATAATTCATGTAGAGCCATATGCAGTATCTATTTCTGAATATGGGTTTATTGACATTTCCTGAGGGTCATATTGAAAGTCAGGCCCCAAGCCTTGTACCAGAGTTAGGGCCATAGACTCTTAGAATTTCATGTCCGGAAAGGGTCTTGGTTTCCTGAACTGCAAAACACTGGGGTTGTCCTGGGTGATTGTTAAAGCCAGATGAGACATTCATCCTCCAAGTTCACTCTGCCGTTATCACCGATGGGTCCCAGGCTTTTCTGGACGCCCAGAGCTGTTCACTTGTTTTTCATCACCTTGTTCTAAATATGCTTTGAGCCATTTCTCCTCCCCCCCGCCCTCTTTCCTCTTAAAGGGAGGCAAGAAAATCTCTCTGACTTTGGACAGTACTAGTACATGGAATTTTGGACTTGTCTGAGCCCTAAATGAATGTGTGGGAGAAGCCTTATATATGTAACTTAATCCCTTTTCCACTTTTAATAATGTGTGGTAACCTGGAAAATGAACACTGCCTTGAAAACAAAACAACAAAAGCCCCCAGTTACAACTTGAGTCTGGTAAAAACTTGTATTGTCACTGAGCCCTGGCTGGCGTGGCTCACTGGATTGAGTGCTGGCTTTCAAACCGAAGGGTCTCTGGTTCGATTCCCAGTCAGGGCGTATGCCTGTGTTGCAGGCCAGGTCTCCAATAGAGGGTGCTCAAGAGGCAACCACACGTTGATGTTTCTCTTCCTCTCTTTTTCCCTCCCTTCCCCTCTCTAAATAAATATGATCTTTAAAAAAAAGGTACTGTCACTTAAATAATAACAAATGGAAGGGGAGTGGGGGGGCATTGAGAGAACACGGTGGGGAGTTGGGTGGATAATGGAACTGAGGTTTCGTGTGGAAAGCATCGGGTGTGAAATGGCTTTGTCTCTGATGCCTCTCCAACAACAGGCCCCCACGAACCTGTAACAATGCTCATGGGCTGGTTCAGAAAACTCTTTTTGGAAGTGTTTTTTAAATTTATTGAGAGGATTGGATGGGCAGTGAGGTTGTAATGTTTTACAAATTTAAACAAAATAATGTTGTGATAAGCAGTTGGGAAGAACGTCAGCTTCTGTGAGGTTTTTAAAAAGTCCTTTTGGGGGCTGGAAGATGAAGCAGGCCTAGTGTTCACAGTGGGCTAGTGAGGAAAGGGAATGTAGGGTTGCTCTACAGCCCTTCGCCCAGTGAGGTTTTGCCTTCTCTACCCCATCTCTGGTGGTTATGATGGTGAAAATTCTTTGTTGAAGGTTGTTTCACAGATCTGTTTCACCACTAAGATCTCTGAAATGGACATTTCTATCCCAGATGGAGGCTGCTGGATTCCCTCAAAACCGTACTCGGCATCTCTAACTCCAGATACGTTCCTGAGTTTCAGGCCCACACCTCTGAACGGGGAATGTGGGACCGACCACACCAGGGCCTTTTCGGGTCGTCCCGTGATCTCCTTGCCTGGATATGCTACAGAGCCTTCCTCATCAACCTCTTCCTGCCTTTCCGATTTCTTTTACTGATAGGAGCATTCTTCCTGTAATCTAGGTTTGAAGCTTCGGTCATCTTCGGCCCCTCCCTTTCCTTTGAATCTAATCAGTAGAAAAAATCCTATTGATTTGGCTGCTCCCAAATTTCAAGGTCTTTCAGCTTTCTGCTCCTCTGCCATTGCCTGAAGGCATCCCCTGTCATCTCCCTGGGACTGACTTTCTACCTCCGCTACCAGGGCTTCGAGGGGTCAGGGGTGCCCCGTGACACAGAGGATGAGGCCAGACTTCTACGAGTCAAGATGTTCCAAGACTAGGTTTAGAGAATAGTTTACACGCTCGTCCTGTAGTGTATAGCAAAGGCCATCCAAATGGATGACTCTGCTTTTCCTGCTTCTGTCTCTATTTGTGTCCTTTCTGTCAGCCTTTTCCTTCCTCCTCCCTCTTCCCCTCTGATCCTCTTTGTCCAAATCCTACCCATCATTTAACATGGTTGCCACATCTTCCAGGAAACTCCCCCCCACCCCTTCCTCAGCCAATAATAATTGCTACTGTTACTACATTCTTGTGTGGAACTTTGTGTTTCCTGGTGATGCTTTTCAGTTTTGTCTTGTAGTACAGGTTTCCTTTTTATTTTCTTTTTCCCCCTGTTGTCTTATTTTTCCAGTTGGGTTGTGTGATTTAGAGCAGGCTTGATGCCTTAGTTATAATTTTGGTGATACACTTTTGGTACAGAACCCCGCAGGTTTTTAGAGAGCCTTGTGCTGGGCATTCCATGGATATTTAAGGATTATCATTTGACTTGACTTAAGATTTGCCTGTCTGTAACAATGGTTTTTCAACCATGGGTGCACCCCAGGCCAGTTAAATGAGTATCCATTTGGGTAGAATGGATAGCAGTCAGTGTTTTTTAAAGCTTTTAGGTGATTCCAATATACTGCCAGGGCTTACAGGTTTAATAGAGAGAGAGAGAGTGTGCGTGTGTGTGTGTATGTATATGTGTATATATATATACATATATATATGTCAGAGTTATAGGCACCTACTCCATTTATGGAAATAGTCCATTTCTTGTAGAACTTGAATCTAAGTGAAACAGGTTCATAACGATGCAGGACAGTGCTGGTAGATGTTGTTCATCTAGCTCATTGGTTACTAGCGACTGCCCAAGTGTTATTCCACCCTTTTTGCTGTGCTTTCCCTCACCTGAAGTGTCTAATGCAGTCCCGTTTGGCTCACATTTCCTATGACCCACTAGAGGTTTGCTTAACCTGGTCGAATTCCGTTTCTGGTAACTTTGTATTGTTGGGCCTTAAACGCCAGCCATGCTGTGCTTCAAATAATTCATTCTCGGAAAGCCCTCGACCATGATTTTCCACTTACCTCAGCCTGCGCTGTGGTTTTAAAGGGATGGGTGCGTGCATGAACATGTGTTGGTTGGTGCCAGATAGGCATTAAGTAGTAGCTCTGCATATTTGCTACTGACCTCACTGTTTGGAAGTGGACTCTATTTATGTGGAGTTTCAAAGGACCCATGCTTCTAGTAAGAGGAACAAAAATAAACTGGAAGAATTGCTGCTGAGGACATTCAGTCAAGGAGGCTACCTCCCCGTCCATAGAAGGCTTAGCTCTTGTGGTAATGACCGTGGGCATGTGGTGATCTTCACAAAGAAGCCTTAGAAATGCCTCTATTTCAAACTGCGATGTTTGCCAAAACGTATGTACTGTAGTCACACCCTTTCATCTATAAACTGTCTTTGATAGGGGTATGGTTGGCAAGAAAGAACATCCTGAGAGGAGCTCAGAGCTTAGGGCGCAAAGATGCCTTTTGGAAAGCTCAGTCCAGCTGTGAAAACGGCAATTAGCTGAGCAGCAATTGCTCCGGAAGAGAGTGCCTAGGCGCCTGCTCGTGCTCCGACCCCACGATCACCCTCACCTTCCAGAGCCCGGTGAGCGGGAATCCAATGGAGTGGTCATAGTGTCGGCTCTTATTTTTGGAAAGGCAGCAAATTCGCTCAGCGTACAAAGGAGTGGAAATAGATTCCTTCTTTTGAGCTTTTGTTGCCGGTTCATTTGGTCACGGTTAGACCCTGTTAATAGAGCACAGTTCCCGCCCATGACGGTGAAGGATGGCTCTGTGAGCAGGCCCCAGTGCAGGGCTGGTTCTCCTGTGAGCCACCTGAGGTGCTATTCAACAGCGTTTTGAGAAGCTTGCTTCACTACTACGTTCCAGGAGTTTGCTCAGCCCTCACCTGTGCATTTGCCCTTCTCTATTAAGGTTCTCTCTCTCTTTAATATGGACCAAGAGATGATGTCTCTTGTTTACTTGTCAGAGTCTAACAAACATCTGTACTGAACTTGTGTTCTCAGGAGCTTAGGGTGTTTTGCTCACAGTCCCGTCATTGGCACATTCCTTCTGTGACTGAGGAGCAGGCAGGTAGGTCACAGAAATTCCCTTTCAGGGGAGAGAAAATTGGGGCCGACGAAGATTTAGCGAGTTGTCTTAATGTGGCTACAAAACAGGTGACTTGGACAACCAGGGTTGGAACGCACTTTCCTCTTTCCACTTGGCTAATCTTCTTAGTCTCATAATAAGCACCGTAATAATATCCAGTATATGTACATCAAATACTTCCTAGAGGTAATATTTTCTGAGCACTTATATTGGCCATTTCCTTCCATCCTTATGACTACCCATGTTTTACATATTCTGTTTATCCCCATTTTACAGATGGAGACATGGAGGTTAGAGGTACGAAATAGCTGGCCTAAAGTCACACAACTTGGAAGTGGTTGAGCCAGGATCCAAACCCAGGCAGTCAGCTCAGTACTCAGAAGTTTTCCACATATACTCTCCTAGTTAGGTAGGAGGCAGCAAGGCAGAAGCCCCCCAGGGTCATGGCCTGGCAACCAGTGGACCTGTAGAGATTTGAACAGCTCTCTGGTCTTTTTCTTGGGCCTTGGATTTCTCATCTATGAGACAAACTAGACTATACTGAATTTCCTTAGAGTCACAGTGTTTTTAGTAGTCATATTACTTGGAGGCTTTGAAATAAGGCAGATCTGGAGCCTTGAGAAGGCCACATAACATCTCTGAGTCTCATTCTGTCACCTGTGGAATGGAGTTAACAATGCCTGAGTGGTAGCTCTCCTGTCCTGTGCCTGGCACATTCCATCCACCCAACACATGCTCTTTCCTCCCCCATTTTCAACTATTCTTCCTCCACTCAGTGCTCTTTTTCTAAACAGTAGCACTTGTCCCTCTAAGATCCCAGTGATCTGGGAGTATCTAAGAGACGGTGAATGATGGGAGGCTGGGCAAGGGAGTGTGCAGAGCATCGGACGTGGCATTCTTTCATTCACTCACAGCAGAGGCTCTCGAATGAAGTCACTTGTACTGAGAACTGGAGAAAGACCAGCAATACCTGTCACCCCCAGAAACGGGCACTAGTTTTGACATCCTTGGAATTTGCTTGGTCTATTCATGCAAATAGCCAACTCATTCTGTTTTCTTTCCTTCCAGTTTTGCTTATGACTTACTTCTCTAAAGTTTTTCCAGTATGCTGTTATTTTTTTTTAAAGCCAGAATTAGGCACATATAACACAATCCAGTGCGGGTTACTACACCTGCCGTTTCTTCCTTACCTGATGACTGAGCTTACAGCAGCTTATGAGAGTGAAGGAGGTTTTATGAGATCTATAAATATCTCAGATAGGATTTTTATTTCATTTCCCCCCTTCAAATAAGACATAATGGAAGCACTCACACACACAAGGAATATTCTTTCCGTGATAAAGTAGGGCATTTTTGAATTGGCCTCTGAAAAGCAATAATTTGATGTGGTCGTTCGTGTTGGGAGTTTTATGGGGGAGGGGGAAGCATCATGCATATGCTGCTATAAAACTCAAAGATCATTTCCTCCTGTGAAGGGTTAGCCCAGCACCTATGGAGAGATTTATTTCAGAGATGCCAGCCCTGTGTGCAGGCTGCATTCCCTCCTTCCTAGGAGGTGTGTGTTTGTATTTTCTTAGATACATAGAAACCATGGGAGGCAAGCGCCACTGGCTGGCGGGAGGGGTTCCCTGATAGACCGTTTCCAGTTCTTGGTCTAGTGGCTTCCTGCTGTCCCAAGGGAGGCTGTTCTCCTCCTACTCCCCACTTCAGGGGTTTACTGGAAAGATTTCACACCACTTAACAGATCACAATTAGATTTTTTTTCTCCCTGAAATTTCACTTAAAAAAAGTCTTAAGCTTATCCAATTTTAAAAAAATATGCATCAACCAATACCAAGAAATAGAAAGATTTGTTTTTTACCTTGCTCATTGACAAGTATCTAGAAGGAACCCTTAACTTGTAACTTAAAGAAAATACACATTTTTAAAAACAAGCAGTGATACCTCCAGGTACCTCACTTTCCCTGTCTGTAAAATGGAAATCAGGAGCTCCATATCCTACTCAGGGGGATTAGGACAAATTTAACTACAGAGTTAACTATTGTTTCTGAAAACTTGGCATCTGACTTAATGACTACTTAGATTGTTTGCTTATTGGTTGGTTTCTGCGCAACCTCTCCTTACATATATCTTCTCCTAGTTCTCAGTAGCTTTGTGTTTAACTAGATAATTCAGTTTGTTCTCTGAAAGAGTAAACCGTGTGAGTTTAGTGCATTTGAACCAAAGGCATGCAGAGGATCTTTCCCTAATGCTGTTTAATTTTTTTCCATTTAACGTCATCTCAGTGTGTAATGTAACCCTAGCACCTTGGCTCTGCTACGTGCACCCACTCTTCCGTGCTCATCATCAAAAGATGTGACTTCTCTGATCCTCAGGGTCCTCACGTGTGTATTGTGGGGTAGAGGTGGGAGCGGTTAAACGATTGGAGATACAAACAGGAAGCGCGCCTAGGTTGAACTGGCTTGAAGAGGTGTTTTATTTGGCTAGCATACATGCTTCAAATTTCTTTTTAACTTGAACGCTTTTAGACAGATCACACACTCTTCAATTAACCTTGTCCCTACTGTTTCCAGCTTGCTTCGTTTCTGCTCCCTGATCTGGTGATCATGCCTTTGGGCTTTGACCCTCAGGCTGGAAGCTCTCTAAGGCCCCTTCCTTCCCACAGTGCTGTGACTTGGGGACAACCTTTATCTCTCCATCACAGCCTGAAGCTGGCTTGCTTCCTCCTCTCTCGCCCAGACTCCATGTTCAATTCTTTTTAGATTTCTGTGCCTTGTCAAGTGTCTTTGTTTGGGACTCTATTTTATAAAGCAGCTTCCAAATTGCAGCTCAGTTTCTCCTAGTCATCCAGGTTCTGTTGTAGATCATCGAAATCTGGGATGGAAAAGACCATCTGGTTTACCCCTCTCCCCGCCTGGGCTGAGCAGTTGCTCCAGAGCATGTTTATTCCTTATTGGTTGGTATTTGCAACATTTTCCAATTTGGAAACTGACTCCAAGTTTCCTGAGCATACAGCCTCTTCTTGGTCTAAGTGAGAACAAATGGGACAGTACCAAACAAAAAGTTGTTTTGGTCAGACTGCCCTCATTAACAAGTGACTGCTATTGTCTTGGTTCTTTTGTCCCTTCCAGAGACCCAACTGGTTAGCGGTGGGAAAAACTCCTTTTTGTGGAAGGAAAACCTGTAACCAGTGCTGAGCTTTCTGAGTGTGACGTTGGGGCATGTTGTATAGAATTCCATTAACTGCTTTCACTACTTATTTTTTTGTGGAGCTGGATTTTATATGACTTGTTTCACTGAGGAAATGGTGCTTTTTGTATGAGGAACTCCAGGGCATTATAATAAAGTACTTTCCTGAGACTCAAGTAATTTGCTTTCTTCCTACCCTCGGCCCTCAAATACTGCCAACAAGACACTTGGCCTTCATTTTCTAATGCTTTCAGGATGCTATTCTACATTAGGGGGTGTTTAAAAAAATTTATTCTTTTTTATTGACTACCTTATATTACTCAGGATATCATTTAGGTTGACCAGATGGTGCTTTTCAGGGTCATTCTTTTCCTGTTAAAATAGCCATTCCTTTGCATTACTTGATGTTGAGTATTCCTTTTTGTTTTCTCCAATCTGCTATTACTTTTTTTCTTTTTAAATACTTTTGACTGCTAAGTAAAGGTCTAGGGTCATTATCGTGTGTGTGTGCGTGTGTGTGTAAATTATTTTTAAAACTAATAACTTTATCTTACTATATGAACAAGCTACTGTTAAAATATTTCTTAAAAAATACTTCCAGAAAGGAGGGAGGGAAGGATGCAAAGGAGATAGGAAGGAAGGGAGGAAAAGGAAGGAAAGGGAGAGATATTATGTGGACTTAAAATGCACTTGCATAGTTTTCCCTGTGAAAGAGCAGCAGAGTGCAAAGCGTTTGTCTTCCCACCTGAGATGCACCTGCCTACTTTCTTCTCCTGCTTTTACATCCATGATCTCTTTTTTATGCTCCTTATTTCCAGAGACTAGGATTTTGCCAATATTAGAATTTGAGGGCCACTTGACATCTCCTGGCAGTCCCCCTCAATCTGTAGATAACCTGCCTGGGCTTTAGAGATCAGTGTTTAAGTTCAAGCCAGTGTTGGGCCTTCAAGAATTGGGGGCCGCTTTGCAGTATTTTCACCGCATTTGCATGTTGACACAGGGCAGGACGCAGCGTGGCTCACGGCGTGCTTCCCAAAGGGTGCCCTTGCCGTATTCTTCACGAGCACCGTCTTAAATAACATCAGAATCCCCGAGGGAGGCAGTATTTTTCCCTTTTCAGTCTTTCCCCCCCAAACCTTCTGATTAATTCAAAGAGAAAGACTCAGCTTTGTGGGAGTATGTCTTTAACACCCAAGGCTTAATAATCTTCTCCTCTCTTCCTCTTCCCTCTCCATCTTCTTTTTCTTTCTGTCTTTTGTTTTCTAATGAAGAGGGAGCAGATACTGTCTCAGACCCAGAAGTTTTGACAGGTAAACATCATCTAAAAGTTAATATTATTCTGGTTTTGTTGTTTGTATTTTATGATTGTCTTTTATTGATGGACATTTACAGGAAAAGTATTTTAAAAATGTGCAGCCTTAATTCACAATGCCTTAGTGAGGCAATTGCAGTGTAAAAACAGTAGGGAGATGATTGTGCTGATGAAATGTTGATTTGGTAAAAATGAATAAAGGTGGAATGGAACGAAGTTGCGGGGACCCTGGCGTGGTAGAAGATTCCAGTGGTTTGTAATAAGAAAACCTGGAGTTCAGTCCTGACTTAGTAAGTGTAAACCGGGGCAAACTGCTAAAGTGCATTTTCCCATTTGCAGTGTGGGGATTCTAATAGCATTGTTCTCATCAAATGGTATATGGCTGTGAAAGTGCTTTGTAAACTGTCACCATGCCTTACAATGTTACTGTTTTCTAGTCAGTGGTGGAGGGGGAGGCTTTTGTTTCTAGCCTTAAACTGGTGCTTCTTGTTGGCCTTCTTCTTCTTGATTTCTTTTCAGTTTTCTGAACAGAAGTGTTGTAGCTCCTTATTTGTTAAAAAGGGGCTGTTCCTTGTGCCTTACTCATAGAACTTTAAAAAACTTTTCTCCTGGTTGTCTAAAAGTGGGGACATAAAACTTTCTGATTTTTCTTTGTATGTGTGCATGTGTTAGCTTTTTAATAAATTTTAAGAAAGTAAAATTAGTCTGTAGTATGCAGTCTCTCAAAACTTCTGGCTAAAGATAATATGTTTGGCTTAATTATTTTTAGATACATTTTTAAAAATTACAATATTTTATGACATGCCTGACACAATTGTGTACATTTGTATGTGTGTTGGTGCCCAGGGGTAAAGGAAGTTTGGGTTCTTATGTAGAAGTGAGAACTCTGGGACAGATTGCTTCTGGAAGTGGGAGTCTTTGTGGCTAAAATGACTCATTAACAATGGATTGTCACATGTGTTTGATGACAAGAAGATGGGGACTTACCTGGATAAGGAAGACCTAGGCAAACCAGGACCTGTCAGCCTGACTTCCAGGGAGGCCCAGCCCATGCTACACAGGCAGTGCTCTTGGGGACGTGGACTCGTCCCCATCCCAGCACAGCCCTGGTCGGAGCTAAGTCAGTGAAAGGGAGGTTGATCTTTCTGACGTGAGGACCACCCTGACGGTGGTGGTCAGGCCCCCTGAACTCTCCAATTAAGGATGCTCAGCTCTCCATCCTGCCTAAGGTGCCATATGGACGAGGGTTTGGGAGCCCAGAGTTTCAGGTGCAAAGGGCCACTCTCATCCTGCCTTACCTAGAGTGCTGACAGAAATGAGGGCACACCGGGACCTCTGTCTCTGAGAGGGCCACCAGGGTTTTAGCCCATCTCTGTTTTGTGGGTTGAGTAGCTCTGCCTTTGTGCGTTCATTTGAAGTGAAAGCGTGTGTCTGGGATGGTCCCGGGGAGCCGCTTGTGTAGTGGAAGGGGCACGGGCCTCTCGCTCTGTCTGCCTGGTCCAGAAGGCAGACTTGGCCCTTCCCTTATCCTGGGTGGGGTTGCCTGCGCCCCCCCCCCCGCCCCCCGGCTCAGTTTCCAGTTTGCCCTGGCTCTAGACTTTCAGGGGGGAAGTAGAGATGGAGAGGGACAGCGGTGTCAGCTGTTTGACCCACTTCTGAAGCGATTTGTTGGGACATACCTTTGGCTCAACCTCTTACATGAGAAACTTGATTCTGGGGTCAGGCACGTGACAAAACACTTGAGTATGCAGCTGGGTTTTTGCCATCGATGTGATTTGCAGGGAAGTGTGGCCATAAAATACTTGAGATCATGAATTGGACGGATGCCGCATCTGGAGAGCCATACCTTTCTTTGCAAAATTAAATATTTATGTACTTTGAAGGTTCGGTGTTGACTTTTAAAAAGAAGATAGAAACTCACTGAACAATTAAAAAAGCCAACCACCATGAAATGTTTGGAATCAACTGGTAACATTTCCAAGTCCATAACAAATAGCTTTACTGGAAAACATTGTTTTGTTCTTTAAAGAAAATCTAACCTGTCCTAAACCATTTTAAGAACTGGCAGATGCTACTGCAGCCCTGGCCAGCAGGCCCCTCTGAGGGGCAGAGGCCAGGGCTGGGGCTGGCCTTCAGCACGAGCTCCTTCATCATCCATTACTTTTCTTCCTTTCACTGTAGGGTCCCTCTGCTGTGGCTTCCCCCATCTGACACTAACGTATTTCATTTTAAAATCACTTTTATTTTAAAATAACTATAGACTTATAGCGAGTTGCCAAAGCAACACACAGAGTCCCCTATATCCTTCATCCAGGGTTGCCCTCATGTACAGCTACCAGAGGACTTAGTGAATTTCCAGGCTCTTACTCTGAGGAGGTGGGGTGGGTATGGCAGGAGGGACCCTCTGGAAAGGCGGGGTGAAGCCCGTGCTGGGCAACAGGGGCAGAAGGAGAGAGGGGGCGAGGAGGAATCCAGGCCCCCCTCGCACCAGCCTCTGTGTACCCCAGGCTTCTCAGCTGTTAGAGTGAAAAGTCAATTGTCTTTTGTTTGAATGAGAAAAAAATAAGGAATGAAAATATCTGTTATATACGCTGATCCACAGAACATTTCAAGTTAAAAGAATGTATAAGCTCTTGTTGACAGTTTGGGGGAGACTGCCAGGGATGAGGAAAGGGAGATTTGAACTTTTCAGACCTTTTTCGTTCCATTTAAATGTTTTTGATCTTTGTATATGTTTCTTACTTTTTTTTTTAAAGAACAATCCAATGATGGAATAATGGGGCATTTATGCTTTCCTCATTATGGTTTTTTAAAAAGTTTCATATGTTAATGAGAAATATTCCAGACTTCTTGAGAAGATCAATAATTTGGCTGCTCTTTTAGTGGGGCCAGTAAGTGAACCCCACTCTCCCTTCCCTACTTCATCAGAGAAAATACATGCAAGCACTAGAGGGACGGAGGTTAAAAATCAGGTTTACTGTTGTACTGTTGTAGAAAAGCTGGATTTAGACCCGGCTGGGCAGGGCCCTGTCATGCTGGCTTCCCGCTGTTTACTCCACCCCCACCTTGTGCGGGCTTACAGGCTGAGGCCTCTTCGGTGTGCTGTTCACCGAAGAAAGCCGGGCGCAGGGATTCCCGCCCCCCCCCCCCCCCCCCCCCCCCCCGCCCCGGCCTACCTGGCGCCAGTGCGCCCTCCCTACGGGCAGCCGGCACGGTAACACCCTGGAGGGTGAGGGTGATGGGAGAGCATGGCACTTCTTTTCCTTTTTTTTTCTGTCTTGTCTTTCCACGTCACCAGTCACCTTTCTCTCTTGGTCAGGAGGGAGTGAAGGGAGTGAAAAGAAGCTTTGCTGCCAGGATATTCCTGGAGATGTTTACTTGTGGGAGTGGAGACCACTCAGGGAAACATGGGACAAGGGAAAGGCTTCTCCTGGGCAGGAGGAAGACCGAGGGCCAGGGAGCACTGTGCCCCTGCGGGATTCCGAGGAGGGGACCAACGAGCCAGAGGTGCAAGGGGAGGGCCCCCGGTGAAGGGAGGAAGACAGGAAACAGCAGTGGCAGTTCCGCGGTGCTCTCACTCGGGAAGGGGGCATCGGGACAGTGTCCTGGGCCCTGGGACTCGAGGGTCATTGGCCAGGAAGGGACTGGGAGCGGTCAGGGAAGGGGAGTGACTCAGTGCACGTTGGGTTCTAGAGGGTCTCAAAGTCCCCCAACCGCACCTGCAAGTAAAAGTGGACCGCACCTGAGGACTATTTACCCGTAGCCCTACTGGAAGAGGGCACAGTAGTCCCTCCTTACCTGTGGGGGTTTTGTTCCAAGCCCCCAGCCAGCGCCTGAAACCGCAGATTGTACTGAACTTTATATATACAGTGTTTTTCCATATACGTACATATCTATGGTAAAATTTAATTTTCTATTAGGGACAGTAAGAAGTTAACAATAACTAATAACAAATAGAACAATTATATAAATATACCGAAATAAAAGTTGTGTGCTGGCCCCTCTGCCTCTCTCACGCTGTGATGATCCATCTGATAATCAAGAAGGCCTCTAAGTGATGAAGGAGTAGGGAGTCTGTGCAGTATGGCTGTGCTGGTCAAAGGGGTGATTCGTGTCCAGGGCGGCACTGACCAGGACAGCGTGAGCTTTCATCCTAGTACTCAGGAAGGCATGCAGTTTAAAACTCATGAATTGTTTATTTCTGGAATTTCCCATTTAATATTTTTGGAGCATGGTTGACCATGGATAATAAAATGGCAGAAAGTGGAACTGCAAATGGTAGGGGAAGCTGCTGGGTAGGTGGAGAGTGAGAACAGGAGGCTCGCGTGGCTCCAGAACACTCTGCTTTGGCGGCTGCTGTGTTCTTTACCTTTCCACGGGTCCACTCGCCCCTTCTTGGCCACTTCACATTAGAGCAGAACCCATTCCTTGTCCCTGAAGTCAGCTGGCATTTGCTGATTAGAGCATGCCACTTGCCAACACAGGATGAGAACACTGGAATAAACACATTGTTCGTAACAAACCGTCGGGATTATTGAGAGGGAAGTAGGGAATGCTTAGCATCAGAGCTGTGCTTCATCTCCCTGCGGTGATTTCTTTTTCTGGTTCTCTTTCTTGAGGATTTTCTCAGTGGTGCCTGGTCTATGAGTAGTGGTTAGCTACTCCTGCGAGAGGAAGTGAAGTCAGCCATGACCTATAGCAACATCTTGGTGTCACTCTCCCAGTTCTCTTTCTTTACCTTACTCATATAATCCAATTCCTCCCTTTCTTTCTCCTTCCCTTCCTTTCTCTCTTCCTTTTTGATATGCCAAGTACTGAGATAGGTGCTGAGGATGCAATAGTGACCCAAACAGACGTTGCCCCTGCTCTCTTGGAGCTTAGAATCCAGAGGCAGACTCAGAAGACCGACAGCTAATTATGGAACGATGCATGGTGACTGGGACGTAAAGGACAGAACAGGGTGCCAGGGGAGAATATTTCTTTACTGACTTTCCCAGTCACCCCTGAAAGAGGCAAGGAATTTTCCTATTCCTCTCACAGCTTTTATATACTTCCCCAAAATGTTCTCAAAATCTTTTCCTGGAAGTTTACTGTTACTGCTCAGAAGGAATCTAAAATGGCACAGACGTTTGAGATCGAGAACACTAACAGCCTGTATTTTACCTGGATTCCACTTGTTGTTAGTCTCCTCTTGGGTTCATAACTTCCCAGCTATGTGGGATATATTCGTAGGCGGTGTTTTCATCTTGCTAAGCAAAGAAGTTGTCACACTTCATATTCTATATATATAGTTGGCCTTGAGTAAATGTATTATTGTTTAAAGATCTGTTTTTAACCTCAACCTCTTTTCTAATAGATTTGTATTATTTCTTCCATTGGAAAAATAACGAGGGAAATAAAGAAAAGGAAAAGTTAATGGGTCTTTCCATGTCACGTAGCAAATCATGTCAGGCAAGAGCTCTGACTAAGCCTGTCAGCTTAGGCCTTGGTGTGTTACTGTGCAGCGCTTCCTAGCGAAGTCTGCGTACGCAAAAGCAGCAGGTAGTTTATGGTCATCGGTGGGGGCAATTTTTAAAAGTATACATATATAAGCATTCCATTCCTTAAGTTCCGCCCCAGGATTTATTGGGGAGTTGCCATCATCCCTTTTTGAGAGATGCGAATAAGATCAATAAATTTATCAGCCACATGTCTGATTCGAGCTTGGTACGTGGCTCAAGGAAGAACCTTTCTGGGAAGAGGGATGCTTTTTTTAATAGCAAGTGGATTGAATTGATGTAAGTGTGATTTGCAACAGGGATGCTTAACCTTGTATCTAGAGGCAAATGCCAGAATCGGAGAAACTGCATTCAGAGAGGATGTTACAAAGATAAGACTTTGCTTGATTTGTGTGAGTGGAGGAAAGATTTTGGGAGTCAGATGTATCTGAAAACTGACTTTGTTTGCCTTGAGTGCAACCTGTCAGTGTGCAACCTCTCAGTGACAGTGACTGGCACCACTGAAGGGTGGTGGCAGCATCCCAGAGAGACCAAGGCGTATCTTCGTAAGAAGGGAAGGATCCAAGGAACCCCTCTTCATTGGGTGTGCGTGAGAGCTGGTGGTGATGCTGATTTGGTAATGGAAGCAGAGGGATTGGGTCATGTGACCTGGGCCAGGGAAGCCCGTGTTCAGCTGGGGAAGGCCAGAGAGGGATTCTAGGCAAGTCAGAAGGGACGCAGGGTTGGCGGTTTCATTTCCAGGAGCTAGAGCAACAGCGCAACACCGTTTTCTGGGGAAAACAGTTGAAGATGCTCACTTTGGTACTTGTAGGAGACTCAGGAAAGCAGAGTGAAAAATTAGCAGCGATAGGAGTCTCTAAAATTTGTGATTACAGGTGACAGAGTCCCATTTGTGTGATGTATTTAAAACTTTCGTCTTGGGTTAACCTGGCATGACTTGTTGGAAGTCTACACCATACAACAACTCTTTGCCTTCCAGACCATGCTCGGTCAAGTTGTATGTTCTTCCAGTACGACAACCCCTCAGCCAAGGGTAAGGTCTTTTTGGGAGGCTATCAACCATAGGTTCACCCACCCAGAATTGACTTTAATGAAGCATCCTTTCCCTTGGAGCCAGCCTGCCTCTCCCCCACCTTCCTTCTCCACCCAGGCAGAGAGCAAAGCCCACTCTTGTGATTTTGCAGAGTTAATAAGGCTGCTCTATTGATTTTGTGAGCCTCTCAGGCATGGGGAATGTGTGGGGGATGGGCCCAGCGCTCAGGGTGTGCTTCCTCCAACTGTCTTTCCAGCCCTGGAGCTTTTGTTTTGAATCTGGAAGCTTCCGACCAGGGCTATATTTCCAAAGGTCGAATGCGCCTGCACATCTTGTTCTTAATGAATTAGCTCTCGCTGAACTTGCCAGTGTTCAACCTGAGCAGTAGCGGCAGCGGCCTCCTGCCCAGATCCAATTGCTTGACACTCCACCCTTGAGAAGTGCCTCAAGGAGCCACTGAGGATTATTGGCCAGGGGAATGTGGTCATAAATGCATGTCTACAGGAATGGGTGAGGTTTCCTCTTTGCTTAGAAAGCCAGAAAAACATCAACAGAAAGAGGCTACAAAGGAGAAAAACATACCCAGGCACTGAACCTTTGGTCCCTTCACGGACAAAACATTGGATGGTTTTTAGTGAGGGAATTTCACCTTTTTTTTTTTAAAGGAGGAGATAATATTTTTTCAATCATCCTCTTTCCTCCTTTTGTTCTTCTCTTCCATGTTTTCTCCTTCTTTTTTCACTTTAAACCTGGTGTGCGCAGATCTACTGATCTCTGAGGAACTGATGTTTCTTTGAGGATGAGAATTTCTTAATTCATTGACCTTTTTATTTTGGTTACCAGGAAACTCAGGGCCGAGTTTACTTCTGTGCTTGATTCAGTAGCATTTTTTTAGCTAAGATACTTTTTTTTTTGGAGGGGGTAATATTTATTTCTGTTTTGTGCTCATTTCAAAGTTTATTATTATATGTGCTTTTTAAATTAGGAGTATAAATGTGAAAAGGAAGGTACCTCAGATGATTTTCTAAAACATTGAGTTTCAGGAATATTACTTGGCAACATTAATTTGCCCAGGAGGTCTCACTAGTATCTTTGAAACTCTTAATCTTTTCCCAAATTGATATCATTATTATCCAGAAGAACAAGCGATTTCTGTTCAGTAAGTGTACTTGTAAAGCTCAGCCAAGAGCAAACCAACATTATTGTCGGCCAGAAATATCGGCGTGTTTTTAGGCCCCGGGGGTGCATTTCTTGCCGCCCTACAACATGTACCCCGTGCATCGAATGCCTAATTTCCACACACTCGGCAGGGCTCGGGTGCACCATTGCTCACATCCTGTGCTCTTCCTAGCACCTCACTGCCCCCTCTCTCCACTTGACAAAAGCTCACACATTCTTCAAGGCCAGCTCAAATGTGACATCTTCGCATGGCCTTCACTGGCCCTGCCAGGAGTGAACCGGTTCCTTCTTTGTGTTGCCCTGACACTTGATTCACTCTCGTTACTAGTCGTACACATGCCCTGTTATTTTTAATTGCCTGTATCTCTCTCCCTCTCTCCCTACTATCCCCTGGCACCTCGTGGGCAGATATCAAGCCCCAGGATGCCCTGAAGTGTCTAGACCAGTGTCTGATACAAAGGAGAAGTTCAGTCAATAGTTGTGTTAATTTAAAAGAAGTACGAGATACTACAGTACCTGTCCCTGAAAGGCTAACAAAATTCAAATGGGTACAACCTGCTTATCCAGGCAGAGTTCTTTCTCCCTGGTCATGCTCCCGACGGACACATTGGCCAGTTGGACCCAGGCATCCCAGAGAAGAGCATGCGATGAGAGGTAACCGTGGCTCCTGTTTAGGAAGTATTTGTGGAGAAGCCCCTGGTCACGACAGGGCACTCAGCCCAAGGACAGTGTAAAACTTGGTACCAGACCTCCAGGCTCTTGAAGGCTTGTCACAGCACCTCCTTCCTTCTGTGTGACCTTTCGCGATGCCATGGCAGCAAATTTCCCATTCTGGTTTGAGATTCTTCTTTAGATCAGGGATTCAAGCTGAACGGTGCCAGGCAAGAGTAGCTGAGCAGGAGACAAGTGAAGTACTGCTTGTGCATGATTTCCTCCAGCTGGGCCTCTCCTCAAATAAGGAATTTCATAGGAAAAGTCTGGGATATGTTTATCACCATCCCCACCAGTCCCTACTGTCATATTCCTGGACTGTTTCACGAGAGTGCGGTGTACACCTGGTCCCTGTAGGAATTTGAGTTTGTGAATCCCCTCACCCAGTTTTATCAGCAAGGGCATCGTCAGCTTCGAGAGGAAAGCGTCCTCAGAAACCACACCTGTTTGCCACAGTACTCCAAGTGCAACCGTGTGGCCTTGTCTGAGGCGAAGCCTCATCTGGGAGACCAGACAGAAACTGCTGTCCCGACTCTGCAGCTGAGACACTTGGAGGCAAGCAGTTCTGTGAGCAGAGGGACCAGAGCAGTAACCCTCATCCTGCTTGTGCCTCACTCCCCTTAGGCAAGTAAGATCTGGTCAGAGAAACCAGGACCAAGGAGGAAGTCACTTGAGGAAGTCACAAAGCTAATCATGTAGGGGAAGCTGGTAGAAGTCCCCCTGACTTTGGTCTCTTTGGTCTCCATGACATCGTATGGCCCTTGATTTTTATACACCTATAAAAAGCCCGAAGGTTGAGGCATCTTGATATCCAAGATTGATTAGGCACCCATCCCAATAAAATGCCTAACGACCTGATTTTTAGCAAAGATGATCTTCCACCAGCGCCCATTTCTGATTCGCAGTGCTGTTCCGCGCCCACTGGCCATTGTCCTTTTTAGGTTGTTACTACCAGATGATTATAGACAAAACCACTTTAAAATTAATGTTTAGTTTTCATGTCGGGAACAGGGCCAAGCGTCCATTTTGCCCTTGAGCTAATCTGGTGCCCAAAGTTCGATGGCTCCCCCTCGCCGGAGGCCTGTTACCTGATCAGAGCCCGCTGTTGGCACCCCCAGTTTTTACGCAGGCACGGGATGCTTGCAGTTCTCCTGTCTTCCATGGCTGCTTCTCCCCTCCTTTTCTTCTTGCTGCTTTTATTTATTCCTTGTCCCTTTCCTAGCTGCATTTTCTGTTTGAAGTTGAACAGAAGGGGTGAGTGATTGGGAATAGTGGTGTTGCAGTGAACCAAGAGCCGCTGCTGTTCTGAAGCGCATGGGGGAGGGAGCGTGTTGAATCTGGTTTGATCAGATTTGTATTTTCACATTTATTAAAATTAGGACATTTTTAAAAACAATTATAATGTTTGAATACCCCCTCTTAAAAAGAATATCACTTCTGCTTTCCATATATTTGGCATTAATCCACTAAACAAAATTAAATTCTCAGTAAACTATTTATAAATTTTCCCCGTTCTTCTCTTTACAAAAAGATACTAGTTCCATTCCTTTCCACCTCAGTGATTCCACTTGATGTTGACAGGTTGGAATGACTGAAATCCTGTTTACTTGTTAAAACCCAGCAAGATACGGAACAGGCAGGGAGAGCTCCGAAGGCTCCTGACGAAGGGTGCAGTGTAAACCAGGCGCGCTCGCCCCAGTCTCCCGGGGAGAGATGATGTAGAGATACGTCGTGGTGGGAACGCTCGTGAAAGAAATTGGGGATTGGTGGTTGTGTTTCCAATTCTGGAAGATCTTGAACCTTTGTCAGGAATCCTGTTCCCTCAAGGTTACTGCGGGATGATAGTTTGTTGAATTTTTTAGAATGTTTTGAGGCTCCGGTAGAAGATTCAGAGTTGGGCCAGAAAAAGCGTATTCGTTATAACGTAGCCGAGAAACTTTTGGTTCTGTCTCTGGTGTTATTGATAGGGTGGCTACAGAAGTGTGGAAAGCCCAATTTCCTTTACTGGGCAGGATTCCCCCCACACAGGATGGGGACTTTAATCCTTGCAGTCTTGATGGTCTCACAGGGGGATTCCGAGATGACATGATAAATATTGATATGCATTTTCAGAAGCTTTCACAACAGAATTCTCTGTAAAAAAGTATATGTCATTTCATACGGCTTGGACTGGAAAAGCCCAGGTTTCACCTGGCTGTTGTAGCTGTGACTTTGTTCCTGATTCTGTCGGCCTGTTTTCTGGAGAGAAGGGAAGGCTTTTCTGCAGATCTCCGAGTCAGTGAATTGTGAGGGGCTGGGCTCAGGGTGTGCTTTTAACAACAGCCCAGATAAAGCACCCTTTTCCTTAGCAAAAGTGATCCTTTCATTCACATAGTTGTTTGCAAATCCTGAGACTCTGAATGTCATTTTCACTTTCTTTTCCCCCAAAGCATATGCGAGAACTCAAGTTGTTCAAGATTAAGCTGAATATGGCCACGTTTCGTGGCAATCACAAATCTAGACACGTCAAAATATCTTCTTAATTAAGGCACTGGCTCTGCTGGGGCCCACATTCCAGGATGCTCAGCAGAGAAAACATGTTTTCTTTATAGGGGAGTTTTATTAGCAGTGATGTTCCGGTATGTGGTTTGGGTTAATTAATGATGTAGTCACACTGGTGTCTTGCCATGAGTTGTATTCCAGTAAGTAGGGCACTAGGAAATCGCACGGGCATATCCTGTTGTGCCAGAGAGGAACCCTTAATTTGGACCAGTGAAATACATCTGAGTGAGGTCTGCCAACAGGGCAGTGTAAGAACTCTTAATGCAGAGGCTGCCAGAGACTGAGAATTCTTTCCCCATAAACTGTTGGTAGCATGTGCATTGGTTTCAAAGAGTATATGCTGTTCTAAAACATTTTGTTGGCTGAGGTGATTGAGACCTCAAAGGCCCAGCCCACCCACAAGCTCTGGTGGACCTGACCTCCATTGTGCAAGGAGATTTGTACCAAGAACCACCTTTGCCCATGAGTGTTTTTATTAATTCTAAATCACAGCAGTGTTTTAAAACTTAATTTATGTCGTGCATATGTAGCAAGCTTCCTTGGAGGTTGAAACAACAAAGCAACTGGATTGGAAATTAGATTTCCCCCCCTTATGGTGCTAATGTAGTTCTTGTTCCATTGGGATTTCCCTTTTGCATGGGCTGATGATTTCTTTGAAACTGTATGGAAATTGGTTCAGACAGGAACAAAGGGGAGAGGGGATGGCAGTGATGATTCAAATTAGTGTCTCTTCTTCACTGAGCGTCTGGTGCGCCTGAAAGTGCATGTCATCTGATATCAGCTGAGCCACCTCAGGTTAAGTAGCCAGAGCTACTGGAATCCAAACTTCAAGGGCCTCAGCACTTGATTCTTCCCTGTCAAGTTGGGTTGAATCGTTAGTTCGAAACCTGCAACATTGTAATGTGGGTCAGGAGTGGGCCAAGCACAATTTCTCTACATGATGGGAGACCTTCTCTTCCTCTCTCCCTCCTCTTTTTCAGCCAGCATGTGACAGATTCCTCTTGCCTACCATAGTGGTTGTCAGCCTTTCTCATCTCACGGCTCACTTAAGTAACTACTAAAATTCTGTGGCACACCAAAAAAATACATTTTTTTGCTGATCTGACCAAAAAATAGGTATAATTTTGATTTATTCATACTGGACGGCTATTGTGTTGGCTGTTGTCATTTTTTTTTTTTACTTGACAGTCTAAGGGAAAAGAGGTCAGTGCCCTGACTAAATAATCAGGTATGGCATGTTTTGAAAAATCTCATGACACACCGGTTGAAAATCACTGGCATAACATAATGAACAGAAGAGGGAATGGCTTTGTGGCCACGGGAAGAACGACAGGTTTAGAAAAAGGCATCTGAAGGGCATGAAAAAGAATCCACACCTCATTGTCAGGGGCATGTGTACACACACATACATATGCTCACAGACACACGTGCACATGGAATCCGCGAAGCTTCTATTCAGTGTTCGCACCCTCAGCTCTTGCCTAGTTCAAACGCCATACTCTCTTAATTGGATTTTGGCTCACTTCCAGTTTCAGTGTTGGAGGGTTCCGTATTTGTGAAATAATGATCCTGAAATAAATAGCACCTCTCCGTAGAGATGTCTTTTTTATATAAAATTCTTAAAAGGAATGGAGAGGAAAGAAATGCTTTTGTGTTTAGGAAGTTATGGGAAAGTCACCCAAATGGGCTGAAAGAGGAATTTCCAGGGACCTCATCGGTGTAAGTAGAGTGTATGGCTGTGTAAGACGACAGAAGACACAAGTTTTTGATGACTGCAAGGTTTGAATGGGCTTTTCATTTAAGGTCCATTGAATGTGGGGATGCCAATATTGGGGACTGAATTGATGTGACCCTCAAGTGCTTCTAAGACCAGTGGCTAGAGATGCCTTTATCAGGGAGGTTCCTTCGGGTGATAGAAATGGCAGTAAATGACGTAAAGTGGGTTGAGGCCCTATCTTTAATCTGTTCCCTCAGGACAGCAGTTAATAAGCACCTGGTTTGGAGGCCAGAAGAGGGGTGGGTTTTGTTCATCTCTGTGACACTCAGGGCATATGATGCAACGTGGACTGCTGAGAAGAAATACCCTCTTTGCACCTGTTTGAAACAGGCAGATGCAAGGACCAAGACTGACCACTTCGTCTTGAGAAGAGACTCCATTTCACTACTTTCTGATGACTGTGAGTCAGCGAATGCTGAGGAGAAGTTATGATTGAGCCTTTCAACCTAATGAGGCAGACATATTAGGGTAAAGTGAGCTGGGAGACCAGGTAACACCTTCCCTGGAACTCCAGGATTATTAATTAATTGATCCATTTATTCATTCACCTAGTAGGTTTTGAATGCCTTTTCCAGGTGCTGTACTTCCTACACAGGTACACGGTCTCACTGCTGCCCTGTGGCCTTTTTTGAACCTAAATGGTGCCTCTCAGTTTGGGATACTGGACCTGTACCAGAGAGTAAGCATCAAAACTTTTTTTTTTTTCAAACGAAAAACATTGAAGAGATAATAGATGAATATCACCTGTAGTTAAATCTTCAAATACTGATGTATTGTACAGGAAATGTTGGTAATAAATGTATACACATTGTTTCTGATGCTCTTGGGGTGAAGAAGAAAGAATTTTTGGTTTTCATCATGCCCTTGGACCCCCACCTGACCAGGATGGTGCTCACTGTTGCTTTTCAACTGGATTGTTTTTTTTTTGAGAGTCGCTCCATCCATCCATCCATCTGTCCATCCATGTACCCATCATATGACAAATGCTTGAGGCAGGCCACGGATCAGGGCTAGTTGTCTTTGAATAGCCCCCATCCCGGTGAAATTTACATTTAGATGCTGCTGGGTCTTCTATCCATGATGAACCAGAGAATTCGTCTTATAGCATCTTATTAACTTAGATTAGTGAGTGTCTTAGGCTTTGTGATCGAGGCTATGAGGCCCCTGTGCAGAGGAAGGTCCGTCTACCACCTCCCTCTACCAGGTCCGTCCACCAGGTTCCGCAGCCTCTTCCTTTCACCTCCCAATTGAGCAGCACAGGCGTGTGTCAGTTTCTTTGATCCTGTTCTGAGCAAGCCCGGCCGTTCTCACTTTTCAGTCTTGACTTTTCTGCTACTATTTCCCAGCATCATAGAACTTCAGACTAGTAGGCTCCTTAAAAGTCCAGTCTGCCTGGTACATGAGAAAACTGATCCCAAGGAGGAAAGTCTCAGCCCGCGTTTCTTGTTTACTTAACCTTTTATACGCAACAGCTTTCCTTTGACAGTTATTTGGTATCGTTTATTTCCCCTTTCCATCTGTTTACATTTATTGTCTTCTTGGACGTGCAGTGAAAATTAGCCACAGCACACACAGTGACTGTTGTAGGCCCTGCTCCCAGCACTTGACGCAGAACAAGTGATCACATCCTCACACCCTCCTGTGTGGGAGGTTGTATTACCATCTATTTTATAGGTGAGGAAACTGAGGCACAGAGAAGTTAAGCAACTTGCCCAGTAGTGATGGGAACTGGTAAGTCTTTAACCTGAGTTTGGACCCAGGCAGTCTGGCTCCGGGGCTGGTACGCTCAGCCCTCCGAGTACACACAGGGCCAGTCTATTTCCTTAGCAGCACAGTGGCACACCCACGCAGCCATCCTAAATACTTCGGGAAATTCCAGATACCTCAGATTAAGTAAATGTACAACCATCCGTGTCAGGAAGAGCGGCATGGGGCCTGCTTTCATTACTTTCTGACTGCCATCTTCCGCAGTCTGAGGGGTATGACAAACATCCCTCCCAGCACCTCCACATTGTCTTCCACATTCCACAGTGGAAGTCGAACACTCTCCGTTTTCAACAAAATCTCCTCTGGGATCACCAGCCACGAAACTGCATCTGCCACCCAGGGCCCCAGTGGGATTTGGACCTGTTGTTTTGGGGAAATTTGTATATGTGTGCAACTGTGCTTTGGGGTTGAAGAAGCAATTGTGTGTGTATTTACACACACACACACACACGGTGTATTTAATTAACCCAACTAAGAAGGATATAATATTGTTTCAGAAGGAAGTCAGTGAAATAAGTTTGCTTTTAAAAAAAATCCCAGTAGCCTGAGTCAGGCTGTGCAAGTGATTTAGGAGAGGAAGGGGAGGTGATGCAATGGGCTCGGCATGTTCCCATCTTGGCCGCTCTGTGCAGAGGGGCCGGGGGAGTTTGGGGCGGGTGCGTACCTAGTTAACGGGAGCCGGTGGGGGTAAGAGCAGGTTGTAAAACAGGATTAATCACCCCTTGTCAGACCTTTCCCTGGTACTGTGTTGTCAGTAATTTTGGTTTGAATGAAGGCTCTCTAGCCAATTAATGTTTGTTTCCTTTGGCAAGCCCCGCTGGGGAAAAGGATGAGATTGGTGAGTTTAAATTTTTTGTTTTGTCCTGCATTTTGGAAGAAGGGGCAAGTAACGTGAGTTTGGGTTTTTAATGAAAGCTCCTCTGCCTGCCCACCCACCCCCGCAAGAGGCAAGAGGCAAGAGGCAAGAGGCAAGACATGGCCAGCTGGTGCCTTGAACTGACACAGGTGCAGAGGCTGTGGGGGGTGGGGAGCCAAGAATAATTACAGGTTTCTGAAGCATTAGGCTCTGCCTGACACAAGCACTGATGGCGAAACTGCTTTTTATGGAAAATTAATGGCGAAGCTGAAAACCTGTCAGGGCCGTTGTTCTTGGGAAGCCATCATTTCTCGGGGGTGGGGCTTCTCCCAGGTCTCCCACGAGCTTCTAGGACGGAGTGCCCTCCTTCCCAAGCAAAGAGGATGGGCGCTCTCCTGCACAGGGATGGGGTTTTCCTTTAGGAGCGTCTCTTACGTATTTTTCTTTCTGTCTTAAACTTCACTTTCAGCCAAGATCTAAGTCTTTGCTCTAGTGTAGGGTGGTCTTTTATGGACTCTTAAGGCATGAATTTAATTTTGTCTATGAAAATGTAATGACCAAAGCGAAGACAGCTAGTGAAACTTATTTTCAGGCTATAAAGTCACAAATGGGATTTCTTCCAGTGTGTGTCCAACTACACAGAGGCTCAGTTGGGACATACGACGATAGCAGACCCAAGTATGTGATGCAGCTTGCTGCACGCGAGCAGTGGTGTCTCTTGACCACTCAGAAGACTGACTTTAGTCCAAGTAGCTGGCCAAGTGATCACGAGTGAGTCTTGTTAAGGGCTGATGGAGGGCAGGTACAGCAGTTGAGGGTAGAGGCCAGAGTGACAGACTTCACATTGGCGTGTTCTGAAAAGTAGCCTCTGGGAAAACAATCCTGGACCAAGATATAAAGACCTCTGGGTGCATGGGCCATCATGTTCCCAGTGGATGGAGACTGTTAACTTAAGGGTCACAGCCGCTATGAAGGAAGACAGTGCTTTTCCAAGTTGTTGGAGGTATCGGGGAGTCCAGTGCCTTCTTTCAAGGAACATAAGATCTGGGCCCCATCTTTGCCCAGGTTACATGGCTTTAAAACTCACTTTAACATTTAATTCAGATGTGAGTTGTTTGGGACATTTCTTTATATGCAACAACTAAGGAATCCTCGGAAGATGAAAGAGGTTTTTGAGGCATTTATTTCAAAGAAATCACCCTCTTCCCCAGGCCTCTGTTCTCGTCGTCTTCCTTCCCTACCTCCCCAAGGAAAAATATGCCGACACACATTTTCCTTTATGGTGGACTAGTTGGCGGAGTAGAAATGCTGAAGAGGTTGCGGTAGAAATTCCCTGACTTTCACGTTTATTTAGAATTCAGTTAATTTTCACAGCGTTGTCTCTCAGAATTTACAAATTACTAGAGGGAAATATTTAATTTGGCTTCAGCTCCAGCAGCCAGTTGACGTGAGAAACAGCGGAGAGGAATGCGATCTCACACGGTTCCAGGACGGTGGTTATTTTGTGGAGTTCAGCAGTTCTGACAGTGATGTGTAATACCGGTGGGCCTCTGGGGTATGCTGTTGATGTTTTTTTTTAACCTAATAGCTAAAAAATGCAGTAAGAGATTTTCTCGTATCCCGTATACTTGCTTACCCACATTTTTCTGTACTAAATTCATTCTCTCCTCACCTTCCACCCTAATATTCTCTGACAATGAAAGTCAAGAAAAAGTACACATGTATTTAAAATTTATACAAGAATCACTTTCTGGATCTTAGAAGGTTGATTCTTGTCACTGGTTCCTATATCTTTTCTGCTGTGAGTTCGGTTCAGTGTTAGGTTCTCCTTCTCGAAGCTGCTTTGAAATGTCGAAACCTAGGAAGATGGGCAAGAAACTTCAGGTGCTTGGTGCCAGAGGTTCTCCCATGGGCTTACTGAACTTGCTCGTCATGGTGCTTCTGTCCCCTCCTCCAGCCCCTGAGAAAAATGGTTCTAGACCTCTCTGGCCATGCTGACTACTTCCTTTCCCATCTTTTAACTTGGACCTAATTTTAAAAGACTAGAAATGTGTCAGAATCATTATATCATATCATCCTTGGGAGATAAATAAATCATACATAAATACCAATCTTTGCAATCCTACAGAGGTTTCCAAGTTGATTTCAGGGGTCGAAAAAAAAAAAGATTTTGCTAAAAAGTGTGATGTGTAAGCACATTAATATTGAGCTGGAAAAGGATGAGTATTTTAGAAGATTGCCTTTAAAAAGAAGCTCAAATTACCCTACTATCAGTAGTTTGTTTGTGTCACTTGAAAATTTCATTCTGGAATATAGATGAAGATTTCAAAGCATAAAAAAGTAATTAAGCTTTGGGACACTCCCAAGAGAAAGGTAAGAGATTCATCTGCTTGTTGCTGTACCTCCGGCCCTCTGGGGACTATGGCACCATGGTTAATAGCACGTGACAAAACCACACATAGTAAATGTCAGGAAGGGGCTCCCACGGGCGGCCAAGTGCAGTTCACCTGTGGTGTGCAATGACCTGGGAGAGCGTTCTTTCCGGGAAGTCCAGCCCACCTCTTGCTCACTGGAAAAGCATCAGCAGCATTATTGTTGTTGTCACCAGGTCAAGGTCTCATCTCAGAAGAAGCATGACTTGGCAAATTTCCATGAGGTGGAAAGCTATATTTCTGCATATTTTGCATCTGTGCTCTTTCTACAATTTTTTTCTGTCTTTGTACTTTTAATTCTTGAACCTTTTAGGTGAATGAAATAGGTGGAATACTTAGGATTAAGGGCAGCTGGCTGAAGGGACCACAGGTGGCTAATAATTGATTACAAACATAGGTGGCATTTTATTTCAATGACTCTATATTATTCCAGGAAAAAAAATGAGCAAAATGCAACTTCTTTTATTTATTTATTTTTGACTCACCAACTTAAGTATACGTGGACTCAAAGATGTCCAAGAATTTCTCATAATGGCACAGTTATTGAGTGGTGGCAAAAATACTGGACCCGTGACATGGTATTCTGTTGAAATGAAAAGACACAGAAATAAAAACTGGACATTTTATGTTCTAAACACTTGGTTTTAAAAGGGTGGCACTGAGGAACCTGGACTAGAGTCTGCCCCACCCAGACCCATATGGGACCACAGCGGTGGTGATGGGACGGGGTTGTGAGGTGGTTCTGGCTCGCTTTTTCAGAAAGTTCTAATTCTTACAACTCTGCATCGCTTCAGACTCTGAGACACCTCTGCCATCCGAGATGGCACAGGTGGAAGTTTAGCTCTAAATGATTATTTTTATTGGTTGAGAACCCATGTGATACAACTACTATGATCATTGCTATTAAGGAGATCATGCGCTTAATAAAGCGGACATACCACCGGTTTATGGACTCTTAGATTCATTTTGGAGATACTGTTAAATTGTTGAGGATTGAGGAGGGGTGGCTTTCAACACTTGTCGGTCAGCTATTTTCTTCACACCATTTTTTTCTAGGCCAGGCTTTCGTGAAAGAGGAACATTTATGTTGAACTTTCAATGGAGATGATTAGTGGGAGGGAAGATGAAAGGTTGTGTCAAGCATATGGGCATAATGTCAAGTAAAGAGAGGAAAACAGGTGAAGGATGAGCCTTTGGGGAGGGTTGTAGGACAAATGGCAGGAGTGCCTAGATATGTGTGCAGTCCTGACTGACAAGGTTTATGGAATTGATGATGAGATAAGGACAGGTTGAACAAAAGTCATGGTGGTAACTGTGGCATCATCATTCCCCTATATGACCCAGTTTCATTTTTTTTTAAGATTTTATTTATTTTTAGAGAGAGGGAAAGAGAGGGAGAGAAACCGATCTGTGAAAGAAACTGATCAGTTGCCTCTTGAAAACCCCCAGTGAGGGACCTGACCCGCAACCCAGGCATGTGCCCTGGTGGGGAATTGAACCTTTTGTTCTGCAGGACAATGCCCAACTCCCTGAGCCACACCAGTCAGTGCTATATGACTCGGTTTTTTATGTATCTTGTGATCCTTTGAAAGTACCTCTCGCCAACAGCAAGGAGATTCTGGTCAACTTAATTTGTACTACAAGACTTGGGACATCCTGTTCCCTATCAACTTCTCACTTTGGAACCTGTCATAGAAGTAGTAGGCATGGCAGTAATAGGTTTGCATTTTTTTTAAACTAGGTCTTGGATTATCTCTTTTAATAAGCATGTTTCAACAAGTGATAAGGTTATGAACAAAATGGAGAAGGTATTAAAAAAGATTTTAGGGTGATCATTTCAAAACTAATTCCATGTGATATTTGTTAGGCAACTAGGAGAAGAAGAAATCATGCATTTCCAAGCTGAGATATCAGAGAGCCTTTCAAAAGCTCATCTGTGACTCAAGTAATAAGCACATCACTTTGCACCAGGTACATTACCATCCCATTGCTGACCCTAATGGATTTTTGAGGGGCTGGAGGTTGAGCCAATGGCTCCAGCCTTGAGTTGTATTGTTCGGTGAGGCTGAGGGAAACCTTATTTTTCCAAGCTAAGGTACCAGGCAGATATAATTTGTCATTAAACTGATTTCTACCAACTCACATTTGGAGTTTGCTTTTTAGAGTGTCATTGAGACAGAGTAAATTTTGGGTTTTGGTGGAAAAGCAAACATTTGAACTCTACATCCAGATTTATAGTCTGAAGATGCACCTTGTTTGCTGTTGGGTGTTTTCTTCTCTTTCTCCCTCTCTCTTTTGAAATTATTTAGACTTACAGAAAGGTTGCAAAATTGGTACATGAAGTTCCTGTATATACTTTGCTCAGCTTCCCCTAATATTACATAACCATGGTACAATGATCGGAACCAGGAAATTAGCATTGATATGATACCGTTAACTGATCTGTACACTTTGAAACACAAATTTTTCCCACCAATGTCTTCTTTAAAATCCAGGATCCATGCAAGGGTTCATTGCATTTACTTGTATTTCCTTAGTCTCCTTCAATCTGTGACAGTTTTTCAACCCTCCTTTGTTCTTCATGACTTGGGTACATTTAAAAAATACGGGCTAGTCATTTTGTAAATGCCTTTCGGTTTGGATTGGTCTGGTGTTTTCTCATGATTAGATCAAGGTTACGTATTTTTGGCAGGAACGACACAGAACAGCGTTGTGCTCCTGTCAGTCTATCCTGTCAGTGGTACAAGATATAAATACGTCTTATTACTGACGCTGCCTACTTTGATCGTGTGATTAAGGTGGTACATGCCAGGTTTCCCTACTGTAAAATTACTGGTTTTGTCTTTGTAACTAATGTTTTGTTGGGAGGTATACTTTGAGACTAGGCGAATATCTTGTTTCTCGTTATACTCCCATCTACTAATTTTAACACCCATCGGTGATTCTTGTCTGTAGTCATTATTATTTTGTTGTTTGCCTAATGGAGATTTTCTATTTCTATCATTTCTTCTGTGTTTGTTAATTGCAATTTTACTGTAAGGAGGAGCTGACTCTTCTTCATTTGTTTGTTCAGTTATTTACTTTTATCACTATAGACTCATAGGTATTAATTTTATTCCATGGGTTAGACACCATTATTGTCATTATTCATTTTTGTTGTTTAAATTGTCCAGACTTGGCCATCCAGAGCTCCTTCAAGTTGGCGCCTGAGTCTTTTTGACATACCTCCATCACTTTATGAGCACACTTCCTTACCTTCTGGTACCACAAGATATTCTAGGTTCTTTTCTATTCTTTGCCCCAGCCTTTGAACCAAGGAGTCCTGGTTCCTTTATAGAATAATGGTATTTAGAAGCCAAGACCTCTGTGCCAGGTGTGCTCACTGCTACTGGGTATCTTTGCTTGTAGATTCGTCCCATAGACAGAGCTATACTACATATATAGAGAGAGAGACTCATACATGTATATATACATTTATTTCTATATATACCTCTGTGTGGTTGTATTAAAATCTGTGTGTAAATAATGATACCTCAAAATCTAATTAAACATCATAAGGCATTTCTTAATAGAGTTCTTGTAATTATTTTAAAAAATTGGAGACAAACTTTCTCTTTGGCTTGGAAATATCTAACATTAAAACCTTCCTCGTTCTTAACATTTCAGTCTTCAACACTCTTGATGAGTTTCTGATTGACAAAATCTTCTCTAAGCTTTATCCCTAGCGTGTATTACAAGAAGTTGCTTTCTCAAGACAAAAATTATTCCACAGTGATTTCATAGGGCTGTTCAGCACATCTTAATGGGTACTCATGCTTCTGTAATTCTCAGATGGAATAAGAATGTCCTGCATTGGGGTTGTAAGTGACAGCCTCTCTTAAGTAGTCCAAATTTTCCCAGGTTTTAGTGATGGGAGGTATCTTCATACTTAGATCATTAGTGTGACCCATGTGCACCTGGGACTCAAACTAGGGTATACTGGATAGGTTATTATTATTATTTTTAAATATTCACCTGAAGATGTTTACTGATTTTGGAGAGAGAGGAAAGGGAAAGAGAAACATTGATGTGGGAGAGAAACATCAATTGGTTGAACTCCTTACAGGCTCTCAGATGGAGATTAAACCCACATCCTAGGTATGTGCCCTGATGGGGAATCGAACCCACAACATTTTGATGTACAGGACGATGCTCCAACCAACTGAGCCACCCTGGCTAGGTTATTTTTTAGTCCTTCTAGGAGCGTGTGTAAATATGTTTAAATGTCTTCAGTTCCTCAGAACTCAGAATATAAGGAAAATAAGAGCTTCCTAACAAGCACAGCAATTTTTTAGTGACTTTAAAATCTTTGAGCTACAAAATATATAAAAGGACAGAGCATGCAAAAACTCTGTCTATAGACAGTAGTGACTGGAGGTGTGAACTAGTACTTGCACGTGAGGCAGAGAGTGGCCTCAAGGACTGCTTATAACCCACGATTCCACTGGCTTTTACCTGGACCATGTCTGTGTCTCCAAGGTCTGGTTCTACTGTTTGGACAAAGCTGAAGAAGCACTACAATTGTGCTCCAGACAGAAGACACGGGTTAGTGGTCATTTCTAGAATTGCCAGCCTCAGTATGGTTCAGGAAAGGGTGTCTGCAAATGGCTTTTGCAGCGTGGAGTAGAGTAGAATGATTAAAGTAATGGTTGATAAGTAATAAAGTTGCTGTTATCTTTGTTTGATAGACGTTATGTACCTGTTGGGTGCCAGACACTGTGCTTGGTAAGTGACAGTTTAAAAAGAGAGGGGGAGCCCTGGCTGGTGTGGCTCAGTGGATTGAGGGCCATCCTGAGAACCAAAGGGTTGCCGGTTCAATTCCCAGTCTAGGGCACATGCCTGGGTTGCCTGCCGGGTCCCCAGGGGGAGGCATGTGAGAAGCAACCACACATTGATATTGCTCTCCCTCACTTTCCCTCTCCCTTCCCCTCTCTAAAAATAAATAAATAAAGTCTTTAAAAAGAGAAAGGGGAGTTTAAGGGAGGTTTCAGGAGTAAGATCCTTTAATTCAGAAGTGAATTAACTGGAGCTTAGACTGAGGGTTTTAATACTGTAGAGAAGAAAATTACAATTTCTAGCAGTGAGATGGGAAAAGGAGAAAGGGAAATTTTGAGACATAGAATTCAGAAAAGGGGCAAGTGTGGACAGTGCAAATTCTTAGACTTGAGAAGTGGTAGTGTTGTTGGTTTCAAATATAAAGTGGTGGGAAGCTACTCAGCAAGAGCTAATATTTAATTAATAAGTGAAGTAGAATTAAAAGTTACTTTTCTAATAAGCTCTCCTTGGTTAATACCTCCATATTATAGAATGTAGAATTCATTGTCCCTTCATCTCCTAAGAGTTTATCAGCACACTTTATTATTGTGTTACTTGCTATCATCTTGCTTTGTAAAGTTACATCATTTTTAGCTCGTAATTGCTTATTCTGTTTCTGCATCTCATGGATCTCTTACTGTCTTCTCCTAGTGCGCAGACAGCCCTGCACCTCGCTGTGAAGACAGTAGTTGAATGAACACTTGTGACATGAGAGTTGAATGAAGATTGGAACTAGTCATTAGTTTATACTATTAAAAACCAACAGCGAGACCCAAAGGTGATTCATAGCTACAAGTCTGTTTTTCTTATTCAGTAATGCAGAGTTTTACCAGAAGGTTGATTTAAAAACCAATCTCTTGAAATGTCACCACAATAAAATCTTTGACAGATGCAACACAACTAGGTATATCATTAAAATATATTCTTAACAGAATGAAGGCCTAGAATCAGAACACTGGTTGAAAACACAGAAGCTGTACAGAGGTAGTAAATTAGGAGCTAGTCACATTTAAAATTTGCCATCAGTATTTCTTTGTTGAAGCTCAAAAGTTAGAACAAATCGAGCTGGTGTAAGTGAGCAGCATGGTTTTATCCAAGATTCTGGAAGAGTAGGATTTTTAAATGAGGGAAGCTTTTAAACCAGAAATTTAAATATCCATTTTTTGCTATAAAAGTGCTTCCACCATCTTACAAAGATTTAGATGCACCGGGGATGAAGATTTGCTGAAACCGTGACCTTCTGGTTCCTTTTTCTCTATTTCTTTACCAGTTGAAAACTTTATGTTGAAGTTAGATTGGGTTTTATCTTTAACAAGTGAGATAGCTGTGTTTGATTATAATGGACTTGTGCTCCTTGCCGCAAAATAGGTAGCAATTGTATTTTGAATGACTTACTGTGGACAACAGGGGGGTTTATACAGGTATTCTTTTAGAACAGTGTTCATTCCTGATGGGCAGGGAATCTGTGCTCAAGGCAGGACTTGATGTGGGCTGCTTGTGCCTAAGGTTGCCCCTTATTTTGGGTGGATATGGTTTGTTCTTCAGAGCAAGCTGGGAAATTGGCTCAGTTTTGTGATTTGCTCATCTACTTGAGAAATAAAATTGGCCTGGGGGAGTCTTGTCTTGCTGTGGAGACCTTGTCTGACTCTGTTGCTTCTTGCTTAGGTGGGGACTCTTAGGGAAGCCTGGAGCATTTCACCTGCTGGATTGGATTGTGGGGCAGGAGATCAGTTTAACCTTGAATGTTCTCTGGGATCTTGATGGTGCGAGAGAGCCCTCCTGGGCCTCTAGTTTCCCATCAAGTATAGTAGTTGAACTCATACGATGTGACCTTATGAACCCTTCAGGAGTGTTCGAGTAGTAAATAACAAGGTCAGACCTTCCAGTAGGAGACTTTGAGATACGGGCCATGAAACCATTCTCTGTATCTTTCTGAATCTTCCTCCTCTGCTTGTCATCATGTGGCCTCCTGGTATTCTTCGCCTCTGATAGCTGTTTCTCTCCCCTCCTCCCTCCCCTCTGCAGACATGCCTTGAATTGGAACGCTACCTACAGACAGAGCCAAGGAGGATCTCGGAGACCTTTGGCGAGGACTTGGACTGCTTCCTCCACGCTTCTCCTCCCCCGTGCATTGAGGAGAGCTTCCGGCGCTTCGACCCCCTGCTGCTCCCCGTGGAAGCGGCCATCTGCGAGAAGAGCTCGGCAGTGGACATTCTGCTCTCTCGGGACAAGTTGCTATCTGAGACCTGCCTCAGTCTCCAGCCAACCAGCTCTTCTCTAGACAGCTACACAGCCGTCAACCAGGCCCAGCTCAACGCAGTGACCTCATTAACGCCCCCGTCGTCCCCTGAGCTCAGCCGCCATCTGGTGAAAACCTCACAGACTCTCTCAGCCGTGGATGGCACAGTGACGTTGAAACTGGTGGCCAAGAAGGCCGCACTCAGCTCAGTAAAGGTGGGAGGGGTGGCAACGGCAGCTGCAGCCGTGGCGGCAACCGGGACAGTTAAGAGTGGACAGAGCGACAGCGAACAAGGAGGGGTAGGGGCTGAGGCATGCCCCGAAAACAAGAAGAGGGTTCACCGCTGTCAGTTTAACGGGTGCCGGAAAGTTTATACAAAAAGCTCCCACTTAAAGGCCCACCAGAGGACTCACACAGGTAGTGGTACAAGTTGGCCGCACGTGGTTTCTTCTTCTTTTTCCTCCCTTAGCCTCCTGGTGGGAAGGGCTTCTCTTTGTTCCAAGAAATGGCATCCCTGCCAACCAGGAGGTGATAGGAAGGCAGGAGGGCTGGGGTGGGGAAGCAGATGACTCCCTCATTACCTTAAGATCTCCAGAGGTCCTGAGCACAGGACACGGGTTTGTCCCTCGCTGACTGGTGAGACCCTTTCAGAGGCAATGCTGACCACAGCGTAGGATCCGAACAATTCTGAGGTTGTGTAAGCAGGGCTCTGGTAGTGTGACTCACAGCCCCATGCGATCCTTGCGCTTGTCACTTTCTGACACTTTTCATCGTTCCATGAGTGTAGTTCTGCAGTTTTGATCAACACTGGGTTCTGAGGAGGTACATTTGAAAGAATTCAGTTAAACAAGGTAGCCGGGGTGTTCACTCTTTTCCCAGCATCCGTGATTTTTCATCAAAGCTGTCAACAGCAGGAGGGTTTCAAAGTTCATTAGATGTGATCATTCTGTAATTAATTGGCATCTCCTCTTTTGCATTGTTCTCCGGCGCATGCTTTATGGAGAGATGGCAGAATGGCTTTTTAATGAGCTTGTTACTGAGAAGTTGCTGAAGTGATTACGTGGCTATGTGTGTGGTAGGCGCGGGGTGGGGGCCAACAGGGACTGAGTATTTTACTCAGGACTTGTGTAGTGACTCCCAGGAATCATATGGATCTTTGGAGTGATGGGACGATTTGGAAGAGTGGGGTTTACAGAGAAAGGCTGAGATTAGCATTTTCCTTGAAACTGGTCTTTGTTTTCTGCATTGAGAGGGAGGCTTTAGGGCTGGCATCTCCTCTTGGTGTTAGCATCCTAGGAGCAATTACTGTCATTGGGGGGTTTTAAACAAGTCCCGACAGTATATTGCCTGTATGGTTTCTGCCTGCTGCTTGCACTGTACAGCTGACTGGGAAAAACTCCAAAAATATAAGCAACAGAGCAAGAGTATGGTTAGAGAGAAGTGGGTGATGAATCTCAGCTAGGAGGTGTCTGACAAGAGTTCTTTGGGGGCTCTCCACTTATCTTCCTGGTGCTCTCTGGTGGTCTGTGGACTATGCCACCAAGGAATTATGCACTGCAAAGTTCACTGGCTGGAAAAGCAGAAAAGCCTGGGTTCTAGCTTTCATCCTGCCGCTAACTAGCTCTGTGACCTTGAGTGTGTCCCTTTACCTCACTGGGCCTCATTGCCCGCATCTGTCATGTACTCTGGCTCTTAAAGCCCCTTTCAGATCTACTGTTCTGGGGTTTTGTGAAATGTCTTTGCTCGGTACAGGAGGACTTCCCTGCAGTAGGGATGTGTAACGTGACTAGAAGAAATGACCATTTTGAGCCACAAAGTTCTTCCCACGGGAGGATGAGCATTGACATTGCTTCCTCTCAGCACAGGACTCAGGCATGCACTCCTCTTATTCTGAACTTCATTTCCCTCGTGGCTCTTGCTCGGTTCATGGGAAGGTCTCCTAAGACAGCTTTCGAGCTGTGGCTCAGGTGCAGAGCCCCACTCATGGTTTCCCATCCGAGTTGGCATTCAAGTTCTCCACTGCACACGCACCAAGGCCAGTGCTTCCTATTGTCAGCGTTACTTCTCTGTGGTACTGTCCTCAAGGTCATTTCTTTCTCAAGTCCACGAGTAAAGTAATGACAAGACATTGATTACAGTGTTCCACGCTGCAGTCGTGCCTCATCTGCCGCTCCCCGTAGGAAACCAGAGAAAGCAGGATGAGGCGAGAACGTTGAGTTTCATTAGGGCTATAGAATTCATGATGAGGGACAGATTTTGGAATTATTGCCACTAAGACAGGCCGTATCCTGCCTAGTACGGTGGCTGGACAGCTCTGGGGAAGCAGAGATTCCTTTCTTGGGGATGGGAGGGGAGTTCAGAGCATTTTCTTGCTTTTCTTATCCCTTCTTCCCAACGATGTGTCGTGTCAGAAGGATCACTCTTTGGGGTGATGTGTTATTTGGTGCTTCGTTTGGAGGGCATTGTGTACTCAGTGATTATCAAGGTGGAGCTCGTTTTGTTCCCCAGCACGTCTCACCACTTTCCATCTGGCGGACTGAAGTGCAAAGACTCCTCCACGTGGGGAAGTCACGCGGGTCCCGGGCGTTACTGGAGAGGCAGCATTGCAGAGTGCCTGAGAGCAGGGCTTTGTAGTTAGGTAGACTTGGGTTTGAGCTTTGGCTCTATCACTTCATAGGTATGAGACCTGGGTAAGTTATTTCTCCTTACTCAGTCCCATCTTCCTCATCTGTAAAACAGGGACAATTGTGTCTACCTCCTAGGTTGTTTTGAAGATTAAATGAGAAACTATATGTAAAATACTTGTAAGAGCTTATTAGAAGGTAGTAGTAGGGTTCATTGTAGTTACTACTGCTGTAGATATTGAGCAGTGATGTTTTCATGGAAACCGTGCCCCGCTCCAGCTCTGTATAAACTAGCAATAAGCCACTTTTAGCCAAAGTTAAATACTAGCAAAAAGCAAGAAGCCTTCCGTCCTCACTCCTGCACTTTCAGTGTGCGGGTGATGATGCTCATGGACACCAATCGTGGAGGGTGAGACTGGACATGCAGGCATTGGCCATTGAAGCCAACACAAGGGTACACCAGGGCTTTTCTCAGACAACACAGGAAGCAGTCGCCTTGCATCCTCAGAGACAAGCGTGGAGGGAAAAGTATGTGCTTATAAGAAAGAGAAACAGGAGGGATGCAGAGATGGGAATGAAGGATGGAGGGAGGGAATATGAATTAATTTGGATTAAATGGATGAGAATCAGAAGTATTAATTTGGAATTGGTGTGAATGGGGCACATGGGGAGCTGAAAACAAAGGCGATAATTTATGTGGTGTGGATGAACTAAGAATAATGAAAAAAGCATGAAAGATGGAACCAAATTAAGTGCAGACATATCAAGGAAATGGACTAGTAAAAGCTTGAGGGCAAAGGTATAATACGGTGATGGGAATTGGAGATGAGTCTGCTGATAAAAGTAAGTGAACAGGGGAGAGCTGCTGAGGAATGTTGAAATAAAGTTTAAAAAAATGGGTTCTGGTTGGATTCAAGCAAGCTATTTTAACACAAGGCTCACTTTAATTCAGTGAAAATACTTCCATATTTTTCAGTTAAGAAGTGTTTGGGGACAAAAAAAAAAAAAAGGATGAGAAAACCATCCAGGAGAAATACCGAGATTTTGTTCTCTAGAGTTGTATGTATGCTCTCTCTTCTGTATGTTGATATGTTGAGAAGGAGACAGTAGCAAAAATGAAATAAAGTCGAATGTGCGGGTCTTGGTCTGTGCACAAGAAAGACAGTACTTTGTTGGCAAGGTGAGATTGAAGTGTTCTTCACTCAATCTTTATATAGACAGAATTTAGAATTTACTGAGCTGGAAAAGCTGTGCTCCCCCCCACTCCACCCCCTTGGGCTGTTCTTTGAGGATGCTGAATCCTTTAAACTTTTTGCTCTGGAGGATGTTAGGCAATGAGGTGATTTTTTTTTTCTAGGTAGCAGATGTTCAAGTTGGTAGCTAGGGCACAAATACTGGTTACCCAAGGAGGTGAAGTTGTGGATGGGGGAGCCGGGGGGTGGGGGTGGGGGAAGAAGATTAGGCCGAGACTGGGACAAAGGGAATATTGTGAAGCAGCAGAATCTCAGTGAAAGGAAGCATATAAAAATGGACATATGGTTTCTTCATCGGGAAGAGCACTTAGTGGCGGCGCGATTGGAAAGTGTCCTTCAGCAGCCGAGCTGTTGCGGACCTTTCTTTCTCTGCTTCTCTGTCTAATATATTTTTCTTTCTCAGGGACTCAGCTATTACGATCATCTTGGACTCAGCTAAATAATTCTGATATTTTGATGCAGGAGAAACCTTTACTTTCATTTTTCTAAAAATCAATTTATTATGCTCATTCTTAGCAAAAATCAATCTGGTAAAATGTTAGTAGATACTGTGCAAAAAAAAAAAAAAGTTCTTTTTCGCATTTCTTCTTGATCACATCTCAGATGGAAAAAAACCCAAAAAGCCTGTGATTGAAATGATGGTTTGTGTTAAAGGAGCAGACTTTTCTAGTATGGAAATTCATATGAAAGCATGGTCACATTTATACTAATAAGAGTGAGTCATGTTGGCAAAGTCAGGACAAAGGGCGACAATGAAACCTTTGGCGGCTGGTCACAGAGGGAGGAGGAAAGGGGCCATGTTCTCACACTGCTGGTTGGAAGGTTCTCTCTGGGGGCTGGGGTTGCTTTAGTCTAGTCCCTGGGTGGTGATGAGAACATTGTAGATTGTGCCGCGAAGGATGAAAAGGCTGATTTCAGGTGGAAAGGTAATATAAGCGTGCAATTAGCATTTTATATCTGCTTTGGGGCAGGTCATAATCAATCGAGATGGGGCACAATCTCTTGTTTACTTAGGGCTATGGAAATGGTTTGTTTGTACATGAAAAGGTGGCCCAAAATATTAGGTGAGTGTTGTGTTTAAGAGGCAAACAAAAGTGGTTATTTTATACATGTAATGAAAGTTTGAAATATATTTCTTTTACTTATTCAACAAATAGTATAAAGCACTTGCTGTGCATTTTTGGAGTCTTCTACAAATATTAATCCTTTTAATCCTTGTGTTAATATAATGAGATAGGTACTCTTTTTATTTCATAAATGAGGAAAATGAGGTCCAGACAGGTCAAGCAACTTGTCCAATTTCACAGTTTCTAAGTGGCTGGGCCAGGACTCTACCAAAACACTATTGCTTCAGTCTAGGCTCTTTTATGCTAACTAATGAGAGAGAAAGAAGTCAAATAGATGTTTTTCTTAATAGCCAATTATTAAGAGGAAATGAGAAACATATAGTTTAAATACAAATTGACAATGAGAACTACTCTAAGTGTCTCCTAAATAGATAAAAAGTGGGAGGGTCTTTAAAACAAAGTGCCTCATCAAGTGAAGAAGACCCAGAAGAAGGAAATTGCAAAGGCTTGGCCTTGCATTTCCAGGCCCATTATTGTTACTTCTATAGCTACTATTACTGTGGTCGTTACTATTAAACCATTTTTTAAACCTAAGTATTAAAGAGAGACTTTCTTGTAACAGTCCCAGTAGACTCATTAAAGTGACAAATGTTAACTCTCTGTGCCTATGAAATAAGAAGGGCAAACGTTATCACAAGTAGGGGAAACTGAGGGTCAAAAATATGACATTGTCCTAGCCCAGGTTATATAACCTGCCGTGGGCAGAATTAAAATTCGACCGATATCTCCTGTCCCCTAGGCTCGCATCTTATTTGATAGATCACCTTGCATCTTATTTTACTTTGTTCGTTCAGTCATTCCATAAACAGGTATCAAGTGCCCGTAGCTGTCAGGCACCGTGCTGTGGGGGGCCCCCCCGCAGAGGAGGGAGGAAGGGCGGTTTAGAGAATGGGGGCGCTTCAGGCTCGTTAACTGCGAGTGGGGGCTCCTGTCGGTGGGCAGCAGCAGCACGATGGTTCCGAGATAAGTCGCCTTTCTCTTTCTGAACAGGGTGTTTATTGATTCTGTGCATGTTTTTCAACGATGCCAATGTGATAATACACTAATGTGTATAATGGAAGCCCTAATTCAAGGTCAGGCATATCAGCAGGACAAAATTGAATACCTCAGTCTAGAACTCTAGGGGGCCCATGAACCACTTTCAACCTCCTTGGTGCCATAGATAAGAATTCTTTGATTTTACACAATAGCAACTGAAATAGGGCAATTTTAAGACATTAAAGGGCCTTTAATATTCTGAGACACATGGCTGCTGATGTTTATCCATGTGTTGAGGCAGAAACTCGTTAAACCCTGATTATGGGATAGAAACTAGAATAAGGGTTAACTGTTCGGTTCACGAGGTGGAGAGAGTTTAATAGGAATGTTTGATATCTTGGATTTAGCATATTCAAGTTTTAAGAGAAAGAGTTTGTAACAGGGAGTGTGAATGAGGTGGTGGGAAATGATGGGAGAATTTTATGCTTCAGAAAATCTTTGAGTTTCACCACATGATAATTTAGCAGTTAATTCATGCTGGCTCTTAACATTTCTGAAGATAAATTTAGGTAAACATATATTGGGCAGAATATCTTAAACTCAGCATATACACAGCGAGCACATTTATTTTATCATTATAATATGGTAATAAATGTAGGCTTTGTGAGATGCCTATTCCGGATGTCCTTTTAATGGATAATTAGTAGCCACACAGTAAATAAACATGTTAAAATAAGAATGGAGGACAAAGTAAGAACATGAAATGAATACATATTTCATCATACACTATTTATTGAAAACCTGCTATATGAGACACTGGTCCTTCCCCATCTCTGAAGACCTTGCTTTTTGATGGAAAAGCCCGAAATATTTGGAAACTGGTCTCAAAAGAGGGTAGAGCATGGATTGAGGGTGGGAGGTAGGAAGGAGGGAAGAGAATCAAGAAATCTCATTTCAGAAAAGGCAGTGGAAGTAATAGAATTGTAGAAATTTGAGGATTTAAAGGTTGGGCCATCTCTGTTTGGTAGAGAGGAGGGTCCTGAGATGTCTGGACAATTGAAGGAATGACATTGGGAAGGCCAAGTGTGAACTTTAAAGAAAACTGTTCCCTTTAATAAGTAGATAATGTACAGAAGCGTTTCTGTTATGATAAAAATGTTAATGACCCTGAGGATCATGGCGGTCCTCTACATGTTGGGAGATTTGAGGAAAGTTAAATGGAGCTTTGTAAAGAGTGCGGGTAAGATGGTATAAAAATTCGTCAGCAGTAGGCAATATTTTCCTTATGTCTCCTGAAGTTGAAATATTAATTGAGTAATTCTGTTTGAATGAGAAAAAAAAAAAGAGTTTAAGAAAGTCATGTGTAAAAATAAAAGCAAAAACAAAACCCCCCAAACCTCTTTTTAAACACAAGGATAATTCTTTTAAAAAGATTAGTTAAAATATAGGGAGAGAAAAAATATTTGTAAACTAGTGTGTTTTTCTTTAGAAAAAAAACCCATCCAATTTGAATTTAGTAGAAATTCCAGCTAAAACCTTCAAAATGGATCATGAGAAAACACACTTTTCATGTAAGGAGGTTGGTTCTGATAAGTGAATGGAACTCTTTGGGAATCCCACTGACCACGGCCTGTTTGTGGTGGGACTCAAAGCTCTGCCGGGCTACTCAGGTACCAACGGAGAGAGACTGGGTCTTTCTAAGCAGACAGTTTCGATTTGTCCCCGCCCTAGGAGAGAAGAAGTGGGTTGCCCGGGGCAAACCTGCTTCTGACGGTTCAGTTTCTTCCCTCCTCATGCCCCACCTTATACCCGACGTTTTCAGCACCGAGTCACTTCCTGCCTTTGATGCCTGCCTTTATATCAGAAAGGATCTGGCAGCCGTACACGGGATTGGTAGGTTGCACGTCCATCAGCCATTGTAAAACACTGAAATCTTCCATTATTACTTTTTTAATGTTCAGTTGTGGGACGTTGTTCATAGCACTTCAGGAACCTGCAAGCAAGGAGGGAGACAGGCAGGGGTGCGTTGGCAGCTGGAGCAGCGTCCCCTACCTCCACTCCCGCCCTGTTCCCCTCCCCTGCTACTAGGTTTTCTAGGTTTTCTAAGAGTAACTTCTGTTCAAACACGTAAAAAAGTAATGTATTGTCGTGGCGGCTATGAGGCTAAGTGTTTGTTAGTAGAAGCAAGACCATTCACAGCAATCAACAATTAGTGACGTTTAAGCGTGCTGGTTATTCGGCCAACCGGTGATGGCGTTGTACCCCATTCCTGCCATGTTCCCCCGTTCAGTCGCCAGCGTGAAGACGTGACCAGACATTCTTCCTTTTGGGACTATACATGTTTTCCTTCCAAGGTTATGAGTTTTAAATTTTAAGTAAATTTATATTATAAACCACTCATCTGGTATCCTAAAACATTACTGAGGTTTTTTTGTTGTTGTCATCTCTACCTTCGGAACGTATCCTCTTCCCATTACTAGAACTGGCATTTAATGTATGGAATTCGTCATGTAGAACAGTACTACGCATAGTATTTTCAGGCAGCCAATGAAAAATTTAAAAAAATCCCAAGTTTGTTGGGATGGCATAGTTTCAACCACTTCGCTAGGTGAGCTAAAGTCGATGAAGAGCCATCAGTCCTTTTGTTGGGAGCAGGAAGCCAGGTTGGGAGCAGGAAGCCAGAAGCCACCCTCCTCTGAGAAGGTTCTTTTCCTTCGTGGTAGAATATCGCCTAGTTAGGTGTGTTGCAGTGTGTGTTGTCTTTCTCTAGAGCAGCGATTTTCAACCCGTGTGCTGCAAGAATTATTAAAACATTCAATACCTGACTATTTAGTCAGGGGCACTGACCTACTTTCCCTTAGACTGTCAAATAAAAAAAAAAATGACAATAGCCAACACAACAATAGCCATCTGGTGTGGATGAATCAAAATCATACCTGTTTTTTTTTTTTTGTCAGATCAGTAAAAAATATATTTTTTGGTGTGCTGCTGAATTTCAGTAATTAATTTATATATGCCATGAGATGGAAAGTTTGAAAATTGCTGCTCTAGAGCCTTTGCTGTTTTCACAACAAGGCAGTTTTGTGAGAAGGACTATACATTGTTCCTGTACTAAAGCCACTGTTAGGTGAGACAGGTTCTAGGAGTCTCATTTAGAATTATATAATCTGTACCCTGATGAATAGAACCCAAGAAAAAGGTTGAGCCTGGTATATATTTTAGTATATACAAGAGTAGCAAGATACAGTAGGGAATATTTTAGGATAGCTGTGCAGTAATCCTGTTTAAAAGTTGTCTGTCTTAATTTTGTGTGTTTATATGATTTAATGTTGCCTCACTGGAATTCATTAGTGTGATTATAAACTTCTAATATGATGTTTGAATCACCTGTACTCAACTCTTGTTGTGGAAAGGAAATTATGATTCTTCATATTGAATTCTCAATTGGTCATGAGCCTATTGAAACGAGTATTGGTATTTTAAAAGAAGCAACAAAAGATACATCTTCCTTCTCTGATATTGGTAATAAGACATTTTACGTTCCTAGTGTTCAGCAGAGAGTGTCAGAAAATCAATATGAATAAATTCAAGTACACAGGATTCAGCCTATTCGAAAATGTAGTGAACGGCAAAATGAGAGTACGCATTATTAATTTTTTTTGCTTCACCCACATGTAAATATTAGCATGTAGAAAAGGTAATGTACACTACTTAGAAATTTAGGCAGAAAGCAGTCGGCTGGCTTTTTTGGTTTTTGTGAGGTTTTTTTTCATTCTTTGTTGTTGTTTAGTGTCTCAAAGCTTACAACTAATCTGAATTTGGAACTAAATACTGTCATTACAGAAGATTTTTTTTCTGAGTTCTTCCAATTTCTCTGGGGACGAAATAATGGCCGCTTGAAGCAGTGGAGAAACAGTAATTAGGGCAAATAGTAATACTGTGCATGATTGAGGAAAATGTGAGGAAGGGAGGGAGAAATGCAACAGACAGACTTGTACAGCCTGTTACTAGGAAACCACATCAGCATTAAATACAGTGTGCTAATTGGCTATCCTGTTTCTGCCTGGGTACCAGCCTGGGCCTGCTACACAGCTGTTTCTGCTCTTTCTGGTTGCTAGGTAACTGCATCATTTCCCTCCCCCCCTTTGTGTTCTGGAGGCTAATTGGCTACTTCTGCTTCTGGTGTTGCTGCTGGGTACCAGTCTGGGCCTGCTGCTCTGCTGTTTTCCAGAGGGATTTAATGGGGGGGAGGGGAAGGAAAAGGGAAGAGAAGATATGCTGGCAATTAATGGAGCATAAGTGCAAATTCTACACAATGTCTGGCACCTGCGTCCCCTCATCCTGCTTCCTCAACTAAATCTTTCAGCTATGAAAACACATTAGAATCTTGGAAGTGTTTCTTTTCTCTGCGTACCCTTTGAATATGGTTCAAAAGAAAACATTTGAAGAATTATTACTTAAATGGTGGATTCGGTCTTCTTAAGAAAGAACTCGCAAATTATTACACACCTAACTTTGATATGGGCATGATAGAATTTGCGCAGACATTAAAATTACTAACTTTATTAACAAGGCAGCATTTTTAACATATTAAGAATAGTGCCACTTTATCTCTTAAATGGTCCAAATTCCTTTGTAGCCATTCTTCTTGATATCAGACAAGTTTAAAGTAAGAAATAAAATAGACTAAAAGTGATTATGAGATTTTCCCAAATGTCATATTCATTTAGAAGGATCAAAGGGAAGCTTCTAGGCCCATGAATTTGCATTATAGATTTCATTCCTGTCATGCGCACAGCGCATGCCTCAAGTACTTTTTGGTGACACATTGTATTTACGTAGAAATAATGCATGTTTTGCACACCTTATTTTCTCTCCTTATAACAAATAAATGTGGTACAAAATACATCTAAAACCAGTTTTGTGATTTAAACAAGCGTAATTACTTTCCAAATAATTGTTATCTCCTATTTAAGTAGAGGTTTCCATTTCATCAATATTGACATTTTCACTGGCAGTGTAGGGAGAAAGATTCTTTAGAAGTGAAGTGATTCTTCAAGAAGGTTTCACTTTAAATAGTTGAGAAATGTATGTAAATTGGGGCTCCTTAAAGAGGTGACTCCATCCCCCCTGGGGTCGGAGCTGTTTTACTGAGAAAACTCAAGCATGTTGTGTGACTACACAGCAATAGTTCGCAAAGGGAACTCTTGCTTGACGCTAATGGCTGGTTCTGGTTTCCCATACTAATGAGACCTACCATCCACGACTGAAAGTGAAGCAGGAGGACCTCCATTCTGAGCAATAAGCCCTGCCACTCTAAGATCAGATCAGGCTCTGTGGAATCATTGCTGCTCAAAGTATCCTTAAAATAGATCGAAGGCCTCAAACGAGGCTAGGGTGATAGAGAGAATATTGCGGTGTTCCATAGATCTTAAGGAAACCAGCTAGCTAGTAACGATCAAACTGCAAAAGGAAACCTTATTATCAGAGGATAACTATGGCGCAGATATAGTCCTATATCTGCTATTTTTATTGAGAGGAGTAGTTGTTCATCTTTCAGAAGTATTGGTTCATTAAAAGACTTAGCCATTTGATTATGAGGAGCTATCATAAGTCAGAACATTCCCTTCATTGCTTGACGAGTTTTATATTGTCTTTGGGAGGAGGTGGTTTTGATTGTTTCAGTGTTTAGTCTTTCTTAATGGCAGGTTGTCAGAATAACAACTTTCTGGGTGTTATTATGGATTGTCCCTTGCTGACTGAAGCAGGACCTGGGGTGCAAAGTCCAAAGAAGTCCCTGGTGCCTGTCTTGTCCACCACTCTTCAACCATCCCTTGGCTGTGGTTATGTATCTGCATTCTGGCTCCAGTGGGACCTGGGGGATTCAAGTCAGGGGTCTTTGAAAAGACTCAAGTAGTCATGGTTAGCCTCAGCGGTAAACGAACACCGGTACCCACTTCTGAGCTGCTTCTCTGCGCTTCTGGGTGGGCATGTCTTTATTCTTTAGACATCTCCATGTTTAGAGAGATAGTGGGAGCACAGGCACACTCTGGGCCTTGAGGAGAGGAGATACTCCTCTAGCTGCTTCAACCGTAGGATTCCCCTCTGTCGCAAAAACCTGCTTTGCTAATTCTCCTCTCCACACAAAGCATCCACCTCGTGCATGAGGTAGAGCAGCCGACAATGCTGGGAAAAAGGTATCTGATGTCTGCTGGCTGCCCAGCAGGGCTGCCGCTCACCCATGTTATGCCTTCGTGCACACCAGCAAAGGTGCCTCTCCCGTAGGCAGCAGCTGCCTTGGATTCCGCCCCTCAGCCCTTAGGTGGGACGCCCTGCACTCACCCCTCAGGTGGCTGCCTGCTCGCCACAGGAGCTGATCCAGGTCGTTGGGCCTTTCTGACCCTTCCGGAACTTGTGAGGCTGATGAGGTTCCAACAGGAGCATGAAAGTCACATGACTGGTCAAGGCAGGTGTTGAGGCCTCCTCTCAATGGCTAAAGAGGCTATTCTGTGCAAGGGCAAAGCTTTTAGCCACGCCGAGCTCCCCAGATGTGAGATCATTAGTTGCCTAATGCAGTGGTTCTCAACTTAGGCCGATTCTGCCCCTGAGGAGACATTTGCCGATGTCTGGAGACATTTTTGGGTTGTCACATCTCGGGGGAGGGTGGAGTTTGCTACTGACATCTGCTAAGTGGAGGGCAGGGATGCTGTTAACATCCAACACCGCACAGGCCAGCCCCCACCCCAGTTCCCGGCCGCAAATGTCAGCGGTGCGGAGGTGGAGGAACGCTGGCCTAGCGCAGCCTTGGCTGTCCTCCACGTTTTCTCTTTGGGTTACCCTGCACCGCCAGCGAAATCCATCCTTGTTCTTTTAAGAATACCAAACAGGTCTTGCCTTCTTCTGATGTTTTAAAAATTGGCTAAATATAAAAATTGCATAATCTATTACGTCTGTCGGGACTTAGTATCCCCAATGATAAGAGGGGGCAGTCTCCCTACCTCTGCCGGAGGCTCCGCTTTCTAGAAGCAACGTTGGAATTGCGGCTGCTCACCGGCCATCCACTCCCCCCTGGCTGTAGGCTCCTGACCTGTACCACTGCGAGATTTTGCTGAGGCAGGGGTTTGAATCACATGAGCTGCCAGGCTGGTAAGTGGGAGGGAGGCTTTTAGCCAGGAAATGGGCCCAGCTGACCAGACACTAACGATCATTTCCTACCTGTCCTCTCAGGGACAGCAACCTCCCTGAATTAGAACAGTCGTTTCCTATCAGAAAGGAGGTTGGCTCTTAGGGCAGAAATAAGACTGAGGGTAAGTGTTTTCAGCAGAAAATAGAACTTTTATTGGGAAAACTGTATTGAAGTATGTGGTACTTCAGTGCACTTCCTTTCATTCACTAGTCTGTTTCCAGGGAGAAAGGCGCTCTCTCAGGTAAAAGGATTTAAATGGCATCATCTAATGGACGCGTACTTTATGCTTGCATTTGTCAGGAGATGTGAATTATGCATTGGCCCTTTCAGCTACATTCACATGCATAGAAAATAACATTGTCAGACGTGTCATCCCCAGATACAATGGACAATATGCTATTATAATTGTGGGGCATTGTCCTAGCTGTTTGGAGATAATACTGCTGACATTATTCTTCTCATACATGTCAATGTGGCTGTAGGGAGTACGTGACATCTGTGTCTTTCACACAGATTAGCTTATCCTCTGCCTCTTGGAAAGGTTGCGGTTAGTGAGCTGGCCTCCTGGGGTCATGGTAAGTGCCATGTTTTGGATCCCAGTTGTTGCTGGACCTTAGTTTTAGGTCCTATGGGGAATTGGCAGTGTTGATCTTGATGACCGGGCGTGGCGATGGTTGTTTAGTCAGCTCCCCCAGAGCAGATGTGCTAAAGAAAGGGTAGGCTGAGGCATTCCTACTCAGATCGGCTTTGGGGAAGAGAAGCAATTGAGTAGCATGCCTGCAATGGGTGCCTCCGCATTATGGCTTTATGCAAGTGAGCAAGCAGTGACAACGCCACCTCTGCTGCCCTGGGTAGCTTACCAACTGCTTTCACGTCTCTCATTTCATTTAACCCCCATCTACCTATGTGGAAAGTATTCTCATTATTCCCGTTTTACAGATGAGAAAACTGAGGCTCAGAATGATTTTTTTTTTTTTTGGTCCCAAAGGTTTCTCTGCCAAACTGTAGAGCCTACTCCATTCAACAGAATTTCCTTTAGGAATCAGCTATTTTTTAGGGGTGGGGGGCAGTGCTAAATTAAAACAGGATAGAACTGAACTTAGTTGTATTTGTGGTTCAGCAGAATAAATTGCTTAATATTTGCCATCCTACTTATTTCACACATATGCTGAGTAACATGTGAGTTGTTACTTGTCCAATGTGACAACAAATTCAGAATAGCTAAGAAAATGGAATGCCTGTCATATATTCTATTTTGATTGAACTTAAGAATCCTTGGTCTTAGTTGATTTTTCTTATGTTTTAAGAATGCAAGCTAGTTTTGAAGATGCAAACAAATGCAAGGTATTGATTCTCAGAATGATAGCTCACTACCAGTGAACTGCATAGTTTGGAACATTTTTGGAGAGAAATTGGAAATGGCAACTTCTCTTTGGAGTCCTCTTTTATCACTAAACTGGAAAACCCACACGGAGGTGCCTTAGAAAAGTAGTTGGGGGAAGCTGTGGGTAGGTGGGTGTTGGTGGGTGAGTCGCACGTTGCTGTCTTAGGCAAATCAGAGTTTTTCTAGGGGAGTTTGAAGAAATCATTTTTAATTCTATTTTTATTCATTTGACAAACGTGTAGTTAAAGATAATCCTGTTTTATCCCCCTTTTGTCTCACTTATATGGATGTGCTAAGTGTCTTAAGAGAAAAACGATTGCTTGACACCGGAATTACAAATCCCCGTGACAAGCAAAGGTCCCAGACTCAGGTTAAGACTTGGCTTCTGTGTGCAGCCATGGCTCATCCGTGTTCACAGAAGCCCGTGGTGAGGAGTGCTTTCTAACTAACATTCTGCCAATGGGAGCGACAGGAACCTCCCAGCGATGGGCGTTTGCATCCTCTTCCAGAGATCCGAGGAAAGAAAAGATGTTAACACCAAAAGACAAATTCCTGGAAGGTACAAGGAATAATAACACATATGACTGCTAAGGGCTCTACTTTTTGGAGGCTCGTTTGCCTCTGAACAGTAGATTGGTTTCTTTGTCCAATCTTGTGTTCCTGTGCATCTTTGTATTTTCAGACTTACCTTCCCCTTTTATTTATTCTACCTGCCAAAGGAATGATGGTAATAAATCGTTATGACTGGCAGGACCCCACTCCCATTTCATATTTGCCTTTCTCTTGCTTAGGATTTGCCACTAAGCATTTAGAAAGCTCTCTGACCCACCTGTCTGTCTTTTGCCCCCTCCCACAGGCAGACCTTAAAGTTTCTCTGTGGTTTTCCTTGGCGTCCATCTTCTCCACAGAGAATGGTTAATGAGCAAAGGCAGGGACTGGAAAGAACCCTTGCAGCTGAAGGAAACCTTTCATATGTCTTTCCTGCTGCTGTCATCATGTGAGCTGGGAGGACCATAGGCACAAAGCTTATGGGATCAGTTACCACGAGCTCACTGTTAAACATTTTTTTAATCTGTTGTGAGAAGAATAAAGCAATAATTAAAATTAACTGAGCAGCTTTTGCTCTATTGAAGCGTTAAATCTTTGTGTAAACACAATCACATTGTGCAAACATAGTTCTTTTCAGTTGGCTGATTTAGACAGTGAAACCACTGAAGTTTGGAGGTCTCTGGGTCAAGGGCCCGTTTTGCCACGGTTTGAAAGGTCACCTGCTCATTTGTGTCTCTGCTGTGCTGCACAGAGGGCCCCGAACGGGAATGATTCCTCGCCCGCCGCAGCACAAAGAGGAGCCGGCTGGCATTTGGCAGATAGTGGTCTGAGCGGAGGGGCCAGGAAAACGGCACACAAAGCAAGACTGCTGAACACGGGCGGGTGGGGAGTGCTGGCGAGCCCCCAGGGCCCCGGCAGTGAGCCGGCTCGAAGGTGGAGAAAACAGCAGTTATAAAATATAAATGTGTTTATTATTACACTGGGCCCATGCTATATAATTTTACACACACTCATCTTGGTGATTTATGGCTGTGGCTCCGTATGGAGGAGAAGCTTGCTAATTTACCCAAATTGATAGGGAGGCTTCTGAAGATGATCAAACTGGAAGGAGCTGTAACTGAGAAAAAATGTTCTCCTAAAACAACCAAAAAAAAAAAAAAAAAAAGTAAAAAGTGGCTGCTATGTCAGAGGCATCCTTTGTTCGTTTATTTTAATAAGCTGCGCTTCGCTTCAATTATTCATGATAATGCATGCCCTGGAAGGAGCGTTCCACCCGCGTCCCCGCAGCAGAGGCTGTTACTGCGGAAACAGCCTGCCCAGCTTTTCTTCCGTTGTCGTGTTTTTCCCGGTGACAGGTGAGACAGCTGGAGGGTGGCAGGTTTGCGCTTACCTGCTGCCCCTTTCTGGAGCAAAGGAGAGAAGTGGGGAGAGGTAGAGTGGTCCCAGTCCAAGTTTGGGGCAGACTGGTCCTGTACCTGTATCGTTGCCCTGAACCCTCCCAAGGTAGGGGGTGATTTTCCTGTCTTCGAGAGCAGAAAGCGGAAGCCTAGAAAAGCCCAAGGGTGGGCAGCTAATGAGTTCGGGACTGACTCCGAAGGGTTTGGAGCCTCCTGCAATATTTTGCTGGAATTCCCCAGGAAGGAAGCCAGGAAGGGGGCACAGGAGCAAGACCTTCTTCCTCCCAGCTTCCACCGTGGCTCACCCCATTTGCTGTGCTTTCAGCCTGTTTCCTGGTCTTAGCAGCAATTACCCTCATCGTTTCCGACAGCTTTCCTAAGTGTTTCTTGTCTTGGCAGAATCTTGAATTACTCGTTCTGGGAGCTCTTCAGAAGGAGAGCACTTTGGAACAGCATGCACTAGTTCCAGAGTACCCAGAGCATCCATGATTTAGGCCCCTTCCAGAGGAACCCCACCATGACCCAGGGGAACCTGATGGGCCAGTTCTACCTGGATGTTCAATTACTAAACGGGAGGGTGGGGCTGAATGACCACCCACGCTTCCTAACAGAACCCTGGGAGGCACTCCTGATACGCACCCTTTTATTTCCCCCTTATTCCACCCATTTCCATATCTCGTTGGCACCGCTTTCTGTGTTTTGTATCTGTTCACTTCTCTCCATCCCTGCCGCTAGGAGCAACACCATCACTGTTCCAGCTACTATCTGGTCTCTCCCAGACTGTCGTGGAATCTCCTGGAAGGTCTCCTCACATCAGCTCACTTTCCTCTGCAGCCCGTTCCCCATTTGGTAGCCAGGATGACATTTGTCAAATTTAAATCCAGCCGTGTTACGCCTCTGTTTAAAATCTCGAAGTGGCTTCCATGCTCTTCAGATGAAGTCCACATTCTTAAGCGTGGTCCCCTGAGAGCACTGTGCAGTGGAGACACATAATGTCAGCCATGTGTGCAATTTTAAAGGTTCTAGAAGCTTTATCTAAAAAGTAATTAGTTGTGCTAATTCAGTCATTTTAATATTAGGCTTTTATTTAACTCAGTATATCCAAACTTACCATTTCAACATGTAATCAATATAAACAATGATTAATGAGCTATTTTACATCCTTTTTTCCCCACGTCTTTGAAACCTGGCGTGGGTTTGATGCTTGGAGCACATCCCGGTTTAGATGGCTCACATTTCACGTGCTCAGGCGCCATATGTGAACTCAGATTGGACCGCGCAGGTCTTCAAGCCTTCTAGGTCTGGCCCCTGTCGGATTGCTCAGCCCCATGGTGTCGCTCTCTCCCTTAGGACACATACTCCAGATCTTCCCTTCCACCAGTTTCTGGGCGAGGTGTGGGTGACCATGCGGCAGAGGGTGAAGAACCTCTCACCCCTGCCAAGGAGTTTGTGGAACTAGCCCAACGCAGAGCCACCTTCATTCCACCCTTCCGCCCTGCAGGGCCTTCAGGCAGCCGAGGTGGGGTTAGGAGTGAGGTCCTTGCTTTGCAGTTGGCCTCGGGGGTTTCCACCGTGGGTTCGTCTCTCTAGGGCTGTGTCAGGGGACGCAGATGATTTCTGAGAAAGTGAAGGGAATGAAATGGAAACACACTGGTAACATGAATGTGTGGTTGTCGGTCTCCTCTGGGGAAAATGAACTGCCTACTCCCTACTGAGGGGCCGTAGCGAATAATACTGTTGTGTGAGCTAAAGGTGAGAGAGCATGGGACCTGGGGCAGGAAGAGCAAGTTGTTGGTCACACCCCTGGTTTCTAGTCTCAGGAGATGACATTCCTTCACTTAATTTATTTTTAAAAAGAACAGCTACTATATGGGTGCCTCTCAATAGTTCAGACACTCTTTCCAGTTGAAAGATTTATTTTATCTGCAAATATTTCCAAAGGAAATGTAAACATTTATTCTGCTGTGATTGTAGGTAATTAAAGAAGAGGCAGAGTGAGGTGGTGGGTAAGCCTGTAGACTCTGAAGGTGAGACCGCCTGGGTTTAAATCTTGACTGTACCACTTAGAAGCTGGCAAACTTGGTGAGTGGCTTAATTTCTCTGGCCCTCAGTTTCCTCATCTATAAAGTGGAAGAAGATAAGAGCATGCATCTCATAGGGCTATTGCAAGGATTAAAGAGGAGAATATACATAAAACCCTTAGTGTTTTATAGTGCCCAGCACGTAACGCATGCGCAATGAATGTTAGTGAGTAGCACGCTTCCCCAGGATTTGCGACACACTGCCCTAGGTCAAGGTTGGGTGGGACTGGGGCATAAGGCTTGGCGTGGAATGATCTTTCAAGCTATATTCTCTGGAAAAGCACATTTACTATCTACTTTGTTTGTATACAACATTTTGTATATCTTTGTGAGAAGACAAATATAGACATCTCATCAGGGCTTGATTCTACCATCCATGTATCCAATAGAAAAGCCAAATATATTTCAGTGTATACGAGGCCTGGTAAAATACGAGGTCTGTCCAGAAGGTATCCAGCCATGTAATATGAAAAATAGAGACATTTATTGAAGAAGGTACAAGAAACTTTGTACATAGGACAATGACACCTCAGTCCCCTTCAAAGTAGGCACCTTGGGACCTCACAGTTCTCCCAGTCGTCATCAGCTGCCCCATTGTATTTTCCTGAAACTCATCAACTGTCTGAAATCTCTTCCCTTTCAAGGGTGATTTTAGTTTTGGGAAAGCCAGAAGTTGTAGGGCACCACATCTGGGCTGTGGGGGGGAGCAGAGACACCTGGGTGATTTGATGTTTCACCAGAAAAACTCTGCACCAGATGTGATGCGTGAGCAGGCACAGGAGCAGGCGCATTGTCGTAATGAAGCTGCTGATCTCCAGTTGCCCGTAGCTACGACCTTCTGAGTCATCTGAAATGCTTCCATGAAAAAATGTTCAAGCTTAATGCAGAATTGGATGCAGGTTCGTTGCTGTCCTCTCTCAGTCATCTTGAATGCAACGGCTACACAGGACACATGCTCACTCAATGGTGTCTACCGCCCCCACTGACTAGTACAGTGAAGTTGTCATTGTTCACACATGCACATTCTAGTCCATGCCCCTTGGCTGCCAGGTTACAGCAATGTCACACAAACTGTTCTCGTTATAATAATGATGGTTGGACTTCTTCTGGACAGACCTGGTATATACCATATTTTAGTGATGTACAGGCTTTGGGCTGTCTTTCTATACTTGGTGTTTAGTTGAAGTGTTTTGTCTGATTCCTTTGGTGTTTTAATCAGTGAAATTTTGCTAGTTGAGGAGTTGAGGCTTGAGGTGTCATCACCGACATGAAAGACCAGCCCCAGGAGGTAGCCCTCTCCTAACACTTTAACCTTGATCTCTAACCTTCTTAGCAAGAACCAGGTGATTTCTGGCCCTTTCTTCACCAGGGAGGTATATCTGGGCACTGGGTGTTGATAAGAGCCACCTTAAGGTGGGTTGAATAAAGAAGGATTTTTGCTTGGAGTATTTTAATAATCTTCTGGCCTTTATAGAACTTTACAGTATACACAGCACTTGCACACACATCATCTCTCTTCATACTTCACAGCAGTCCTGTGAGGCCAATGTTAAAGTAGGGGATAACCCCATTGTGGAAAGGACGAAAGTGAGACCCCAGAGTGTGTAACTTTCCTAAGATCACATAGTAATAGGCAACGCTGGGACTAGAACCCCAGTCCCCTGATGGTGAGTCGTATGTGTGTTTTCCACTAAACTGTGCTTGGACACATGAGACACTATTAACGAAGGTCTGGCAACCTTTCTGAAGAAAAGAAGTGAGATCGAGATATGAAGTAATGTTTATATTGCAAGTTCTGGCCGTTTGGGCGTGTATCATTTATTTATGGCTGTTACCCATCTAATTCATAAGAACATAAATGAAACTATTTTTGTCGGAGACACAAGCCAACAGAAACTTAGAAGATGTAAGATTCTTTTTTCTCTTTCACATAAAAGTCCGGGCTCTCAGAAGGCTGTGCTCCGAGATGTTGTCAGAAGCCCAGATTCTTTCCATCACATTGGTCACCCATCCTGTGAGGGCTTCCACCCTTAAGAAGTGGCCACGTCCACGCAATTCAAGATGGCTACCCCCAGGCCTACTTTCTAGGGACCTAGTTTTTGTGCAGCTGTAAAAAAAATGCAGCTTGAAATTGCACTTGTCACTTCCACTCACATCTCATCAGCTAGAACTTGGTCCTGTGTTAACATGCAGCTGCAAAGGAGCTGCGACAGAGAGTCTTCATTCTGGGTGGCAGGGAGCCCAGCTGCAACTGGGGGGATCTCTTCGTGTACAAAAGGAGAGAATGAATGTCGAAGGACACGCAGAGGTTGCCGTTGCTGCTGTGCTCTCCATCTTCACAGTTTCTTTTCAGCCTGCCATGCAGACGTTTTAACATGAAACATTTGACATCTGAAACTCTAATGTGTACATGGTAAGAGAAAAATCCTACTTCATTGCAAAATCAGAGTAACTGCGTGAAAACTGGGTCCCTGTGGAATGCCAGAAGTTTTGATTAGAAACAACGTACATTTTGCATTTTGTGACAGTATTGCACTATTGGAATACTATGAAGTGACTAGGAAATTAATTACTTGACAGAGCAAGCTTATGGGGTCTAATTTACCACATCTTAATATTTCTAATGTCATTGCATTGTCTTTTTTGTAACAAGATGAAGATTCAATAGAAGAATGAAGAGAAAGTATTTTGTAGCCGTGGGTTTGGCGCTGACAAAATCAGGACTGTTTGAAGTTAGAGATATAGAGGCTGACAGATTGCATGAGGGTGTTTCTGCATATGTGGGTGTCAACATGTTTGTGCTAAATTGTTTGTAGATTAGGGTGCACGCACGTGTGTGTGTGTGTTAATGTGGATTCTATGGGTGGCTTTAATCATTGTGTTTTCTTCCCAATTATTTTTATTATGGAGTGGCAGAACAAGGGTGTGGGAGGATTTAGGTTACAACGCTTCACGGAAGGTTTGAATGAGGACTAGTAATGTATGCGTGCGTATGTTTGTCTGATCAGGTTGATCAAGGGCCTTTGGCATGTCTCTAACATTCTAAGTCTTGGGGATACTAAGGTCATTAAACATGGCCTTCTGTTCTTGAAGACCTGCAGGTGTGCCTCTTACCACCTCTCCAGTTCATACTTAAAACTCCTCCTATACTCACCATTCACCTCAGCTGTAACAAACCACCGACTTTCCTCTCTGGGCCTTTGCACATGCTGCTCCTTCTCCCTGAAATGTCCGCCGCTCTTGTCCCCCGCATCCTTCAAGTGTCAGTGAGGCTTATCTCCTCTGGGACACCTGGCCTGATGGTTCTACAGCAACTTAGGGTCCTCCACACATGCGTGCACATGCCGTTATCAGACACCGTGGGTCTTGTGTTGTTGGCATGCAAGCGTGGGCCTCGTCCCCTCAGTCTCCAGCAGGGTCCCTGCTCAGTAGGTCTTAGAACCAACAACTAACGTTGGTTATACCCAACAACTCATCACACTGGAGAGGCTGTATTTTCACCATCCTCGAATTAGATGGGAAGTCTAAGTGTCTGACTTCTCCTGCTCACCTGTGGACAGAGATGAGGTGTTTTGGAGATAATGCATGTTAAGGCTTATGAATCTGGAAGGCAAGGTGGTAATGGAGTTTTCGTACTGTTGATTTTTGATTAGTCACCGATCTTTTAATTAGCAAGCATCATACTGAGTGCATATAACGTGCCTGAGCCTGCGCTAGGTGTTGTGGGTGATGATGAGGAAGCAGGAGAGAAGGCATCCAGCCCAGGGCCTGGACACTCATTGGATTCTTAATCCAACTTTGAATTGGAGGTGTAAGATGTCCCAGATTAAACATTTTTAAGTACTTTTCATGCAGTATGGGTGTGGAAAAGCAGGGCAAAGGATTAAGCCATAAAAAAGATAAGTATCTGCAAGAAATAGTAGATAACAAAGGGTAAAAACTCAGAGAAGGTTGTAGTTTTCTGACCAGGAACTACTTGAGGCCCGCATGACACGTAGAAGACAGACACGTTCTGAGTAGAGGACATCCTAGGAAGTGGGGAAGGGCTGCTTGGGGGTGTTGGAGAGTGAGGGGAGTCTGTAAGGAGGGGGGGGAGTGGATAAGAGAAAAAAATAAGTGAGATGGTTTTGTGGACATATTTTCCTAAGTACATAGGCAATGGCATGTGAAAAGCATCTGTCTTAGGTTACTATTTGTCAACATGAGAAACAAATTTTTCTTCTGGATTACTCTTTTTTATACTTTATACCTGGGTAAGGTACTTATTTGGATTGCTTTAACTAATCAGGCAATTCAGCCTTAAAAAGAAAAAGTGTTTGATCATCTTGGAAGAGAGTTATAGAGACAGATCTTGACTGATTTAGTATTTGCCTCTAAAAATCTCTAGGGAATTGGAGCTGAATGGTAGCTGGTCAGATTTGGGCTTCTGGAGGGTTGATATAGTTACCTTTTTTGCCTTTTTAATTTTGGGATAAATTGCCTTACAAAATATTGATATGCTTAGCCCCACTCTTCGCCATCTTTTAACCGGGTAATAAAAATCAAGATTAGCTTTAGCTTAATCATAACAAATTCAGAATGCTGAAGCCAATCGTTTGATAAGCTTCCAAAGTTGAATCTGAGGTGGTTTGGGGTTATCCACTACTGTGGGGTTTTATAATACCATGGATCCATCTTTTTTATATGTACGTCAGATATGTAGCAGAAAGTTAGTTTTGAATCCTAATAGTAACTTATTTCAGTTTATATGTTCCAATTTTTAGTTAGCAAAAAGAAAAAAATGAGTGTACCTAGGACAATAATTTGGCATCAGCCACTAACATGATACGTGCCAATTGATGACTGCCGTGGCCCTGGGTCGGAGCAGGTTTGATTGAACCTCGCCTGCCTGCCCTCCTGTCCTGGACTTCCACGCCTTTCCTTCCCATGGCTCCCAGGTACCCAGTCCTCTCACCCTGCCCTCAGGCTCCCCTCAGTCCCTCCCAGGAAGTGGCGGGAGGGCCTGCGCTCTGCAAAGCCGTGTGCTCCACAGTTACTCTTATTTTTACTACCATACTCCGGGCACAAAGAGTACATTCCCAGCTGTCCCCACTTGAAGTTGTATGCCTGAATTGCCAACTTCTGCAGCCGATTGCCCCGTTGGGGGAAGGGTTCCCATTCTGTGCTGGCTTATTTCTAAAGGGCGTACTTTTGTACTAGAGGTATCATCACTTTCAGAGTGGCTAGGTGATACTTTTGATATTAATTTAGCTTGGAACGTGTGTGAAGCTAAACAAACATTTCTTCATTCCTGAAATTAAATTTTTAAAAGTGATTAAAAAATTAATGGTTTGGTCACTGTGGCAGCAATAGACTATTCCTGCATGTGGCTATGAGTTTAGAGTCATATTTTTAATAATAACATTTCTCCCTAAATACATCAAATTGAATTGTGGGAACCTGGCTCACAAAGCAATATCTTCACTACTAAATGGAAGAGACATCTTGCGGATTCGTTTCACAAAAATTCATGCGGTGCGGTTGTCATCTTGACAGGCAAAAAGGTGGATGTTTTCAACAGCTTTTTCCTTCAAATTTAGTATACTTAAATTTCTAAGTGGACATTAAACCCTTTGGAATTACCCCTAAGAAGCTAATAAAAATAATGTTTGAAATTAATGTGGGACAACAGTAACAACAACAAAAGCAAGGAAAAAGAATAAAAACAAAACAAGGAAAAATTCAGAACCAATTAACCGCACTGCCAGTGAAACATTTGTTTCCCCTAGCTGTCACCTAGCTTGCCTGTTTCACAACGTGAGAACACGATGTTTCGGGTGTGAATGTTGATGTCTGAAGTTTTAAGTAAAGCCTACAATTTTGGAGAATTGCATTTTTAAGAGTGGTGGGATTTTGTTATACTTTGTTGGGAAGGGGATTAGTTAGTAGTACCTCACTGAGCCCACTGGAAAATACTAGAGTACTGTATACATTTTTATTTAAATAAAAAATCAATTTGACTTTGAAAATATTATGAAACTCCCTGGCTTATGGGAAACATGCTGTGGTGTCTAAAAACACGTGTATTGAAGTCGCAGGTTGCGCATTGCAAAAAACTCCACGTGCCAACAGCTACACTTACTCCAGCACCTGGGGTGGTTGCCAGTTTTTAGGACCAACCAACCCAGTCTTCCTCCAACATTTCAAACAAATTCACCAGGAATCTAACACTTCACTTCTAAAGGAACGTTTTGGAAATGTTAATAGACATTAAAATGGAATATGGCCCCAAAGGTTTGTTTAATTCTGTGTATTTCCTGACTACGCTTCAAAGGCAAGGTGGGCGTGAGCAGTGACTCACCGAGATGCGCGGGCTCCACTTTAAGCCTCAAGGAGAAGCTCTTGTGCCCTTGCCCAGAGGTGATGGAGGTCTCTACTGAAGCTTTCTTGGGCCTCCATGCCTGCACACTCCCTTTTGATGTCACCGTTGTCATCAAACTCCTTTTATCAATTTGGGACTTTGTAGTTGACCAGTCACTCTCATGTGCTAGATTCCCTTGAATCTCCCTACCTATAAGGAAGTGGAAGATTTATTTAATTCCTTCTCCACACAATTAAGAACAAAAAGTCCCAAAGAAGTTACTAGACTCAGCAAAGCCACATTGTTGTTATGTGCCAAAGACAGAACTAGAAGAATCTGTTTTGGGATGATTTACCTGTTTTGTTTTGATGACAAATCCATTTTGAGCCACTAGAACAATGATTCAAGCTGCATCGAGGCATCAAGGGAGGCTTTACCCTGATGGTCTGCTCCCACAGAGACTTGGGGGTTCCCTCCTCCACATATCCGTGCACATGCCGTTATCAGACACCGTGGGTCTTGTGTTGTTGGCATGCAAGCGTGGGCCTCGTCCCCTCAGTCTCCAGCAGGGTCCCTGCTCAGTAGGTCTTAAAACCAACAACTAATGTTGGTTAAATCCAACAACTTGTCACACTGGAGAGGCTGTATTTTCACCATCCTCGAATTAGATGGGAAGTCTAAGTGTCTGACTTCTCCTGCTCACCTGTGGACAGAGATGAGGTGTTTTGGAGATAATGCATGTTAAGGCTTATGAATCTGGAAGGCAAGGTGGTAACACAGTTTTGGGGGCTGGGTATGGGGAAAAGTTTAGGAGGGATAAGCGAGTGCTTACCCTTCAGTTGATGGTGGAATTTCCACATAGAAAATAAATTTTAAACCAATGCTTTCCAAAATAGAAATACATGCAGGCCATATATACAATTTTAAATTTTCTAGGAACCACATTTTTAAAAAAAAGAGTAACAAGAAATAGGTGAAAATATATCCAAAATATTGATTGCAATATAAAATCAATAAGAAAAGATTATTAATGAGATATACTTCCATACTTTTAAAGTTCTAAGTCCTCAAAATCCAGAGTATATTGTATATTTACAGCATGTATGTGTAGTTTTACCCCAAAAAGGAGTATAAAATATTATTTATGTTGAGTCAGTTTTTAAATTTTAATTAAAATTAAATTAGAAGTTCACTTCTTTTGTTGTCTTAGCTAGGTTTCGAGGGCTTATAGCTGTATGTGGCCACTTGTCAAGAGCTGTGGGGTAAAGTCAGAATCCTTTCTCGCCTGTCTGCATATTCTGAGGTGGGAGCTACACTTCACTGAGGATATGATTTAAATGTTAGCTTATACACTTCTAAACAACCATTTTAAGGTGGTGATCCAGGCTGTGAGGAGTGAACCTAACCTAGGCAAGTTACTTCATTTGTTGTTTAGAAATAAAAAAATAAGAGTAAATATTTGTATGTTCTGTAAAGTGACAAGCGCTTTGTGCAAATTGAACAACTCAGGTCCCAGCACGTAGTAGGCCTTCGGGTGAGGCAGTAATGGATAAATGAAAAAAAAAAGTAAACATGGAACATAAGTAATGAGTATACATTCTATGTTGTGTTACAATTATAAATACTTTTGAAATTCTGGGAAATAAAGCCCTGGTCTCATTTTCCATCAATCACCTAATCTAAACACTGTGAAAAAATAAAATATTTAAGATTCAAATGAAAATTAAGAGAAACTCAGACAATTTCCCAAAGCAGAGTTAAAAACTTAGGGTGTTTTTTAGTTACAACACATACAAAAAGGATTGCCGGCTGATGGAGCAATGCTCACTGCTTACTCTCTTTCCAGTGTTAAGAAAGCGTAGTGACATTCTCTCTCTCAATGTCTTTATTCCCCAGGTGGCTGAAATTCTCTAGTGCTGCTGAGTGTGCTGTGAAAGCAATTGATGGGTCTTTGCTGATTTCCTCTAGACATACTCAGTGGCAACATAAAGCCATTACAAAGTATTCTTCCCCCTTTCCATTTTGCTTTTCCATTTCCTGATCTGCAAAATTTCAAGCTCCTAATCCAAGTCCTAAAGAGACTGGGACCTTGACATGGCCAGATAACAGACATCTAGTAACCACATTTTAAAAAAATAATAAAAAGAGATAGATAAAATTAGTTTTAACAAAAAACTGTGCATGCCAAAGTCCTAAGTTTCCTTAGGAACTGGATTAGGAACTTGAAATTTTGCAGGTCAGGAAATGAATGCAGAAAATTTGCATTAGTGATGTTTATTTTCAAGGGACTTTTAAACCTGGAATGCAAGAGTCTGACACATGTTCATATTTCATGCTAGAGTCTGCATCTTAAAGGCAAGTTTATAGTGCAGCACATTTGACCTATCTCGTATGCTCTCCCAAACACATCTTCACTGAGAGCCTTTACAAATAAGTTTCATAAAATGAAGCACTTGGTTTCCCAGAGGGGATGTTGCCCAGGAGACTGGGGTCCCAGGTGTAAGATGAATGTTTCAGGACGAGTTTCAGGATACTCCTTTATTAGGCCTGGGCAGATAGGGAAGCAGTAGAAGTGATCTTTGATTGCAGGAATATTAAACTCATTATAGAGTTCCGTATTTTAGTCCCTGTCGCAGAAGAGTGGCCAGGTTTAGACAAGCAGGCAAGCAAGCCAACATTTTCTACTCTTCAGCCAATTTAGTAGCCAGAACAGGAGGGACTGAAATCACACAGGCTCTCCTGCCTGTTTGTGAGTGCTTGGGTCTTTGTTGCAAATCAGGATCTCTATTCACTTAATCTATGCCACAGCACTGAGCTAGGCCTTGCTATAGTGCTTTTGGTATCACAGTGACCAAAACAGATGCCTGCATGAAGCTTATGCTCTAGCAGGAGAAGCAGACAGTAGTATGAAAAACAGTATGCAATCCAATTATAAAGCGATTAAGTGACATGGAGAAAGTGACAGAATCTGCTGCTTTCCAGAGGATGGTGAGGGTAGGTCTCTCTGAAGAGGAGGCGTCTGAGCAGTGATGTGAATGAAGTGAGGGAGCCAGAGTGCTCCATGCAGAAGGAAGAGCAGGTGCAAAGGCCCTGAGATGGGGAGCAGGTGAGATGATAGGTCCCGGTGAGTCTGGGGAGTCTGAGCGGAGATGTGACTAGAAAGGTGGGCTAGGGCCAGATCATGTAGACTCTGCTTTAGGGCCTTACATGTTTTCAGCCGATTCTGAGAGTGCTAGGAACCCATTGGAGCACTTGCATTTTAATTGCTTCTTCACCTTTTTTGGGTCTTAAACTTATTCGGCAGTCTAGTGAAGCCTCGGGAACCCTTCGCAGAATAATGCTTTTAAAAGCATAAAATGAAGTCCAGAGGATGTCACAGAAACCAATTATATGGAAATCTAAAGGATAAGTCGCCCTGTAAAGGACACACATGCTCTGATTTACATTTTCAGAGGATTTCTCTGACCATGGAGGTGGAGCCAGCTGGAGGGACCAAGGATAGACGCAGTGAGACCAGAGCCTCGCAGCCAGGCACTTTTCATTCACACCACAGGGCAGCAGCCTCCAGCACAGGGTTGGCAGCACGGCTTTTTGAGTGCAGGAAGAAAAATGTGTAACTTCTATTTATATTTAATTTACCCTATTTTTAAAAAAAGTCAGCCCAGGGCATCACTCCACTTTTTCTTTTTGTAAATGAACTGGAATCAAATAGAAAATATCAGAGTGTGTTCATTAACCCATAAGACGGCAGCAGGTTTCGTTTTGTGTGACCTTTGTGTCATTTGTACACATACATGCATGTACATGTTCCCTTGTATGTGGCGAATTCCAATGTAAAGTGTATTTTTTTTTCTTTTTGAACTACAGATTACTTTCAACATTAGTTTATATTGGTTTCGGTTGTACCGCATCGTGGTTAGACAGTCATATACTCTCCAAAATGTTCCCCCGGATATTTGCAGTACCCACCTGGCACCATACGTATTTATGTCAGTATCATTGACTATCTTCCCAATACGGTACTTCTCTTAAATTTCTGTATTGAGTGTATGTTTTATAATGTCCTAATACATTAAGACCAGTACATTTAGATAAATCATGATAAATCTACATATGCCGAAGGAACATGTTCGAAAAGCATTTGTTCAGTGTGGGTTTTCGATCCATCGGATTTGATGGTCGCGGTGTAGGGCAGTTAACAGATGCCACCCTGGTGCGGACCACGATGCATTGCAGGGGCCATTTTGTGGAAGAGCAGGAATTCTTGCCACGCTTCAACCTTGCTGAATGTCATTCCTGTTTCTCAAGCACCCTTAATTCTCTTCAAGAGCCCTCATTTGGTTATAAATCTATTTATATCTGATTAGACTTGCTGTCACCTCGGAGGTAACACGCACTCCCCCAGGGAAACAAGTTGCCTAGGGTTTATCTCCAGATAGGAGAAGTAGTTACTGACATTACTCCTAAAACGCAGGGGGCTCTGAAGAGTGTGTTCCCCTCCGAGCGCTGTGAGCTGCACGGCCCCGTCAGGCTCCCGCGATGCGCCCACCTTCGTTCACATGGGAGTCCTAGCGTTGTAAGTCTCCGTCCCATCTGCCTGTCTCGTACAGACGGTTCTTGAACATGTTCGCTCGCTGTAGAGGTGCAGCGGGGTGAATGGCGGGCGTTACCCCAGGTGGCGTGCAGCCGTGCCGTGCGAGGGTGCCGTTTTCTGCTCCATTTCCAGGAACAGGATCTGGAGTGGAGCAAGGAGAGAAGGGAGGGTGAGGCAGATGAGCAGGTGTGGCATGGAGTCTGCTCCAGTTATGACCGAGCTGCTTGTTTCCTTTTTTCTTTCTTCCTTCTCCTTCCTTCCCTCCTTCCTTCCCTCCCTCCCTTCCTTTTTTACATTGTTTCTGAAAAAAAAAAAAATCCTTTTCTTTTACAAAGAAAGAAAACCCAAGCCTTTTATAAAATGAGCAGAACTCTTCAGGTAGACTGTCAGGATGAAAACCAATGCATTGTGGATATAGGTGGCTTCACCCCCAAGAGGAAACAGTGGGTGCTAGTACTCTCGGCCAGGTGAAGTTCCGACAATTTCACTGACCTGCTTGCCAGCAGAAATTGGTTTGTGGAAGTGGGTATAGAAACTGGGAATGAGGTCAGCCTAATCCCTGTATTTCTGAGCCCTAAACATGACATCATATTTTCAATTCTTTATGTTTGTTTTTTTTCTGCTACTCTGACTTATTAATGCTGCCTGTTTCAAGCACTGCTCCTTCATTTGCCTGAGTTCTTTCTTGGCTATTTTAAATTTCTTGTTAGTATTTGTAGAAATGGCTACTTATAGGTAAATTAATCAGACACTGGAAAAATAGCTTGACGAATCACTATAATTTGACTTGGCTAAACTCTCAGGGTACAAAGGGGCGTGTCCTCAGTATGGCTCTGTGTAGCACCTTGCCATAAGCAGTGTCAGTGAAACGATTCAGAGTCAGGTTCAAGCTCTCTGTAGTTGCTGTCTACACAGTTGCCAAGTGGGTGCTGGAATAGCTACTGGATAGGACAGTGGGTTCATGCCAGAATTAACCAGGAGCCTATGTTATTTCCTGGGAAGTAACAAAGTCCTTGATATTGGTTGTCAGAATAAAACAAAATAGAACCGATTTTTAAAATTCAGCCATGGAAAAAGCAAGCAGTTTGAAATTCAAAAAACAAAAACAGTAAGGGCATCCACTTTAATCTCTTTGATTTTCTCCCTGTCCTTCCTGTGTCCTTCAGAATGTGGTTGCCTATGATGGACGGGTCAGTTCGATTGTGGCATTGATTCTGGGGACTGGATGTCTCTGCTTGTTGCTGCAGAATATCATAGGATTTCCAGATACTGTGTTGCATTTGGGCTGTGTGTGGTCCACGTGGCTCCAGGAACATCCAATTTTACTTGTGCTGGAACACCTTTGGGGATGGAGGGCATGTTGAACTTCTGAGGTCTTTGGCGCCTCATTTCCCCTTTTCCTTGTTGTTGTTCATGCTAGATTTCCTTGAAGTAACGAAGCCTTGTGAGTAATCAATAGCATTAAGAAGGAAGCCAACGTGCCACGGTGAGAGGAGCACTTCTCTCTCCAGCTGGGGGTCGCTTTTCCCCCCTCAAGCATCCTACTCATTCAGAGCAGATTAAAGAATGCCTAGTTTTTCTGACCTGTTCTCCATCTATAACTAAGAACATGTTTAAAGCTTATGCAGACTCTGTTTTCTGATACTTAGGTTACCTGGAGTGCCTCCAGACCCATGTCTGGAGCCTAAGCTCTGGGAGTTATTGACACCGGGCTGGGCCCGCCTCCCCAGCAGCCTCTGGGCACGCTGGTGAGCTAAGGAGGACAGTGTGTTCCAATCGGTTGACTACTTACCTGTGCCGGGCTCAAGGAATGTGTCTTATGTACATGTCTTATGCATGGCTACTTATTTAAACCTCGCAATAAATGTGGGGCGCTCACCCCCATCTGACAAATAAGGGCGCCGAGGCCTAGTGTGTGTAATGAACTCAGAAATATCCCAGGTATGCTAACTCCAGAGTGGATTTGACACATCCCCTCTTCACCTGCTGTTCAGCAGGTGCACTTTTCTAAAATTTGGGCTTTAAGGATCCAGAAGGTGAACTTTTAACCCTTCTCAGCGATTCATTTTTTACTGGTTTCCAAAGCTGAATGGGTTTCCTCCTGTGCTTCCAGCTCTCCTTCATGTCTTCTTGGTTCCCTTTCAAAGAAAGGCCCGCGCGTCTCGCTCCTCTTCTCCACGGGTCTTACAGAGCGGTGGCTCACTGGGGCACCGATTTAATGAAATAAAAATTTCAATCATGTTTGGTTTGATTCTGGGTGATACAAATAAAGCATTGTGATCACTTTGTAGTTAGGCTTAAAGGGAAGAAAAAAGGTGGAAAGAAGAAAGTGAGTCAAGTATAGTCCCGGGCAATGTCTCCTTACGTGCTGCCTAGTGAAGGTTTGGCTGTGAAAAATGGAGAAATAATGGGACAGCCACAGACAGTCCTCTGGCACCTGTGCGTCCTGAAGTTTGGGGTTTGGCAGTTTATAATAATTACAAGTTATGGGAATCTTTCAGGTGCCAGGCACAGTTCTAATTAATTAGATAATATATGTGAATTCACATAACATTAATTTATCCTCTTCAAACCCTGGGAGGTACATACTATTAAATCACAGAAAACAGAGGCAAAGAGAGGTATGTTACCTTGGGCAACTGGGGGCAGAACTGAAAGCTGAACCCAGGAAGGTTGGCCTCGGGGCTCATGACCACTGTGCGAACCTGCCTCTCAGGTACAGTGCTCAGTTCTTAATGAGAACTAACAAAGCGTACAGCTGGAAGGATAAATATGTGTCATGTTTGGTGACCGACACTGATGGGCTGAAAAAAATGGTCTGAGCCAAAGTCATGTACTTCCTTTTCCAAATCCCTCCATCTGTTTGTACTGTGCGGAAAGGTCACTTGAGTCCAAGAGCTCGAATTCCGTGCTTTTAAGCAGCTGCACTGTAGCTAAAACCCCCACTCTACAAATTGACTTAAAAATATTGTGTAATAAATATGTATCTCTCTCTAACATGATGCTCTTGGAGTCATTTAAGTTATGGGCTTCTTAAATAGGACTTTGTGACTGTATTTCACAGAAATGCCGGGAATCGTCAAGTGGTATTTCCTTGCCTCTCCAGCTGTAGCCCTTCCTGGTGACTGTCTTTCCACTCACACATTTACTGGAACGAGCCGTGTTCTGGGAGACCCGAGCTGTCTGCCTGGCCTACCTGCCTACAGTTGTGGGAGGCAGGGAGAGGAGGGAGGAGACTGAAAAGGCTGAGATGGTAAATTACTGTACGTTCTGGAGAAAAATAGACTAGAAGCATTTGCGGTTCTGATGAAAATAGCACATTTCCTTTCTGCCTGGACTTTGGGGGTCAGAGTGCTCCAGGGAATAGCAAGGAAATAAAAATTGATCCCTCCACAGTCAAAGGAAATGCTCTGACTTTGGGAACTGAAGTGACAGCTCCAGATTGGAGGATCTTCTGAAACCACTTTTTGAAGGTTAACATAATAATAATAACAACACCAACACCAACTGACATGCTGTGTTTAGGAAATGGAGTCTTTCAAGATGGATGTGTAGATCCCTTTTCCAAGACTGACGGGCAGGTAGCAGACTCTGATCGGCGTGTGGCCATTTGTTCCTGTCACTGACCATGGTCATTCCCTCTCTTTGCAGGTGAGAAGCCTTATAAGTGCTCGTGGGAAGGGTGTGAGTGGCGTTTTGCACGAAGCGATGAGCTCACGAGGCACTACAGGAAACACACAGGTGCAAAGCCCTTTAAATGCAACCACTGCGACAGGTAAAGAAACTGAGAAGCTTCGGGATGGGGAAGGAGGACGGTGGGGGTTGGCGGATGGGCTGTCCACGTGCTCCGGGTTTCATCAAAAGCCCCTTTCCCAGACTCTCAGATCTGGGAATACCTTTTACTTCTCTGCCGAGGAAACCAATGAGATAAGGGTGCGTTCATGTATGTAATCGAGAGATTGTGTGAATTCTTGGCTCAGTTACACAAGTATTTACTGAACACCAGCTGTGGGCCAGGAACCATGTTAGTCCCTGGATATCAGTAAGACACAATTCCTACCCTCAAGGAAATGGTGAGATGGATCATTTTAGTATAAGATAAAAAATAATAGGATGGAGAGTGGGTTACCTGTAGCTGCTTCTCCTGATCTTTTTATTAACATCAGTACCATTTTCCCTCATCCTTAGTAATGGGAAAGAGTGGAAAGCCTGCTTAACGGAAGGATGGCGAGTTGTAAGGCTTTCCTCTGAAGTATTATTAGAAATGAACTTACTGAAGACAGTTCCCATTATTTGGGGGCCTGCACCAGTCTTTCTCCTTTGAAAATAGGCACAAAGGTCTCAAAGATGGCAAGGCTTTGAGAACTTATCCTGTAATTCCATTTCAAACCTTCAGCATTTGATAGTGGAAGAAAGAGCACGTAGCAGCAGATACTACACAAGTAATAGTATCTGACAGCCTTGGCATTATCAACCAATAAACCCCAAAATGGAGACTCTGCAGGCCAAGGTGAAGGCAGGATTAGGTTTAGACATAATCAAATAATGGGCTTGCATCTGAGCGTGTTATCCTTCTAATCCTATTTCTGTGTTTAAAAGGAAGCTTAAGAAAATTAACCATCTTTTTAATGCAATACTAAAGGTCTCAGTTATGATGAGAAAAATGCTTCTAATACGATAAAAGCCCTGAAAGCCTCAGGGTTCCCCGGCTTGGCCAGCAGCTCGCAGGACGGCAGGAGGGGCTGCAGGATGCCCGTAGAGGCCTGGCTCTCCTTGGAAGGAAATTCGATCTCTTTCGCATCCTGCCTCCCAGGTCCCTGGGCAGGCGCCTCCCCTCACCAGGCCTTCCTCTGGAGTAGTGTGTGTTTGTTTGGAGAGCAGGTCAGGGGTGGCCAAGTCTCCTGGTGGCCCGTTGGCTTGGTGCTCCTTTAGGATGCTTATAAAGGAACATTCATGTTTTTCCTCCTTTTTTTTCCTTCTTCCTGAAGAGGCTATTTTCCTCTTATCTTCATTCTTTAAGAACTAAATAAAGCCCCCATGCCTTCTGGAGCCCAGAGATAACCTCCCACCCCAGGGCTGAGGAAGTCCACTTGTAGAAGCTATTGTCATTTGTTCCTTTGGAGCGCTCTTCTGCTCCCCAAGAATGCAACCTGTTTTCTCATTTCTCCTCCATTACCTAGAAGTCCCAGCAGCTCCTCTGCAGATTATACGTCAGTCAAGTTTCTCCTTATTTGGCAGCTTTCCCCCAACTCCCACCTCAAGTTGATCCCTCTCTAGCCCTGGCAACTAATAAAGAAGCTACATAGATGGGGATTCTTTGTCCACAGTCCTTTGGGGGAGAGCAGCATACCACCTTGTGAGCTGTTAGAGTATGGTATAGGAGGCACACACAGGTCCCCCACCCCTGGGGTCGGTGGTGAGGCTGTTCCTTGCAGATTGTGTATTGTGGATGCTGTAATCCTTGAAAACGGACGGAGAGTTCTTTGGGGGAAATGGCCAGAGTTAGTATTTCTTTCTTCAAATCAACTGACTTACTGTGAAATGTACAATTGTGTAGCCATTGATGTGTTAGGATTAAATCTGTTTGTACAATTTATGCAGGAAATATTTCAAATCAACTAGATATTTCAGTGAAGGATTTATCAGAGATGGGCAATTTGGTTAGTCTTTTTGCTTTATCAAAATATATACTATGGTTTCTGGAGCTAGAAATTTTCTAAGCAGATGGTACAAATTCTGTGACATGCGTGGTAATTGGGAAAGATTGTGAGTCGCTCAAGGTTTGTGGCATTGGCCAATCGTCAGTGCATTTTCAACAGTGTCAGATACGAGAGGCTGGACTCATTAGTGTCTCAAGACAGGGAGCACCCTGCCTTTCAACTGCAAGGATTGTGCTAAGAACAGTGCAGGCCTGGGAGGTGGCATCGGGAATTGGAGTGGTCCCAAGCAGATGAAAGGGAAGCGTGGAGTGACCGAGGACTTGGCATCGCTTAGAAGACGTTTTCCTTCAGAAACAGACGGCATCCGTGGCCCTTAGCAAGACACTGGATCCTGTTGGTACCACAATGTGTATGAGCGTGAGACACCTACCTCTGGCCTCTTTAATTTGAGCAAACTACCCTATTTCAGGGCCAAGCAAGGATGGGGGTTCCCTTTCCTTAAAGCATGTACCATGCATATTTTTATTTTGTGTATAGGCTATTATAAAAATGCATAAGTGTTTGTTTTGCTAACATTTAAAATTGCTAGATGCCCTAAAAATGCCTGTATTTCTGGCTTTGTCTGGAAAAATCAGACAATCCTGTAACAGTGGGCTTGTGTTCCCACGTGGTCGTAATGTCCTGGAGCTGAATCCTACTTGCTGCCCATTGGAGATGGCCATGTGATCACCAATTTCTCACTGTTCCCACCACTGTTCCCACCACTGTTCCCTGTGGTCTCCTCCCCACACGAAGGCAGACCGTCAGGTGGCATGGATCATCACACTTGCTCCATTGTCTACTCTTAGGAGAGCAGTATTTCCTCGGATCCACGCCTTCTCAAAAGTGGAATCAGAGAGTGCTGTGTGTTTCTTACACTTGACCCACTGCCCTCATTGACTTCACCTGCCTGACCCCTGAAGGCATGGGGTTTTGTGAGCCTTGGCTTCAGGCCTGGGGTTGGGGACGGGGTAAGCAGTGAGGCAGCTCTGCCATTTCCTTACAGTCGGCCTGAACCATGCAGCCCACTGAGTGACCAGCTGCTGGAGAATGAGCCTCGTCTCTCGGCCCACCGAGCACAAGGCTGCTTCCACTGGTGATAATAGACATACCACTGTTCTGCCAGCTTGGCACGGCTGTGGTCCAGGGAGGTGGCCGCCAGGGTAGTCCCTCAAAGATCTTGGGCAGTGGAGAGGAGGATTTTGATCTTTGAGCCAGCCCACTTCTGGGTGGTAAGAAACACCAGCCAGTATCTAGCCCTTTGGTGCCCTAGAGGGTTGCCGTTGGCTTAAGGCCTACGTGACTTTAGTGTGCATTTTTCATAAGCAAGAGAAACAACCATTGGGGTTTGACTGGTTCTCTGTAGTGAACAAATTTCAGTCATTAAGGACTTTCTTATTTAAGGTCATCTGCCTGCTGTAGAGTCATAAATACCCTCTGGGGGTATATTACCCTTAGAATTACTTGATTCTGCTTTTCTGGATGCTGAGCTTATCTATTACCTTTTATTGTTCCTATGTAGAGCTCAGTAAGTATAAATTAATAAGTATAAATTAGTCATGAGTAAGTATCTTGCTGGTATATTGAATTTAAATAAAAATCTCAGTGGTGAGGGACCTAGTCTAATGTTGGGTATCTTACACTCCTTAGAATTTGAACACATAATGACTCTAGCTTGATTCTGGAGGGGAATGCATTACCTTTCATATCATGTTAAAGGTCTGGTTCCCCTGCCCTCACTTGTTTTTTTCCTGAAGAAATTGAACACTGGTACATACATTGCTAGGTGCCCTGCACAGTGTAGGCAGTGGGTTAAAGGCGGAGTAAAAGTCTAGAGAGTACACATTACTGAACAGTTATTTCAAATGAGGTTGTGTATCAAGAATACTGTTTTTTCCTCTAGGTTTCCAGAATATAGAAAGGGAAGGAAAGAGGTTTTGTCCACTGCCGAGACTTCTTCCCACTTCCGGTCCCCATGTCTCCCTTTAGGACAGGCGGAATCTCTGCCCCGCCTCTGCTTCGCCGCTGTCCCCCAGGCCTTTACTGACCAGGCCTGCCCGGACTGACTTACGGGCTAGTTTTCTAGTTGCCACCATTACCAGTTGCCACAGATTTAACATCATTTTTCTGTATCTTTACCAATTTATCATCTAGTAGTTCCGTAGGTCGCAAGTCTAACTCAGGTCTCACTGGGTTAAAATCAAGGCATCAGCAGGGCTGCATTTTTTTCTGGAAGCTCTGAGGGAGAATGCATTCCCGTGTCTTCTCTGGTCTCTAAGGGTTGCCTACATGTCTTGCCTCCTGACCGCATTTCCCCATCATCCAAGCTGCTGAGTCCTTCTCATGCTGCCAGTCTCTCCAGTTTTGTCTGAACAGTTTCCTCTCCCATTTGGAAGGACCCGTGTGATGACATTGGCTCTCCCCAGATAATGCAGAATAATCTCCCTATTTTATGGTCAGCTGCGTAGCAAATTAATTCCATCCAGTCTTAATTCCCCTTTGCCTTGTAACCTAATATATTTACAGGTCCTGGGAATTAGGTGTAGACATTATGGGGGAAGCATCCGTCATTTCGCCTACTACAAACTCCTTAACTTGACATCTCAGCCCCCTTCTTCTCAGTCTGAAAAGTAGGTGTGGCTCAGAGCCTGGGCTCTGGAGTCAGACTGCTTGGGTTCAAATCTTAGTGATGAATATCTCATCTGGTGGCGGGAATGAGAATGGTACCTGTTCAGAGGGTTCTTGTAAGGATGTTAACTTTAAAAGGGAAATACCTGCAGTGAGGACTTTTCAACTTAGATCTTCTTTCTCTGGGCTCTTGGGACAAAGGAAAAGGAGAGGAAAGGGAAGAGGCAGGGAGGGAGGGAGGGAAGACAAGAGAACGGTGGGTCAGTGGGCGCTGCTGTGTGCGTACCTTCAGGGTAGAACAGGATTGTGCGCATCAGATGCTGAATTCCCTGCTGGCTGGGTTGCTTTTCTGTGTACCAATGGCACCAGTTCTTGTTTTTAAAGAAAATTGTATTGGTGTTTTATAGTCAATGAAATCCCCTTTAGATGGTACCCTGATGATGCTCTAAGGGATTTTTCAAGTAACTTGCTCATTCTAAATCAGAGCCTGAAGTAAGTTGGTATGAATAGAATTATTACTATTCAACATGTTACTGGATTAGAATGTTTCCTACTATACTTTTCCCATTTCGTGTGTTTTTTACTTTACCTTTGTTCTGTTTTACTTCATTTCCATGGGGTTCCATCTTGCACATGTATCTGTTTCAGAAATAAACACAAGCAATGTGTAGAGAATGTTGGGGGCAGAGGATAGAGTGAGTTTTGTTTGTTTGTTTTAAGAATCCTGTACTGAAATCCTGTACTGAACAGGAAAAATTGCTAACCTGACAGGACAGTGTGCTAACATCCTAACAAGAAATTTGGACTGTGCAGTTTTCTTGGGTCTCAGGGTAGCTGGGAAATATTCTCACAGGGGAACATTAAGTGGCCAGTTTTAGAAGAAGAATCCAGAGCTAAGAACAGCTGCTGTCTTATGTGCCAGGTTCACTGGGATTCTCGCTGGAACCTTAGTTTGTAGGTTGTGGGGTCATGGAAATGCCCACTCTGTTAGTTATAAGATACAGGCACCTGACTCAGACTTGTGTTAGCCTCAAAGGGTATTTCTTAGCTCAGGTGACTGAGAACAGAATTAGATTTGTCTTCAGGCTTGGCTGGATCCATTTCTCCGATACTGTCATCAGGACTCTCTCTATCCACTGGCCCAATTTTTCTCTCTCGACTTGATTCTCAAACAGGCTCTTTGCCACCTGGCAGCTCCAGGTTTCAATCTTAGTAGCTTAGCAGCGCCAGTGGAAAGAGAGCTTCTTTCTTCCTATAGTTTCAGTAACTATCCCAGGGCTGGCTCTTACTGAGCTATGTGGGTCATGTGACTGTTGCTTAGCAGATCACTTAGGAGGAGGAGGGTCAGCCTGGTACAACTGAGAATGCAAAAGAGTTGCTATCCAAGGGAAAATCAAGTTGGTGATGTTAGAAGACATGATAAGGGGTGAAGACAACCACTGTACCTACTCAGAAGGTTGAGGAAGACACCCAGTGATGGACCTTAGGTACCTAGAAGCAGTTCAAAAAAGTGGGCTTACAAGTCTACCCGAGATCTAAGCTCAAGTCTGTCACTCACTAGCTATGTGACCCTAGCCTCCGCTTACCACACATACACCGAAGGGTGTGAATACTTAACCATGGAAGGTTGCTGAGGAGGTTACTGGGGTGATAACATTGGGGCAACACCTAGCACATGCCTGCCTATTATATGGTACTCAATAAATGGGAGCTCCCTTCTCCATGCTTTTTCTTGAGATGAATAGAGAGTGTCTGTGTAGACCTGTACATATCATAGACAGCGTTTCTGGGCTTTCATTGTAAAGCTCAAGGCTGAACTTTGGGTGTTGAAATGTTCAAGTTCCGCCATTTGACAATACAAGCTACTCATTCGTGGTGTGTTTATAGTGTAGGGGCATGACACTCGTTTCCAAAGCATTTGCACATTCGTTTCTTCTTTAATGATGACAACTATGAGGATAATAGCTAACATCCATGGAGACCTTCCCGTGTGCCAGGCAATAGTTGAAGCACTTCACATAGATAGTTTCATTTAGTCCTCACAACCAAGCTAGGAGTAAGTGCTGTTTTACAGAGGAGTAATTAAGGCGCAGAGATGTTAACATGCTCAGAGTTACACAGTTACTGGGAGAGCTGGCGTTGGAACCCAAGCAATCTGACACCTGCGCTCACCTTCCTAACACACTACCTTATTTCTCAATACACCTGCACTGCCTCTCTTTCAGGTAGGATTAATCATTTTCTTGGGGGCGATGGAAGCTGAGTTTTCTACCTGGACCTCTCTAATATTCTCATTGTTGTTTGTCTTTCCTAGGTGTTTTTCCAGGTCTGACCATCTTGCCCTCCATATGAAGAGACATATCTGAAAAAAACCTAAAGGCCAGAGTTGCCATGACGCCGGCCGTTGTCTGAAGGAAACGCCATGAGGCAGAGGGCTGGACTTCAGGCGGGGATCCATTGCCTCGCAGAAGAAAGTTCTCCCTTCCAAACCTCTGTGTACACACACAGACACACACACCCACATGCGCTCTCACGCACAGACCCCCCACCACACACACTGTCGTGCACTCCGCTGTATTTAAAATATATACGTCTCTTCTTTATGCCTTGCCCTAGCCAGATGGTAGAAGACGAAGAAGAAGGAAACCCGGTGAACTCAGCAAGGCAGACTGGCTGCTCACTTCAGCACTATTGGAATTATTTCCCGCTGTTGCCAATGGAAATCAAAGAAAACGGATGTGACGTTTCCGCAGGCGGACAGCCGTAAGAGGGGCTTATTTAACTTGCTTCTCAGTGCAACTTGATAGGAGAACACAACGTCTTAAAGTTGCATATGTGTAGCACTAATGTTCCTTTTTAAATAGTTGGGGGAAAATGACCTAGAAAACCAAATTGCAGTTTGGTAGCCAAAATTAACTCTTGGTTTATTTGTCCTTTGTGTGTGAAAAATCCTACTATTCCGTGCGTCCGACTTCCTCAAAGAACTGTTGATCAGTTTTGGTTCTTCTTAGTACCATTGAGATCTTTCGAGTCGATACCAACGGCCTTAGCGGCGACAGACTCTGGAATAACACCTTACACCTTTCTGGCCTGCATTTCTCTAGACTTCACTCTTAAGGGAGGAGTTTTCTTTTTCTTTCTTTCTTTTTTTTTTTTTTTTTTTTTTTTTTACTTTTTGACTCTTGCACACCATATGCACTAGGGATTCTGGAAACTTCTAGCATGACTGCAAAGTGGCCAAGAGAATAAAGTCCTTGATGATAAATCACAGTCTCTCCCTTGAGCCTCACCTTATTGCCAGTGCTAGATTTTTTCTTTTTAATCTCTCTGTTTTTGCTAATGAAAACTTGAAAAGCTTATTTGGAAGCTTAAACGTTTTATCTTTTCTCCATGGACTAAACCTCTCCAGGACTCCCTCAGCACGTGGATGTCCAGCTCTCAAAGCAGCCAATCAGATGGGACATCACAGTTCTCTCATCCCCCTTGAGGCTTCATGACCTCAGCTCATAGCGCTCAACCCCGTGCTGTGTGTCAGGGCCACCCTGTACCCAGTTTCAGCGTACATGTCGCTAGTCTCAAAGGGCAGCTGCATATTGAACCTAACTCTGGGTTATGACCTGACAAAAAGCCAAAAATATCACTCTTTCCAGGAGTGGGGAAAATGGAAGATGCCTCCCAAGTGTAGTGGCTTCAAAAAACATCACCCTATCTTCCTCTCATCCCCACTGAGCTCATGTTCCTCCACTCGTTAAAACACACGATGCAACGATGCCATTGTGGGAATGAAGGGTGGACATTTCAGGAAAGGGTTGAGATGTTTCTCTCATGGTCTGGCTAAAAGGAGAGACACATTTCTAAATTTTTTTCTGGCTAGGCCCATCATGACTTGTGACCTAGAGCACCCAGGATCAACAGAGGCCTCACGTTTACTCTGCAAACTGACTCCAAGGGGTTACATTCCTTGCTTTTCATCCCACACGCACACCCGAGGTCGGTCTCTATCTACTCGCATTCTTAGCTAGCTGGCATTGGCCTCAACTCCAAAGACTGCCTTTAGGACCATTAAATGGCCTATGCAAGCAAGCGGGGTGGTTATTAGGACAGATTGTATATTTTGTATATTCTGGGACCATCCCTTCAAGACACGTCTCAAAAACAAAAATGGCATTTGGTCCGCACACGGTTGCTGCTCCTTCCTACCAGCTGGCTCCCCTCCTGCCCTCCTTTGACTGTTTGCCTCATTGACTGTTAAAACGCCACCCCATTCCACTCTGGGCTGCAAAACTGAAGTCTCTAGAAGGAAAGGATCATGTAAGAAACACAAATACATTTATGACAGCAACCTTCAAGATCCTTGGCATTTGGTTCCTCAGCTTTCCGCTGCAACCTTTGATTTCACTGAAATGTTGAAAACTACTCATCTGAGGGTAAAGGAGCTTCCTTGTCACAAATGTTGTAGCTGCCAATTGAACCCTGGGGGCATTCTGAGGTCTGGCCCTTAAACTTTGCTTTCTCTTTTTCCTTTTTTCAATTTAGACCAAAAACAAACAAAAAAATTACAAAAAAAAAAGACCCACAACAAAACAACAATAAAAAACCACCCTAAAAGACACACACGAACACATGCACACACAAAATCTTGCCCGTTTGCCAGAGGCAATTATGTATATGTTAGTTGGAGGGTATTTTAAAAAATCAGTTTTATTCCAAAGATTTAAAAGTAGACATGACTTAGAAACAATTTCTGGAGCACTGCTTGCTGACAATCTCGTAGTTTTCGACTGCATTTGAGTGCATTTTGTGGCCAGTCCATCAGGGCGTACCACGGGATTATATTTGAATGTGTGGTGCATCCTTTCGGGATGAAGGATGTGTGAGGGACCTTGAACCTCAACTGTATTAAACTGTAGCGCCTCCAGTCAGTGCACTAGATGAAACGTTCGACACCCCAGATTTTGTTGGTTCGCTGGCTTCCCTTCCTGCAGCAGCCTCTAGCAGGAATGCACGCACACTCCAGAGATGGCATTGGCCGTGGCCACCACGATTGACAGATGTTCTCTCCCCAGCTGGAGCTGCTCTTGCCTCTTGAAATGCTATTATTAAGGGTTTATAATACTTAATTTAATTTTTGAACTGACCAATGCAAGGCTCTATTAAAAAGAAAGTTAAAAAAAGAATGCAAAAGAGTAATCATTGCTTGTTTGCTCCCTGTTGTCATCTGTGGTCTTGGAAAGCTCTCATTTGAATGTGGCAGAACAAAGGCCCTTTGGTCCTCATCTGTGTCTGAACTGTTCTGTAGTTCCTCTCTCTTTTGTATCAGTGAGGTCCTTTGTAATCTGCTCCTGACCTTTCTGAGAGCAGGGTGCGCCGAACTGCGCTGGTGGGGCTGGCTCGCTTCAGAGTCATTTGTTGACTGTGAGAATTGGCCGAGAATTTGGTGGGTGCTAAAGTGTATGGCTTTGAAACTGTTCCTCTCTAGCCCGATTGACACCTGTGAATGATAACCAGTCCTACCTATGGGAGTGGGGATACAGCCCCAATCATTTTGGAAAAAAGAGTTGTGATCAAATGCCCAGCATCTCCAAAACGGCAGAGATGGTTGGGCAGAGCCTGCTGGAGTGAACAGGCTTTCCAAGAAGTGACTTGAAAATATTTTGCTCCCAAAAGGACAGGTTATTTTAAACAGTGCTTTAATGGACATTTGAAACACATCAAACTGCTTTTTCATTTAAATTGTTACCTCCTAACGTTCCAGGGGATCCCACATTTAAAAGGAAAACCCTGGCATGGTGTTTCTTGTGATCGCCCCCCAAGCACACTTAATCCAGGGTTCAGAGTTCGATGTACAGAACGAGAGTGTTTCTAAGCCATTGACAATTTTGACCATTTATTTCAAGTTGTGCTTCTTTCTCCTACCACCTGGCTGTAAGTCAAAGACGTGGAAACCTGAAATGACATGCTGCTCCTAGCTACTGGCCTCCTGCCCCACTAACGGTTCATCTGCCCAACTTAATGCCTGGTGGTAATGACTATTACGTCCAGAAAGAGATGATCGGACTCCATGACAAAGCTGCATTTTATAAAATATCAGAGACCCCCAAATGAACTCCATGCTGACCATTTCCTTCTCCTCTTTACGTGCTTTCCCTTGCAAAGCCCTCCAAATACCCACATCTCCCCTCCCCCCCTGCACCTCTTGTGCCGTTTTTACATCTTCGATTGCCTGATTCTAACAGGGTAAAAAAGACAGCCAACCTCACGCATGATTAGCAGAACTGGTTCCTATTTTTTGAAAAATCTTCTTGCAGTCTAGACGCCGGAGAAGATTTTTTAAAGGACTTTAGTTTGGGATAGACGTCCAGATTAGCCATGTCTGTTTGCATCAGAGGGGAAGTAAGTGGGACTTTCAGGGCGGCTCATCCAGGACACTCAGAGCATTTTGCCTGTAGCCCCCACTCCTGAGTTCCGTGGCAAAGCCAAAAAGAAATAAACAAAACCCAGTGACTAGTGTTATTGGCTCAAAATGGCACTTCATAAAATATAAAATACAGTGCAAAGTGCTTTTGCCATCTCTTTTGCATGACTTGGTTTCAGGAGAGGGAAGAAGGTAGGGAAAGTCAGAGAGGCAACAGCTGGAACTACAAAAATCAGGTTCGTTGTTTCTTTCTTTTTGAGCAGTCGAATGAGGGCCAGCATGTCTGGCCACAGTTTTGCACCCAGATCTTTGCCAAAGTGAAAACTCATTAAGTCGAACCTGGTTGCGGAAGCTTTCCCTAGCCTCCTCCGGAAGTGGGCATCTGCCAAGTGAGGGGTGGGGGCAGGAGAAGAGAATTTTCATTCTGGGTCTGGATTAAATTTCGGTACACATGGTGATATCTCAGTGTGAAAACGAAAGGGGCCGGCCCGGGTATGCATCCGTGCCTCTTCGATGCCTCCCTTCCTCAGTGAGGATCGTTGGGAATACTTGAGATGGAACAACAACAACAAAATGTGTCCAAAGAAGCGGAAACTGCTTCTCAGTGTGAGATCCCATGGCCGACCGCCTGAGGCTTCAGGGTTTTCTCTTGCTTTTAACACTCTCTCTCAAACCTCTGTTGGTTTCTGATGGATCCCAGAAAAGGGGATGATATTAAGCTGCAATTAACTTTTCTTGTGTGCACCCTTCCGATCTAGTACTGTATTCTTCAGGTGTTTTGCATTTAAGTGTAAGTCCTCGGGAAACAGGTATCAGAAATGGAGAGAGAAATCGTAGGTCATCACTTCACAAATATCCCAAACAAAATACTCTTTTCAAACAGGGCTCCCTCTAAGCGGCCATGAGGGAAGGTTGATCCGTTCTTTGTTGGGGACTGTTTATACAAATTTTTTCAACTGTGAGCTTTGGAATCGTACATTGCTTTGACTCCAGCTTCTGTCTACTGCCATAAAATGGACCCCACATCAGAATAATGAGGGTGGTATGTCTGCGCACACCTAGGTGTGCGCACATGTACCTATTGTACCTTCGCAGAAGGAAAACAGGCTACTGACGATTAAGAGGAGTAGCCACCAGTGCCTAATATCTTTTTTGGGGGATGGATGCTTATAATTGCCAGTATATTGAAACCACACTGGGAGTTCCACATGAAGGGGAAGGGCTGAGGGTGGGAAGAGGGGATATTTTAATCCTGGGCCTTTGGACCAGAGACAGAATAATTTCTGCATATCTAGGTCCTCAGAGGCTTTTGGACTCATTGGCTGGTTCTCAACCTTTTTTTTTTTTTCCTTCTCCCTAGCATGCATTTCCTATACTCAGACTTAATTTCCTTATCTTTTACTTTTGCTTCATTCCAGGGAGGAAAAGTACACCTGTTTGGCCAAGATCTCCTTGCTAACACAGAGGCAAAAATAAATGTTTAATAGTTTCGAAGCCTCCCCTTCCTTTCCACAAATCTCCCCAAACTCCTCTTGTCATCCCTCCCTGTCCCCACCACACATCTTCCCAGCCACCACCATTTTTCTTTCAAATCTCTATTATCCTCTTAACAGGCTTGAAGAAATTTATTTTTGCACTATACATTTCCTTTTTGCCAGATGTGTCTAACAAGTGTGTTTGGAGAGACCTACTCCCAGCCCCCTCCCGTCCCCTGCCTCCCCGGTCACATTCTCTCAGGCCTTCTCTGGTATTTATAATATATCACAGAAGTACCCAGTCTTATAGCCCTCGGTTATGCCTTTTTTTGACATTTTATTTTTTTTAAGCTTTTTATATATATATATAAATATATTACTTTGTCAAGTTTTTTTGCTGTACAAAAGTCTTAAGATTTAAAACTATTATTTGTATTATATGATGGTGGTATGTTAATGTTACAAAATTATTAATGAAGAAAAAATTTATTTTTGTTACTGGTCTGTTTCATAATTCTTTTTTAAATTGGTATATTGTAAGATATCTATGCAAAAAATGTTATGTGACGCATTTTTATTTAAGAATGTAATATGTGTAATAAACAGTAGAATGTGTTTGGCCTTGGAATGCCTTCCTGTATTTCTCCTTAGCTTATTTCATTAAGAAAACTCCTCAAAGAGACACAAGTGGGTCCTTATCTACCACATGAGAATGTTTTTCTCAGAGAGAGAAAGGGAAGGCGAAAGACTGTATTAGGCCATTTTTCTTTGTTTGGGAGGTTGTTGGGTGGGGGCGGGGGTGTTTTATGGTTTCAATGAGGTGGCTCGGTGCCCAAATAGAACAGAGCACTGACGACTGATTATTTCTATGAGGAGGAAAGGAGCAAATTGTTGGAGGTTATGAAAAGCAATATTTTAGAATGAGGAGGGTTATGGGATGCTATTTGTCTAGGAGGGGTAGGGGAGGCTTACTAAAAAGCAGTTTACGTGGGGGACAAGGGGTAAAGTTTGTTCCGGGATAGTGTTGAATAGAAGCATCTTTGGAAAGTATGACTAGTGGAAGACTGAAGAAGGGCACAGGTGAGAGGGGATAATTTTGGTGAGAGGTGGGAGGAGTTAGTTTACAGGAGTCGGTTGGTAACCGAACGGGGAAGAGCTGACTAACCGGAGGCGGAGGAATCTGGGGGCCTTCACATGGTACGAAAGGTTAGGTGCAGTGTAAGCTGCCTGAAACACCGAGGAAGGGAGATGAAAGGCCCAGGGAAAACTCTCGGAACTGAAAGGAACACTGACTGAAATGTTCTGTTTCACACATGACTTCCAGTAAAGAGCATCAAAGTGAGGAGGACGGTAGAGAGTCTAACTGGTGTCATTATCCCAGCATCCCTTCCAGGGTGATTCCCCAAGAGAAGTTGTATCACTCACTGGAAACAACAATAAACGCCTCTGTCACTTACTTGGGACAAAGTACTACTCAAGCTTTCTTATCACATTTTGGACTTACAGAGAAGGATACAAAGGTGAATCGCTTCTATCGCCCATCAAATGAATGTGACAAGAAACTTTTCAATAAATTTTCACATTCAAGACTGTTGCTACAGTGACCGACTTGCTGCCTTTGTACAGTCAGGTCTCGGAACGGGAAAGCAGCAGTAAGGAGTGTCATGGGGGGGGGGGGTTGGCAGGGAAGCTGAGGGATTTTCTTTTCACCCGTTAAATACAATTTAACATAAAGAGAACAGGTGATGTTGCGGGGGCCAGGAAAATGTTTTTGAACACAGGCAAGTGAGCTAGCTGGGCGAGGCGGCAGGGCAACCCAAGGCGAACTGATGACGAACTACGGGACCCAGTGGGTGAAACACGGGGTTGGGAGGCTGTGGTCCAACCTCCTGGCCCCTGGTCAACTAGCGGAGCCGTGACTAGGTGAGTGATTTAACCATCTCAGAACCAAAATTGTTCACCTAGAAATTTCTTTGCATGAGGAAGCATAAGAGAGCTTTGTAGAATTACTTGGAACAAAGCTTATTACCCTGTAATAATAAGCCTGACCTGTAAAAGGATATCGAATTGGACGTTTTAGGTGGAGGACAACCTACCTTGTGCCAAAACATTAAGAGGAGAGGGTGGTAAGTCTAACCTCTTTGGAATAAGGAAACAAGTTGGTTTATTTAAGTGAGCATTCTGGGTAATAAGCTTCCTCATATTTAGAAATATCTTTTGTTTAAAGTATATCTAAAAATTGCCTACTTCACAACATTTTCGAGCATCCATTTTTGCAATAAAATACACATTTAGGGTGACTCCAAATTGAGGTTGCCTGACCCACCCTAAATGACTCCACACTTCATACTGAGTGACTATACTTTCTTTGCTGTGCTATCCCTATTTGGAAGTTGCAAGTTCTTTCTGTCACCTAGCAATATTTTTCTCCTCGTCAGCTAGCACATAGCAGAGAATCAAGCTTGGTAAGTTACTACAAAAATAACTATGATTTGAATTCAACAGACAGTAATCTGAAAGTGTAACCTGGATATTCTAGGGGAGTGAAGCGTATAAACCTTGTGACAGCTGTAATTTGAGGTCGCCTATTCAATTGGGAATTCTGGGCTAATGGAAAGGAATCTCATAAAAAGCAGAGCTCAGTGGGATTGATAAATAATTTAGTATAGCTAGCTCATCTTCCACTTACGATGATAGGTTTAGAAGAGGAGACACGAATCTGAGGTGGCTGGTAGGTGATGGTTTCCTGGGTTTTCCATGAGGAGCCAATTCACTGTTCCTTCTCCAACCTTAAGCATTTTGTCTGGGCTCTTACAAACTGTTGATGTTGACTGGCTCGAATATGACCTGTTACTTTTTAAAAAACTCTATCTGATTATAATATAGTTATACATACCACCACACTTTATTTAAAAATAGCAATGGTGGGAGGAGAGGTACAGGGTAGATGGGAATCAAAGGGAGAAAAAAAATGTGACAGCTGTAATAGTATAATCAATAAAATATATTTAAATTTTTTAATTAAAAAATAAAAATAATGAAATGATACAAAGAGAGATAGATACAAGACTGCGGGAGGACAAGATCGATGTTTGTATAGCATTTTTCACTTCACACCACTGCATTTGAGCTGCCCCGCAACACTGACTAGTAATTAAAGTATCATCCATCACCATGACCCTTTGTCCTCACAGATAGAGAAACTGAGGTTCGGAGAAGGCATGTGACTTTGTGAGGGCCCAGGGGAGACCGTAAGTGGTAGAGCTGACCCACAGGTCCCTGACTCTCAATTTAGTGCGCCTTCTCTATCCCTTACTGCTTCTGGAAGGTCAACCAGGAGCTAACTCAAAGCAATTCTGACTTAATGTGTCCATTTCCTCTCCATTAAGCTATAATACACATCACATGCCACAATTGGAAGGGATCTTGAAGATCTTCAATGCCACCAAACCGAGGCTCACAGAGGTTGCAACATGCCCAGGGTCATATAACAGGAGTCAACCCAGGACCGTTGATACGCAGTAATGATCTACTAGTTGTGGTGGTATTTCTTAAATATTAGTCACTTGAGTACAACCTTCAAGATTCTTGCACTATTATTTCTTTAATATTTTCTTTAAATTGACCCATTCTTAAAATTTAACCTATGTTAGCTTCATCCAGAGCAAAAATATTCCTAAAACCTCCGATTTGACTGTTTTTCCTTTAAGTACAAGAAAAAGTTAATAATGTAACTCAAGATAAAAATACCTTTGTGTTGCATTAAAAATCTCAATTACTACTGCTGGTACTGGAGATGCCCTGTTCTGCGCCATTCCCTAAAATCTACTCTGTACCATTTCTCTTGAGCTAATTATTTAGTCCATATGATGCTCCTTGGAGCACATTTCAAATTGAATCTCAAACTAAGTGCATGTGAAAATTTAATAAAGACTGATTTGATGACTGGGAAGTTACTTAAGGACCCAGAGGTCTCTCAGGAGGAAGAAGATAATCTGGCCCTAAGTGGAGTGAGCATGCATTCCCAGCCGCGCCCTCCCATCTGCGGAGCACCCATCTTCCCTCAGGGAAAGGTGCTGTCAGTGGATTGGCTGAGGGCCAGGCCCTGCCATTACTCTGGGAGTGGCGCCCTGACCATTAGGCATGGATTGCATCAAGGAAGTCACCCTTCCTCATGTCCCCCAGTCAATGGTCAATGCCTAGAAACAAATGCTACAAAAATGCATTTCCTACGCTATAAAATGGCTTCAAAAAATGGGCTTACGTTTACGACATGTTTCCTGATATCCCTGGGCCACCATCTATACATGCTCACAAACATACAACCCAGCCCCCGAGGTGTTTTCCCAACCAGCTTCCAGCACCTGATATTTACATATATTAAAGCTTCTCTATTTTTAAAACGACCACTAGCCAGGAAGAGGTAACTCTTTATGTTTTATTCATCATGGGCACTGTAATATGAATCAGTTTATTCTATCCTTTCACAAGAAATGGTTTTAAGTACAAGGAGGATGAGAGAGATGGGGATTACGAATAGGGGGAAAATGTAGAAGCAGGTGGCCCACTTTGGGACACAGGAGGTGGGGAGGGGTAAGCAGACAGGCGGGCAGTTCTCTGCCCATCACTGTGGAGACACGGGGTATCAAATGACTTCATAAAGGCACTGAAGCAATATTTTGTTGCTGGCAAAGTCTGCTACATGATCAAAATGAGCATCTACAGAAAATTGGGTCTGCAGAGCTTATCACAGGAAACAGCTACTAGTATATGGGTGGCCTCTAGTTAGGTAATAATAACGGATCTTTGGTTACGGGCTTGATTCTGTTCCTTGAAGCCACAACTTCCGGGGTCCTGGTGCAGTGAGCTGCAAGTCAAGTTTCTCCATAAAGATGGACTGTACCTGAGTCGCTGGGGGAATTTTTAAAGAAACATTCATTATTTGTGGAGTCCAATATCAGAGCCAAAGCAATGATATGTCTTCTGCAGCTATATGATACAGCTGCATCCCTTCTTGGGATTAAGTCTGCAGGCTGTTGTGAAAAGTAAGAAATAAACACCCTGATCTTATTTACATGCTCCGGTGAACTCATGAAGGCAGAGACGGAAAGATTTGCCACCTGAAGCCACAAATGAATTGTCTCAGTGTCAAATTTGTTATACAATCATTTTTCATCCCTACTTAGAAAGACCTGCTTACACTCTAATGTACATAGGATATGGTGACAATATTAATGAATGGTCAAGATATGAATCTTAACTTTGGGTATGGGACCTTTTAACACTTTTCTGCTCCCAATCTTGATTTTTTTTTCTGTTTTCATTTTCTTTCCCATTTACTCCATTTTCCTCTTTTTTTTTTTAAGATTCTATTTATTTATTTTTAGACAGAGGAGAAGGAAGAGAGAGAGGAAGAGAAACATCAGTGTGTGGTTGCTTCTCACTCGCCCCCTATTGGGCACCTGGCCCACAACCCAGGCATGTGCCCCAACTGGGAATCAAACCAGCAATGCTTTCATTTGCAGACAGTCACTCAGTCCAGTGAGCCACGCCAGCCAGGGCCCTTTTCCTCTTTTCTTTCTCCCTTCTTTCTGCACCCTGATATCTGGGAGCGGGGGGGAGAACTGTGAGGAACTGGCTCCAACGCCGGTCCTGGGCTTCCCTGTGTGGTGTTGCCTCAGTGACCTGGCCCCAGGTGTGTCTTCTTCCTCCTCTCTGTCTCCTCTGCACCTTTAGAGTCGCTCTCTCCCAGTTAGGGGCTGTCCATTTTTTCTGCATAATTTAAAATGGTACTACTAAGAGAATTTTGGTTGTTTCCCTGGTTTCCTTGGATACAATTAGAAACAGAAAACTGCCTGATAACACAGATGCTTCCAACACAGCCTCAGGTGTTAAACACTGTCCTGTGCCAGGCAGTGGGTCAGTCACTGGGACATGTATGCCATATAGAACTGTGTCACCCACATACATACCCATTGAAATGCTTCTTACCGAGACACACGAGCACTAATAAAAGAATAATAAAATAGTTGTTTGGCGATTCTTAATCCCAAGTATCTTGTAAAGTCTCATATATAAATTTTCTCCCTTAGTTCACAGTCCTGTCCATTACAATACAGGTGGGTTTTGATTTGTGCAACCTGATCATCCCCCAAATTAAAACTGACTTCTGTTTAAATGCATGCAGAAGCCAGCTGTGCGGGGTATTTCTTGCGGTGCAGGCCAACAACCACCTGCATCAGAATCATTGAGTCCTTTTCAAAAATGCAATTTTCTGAGTCTCATTCTTTGGGAGTAAGGACTAGACATCTGCATTTTAACAGGTTCTCTCAGGTGCATTTTCAGAGCACCTCATAGTCTGAGAAGCACTCATATATAATGCAAAGCAACATTTCAAAATGCAAATAAGTGTTCTCTAGTTTTGGCTCTGTAGAAATATGGATTTTCATACGTACTTATGATTTGCTCAGAGTGTAGTATTTTGTTCCTCAGACCGCATTTGCCTGGGACTTGTCACAGTGACAATTGCCCCATCACCAGTTTACTGGGTGACTTCTAAGCAGGTAGCTGATCAGGTAACGCGTCCCAAGAATTCTCTTGGGAAGTGCTCCAGATGTTGTTTTAGAAAAGAGCTCTGGTAGTGACTCTTTGCGGCCAATGAGTTTCTGTTTTGTTGGTGTTCATTCAGCCCTCCACCTTGGCCTTGGCAGCGCATGCTCTGTGCTGAGAGGGTCTCCAGCAGAGGCCCTAACCTGGGAGTGGGAACGCCAGTCTGCTACCGGGCCTGGAGGACTCACCCGCTCTGGGCCCTGCCCTTGGCTCATGAAACACCAGTGCCCCCCTCTCTGTGTCAAGTCCTCTTTGTTTTTTCAGACCTTTGCCTCCTTCATCACTGCCACATTTATGCCACCGAATTTCATCTTTGATGCGAAAATTACCTGGGACCAAGAGCTCAGAGGACCCCGAATGAGTGCTGTCTGTCAACAAAGCCCTTTGAGCGAAGCTCCATTTTACTTCCAGATCGTATCGTAAAATCCATGTGGCAGTGGATAATATGGGCTTTTCTATAGCCTGAAAAAGTCATTCTAAAAATAGGCCGTGGAAGACCTAGCAGGAAAAAAATAGGCGCAAAAGAGGAATTTTCAACTGATTGCAAAAGCACTTCCTGAAAACAAACGTTCAGATACAGGTTCCTGCTGATCTCCTTCCTCTGGCCCTCACACCTGAGGGATGAGATGGTAGGCTCAGAGAACAGGAAGGGAGTTGCCATAAATCTGAGCTAATTTGGAAAGGGAAGGATGAAGCAGATACTCAGCAATCAATAGAGCGACGTCTTGTTTTGTGGTCAATGTTTACGGCTTTGTTGCTGGAATGTGATCCTGCTGCATCGGAACATGTGCCATTAGAAGTGAAATGAGTTCACCCCGTGCCTCCTGGAGTAATTGGTGTGCATCGCTCCTCCAGGTGCAGGAGGCCAAAGTCCCTGCCTGCAGCTAGAGAAAAGGTTTGCGATGATGCTCTCCATCCTCTTTAGCTTTTATTGTTTCATGATTCCCAAGAAAGAGAGAAAAATGACCGATGTCTCTTTCCTCCTCTCCTATTTGCAGGACGGGATGTACAAATGCCATCCCTCCACACCTGAAAGTGCTGTTGGGGGAGCAAATAGGGAAATGGAACCACAACGAGAACAGGGACTAGATTGTTTCTTCCCTAAGTTCAAGGAGTGATACATTGCTCAGCGGCCCATGGGGAAGAAAAGCAAAGCATATGTTTTCTTGTCATGGAAAGGAGAGGGTATAAAAAATGCTTTGACTGAAAAGCAAGTTCACTAATTGATTGTTAATGACTACACAGCCCTAAATGTCTGGAATTTGGTGTAGATTCAATGTAATTTGACATTTGCCAACCGTTATTAAATCTCTTTGATGATCTCCCGGTGCAGCGGGGAGGAGCAGCTGATTGGCTCTTGGGGATGGAAAAGGAGGACGGCTGGGCACGGAGTCAGTGGGGTATCTGGAAAGCAGCCCTTGTCTTCCAGCTCCCCTCTTCTTCCCCAGGCCCACTCCTGCCGGCGTTCCTGACACTTGGGGCTTCTGTGGTCCCCTTCCCGTTTCTGCAGGCTCTCTTCTCTTCTCTTTCCCCTCATTCTCAAAGTTGCATTTCCTTGCCAGCACCAGCTCACCTGCCCTGCTAAAAGCAACATATCCTTTGCTCCATTGGTTTCTCTAACTCAGAAGTTAACATCTCTTTGCAAAGAACAAAAATTTACAACAATCATATCAAGATCAAAAAGACTAAGATAAAGATGAAGGGGTATTTCAGAAAAACCGCTTGTGGGGAAAATAGTTCCTGGAATTTGAAAGTCATTAGGCCTTCTATCTCATTTTCTCTCTCTCCTTCCTCTCTCTCATTTCTGTGTTTCTTTGCCTAACGCTCTGCCCTTCCCTCCACAAACAAGGTTCTACAAATGCCATCCTCATCCACTGCATGTGGTCCAGTGGACCCCCATGCCTAGCTGCTCCAAAATAACTCCCTTAGTCCTAGCCTCTACAGGACCTGCCACTTGCCTACCCATGGGCACGGGCAGTCTCCAGCTCCCAATTCTAATTTCCCGTAAGGAAGAACTTAATTGGCCGAGCCTGGGTCTAGGGCTCACGACTGGCCAAATCAACTGTTGCTGAGGGAAAGGGGTAGCAGGTGCCAGGCATGTCCATGGTGTTCACCCACCCAGAGCTGAGAGTGGGCCATGGGCAAGGAGGGAAACGTGGGTAGCTCTGGTACACTTACTCGGGGCCGTGTCCCCGATCCCCCTCTCCATCTTGGGGTCAAGTAAGTCAGAATATCCAACACAGCCTTGCAAATAGTTCTATTTTAATATACACCAACACCCGTATCTACCCACTCACTTCAGCAGAACCACCACCTCCGCCTCATCCATGCTTCAGCTGCATCTCCTCTCAAAAGATTTAGGAGGGGGGGAAATCAGAGTACCTTTCAAGGCTGTTCCAGAAGAATCGAGAGAAAAGCTGCAGCAATGGGAGGGGAAACCACATAACCCTATTACAGTAAGACGGCGGTGAGCTTTCTTGCGTTAACCCGTGCATGAGGCAGCGCACGGTGCAGGCGGAAAGGACGGTGCGAGGAGCCGGGAAACATCCTCCAGCCCTGACTGTGCCTCTGCTCAACTGTAGGACCCGGGGCACGTTACTCAGCCTTTCGGGGCCTTGCTTTTCCTTTCCAGAAATATAAAGAGAATAGATCAGATGAACCTTTGAGTCCCTTCTAATTCTTAAATTCTGTGATAATATAATTTCAAGAAGTACTTGATTAGGACACTCCAGAATACCCGTATAGAATGGCCCCAGAGAATGGCTCATCTTTGCGTACATTTTTTCACTCATTAAACAGAGATTTGCTGAGAACTTTTAAGCTAGCGAGTCTCTTTGCTAGACCCTGGATGTATATGGAAATGGAAAAAACAGATGATTTCTACACTCTCAGTTCAGCACACGAAGGAAAATCGGTATCACCTACATTGCGGTATTTCTGAGGTAAAAGCTCCTTTCATGGCAAATGCTGTTTCCTCGTACAGAACTCTGCATAACCTGATGAGAAATGGCTCCTTTCCCTCCGCCTAACCGGGACTGGAGCCCTCACTCTCTTGGTGAGGCACTTGGAAAGCTGACCCTGAACTGCTGCAGACACCATGGCCATGGGTGGAAAGAGAAACTGGCCAACTTTTCCACCTCCTGTGGCAGGTCTTTCTAACAGGACTTCCTCTTTAGGTTTGGAGTAAGTTCCCAAAACATTGAAAACCTTTATATTCAAAGATAAATGCAAAAGCATTATGAAACGCAATCAGATATTAATTATGAATTACCTCCCAGGTCGACCCTCTGAGCCTCTGTTAGCAACTTGAAGAGCATTTTAAGAATTACAAGAGTTAATACGTGGACGTGATGGGAGGTGGGCCTGGGCACGTTACATGCTCCGTGGTGCCGGTTTTCGTTATCGTTACTAACAAAAAGCTTGAACGTTTCAGGGGAGAGTTTCCTGGATGTGAGTCTAATCGCAGTCCTTGAGAAAAAGGACATGCTGTTCACACGCTCCCCAAATCTTGGACTGACGGCCTCCGCTTTGGGCTCAGGGAAGGAAAAACCACGGAGAGAGAGGCTCCGTTGGCGTTGCACGGCCCCTCTGATCTCCCTTCTCTCCTGCAGCCACCCCAAGCGTGTGGCTCCCTACCCCAACTGCTTGCCCAGCTCAGCTTCTCCTTAACTGTGGAATCACAGCAGAGGCTGGGGACAATGTCTCCCAGGTTCCATCCAGTTCTTTCTCAGAGACTTCATCTCGAAAAGCTAGTTGATGTGTTCTCAGAAAACACAACCCTGGTAGGAATGTTGGTCATTTTCTTTGCTAAGTGTTATTTTTTCCATATTAGAGGTCTGATTTCCTGCAATTCTTGGAGAGTACAAGGAGGAAGAAGGGTCAGGAAGCTGGGCACAGAGGGGAGCAGTGATTAAGCGCCCACTCATTTCCGGCCTGTTCCTTCACAACTGCAGGGAAAGCGGTTTGAGGTGTTCCTGCATTGTTATTTTTGTACAGAAAGAAGAGTGTCTTTGTTAATGGATCCTAGATGATACAAGCAGAAGATTCAGCATTTTTCCCTTTGGTTGTCACCAGCAGTGTGGCTTTCCTGGTGCGTCACCTCACGGGGCCGTTTCCTCAGCCCTTAAAAAAGGACAATACTTGCTTGTTGAATGATTTGGATTTCCTTCAAAATAAAATGTCAGGCCAGACTAACTTACTATTATTATTGTAAATGAATTCTGTCCTGTGAAGTAGTTTTCACCAACCAATCACTGTTTGAGTACTTGTAAGAGTAAACCTATTATAGAGTTGCAGGGTTGGATTTAATTATTTAGTTTTTTTTAAATATATTTTATTGATTATGCTATTACAGTTGTCCCTTTTCTCCCCCATCATTCCCCTCCACCCTGCACACCCCTCCCACCCACATTCCCCCCCTTTAGTTCATGTCCATGTGTCATAAGTTCTTTAGCTTCCACATTTCCCACAGTATTCTTGCCCTCCCCCTGTCTATTTTCTACCCACTATCTATGCTACTCATTCTCTGTACCTTTCCCCCCTCTCCTCCTCCCACGCCCCTGTTGCTAACCCTCCATATGATCTCCATTTCTGTGGTTCTGTTCCTGTTTTAGCTGTTTGTTTAGTTTGCTATTGTTTTAGGTGTGGTTCTTAATAGCTGTGAGTTTGCTGTCTTTTTGCTGTCATATTTTTTATCTTCTTTTTCTTAGATAAGTCCCTTTAACATTTCATATAATAAGGGCTTGGTGATGATGAACTCCTTGAACTTGACAAAGGAGTTCCCATCAGACTGTCAGCTGATTTCTCAAAAGAGACCTTACAGGCAAGAAGGGGCTGGAAAGAAATATTTGAAATCCTGAAAAGCAGGGACCTACATCCAAAATTGCTCTATCCAGCAAAGATGTCATTTAGAATGGAAGGGCAGATACAGAGCTTCTCAGATAAGGTCAATTATTTAGTTTTTTAATAAGAGCTCTCTACAGGTACAAAATGAACAGAAAACTACTTATCTGAGTGCTTACTAGTGATACAATAGGATAATAGGGAAAGGTCCCAAGCCCTTCCAGAAGGTATTCAGCTATATAATAGAGACATTTATTGAAGAAGATACAAGATACAAGAAACACTGTACATAGGACAATGACACCTAGGTCTTCTTCAAAATAAGCACCTTGGGACCTCACATAGTTCTCCAAATCGCCATCGCCATATTTTCCTGAATCTCATTGACAGTCTGAACTTTTTTCCCTTTCAAAGGTGATTTTAGTTTTGGCAAAAGTCAGAAGTCACAGGGCACCAAATCTGGGCTGTAGCAGGGCTGAGTCACCTGGGTGATTTGATATGTTGCCTAAAAACTCTGCTCAGGATGTGATGCCTAAGCTACAGCATTGTGATGAAGCTGCCAATCACCAGTTGTCCACAGCTGCAGCCTCTGAATCATCCCAATAGTTTCCACAGAGGAATGTTCCAGCTTAATGCAAAATTTGAAGAAGATTTGTTACTCTACTCACTCATTTTGAATGCAACAGCCACACAGTACACATGCTCACTCCATGGCATCTACCGCCCCACTGGCAAGTACAACGAAGTTGTCATTGTTTGTGCACATGCAGCATTCCAGCCCACTCTCCTTGGCTGCCAGGTTACATCGATGTCGCACAAACCGTTCTCATTATATTAATGATGGCTGGACTTTTTCAGGACAGACCTCGTATACCTCTTTTAGTTATTGTTTTAATAGCTTGTCGATAGCCTTAATAAAGTGCTTCATTTAAGAGTCATAATAAACTCCAGTAGGATACATATTATCTAAACCCAACTGCTACCTGCTCTTTGTCTTTTGAATGAGGAAATAAGTGCAGGGAGGTTGAGTGATTTGCCCAAAGTCGAAAAAGTACTAAGCAAAAGAGATGCAAACATCCCTCTGCTATTCATTCTGTTTCCCACCTACCATGTGCTGATGAGCATTTCATGGAGCAAAGTTTACCCTATCTTGATGAGATGCCCAAAGATTTGGTTCACTTAATAGATGTTTATGTTTATAATTGAATTATTATAGTGTTCTGGAAGTTTGTTCAAAAACTGAATTTTACTATATTTTTGTTAAAGTAACCAGTCCATATTTAAAGGGTTGAAACACAAGTACATATTGTATTTGGTCATTTAGAAGATCAAGCCTTTTTATTTAGTATTGTGAAAACTGTATGGCACAGGAATTGAGATAAGGATTAATTAATTCACTAACTTATCTAATGAGTACACTAAGGTAAAGACCGTTCAACGCTGGGGATTCAGAGATGCCCAAGGTAATTTATATTCATTATTGAGGTAGGATTGTATATCTATGTTAACTTATTTATTTTTGGTGGTGATAGAAATCTAACCTGATGTAGTCTATGCACAAGGAGGGGTTTATTATCAGGACTAGGGTATAATGCATTAAGATGCCAGAGTATCTTTGTGGAAACTGTAAAAGTGAAACACGATTTCTAGAACAACTAGAACGGGAATTCAAGAGCTTGGCTGGCCTCTGTCTCAGCTCTGCTCCTCTTAGCTCGCTGATTCCATTCTTCTCTGTCTGAAGACTTCCACTTCTTTGGTCCTCATGTCAGTTCACAAGGCTGCCAATAACTCTGAACTTTATTGCTTCAAAATCAAGAGAGGTTGAGTTCCTTTTAACAGTTCTGATTCCTAAACTGGACTAGGAGCTTGCCCTAGACCAAATGACTCTGCCCTTTGCGGGGTGGGGGGACACTGTCTGGAAATGAGCTGCTACTAGGAAGGCGATATGGAGAGAATTCTGTCAAGGATGGACAGTCTCTATATTCATGAAGCTCCTAATCTCATGATGTATAAACATAATACTCTAATTACATTAACTCAGTTACAGAAATACATCAGTCAGTCTAACAACAGAAAAAGGAGCAATGACTAGGCCTAAGAGAAATCCAGAAATTTGTACTAATTAAGGTTCAAGTTGTGTCTTGAAATACAACAAAATAAAAAACAAAAACATTTCAGTGAGGAAAGGGCTTTACAAGCAGAGGGAACAGCATGTTCAAAGGCTCAGAGGCATGGAACCATGGCATGGAGCGGTGAAAAGATGAGGCTGGAAGGAGGAATATTAGCATTAATTCTATGTCCCTTTCTACCTGTGACCCACCCACTTCCCCACCCTCAAAGGAGCAAATGAGATCCTGAAATGATGGAGACACACTGCATAGCACATTGGGCTTTTCAGAGAACTTTTACATTAACCCTTTCATTGGACTCACACAACGCTGCTATGGGGGAGGTAGGACACCTATCCCCCCCGCCCCTTTTTATTGACAAGGAAAGATATTTTTAAAGGACTGTGAATTGGCTAAGGTTAGTTCAGGGGTAGAACTGAGAGTAGAACCCAGGTTTTCAATTCCCAACTTAGTACTCTTTCTACCCCGTCTGGGAGTTTTCCTTCACTGCCTTTAACCTAAGGCATCAAAACTGTGTCACTAAGAGTTTAGTCTATTGTGACAAACCACTGGGATGGTCCCAAATAGAGTTATGCATATTTTATTTTGGTCAGTTATTAAAATATCTTGTAAAACCTCCATTCCAGAAAATTATCTGAAAGAAGAGATTCTTGTCACCTGGAATGGGAAGGGAGAACGACAAAGAAATGACCACTCAAGAACGTGTTTATTCCTATGATTTATTTATTATAATCGGTACATGCAGATTTAAGCAAATCATATAAATATGTATAATAAATGGGTGATCATTTTTCATCTTACAAAAGAATTTCCTGCTATATTTTAAGCTACATTTTAAGTTAAGGTTTTTAAGATGAAGACAGGGAATGCATCCCATTTTTTAAAGAGCCAGAATTTGCCCAATGTGGCCTGTTGTACCTGACACTTAGTTTGTAAATGTTCAAAAATGTGTGATGGATGAACGAACGAATGAATGAATGAATGAACACAAGAAATTTTTTTAAAATAAGGACACAACATATATCTACGATTAAGAAGAGTGAGTCTTGGTATATATTCAGGATCGATTTTTGGCTGTACCACCTACCAAATGTAAAACAACTGGCAAATATTTATCTGAGCCTCCATCTTCTTAGTTGTAAAAATGAAAATAATAATTGAACTTATTTCCAAGGTTGCTTGTTTATTGAATAAAGATTTATTGAGCACCTACTATGTGTGCCAGGCACTGTTCAAGGTTCAGGAAGGTAGTTCAGAAAACACAGGTGACAGGGTCCCTAGGCAATAAACAAGGAAATAAGTAAATGAGTTAATTAAAATTGTGAGGTGGCGATACGAAGGAAGTAAACAGGGTAATGTAGATGCAATCATGGACATCTGGGCTACTTTAGACAAAAAGTAGACAAAAATGGCAAGAAGAGGTTTTTCCGAGGAGGTGACTTTTGAACCAAGAACTGGGGAGAAGAGAGTGAGCACCCACGGGTAGAGCTGAGGAGAGCTTTCTGTGAGGAGGAAGCAAGGGCAAAGCTGGGGAGGGGACAGAATTCTAGAGCTGAGGAACAGAAAGGAGGCCTCCGGAGCAGGAACACAGGGAGCCAAAGGGTGTGAGATAGGAGAGAGGCGGGAGACTGGCCAGGTCACAAAGGGCCTTGTAGGGCCAAGTCAGGGGCTGGGGCTTTGCTCTGAGAGCAGTGGGGGATCCACTGAGGAATTTAGACAGAGGAGCCCCTTTACCTGATGTACATTTTTACACAAGCACTTTGGCTCAGTAAGAAAGCGTTAATATCCATCTAATGGCTCTGGTGAAAAATCCGAGTCCTTCTTTGTTCACCAGTTTCCCTCTCCCTCCCTATCAATATATCCAGTGAACTCACTTTTGAAAATATACCCCAGGCATCTTAATTTCTATCCATTTCCATGAAAACCGCCTTCATCTAAGCTGCTATGTCTTGTCTAGGCTATTGCAATACTACCTGAGACATTGTATGTTGAAACACTTATCAGACTTTCAAGGGGAGAGGGCAAGGAGGCAGTTAGATATTTAACACTAAAGCCAGGCTGAGGATTACATGAGATAATTCACATAAATACATGACACAGCACCTGGCTTCTAGAATGTTCTTAACACATGTGATTCTTTTATTTTTATTAAAAAAATAACACTCATTCCCCTGGTGCTTTTCAACATGATGAAAAGATGAAGGGATTTGGAGCAGGAGACTGGGCTTTTTTGTCCTAGTTTAAGAGAAGTGTGACTTTGGACAGGTCCTAATGTCTCTGAGTTGCTGTTTCCTCCTCTGGGAAATGAAGATGTGAACACCTGTTCTTCCTATTACACAGAGCTGTTGTGAGCTTCGAACATAATGATGGATGTGAAAATGCCTTGTAAGCTGAAAAGCACCTTTTCATGAGTGATCAACCATATGAAATTATATTTAATTCAGTTTCCTTTTGTACCCGACCTCTTAGGTTCCTGTACTGTAGGACAACATTATAAAATAAATTTTATTGTAGGGCTCCAGGCTGTTCAACTAACAGAAGGATTGAGTCTCAAATTCTTGAACCTCTTCCTTATATAACCCAAACCAGGGCTGTCCAATAGATCTTTCTGTTGAAATGGAAATGTGTATCCATGCTATCCAATACAGTAGCTACCAGACATTTGTGGCTATTGAACACTCGAAATGTGACTAGTGTGCCAAAGAAACACAGCGTTTTATTTTTTTAATTTTAATTAATTTAAATGTAAGCGGCCACATGCAGCTAGTGGCCACTGAATTGGACAGTACAAGTCAAAAACCCTTCCTTTTTCAGGGTCCCCACCTATAAAGTTACGAGGTCTTTTCTACACTGTTACAGTGCACAATTCAGGAATAGATAAGCCAAGTTGGATAAAATAAGGGCTGAATCCTGAATTATTTTTCTTATTCTCAAGTTGAAGATAGTCCTAGAGCTCTTAAAAGTTCATAGCCGTTTTATTTATTAATGAGATAAAAGACTTCAAAACAATGACAACCATCTCAAAATAAAAGGCCATTCTGGAAGATGAACTACTTAGGAGGCACATTCTCCTGGGAGTTATATGTTGGTATCAAGTAGACTACTTGTTTTGAAGTTAACATTTTCCATTTCTCATTAAGAAAAATCACTAGGTAAAAATATTTGGAATTAATAAATAAACAGATGGCTACAGTGGGAATTTTTTATATGACACCAACAGTTGTGAGGTCATAAGGGGTTTCCATGATGAAGCTGGCACTAATTTTGTCTCTTTGTATAAAGATTGTTATGTTGTTATTGGATATTTAGAACATTAGCTGAAGCATATAGAGAAATAGACCAAAAAAGCCAGTAATGTAATTGAATTGTTTGAGGGCGAAAAAAGAGAGCTTAGCCAAAAACAAAAAACAACAACAACAAATCCCCCAAAACAAATACACCCCAAGACAACCAAAAGGATTAGAGATGAGAGATACTGAGAAGTGAGAAAAGCTTTTGAACGGGAGAAAAATAATATAGAACTGAAATAAGAAAGACAGAGAGGGAACAGATTGGGGTAGGCGGTGAGAATCAGAGAAGAAATTCCATATCCATTTGTGAAAGACACCAGGAGCTGAGCCTGTGTGTGCGCGTGTGTATGTGTGAGATGGGGACACGGGCAGTAAGGAAGACCAGAAAAAATCACTTTGGGAAGAAAGAGTGATAGGTAGTGAGGACAAAGAGGGACAGCTGTCATCTCATTTAATTAAGAAATTATCAATGGAACAGACGGGCCAGCCATAGTGAGCCTTTATGACGAGATGCTACTAAAACTGCAGATAATAGCAGCTGAAAAGTTATTGAGAGCAAAAGTGGTAAGAATGCTAATTTAATTGATAACATTATACTTAACACAATGCTTATAAATTTTAAAATCACACATTAAATAAATTAAAATGACTCCGGTTATCATCTAATTATGGTTGCTTAAATAATGTAATACAATTAAATGTTTTTTAAAAAAGCCCTAATTATGGTAAACGATTGCTCTTGTGTTCTGAATTCTCCTTTCAGGCAGTTAACTGTTTGATCCCATAGTCCTAGTGGAGGTAATTTTCTCCTGATGGCCGGACCTTTACCAAACCTATAGAGCTTTGGGTCAAAAGAAGATAAACGGCAAACTTAGCTTCTAAATGCCTTGGGTTTTCTTCTTCTGTTTCTTATTGTTTCATGATAAGGGTGTATGGCTTCTCTCTTCAAACGACCACCTTGTCGATTCTTTTCCCTTCCCCCACCAGCTAGGGCGCCCTGACAACACCTCCCTGCCTTCATCATCAGCAAACATGGCACCCATCGGGTTAGACTAAACATAATACAGGCCGCACGGGAGCTCAGCCACGCAAGTTCACTTCACTAAGGGCTGTCTTCATGTTGAGAACCATGAACCATAAACCTATGGCTCTGACCATGTTGTTGATTGTGGCTGAAGGAGAGAAAGGCAACATTTTGCTCACCTGAGTCCTTTGTGGGCCGTCAGCCCTGAAATTAGCACTTGGAGTAATTGCCTCATGATGGATAGAAAGAAAAACACAAAACAACTGATTAATTTGAAAATGTCTTTATTTTTCCTAATAATACAAGAATGTTGCCAATTATTCCAAAAATACAGGTAAAGTTAAAGCTCTTATAACTCTACCTAAACAATCATTATTAAGAATTTGATACATTCCCAGAAATCAACCTATATATTAACATAAATGGGATCTTATCTGCGTAGTGTCCTGTAGGATTCTTTCTAAACTGAAGGTATAATCACCATATTTTTATGTCAATATGCCATATTTCACTGAACGAAAGACATTTGTGATTGTAAGATTATGTGCCAGGAAGAAAAAAATGCTGCAGATTATAAACTGTAGACTCTGTAGATGACAAAAACACATCTTTATTTCAGAGATGTTAAAAAACTTAAAAGGTATCTTATGAGTGATGAAATACACTACTAAAAATTTCCTTAACCTATTGACAGCTGCATAATATTCCATTGTAAAGCCCTATCATAAACTACTCAACAAATCTCCAATTAGTAGATATTTGTGTTATTCCCCATTTTTTCAAATGTCCGTGAACTTCCTTAATGTACATCTTTGCCCATGTTGTATTACTTCCTCAGGTTGAATTCCTAGAAGTAAAACTGATGGATTAAATGTGTTAATCCTGTTTATCAGGTTTACACTCTTACCAGTTGTGTTTCTGAGTGCTTATTTCTTCAGATCCTCAGCAATTACTATACCATCTACTTAAACCTAGCCAAGGAAAACTGGACCTCAACCAAAAAAATCCAAAGCAGTGAACCTCATTTGCCATCTACTATCATCTTTATTTTTCTTCTTGGTATTTCTAATACTCGAGAAACTTCAGTAGTTTGAAATGGTGATGTCCCTAGAGGATTCCTCAGTAATGGACGAAACTCAAATCCATTTATTCACGGAGAGTCACCCTTTGCACAGGGCTGTAGTCAATGATCTGCTTTACTGCTCTTCATCTTTCTACAAATTAGGGACAAGGCCTAAGGATCACACCTTTGCTTGAGACTTAATACAAATAGCGCCAGTAATTAGATTGGGGCTACTTTCCTGAACCCTTTTGTTCATTTGATCTGAAATCAGTGAACCCATACTTTGGAGACACAAAGATGAACAACTTACAGTTCCTGCCCAAGGAAGTTACAATCTAATCGGGGAGATAAGATACACTCATATAAAGTTATAGAACAACAGAACATGAGCTCATCAATTGCATGAGATCGGATATGATTTAGTGTCGAATGCGCAGACATTAAGTCCAGAATTTGAACGAAATCCGGAGACAAAATGCTCTGTCCCTCTGAGAGGCACCAAACAATGCGAATGTGCCGAGGCCCTCAGGAAGCACAAAGATGACACATGGTTGAGTCTACTCAAGGCAGCATCTGTGTCCTGTGCTGTCCCTCAGGAGTCTGAGGCACATCCACAAATGCTTGGTCTTTTCCTGGAGCACCAGAAGCCAGCTGTCCCAGCGTCCTGTCGGCTCTGGAGGGGAGGAGCTGGAACATTTGACTCCAGCCCCTCTTCAGGAGGAGTGCTCTGGGGCAAGATACAAAGTTCCAGGATCCTGAGAACCGTTCGCTCACTCACGGCTGCTATACTAAGAAAGGGAGAATTTACCATGTTTCCATGCCCAGTGGTATAGGGACTAAAGTCCTGTTCATAGAGCAAGCTTCCTAGTTAATCAGTAATCCAAGTCTCTGGACATATGCTTCCCAAACCAAATTAAGAGAGCGAGGAAGAGGGACGGAGGAGAATGGGGTGGGGAGAGACGGAGAGAAAGAGAGGGAATTATTTTATTTTATTTTATTGTTTCTGAAGCCAGATACTCATAGTTTTTAAGAGCCATCATATCCCGTCCTGCTTCAGGGCTCTGATTTAATAAGGATGACAAGAAACAAAGGACTCACTTGCTAATATGGAAAGAGTGCAAAAGTGCCTTGCTCCGGCCCTCTAGGTCAGGGGATTTGGAGGCAAACGACAACCGGCTGTGAACCTGTGGGAGGAGCCCTGGCTGCTGAGTCAGGAGAGACACCTTCGTGACTCAGAAATGTGGTCAGAATGCCAGGGAGCATTTCAGAACCAGTGCAGGTTTGGACACACTCGAACCTCCTGACTCAGACTCTTCGGGTGGGTGAGGCATTGTTTTTTCAAGAAATTCCACCAGTGACTCAGATGTGCTCCTTTGGTTAAAAAAAACAAATCACTAAACTTGGAATTCTCTAGCAAGGAACTCACAGTCTCATTTCTGATGTTTTGGGGCTTCTTCGTAACAAAAAATAAAGAAAAACAAAATTGAGGCTTTAAATTATTTAAATAATACATTTTAATTCCACTATTTATGTTTATATTTAACCTAATAACCCTTAATATAAGATTGCAGTGCAATTGAATCTCACAAGATAATTAAAGATTTATGAAAATATTAATTCTTGGGGAACCATAGGCAGTCTGATCCAAAAATGGAACACAAGTTCAAGGTTGTATGATGAATGGCTACTTTCAGTCCTGTCATGGTAACTCTCAGACTGAAGACAGTACCTCATTTGGTGAAATGATTAAAATAAAAATTTGACCCTCTTCATTAGTAGGAAGGCCAGGCCCTCATCTTCCCACCTCCTCTTCCTCACCTTCCTTCCACTCCCTCCCTTCCCATGAAAGTCCTGGGTTCAGATGTGATGATCAATGACCCCTTGGTCATACCATCTCTAGGCTGACTACTGCCCCACAAGGGGAGAATTGTTAATGATAATATTAATAAGAGCAGCTAACATCTGCTGAACTCTTACTATGTTTCAGGCTCTATGCTACGGGCAGTAAATAGATCTTCCTTTCTATTCCAGTAATGTAGGTCCCAGAGAGTCTACAATTCTAGAGAAGCCTTCTGTTTTCCAGGACAGGCTCCATACTAACAGATTACGAGTGTGGAATATGGTTCTTTTCTACTCTTTCGACCAGTGTGTTGGCTTTCACATAATTATCATCACTTGTTAGGATACTCAGGCACCAGTCAGACCCCAAGTCCTTGACATTGGACAGAGTCGCATGATTTGGTGACCAAGAAATACATTGATCTGGTGAGGTCAGTCTAGATATGGGAACAGAAACCTCCCAACGAAAAGACAATGAGAAGTTGGTGGGGAAACTTGCAAGCATGCATGCTGAAGGGTCACATTTCCGCCACCTGCTCCTTGGGTGGCACCTTTCCTCCTTCCCACCTTGGAGTCTAAGCAATGGCTTCCCTTCACCTTTACCGATGTCTCACGGGAAATGAGTCCCTCTGAGGCCTGGGTTGCATTCCTAACCATGTCCCTCATGCCATACCCTCCCAAATTCTCCTCCAGACGTTTCACATTCCTTCTTCCTTCTCTGTCCCACAGCTTCTGTAGGTTCCTCTTCTCCACTACCACACACCCTCAGGACTTCTCTTTCCTCTGTGACTCTCTCTGGCCATTGACACAGTTTTCAACCTTTCACAGCAGCATTTCTTTTGGGGGAACGAAAGGATTCTACAGTTACTCGCTGCACAGTCTTGTCATGCCACCGGCATACAGTACGGTTTCTCCTCCGACTGCGCTCCAATCCCCCACATGCCTCAGCACCGACCAGTTCTTGGCCCTTGTCACAGTCCTGCATTTGGGGCCACTCCACTGGACTTAGGAGACTCAGTTTCTGCATCCTCAGTGCCTTTCAGAGGCAGTTCTTCTTCCTAACTCTAAAATTAGCGATTTTCAAAAGATTCTGCCCATTTGTTCTCTATCTCCTCTCTCTAACCAACTTTATCTACTTTACCCACTCGTTATAAACAAATCACACCCCAACCTTGTCCTAAACTCCGTGTTATTTTTTTCCAACTTCCTTTAAGACATTTTCAACCAAACATTCTTCTGAAATTTCTCCCTCCAGTTTCTAAAATCGTACTTACTAGTGTTCCCTATGCTCAGACCTAAACTACTTTTCTCTCTTAACTTCTCTATTTTATTCATTTCTTGATCGAGAAATGTGTCTTGATCTAGCGACAACTCAAGGCAGAAATGTCCCCTGGCCCTGCATCTGGGTAAAGACAGAGAAGGGGCAGGCTCTGCTGTGTCATTCAGACCAGGAAAATAGAGGTTCTGCCATCTTCAATGCATGGCTTCCAAGGAGGCTTCAGGCACTGACATCCAGATGGCAAGAGGGGAAAGGGACATTGGGACTCCAGTGGAGACTTATTCAGCCACATCGGGAAGCGGTATGCATCACTTTGTTCACATTCCATCAGCTAGAACTTGGTCACATGACCTAATTGCAAAGAAGACTGGCTAATGTTATCTAGCTGTGCGCCCAGAAGGAGACAGGTTGTATTCAGTAGTTAGCTGTCTTCTATTCTCCCTGTAATGAGTGTTCAAATCCTTAAAGCGGTATCTTTTTCCCCTCCTCCTCCCCTTTCTTCTCCTCCTCCTCTTCCTTCTTTTTCTTCTCCTCCTTCCCCCTCCTTCTCCTTCTGCTACCTTTTTATCTTTCAGTTAGTCACCAGGTCCTGCTAATGTTTCCTCTGCGATACCACTGCGTATATTTGGTACCACCATCTCAGCTCAGGCCCTTATAAGCTCTAAATGAACAACCATATGGTCTTCTAACTCAGGTATTTCCCCTTCTAATCTCTCACTTATTCAAGTAATTATTCCAGGCCCCATGTTAAGCGGCTAGGGAAAAATAAAGAAATTGATAGACCTTGCCCCTGCATTTATAATCTCATGGGGGATATAGATGAATAAATGGCTCTTACCACATTGGATTATTACTTCTGATGAGGAAGTGCAAGATACAAGAGAAACATGTGGGAGGGACCGCAAACTCCCACTTAAGAGAACACAAGCATACCCTACTCACTACCCCCCTCATTGCCCTCATTGGTCCCTGGCCCACCATCCTTAATGCCAAGGGAAATGATCCTGTATATTTATGCGTTTGTTTGCTTTTTGTGTGTTTTCTCCCAGAATGAAAGCTCCACCAAGAGCAGAGGCCATGACTAACTGGCCAACAGTATATCTACGGGGTCTAGAAAAGTGCTAACAAGTCAGGAGGGACCTAGTCCAGGAGGTCCAATTAGATTTCTGGAAGAAATCATCTTTAGGATGAGGCATGAAGGTGTGTAGGAGTTACCACGGTTTTCTGATGGTCAGAGGGAGATGGGATGGAAGACATTATTCTAGGCTGGAAGGAGAGAAAGCGTGGCTGAATTCGCCATCAGGAAGAGGTTGGTAGAGGGGTGAGCATGGCCTTGAAAATTGTGTTTGTGGGTTTGGACTTTCTCCTAAAGCCAATGAGAAGCCATGAAGAGTTTCAAATAGTGGAGCCGCACTAAGATTGTATTAGAGCTTTAGATCCCTCTGCTGCTCTTTGTAGAATAGATGGGAGGAGGGCAGGACAGACGGCAGGACAGACGGCAGGACTGAAGGCAGCACAACCTGTGACAGCCCAAGGGACAGATCCTGGTGGCATGAGCCAAAAAGTGCCAGTACATTTCAGATTAATTTTTCAAAAGTGTTAGCTCAAATGATATTATTCTCCCAAGAAAGTCTTCAAATGACTTTTGAAGGTTGCAGAAAATTGGACAATGCTACATTTCTCCACTTCTGTTTGATCTTCCCTTCCAACTCCAGTGCTTTCTCTTCCTTTTGGCTTTCCATGATTTACCCCTGCTCTGAATTGTTCTAATATTTCCTATTCATCCAAGTCAACTGGTAGGAATGCCCTGTCCTATATCTTAGTAACCTCTACATTCATCCCCGGCCTTCCCTCAATAGATGGCTAAGATCTTCAAAAAGCGACCTTTGTGTTATTTCATAAAAATGTACTCATAGAAATGTAATTTGAACAAACTAAGTCACATTAGGGTATTTGTCGCGATTATGACAGCTTCCCCTATGATACTGAAATTTTTAAAAAACGGAAAAAATTCTTTGGGAAAGAAAATGTTTGTATTCCAGTCTTTCTGAACTCATATCTCCCTAGCATGTTCCAGAGTTCACATATGGCCCGATGCTACACAGGATTTCTGACACCCTTGGGAAGAGACCTTTGGGAGAGGTACCCTGCAGGCAGGACCTCCGTGGGACTGGAAGCCAGCACATTAGCACTTTCCAGGAGGCCAGGAGCTCCTTCCTGCCTGAGGCACATTCAGATGCTGACTCTCAGACACCCAGAAGGTCCCATTGGCTCCGGGGAGTTTGTGCCCTTTGTCTGGTCTGTTATTGAAAGGCTCACAGAGCAGAGAAATGGGTTTTAATTTCAGGTCATGTTGGTGTTGGAGGATTGCTTTAGTCTGAAAACATTTCCTGTTAAAAGTAGCCTTTCTCTTCCTATTTCCATCCTCCAAACCCTAGGTCCATAGAGGCCAGACTTGTAATTCGGAGAAAGAAGGGCACTGGAGGACCTGGTGGGGCTTTTATTACTTAAGGGCTTGTGCTCCGAGGGGGTAGAAGGGAGTAGGGAACAGTGTTTGGAGCAGCCAGAACAATTGTCACCTGGGAGACCAGTTATGTGCACACTAGGAAGTAAAATTGAAAAGCCCATTTATATCACCCCGTGTCTCCCCTTGTCAGGCCAGAATAAGCCAGTGGCCCCTGCTGCTGAGGCAAATACCTCAATGTTAAAACATCATTATCACCCTTCTATTTATCTTCCAGACCGCACATACAGTTCTTGAGCTATCTTCATCGTCTATTTTTCTTTTTCTTTTAAATAATTTTTAAAATAGCAGGCATTTATCTTTTGTAGGATTTATCTTTGGATATGATTTGCTCTTTTCATTTCACACCATCCTTTTATTTACATTAAAATGCCACCTTTTCATAAAAACTATATTTTCAATGGCTCTTATGAATGCAGTGTTAAATCATTGTGGCATTTATTGGATTTGGGTATAAAGAGATGTGAGCACATGTCCTCTCAGGCACCAATGTATGCATACCATTCACCAGTTTGTGAAAGAAGGTAAACAAGAATATCACCCCCCCATTTTTTTCTTTATACAGTCAAATTGAAAATACAGTGACTAATAACAGAGATCTAAACCAGAATTTATTGAAAGAGTCACCCATATATCTCCTGATTTTTTTTTGATATTGAAAAACAACTTTTATGCACTCAGAAAAAAAAGACACCAAAAAAGAAAAGAAAAGAAAAGAAAAAAAGGATGGCTAAGTAAGCAACACCAATGTTGCTTAAAAGCAAACAGCAACAGTTGACCAGGCTGCTAATCTCTGATCTTCCCTTTGCTCAATCTTTGGAAGGGGGGTTCACGGCAAATAGCAAGTGAAAGAAAAGAAAATCCGAGGATTTTCATCAGTTACACACTGGGTAACCTGCTCCCATAAAATAGAAAGTTGACTGTTTTTATTTATTGACCCTCCCCTGGACTCAAGGACCAAAGATGTTTTGTACACTTCAATGTAAGTGGTGGGCTCACAGGTTCTTACTGATGCCCGGAAGGAGAAAGGTGGCATGTTTATATATGTGTGACCATTTTGGACTTCACACTTTGCAGATCGTCATTGTTTTTGCTCAAAACCAAACCCTGAGAGGAGTGTGAACTTGATTCATGCATTAAATCAAGTTCTAAGTCAGGGTGAGAGTCTGAACCCCTGTCCTCCCAACCCCCGCCCCCACCCCCCCCCCACCCCCGCCATGGCAACCCTCCACATGCTTCCAATGCTATTGCAATGATTCAGAGAGCTCAAACTGGGCTGTTATTTTTATCACGCAGTCCCAAAAGTAAAATGTTTGGCTAATTTGGTCCTTATTCCCGACACCCACTCCCCATATTTAGACATGGAAGAGCGAAGACAGAAAGGAATGCTTAGGCAAATTAGTCTGAAAACAAAGCTCAGGAAAAAAAAAAAATGAACAGAGAAGGGAAGGGAGAAGCCAACAGAAAAGATGTGTCTAGACAGCCCCCCTTTGTTTTCATAAGGCTCCCCTTCTTTCTTAAGACTCTGCCTTCCTTCCCTCATTAATTCTGCTCTGCAGCTTATCTCTTCGCCCTCAGGTAAGGGGAGATCAGAGCCAGTGCAGCGGCTCCGGAGGCGGCGCTCCCCGGGTGGCCGCGACCTGCGGGGCGCTCAGAGAACACCCGCCGCAGCCAGAGACCAGCAGGCACCCGGCAGGCGCCCAGGCTGCCCTCCCCGAATGGAAGGTTTTCTCATCCCTTCAAGACCCCGAGGGACATTAATAGTCGCCCTCAGCTCTGGGCGTTTGTTCTTTCGCCAGTGTCCTTGACATATTAAAAATACCCATTTTAATGTCTCTAAGCAGAAGGAATAACCCCCAAAAGGTTAAGGCAGGATGTGGACAGAATTATTTAAAGACGCTGCTGGGAACCCGTAATAATTACACTTTGGATCGCTGTGCCTTCTCAACGTGGCATTGGTCGTCACCAACATTCTCGGAGGGTTTAAAAAGAGGGCTTGAAATGAACAGACTTTCAAAACAATGGCTTAATACTTGTTGTCTGCCTGACCTTGACCAAGTTGCTTAGACTCTCTTAGTCTAGTCTCAGTCTCCTCATTTAGAAAATGGGGATAATAATAATCCTTACCTCAGAACGCTTTGAAAGCATTAGATGAGCTAGTGCGAGTGCAGCTAATCTGGTACAGCTGCACATGAGGATTTTAATTATTGGTGAGATGACCTGAAATCTTAATAAAGGTGTACTCTGTGTCTGTATCTAATGAAGAATTTCAGAAAAAACAGAACGGGCTGTGATATCTATTTTTCTGTGAAGTCAGGAAAACAGAAGCCATTCCAAGGATTTTAACAGAAGGAGTTAGATACAAGAACTGATTATGTAGGTGGCAAAAGGGACAAGAAGCCAAACAGGGAATAGTGAAGCGACCGAGATTAACAACAGCAAGAAGCTGCTGTTTAAGACTGAAGAAATAGCCCTGGCTGGTGTGGCTCAGTGAATGGAGTGTGGGCCTGCAAATCGAAGGGTGGAAGTTTCGATTCCAAGTCAAGCCTGGGTTGTGGGCCAGCTCCCCAGTGGGGGTTACACAAGAGGCAACCACACATTGATGTTTCTCTTTCTCTCTTTCTCCCTCCCTTCCCCTCTCTCTAAAAATAAATAAATAAAATCTTTAAGACTGAATAGGGAAAAGGTGATATTATAGAGACGAGAAGCCAGGGGCTAAGAGAAGAGCTGGCTGGGACCTCGAAGGCAGGGGCTTACGCCACAGAGGAGTTTGACCACTGTTGTAAACTGTCACCTGGAACGGAGACAGAGAACTACCTGGGTTTGCCCTTCCTCCTGCCCTCCAGCATTGGCAGATCTTGGCATTGATGGATCTTGGCCTGCAGCCTGTTGTCGAGGCTGTCAGGAAACTAGTTTGCAGAGCATTAACGGCTATAGAATCAGCAGAGATGGACTCTGACCTTGGAGAAAGATGAACTCTTCATTATCTACGAGGTTAGTATATTGAAAAGAAGCCATTGCGGTTCTGGGTCTCAGCTGTTAGCTGGAGCACCTAAAACTCAAGCAGTTTGAGGCAAAGTGGTTGTTTGGTCATGAACATAACTGAGGCCCAAGGTGTGAGAAGCATGGCAAAGGAGGAAAGCTGGCGACCCCACACCTTTTGGGAAGCTTTCTGAAATTTCTTATCTTCTTTTTTTTTTCATCTAGAGAGCTCTTACCCATAATCCTTCAATAACTTCCATCAAAAAATCTCCATCATTATTTATCGATGCTGGTTGATCAAACTGCTCCTTACCATGGTGAGAAAATGACTTTGTCACCATGAAAAGCCAACAGTGATTCTTTGGCCCATTAAAGAGTGCAAAGGGGAAAGAAAAATTGTTAGCGCCTTTGCTTTCTGCAAGATTGCTTTCCAACCAAGGGATGTCCCTTGGAAAATGTATTAGTCTTAAATATGAGAGAGCGCACTAGATAAAGACTCCACCTGACGCACGCTGCAGATGTTCAACTAGCACCTTGGCTGCATCTCTCTGTCCTAGACCATAGCACTTGTTTCTCATAAAGTGCCAGGCTCTGGCTCTCTGCCCAGCGCAGAATGGGCTCCCTAGCCATTTCATTACCAGAAATTACGATGATCATCGGCCTAACTGGGAATAGCATGATCTGAAACACAATTATAAGTAAACTGAAAGTCTGGGTGGCCCGGTGATGACTAATCAGAAATATTACTGCCTGGCACATCACACCAGATCATCTCTCAGGATCATCACAGGTTGTTTTCATTTTCAGAAGCACTCGATTATCATTAACATGACTAGAAGGAATAAAGTCATTGTTACAATCTTCAACTTAGGAATCAAGGAACTGAAGCACCCAAAGGTCCTGATATCAGGGTCAAAGGCCCTGGTCAGAACAGTGTCTAAACTCCCATGTACACAATCATGATTCAGTCTGGTGTGATTGCAAGTCTAGAATTCCCATCCTGGACAGTGAGGAAAAATAACCCTGACAAATGGGATGTCTCATGGCTAGAATAGTACACACTAATTTAATGAGGTGGGGGGCACCTAGTGCAGGAGAAGCATGCGGCAGGAATTTACCAAAAGACAGAAAGTACTAGAATATGGCTCTATTTGCGTCTGGAAATAAGTCTAGAAAAGATCACCTTCATGTGAGTTATAGGGACCCAGCCTCAACATCAATGTCTCTACCAAGGCCAAGTCTCTCCTCTCTAAGGTGAAACAACAAGCCAAAGAGAGACTATGGATTTGTTTGCCAGGATGGAAGAAAATGCTCCGAAGTGTGTTGCATGAGTTTAGCCTTGCAATAATGCAGTCACATGATAGCAGAATGATCCCTTGTTGTTCCAAGTCTGAACTTTTGGCTAAAGTGTGGTTCAGGCTAACCCAAGAGGCTAAGGACCATGAGATAAGAAAGGAGAGTCAGTTGCCCTGCCTAATGTAGTCCAGTTGAGAACCATTAAGAAGCATGACCATTAGTGGTTCAATCCACTCTAGACTCTCTGCTTCTAAACTGCAAGCCTCGTCAGAACAGGTGGAAATAGCACTGTGTAGCAGTTCCCAGTAGGAGCATCCACTGGGAACATTTCTGGAGCTGCCCCAGGACAGCCATGGTGGCTGATAAATCAGGCCATCCCTGTGGCCCCAGCAAAAGGGTAAAGAATAATAAAACGAAAATAAAGTTTGTCTCAGCCCTCCCTGTGCATTCAATATAAGAGAAGTGTCCCTAAATGAATTGCAGTCTTTCTGAAAATGATGCTCTAGAAAAAAAGAGCAAATATTGACGCTCCAATAATGTTTGCCCAGCAATCAGTGAGCTGTATACAGCACTCAGGGTATCTCTGTTACTGGAATCAATTAGGAAAATGGAGAACTGGTATCCTCCAATGAGAAATATATGGTAACTGCTGACAGTACCGATAACGTCAGCTCTGCAAATCATCTCTGAAGTCACAGGTCTACCTGACGCTGTCGTCGATGCTTAGGGAATCTGTCTGAGAACACGGATCTTACTTCAGTAAGAGCCAGCTGCTGTTATTACACAGTCTCCTCCAATGTGCAACTCCCTTCCCCTGCAACTAACTCTTCCTATCCATCCATCCACCCATCCACCCAGCAGATGTATTGAGAACTTACCTAGCGCTGGCAGTATTTTAGGATGGAACAGATCTCTGATTCCAGTGTGTGTATATAAAGTAACACATGATCATACATCTTACTATTAAAAATAAAAATGAATGAGCCGTGCGGAGATCTGAAAAAAGCGTGTTCCACTCAGGGGATCCACAAATGCAAAGGCCCTGAGGTGTGTTCAGCTGCCTCCTCGTTACCCTCCTGGTACGTTTAGTTGTTCTTCAGTCTCCTATTGCTTCTCCGACTGCTCCGTCCTTCTTTCCTTTGTCCCCATCTTCTTCTTTCCCCCTTCCCTCCCTCCCTTCCCTCTTTTTATTTTACTATTTATCTATTATTTACGCTGTCAGAGGTCTTTTAAGGAAATCTTAGGGCCATGAAGGTCTTACACCATAAAGACTTCTCAAATAGATTTGTGTTATCGCAGTTGCTTAGATGCCTCTCTCGCTCTTCCCAAACAGAGTTTAAGTTTCTTGAAGTGAGGACACACTCAAGTGTCTTCAATTTTTGTGGATTTCCCAAAGTGCCCAGTATAACAGGGGCCACATAGGAGAGACTCAGTATAAGAAAGGTGGGCTCAAACTGAGATGCTTGTGGCTGGAGAAGATTGTTGAGATGAATTTGCCCACCCAATATATTTTGTGGCTATTCCTGATCTCCCTCCTTCTGTTTGTTATAGGGATTCAGTTTATCTCCAGACAACTAAAAATTGTTTAAGTAGTCCGGGCGAGAAACCCTGAGATGTCGCTATGTGTATGGTTTTAGCTCTGTTTGGGGTCTCAACTGTCATCCTGTAAAGTCACTGGTAACATTTTTATTGATAAAGGCAGTCCAGTAACACGTATCTCGTTTTTAGCCTGTACAGTATAACTGGGTGGATAAAATGGAAAGATAAACTTTAGTCGCTTCTCTTAACAGGAGATGATTCCAAACAGCCATCTGATGATTCGTATTGTGTTTGGGAAAAGCCCCAATCCTCCGCTTTTGGAGCCAGTGAAAATTTTGTTCACAGTGCTCCTCTTTTGAGAGAGAAAAGATTTCATGCCCCCAGGTGAGACGGGGGAAGGGTGGTTAACGTAAATTCTCAGCCCACGGATTTCAGGATCACAGCTCTGGCCACCTAACCTAAAACTCGTGTAGATGAAAAGGGTTTTTATAGCTGCAAGCTGGTGCCATAGCGATGGGATGGTTGCTAAGGATGTCATTATCACTCTGATTGCAGGAATCGGTGAATTAATTGGCATGACCTCATTTAAGTCCTTGGGGCCTACCTGTTCACAAATTACAAAGGAGACAAAAAGTAGATCTTTTTATAGTGTCAGGAGGCAGCACCTGTTCACATTTAACATAGCATTTGAAACAAGCTGTAACACACATTATTTATCTACCTGTTATCTTTTTCTCACCCCATAACCTCCTTCCTACTCTTTACTACATAGAACTAAGACATGGCCTGCTTACATTTTTTTCATTGCTCTATTTTTCCTGTTTCCTCTAGAGGAAGGGGAAATTTTTTTTTTTCCTGAAAATCAGCCATTAAACTGAAGAAGGCTCAAGGAAATGAACTGAAATGTCTTGTAGGAAGAAAAATAGCACTGTGAAGATGAAAAAAAAAAGCCCGGGATAATGGAGATTGATTGCTCGCTCTATCTATGGCCTCAAATAAAACTGATTGAATTTAACATGTTAGGTTACAGTTAAAAAGCTTAGTTGTTTCAGTCAGGGTAATACAGTTTCAGATTTTCATAGGGAGCCATTTATTTATTTTTGCATTTGTGAGTCATTTAGTCATTCCCCTGTGAGTGAGAATACATTTATTTTCCAACTCCCTGCTGTTAGGCGTTCTATTAATACCACACTAGTTGAAATAAATGGAGCAGTAGAAACTCTTTGGTGGTGAATTTGTTTTTCAGATTTTTTTTAATACTGCTATTTTGGTAAGTTGGCTTTCCAACCTCTCCAGCAGTTTAAATATTCTTAACTTCTCAACCTTTCCCTCTCTAGCTTCACTTTTGATTGTTGCTGTTGCCTCAATATTGACAATTTGAAGACCACCTGAAGGCTTATAACTCAAGGAATGCACACAAAAGATGGGGTGTATGGTGAACAAATACTAATCAAGCGATAGGGTTGTCAAAAATTATGGACAAAGCGACAGTTTTTTAAACACACGTTCTCCCTCCAAGCTTTTGTACTCTGCCCAAAGGGGAAATCCAGCCTAATAGAGAGGGAAATTGGTTCTTCATATGAGGAAGTGGCCAGGGTCAAGTTTTCCAGGGATCTAAAGGGGATTTTCAAAAGTACTTTATTGTGTAAGCACAATAAGGTTTGCTCATGCGCCTTTGCAGTAAAGCTGAGCAAAGATAACGTCCTTGTTATTCTGAGCAGCTAATTACTGTCAGCAATTGTTGTTTGTAATGAACACGATGGGGGATAAAGGCAGGCTTGGGGGGGGAGGGGATGCGCGGGGAGTGGGGGCTGAGTGTCTATCCAGCTCGGTTTTGAACTAAGTCCAGCCCTCGGAGGCTCTCTGGACACAGCCGCAGGAGTGCTCCTTTGGGGACACGTTCGGAAAAGCCCCAAAGGGGCATTGGAAGAAAGCACGTGGACCCACACACTTTCCGGCACTTGCAAAGGTCAGGCAAATAATCGAATCACTCTTCCTGGGCGTTCATGTCTTCCACTGCGCTGAGGAGGATGGGGGAGCAGAGATGGATGAAGACAGGGTGGTAGTAGTGGTCCACCCTCCCGCTGGTGAGGGGGAGGGGCTGCTCGAGGCACCGCGTTTCCTTCGCTACTGGGAAGCCTGGGGAAAGAACAAAGAAAGAATGACAGGGAAACAGACATGCTGGACACGCGCGTTCGCAAATACACACACGCAGCACTTCCAGTAGGGAGTCCGTAGGAGCAAGGATAATTCATGCCTCGGCTTGAAACACGGAAAGGAAACCAGCCCAGAAGTGGATCGCCGGGAGGGGAAAAAAGATGAAAACAGTTCCACGCTTCTCTAAGTGGTAGGCCGCTCTCTCAGGTCTTAAATTACACCTGTATCTGAGAGAGGTATAAAAGGGGTAGCACCTGCAACTGACAAGTGAGGAAACTGAGGCCCAGACAAACCAAAGTGAATCCTGCAGGGGCACAGATCAACTACCACAGCTCGGATGTTGAGGGAAGCAAGGACTACAGCTCAGGTGTGTGTGGCGAGCTGGCGTCCAGGAGCGGAAAGCAGCGCGGAGGAGGAAGTAGGAGGGATCAGAAGCCCCGTGGCCGCCGTCAATCTACTTCACAAGGAGACTCACATCTTGGCAAGGCTCTGAATTGTGTCTGATTCTTTCCGCTTGTTTTATGAAACCAATAAAGTCAGTGAAACATTTTACTGGCAGTCCCGGTGTATTCTAATTAGCCCGTAGTTGGAATTCCCATTAGAGCCAGGAGAAAGCAGCCCCTCCAATCCCCTGAAAACAATTCCAGGGGGCACTGTTGAGAAGAAAACAGGAACGGAGTAGAGACTCCACGTCCTACAGCTGCTTGCTTTCTCTGATTTGGGGTGGAGGCAAGCTCTGGCCATGGATTTCCTGCCTACACTACTCAGATTTTCACCAAGCTCCCTCCTCCGTTCTCTACTCATCAGAACATCTGAAATTTCCCAAGATCGCCTTTCAGGGCCCACCTCATCCAGAGGTGAGCCATCACCTGAGACAGGTCCCAGTCACCTCCACCTCTGTCCACGGGCCAGGCGGGCTGCTGGCTGGGAGGACTGGAGTTCTAGTGTTTTGCATCCCAGCCTCCCCCAAGGTTAGTTAATGAAACTGAAAAGGAACTCACTGCCTTGGCTGCCCAGGGCCATGGTGACTTGGCATTATGCTGGGGACAATGAGGGTACTGTTTGCTGGCTGTGGCTCTCACAGCAAATGTCACTGAATACATTTGGAAGGAGCAGGCCTAGTTGGACACTCAAATCAATTGGATAAGGAAGAAAGAACATAGAAGAGTTTCATTTCTTAAACTCAGGATCCAGGGTCTGAACTTGGACATAGGTTCAATCTCCACTGAAGTAGATTTCGAATCTTGGTCGAGTTATTTTGCCTCCTTTGTGCCTCAGTTTCCCTATCTGTAACCCCCCCCACACACACACACAGAGCATACATGGACTCAGTACCTAATTTACAAGTTTATTATGAGGATTCAATTATATTATTTGTGTGAAGTAATTAGCACAGAGTTTGAAACATAATTAGTATTTGCCAAAGTCAGTTTAACAAGCCCCACTCCCTCCAGTTCCCTGCATCTCAATTTGTAGAATTTAATTAATACGTTTTAGGTAGAGCCATCCTGAGGAACCGGGCGCAGAAAGAGATTTCGCTTTTGACTTTGTATTGTGTTGTTGATGTTTTTTCTAAATACTACCCATTGAGGCAGTTAGAGAGAATGACTGTTGCAAAATGAGAGAAACTTTTAAAAAGTCTTACAAACATTGACTTTCCTATGCCACTTAATCTTATGATTTGACACAATCAAATGTAACGCCTAGTGAATGATAGGTTTGTCACGACTCAAGGAAGTACCCATGCAGTCTCCACACGTGTCTAGTGTTTCAGCAGCTTTGTGGTCAAAATGAGTACTCTTCATCCTGGTGGGGCGTGGGAACACCCAGTCTCGGTGTAGACACGCCTCCATTCACTACAGGCAGTGAGAGCAAACACGGGGCATCCCGCCTGCTTGTGGGCGTCTGGGCAGGTTTTTCGGGAATAGTCCGGCCCTTGAGATACAGAGAAAGTCCAATTTGGCTGGCAGGTGGCAGGTAACAGCCCAGCCCTCTGCCTTGGCTGGAGGGTTAACGCAGAGGATATCAGATGACACCACCGGAGGGTGCAGCCCAGGAGTAAAGAATTCAAAGCATTTGGACATCCTGGTGGGGGGGCAAGATTAGGATGTCTTTGGGGAGATAGCCAGGCCACAGACTGCTGGGTTCCCTATCAGGACAATGGGTTGAGATTGTAGAAAGAGTCTGGTTTCTGTCCTAGTTCTAGAGAAACTGAATATGAGATAAGCCGTCAAGGTAAGGGCTTCAGGCCTGAGGCTAGGAACCAGCTGCTAGTACTGGAGAGCAGGCAGGGACTAGATCTTAACCACAACACAGCAGCAATAACAGCACACCTACAGAGCACTGACCACGTACCCGGCGCCAGCCAATCCACCTGCTTTAGCTGTGTTAGCTAATCCTTACAATTAGCGCAGGGGTTGGATGCTGTTATCATTGTGCCCATTTTTCAGAGGAGGAAACTGAGGCTTAGACAGTAACTTGTCCCCAAACACACAAACAGCAGAATTGGGACCCACGCAGCCCAGCTCCAACATCCATTCTCAGTCACTGAAGCAAATGGCTGCTCAAATCAGTTGCTTTTTAAAGGGTTATGGGGTCCGAGACTTTGGCCAGGCCTGAGCCTGCAAGTGAGTATGGAGAGTCCCCGGCAATAGGGTGAGTGGCACCCAGAGTGTAGGCATTTGGCTGGGCCTGACACTATACCCCTGGGAGAAAAGAATCCTAGCTCTTCGCAGTAAATGGCAGTTTGTATTCCAGTTAAGAGTTTCCTCTGTTCCAGTTCAGACCTAGACATTTTGGTTTGGGCCTCAGTCCTTCCTAACCCAGAGGTCCCCCAGGAGAGTGGATAACTTCTGGCACAAATCTGTAGAATTTAAGGCTGCTCTAGTGCACTCAAAGGCCCCTCTGCCAGCTGGTCAGACCATACTAGAGTTCAAGAGAGAAAGTGAGCAGTTTCTAGCTGCATTCCAATGTATAAATCCTTTTCTTTGAAAAAGACAACTTGACTTTATTGAAGGCCTACTATGTGCTTTATATAAATAACTGCTTTTAGTATTTATAATGAATTAATTTCCCAGGGCCGCTGGAACAAAAGACCGCAAACTGGGTGGCTTAGAACAATGGAAATGCGTTTGTCTCACAGTCCTGGAGGCTGGAAGTCTGAAATTAAGATGATGGCAGGCTGTGCTCCCCTGACGCCTGTGGGGAAAGAGCCTTCCTTGCTTCCTTCTAGCTCCCAGTGGCTTGTCAGCAACCCTAACCCTTCCTTAGCTTCTAGATCCATCGCTCCAATGGCCCACCTTCACATAGTGTTCCATGTCTCTTCATAGTGCCTTCCCTCTGCGTGTGTCTATCTGTTTCCAAATGTCCCCCTTTTATAAGGACACCAATCATATTGGATTGGAGCTCACCCTAATGATCTTCTCCTGGCTACATCTGCAAAGACCCTCTTTGCAAATAAAATCACATGCTGAGGCTCTGGGGGTTACGAGTTTGGGAGGGGGCACCTATAAAACCCTCTTCAGTTGGTACCCCTCCTCTTTTCGCAGACAAGAAAACTGAGGCGCAAGTTCACTCAGCTAGTAAGTGGCAGAGAACAAGAATCAAAACAAGACTAATCTTAAGGTCTGCTTTCTTTCTGTCCACATGAGGCTTCCTTCTCAGGACAGTAAGCCATTTGCTCGGCTCCTGAAGTGACACAGGATACCTTCTAAGAACCAATATGTTTGTTTATGACGTGTCTCAATCGTGCTAGTGACCTGGAAGGCCTGATGCCTACTCAGTGCTGTTCTTTGGACAAGCCTCTTGTCCTTGCTATTAAATAAACAAGATGTACACCGCATGTGATTAAGAGGAGTCTTAGAGAACATGTGCTGGTTACCTCTAAAGGTAGATGTTATATCCCCCAGGTGTCCAATGCTCAGGAGAGTTTTTCTCCCTGTATAAACAGCAGATGCCTTATGACACTGTGTACCCTGGAAAGACTCACTGTTGTGCAGAGTCAGAAACTTGGAGAGAAAAGTCTTGCATTGGCACCTGATGCCTCAAAACTTAACCTCCTAGCCTTAACGTCTGGGACCTGGGAGCAATGAAAGCCAGCTCCTTGGAGGCATCAATTGGGCGGCTTCAGAAATGGCGGGAAGACTTTGGCAAATGGAAACAGTACACGGAGAGCAACAACGTTAACAGACAATAATTGGTATTTATAGGATGCTGTTCATAGAGATCCCAAAGTTCTCATGGCTGATCTCCATTCCCAGGCCTCAGGAATTGGAAGAATTGGCCTGGAATGTTGTTAAAATGTAACTCCTCCCCATCTTCCTCACCGTTCTGTTTTCCATTAGAATCCCAATTTGAGTTCTTGCTGAAAAACGAACACTGGGTGAAGGGGGAGGTTTGGGATATTAACCACCATCCATCTTCTGGGACTGAATGTGCTTCTGCATCAAATTCTTCTTTCGATTTCCTTCTTTGATAAAATGTCTGCAGCATCCAGCTCCTCTCATCTTCCTGCCTCACTCAAGTCATATAATTATATTGTTTTCACTACCCCTTACTGTCTGGCTTTTGGATACCCATATAATTATCAGATTAGCTCCCATGTGAAATCCTTGCTTTTGGTTTTCCTTCCAAAATGCTAAATATACGTCTAGTAGCAGAGAGCTGGCACTGGCACATTAAGCAGCCCGGAATAGAACGGAGCCAGATGTAACGGGGTCTTATCTCACTTATTAGAACGTGGGCAGGAGCTGAAGACACTCTTACTCACGTTGAAGAGCTGTTTGAAAGAGAGCCACATCATAGCACTATTTTGCAGCAAGGGTCCCCTTTATCTTAATTAATAAACAGCACATTTACAGGTTCCAAATAAAGAGGGCAGTGCCGTCCCAGTACACTGATTGTTTCCTATAATGAGTAGGAAGATGACTAATTAAAATGAGTTGAGGTGCCACCTTTGATGTTCAACCTGAACTTTCTACTTGCTGGGGGTTCATGCCCTTCTCGCTGTCTCTGTTGGTTTTACAAGAAGATTGAGAGAGATTCAGAGTGGCCTGACTTGCGTAGGAATGTTTTCACCTGCGTATTTCCTGGCAGTCAGCTATCTGGTGAGAAGCAGAATGTTATTTGATAGAGTATCGAGTCCTCAGATAGTGGTCTCCTCTGGAGAACAAAGGTAACTGATGCAAAGGCCGTTGTTCAATCACTCATCCTCAGCAGACTTGTCTCAAAACCAGTAATCTCTCTCTCCACCCAGATCAGCCCATTCCCACTGCTGCATGTAAATGAATGGTTAGCCAAGAAAATCTGTAAGTGGCATTGTTTTCTTCAATTCCAGTTTGCTTTCTACTACTGGACTTCTGCAAGAACTTGAAATATGAAACTCATATACTTTCTAGGTCGAATGTAATTTGAGGACTGTATAAATGTAACTACTCCTTAACTAGGGGCAAGGAGCTCTACATTCGGCCCTCTGAAGGCAACCGCAAAGACGATGTAGCCCCTGGTGAAAATGAGTTCGACACCCCTGGTCTAATCATAACACTTTTTAAAGTAGAGAGAATTGTTAGAGGAACTCCAACAAGGCCTTTATTTTAGCTTATTATTTTATTTCATCCTATTTCATTTTGTTTCCTCCTTGATCCCCATCCGCAATGCCCTCTGGCGTTCCCATCAGTAACTTCTCAAGAGTGTTTTGCGTAGATTAGTCTGTTCCACCTTTCACGTATTTATTTAGTTGATTACTGTTTATTTAGAAGATTGCATTATGTCGTGCACACATGTTTTTAAAAGAATGTGCTGTAGGTCTCGTTCTTTTCCTTACTTTTCATCTAACACAGTGTTTTTGACATCCATACATTTTCTCTATGTAAATTCAATTCGTTGCTTCTTAGCCCTGCAGATTATTCCAGTATTGCATATGCCATTTCTGACTCTTGCATGTAGTACATTTTGCCTATTCACCTCCCTAGTGGATACCCAGATTCTCTAGTGGATACTTAGATTGCGTCCAACTTTTTGGTACCACAAATAATGCTACAACAGTCCTCTATCTCTATGTTTCCTTGTGGACCTCTGAGCAGGAGATTCTCTGTATTCCCAGGACCAGAATTTCTGAGTTGTGAGGGCATGCACCTACTTTATCTCACTTCCAGATTGCTATACAGAATGTTTGCACCAATTTATAATTTCACTACCAGTGAGGGTAAAACTTCCCCACATCCTTGCCAGCATACTCTAATTTTTGCCAATCTGGTGGGTGTAAAATTGTATCTCATTTCTAAAAATTTGCATTTCTCTGATTACTAATGAGGATGTATATCTTTCATATACTTAGTAACTGTTTCCATTTCCCCATCTGTCAATTGCCAGTTCATGCCCCTTGCCCATTTTTTCTTCTTTTGGATTTCCTCTCTTTTTCTGGCTTACTTACAAAGTTCTTTATATATTTTAGTCATCAATTCCACATCACTTTTACGAGTATCTTTCCCCTAGTGTTCTGCTGATTTGTCTGTGGAAAAATGGAAGTTTTTCATTTAGATGTGAAATCAACTAATTTTTTTCCTTTAACAGATTTTCACTAGCAATCCCTATATAAAATCCTTGTCTGATCATTTTTCTTCAGCCATGTTCATTCACCCTGCTATTCAACCTACCCATTGCATTCTTGGTATTCTGAACTCCAACGGTTCTCCAGCTGGATGTCTGTGCTTCTCATTCCCCATAGTTAATGGCTGGCCCTGGCCTGCCTTGAGGCATCGGTGGGTGAGAACAGGAATCTGCCAAGACCCTGTCTGGGAGAGAAAGCAGTTCCCCAGTAATTCCCTCTCCTTGACCTCTGACCTGCATTCCAAGGCTATTCTTCATGCCACTTTTGGGCTTTCCAAGGGCTACTTGCAGTTAATGGTAAATTAAGGGTCTGTGTTCCTTTACCATCCAGGGCCCTTTAGCTTCTTAAACTCTCTTGTCACATCTCCAAGGCTGAGTTGCAGAAGGGATGCTGGGGCAGCCAATAATCTCTGCTTACACAAATCGTCGTTGTTGTTGGTTTTTTCCAATCTAGGATCTTCATAAATAATCTTGTTAAGCTCTAAAAGTCTTTTTTCTTTTATATGTAAATTGAGAGTGATAGTGTTCTCAGTTTTTTAGGAAGCATGGGAAAATTAAAATCTTATGAGAATTATAAAATTATTTTACAACACCTAGACATGGTTCTAATTTTTTAAATTCCCAAGAATCTGTTCTCTTGATGCTAAAACCTTAGAAAAAGAGGTTCTGTTCTGGTTCTTGGTCTCATTTTTATGTCTGGAGAAGCGATCCTGACCTAGGGGATGTTGCACAGGAAGCACGTCGGTTATGGCCTGGGTTTGGGGGACAGATGGACTTGGGTTTAGTTCATGGATTTGCCACTTAACACTACATCTTATTTATCTTTGCATCTCAGGGCCTAGCACAGTTCCTGACAGATGGTCAGTCTTCAGTAAATGTGTATTAAACAAAAAAATACTTAGCATCTCTAAGCCTCAGTTTTCTTCTCTTTAAGAAAATGGAGATACGAAATTTCTAAGATAAAGCTTGGCAAAGAGTATGTATTCGATATGTACTAATTCCCTTTTCTACCTCCCCTCCTGTGGCCTTGGTCACTGTCACCCCATGGTTCGTTATCTAAGCACCCAAGGAAAGCTGAGCTAAGTTGCTGCTATTAACTCAAGATATTACCTATATTACCTATTTTTAGAACAGAGCAGGAAGGATGATTTCCTCTAGCTATTATTCATACAATAATTTCCTAAAGAGTAAGTTATGAATGAATTCAAATTATAAAATGCATCTTAGAGTCTGAATCAGGTTATAAGATACATTAAAGCTAGTGAAATACTGAATTTGGAGCAGGTTTTGGAATCTACAAGGCTAGGAATTGGCATGGTATGAGACAGAATTCAAAATTCATTTTGTTTTTAATTTCCCAATGTTGCCTTTCAAAGGGACACTGATGAAAAATGTCAGATGAAAATCTAACCTGGTCTTATTTTTTTATTGGATGATATATTTTGTTTGTTTATTTTATATCAGAATTAGCTTGGTTCTTGAGACTACCATTCAGGGTGTAGAATGCAAAAAGGCAAACACTAGAGAAAGTTAAGTCTTAACTCCTTCTTCACGAGATTTGGTGGCTAATGAGGAGATTCCACTGTAATCTTTTTTCCTCCTCCAGATGTTTCTAAAACAACGTAAGGGAGAGACGAGAGCCAAGCCAGAACTATTTAAAACAAGTCATCCACATCCTTGGCTCAGTTAGATCTTGGTCATAACATCATTGCTTCCAGTTCAGGCCTTGAGATCGTGTATTAAAGTGTATGCTTGCAAACAAAAGGCACGGGTTCTGGGTAACTTAACAAAATGAGAATTTATAAAGGGTGGGAGTACCATTGAGGGAGGTTCACAGAATGGAACGGAAGACTGAAGAACTGGACTAAGCAGGAAGAAAAGAGTCAGATTGCCTTAAAGTTTCCAGTTTCAAGATTTATTCACCCATCTCACCCAGCCTCTGCTACCTGGGTGGGTACATGCCACCCTCATGGTATGTAGGAGGGAGGCTGCAATTGACCAGGCTGGAGTGATGTTTCTCTCGCTAACCCAGGGAAAAGTGAGGAGCCTTCACTTACAGTCCCCGCCAGACCATATACTTTCCCTAAAGGGAACTGGGATTTCATTACCAAAAGACAATGGGATAGATTCCGGATAATCAAAAACAGAAGAATTATTCACTATGTATTATTCCAAAATACAATTAAAAGGAAACTTTTAAATCATAAAGCTTCTTAATGAGTCCATTCATGAATTTTAAATTCAAATGTGAATAAGTCATGATGTAAATTTAGTGTTCTCGTTGGAATTACTGGGAATAATTTGAGGAAATGCCATCATCTTTGTAGACTGGATTCAAGATGGGACTAATTTCCCTGGAGAGTCATTTCTGGTGGAGACAAAAGATAGTAGCAGACAAGTCGACCCGCAGGGCTTGCTTACTGACCTACTCAACAATCAACCCTGAGCGATTCAGTTTACCCAGCCTTGCAAATCATTCAATAGAGAAAAAGAAAGAGAGAGACAGAGAGAGAGAGAGACAGAGAGAGAGAGAGAGAGGGAGAGAGAGAGAGAGGGAGAGAGGGGGGGTGGAGAGAGAGAGAGAAAGAGAGAAAGAGAGAAAGAGAGAAAGAGAGAAAAAGAAAGAAAGAAAGAAAGAAAGAAAGAAAGAAAGAAAGAAAGAAAGAAAGAAAGAAAGAAAGAAAGAAAGAAAGAAAGAAAGAAAGAAAGAAAAAGAAAGCCCGCATGAAAATTTTGCCAGGCCTGAAGAATGTTCTTGGCTGTCATCCGCATTGTCAGCATTTCTCTGGGTCTCTAGGTCTTCTCCCGTGGACGCACTGAGGATATACAAGCTCTGATCTAATCAAGGTTACTTGAACATCTGTCCTACGTGACTTCCAGGGAACCAGCCCCACTTCCAACACACACCGCAGACAGACAGAAATGGGGGAGTGCGTATTGAGGGTGGGAGGTGATTGTTTTCTCATGAAACTTAACATAATTTCCACCCAGAGCATGTGGCAGGAGGTGATTTTTACAGATAAATTAACCTCGATGCTCTTCAGGGTCAATAATACCTTCCCATTTTACTATGGAATTTGAATTATTGACTCTCTGATGTCTTCATTCTCTATGTGCTAAATTGAAGAAATGAGTGTTTTTGAGGTGATTTAAAAAAAGATCTTGTTTATATCTTTCTAATGATTAGTACTTCGCTAGTAATACTTATTTATCCTTGACCATTTTGCAAAATGAGATAATGCCTAGAATCATTAAGTCTCTAACCAGTTTCAGAATATCCCTAGAACCTTTCTACCACAAATGGGCTCAGCAAAGGATACATGAAGTGCCCCCTAGTTCACCACCTACATTTCCCTGGCAGCAAACTTCAAGACTTCGGGGAGACGCTGTCTTGCTAGCTTATCACATGCCGTTTTTCTACAGCCCGTTTTGATGAGCTGTGCCTTTAAAATCAAACTGAAATATCTGGGGCACTCTGAAAGGGAGAAAATAAATGCTCAGACATCACAGTATGTATCTGAGAGCCTCGATTCCAATTCAATTCAGGAAAAACGTATTTTAGAAGGCCACATTTGAACTCTTTATTAAAACAAACAAACGGCAACTACACCATGCCTTTACAAGTTGGTGAAGAAAGCTGGGGACACAGCATAAGGAGTGGGAGGCTTGGAATTCCAGATCAAAATTCCAGTTCTGCCTCCTGCTAGCTGTGAGCAAATTACGTATTTCCTCTTAAAGCTTCAGTTTCTTCATCTATAAAATAGGGAAAATACACGTATAGTGTAGATACAAATGAGGTACAAATGAGATAAGGCTAATGTATGCAATGAACTTGTAAACTCCCTGCATACAATATCAATTCAATAAATGATAGCTTTTAGACAAGAGAACAAGTCTAGTATGCAGATTAAATTGCTTCAAGATTTAATATCTATTTGTTCTTTTACAGGAAGTAGGCCACCAATTTTATTTTATTTATTTTATTATTTGATTGATTGATGGATGGATGGATGGATTTTATTATTTTATTTTATTTGTGAAGAGCGGATGGGTTCAAAATAAATCTCTGGTTCATCAAACACCCTAAGACAACCCTCCAGGAAAGGGAGATTTTGGCCCTTCTTTTCAAGGTCAGCCTTTTATTTTTCTCCCCAAATTCCTCCCCACCCCTACACCTGCTTCTTCTTTGTATTTTTAATTACTTCATAGCTTTTCTCTATAGCCTGTGTTTTATGCCTTCTTTCTACCCATGCAAGAAAGACAGCTTACTTGGTGATATTTCTCATTCACTAAGGAAGTGCTAAGTCAAACAGCTGTAGGGTCTGAAGACGTGACAGTCCTATCGGGAGAGACAATGGCTGACAGCCATCATGCTCATTTTTAGTATAGATTATTATTATTATTGAGCTTATAACACCTTGGCTGTTTGCCTGGCATGCTCTTGCTAACTTGGGGTCACCAAAAAAGACTAATTTTCAGCCCCAACTCAATAAGACATGGGGTCTGCGTGATTAATATGGTCTGAGTATTTGGAATCCTGAAATAATGGCCCTCCAAATTAAATTTAAAAATGGGTTAGATTGCTTTTCATTCAGAGGAATTGCTATTACCCTGTACCTTTCTTCTTGCTCCTTTCTGAGGTCTTTATTGATTTCATTGTTGCTGGATCTGATACCATCTGCCCTATTGTTTGGAGGAATTTTAGATGCTTATGAGGACTAATGAATTAATGCAGGAGGTTGGAGAAACAGAGAAAATGTGGTGATTTAAATATGTATGTATACACATCCCTAACAGAGTTTACTGCTGTGGAGGACACTTTCTCTGATAAAACCAGAGCAGAATTTTTTGTTCAGTAATCGCTTTCTGGGTAAATGTGCTTAGTCAGGACGTGAGCCCACTGGCCCTTGGACAAGTCAGCTCGTTTGCCCCGGAGCAACCACCGTGCCCACGCAAACCATCTTGATCATTAAATTCCCAGAAAACCTGTTCTGAATCGCCCAATGATTGACCAAATTTGTATTTGGATGCGGTTGCTGATGAGAATAGAGCACCACCCAATAATGTTTGCAGTCTTACCATGGCTTTATTACTTTATTGGACCACCACCAGGGACCTGGACCCTCCCAAGGGGAATATTTTTCAATTAAATTAACTTGCAGACATTTAGCTTAAAGAGCCATAAACAATAGCCGAAGACTCCCCTTTCCCTTATTTGTTTCTTATGGAGAATTATAACCACTAATAATATAAGAATGGAAATCCAAAATAAAATTGCACAGCCAGCAAGGTGACCAGACAGTGAGGCGGGTGAAGAGAGATGCTGCAGAGGGTTGGTTGGTTGGGCTTCTGAACACTTAGAAACTGTGAAATCGGGTTCTCCTTTGCGTTAAGTCACTAACCTGGAGACAGGGAAGAGGGAATGGTCTACTTTCACGGGTAAGATTTCAGGAGGCTCAGGAAGGAGGACCCTGCTCTGCACGGCCTCCTTATTAACCAGCACACGGAGCCTTTAACCAGAAACAAAGCCATTCTTTCTATTGTTACGTAAAAGGTTTGGAATGTGAAATCTCCCTGCTGAGGCCCTGGATGATGTAAGCCCATTAACAATGAGAGGCAAATGACTGATGTCACCTCCCCTTCGGAGAGTTGATTTTGAGGATGAAAAGAGGGGAGAAAAGACTGGTTTTGGAAGAGGGACAGGGAAGAAAACAGTCCAGGATCTGTCATACCTCACAGTTTTACCTGCGGCTGTTCTGTGAGTGAAATATCATCCCTTCAGCAAGAAGGCTGCTGGTGTGGATGAAGCATTTACCGGGTGCCAGGTTCTGAGAGAGGTACTTTCCCACACAGTATCTCTCATCATTATCACAACACCGCTAAGTAGGGTTCTTAATCCCCTTTGGCTGGAGAAGAAATTGAGGCTAGTATGAATAAATTCATTCAAGACCACCTGGCTCCGAAACTGCAGAGCGAGGAAAGGAATCTAGGTCAGCCTGATTCCGAAACCCACCAACATTTTGCAACTGCTATGACATCTCCTAACAGAGCTTGATCACAACAAGTGTGGGGGATTTTTTTTCCTAAAATACAAACCAAGTCAAAATTTTGGTATTCACCTTGAAATATTTTAGTGAAAGGAATCAGAAGGATGAAGTCCAGTTCACAGGTGAGATTGAAAAAGGATATGCAGAGCCCAACTCAGGTTTCCCCAGCGAAGCAGAAAGCAGTTGGGATTCAGTGTTCTGATGTTACAGCCTCTCGCCAGTTTGACCTCTCCTTCTGGGTCTCCCTAAGGTGCCTCAGCCCAGCCTGTGCAAAGCTGGGCCCATCGCCATCAATCAGCCCATTACTCGTGCCCCTTTGCTACCCCAACCTCTTCTCTTGAATATATTTCTTTCTGGATCACTGGATACCATTGTCCATCTTTAGTTGCTTAAGACAGGAATCTATAATTTCTTCTGTATTTCTCCCTCTACTGTGCCTCCTTATTCTGTCCCCCACGTCTGATCAATCCTATTAGGTATACTTTCCAAATTTCTCTAAACTCAGCTTCCTTTTCCCTTTTCTCTTTCTGCAATGTCGACTCCTTGGTCCATGCCCCAGTGATTTCTCCCCTGTGTTAGTGCTACAGTCTCCTAAGTGAGTTGGCCACACGGCTGCCCTAGTCACGCTCAAATGGATGAAAGACTGTTTTTCCTAAAACCCAAAGTCTGGTACATGGAAAATGAATGAATGAATGCATGGATGGTAAACAATAAATATTAAAAAAACAAGTCTTGTCTCAGATACAAATATTAGAATAGCAACAAATCAGCTGGGAAAAAACACAAGCTGTTTGTAAGCCCTTTAACTTGAGGTAAGATACACTCATACTCACAGTGCAATATAATCTTAAGTGTAAAGTTTAATCAGTTTTATCAAAATATAGACCAATGTCAACAGCACCTCAGTGAAGATACAGAACATTTCCATCTTACTAGAATTTTCCTTCATGCCCTTCCCTGCTGATTAATGATATTGAACATTTTTTCGCAGGCTTTTCGGCCATCCATATGTCTATCTGCTTTTGTGAAATGTCTGTTCATGCCCAATTTCTACCCATTTTTAAATTTGAATGTAATTGTGCATTTGTAGGAGTTTTTTATAATAAGGATGAGAACTTTGTCAGATAAAACTAACATGACTATATTTTTCTAGGCTTCTGTCTTTACTTAATTGTAGTGTTTGCGGAGGAGAAAAATGGAATTTTGATGACGTCAATCTGATCAAATTTTTTCTTTTATGGTTGGTGTTTTCTGTGCCTTGTCTAGTCTCTGCCAACCCCAGGACTCAGTGATACTTCTGTGTCCTTCTAGAAATTTGAAATTGTAGGTGCTATAAATTGTAGCCATGTAAATTTAATTTTTTGAGTGTGGTGAGAGGCAGGGAGGTCACAGTTTTCTTTGTTTTTTCTTTTTGTTTCCCAAATGGCTATCCAGGATCATTTGTTGAAAATATTTTCTTTCTCCATTGAATTGCCTTGGTGCCTTTGTTGAAAATCAGCTGACTTTGTATATCTATTTCTGGACTCTGTTACATTCTACTATCCTGATACCAATTCTACACTGCTGATTAAAATAGCTTTACAGGAAGTTTTAAAATTGGTGGTGCAAATAATCCAACTTTGTTGTACTCAAAATTGTTTGAGCTATTCTAAGTCCTTTGGATTTTCTTATATGTTTTTAAATTTTTTTCATCAGTTTTCACAAAGAAAAGCCAGTTGAGATTTTGATTAAGATTGAGTAGAATATCTTTAGATGTGTTTGAGGAGAACTGACATCTTACTATAGTGATTTTTCCAATCCATGAGTAATGATATATTTCTCTATTTCTTTAGATTTCATTTATTTTCTCTTAGAGATGTCTAACTTGCAGCCAGCAGGCCACATCAGCCCAGGAAGGCTATCAATGCAACTTAACACAAAATCATAAATTTACTTAAAACATTATGAGATTTTTTTGTGTGTGATTACACATTGGAATGTATTTAATGTGTGGCCCAAGACAACTTTTCTTCCAGTGTGGGCCAAAGATGACACAAGGTTGGACACCCTTCATCCATTCTTAGCCATTTGATGCTTTTTGGTGCTATTTTAAATAGTTTTTAAAATTTTATTTTTCAATTGTTTGTTGCTAGTCTAGAAAAATATATTTAGAATACTTTATATAGTCATGTAAATATGTGAATAAACTTAGTTTTGCTTTTTCCTTTCCAATTTTTACGCCCTTTATTTCTTTGTCTTTCTTTAAGACCTCTGGTGCAATTTGAATAGAAGTGATGGAATTTGCATGCGCCCAGTATGAGAGAGAAGAGATTCAGCGATTCACCATTGAACTTGATGTTAGCCTTAGGCTTTTTGTAGATGCAGATGTAGATCAGGTTGAGCATCTCTTAGAGTTTTATCACGAATGAGTGCTGGATTATGTCAAAGAGTTTCCTGCCTCTGTTAAGATGATTAAACAGTTACTCTTTTTTTGCCTGTTAGTGTGGTGAAGTATACTAAATGATTTTTTAAAAAATATTAAACCAGCCTCATGTTTCTGGGATAAACCTCACTTGGTCATGATGCCCTACTCTTTTTTTCTTTTATTCTAATTGTTGTTCAAGTACAGTTTTCTGCCTTTTACTCCCATCCCAGCCCACCCCCCAGCTTCCTCCCCACCTCCCTCCCATTTCCACTCCCCCTTTTTTTGTCCATGTGTCCTTCATACTTGTTCCTGTAAACCCTTCCCCTTTTCCCCTGAAATTCCATCCCTCTCCCCTCTGGTCACTGCCAGCCTGTTCTTTTTGTATTTCATGGAATTCAATTTGCTCATATTTCATTGAGGATGTTTGCACCCATGCTCATCTTGTGAGAGATGTGGGCCTACAATTGTCTTTACCTGCAGTACCTTCAGCAAGTTTTCACATCGGGGAAACACAAGCATCATGGAATGGGTTGAGGGGTATTTGTTCTTGGATTTCTCTCCATTGCCTTAGAAACACATCTTTTATAACTTGTTTTTTTGTTTGCTTTCTGTTGCACTAAGGCAGTGATTCTCAAATCACCTAGATTGTTTGTTAAAACAGAAATTGGTGGAACTCCTCCCCAGAGTTCCTCATTCTTAGTTGATGCCGACACAATTAGTCTGCATGACAAACTTTGAGGACCACTTTTCCAGAGATTAAAACGTGTACCTTTAATTTATCATAATTTACTTAAAGTTACTATTGTATCACTTAACACAAAATGTGTGAATGTTTCAACAATAAAATTATGTTTAATCACTATCTATTGTGCTATTGTCATATTTTACATGTACCTAATAACAAAATACAATTTTATTATTTTTTGTTAGAATACTGAATTTTTTCAGCAAAATTGAGGAAAAATAAGATCTTCTATATGTAATCCCATATTTACCATTCTAGATTCTCTTCATTGCTTTTTGTGGATGCAGATTTCTAGCTGATATTATTTCGTTCAGACCGAGAAACTCCCTGCAGCGTATCTTGTGCTGTACACATGGTTGAGTTCTCTCAACTCTCATCTACCTGGAAATGTCTTCCTTTCGCCCTCATATTTAGAGGATATTTTCACTGACCATAGACTTCTGATAGAGGCTTGTTACTGTTGTTGTTTTCACGACATTACAGATATCATTTTGTTGTCATTTTACATCAGTTATTTCTGGTGAGAAATCTATTTTCACATTCTTATCTTGAACATAAGATGTCCTCTTGTTTCTTCTGGCTGTTTTTAAGATTTTCCCTTTATCTTTGGTTTTCGGTAGTTTGCTATAATGTGTCTATATGATCTTTAGAAAAAATTTTTTCTTGTGTTTGTCAAGCTCGTTGGATTTATAAATTTATATTTTTCTCCAAATCGAGGAAACTTTTGGCATTAATTCTGCATGTATTTCTTCATATATTTATCTGCCCTGGTCTCTCTTCTTTCTTATATCTCCAATTACACGTATACTAGACTGTGTGACATTGTCTTATAAATCAATAAATCTTTGTTCATTTTTCTTCCTCTGTTTTTCAGCTGGATAATTTCTCTTTATCTATCTTCATATTCACTAACTCTTTCTTCTATGGTTTCAAATATACTGTTAAGCCTATCCAGTGAATTTTCTTTTTACTATTTGTACTTTCCAGATCTAGAATTTTATTTATTCTTTTTATAGTTTCCATTTCTCTGTTGAGATGTCCTATTTTTCATTGATGACCACTTTTTCATTTAACAATTTAAACATTTTTATAATGTTATTTTAACATAGCTGTTTTCACATTCTTATCTGTCTTGTCTAGACTATCTAGGGATCTATTTCTTTTTTTATTGCTTTTGTTCCTTATTATGGGTCACATTTCCCTGCCTCTTAACATATTTCTTCATTTTGTATTGTGCAACAGGCCTTGTAGCTGATTTGTTGTAGGGACCTAAATTATGTCATCTTCCTTTAAAGAATGTGGAGTTTTGTTCTGGAAAGCAGTTGAATAACTAGAGGACCTTTTGGTTCTGTTAGCCTTTTTTTTAAAGGACCAGTCTTTTGGTTTTGACACTAATCTTGTGATGTGGTCCTTACTCTAAGATATGATCCTTACTTTTGTAGTGTGGTCTTTTAGAGTTCTCAGCTGAATGCCTAGGTGCTCGGTAGGTGGTCCCCCATTGTGGGTACACCAGAGCTCCAGTGTTTTCTAGCACCATACAGCTTCTTACTTCCCCATTCAGTTTTCAGCCTTCCAGCAGCTGCTCCCTACTAGACTTTGTTGAGTCCTGCCCTGCAAAATCTCAGCCCAGCCTTCATTCAAGGACATGGGGTGAATCACCATACAGACTTTTGGAACATCTCCTTTCAGAGCTTCTTCTTTTCCAACAGCCTGCCCTGAAAATTCCAAAGTATTTCTGTGGTCTGAAATTCTGATCTCTGCCTTTTCAAATCAGCAACTTGGGTTCTAATTTTCTATATTGTGGCAAAAGATAAAAAAGCCCCAAGCAAAAAGCCATGAATATCCACCTTGTATGTTCCTCTTGTCTCAGTGATTACAATCCTTCATTGCCTGTTATTTAAAGCTTTAAAACTGATACCTCATGTATTTTAACCATCTTTATTCTTGTTTATGATGGGAGAACAAATCTGGTACCAGTTATTCCCTTATGGTTTGAAGCAGAAGTTTGAAAGTTGTTTGTGTCCTTAATAAAGATTTTATGACTAACTATAAATGTGCTTGGAGAAAACAATACAGTAGAAACTGAAATCTTTCTCACTGCCTCTCTCCCCCAAAACACACACACAACAACCATCTGCAAATTCTGAGCCCTATTACGGCTGGGTGTTCTTAAGTGGCTAAGGTTTGTACTTCAGTGGTGCTTTAGATTTTTTTTATGAGTTTTCATCAGTTAACAATTTGAGAAGATTGACATTAAAATCCAGAATTTCTATTTCTTTTTAAAAATGGGGAGATCTGGTAGCACCCAACAAGCATGGCAACAGTAGCCAGGAGCAGAGGGATGATTGCTTTCTTTAGAGAGGATATGTGCTTCCTGGTCTTCCACAGTCCCAAGCCGGTACATCTCAGTCTGTTATGTTGTCCATGTGATCCCTGCAGCTATGTGTGTGTATGATTTAGGCATGTGAGCAGATAACCTTACACACAGGTAGTATACTCACAATATCTAACATGATGGCACATTCTTCATGATGGCCTTAGTCCATGAATATACTCATTTTCCCAAGCTTCTTTTGGGGATGTAAACATCTGAAAAAGAGAGAGAAGGAAAGGGAAGAGAAGAGAGGAGAGGAGAGGAGAGGAGAGGAGAGGAGAGGAGAGGAGAGGAGAGGAGAGGAGAGGAGAGGAGAGGAGAGGAGAGGAGAGGAAAAGAAGAAAAGAAAAGAAAAGAAAAGAAAAGAAAAGAAAAGAAAAGAAAAGAAAAGAAAAGAAAAGAAAAGAAAAGAAAAGAAGAAGCAGAGATACGGAATGGAGTTGAATTTAGCTAGTGTACCTTGGTCTTCACCAGGTAGAAGTTCATCAGTAAGTGGGAAGGGGCCAGCCATGCTGTCTGCTCCCATTCTGATTCCATGATTAAGATATGTTTATGCCTTTCAGCCAACAAACCTCTTTCTTGCTTAAAAGCTTCTCAGACATTACTTTCCTGGAAATTCAATTTGGCCCTGCTCTGAGTTTTATACTCACGTTTTGTTTGAAAACTCAAAGAAATGAAAAACCATAATTGTTTTGGTTACGCAATAGGGAAATGGTCTTTGTGTTTTATAATCAAAGCATTGCTTTTTCTGGAGTGTGTGTGCATGCGTTTGTGTGTGTTTTGAGGGATAATAATGTTAATGAACATGTTTGAGATATTCACTGTGTATTAGGCACTCTGCTAAGCATTTTATATGAAAGCTAAAATTTTATCTTCAACGACAATGCTGTGAAGTTGGAATGAACGTTCTCCTCATTTTACAGATGAGAGTGAGTCGCACAGAGGTTAAATAGCTTGCCTGAGATCAAATGGCAAGTAAGTGGTGAAGTTAGAATTTGAAATCTCTGAATTGAAAATAAAATGTCTGAACCTAGTACTATCCAGGTGGTGCCCTTTGACTCCCTGGGTGTGGTGGTTGTGAGCAAGAGTGTCAGAGTCATGTTACGGATTCACCCAGCACCACTCGGACTCTAGCAAGTCTTTGGGTCACACAATCCAGAGGGGTCTTTCATACCTGGAGTTATGCTGTGTGGTGGGCCTGCTGACTCAAGTATGCACTATGAAAGGAGCCCCTTAAAGCATATGCCTCTTTAGAGTAGAAGTCAGCCAGACATGCAAATGAACCACAACGTGTCACAGTGAAATGTGCGCATCACATAGGAAGTAACTGTCACCCGCTGTGCTCTGCTCTTACTTAGCAGCTCTTCCCTTCACATTAGCCTCACAGTTCTTCATGGGGGCTTGAAGAAAACCCCTTTAATGCCAAAATGTCCTGGAAGACTTGTCTGAGGAGACCAGGTAAACCTCTAGGAGCGTTCTCTCTTCTCTCTCAGGGTCAGTAAACACGAAGGCTGGAAAGGGCCCAGGTAGATGATTTTGTCCAGTCCTCTTATTTCCCAAATGTGGCAACTGAAGTCCGGAGACAGAGTCTGACTTCCCAGCTACTAAGTCAGTGATGGCAGAGTTGAGTCCAGAACCTAGGCCCCAAGGCTCTTCAACACAGTGCTCTCTGCGAAGTATCATGGTGCCTCCGCAGGGCAGAACTTACGATCCGCTCAGAAGGTGACTCCACTCTACCTTCTGGCTGCAGGAGCTTAGGGAGAGCAACGCATCAAAAGAAGGAGCTGGTGGTGGGAAAACAACAGTGATGATTTAATCAAGAACCAAAATACCAAGTTATTGAAAATAGAGCTAACATTTCCCCTTCTATCACCCCAACTTGCACAGAAATTCTCAAACTGTCTCAAGAGACTGGAAATAAAGGGAAATGGAGGATATCATTTAATTTTTTGGTTATTTCTTTGATGATTAGAGCCAGGAAATAGAGAAATTAACATTGCGAGGCTCCTGAGGAGGACACACGGATGTAACACCTCTCTTGTTTCAATCCTTTGACAGGGTGCTTGCAGCTTGACACTCTTCTATGAGTAGTGAGCGCCCCACTGTTATAAACAAGGAAAATGGGCTCAGAGAAATGAACTTATTTTCCTAACTTCATACCCACTAAATTTAGAGGCAGGACCTAGAACCTCTGCATTTTCTGTCATTCCTTCTGTTGGATGTGCAATCACCAACATACCTAAACTTAAGGGAAACATCGTAATGGGAGGCCAGTTTTGAGAAGGGCCAGCTGGGATGTTATACCCATAGACAGATATAGGCTGAACAGCTGCAGGACTATGGCCAGTCCCTCAACTTTTCTAAGCTTTCATTTTCTCATCTGAAAATAACAATAATAGCTTCCTTGTGAGACTAATGTAAGGATCACATGGTTATCCTTACATTATATACAGTAGTTTTCATGTCCTAAATGTTCAAGAGATGTTATAGCTTGCTCTCTTCAATATCCTCTGGCAACAGTCAAAATATTCAAGAGTAACTAGAGCAAAAGATCTGTAACTGATTAGGTGTAATCAAGGTATCAGCAGAAATACCCGACCACGATCATGCTTCTCCATGGTGCTGTCATTTGCTCCCCTCTTTTGTGATTTTTCAGATATTCTTATTGCTGTGCAGTGAGGCAGAATGTGGCATTTCAACCTTCCCCAAGCCTCCCTATTAAATCCTTCAGATAAAACTTTGCCTCTGCTAACCTTGATATGCCACTATATAGTATATGTATGGGGATTAAAGAGAGAATGGTTGAAAAAATGGAGACTGTAATATTGTTCCTTTTCCCGAAGTTATAGCCTTTGGCACGTACTTACGTCAGCCATGCTTTTGCGTTTTGGAAATAGGAAACAGTTCCAAGAGGCTGTGTTGTGCATGCCAATGATAAATCGTAAACTCTAGTTAAAGATAAGAATATCTTTTATGGGCTTGATCACAGAAATGATCATAAGTGAAAGTATTTAGTAAACTGCCAAGAATTAATATAATGAATTGTAACCAGATTTAGTAGTAGAGGATGTTTTGGTGTGTCTGTCCAGCCTTTATTTCACCACCTTTCCAGAACTATCCACCAGCCCAAATGGGAGGGCTTTTGTAGCTTTGCATACGGATAATGACTGTTACTTTTTTCCTGGTTATAGCTGATTGGATCAGAAATGGACAGTGGACCCAATCTGGGCCAATGAATTTTTCTCCTAAGTGTTTAGGCCTAGGGTGGTAATCAATTAGCTGGAAGCCTAATGCCAGGAGGTGATGTGATTCTAGGGCTGGGCCCAGGATGTTCCACCATGTGTGAAAGAAGCTAGTGTGAAGAGACAAAAAATACGAAGTAGGAGCTTGAAGAGAAGTAGAGGCAAGTGACCCCATGGTCACAGGAAAATTAGCAATAGCCCCCTTGGTTCCTATGAATTGTTCAGTCCCTATTGCCTTTCTCTGGAGCCTAAGGGTTGTTGAGTTTTATGAGGTGCACATGGGTCCTTCCAACAGATTCTTGTTTTCGCACATGTGAATCCATTATTTGTACTGAAAATCTCTTTATTGAGCAGTGTCTACGATGATTAAGTGGTCAAGGTTATTATTCAGCCCCTCTGCAGTGGAAGTGTCATTCCGGAAGGATGAGTTTCCCATTCAGCAGTCCGAGGGGGCAGGGCCTCTGCCAGAATGCAGGTAGCTACAACCGTCTCTTTGTTCCAGCTCACCTGCCCTGTGGTTCTATTTTCCTTCCCACGTATGTGCGTTCTCCCAACTGAGGTGGAAGCTCCTTTAGGGAGATAACTCTCCCTATTTATCTTTTCATCCCCTGTAGCACCTGGACTGTGATGCTATTGAATTTGGTGATGGTGTTTATGCAAAAAGAGAAAGAAAAAAGATAAACTTTCTACTTTAATAATTTTCCATTTGGGCTAAACTTTTCTTGCTTTGATATAGGACTTTCTTTCTTTCTTTCTTTCTTTCTTTCTTTCTTTCTTTCTTTCCGGTTGTTTTTGTTGTTGTAAGCAATCCCTCCTCTCAGCTTTGTGTCAATGAGGAGATAGGTTTATTTAGTCAGTAATTTCCACTGCAGAAAAGCTTGAGCCCAGATTGCCCAGCAAAAGCAATATGTTCTGTTTTATTTTTATATTACATTATATTTATTTTAATTACAGTCTCCATCTGGTCAAAGATAGCACTAGGCATGGCAGTTGAAGAAACAAAGAGATATCTAACCATGATAATAACTGAGATTATTATTTTTAAAAAATTGTCCAGGGGTGCTATAACCTCTGGGCATGAGGCAAAAAAAAAAAAAAAAAACAATAACCTTCATGTTAGAGAGCTCTAGAAAGATTCTGGAGAGTGAGGTGAAGAAAAGTGGTCTAAGTCCAGACTCTGGGTCCCCTGAGTAGCTCCGGGGGGAATCTCGCATCCAGCCCACACCTGGAACAAGTTCTAGGACAGTGTGGGCTACGGTGTGAAGTGATACCTGTAACCCCTAAGCTATCTTGAGCTCTCATTGTTTCCAAAGTAGTTTCAGCAGGACATTAATACACAGTTTCAATCACATTTTATTAATAAACTTTAGAACAGACCCCATGGGAGGGGTCGTTTTCTTCTCATTTCAGATGTTTTGTAAAACTCTGCTGACAATTGGAGGTCTCCCAGATGAAGCTTTATATGTGCCTTATACTATGTCAGTGATTTAGTACACCGGAAACCAAATCCTAAAATTGGATGCTTGCAGTGAATAGCTGGGCACTCAGCTTCCAGGTTAGGATGCTATTATGAAGGGTTATTGGAGATGCTTAACATTTATTCTTGCTGTTAGGTCTGAACAAATGACCTGAAACCTATATGATTTTATTAACCAATGTCATCCCCACTAAATTCTATTTAAAAAAAAAAAAAAAGAAATACCAGTAAAAAGAATGGGAAAGGGGTGGGCTGGAAGATTGATTTAGTAAAGATTACCCTTCTTAGGTGGGGATAAACAATGTGGACAAGGGGAGTATATACTTGATTTCCGTATATTGAATAAAAAGAATATTTATTTTTAAAAAGTCTGAACAAATGATGGGACTCAAGGGGTGGGTGTACACATGGAAGTTTGCCAAAAATGAGTGGGTGGTGACATTTCCCTGACTATAATCCATTCCTTCTCCTCCTCCTCCTTCCAGTCTATCACTTCGGATAGTTTATGTTTCAGAAAACAAAAACCCATTGGAAAGCTGGCTTAATCAAATAATGGAATTTGTTGGCTCCCATACTGATGGATTCAGGGGTACATGGCTTTCTGTGTGGTTTGATGCAGATTCAACAGGGGTTCCATTGATTTCAAAGCCTTTTTCCCGCCTTCAGCATCAGACCTTTCCTTCAGGCCAGTCCCAGGCTCCAGTTCCAGGAATGGTTTCACAGCTCTGAGCAACTCTTCCTTTCTCCATGCCAGTCAGAAAAAGAGAAGGCATGTTTCTGAGTCTCTAATTGAGCCAAGAAAGCATTTTCCCCTGAAACCCTAAGGAAAAGTCTCCTTGTATTTATTGGTCCAGTTTGGGCATTTACTCACCTCTAAGTCCGTCCTTGTGCCTGGGAAATGGTGGATGGCCTTTGCAGATTAGCTGAAACTTATCAGAGCTCAGCCCTGGAACAGAGTGGGGTCATTTCCACTAGGAGTGGGGCTTTTCTCCGAAGGAAATCTGGGATGTTATCATCACGGAAGAGAAGGAAATGGATACAGGCAGTCAAATCCCAGGTACCTACTACACTATTCAGAGCCGTGACAAGTACCACTGCCCATTCCCTGCCCTAAATGAGCCCTTTCACCTGACAGTTACTACTCTTAATGCCAATTTCAACATATTTGCAGAATACTGAAAGAATACATGTAACAATAAAAGGCAGAAAAGGACAACTGGTATTCATCAGGTGGGGACTTTGTGTCCTGGGATGTCTGACCAGAATTGTTCTTGAAAGAGCACGCTACAACAGGGAGGATGGATTTAATAATTAGAATCAAGGCTGTCCCAGACACAGCTGATGCTCCACCTTTTTACCAGGCACAGGGGCGGGCGGGGGGGGGGGGGGGGGGGCCTTTCCCCAGCTGCTATGAGTGTTGGCTGCTAACAGCTTCCATTCATCCCATTCTCCAGAGGATTTGCTGTTGGCTGATGGGATCTGTTTTGCCTAGGGAGTTGACCCCTGACTCCCTCCCTTCCCACCCAGCCAATCAGTGACTAATGAATACGAAAGTCCCACCCCCTTTCCTAAAGCTAAGACAAAGCTGTACTGCTCCCTATATGTCTGGCCAAGGTTAGACATTAGCTGAGATCGCTTCCTCATTCCTCTCTGTCCCCTCCTTCTGATTCCCTCACTCCCTAGGGCTTCTTGCTGAAGAGCAGTCCCTCGATAAATTACACCACCCAATCTGTGACTCAGGCTCTGGTCTAGAGAACTTGACTTAACCCAGGGACCACTGGGTACAGAGCAGGAGAAAACAAAGCACAAACTTACAAACACATGGGAGTTTGGAGCTTTGGTGCAAGGTGGGTTTGGTGAACTAATGGGTTACAAGAATTAGAAGGTGCTTGAAATAATCAGGACTTAGCTGTTTCTATGTTACAGAACCCCCCTGCCGCCACCCCTGAAGTAACTGCAAAAGGGAGGATGCGTTACAAAGAACTGGGGTGCCACTGTGGACCCAAGGGCTGCCGGTAAGGCTCAGTGGAAGGTCACCCACAGTGTCAAGAGGAGTTTCTCCTCTGCTCCTCTTTCATCTCTGTACCTCTTTCATTGTTTTCTGCTCCACTCCCCAGCCACGTGGGACGAAAACGCAGTCATGCCAGAGCTCTGAATGTTTCTCTCTTGTGTCCTGGAGTGTGGACTGGACTCCAGTGTCCCAATGTTTTGTTCTAAGAGAAAAAATTTGATTGGCCCACCTGTATCACATAAGCCCTGACCAATCAATTGTATCCAGGAAACAAAGGCTTGGGGTGGATGTAGCACTGTGCAGACACATCCTAGAAGCCTGTCCTGTGGCCACATAGAAGAGAAGAGACAATTCTCCAAGGAAGGCCATTGGTCAGAGAATATTATGGGTTTCGACTATGCTAAGAAGAGTAACACGCCCAGAGAGTGTTATTTCATGAACTCTACCACCCTGAAGGTGATTTCTAGCTCTGTTCTAATCACAACAGTTATTAATGATGGAGGCAGTGTACTGATTGAATTTAGGGGACACTTCAAGCTGGGAGGAATAGCTAATATTTAAGTGATGAAACAGGGATATTGATAGAGTTTGGTAGATTTAAATAGTGCCCCAAACAATAAGATTATAGGTAAGGGGATAAATAAAGAACTTGAATTAGGTTAATGATTTATTCTTTTGTTAATAATAAGATGGGAGAAACATGACTTGACAATGGTTAATAAAAAACAAAACAAAACAGAATCTAGGCATTCTAGTGGACCCTGAGCTGGTTGTAGCATGACTTGGCTTCCAACAAAGGTTTCACCATCTCAGGCTGCACTGAACAGAAGTCAGAGTAGGTGCCACAGGTGTGGGAGAAAGTAGATCCCACTGCATTCTGTGCTTGTCAGAGGTGTGTTCAGTTCTAGGGTCCATGCTTGGTGGTCTTAGAAACCCAAACTCAAAAAGTTGAAGGAATGCATATTTATTTAGCACCTACTACTTACTAGACACTACAGACAGATTTTAGAATTCATCCACTAGATCAGATGGGTCATTGGGAAATATAATCTTATGAGAAATGGAACCAAGAATGTTTTGACCAGAGGAGAGAAGACTTCTGGAAGTAACAGGATAGCTGGGGTCAGATATTCGGTAGGTCATCGTAGGGAAGAAGCAATAAGTCTTGTCTCTGCTATTCAAGAGTGTAAAGAAGCACATGAAGTGTTGAGTGGAGAGAGGCAGAGACAAGTTTGTGCTGAAAAGGAAGGAGCTTGCTAATGTTTAGAGATGTGCTATGTGAGGGAATGGGTTTTCTTCTCAAAAGCCTACACAGTCCCTTCATGTGTCCAAGAGAGACTAAAGACTATCGATTATTATGCTAGCTACCACTTATTGAATACAATCATCCCTTGGTATCTGTGGGGATTGGTTCCAAGATCCTCCTCTGATACCAAATCTGCAGATGTTCAAGTTCCTAGTGTACAATGGTATAGTACATATAACCTGCACATGCCTTCCATACACTTTAAATCATCCTTAGATTACCTGTAATACCTAATACAATGTAAATTTTACATAAATAATTATACTGTATCATTCAGGGAACAATGGGGGGAAAGTATGTACGCGTTCAGTCAGTGCAGAGGCAACCACTGTAGGCTTAACTACATAGGGTTGGTGTTTGGTTTTTACAGATTATTTGTTGTTTTTACAGAGGTCCATTGCTAAAATATTAGAGTTTGGACCAGATAATTTTAGGTGTTTTTTTAGTCCTGCGCATTGAAGCTTAAAAAAACAACAACAGAAGAAAATACTTACTGCAGATCTGAGGGCTGACTCGGTGCAAACAGTACCACCAGCAAGAACCACAGAAAAAACCTAGGTCAGTAATATGTTTGTGTAAAAGATGCCTCAATACCTTCCCCGCCAATCTGCCTGCACTGGCCTGAGAAAGTCATCTCTGACTTCTAGAGATTCAAAAGCAGCAGGCTGGCACACTCTGGAACGGGGCAATCTGGGTTTCCCTGGTGAACCTCACTAACTTTCTGTCTGGGATAGAACAGAGAGAACACTGTCCCACATGCTTGCTGAATTTGAAGGAGGTGCTTTTTACGTTTGTGCCATTTCTATACAAGGGAGACACCGTTTTTGGTGAAAACCTTGTGCAATTCTGGCACTACCTCCTCCATCTTCCTGGCTGGTATTTGCAAGTATAAATATGGTTAGTGATATACCATTCCTGCCAGATGGTCAATAGGAACTACATGGATTCAGATATGGGAGCATCAGACAAATGCTTGATTCCTTTGATTGAGACTCAAACATCAAGCTATTTTCAGAAAATAATTTACTTCTGAGGATTCATAAACATTAGAGAAGTACACAGAAGTGACCAGTGCAGAAAAATGAAACAAGAATGGGCTTAGCCCGGACCATGCGTTGTTCTCACCAGGGGAGGTGACGGGCACCTCGCTCGTCCAGGGCTGGTCCACTCTTGTGCTCTGTCTGGGACACCCATTAGCAGGAGGGCTGCAGAGAGGGGATGTGCCTTTCCTCTGAGATCTTCCCAGCGTTAACTCATGTTGTGTGTAGAACTTTACTGCCTCACTGGATCTGCTGAGAAGCTTTCCCGATCATTTTCATGGCCTCCATGGTCAACACTGCGTTCCTCTCGTAAAGCCGCCTTTTGCGGTGGGCTGAGCACTCTGTCCTGTGCTGCCCGGAGGTGTCTTCCTTTCACTCCTGCTGTGCACTGAGTCTCCACAGCACGTGCCCACACGTTGGGTGGTCCTCCCGGCCTCTCTCCCTGCCTCTGTCACTAGTTATTAATAGTGCTCCTTGAGCGGTCACCACCCACACTGACCCATCTAGTTCCGCACTCTGACACTTTCTCGCTCTACAAGATAGCCACTTCTTCCTACTCGCCCAGAAAGCAGCCCGGCTCTTGTTCAGAAGGGCTGGTCTCTTGGAAGAACATCATCCCAACCTTCAGAACTAAATTTCATCAGTGAGTTTTTTCGTTTGCTTGTTTGTTTTCTAACTTTTAAAGCATCACTTGGCTGCGGTGAAGGCAGGCGTATTTCAAGGGCTATAAGCAAAGTGTAGAAACATGACTGTGTGCGTTCATTGTCTACTCTCCACAGGCTCCAAGTGAGAATTACTTCGAGTTAGGCAAGGGGGTAGAATAAAGACAGAGTTTTACGGAAGAAAGGATTTGCAGAGAACGGGGAACAGAGTTCCACTGGAAGAGGGTTAAGGAAGAAAACCGCAACTAGGTGTCTACGAAGATTAAAGGGAAGCCACTTGCAGACTCTGGAGGAGTTCAAAGACGTTTGAAGGCTGGCCTCTGTTTCTTTGAGTATCATTTTCCTTTGCGCAGATTCCCAAGCAATCCACCTGGCTGACCTTGCAGCTCCGTCATTCACATGGAGATCTCTGGCAAAGTCCAAGGAGCTACAAACAAAAAAATATAAATAAGAACTCTGGGAACAGAGAGTTAGCTCCCAAGCTATGAACACATCCAGTAAATTCTGCAACGTTACTGAAAAGCCCTGGCAGGCCTCCTGGCCCTGACCTTACTGGGTCTGATCACCGCTATAAATGGGCCTGTGTAACCAGCAGCCCCGTCAATGGCCTCATCCAGGGGAAAGATATCTGCCCACCTTCTCTTCATTCCTCTGTCCCTAGGTCTGTTCTGAGATGTCATTGTCAGGCCTTGGGAATTACAGTATCTCTCTGCCTTATTAGTAGTGTAATCAGCACAAATGCATTTCTTGTGTGTCTGTGTGTGTATGCGTGTCACACAGTGATTCTGCCAATAGCCAGGATTCTCCTTTCTCCCGTCCCCTCCCCCTCCCCCCACAGGGCCATCCCCTCGCTGCCTGGAATCCAGGTCCAGCCTTGGAAACAGCCCTGCATCTCAGGGCAGAGACTGCTTGGCTATACTCTTTATCTTGAACAAGGACACTTTTCATTTTAAAAAAGGGAAGATATTTTATATCCCCCTGAATTAGAAGAATGAATATTTTTTGTGAACTTGGAAATTAAAATGTAGACAATACATGTCCTTTGATTTCCTTTTATTAATCTTCAGAGGTGAACCTGGAAACAGTTGTCAGTATAGCTCCCGGCCTGGAGGCATCGACACTCTACCGATAGCAACGCCAAGTGCGTCTGTCTGGCATCTTGAAGGGCTCCCTCCCACTTCCCCGCACCCTCCCTCTACTGCCGCCTCTCTACCCTGTTTACAGTGACTTTGAGGGCGGGAAGAAGCATTTTGAGGTGACACTTGAGCAGCTGTGTGGTCTGGAATGTATTATAATATTATGTCTCAATTACAATAGTCTTTGGTTGGCACGGGGTGGCAGGCAGAGCCCGGTGCAGCCTTAGAGCGCACTGCCATCTCCTGGAAAGCCCTCAACACACGAGGCCTGCCGACATGGCTCCTCCAGTGTCCCCAGTTGGAAAACAAAGCCTTGGTCACGGTCTATCTTTAGCACCAAATATCTGGGTGCACAGAGCCCTCTTCACCTGCCCCTTCCAACTGGAATGTGCCAACTCCTGCAGGAAACAGAAAGGTGTTGCAATTGGCATCTTAATTAAAAACAAGTAACTAGGTTGGGGAGGCCACTGGTGCTGAGTCTCCTGCCTTCTGCTCCCGAGGTTGGTAACAGACGCTGCTTCCTGTAAATGAGAGCCTGGCGCTGGTACAATCCTGCCCTCGGGATCTTCAGAAGAAGCTGCGGCCTTATTTACACCATTAAGGACGGTATCGGGGACCTTGAGGCAGAAGTCACCTGCTCAGGCTGAGCCCCAGAGAGCGGACAGCCCTGAGTTCTTCAGCCCCTTTGCTCCATAGCAATTGTTTATCGAGATCCCGCCTTGTAGGCGAGCTGGGGTAACTAATGACACATATTCAGAAAGCACTGATTCCACAGGAAAGCACCTATGAGTTTCCATTTAAGCACACAGCCTAGGCAGAGCTGTCTTTAGCTCCAAATGCCTGGCTACACGGGGCCATCCTCTGCTGCTTCCAGTTGGAATGTGCCTTCGGGGAGCAGTGGGTTTTCTAAAGCACAGCTTTACTGGTTAGAGTGGGTTCATTATCAGGCTTTGGCTAGACCAAAATGCATTCGGGAAGATACCCATCTCATCATGATGAATGAGAATGGGGTATCAGATTTCTCTACCAACAGCTTTCCTTTGAAATACCAAATACATGGTTGATTATCTGCATAAAGACCCAGAAGAAAATATTCTCGTTAACCGACTTCACTGACCTCAGATAATTAACTGGATTGCTTAAAGTCAACGAGTGTCCCTTGAAATCGGTAGTTCTTATCTTTTGGAAGGCATTTTGAAAAAAATCTAAAAATTGACACATTGTTTCCCCAAAAGGGTGCATACAGGTTGTAGGGCATGATTTAATAAAGTCCATGGGGCTTCATCACCACCATTGCCAAAGCCACAGTGACCTACACAACACTCGCTTAAAAACAACTTTGCAGCTAGACTTCGTTATAAGCCTAGGTTTAGAGTTTTGGGCCTCCTGGTTATCTTGGGCAGAAGTGGGAGCCATTGGAACGTTTGCAAATGAGCTGACCCTTGAGTTTATACCAACAAGGAATGGTCAAGGGTATTTCCCCTTCCCTTGCACTTGCTGGCCTCATATTGAAAGCAGGTTTAAATGTTCATCCGTTGAAAATCCCAGATCCACAGAGGCACACATCTGAACAGCTCTGATAACACCTTGCTTTAGCCGAGTTCCAGGAAAACAAAGCTCAGTCAAGGGTTCTGCCACTGCACCTGTTTGGACATATTCTTTGCCTTTGCCCCTGGGGAGCAATGCTAATGAAAGTGATTTGGAAGCACAGCCTTCCACATGGCATGAAAATCAGACATCACCTCTTCTGACAAGGTCACAGGTGTAGCCCCGCAACCCTCCCAGGGGACTCCAGTGTCTGAAACAAAGTGCAAACCTCATGGCACAAAAGTGAGATCAATTGTATGACCTACATCAAAATAGTGAAATACAGGATTGAGTCCCAGGATTTGGGCATCTAACCCAGGGCTTGAGTCTTTGGCCCCTTATTTTCATTTGTATCATCGGCTCCTGGAAGGAAGCCTGTTGTCTTCCCTTTTGAATCTGTTGGCAGAGGCTGTGTGGCCACATGTGCAGTTTCTGATGGGAGCTTCCAAAGAAGTTTTCACCCTCCAGCTTTCCTTCTGCCTGGGGACTCATGCTTGTTTCTTTCTCTGAAAGTGATGGAAATGGTAGAGACTCATATTCATAGAGTTTTTTTGTGGGGGAAGGGATTGCATCAGTTGAAATCTCATCTCTTCCCACTTAGCAGATGGGAACACTGAAGCACACATAGATGTAAATAATGAACACAAACCTGGCACTTAGTAGTAATGATAACAGGTAGGTACTGACTGGTTCTTGTGTATCACTTCATATGCATTATCTCGTTTACTCTCCTCAACAACCCTATAAAGAGGTACAGTTATGATCCCTTCTTTTCAGGTTATTTGACAGAAAATTTTCAAATTGAAAGATGATCCAGTTAGTTATTGCTGTATTAATGCTGTGTAACAACAACTGCAAATTCTCAGTGGCATACAACAGTAAACACACTTAGGCCATGTGTCCCTGGGTTTGCAGGAGGCTGGCTGATTCAGCTGGGGCGATCCTGTTCCATGTGTCTTCCATCCTTCTCAGACCAGTGGGCTAGGTACATTCTTCCCATGGTGGTGGTAGAGAGGAAAACAGCAAAGTAAAACACAGGAGGCTACCTAAGTCTTAGGCTAAGAACTAGCACAGGGACACTTCCACCTGTATAAAGATTAGCTAAAGCAAGTCGCATGGGTAAGCCCAAAGTCAAGCATGAAACCATGTCAAGGTGGATGTAAGGAAAAGTGAAGAACTAGAACCCAAACTAGGTAAGAGGCAGAGCTGGAATTTGAACAGAGGCAGCCTGGTTTTAAAACCCAAGTTCTTAAGTACATTATATCATGGAGACTTAACCAAGGGCTGCTCTTGTTACCTTAAAAACTCAGCTGTCCCTCCAAACACTGGGTGGATTAATGTAGACAAACAAATGAGAATAGGAGAGGGAAACTATTAATAAGATGACGTGATAGAAGAAGAAATTGGACAGAGAAAGAAGTAACTGTAGCAGTAAATTACAATTAACCAATGTTTACTGTTCACAGAATACTTGCTCATATTTTAGGTCACCCTGTCAGAGCGCATGAACACACTATCCCACTTCTAAGCATTGGTCTGAGCATCAGTCTGAGCATCTTCTGAGCATCGGTATTGGCATGTGCCCAGTGTTTTGAGACTCAAAGTTACTTTTAAGTAGTAATTTGGGCCATGTACCCCATTGTGGTAGTGTGCCTAACTTTAGATAGATCAGGGTCACTTGGAAAGGGTGCAGGGACCCTGCCCATCAGGGTTCTACCTTCCAAGGAGCAGCAGATCTGTTGATGTGGCCCATGCATCTGTGTTTTAACATGCTTTCCAGGTGCGGGTACACCAAACAAAGGGATGATTCACATCCGGGGTAGGGCAGAATAGGGCTGTATGAGATTTCATCATGCTACTCAGAAAGGTGTGCAATTTTAAAAGTTATGAATTATTTATTTCTGGAATTTTTCACTCAATATTTTTGGACTGCAGCTGAATGCAGGTAACTGAAACAGGAGAAAGCAAAACCACAAATAAGGTAGAGGGGGAACTACTGTACTTCCTAAATTTTCAAGAGCATCAAATCACCTAGGGATTTTGTTGAACCTATGCTCTGATGCCCAAGAATTAAAGTTTTAACAAGTTTTCACATAAGAGTGATGCTACTGGTCCGTGAACAACACTGGCTAGTCGGGGCCTGGAGGAGAAAATAAGAAGCGTTCAGGAGTGCAGGGAAATCGGTGCCGGGGCCAGAAGAGCACCTCCAGACCCACCACCCACATCTCTCGCCAGATCAGACACAAGTCTGTGTCTATCCAATTCACATATCAAGCTTGAAGGACAAATTTTATTTGAAATAAGAATTCTGCTGCAAAACAAATCTTTGAAGCAGCCGCATTACAGAAAGCAGTCAACCTTTCAAGTGATAGACTTGCAAACCTAATTATAAAATAAATGTCATAGGGTAAATTAGCATACATGCAGGAAGAAGCTGGTGGATATTATGTTTTTTAACTCCTATGAAGCTCTATCAAGTTTCCATGTTGAATGAAATTTTGAGGCATGAGATTGAAAGGAAGGTTGTGACCAGAGCCCTCATTTAAAGTCAGAAAACAAACCCTAAGTTTGAACTGACACTTCAGCGTGACAATTTTGCATTTTCTGCTTCCTGTCTGAAACTAAATGGCTCCTCATTTTTTTCATGCTCCCCGCTTCTGGCCCCATGGATCCTAAAGGCCATTTTCAGCATCGGTCTGTTAGACCTCTCTAGGTGGAGATGAAACAAAGATGACTTCAGACAAATTCTCATGATCTAGTCCTTCCACAGTTCTCCTAATCAGCCACTCAGCAATGTCAACCATCCTTTTTAAACACCATATTCAAAGAGACCTCACATGGACTCTTTGTAAACACCTATAATTTCTATTCCTTTGTTTACATTTCTGTGGCCACCAATTCAAGTCTATTCAATTTATATGTTCAATTTAGGTATGTTTTCTGAACCGTTTGCCTCAGATTTGTTCCCTTCAACTTTCCAATTCTAACTCATCTTTCCAGTCTAACCTTTACATGACATGTATTTATTTACTCTCCCTAGCAAAAACATGGGTTCTCCTGCTGCCCATAGAGATAATGTCTAAACTCCCGTCTGACATTCAGGGCCTTTAACCACCTGACTCCAGTTTGACTTTCTACCTCAGCTTCTTAGGATCCTCCACCTCGTCAACTGGGCTTTGCTTTTTGCGGGGGACAGGGGTCAATCCCATGAATAGACATTACTCTTTGTCTCCTCTGTGTTTCTGTGCTTGCTTTTGAGCCACCTATGTAAAGAGAAAAGACCCTTTTCAACCTTTGATTTGCATCATTATTTTAGGGCTGGATGGCACAAATGTGTTTTTAAAGAAGAACAATTCTCAGAGAAAGAACTTAATAAGAGCTCCATGGGAAAAAGAATACACAGGTAAGAAAGGAGATAATATACTTCCCATTTAAGCTCTTTGGATCTTTACTTTACTAATATTATTATTATTTTAAATAAATGACTTCTGGGAAAGAAAGAAAATTCATTTTTCAGGGTAGCTAAGCAAAGACTATGCTTGATTGCAGCAGAGTGGAAAACTGTTATAAGTCACTATTATTAGTCTTTTCATAACACCACATACTTTAAAATTTATAAATCTATAAAGGCTCATCTTTTTTACTGCATTTCAGTAGAAATCAAACTGGAAATGCATATGTTTTCCTGAAGTAATAGTCTTATCTGGAACAAGATACCTCATGTTCTGGAATGATAACATCTTCTAGGGAAGAATCTATCTGTCCACATGACATTGTGAGCCCCAAGCACATTCTGAAAGGTAAAGCACAGTGCTAGTTTTATTAAAGATCATTTTAGAACATTAAGAATTTCCTAAATATTGTGTTTTGAAAATAATTCCCAAAGGATGTTGTCTTCCACTGAGTTCCCTAGATGTAGACTCAGAAGTAAGGATTCACGTACAAGTGGCTCACTCAGGAGGGGCTCCCAAGAGACATCAATGAGGGAGTGGGGGCCCTGGGACAGGGGAAAGGAGGAAGCCACGCATGGCTGCAACCTCAGCGAGAGTGCTTTGGAGGGTAACTTCCACCTTATCCCACGGGATCTCTGGAACACGAGCTGTACTTCAGAGTTTTCCCCAACTCACTGCAAAGGGACCGGGCTTCTTTACTCCTGGACCCATCAGTTACCATCCAGACAGCGGTGGGGGTTTCTGGTGGTAGCCGCAGGCATGTGCAGTCAGCCAAGGGAGGTCATTAGAGAGAGAGTCGCATATGTGTGAGCTGTGGGAGGCTGAAAACATGTCAAGGACAGAGAGAGGCGACAGAAGCGTCCTGAAAGGTCTGGATGAAGCACAGGCAGTGGGCACCAGACAGTACTTCTGACATCCTGGAACCAGAGAATCGCTCTTCCAAGAACTTATTTGACCAGTCAATAATGACCGAGAACAGAGTGACTGTAGGCATGCTGGTCACTTTCTCTTTGTTTCAGCTTCTTCATCAAATAAATGAAAGTACCTAACTCAGGTTTTTAGGAGTATGACACAAGGTAATACACATAAAAGTATTTTGATCACTACATATAGTAATGGAAACTAATAAGGATTAATTTCAGGATTTTGAAACTCATATGTAGTATCATAGTTTTAACAGTTAGGCAGTAAGCTTCTTTTATTGCCATAATAAATTTATGCCTGATTCAAATTACATGCAGAAGGTGAGAATAATACTGGGGGGATATGAAGAATGTTATTTCCATAACATCAAGAGATTAGTAAACTGCATAAGAAAAGGAAGGGAAATAGAAACTTGGTCATACATAGTGGAAACAAACAAAAAAAAACAAACTCATTTTGGTACTAATGCAGAAAAAGTTGGATCTAGAAGCTTGAATACCATTTGAATTCATCATTTTGCATCGTTTTAAACTCTAAATTTACTTATAAGTCAAGAAGATCTAGATCTTTTATAGAAATAGCTATGAAGAAAAGCACTGGCAGAGTTTGGTGAAAGGAAAGACATAGTAATGGAAGTTTCAGTATGTTCAAACTTTCTAAAAAAAATTAAAGAAAAGGCATCTCAGTGTCACCTTTATTAGCACCAAGATAGTATTATGTTGAACCGTATAAAATCACCAATACTTGGACATTTTCGACCTATGAAAACAGCAGTTTCATCTTATTCAACCTAATATGTGAAACCTGTTGGGAGACAGTCTCTTATGGGCCTCTCTTGCTCTTACACTTCTTGCGGGTAATGCTAAAATACAAGGAAGGTCCTGGCCACTCGGTACCTGGCCCATTTCTCAGAGTTGCGTTTACAGCCAGGAAGGAACCATGTGTGATGAGGAAATGTGTCCTTAGACCAGGCTTGCTTACTGCTTGCTATAAAAGCAGTGATGCCTTTGAGCCCAGGATTTCTCTCCTGTAATGCAATTCACTGCATTTGCAGGTACTACCTGGGCTCTCGCACCACCTGGTTGGAACTTCGGAGCAAGGGGACTCAATGTAAATGCCCTGATGCTTGTGCTGAGTCCTGGACTACGAGTAATAATGCCCTTTGTCTCCGACTCAGGGGTCGCACGTCTTCGAACATCCGTGGAACAGCAACAAATTAACTTCTTAGCTTTAAAGTAAAATCAAATCTCAGACCCCAAAAAGCCACAATGTAGAATAATCTCAAATGGTTTTAGTTGCATCAGTTGTGAAATTTTCCCCAACTATTGCCATTGAAGACCAGGAAAATGTCCTTAAAAAAGATCAGTGTGGTCATTCATCACCTATCTATCTTTGTCCTTAGATCCTTCCCCGGAAAATTTAAAAAACATGTCACAGTCCACAGTCTTCCATACCCTTAGAGCCATGTGAAGTCCCCCGAGGAAGTTATGACTGTGTCTCAGACTCTTGGAAGAATCCATGTGGGAGGTTTCATGTAAGCTACTCACTTGCATTTCTATCTGTTCCCTCCAACTTTATTCGGCCATGGGCTCCATCTTTAGACATGAGTTAAGTTTTGTAGATCAGAACTCCTATAGTACTCAGAGGGCCAAATTGTTAAGACACAGTCTTAGAAACCAAAACATAGGCTAGATTAAGGCTCATAACCTGACTCTGTAGGCTCAGCTCCCTGCTTTCTTCTTCAAAATGACGTTGGTGGCCACATTCCTTTTCTCCCCTCCCAGACTGACCGTTGATGAAACCCAACCATTTTCTCCCGACAATGCTACTGTTGTGGAGTTGGCATTTTTATGTAAATAGCTGTCGTCTGATTCATTAAGCCTCATTGCCTCTGACATTTTCCTTTTTGACCCTTATCAGCTGTACTTGGGCAAAATGCAAAGAACTAGAAGGACAAAGAAAGGCAATAAAAGGGTTACAACCAAGTAGTGTATTGTGTCCCTGACCAACAAGGAAACTTGGGAATGGGTGACTGAACACCCAAGGATGCCCTGTCACTCAGTCAGCGCTGCAACATTTGTTCAAAGCTTGACAAGTGAGCACTTAGCACCATTTCAAGGTGTCATGTAGAGATACATAGGAAATGACAGCCATAGATGCTATTTTAAGAGCACTTGCAGTTTAATAGACAAGATAGCACAATTAAATACCTGTATACATGTAAGCATATAATTTGACCCTTGCTTACCTCTCTAATTACTCATTATTCCTCATCATAGCACCTGTCACAAGCTGCACTGTTTAGCTTATCTACCTGTGTTCTTGATTACTATGGCCCCCTGAGCTGAGATTTGCCTGATAGGCAACAGTATGTCCATTCCAATTGTTTATGGCCAGCACCCCCAGTCTCACCCCCTAAACTCACAGGAATAGGAATTCCAAGAGGACAGGGGCTACGTCTGCCTCATTCAGCATTGTAATCCCAGAGCTTAGCAACATCTACACAATAGACTGTCCAAAAAATTATTTGCACAAATAAATAAGCAAATAAATAAAATCAGCAACAGATATGTAGAGATTATACAACTTATCTTCTGAATGCTGTTTCAGTAACACAAAATTATGTGCAAACCTGGTTCAAAGGCATAACAAAATTTTCAAAGAATTCCGATAGGAAAAAAGTCTCCCAACCCCAGGACAGCTTCCCTAAAACTGACTGTGGATGCAGATGTGAGCGTAGCCAAGACCAGCCAAGCTGGGCCTAACTGACTGATGGATTCATGACTCTTTGAACTTTAGAGAAGTTAGGTTTGCAGCATTGTAGCAGCAATAACTAATAGTATACTCTTCAAAAGTAATAAAAAATTACTTATCAGCAAAACAAGCATCCCAATTCAAACATGGTTTATCTTTATTGAAATAGTATTTTTATTTATGTTATTTATTTCCTCTGTGGCCACAGAGAAACACCTTCTCTGCAACCACATCATGCCGTCGGGGCTGAGCAGGCCTGGGTGGGGTGGACTCAGAAAAGAGACCTGAAGGGCACTAGCAGGCTCAGCACCACAGTGGTAGACGTTACCTTCCCGGCGCTGTTCGAGGGCCAGTATTTGGCATAGACGTCATCCAGGATGGAAAGCACAGCCTCCATGGTCTCCTCACAGGTGTCCTGAATCTGAGCTTCTGGCAGAACAAACTGATGTGTGCCATTGTCCCTCAGCTCAAATGTGTATGAGAAGGGGATCCCAATGTCCTTAGCCCAGTCTCTTGAAGACCCTGATAGAGGGTCTACAAACAAAACCATGAAGGCAGAGTTAGAAATTGTACAGTGAAAGCACAGATTTCTGTCAGCCATTCCAGGAGTAAAGGTACAATCCAGAAAAATAAACAACTCCTTCATGTTAGGGTCTCCTGGCTAGCTGTCTTCTCCCTCCCCGTGATATGAAGCCCCCGTAGGGTGGGAATGACTCTCGCATGGCCTCTCTGTCTCCCTCCACCAGTCCCCGCTGCCCCCTCAGCACCTAGGATTATGCCTGGCACACAGCAGAGGTTTAGTGAAAGTTTCTCAGCTGAATCAAAGACTGGAAAATCTAATATTTTAAGACAAGAGTAAATTGACATATAAAGGAACAGAAACAAAATGGCCATCGGGAAAAATATTATGCAAATATTATCTAGGTGGCCATCTGGTGGGTGGAAGAAATGGTAGTAGGTGATGAGGAAAAGCAGTGTGCACTTCTTTCAACTAAATTATTTCTTTTCTTTTGCTTTTTTAGATCTTTTCTCCAGGCCCCACCTGCTCTGCTTGCTGAGCCTGATGGGTTCTTTGGGAACCAAATCAACAGACCAAAGCTCATTGGAAAACGTCCTTCACGTTAACCCTTGTGCCTTCTCCCTGCCAGCTCTTTTTAACTGAAGCCAGAGGGAGTTCTGGTCTTAGCCAGTGTATTAATTTTTTCTTTGAGCTCACACCTTATCCCTGGAGAGCATAATTCTGGATTTGTGCAGACTCCCTTTTATCTCCGGCCATTTTGATTTGTAAAACTTCCTGTTGATCCCGGGAACTCTCTTCTCCCTCTCCCGCCTGCCCCACTCCCCAAAGTTCACTGACTTCTTCGGTGCCTTGGATACTATTGAAGAGGTGAAAAAAAGACACTTACATAAAGTGTCTGCACTCGCTCCAACTCTATAATTGGTTCCATGCTTTGCTTTCAGTGCATTTGCTGCCTTCTGTCCAACTTGGATCTGGAGGTGGGAAATGCAGAGACAGATATCTGGTGTTAAAAATAAAACCAGCAATCCAGAGGGTTTGGTATTTTGTCCAAATCCATCTTAAGAGTTCCAGACCAGCTTTCTCACTTCCCGTTGGACATCTATACCAAGGTAGCCTGCTGCTACCTCAGACTCAACACACTCAAACCCAGTAAGTGGGGGAGTTTTCATATTTCTGGCTTACCATGTTCCTCCAAAAAGTGAAAAATCATCTTTGATCCTTCTTCTTTCAAACAGTTAGCAAGTTTTAGTTCTAGGGCTGTCACCCTATTTTAGTCTCATTACCTCTGAAATGGACTATTGTCATCTTCTAAGGTGGTTGATTACAGCCCTGGCATGTGTAGGGGAGGATAGAGCATGGGATGGGATATGAGGTTGATATGGGAAGCATTCAAATGGAAAGAATCTGAGCCCCTGAAACATTAGAATTCTTACAGCTATTCCAATTTCAGAGCTGTTTAGAACAAGGCTATGTATAGTTATGTTTCCCCTGCATAGTGATTGCCAAGTTGTCTATCACACAGCATAATATTTATCATGATTTCTACACATTGATGGTTTTGTAAATATATAGAGATTAATTACCAGACTCAGTAGTTGTAAATAACACTAGAAATGGAAACCCCCTTGAAGAGTTGGCTTGACTGTGTCTTTGTGCGCTCTAGCAAAGCTCACCCCCAAGAACCTAAAACCGCTGTTAGCTGGCTTCAGTTAGGTTCAGACAAGGCGGGATCATTTTTACACTGTCCTTTAGTTGAAAATTCTTGAAATGACTGTGTATGCTAACTCTTCAGCACCCGAGACTGTAAGAGACACCTAATTACAGAATCTTTCTCAATTCAGTTCACCAATTTCTGCATATAATACTAAAAGTTTGTCTGTCATTCCCATCTTAGTTACCTTCCAGTAACTTCCAATAATGGTGACATCATAGCTCCAGGCCTCTCCTGCCTTCTTGCCCCCATTAGCCTGTGGCCAGAGGCCTCTAACCAGATGGCCAATTAGCAGCAGAAGACTCTCCAACCTTTCTCGATCTTGCAAAATGGTCACATAGTATCTGTTTTGCTGAACCAAGATGGGAATGAGAAATTCCATAGAAAAATACTGGAATACGTGGGCCTCTTTTTTCTGCTAGTGGAAAGCTTGTCCAATCAAAGACCTACAATGGCCTATCTTTGATGGTTCATTTATGTTTGTCACAGATACCGTTAAGTAGGAAGTAAACATCCATGACAAATACCACAAACTGAAGCATAAGGAGGGCTCTGGGTCTGTCAACTGAAATCTCTGTTTCTGCAGACTTTTTAAGTGAAGAAATGGAACTTCTAGTGCTAAGAAATGAGGGGGAACTAGGACACAGTGCAATGAGTATCAAAACTGATAACGGTTCCCAGAAGGTATGAACACGGCCTGAGCCAGTGCAAGGTGGTCAGATGAATGTAACCCCTGGAGTCTGAAGGTATCAGTTGCAGCCCCGGCTCCACCATTCACTGTCCACAGGAGCTCTGGAAATGTAGAAAACTCGAGGTCTCGATTTCTACATCTCCAAAGGGAGCTTGTTGTATTGTCATGAGGGTCAGATGAGATAATGACTATAAAATCCTTTTGTAAATTACGAAGTCCAAGGCAAATATTAGTTATTTCACATATCTTGCAAAATGATCACATAGTACGAAGTCCAAAAACTTTGCAAGAGAGAGAGTGAGAGTACCACTACATATTTTTGACTACTGGGGAAAAGACCACCTCCAGCAAATCTCTGTGGTGCTTTCCCTTTTTGTGCCCAGACTTGTGTTTTATGGGTCTTGCTCCAGTGGAAGAGAGGCAGGGTGTGCCAGAGAACCCATGGGTCCCCAGGCCTCTGTAACCTTAAGAACGGAGTAAGCTTAGTCTCCATCCGTCCCAGCAGGTGTTGCTAATGAAGAGTTCCCTTTAAAAAATACAAGCATAAAATAACAAGTGGTGGTCAGAATGTGGAAAAATTAGGACCCTCGAGCACTGTTGGTGGAAATTAAAAGATGGTACAACTGCCATCAAAAACAGTTTGATGGTTCCTTGATAAATTAAAAATAGAATGGCCGTGCATCCATTTTTGCTTATATACTCAAAAGAATTAAAAGTGGGATCTTGGAAGATACTGTACACCTATGTTCACAGCAGTATTTTTTGAAACAGCCAAAAGGTGGGAGCAAGTCAAATGCCCGTTGATAGATAACAAAGGAAATGTGCTCTATAATACAATGTAAGATTATTTACCCTTAACATGGAAGGAACCTCTGACACAATACAACATGAATGAACCTTGAGAACATTATGCTAAGTGAGATAAACCAGTCACAAAAAGATGGCTGCTATGTGGTCCCAGTTACATGAGGCATCGAGAGTGGCCAAACTCATAGAAAAAGAAAGCAGAATGGCGATTTCCAGGGGCAAGGGGTCAGCGATTGTGGTTTATAGTGGGTATAGAGTTTCCATTATGCAAGATAAAAAAAGTCTCAGAGATTGGTTGCATAATAATGTGAATATTCTTAACAGTCTGCTTAAAAGAGGTTAAGGTGGTAAATGTTTGTTATAGGTATTTTATGACAATTAAAAGTTGAAAAAATATTTTTTTAGAAAGAGACAAATATGACAGTCCTAAATTTACTCTCCCTTTGATGTGTGCCTGCTGCTCTCCGGGTCACACAGGGGGGCCGGGAGCCTAGTCCTTTTCAGCAACTCTGCCCATGGTTGGTAGTCAAGCTAAACATAGCTTCAGAGAAGGACCCGGGTGAGATGAGGGTCACTTTCCCTGCCCAGACTTGGATTTCACTGGCATTTCCCCTTACGAATACTCCTAGCAAATACTAGAGGCAGCATTTGGATGAAAATAAAGCATTGTGTTTAGCAGAGAAGAGAGCAGATATTATTCAGCCGGGTTATTTTAGATATGCCAATTCCTGCTCACAGCTAGCAGGTTCTTTAACGCACGGTTCAAAAGCTATAATTGCTGAACGGAGCTTCAAGAGAATTTACAAAAATGAGAGCACGTTCCTGCAGATTATTAACATAATCATCTCATTTATATTATAGATGAATACCTAAGATGTCTCCCAACTTGACATTTTATGAAACAGGTAGTTAATTAATGTAGGTAAAGCAGCATTTAACCTGCAACCTTCCCAGCAGGTGGCTGGCAAGGTGTAAGAAGCTGGAGAAATACAAAAGAAGAGCTGAGAACAAAAGCAGGGCTGGAGCCAACAATCTAGGAAATGAAAATCAGGGAAAGGAAAGCGGGGATCCTACTGAGCCTTCTCTAAAGCCTTGGGTGCTCTGGTCTTACCAGTTCCTCATGGTTACTCGATTTATTTTTTGTGTAGCCATAGGGCGTGAGAATGAGCTGCCCGTAAGAGTGGATGGTCAGGAAGCACAGAACGTCCTCTTTCTTGCTCTCTATAAGGCGGGAGACAGCTTTCGTCTCAGGTTCTGACGTGGGGCCTGCCCCACAGAATGTGTCATCGCGACAGTCTTTAGATGCACCAATACCTGGAACACACAGGAAATGGCAGAGAAGGCTCCATGATCTCAGTTCGGAACCGACACCACCAGGGGTGGGCTTGGGGCTTAACCTCGCTTGTCTAAGTTAGTTCTGGATACGTCAACTTGGATCGTCATTCGAGGAGGAACTCAGAAAGGCAGAAGGGCTGACGTTCAGGTTTAGGAATGAACTCCAGTGCTTACATGGCCCAGGAAGGAAAGTGTAAAATGCAATGGCATTTTTGGTCATCTTTAACTTGAACTTGTGGTGGGCCACGAAACAAATAGCTGGGAACCAGTTCTCAGGCTCCTAATGTCAGACTCCAACACAGTCTTGTTGGCCTCAGTGTCTCTCCCGCCGTCTTACTAGTTTGAGTCTCCTTAGAGCTCTACCGCCAGTACTGAAGTCGCCTGTCCTCCTCACCAATAATAGAAGGCCCACCAGTGGAGCCCCTGGTTACAGGGCACTGGGCACTGGGGTCAGCCCTTCCTAAGCGGCATCTCGTTGAATCCCCACAATAACCTCCTGGGAAAATGGTATCGTTATGGGCCCATGTTTTAAATGAGAGAAAACAAAAAGGGGGAAGCGAAGTAATTTTTCCAAGATCACACGGCCCATACATCTGCATTTTAACCCTTGCCGTCTGGTTTTTAACCAGACTGTTCTTAGTCATTCCTACTTCTTCATTTCCTTCCAATTCCCTGCGCATGTTGAGGAGAAGACTGTGTTTACCTTGTTTACCTCTGCCCTCCTGCTGTAAAATAGTCTGCAAGGAGAATTCTCTGCTTTTTCTTCTCTTCATGATCATTCATACATTTCAGGACAAAGCAATGGATTTCAAACGTGTCTGCACTGGCTTAGGTCTTCTTGGCCCTAGCTGAGCCAGCCTCCTTTGAAGAGACTCCTGCATTTGCGTGTTTCGGCTTTTTAATATCATCCCTTTAGAGGGAACACACAGGCCAGGAACCCCAGCCAGCTGTACAAAATTAGATGTTTATTTTCAAAAGTTCTATCTCTAGTAATTCACCTCTTTTCTGGCTTCTCAGATCCATGTTTTTGCGCCCCCCCCCCCCATCGGTTTATCTACTAAACTTGTACTTACTACACCAGGATGAGTTGAAATTTCGATTGAGATCTGTCCCAAAACACGCGCTATCGTTATGGGATGAACGGGACTTCCTCCAAAGCCGGTCCTGCTCGGGGGAACACAGGGATGTCACCATTCTAAGGTCTCCTAAGTCACAGGGTTAGGAGTGATGGGTGGTCCTCAGCTATAAAAAGTCATTCCTAGGATTGTCTACAAGAACTTGCCCTTAACATGATGAAGGTTGTGCATGCACTTTTTAGTCTTGCAGACAGGCTACCAACCCCCAGTTACAGGAGCGCCGTAAACCTTTGTATTGGGGGGAGTAGTCTCACTTTTTTTCTCATGAGCAGATTAGCAGTGCCTGGTGGATGTGATCAGGTAAAGCTTCAGGGAACCAATTTTTTAGGTCCAAACGATACAGGATGAAAGGGAAATAGCTTGGCAGATGGAACAAGGCTGTTCCAGATGTATCAGGGACGGTCCCTGCACCACTCTGGAAGCAGAAGACTGATGCGTGGAGATGAGAATAAAGACAAGTTTCGCCAGACAAGCACAGAGGGAGGGACTTCATTCGAGTGCTGCGCACACGGCTGTTACGGAGCTAGGGGGTCCCACAAAGGGCCTTGGGTGAGGGGGAGTGTTGGGGGTGGGGGAGGAATGAATACTCTCTAGAAACTTGGGCTCTTATTTGTGGGGTTATGTGCTTTAGAAACACTCACAAGGGGAAACTGTTTGCTAAATGAAAAGCTTTAGGAGATGTTTGCCCCTATGTGAATGATCACAATGAAAAACGAAGGCTGGGTTTGTATGTATCCATCATTTGGGTCCCTCGTGTTTCTGGAGGTGGACACAGGGAAAGGTAGGACTTTCACATGCATATTCCTGAGCAGGTGGCAGGCAACCCACCAACTTTAAGGAGATGCAGTTGGAGAAAACATGTCTGTCTGGAAAACGGGGAACATGTCAAAAACAAAATAAGACACAAATGTGCTGGACTTCAACTCTAAAAAGGCCTCTTCAACACTGAACTTCGATTGTTGGCTTAAATATGTTAGGCTGAGCTTGATCCCAAACAGGATTTCTTTTTTTACGTGACCACAGAACATTTTATAGCTGCAATGACTGAGGTCAGAAAAAAATGAACTGGAGTCAAGATCTAGTTTATGAAGTCATCCCAGAACTCAGTTCAATGTACTTACAGTTGTCCAAGTATAAATATAGCCATCTATGTTAAGAACTGGAAGCACATAGAAGTCCAGGTATGTAAGGAACCTTCTTATCCTTGAGTTGTCTTGATAGTTTTGTAGAATCTGGAAATTTAAGAGCGAACCATTTGGAATCATCCTGGGAAGAGGTCTTTTCTTGCCTTAATTTTTAAATGATTTCATTTCCTCCTAAGGGATGACCACAACCTCCAGCCTCCATCCTCCACCCTCCAACCCACCTCAGGTGCCTCTTGGTTAGGGTGGTGGTTCTCAAACTTCAGGATGCATCAGAATCTCCTGGAGGACTTGTTACAATACAGATGGCCTGGCTCCAGCCCCCCACCCACTCCCCAGCCCTAATTCACTGGATCTGAGGTAGTGAGGTGGGGCCTGACAACTGGCATTTCTAACAAGACCCAGTTATGTTGATGCTTCTAGGAACCACTTGAGAACTACTCTTTGTGGGTTCAGTTCCTTACGTTTGCGTTTCTGAAAGGACTGACACACATAAATATTTTACTTTTAAAGGTTTTTTATTGCCTCAAGGGAAGGAGATAGGTCATTTGCAAAAATTCATTGTGCTATGTATTTTCCATATGATAATCTCTTAATCCACACAACAGACCTCTGAAGTAGTCATTTTTGACTCCTTTTACAGGTGAAAACCTAGGGCTTTTAGTGTTAGAAAATTTGCTTGAAAGAGGCGGAGCCAGGATTCACTCATCTCTGACCTCCAAGACGTATTTTCTTTTACATTGGGATATGTTTGTCTTCCACTAAAAATAATTTTGAAAGCACTGGAACAAGATCAGAATACCTCACAGTTCAGTGAAGATACTTATTAATTCCATTTCCCTTGGGGAGAAGGAGTAGCTCAGTAGAGAGTTGCCATGCCAACATGTCAATGAAGCAGCTTTCCTACACGACCAAGACGTGACAGATGATTTGTGGTTAACCGTTACGAGGAAGCTGAAGACACTTACTTCTTTCACAAACCACTGGCAGAAAGCAGGGGCAATCCATTCCCTGGCGTGAATTCCACAGTCCATCCAAATGATCTTCTTGGCGTTGTCGGATGGGTGGCTGATCTGGAGGGAACATCCGTGCTCCGTTACCAAGCAAGCACTTATTATTGTAAGCCACTGTGCAAAGTTATCAGGCTTTTTCTTTTCCTAGAGGTCCCTTCCTTACTCCACTGGGCGGTCTCAAGCATGAGGCAGGGATGCTGGCAGAGACACACACCAATATGACCCTCCCTCAGCTACTCTTGCTCTCCTATGAGCGATCCCGGCTGTTGTGCTTAGGACCACAGGCTGACTCCCCATGCACCCACCAAAAGCCATGCAGGGAACCTGGAGATTGGGTTATCCCCATGGCTCTGCTATTATTTGGCTGTGTGACCTTATACAAGTTACTTTACTTCTCTGGGTCTTGGTTCCCTTAACCACACCATGGAAGAACTGAAAACCGAACGGGCTGTGATTGATACATGAGTGGGAGATTCTCCGGGATGCAGTCTGTCCTCTCTCATCTCTGTGAGCAGTGGAGGCGCCCAGACCTCACAGAGCAGCCACTCGGTCAGAATGTCTGAGGTCCTGTCCAGCTCCACCATTCTCGATTCAAAGTTCCTCAGTCTTCGCGGGAAGGAGGGAGACCCAGTGTGGAGGCAACAAAGGTACAAACCCTTCTACGTCTGGGCCTTTTTGTCTTTAAGTCCTACCTCCATGGTCCCGCCCAGCTATTCCAAATTCTCTTTACTCTAGAACTTGATTTCACCCGGATGATTAACATATAAACCTTTACAAGTTTTGAATTTTAAAAGCCCATTTTGTGGTGAAAAAGTCAGGGGTGTTTTTTTGTCTGTGTGTGTGCGTGTTAGTTTTTTTGGTTTTTTGCACCGCCTCTTTTAACTTTGTCTACATTTCTACTAGAGTCCCTGAATAGTAAACAAATACCTCGGGTTTTTGTTTCTCTTCCCCAGAAGGGCAGCGCTCAGCCTTCTCACTCACCTTCAAATAATACATGGGCCGCGTCTCGTAGGTCACTCCTAGGAAACGCTGCGTCACCACGTCTGCGTACTTCTCGCTTATCTGGCTCATCCACCGGTAGATCTGAAATGGCCAGGGAGGACCCCGGTTATCCATCAGAAGATTGTTTGCTCACCTCTAATTAAGATAACGGCTTCTTTCATTAAGATAATGAACTCTGTACTCTTTGCCCTGCATTACAACAGCTGCGTGCTAAACAAGCTAGAACACGAAACCAGTGAATTATTACCCACCCTCTCCCATCTTCTCCACAGATCTGCTCTGCCCTAAGTCTTAGGACACCTTGTCTATCTTTACAGAGAAGTTACTGAGAATTAACAATTTCCACTGATCAGACTTCAGAAACATTACACAACACAGCCTTGAAATGGCCACCAGACTTAGCTCCCATGTGACACCCAATCATGCCAGAAATTTAATGAAGGCTTATTTTATGGGCTCTTCTTCCATCTTTATGAATCTCAACAATATTTTTTTGCTAACATCCGTGGTTCCAAGTTTAGAGAAGAGGTGGGTAAGCCCTTCACAGAATTTGCCAACAGAAGCTTAAATCAAGCTCCAGTCAATCATTTTGATTAAACTGGGCAGACCCGAATAGATGTTGATTTAGTTGCAAGGCTCACACCACACTTAGAAAAGAAGGGTCTTACATTTTTGCCTGTAAGTCAGTAACTTGGGGCTCTGTGAGAGTGGCTGGGATGAGGGAGTTCACGAACATAAGACATTGAACAGTCATCAGCATGTGGTGAGATACCTCCCATACTTTCAAATCTTTCTTGTACTATTTGAAAAAAAATTCTGGAAAATATTAACATGTTCCCAAATATGGAGAATAACTGGTAAATCCTGTTTGGAGGGCAATGTGTATATAACATTTATATAAATAATTTAGATGTGTATACCCTTTAACCCAGCAATTCTATTTTTAAAAATGGTTACTTTAAATAGTTTTGCATAATGTCACACATGCACCCACTCACACCTACTTATTTGCATCTATAGTACTTAATTTAATTTTTATTGTAATTAGTTCTAGAAATCACCAAACACATCTTCGTAGCGATACAAATATTTCTTTGAAAAAAGTTGTTTTTCTCTTAAGAACTGCCGAGGCTGTCTCTTGTATGCATCCTACAAGAAATACCACAGTTTCAGCTACATGTGATTGAGTCAGAAGGCTTCTCCTCCTCACATCACACACCCATGTACGCACTGGTCATGCCCCGCTTAAACTGGCTAAGAACTTGATAAACAAGAGTAAAGGTTAATTCTGGTTCATGTTCACACTAGCTTGACTGGTTAGGGTGTTCTTTTCTTCTTTGTGTTATTGGTTTGCATTTTTTTATTTCATAGCACCAGCATCTGTAGCTCCAATGGTGCTGGTCAGGAGTGGGAGGGTAATGTTTGGGAATTCTTGACCTCAATGCCCAGGCAAATCTCCACCTCATATTTTGAGCCTCTCTGGTGGATGGATGGTAACAGTGAACCCTCCCCACACCGTCTAAAGTAAGTGGTGCCCACCACCACCCCTCACCATGTATTCTCGCTTACCTCCTCCATGGGGTGGTACTTGTTATAAGAATAGGTCTCCAGGCTCCTCCATGGAGTCACCGTCTTGTCCACAACCTTTTGTGCCTGTTGTGCCGGTGATCTGCAAAGGTAGGAAGTCAGACGAAAGTCCGGGAAGAAACTGGGGTGTCAGGAGGGTGGGAAGGTGGATGTAAACTGCATCGGAAAGCCGTATGCATGACACCTAGAGGATAAAAGCCATTTATCTCCTTCGGGTGAATACTATTCTCCCAGGTTATTCTTTTTTTCTGAAGATTTTGTTACACAGGCTAAATTACACTTTTATTATAACCCAGAAAATTGGCATAAAACATTTATCAGTCGATGTTTCAAAATGTTATATCTCTGATTTGGACTACAAAGATCAAAATGAATATTTATATTATAAGGTCGCTGGGAAATGATTTTAGTGCGTTTTTGGAATGGGAGAGGAGAGGGGATAGCCAAAGAGAAGGATGTCTTTTCCGCCCTTCCTTCTTCCTCATTCCTCGCACTGGTTGTCCTGCCTGTCACATCCTGCCGGGAGGTGAGATCATTGGAGATGCTGTCACAACAGGGCTGGGACCAGCCCTGGTCACTGTCGGAGAGCCCTATTTCCTCCTTCGTTAGGTCAGCGGATGCCTGGGCCGACGTTTAAACCATATCCTTAGAGAAGGCAGGTCCCTGTTTCTATGCAGTTTCTTGGGCGCTGCAGAATACAGGCAGAGAAGGAGGGGAAAAGTAGCTAATCTGCTAAAGTACCACTAGTCTCATCTCACTGATCAAATGAAAAGATGATTATACTTTGGGTATTCTTTTAGAATAAGAATTCATAAAAAGTCTAACAGAGAAAATGATCCTTTAGAGTACATTATTAATAAATACTGAAGATCAAAAATTGATGAAATTTTGATGTGTGCAGAAACAAAATAAAACCCTAATGAATACTGAGGTAAATTTTGTGTTTTACATACTTAGTAAGAAATGGTTTCATAAGTATTTCATGATAGCGAAGTATTTTCAAAAATTTTTTCCCTGCTTACAAAATTAACATATGCTTATATCAGAAAATTTAGAAAGTACAGAGAGGAGAAAAATAGGAAAGAGAAAAAAAAATCTTCAATAATCCTACCTTCCCGAGTTAACCACTGTTGGTATTTTGGCCTGTTTCCGGTCAGTCTTTTGTCTGTGCGTATTTTTTCTTAAACAGTACAGATTCTATCTATATTTAATTTTGTATTAACTCCTTCATATTCTGTATTCTGCCAGAGACATTTCCTCAAACCCATAAAAACTCTTTATAAACATTATATTTAATGACTGACTAATATTTAATTGTAAGTATATATTACATGGTATCATTTATTTAAATATTATCATCTGTGCTGGATATTAAAGCTATTTTTCTTTTTCATCTTTGGGTTTTGTTTTGTTTTGTTTTTTTCTATTTTAAGTAATTCTGGACTTAACGACTTTTTGCATAAATCTTTGTGCCCACTTCTGATTATTTCCTTGAGTTATATTCCAGGAAGAAGAATTAGTAGGTCAAAGAGAATGAACATTTTCAAGGCATTTGATTCATCCCGCTAAGTCCCAAATGATTCTACAGACTTCCACTGTAATTGGGAGTAGGCGACATACGTGAGTCCACCTCACGAGAAGGATCACAAAACTTGTGATCTCTCTTAACCGTTGATTTTCTCCACTATCGTTACATAACTCCTAGTGAGTAAACAATATAAAAATGACAGCTAATTTATGTTTTGAGTTGGTAAGAGCCATATAAAAATGGACGTAATTTTACATCAGTAAATGGTAATGAAATGAAAACAGCCAATCAGGATCAGGGTGAGCAGGTGGGAAGCGTTCCCCGCAGGTGCAGTCACAGGGCTCTCCAATGGACGCTGTCTTGGTGGTGTCCCACTGCCTGCGCTGAACTGCTTCTGCAATTTAACCTGGGCTTGGCGGTCCTTATTTTAAATAAAAGTTTTAATGCATCTTCATTGTAGAATATTTGCAAAATGAAGAATAGTTAGTCGAGGGAAAGGAAAAAATCACCAACAAAGATAACAATTACCGTGTTGATACATAGTTTTTCTTGTATTTTTCTAAGTATGTCATTAAATTTTGTATCCTGCATCTTTCCTTGAACACAAAACATACATTTTTCCCATGCTATTAAAATATTCTCATAATCATTATTTTAAAGGATGAATAATATTCCATTAAGATATATGTCGGTATTTACATAACCTAATATGGTACTTTTTGATTGTTTCCAAACATTGTAATATTTAATATAGTATTTATATCATAAAATGAGGCTGCATCTCAGTGCATAGATTCTTTCCACAATTTTATTTATTTTTTCAGTCTAGATTTTCAGAAGCAGGAATACTAGGTCCAAAAATGTGTAACTTTTAAGACTCTAGATATTTTTAAAGAGGATGATATTTTTTTCCAATCAAAGCCTTTTGGAAACTATAAGAGTCTTTGTCTCCAGTTTATAAATGAATTATTTTATAAGGAAAGATAAATGTAGTATTTGTATAAAACCAAGTAAACTAATGGAAAAAACTAAGAAGGCAATGTTCAAATAGGTTTTGACGTCACAAAAATCCTGAGCTCTCCTTACGTATCTGAAATCAGACCATCTGTGAAACTAAGGATGTGTTGAGGTCACACAGAGGGTATGGGCAGAAAATCTTGCTCTGTGAGAGCAAGTTTACTGCAAGATTCTTTTAACTGTGAATGAAAAAAGGAAATACTTTGTAACTACATACGCTTGATGAGATGTATCAAATGAACAAAATATTGAGTTATGTATGAACAAGGGAAATGATACTTTATATGGTAACTACACTATACACAGAGACACACATTCAGAGTTTTAAAAGTACTATGTATTTCCAGAAGTAATGACTCATTATGAATATGGAAAGAACACAAAAATTGGCAAATAACATGAAAGTGCAACTTATAAACTAGTAAAATGAGTGATAAACAAGACAAAATATTTAACCTTATTAGAAATCAACAAAATGCAAAATAAGTCATCTGTTGGTATTTTTCACTTACCAAATTGGCAAACATGTAACAAATACTTTTATACACTGTTGTTGGACATATAGACAGATTCGGCAATGTGCAGCAAGATTCTTAAAATTTTCTCAGCTCCTGACCCAGAAATTACAATTTTCATCACTTAGATTAAGAAAATAATCAAAGCTTTGTAAAAAAATATTACTGTAGCTGCATGCTTATCATGGTATTATGTGTGAAAATGACAAAGTAAAAATCAAATAAATGTCCCTTAGAGTAATAGTAATGTGTTGTAATTGAATTATAAATGTCATAGGAAAAGTTTTATCACGTAATTTAACTGAAAATTTTTGGCAAGAGTACTATATACATAATTAGCTAGCTAGGTAGCTATTTAGAAATGGTAACAGTAATGGCCTCTTTGTGATATTATTTGGTGTTTTTAGATACTTTAAGCATTTTTTCTTGATAATTAGAATAATGTGATTTACTAATGAGAAACAATGTAAATGAGGGACAGAATTTTTACTGTAATTTCCTTTTTCAATCTCAAAACATGACATTTCTATTGGTATTTATCATATATGGTGGCAGAAAATGTTCACGAGATATTCATCTATTCAAAGATTATTTGAGTAATGTTTAATGGTAAAAGTTCAGTGATCTTCCTTGTTCTCATCTTACAGTAGTGTGTGGGGATAAGAATAGAGGAAAATCCCCCCGCATTTATCTTGAGCAAACTTTTCCATTTGGACAATAAATCATAACGGTCAGCCCTTCTTCCCACTTCCCACTCACCTATTATGTCCCAGCCCCCTAAGGACCAGCATCCCCAAGAGGTAAAAGGTCCCCAGCAGAGGCTTCATTCTTCTGCAGACAGAGCTAGGAAGGCCTGGGCCTGTCCTGCAGGCCAATGGATGAAGTGTCTCTGGGAATGCACCCAGGGGTTGGCTCCCACAATAAAGATAAGATAAGCCAATCAGTGAATGTCTCAGCAGAAACATCCGTGAGCAGTGGCTCCATTAACTCCATCATGTCCTCAAACAGCTTTTCTAAATGGTGGAAGATTCGACTATCTGATTTTTCATTTCGTTTTTCTAGTGGGGCCCTTGGCTCCATCAGAAAGAAGTTTCTTGTCTGTTTCTAGGAATCCATATCACCTGTACTCAGGAGCTGACCACTTCCACTGTTCACTCCACAAGTTCGCTGGACATGATAGGTCATGTGTCTTCTGCTCTGGTCATGGTGAGCATGATTATTCATCAAGATCTCCATTCCCCTCTAAATCTAAGGCTTTGCTCGGGGTCAAATGCCTTCTCTTGTTCTGAGAGACCACATTACCAGCTTGTCAAACAAAACCAGGCCTCTCCAAATAGGTGCAGTGAAAACATTTAAAATCCTTTCTCACGCAGATTTTCCCGAACACCCCTCTCATGTGAAGGACTCTATCAGGCAGCCCACCACATTGTTGGTCAAACCCAGGATATCCCTGAATCTCAAACAGTGACCAGCAAAAGGTGAAGCTCAGGTTAGAATTACTGCTGAAAGTCTAATTGACCAAGGCAAAAATTAGTGCAGAGAAGGCAAGGATTTGAACAGAGTCCTTGGCATATGACGGTCCAGTCTAAATTCTTTGCCCTATAATCATTCACTGATCTATCCACTCATCCTACAAAAATGCAATGGGTACTTACTATACACCAGGCACTTGTGTGAAGATGAATACATACTAAGATGAATGAGGCAAACAGAATCTCAGCTGTGATGAAACTCACAGTAGAGTGGAGAGAACAATAAACAACTATACAAAAAATAATATAATTTTAAGTAGAAGGAATCAAATTAAGGTGATAGGGGGTGTTTGTGGGCCAAGAATATACTGAGATAGAGAGGTCTCTCCTGACTATGATGATTTATGATTTAAGTTCTAAATGATGTAATTAAAGCAAAAGGTTGTAGAAAAAGAGTTGTAGGTAAAGGAGGAAGCATCTGTAGGAATCCTAGGGAAGAAATGAGCTTAATGTGATCAAGGAACTGGAAGAAAGCCAGGGTTTGAGTGAAGTGGGAGTGAGCAAGAGTGATGAAAGATGAACCCAGGGAGAGAGACAAGAACCAGATCTTGCAGAAGCCATGGGTCATGGTACGGACTTTGGATTTTACTCTAGGAAATCAGTGAAAAGGTTTTGGTTTTATATTTTAAAGGATTATGCTGGCTGCGAGATAGAGAGAAGACAAGAGAAGAAAGATCCAGCTGGGCCCTGGCTGGTGTGGCTCAGTGGACTGAGTGCCAGCCTATGAACCAAAGGGTCACCGGTTCAGTTCCCAGTCAGGGCACATGCCTAGGTTGTGAGCCAGGTCCCCAGTCAGGGGTGCGTGAGAGGCAACCACACATTGATGTTTCTCTCCCTCTCCTTCTCTGTCCCTTCCCCTCTGTTTAAAAATAAATAAATATTTTATATATATATATATATATATATATATATATATATATATATATATATATATATATATATATATATATATATATATATATATTTTTTTTTTTTTAAAGACCAGCTGGGAAGACAACATGACAACATTCCAGGGGAGAGATGATGGAGATTCAGGCCAACCAGTCATGGTGAAATGTTGAGACCTGGTCACATTGAGAATTTATTTTAGAAGCAGACACGATGAATTTGCTTATGGAATGAATATGAAGTGTGAGGAAACTAGGAAACTCGAGAACAACTAGATTTGGGGGCTAAGACATTGAGTGAATTGTGGTGACGTTTCGTGCAATGGGGAAAATCAAGGGGTGAGTAGGCTTGAGGGGATGAAAAGTCAAGAATTCTCTTGAGCTCTGATAAGGCTGAGATGCTTATTCAACACCCAGAGGATTGTCACGAGGACAGCAACAACAGCAGGTGGGCTCGCAGAGGGCAGCAGGAGCAAGGCGCATAGATGTGTGACTTCAGCATGTAAGAGACGGGGTTCAAAGCCACATGTAGCTTATCTAGGGGGCAAGCTCATTTAGAAGGAAAGAACAAAGACTGATCCTTGAGTCATTCTCACATTTAGAGGTCTTGGTAGGAGAGAGGAATGAGCCATGGAAACTGAGAAAGAGCAGCCAGTGAGGCCGGTGAGAGATGAGGGACTGTTGTGCCCCAGAAGCAAGTGAGAAAAGTGTTTTAAGGAAGTGAGAGTTACCAACGGGATGAAATGACCTGAAGTGGAGTCAGATGACTGATAATTAGCAATCTTACCCAGCAATGGCACAGAGGTCCCTGGAGACCTTGAAAACAGCAGTTGAAGTCAGCACGCGTGTGGCATGTGGCAGGGACCAAAGTCTGACTGGAGTGGGTTAGTGAAGGAAAGGGAAGTGAGAGAGCAGAGGCAGTGAGGATAGAAGACTTCATCAGCATAAGTTAACGGCACTTTAAAGGGAACTGCATCACTATGATCTTCCATTGTCCTCTTGGGATACTGTCATTCGGAAATATTGAATTTGAATTATGATGATGTTCAGAACAGGGGTAAGATGCAAGACTCACCACACTCGTCCTTTGACTCAGGTTTCGGGACAGGGCAGCCACCTCGGTACTCTTAACTCTGAAGCAAGGGTTTTAATGGAGCCAAGGGCTCCATAGAAGATGAATGGAACATGGGAGTTGAGGGTGTTTTCTTTTCATTCTGCTGTTCATTGAAATGGTGCCAAGACAGACTCAGAGCAGAGGGGTGTATGGGTGGTTTGAATAAAAAGCAAGATTAGAATAGGCTTCCCTCCCAACAGATATGTAATCCCATGTAGGTATTCTGAAGAAAAAGAACAGAAGTAAAAGTAAATATGTGAAAATGCATAGTCAAATAATACATACAAATTGTTAGTAGAAATCTGCAAATAATTTTTTAAATATGTTGTGAGGACATTTGGCATTGCGACACAGGATTTTTCTAACAGTCACTGATAATTTGATAGTCCTCAATCCTCATGTCCAGTTTCACTATAACACATGGTCTCCTGCCAGCCCTCTGTCCAAAGATTATCTTTCTGCAACCTTATGGAATGCAAGCAGTAACCTAGAGAACTCAGGGCCAATGAACCGGAACCCTGAGCTCCTCACTAACAAGGGTGAGTTATTATCACATCTTTCCTGGTGATTAGATTATTCCTTATCATTGTGTTTTATAGCTTTCTAGTTAGTCATCTCAACACAATTTATTCACAATAATAGTTTTTTTATTATAGCTGTTTTATAGTTCCTATAGCAGTAAAATTTATTCTCCACTCTATTATTACAATATTCAACTACTAATGGAATTCTTGTTTTTATTTGATTGTGTTTTAAAGCCATAACAATAAAATTTACTCCCAAAAATATTACTGCAAGTTTTATGTTCTCTCAACTACTTGAGAGAAAGCTGCAAACACATGTGGGTCTTTAAGCCCCATGGGGGAAGCCTTGCCAAAATGTAAATATCGTTCTAGGGGGAAAAAGGGAATTGGTTCCTATTAAGGTGAGACCCATGTTTTTTTGATAGAGGAGGTAATAGGATGAAAGAAATAAATGGGCCTTAGAGACTGCTGATTTAGAGGAAGATTAAATTCTAATTGGCAGGAATATTTGTTTGAAAAATCAACCTCTTTTAATTACCTGCCAAGCCCTAGACAATTCCACCATCTTTATCCTCCAAAATAATGTGCTTTCAAAATGATGCCCATGATTTCCCATGGCCAGTTGCCATATTAGTTGGAGAGAGGCTGCTATGAAACATTACCAAAGGCCTGGGTCATTTTGAAACTAAACAGTTTCAGGGACTTCAGAGTTGGAGGGCACACAGCCAAACCAGCTCACCATCTCTGCTACTCCTTAGCTGTTTGCATTGACCCTGAACCCAAGGACATTGCAGTAAACTTCATCACTTGCCATGTACCTTTGTACCTGGAACACCAAGTCAAAGAGCTGGGGCATGAATTATAGTCCTTCTAGGGGAGCAAAGTGCCAACAGAATTCAAGGAAGAGATGTGTCAGACAGGCAGAAATTAAGGTGTGGTGACGAATTTAGTCTCAGATGCATAACAGGTTGACTTAGGATCACAAGCAGGGATGGAAGCATATTGGGTGGAGCTATAGGCTGATTGTCACTCAGAGATTACGGCTTGTGTAGCAGAACAGTCAAAATCTTCATTTGGTTTCTCAGGCAACACCAAGGACAGGTTTTTGTTCTGACAGAAGCCCCAGAGATTGCTGCTACTATCTAAGGCAATAAATGAGTGGATCTCTGGATGCATGGATGGATGCATGAATCTCCATCTTGTTCCTGTCAGATGGCACAAGACATTGGCTAGAGCTAGCCTCTCACATACACAGGTAAGCGCTTAGCTTTCTGAGACCATCTGCTCCCTTCACTGAGCTGTGGCAGCTGGGGCAGTGCACCCACTGAGATCTGCTTTCAGGAAAGAAACTGCTGACATTCTCTCTCTGGCTGTCGGTGCCTTCAGAATCTGACTCAATATTCAAGCTAAAACTGGGGGCTACCTAGACATCCCCTAATGACTGAGTACGGAATTGGTTGAGCACAAGGACTCACCATTGTACCTAGGCAGGATTCTTCTCTGAGCAACCTTCTTGGACCTGCACCACAGTCTGAGGTTCTTCCTACCCAGTCCCTCTTCTCCCTCCTCTCTTTAACAGCTATCAAGCCCCATGTCATGGTCTGAAGGTCCCCTTTGCCTCCTCTAACTTCCTCTCCCTTTCATCTTTCATAAGGACCACCCCCTATAAATCTCTTCCACTTCCAAAGCCATCTTGGCATCTGCTACTCCATGATCCAACCAACACACCAACTAGAGTCCAGAACCAATGAAAATAAGCAAATAGGGTGAATATGGTTGGCCTTGAGTCATACGGATCTTTCTGGATTTTGTGGATAATTAGATGCAAAAAACAAAAGTGAACTTTGGAAGAACAGGAGTAATCCTGTATGTCCAGGCCTTATCAGGTTCCAAAACACAGCTGGGTTGCAAACCGTAGAAAATCACACATTAGCTAAATAGCACGCCATGCTAGTTGGCTTAAAAAAAAAAAAATGTGTCTTCTAACCATTTGTTTGCCCTGCCTAGCATGTTCACAGTATGTCAGGGTCCACAACCTTTTGTGGAGATGATAAACTTTGCTCCTTTTATTTATTTATTTTTGTGTGTGTGCTGAAGTATCTTCTATTTACAATAGATCATCAAGGATGAAAGAGGAACAGGGAAGAAATGCATGCTCTCTAGTGCCAGAAGCACAGGTGGGAGGAGACTGGAGGGGTACCAGAGAGGAGCTTAGATTTCCTCCAGAAATCCCAGCAACCTACCTGCAGCGGGGAGGCGGGCATAGAACCAAGGTGTAGAAAGGGAATTAACTTGGGAATTAGCCCTTTGGATACTTTTCCCTCTTTCCCAGTTGGATAATACCTAGTTTTCAAAAAGCACACGTCTGGTTCATCACCACAGAAAACTTGATAAGGAGAATTACCATTCTGCGGCTCTGCTTCTGCTTCAGTATCACAAAGATATTTCAAGGGAAGGTGAAAGATCGGGGAGCAACCTAAGTGCCTGTCAACAGATGAATGGATAAGGAAGATGTGTAAATGCGTATTATTCCACCGCAACAAAGAAGGAAGTCTACCCCTTGTCACAACTTGGATGGACCTTGAGGGTATGATGTTAAATGAAGTAAGTCAGAGAGTTAAAGAGAATGATCTCACTTATATGTGGAATCTACAAACCAAACTCCAAGAAACAGAGGATAGAATGATGATTACCAGGGGGTGGGGTGGGGGGATAATGGGGAATGTTGGTCAAAAGAATAAACTTCCAGTTAAAAGACAAATAAGTTCTGGGGGTCTAATGGGCACCGTGGGGATTATAGTTGATAATACTGCGTTTTATACTTTAAAGCTGATAAGAGAATAGATCTTGAATGTTTCACCACACCAAAAAAAGTAAAAATAAAAAAGACAATTATGTGACATGACAGAGGTGCCATGTGACAATCACCTTACAATATACACATGTATCAAATCAACACGTTGTTCACCATAAACTTACGCAACGTTGTATGTCAGTTATATATATAATACATATAATGTCAGTTATATATATTATATATTATATATTATATATTATATTATATTATATATTATATATATGTCAGCTGGATAAAACTGGAAAAATATGTAAAGAAAACGCAGTTAGAACAGGCTGCCTTCTCTGGATTTTGCCCCGGTTTCCTTGCCCTACACCTTCTCATTTCCGAGTACTATATTTAGCAAGATCATTGGAGATTATTACAATCGTTGTCAGGACCTTGGTGCAATGTTAGATGGGCCAAGTGCAGAGCACTGGGTTAGAAATAGAAGCCTTGGGTTCTAATTCTGGTCCCACCATGTACCAGCCATGTGATCTGGGGCAATCCTCACCTGTCTTTCTACAAAAAGCCATTACGCCTGCCTGGCCTCCCACTTGTGGAGCATATTGAATGAAATCATGTATGTGAAATCCCCCTGAAGAGTGTAAAAAACACCACAAATATATGGTATAATTATCACTGACACTAATAACAAGGATCTGTAACTAGATTATAGTTCTCCACAGGATTATTACTTTCAGGTGTACAGCACCGTGGTCCTGTTGGCTTTTATTAGCATTTCCTCAGCGCCCGAGAGGAATGCCACTTCCCTACTGCATTTGCCCTCCGCTCAGCCCCAGGCCTTCCCCTCTGAGATGACCAGCTTTCTCTCCATTCATCAGAATGATGGTAGAAACTTCGTTTGGGTGACCACATTGATTCCCAACCCCTAGAACAGAGCCTGGCACATAGTAGGTACTTGGTAAGTATATGGTGAATGAGTGAGCACTATATTCATAATTATACCAGGCAAGAGTAGCATTAAAAACTACCCCAAAAGCACCCATTCCTAATCAACAACTTTCCCTCATTCTTTCAGCTGCAAGTTACAGAAGCACCTCTGGGCAAATCACTTAGTCTCTCCAAGCCTTTTGTCTATAAAACAAGGATGAAAATACTTCCCTTATGAGGTTACCAGAGGGTTAAATTAAATCCACAAGCACATGTAAATTGTGTAGTACACCAGGTACCAACTTGGTTTCATTCTAGAGTCACCTGGGGAGTTTTTCCTGCGCCTCCCCGGACCATCTACACTACACTTTCTGACACGGAGGCCCGGACATCAGTATTTTTATGTTGCCACAGTTGAGTCTAACGGGCACTTAAGTTTGAGACCCTCTAGCACCCATTGCCTGTTATCTTGGGGATGCCAAGTAAAATTGAGCCTTGATTGATATTTTCCTTATCCAGGCCTTGTCAAAGCGCAGATCTCTGTGAACAGGCCATGCCAGGGCCCACCACATCTTATCTCAGGGTATGTCTTACCCCTCAAAGCAAGTTCTGTCTCCATCTCCTCTGGGCTGTCTGAAGTCCTAGCTCTGAGATTATAGCTTTTCTCTGAAACTACTTCAACCCTGATCTCCTCCTCTTAATCTGAAGTCACAATTGCAATTACCATGTCTTGCTCTGTTCTTTCATGTTTAATTTGCAAGCATTTCGTGTCTGTCAAGTTGGCCTACCTCCTCCACCTCCAGCCCAGTGCTGGGGACACCCAACAGCAGACACTGAAAAAGGATAATTTTTTAAAAACACAAAATCAAGACTTTATATAAAATGAGTATAAGTCAAAGATTTTTTTTAATGCATTGATTAATGAGAGATCCAATTAGATGTCACAACCAGTTCAAACAAGAATTCAAAGAAACCCCTACATATAGGTAACAAGGAATATTAAAATGAACTCATGAAAGCATGCAAAATTCATCACTTGTATTCCACTGAACGTCATTCATTTGTCTTTCTATGGACAAGTCATTTGGATTATTACTTATTTTCTACAATGTACAAAATTGTAAAACAGATGCAAGACAATGAAAGACAGAGGTTACCCTGAGTAGTGCTCTAGACAGTGTCAAGATTTTCCATTGTAGATGCCCTGTAATGTTTGTGGTCCACTACTTAGCCCCTCACAATTTTTTCTGACAACATTCAGTGTATTTCTGGTCTACTGATTATTGGGACAGATAGAGGGTTAGATGAAAACCAAGTAAGAAGCTTTGCTTAGTTAGGAATTTGATTAAGATGAATTCAGCTAATGGTATCTTCAAATAACTGTAACCAAGGTGAAGCCCACATCCAAGCTTTATCTGCAGTAGCTCTGACTTTTGAGTCGTCTGCACACATTTTTACTGATAAGGAGGTCAAACTTCTAATGTTGCTTGGAAACTTGTCAGCACCAAGCATGCAAGCTGGGAAGGAAAGGAAGTGTGAACTAAGGAGCTCATTCAAGTCTGTGAAAGAGATGGAGAAACATTGCAGAAGGAACTCATGTTCTAATAGACAGTTCTTTAGGTACTTGCTTATATAATACCTCAGGTCACTTTCCCATTGACCCTGCAAGGGTAGTTACTTTCATCCCTGTTTCTGCCACGAAGGAACTGAAATTCTGACGGGCAATGGGATTTGCCCAACCAAGGGAAGGGATTTGAACCAGACCCATCTTGGCCAATATCCATCCTCTTTCCCGTAGTTTAAGGTTGCAGATTAAGTTAGTTAATTTATGTTATATCCAAGAACCTCTAAAACTTTCTTCTTTCTGAAGTTGTAGTTTTACTCTGGAAAGGCTTCAATTTATTCTAGGAGATTCAGCAACATGAAATTTTATTTTGGTCACCAATTTCACCAATATTTTACAAATTGCTTTTGAAATATCTGAATGTTTTACAGCTATACCTCTAACTTCTTCCAATTTTTATGATGCTAAACTATTCTAAATGTAATCAATTTCCACAGGCATTGTGCAAGTGGGGGAAAAGGTATTACAAAGTACCCCAAACTTGGTACGTGGTAATGCTAAAGTTGAGCACGTGGAGTGAAGCTTTGTGTATTGTCTTATTTCTAAGAGTCTGATTAGCGGATCAAGCACAATTGCATGACACAGGAGGCACAGCCTCGCAGCCTTCTTTGGGGAGCATGTGTGACTGAAGCCCTGCACTGGAAAAGAAGTAGACCTGATTCCCAACCCTGCTGTTAAACTCGGGTGTTTCTTCTACGGCTTTAAAACCAAGTACCCAAGTCAGAGGGAAAACTGCAATTTTCCTTCTGAACTCCGTTCATGACTTTTCCCCAGCAATAAGGGCACTGCCAGAAACTTATACTCACCTTGTTTGACAACTGATGGCTTCACAGCATCCACGCTTTCTTGCTGTACTCAGTCGCTGTGTGGGATCATGTAGAAATGGCGCAGCTCACTTAGTGTAGGGCGAAGTAACATTCGACTGGGGAAACCTAGCTGGGGTACACAGATTTTTAAAATTGATAAAAACAAAATAAATATGGCCTGTTGGTTGTTGTAAATATACATGGATATTAAGACTGACTTAGCTATCTAAAACCCATTTAATCAACAGTGTTCAATCTAAAATGTATTGGTATCAGCCCTGGCTGGTGTAGCTCAGTGGATTGAGCGCGGGCCTGCGAACCAGAGTATCGCGGTTCGATTCCCAGTCAGGGCACATGCCTGGGTTGCAGGCCAGTTCCCAGCAGGGGACACACGAGAGACAACCCTACATTGATATTTCTCTCCCTCTCTCCTTCCCTTCCCCTCTGAAGATAAATAAATAAAATCTAAAAGAAAAAAAATTTAAAATGTATTGGTATCAGTCTAATGTTAGTCACCAGTCACATGAAAAAAAATTTTAAATTGTTCCATTACAGTTGTCCCCATTTCCTCCCTGCCATTACTATCCCCTGCCCCACCCCACCACCATCCATTTTCAATCTTCACCACCCCCGCATTGTCTTTGTCCATGGTCCTTTATACTTGTTACTTGTTCCTTGATGTGACCCTTTCTTTTCTTTCCCCTCTTACCCCCTCCGCCTTCCCTCTAGTCACTGTCAGATTGTTCTTTATTTCCATGTCTCTGGTTCTATTTTGCTCACTTGTTTGTTTTGTTAATTAGGTTCCACTTATAGGTGAGATCATATGGTATTTGTCTTTTACCACCTGGCTTATTTCAATGATACAAGTATTTGAGGGTATATTTCCTCAGAGCTTGCCAAAGTAGAATTCATAGGTCTATACTGTATTTTTCGGACTATAAGATGCACTTTTTTTTTACCACATTTTTTGCTTAAAAATTTCCCCCCCTATTTTCCTCTAAAACCTAGGTGCGTCTGGGGTCCGCACCATAAGACACACCCAGGTTTTAGAGGAGGAAAATAGGGGCAAAAAAATTGAAGCAAAAAATGTGGTAAAAAAGTGCATCTTACAGTCCAAAAAATATGGGAATTCCTTATGGAAAATTGAACTAATTTGTATATGACAAGACTTCTGTGACAGTCTCCTAATGTATCTACCTGCAGCCACTCTTTCTCCCCTCCAATCTGTACTCTACCCTGATCCCAGAGAAAGCTTCCCAGATCTCAACATTGGTCATATCTTCCCATTAATTCGCATTGGTTGAAAGGTTGAGACGATCCCCTGGCATTCCCGACAGGAGCCGTGTGGTCTGACCCTCCCATATACCCCTACCCCGGTCCAGATCAGGGCCATTCCCCTCTTCATACCACAACTCACTCCTCTCTCCGGGAGATTCCCCTGGCCCCTCCCACTCCTAATTGGGTTACATCTTCCTGTTACATGCTTTCCTACTAGCACCAATCCAGGGTTCCATATAGCACTAATTAAGGCTGCAATTTTATGTTCGTTGATGTGATGATTTGGTTATTGCCCATCTCTGCCTTTAAACTAGAAGCTCCATGAGGGCAGGGATCTGCCCCCTTCTGTTCATCACTGTATTCCCGGTGCCCAGCACAGCATTCGGCCCAGAAGGGATGCTCAATAACTACTGAATTCATAACTGTGTGAACAGGCAGTCACCAGGTATACACAAATGCAGCAGTTTCTTCTTGGCCCCTACAGTTTTATCTGTTTATTTGCTGGGGGGGGGGGTGCTTTTTTTGTTTTGTTTTGTTGTTGTTGCTGTTGCTCGTTTTAGAAGATTGCTTCTTGGAAATGGGAGGGAAGAGGCATAAACTGAGCGGGACCTTTGTAGAATATTTTCACATGATCTCATTTAATCCTCATAATCTTTGAGGTACAGTAGATATTATTTTTCTGATTTTATGGAGATGAATCTGAGGCTTAGAGATATTACACAAGACACTGCAAGGAAACAGTACAGTGAACTCAGGTTCGCCTTTAACTGCTGGACTTGGCATGGGAGACCTTGCTCAGTCAGCAGATTAGGAAGTCCTCTCCTGCATGATCTTCGAAGCCAACATTAACATGCATTTCTCTAATCACTGGTACTGAAAAAAAGTTTCCACATGTGATCTATTCTTTGTGGTTAAGCTGTAAGGGTTTTCTTTTTCTTTCTTTCTTTTCTTTTTTTTTTTTTTTTTTTGCCAATTATTGATGCAGGGCACAAATAGCCACAAGTCCACCAGTTTCCTGACTTCACATGCTTTGGTAGTGCCCTTCCTCCCACGTGGACTCAGATTGATCATGTGACTCTTTTGGCCATGGAACAGTAGCCAACATGATGCAAGTAGACACAAGGAAAGCACTTGTACATGGTAGTTTGCCCTCTGGTTGCACTTGGCACCTTCCTGCCACACGTTAACAAACCTTGACGAGACTTAAAGATGGTGAGAGCAGGCGCCCCCAGGGCTCCAGCCAACAGCTAGCCGGCCTGCAGAGGCAGGACCACCTAACGGTCCCCAGGTGCCTGGGTAAGCTGGCAGAGAACAGCAGGAGGACCACTGAGCCAGGCAAATACCCAATCCAGGAGCTCGTGTGCTAAAGGAGTGGTCATCACTTTAAGCCACTACATTTTGAATACTGATTTTATAAATATATCATTTCTTTATTTTTAGTAGTAAGTTTCTATTATATGTTGATCCTATAATTTTCTCATTCTGAGAGAAATGTGTCATATTTCTTAGATTTATTCTATTAAATTATGTAAGATGTGTAATTTAAAAGACACATAACTCTTCTTCACAGGTAGAAGGGATGCACTCTTTGGCTTTCTTTTAATTTTGACACCATTTAACCCACTAATTCATTTGGAATTTAATGAAATTTTAAGAATGAGGCATGACTTAATTATTTTTTTCCACATTAATATCCAATAGTGACATTCTTTATCATTTAATAACTCCTTTTTCAACTGTTATATTGCTTCTTGATTTCCAGGCATTAATTTCATATAATAATATTAGCTATATTCTCTGCAATTGCTATGGCATTCGATGAACTAACTTTCCTTTATATAATTTAAGACCATATTTTTATTACAAGTTCATCATTAATTAATGTAAAAGATGTAGGATACGAAGTTTATAAGAGTTGTTTGCGTGCAGTATTATAATTAATGAAGGCTCTTCATGCCCCACAGAGAGGTTCTCTCTGCTGTGTGTCCACTGCCTTCGCATCTTCCGCCTGGCTCCTCCACAGTTCTGCCCTCCCTGTCAGCTGTTTGTGTCATTCTGATCATTCTCTTTCCGACATAAACTCTAGAGCAGAAATAGTATATATTTTGCCTTCGTTCAGTGTTTCCCACAGAGGTGGTCAGTCCCTACTTGTTATCGTGATGTGATTATCCCAGCAGACGTGAGTTCGTAATGCATCTTCTTGTACCTGTGGGTGTTCCTTGTTTATGAAGTTTCCGAAACTGCACAAACCTCTTTTTGTCCTGCCTGCTATTATCTAAATGGAATATCTGCAAAATAGAAAGTGGAACTCTCGAGTAGCTCAAGAAAACTGGCACGTAAATTTAACTGATTGGGATGTCAATGGAAATAGGTTCTAGGTTCTAATTATTAGCAACATAAAGGAATGCAAGACCTGTTTTCAGGTCAGTGCCAGCTGCAGGACAATACCCGGGCCCAGGGCATGCAAAAATAATTTGGGTATAGTCCCTGCTTTTGAAACCAAGATAATTAGAGTATCAAAGCTACGAGAGCTGCACCTCTCATTTCAACTAGTTTGAAGAAAAAGTGACTGTAAGGATTTAATGTCAGCATAACCATTAAAAAATCTCATTTTAATATCTGTTCCCTTGCCCCACACAGAAATCTGCTTTTCAAGTACAATCTATTTGTTATTGAAGGTTTTCTCTTCCTCCTTCTTCTTGATGATGGGAGGTTCCCACTGGATTGTGAGGAATGCACTCAGAAGTAGAACTTTCAGGCCAGAAGCACATTTGGACTTGCCAAGGTCATGACCGAGCGCTACCTCAACCCTAACGCTCTCCATAAACACTCCACTCCCATGGCCTCACCCCAAACCATTTCCTCATTGTGGCATGAGCCACCTCTCAAATCCTACCCGGTCCCACCTTTATGAAGCTTTGTGTCAATAAGGCTCCTGCCAGCGCCCTTAACATCTTCACCACGTGCTACAACCAACCCTGCAAACCTTCTAGTCACTCTGGATTATTTATTTCATCTACCTCCTTTCCTTCTCTGCCCTGTCTTCTGAAAGCCATGGAAGAAATCTCACAACTGCCGCATGGCTGATGCATATTCAACTAGTGTTTATTGAGCACTTACTATGCACTGAAAACAGTAGAGGACACTATACAAGACTCAGAAGAATACACAGTAAACTTCTCTAAATGCCCCTTAATGGAGAACAGTACTATTCCTGGTAGAATATCCCAAAAGGAAGTTATTGATAAGACCACTATAATTTTAAAATGATTCCTCATCCTTCTTCTTGATCTCTTAGCAACTGTAGAGGGGATGCTGTTGCCGCTGACACAGTGATCATGCTTTGAGAACCACTGAGTAGGGAATGGAAATATCACAAGAGTAAACAATCACTAGAGTTAGCCCGTTTAAAGAACTGTTGGGCAGTGGTAACCTACCAGAAGAGCTGGGTTAGAGCTGGATGGAGGCATGTGAGAGAGAGGCCTGCACAAGGGCAAAGGCTGACCATAGGAGCTTGAAATCAGGAGCTGGTGGATGTCAGGGCTTAAGAACAACTGGTGTGAAGTATCTGCTGGAGAGGCACGGAAAAGACAGCTTTTCCTCTCCTTCTTCTACTAGGTGCATGCATGCCTTTCGTTCCGACATTGTCACTTAGACAAAGAGAGTCACTTTGTCTTCATTTTTTTTCCTTTTGATAAACATAAAATACCTAAATAAACTAGGATTTTCATCTTCCTTTTCTTCCCCATGTATGTCCATAAATTTTGTGATTGCTAATGAGCACATCCGTTCAAGGTAGTGGATACTTCATACATCTGAGCAGGCAAGTTAATGCTTAAGAAAAGGAAGATCCTGGGAGGCGGGGGGGGGGGGGGGCGGGGATGTGCATCATCAATCTTCACACATGAAAGATGTATGTTGAAAAATCAAGGCCCGTGCCCAAATTTCAATATATTTTTTGTCTTAAATCCATTCCCACACAAGAAATACGATTCCAACTAAGTTGAAGACTCTTCTTAAGAAATGTGAAAGTTGCCAACTAGTGATGGAGTTGCTAGAATTCTTTCCCCAAGACTTAAATGTCTTTCTTGGACGGAAGAGTAAGAGCGAATCCGAGCTTCTCTGGAAGCACGCTCACACTCGGCAGCAGTGATCTCAGGCGGTGTTGCAGACACGGAGGCATGTGTGAGAGACAGGGCAAGAGTGATGCAAACACAAAGCCAGCAGAAAGGCGGCCGCGTGGGGAGCATATCTGGCCTTGATGGGACGTTGGAGTCCTGGTGTGAGCCTTACCAGAACTGCTTGGTGGCTCATGAGGTAACCTAACCGTAAGGAATGACCGTGTCCTCACTGAAGTGACGAATGCCCAAGAACAGGCACGCTGTCCTTTCTGCGCTCTACGAAGGCCGTGAAGGCTCTCACCCTCTGCGATGTGGGTCTTCTCCACAGACTGCTCCAGACCACCCATTTTTAGAAGCACCAACAGCTTCAAGAAAAGTTTCCAAAAATCAGAGACTGTAAATCTCTACATATTGAAATGATGGAATCTTTCTTCATGGTAGAAGAATGCAAGAAATTGGGCGTAGAAATTCATACTTCTTACTTTTAATCCTAAGCTTCCAATAGTTGATGGCGTTTTCAAAGTGAGTTCTCTATGCTTATTTCTGCCCAGATAACGAAGTGAATCATCTACCAAATGTGCACATTTTCAGCCAGAGTGACATCTATTTTAACAATATTTTATTTTTAGGGTCCCCCCACCCCGCCAGGGAGTGGGAGCAAGTAGTCTTTAGGTAGGATGTGTGTTTGGGTGGGTTTTTTTTTTTTTAAGTTTCTTTAATGAGTCTCATGGACAATTCTAGAAGGCCCGCAATGGCACATATTTTCTGTGCAATACAATTTGTATACTTTCTTTTCACTGAGGGATATCTAAACTGGCCTGACTTTACCGACTGAACAAATGCATCTGCGTACTTACCCTGTGCTGGGCACAGGTCTCAGGCTGCACTTCCTAAGTCAAGTCTCAGGTCGCCTATGTGTGTGGTCCCCAGTTTCCTTACCAGCTTCTTGAACCTGACAGTGCATAATTAGAGTTCTGTTCCTTGGTTCAAAACAACCAGAGGCTTTGTTCCTTGTTTTAAAAAAAAAATGCAAATAGTACTGAACAAAGAACACGGTCATTTTAATTTATCTGCCATTTAACCCAGGAGTGTGAATGCTTTCCAAGAAATGGATTTTGATTAGGGGAGGAAGAAGAACCCCAGGATCTGAAGGGTGGGGAGAAAAGCAGGCAGGTCTGGAAGAACGGGGACTCTTCAGTTTCATTTCACTTCTATCCTTCTCAGCTTTGCTTCTCCAAGTGTGGTCCCTTAGCAAATGCTATTGGAATCACATACAGATTACAAAACATGACAGACGAGTAGAAAATCTATGTGTGATTCACTGCTACCAGCAGCACTCTCGTAAACCTAGTATTTTGTTAGTTCCTCCATTAAGCATTTGTAGAATGCCTACTATGTGCCAGTCACTGTGCCAGGTACTAGAGACACACAAAAATAAAACACATGTCTCTTTCCCAGAGTTTATGTTTTGGTGGAAAAATAGATGTGGAAAGTAGTTATTTCAATATTTTATATATATAAACATATCTATATTTATATCTGCATAGCAGGACATAATTGGGGCATCTAACCCAGTCTAGGGCAGTCTACGAGGAAAAACAAGCAGGAATTAGCCAGGAGAAAGGGGTGTAAGATCCAGAGTGAGATTATCATTTGATGCGGAGGGAACAACCTATACAAAGCTCTAAGAGTGAGAATGGGTATCGCATAATGACAACATACTGGTCTCTGCCCCTGGTTCCTGCCAATACTGGGCCTTTGACCTCGGTTTCTGAGATAGAGCTCCCAATACCCTTGTAATCTCCCGAGCGATAGAGGCCCTGGGAGTATCTTCTGTCCCAATATTTGGTCTTTGACCCTGATTCCTGACACAGAGCTCCTAAATTTTTTAAGTAATTTATTAAGTAATGGGGGTGATGGGAGCATTGTACACAGAGCTCTAAATCTCTTAGAATTTCTTGGGTTATAGGAGCATCTTTTGTTCTAATGAAGCAAGTCTTGTTGAGCTCCTATATGAGGACTGGTCACCAGGAAGACCAAGCCATGATTAGAAACTTGGACCTTTCAGGCCCACTTCCCATCCTCAGGGGAGGGGCTAGAGACTGACTTAATCATGGATCATGCCGACATGATAGAACCTCCTTAATAATTCCTAAAATACAAGCTATGCCTCAACCCTTCTATAAGCACAGAGACTTTTTAAGAACTTGGTGATCATAATAGATCCACTCTGCAAAAAAAAAAAAAAAAAAAAAAATCTGCTTACCTTATCATTTTGAGGTCTAAAGGAGAAATTGAAAGCTACTTTCTTACTCAGAGGGAAGGCTGTTAGCTCTTTTCTCCTTAATTCATACTACTTACCAGTCTTCTTGGGCCTCTGAAAGGTCTTCATCTTTTCTAATGGCAGCTAATCTCTATTTCTAGAGAATTGTAATAAAAATCCAGCTGAACTTCCGGCCAAGATGGAGGCGTAGGCGGACACACTGTGCCTCCTCTCACAACCAAAATTAAGGACAACAAATATTTGGAAACAAGAAAACAACCAGAACTTATAGAAAACTGAACTGTACGGAAGTCCAACAACCATTCATCCAGACCGGTAAGAGGGGCGGAGTCGCGGCAGGAGAAAGTGGAGGTGCGGCCCCAGGAACGCAAGCAGCAGCGGCTGGCAGTTCCCAGGTGCACAGGTGGTGGCTGGCGATCCCCAGGCCTACAGGCAGCAGCTGGCGGACCCCGGGCACAGGGGGGCAACTGTGCAGACCCAGTGAGGCCGCACAGGGCGGCTGGCTGACTGACCAGGTGGTCTCACATTCGAGCTCGTGGACGGTCCAGGCGGAGGGGAAGTGGCGGAGGGGAAGTGGCGGAGGGGACTGAATCCAGGAGAGAGCGGAGCGGGCGCCATTGCTCCCTCTCAGGCCCCACCCCCACATACAGCGTCACAACCCAGCGACTGGGCTGCCCCGCACTGGGGAGCGCCAGAGGCTCCACTCTTCACTACGTAACAGCACGCGCACGTGCGCAGATAATCCAGGTGAAGGGGAAGTGGCGGAAAGGGCCGGAGTCCAGGAGAGAGCGGAGCAGGCGCCATTGCTCCTTCTCAGACCCCGCCCCCACCAAGAGCGTCACAACCCAGCGACTGGGCTGCCCCGCCCTGAGGAACACCTAAGGCTCCACCCCCTCACTACGTAATAGCCGCAACCAGACTAAAACCAAAACAACAACAACAACAACAAAAAAAAACCACCAAAAATGGCTCAAACCGGAAAACAAATAAAAGCCCCAGAGCCAATTCCTCTAAGGAGTGAAGAGATAGCCAACCTGTCAGATGCACAGTTCAAAGCACTGGTCATCAAAATGCTCACAGAATTGGTTGATTTTGCTCACAAACTAGATGAAAAAATGCAGGCTACAATCCGTGAAATGAAGGAAGATGCATGGGGAACTGATAGAGATGGAAGGAAAACTGGGACTCAAATCAATGGAGTGGACCAGAAGGAAGAAACTAACAACCAAACAGAAGACGAGGAAGAAACAAGAATTCAAAAAAATGAGGAGAGGCTTAGGAACCTCCGGGACATCGTTAAACGTCCCAACATCCGAATTATAGGGGTCCCAGAAGGGGAAGAAGAACAGCAACGAGTGGAAAACTTATTTGAACAAATAATAAAGGAGAACTTCCCCAATCTGGCAAAGAAAATAGACTACCAGGACATCCAGGAAGCTCAGAGAGTCCCAAAGAAGTTGGACCCAAGGAGGAACACACCAAGGCACATTGTAATTACATTAGCCAAGATTAAAATGAAGCAGAGAATTCTAGAAGCAGCAAGGGATAAGGGGACAGTCACCTACAAGGGAGTTCCCATCAGACTGTCAGCTGATTTCTCAAAAGAGACCTTCCAGGCAAGAAGGGGCTGGAAAGAAATATTTGAAATCTTGAAAAGCAGGGACCTACATCCAAAATTGCTCTATCCAGCAAAGCTGTCATTTAGAATGGAAGGGAAGATAAAGTGCTTCTCAGATAAGGTCAAGTTCAAGGAGTTCATCATCACCAAGCCCTTATTATATGAAATGTTAAAGGGACTTATCTAAGAAAAAGAAGATAAAACTCTGACAGTGAAAAGACAACAAACTCATAGCTATCAAGAACCACACCTAAAACAAAAGCAAACTAAGCAAACAGCTAGAACAGGAACAGAACCACAGAAATGGAGATCATATGGAGGGTTAGCAACAGGGGCGTGAGTGGAGGAGAGAGGGGGAAAAGGTACAGAGAATGAGTAGCATAGATAATGGGAAAAAAATAGACAGGGGGAGGGCAAGAATAGTATGGGAAATGTAGAAGCTAGAAAACTTATGACCCATGGACATGAACTAAAGGGGGGAATGTGTGTGGGAGAGGGTGGGTAGGGTGGAGGGGAATGATGGGGGAGAAATGGGACAACTGTAATAGCATAATCAATAAAATAAATTAAAAAAAAAAAATCCGGACTTCCGGCCAAGATGGAGGCATAGGCGGACACGCTGTGCCTCCTCTAACAACCAAGATTAAGGACAACAAATATTTAGAAACAAGAAAACAACCAGAACTTATAGAAAATTGAACTGTACGGAAGTCCAACAACCATTCATCCAGACCGGTAAGAGGGGCGGAGTCGCGGCAGGAGAAAGTGGAGGTGCGGACCCGGGAACGCAAGCAGCATCTGCAGGCAGTTCCCAGGTGCACAGGCGGCGGCTGGCGGTCCCCGGGCCCACAGGCAGCAGCTGGTGGACCCCGAGCACAGGGGGGCAACTGTGCAGACCCAGTGAGGCCGCGCAAGGTGGCTGGCTGACCAGGTGGTCCCACATTCGCGCACGGAGACGGTCCAGGCAGAGGGGAAGTGGCGGAAGGGACTGAATCCAGGAGAGAGCGGAGCAGGCGCCATTATTCCCTCTCAGACCCCGCCCCCACCTAAAGAGTCACAACCCAGCGACTGGGCTGCCCCGCACTGGGGAGCGTCAGAGGCTCCACCTCTCACTACGTAACAGCACGCGCGTGTGCGCAGATAATCCAGGTGAAGGGGAAGTGGCGGAAGGGACTGGAGTCCAGGAGAGAGCAGAACAGGCACCATTGTTCCCTCTCAGACCCCGCCCCCACCTATAGCGTCACAACCCGGGGACTGGGCTGCCCCACCCTGAGGAACACCTAAGGCTCCACCCCTCACTACGTAATAGCTGCGACCAGACTAAAACCAAAACAACAACAACAACAAAAAACCCACCAAAAATGGCTCAAACCGGAAAACAAATAAAAGCCCCAGAGCCAATTCCTCTAAGCAGTGAAGAGATAGCTAACCTATCAGATGCACAGTTCAAAGCACTGGTCATCAAAATGCTCACAGAATTGGTTAATTTTGCTCACAAACTAGATGAAAAAATGCAGGCTACAATACGTGAGATGAAGGAAGATGCATGGGGCACTGATAGAGATGGAAGGAAAACTGGGACTGAAATCAATGGAGTGGACCAGAAAGAAGAAACTAACAACCAAACAGAAAAGAAGGAAGAAACAAGAATTCAGAAAAATGAGGAGAAGCTTAGGAACCTCCGGGACATCGTTAAACGTCCCAACATCCAAATTATAGGGGTACCAGAAGGGGAAGAGGAAGAGCAACAAGTGCAAAACTTATTTGAACAAATAATAAAGGAGAACTTCCCCAATCTGGCAAAGGGAATAGACTACCAGGATGTCCAGGAAGCTCAGAGAGTCCCAAAGAAGTTGGACCCAAGGAGGAACACACCAAGGCACATCATAATTACATTACCCAAGATTAAAATGAAGGAGAAAATTCTAGAAACAGCAAGGAATAAGGGGACAGTCACCTACAAAGGAGTTCCCATCAGACTGTCAGCTGATTTCTCAAAAGAGACCTTCCAGGCAAGAAGGGGCTGGAAAGAAATATTTGAAATCTTGAAAAGCAGGGACCTACATCCAAAATTGCTCTATCCAGCAAAGCTGTCATTTAGAATGGATGGACAGATAAAGCGCTTCTCAGATAAGGTCAAGTTCAAGGAGTTCATCATCACCCAGCTTTTATTATATGAAATGTTAAAGGGACTTATCTAAGAAAAAGAAGATAAAAATATGACAGTGAAAAGACAGCAAACTCACAGCTATTAAGAACCACACCTAAAACAACAGCAAACTAAGCCAACAGCTAGAACAGGAACAGAACCACAGAAATGGAGATCATATGGAGGGTTAGCAACAGGGGCGGGGGAGGAGGAGAGAGGGGGAAAGGTAAAGAGAATAAGTAGCATAGATGGTGGGTAGAAAATAGACAGGGGGAGGGCAAGAATAGGGTGGGAAATGTAGAAGCTAAAGAACTTACAACACATGGACATGAACTAAAGGGGGGAATGTGGGTGGGAGAGGGTGTGCAGGGTGGGGGGGAATGATGGGGGAGAAATGGGACAACTGTAATAGCATAATCAATAAAATATATTAAAAAAAAAAAATCCAGCTGAGTTCTGCGTGCTTGGCCCCAACCATAGAAGGGTCTTCCCTCCTAAATTCCCTCTTCTTGCCTCATCCCCTTTGAATGCAGAAGGCCCCGAGAGCAGAGACAAGGTGAGGAAGGCCACAGGTGCGCGCACCCTCTCACACCGTGAGTCCACCCTGCGGCAGGCCATCATACCAAACAGACAAACACCACTCCTCCTTTTGTGGGAAGGGGCCACAACAATAAAAACATTTCCTCCTCTTACCTCAGACAGACTGCAAATGTCTCTTTTATTGGCCAGGAAGAATAAGGAGCATGGGAGAGAATGTTTCCTCCATAGGTCCCCACCCTCCAGAAGGGTCCTCCCAGTGACTCTGGCAACAAGAAGAATAGGGCTGTAGGCACACAGTGTGCACTGTTAGCTGTGCCCCCTACCGCTGCCGGACAAGGCGCCTGAGTGAACCGTGGAGGGCAGGTAACGGAAATAATGCTGGCAGCTGCCTGAGCCTCTGCTAACCCAGCCAAGAGAAGTGGGGGCTGTAAAATCAAGAGGTAAAAAAACAGTTGACTACATAGTAGATGTCTAGGGACCCTATCCATTTCCTATATGGTTAACTGGAATTTAGGGTTTGGAAATGAAGTCTTGTCCCCCCTCCTCTGGTAGATAAGACAGTGGATCTTGACAATACTCAGGAGGAAGCAGCTGCATCTTTTGGCAACCATTTAGAAGAAAAGAACAAATATATGAAATATTACTGCAAGAATATATGGGAGAAATTTGAGTAGACAGCCAAGAAAAGAGTGAAGAGTGGAAAACAGGAAATTTAGGAGATCTCCATATGATGTGGTTTCTCAAAGATTGCATATAAAAAAAAACTGTCAGAGAACAAGGAGAGAGGGATCGAAGCAAAAGGCTTGGAACAGTGAGCACCAAATTGAGGAAAAACTTTCCTGAGAGACACTTAAAAAGTAATCAGAGAAACAAGCTAAAGAGCCAGAAAGGGCAGTTTGTCTAGGGCTTAAAATGGAAAGAATCACAAGGAAATTCCCCTACTATATCAAACTCTCAATGGACCGAGAAATCTGCTGTGCTAACAGCTCTGAACCAATTGCTTTGCATGAGATCTGGACTAGTCCAAATGACTTTGTCAAACTTCAGTTTCCCATTGAAACACAGAACAAATAATAATTTCCAGGTGTAGATAGCATTAGAGCTATCAAGCTGACGCATCGCAAAGAAGACGAATGAGTTTACACACTCAAGCGCCAGCTTAGCCACTTCTGCAAACGCCTTCCCCCTCTGCGCTCTCCCCCTCGAAGCGAGCTCTCCTCCCTCTCATTGCTTGGCTCCTGGAAGAACGCTGTGTTGCCGCTTCATCCTTCTCCCCCGTCTGTCTGGTGCGTCCACCAACAGAGCCCACATGGCTACAGACAAGTAATCGTTGTCTAAATTTAAAGCTTTCTGCGACTTTAGATAACTCTCAGTTTTAGCCTTTAAGACCATTTATCTTACTTAAATAAAAGGTGCATCATGTTAATTTTTATTTATTTTTTAATTCTTTTTTTTTAAAATTATTTTATTGTTGTTCAATTACAGTTGTCTGCATTTGCCCCCCACCACCATTTTTAGATAACAAAGTGGTGCGGTTTGCTGAAGGCAACCCTCAAAACCGTCACTGAGATCGGAAATTAAAGTCAGTTCAAATCCCAGCTATCGGGCATCAGCATCCAGGGCTAAGGTATTAGCATTGAACAATGACCAAGTAAGGGATCATTTAATCAAGACTTAAATATCTAAACTTCTAAGTGATGCCACCTGAAGTAGATCCTCCTCCGTCAATCAGCCGGGTAGAAGGATGGACAGGAGCATTGATCAAAATATTCTGAACTGTTTCTGAAAGCAAGAGAAAGAAACCAAAATTTAATGGAGTCTTAAGTAATTAAATTCCAGAAACTGCCAGCCGATGTTGTGTACTTTTTCTCACTGTGGCATTGGTATCACTACTTTCATTTTCAAGGCACATAAACTTAAAATCGAAGAGGTTATGTCACTCATTCAAGTTCACACAACTGTTACATGGCAAATTTAGAATCCATGCTCCAGGCTATTTAATTCTAAACTCACTTTCATTTCATTTTTCAGGAGTCACTTCTTAAAAGTTATCTTGATAGATTTTTTTTCCTCCTTTGGGCCACAGCTTCTGGTCACATCTCATTTGACCTCCTAGAGAGAAATCAATGAAGACACTTGTGAACGTGGAAAAACACAATTAAATCCAATGGACAACATGTTTAAGACACTCTGATAGGTTCTGGGGGACAGAGAGCAGAGAATTAGGAACATATGACACGGCTCCAAGCCTTTGTAACATTGTTTTCCCTGATGAAATCCTTTCTGAGCCTTCCTTCCTAAAATCGAGGGCTCCTTCCATATGGGGTCCTCAATTGCACCAGGCACATCTTCTACCATAGCACCTATGATGGTTCACTCTACTTTGAACCTATTTAGCAAAGTAGAATTCAGCACTTGACCCTCCTTAGAAGGCTGAAAGAGAGGAAAACTTTGTGAACACCTAACCGTTCTCCCTGTATTTGACTGTCAGCTTCTGGAGGGCAGGAAATGCATCTGGGCCCAGTGTTTGGCACAGGGTTTGGAGCAGGCTAAGGGTTCAGAATGAATAACTAAATGAGTGAATGAAGTTACGTAATTCAATCAAGTGTCAAAGAGAAATAGACAAACAACTGAATAAGAAACAAGACAGGTTACACGAAAAGTCAATTCAGCTGATTTTTCCTAATGAGGGCTTGCAGCTGAAAAAGGAGAATGCTAAACAAACCAATAAATGTTGAAACATCAAAGTGAAGAAGCAACAAAAAATATATAGTATAACATTGTCTTTTTACCTTTTTCAAGTTGTCTTCTAAAAGTATCCTGTGGACTTCGTAATTCATTCTGCCCATCGTTCTACAATCACGAACTACTGGCAAGACACGCCGTGCTCGTTTCAGTGGTTAGGTACCCTCCAGTCCGTTCCCTTCAGCTCCCCTTCTATTATCCCGCTTCACATCCGATGACACTACACATGGTGTATGCCTCATTGAAGGGATTAAATGCCTTGTTTTGTTCAGAGGAATGTTTATGACTTCCATTTATCTAGTTCCTACCACGGGTCAGGCACTCGCGAGATCCCTGATAGACCTCTTATTTAATCTTCACAGCAGCTGTAATGGAATGGCTATTTGGTTTCCACAGTTTACAGATGAGATTTCTGGGTAATCTCCCAGATGCTCCAGCGTCTGCCTCTTCTAAGTTTGGCTATTGCCTACCAGGCGTGTCCAACCTTTTGGCATCTCTGGGCCACACTGGAAGAAGAAGAGTTGTCTTGGGCCACACATCAAATACATTGCAGCATATACTCACAGAAAAATCCTTAAGGTTTTAGGTAAATGTACGATTTTGTGTGGGCTGAATTCATAGCCATCCTGGGCTGCATGCAGCCCGCAGGCCATGGGTTGGACATCCCTGGTAGACATTCCTTTGGGTCTGTTTATTAGACTGAATGAGGCAAAACAAACAAACAGAAAAAACAACAACAAAAAAAACACCACTAAAGTTCCTTAGCACGGATGCTCAAAATTAAAATAACAGATGTTATCACAGGTTGCCATCTTTTCATGTGATTTGGAAAAGACCACCTAGCAACTTACATATTCTAGAAGTCAGCAAACAACACTGTGTATGCATCAGGAAGTGTATCATTCTATGTGCTCAGCCATCAAGTGCAACACACCAGGCTAGGGCTTCTGCAGCGCACTCATAGACGAAATCCCCGAATGGGGAACTGAAGTTCAGCAGCCTTAGAATTCTTTTGCAGGAATGAAAAGATGTCAAATGCCACAAAAATTTTTCACTCTCGCAGAAAAAAGGACCCCTCTAAGCTGTCCCATTCATGGCGCCAAGCTGCAACTCAGGTACGCAGCTCCAGCCCAGCTCAGCTCCTTCTGGAAGGACTACTGGCCGCAGGTACAGGTGGGAAGAAAGACCTGGCTGATGTGAAGGCTCACTATATGGGGGCTGGGGTTTTTTTTCCATGTCAGAGAAACCCGTCTTATTACCAGCAGCATAATAGGCAACAGTGTATCCATAATAATCTCGAGAGGAAGCATCGCCACCTCACAGTTGCAAATGCTTTACCCAAATGCCGGCATGTAAATAACTACAATAAGGAGAGTCAAACACAGAGCCTCCAGGGAAGGAATTCATAAGCACTGTGCAAAGTGGTTTATAAATGTCATGTTATTATTTCCTAAAATGGGTTAGGCAGGTGTTTATCCATGTTCTTTTATGGGAGAAAATGCTTTCACGTTCTCCCATCTTTCTCCTGCAGACTGGGTATGGTTACAGGCTGTCTCCAAAGGAGAGAGTGAAAGTGCGGAGCACAGGGCGCGTCAGAGCTGGGAGGGGCCTCAGAGTTCGGCTCTCACGGCCATCGTCGCTCCGTGACCAGGAGAAGGGGACACATCCTGGACACATCCACAGATGAAACTGGCCTAAAACTCAGGTCTGCCTGCTCTCCATCCGGAGTGATTTTTGTAACGTCCTGGGGAACAACACAATGTTAGTTCAGGAAGCAAGAGTCAGGGTGTTGTGAAATGCCTTCGAATGCTAATACCAAGTTGATAATGCCACCGTATTTTTAAAAGGAAAATATAAAGGGCTTTACATAAATAATACAGATTTTTTAAATGAAAAAATAGATAAGAAAACAAATGAGTGGATGAAAAATGAAACAATTCTCTTATCGCCCAAAGATAATCACTGATTCAAAGTTGGTATCCACTCCGGACATTTCCATGCTTATGTGTGCTTACACATGGGCTCTCTCACACACACGGCCCACGCCACAAACACCGTCTGGTAGCCTGCTTGAAACGAAGTTTCCAGACATGTTTTTAAGTAGATATGTCTTCATCTGTGCTATTTTTTTAAATGTATTGATTTTAAAGAGAGAGGGTAAGGGGCAGGCGGAGAGAGGGAGAGAGAAAAACATCAATTTTGTTGCTTCACGTTTTTATGCATTCACTGGTTGCTTCTTGTCTGTGCCCTGACCAGAGAGCCAGCTTCAGCCTCAGCACATGGGGACGACGCTGTAACCGCCTGCGCTGCCCAACCAGGGCCTCGCATCTGTGCTGTGTTTCATGGCGTTTCGCAGTGTGGCGCTTCCGTAAATTTTTAAGCCGGTTTCCTAATGTGAGATTTTCGACTTGTTTTTTCCCTACTAGAAGCCATAGAAACATGGCGTGAAGACCGAATGGGCTCAGCCCACTTGCAGTTAGCAGTGTCTCCGAGCCATTTTCTCAACCAGCAATCATCGCCCCCTTGCGGCGGTTGTTCGGTGTCTTCGGGGAGAGCCGCGCGAAAGATGTGCTATGAACACGCGCTGGTTGCTTTAGCTGTTATTTAAGTGTATGTGATGTTATTATTACTAACGGTTCTCCCACAAAAATATTTTTTGCTAGATTTTTGTGCCCATCCTTAATTATGTCCTGATAATGAATCTTACAAATTATATTACTAAATCAAAAAATATTTACAACTTCTCATACTTACTTGAAAGTTGCCCTGCTAAAAGAGTGTGCCACACTCCTTTCCCATGAGAAGAAACAAGAGTGCCCATTGTCTCAGCCCTTCTCCACAGCTGGCCTGCGGATGTTTCTTAAATAGTCTTTGGAAAGTGAGTGGCTAGAAAGATATGTCACCGGCATTGTAATTGCATTTCCTTGTATTTTGAGAAGTTAAACAGTTTTAATCTATGTATTGTCCGATAATATCTCTTCTTCTCCCCTCCTTCTTGTTGGACTTGTCTCAGTTGCAATTTGATATCTCTGAAATTGGTCAAGAAGTCCATTTAGCAGCTGCTTTAGCTTTTTGGGTAAAAAAAATAAAGACCTTTAGACTCTATAAGCACCATGAGGACAGGGACTTGGACTGTTTTCCCCATTCTCATCACTGCCCATAACACCTAGTTGCTTAATGTTCCCAGTGACATTGCAGGAATGATTGACGGAATGGATGGATGGGTGGGTGATGGATGGAAGGATGGGTGATCGGTGGGGGACCATAAGAACAGTTCTCTCTAGCAGCCCTGTAGCAAGTGGCATGGTCCTCAGATGTGCCCAGTGTTCTCTTCAGTTCCTTTCAAGAAAGATTCCCAAACTAGGGCTACATCTGTAATGAATCTCACTTCCAGAAATTCCTTCCCATTGTGAGAATTTTCTTAGGAGGTTCTGTATATCACCAAGCATGCAGATCATTCAGATTCACTTTATCTGAGGAGGAGAGCCTGAGTAAACAGTAAGTAGTCATCAAATAATGATACTGCCTTTGATTTTCTTCAATAAATCTATACTGCTCACCCACCAAATGAAGAAAGTAGGCTCTGAGAGAAACAAATATATATGAGGAACACGGAGGGAAGAACACAAGGATGCTGTCCTATCCTCAAGGACAGGTGTTCAATTGGATGTTACAGGAGCCAGGAAGGTAAGTAATTGTAGCAACACAGCCTCAGCTGAGGGTATGGGCATGTGACCTTGATCTAATGAGGGCAGTTACTCCCCAGCTATCCAATTGTTGCCATCCCAAGAATGTGGGTTTAAAGTTGCCAGAAGCAGGAATGTTACATGAAATCCCCTGATTGAATGTTGGTTTATGGAGGTTCAACAAAGGGTTAGATCTCGCCCATGTGGGTGGTTTTGCAACCTCTGCCCAGGAAGCTGACAACCGATAGAGAATAAAAGCGTCAATGCCATAAAAGAGGGGCACACATGGTTAAGGGAAGGAGATGCTGGGGAGTGAGTAGTGATTATAGATGAGGTAGTTGCAGACAGAGATAAGGCATTAACCTCATTTTGTAGGGCGTTGTTCAGATAGGCCGAAAGGACCACGGAATGAACATGGAGTGAATCTTTTAATCTTTCAAAAGCTACAGCCACCAAAGAACCGCCATGCAAGGCATGGAGACAGTCAGGGCAGATCACTCTTAAGCCAAGTGGACATATAACCTATTGTGAATGAAGGACCTAGTGGATTCAACAAGACATTAGAGAGCTACAGTTTGGGCAAGATGGCAAGCCCACATCTCTTGAGGACAGAGACCGCTCCAATTTCCACAGTATTCCAGATGTAGCTGCTATCCATTTTTCCCCTGAAAATTACCCAGGATACCACAGTTTTAGACCCCCACAAGCAGGCATGCCATGGCAGCCTCTACCTGCCTCACGAAAATGAGAAGTCTCATGAGCCTGACATTGCAGAATTTTTACACACAGACTCCCAATGATGTTCTATTTTTCCATTTGAAAATGCCCCAGCTGAACACTTGCATGGTTACCATGGCAACTATCAGGTAGCATCGTCTTGTGCCTGAAGCTGAGACTGCCAGCAAGAAAACCAATACAGTAGTATATTGTTTCTTCCTGGACTAATCTTTTAAACTGTAGCCTATAGTGTTCCCATAATATATTCGATCAGAAGCTTGAGTGGTTTATTGAATTTAATGCGCCATGGCTCTCCTTTGACTGAGCTATCCATTCGGTGGCAGACCTTCATTTTGAATTTCCTCCTTGGCAATGAAAAGTGCAGGGCCTACTGCAGTGCATGTTTTGTGATTTCTAAGTTTCTACGAAAGAAACTGGATTTGCGCACGCAAATAGTCTCTGTTGTTTTACTCTCTCACTAGTTGAGGAGTTATTCATCTCATTTTGACTGGACCCCAATGGGCTATTTGCCAAACATCTGATTTCTAGATACTGTCTATATCTCCAGGGGAGAGCTCATACATTTCTGTGATTGGTGAACACAATAAGGAGGCACGAAGTAAAAGCCAGCTGTTTCAGCCAAATAGTGGCTATCAATTCCAAGTCCTCCAAGATGCCCCCTCCCTCTTTGTCCCAATAGTGTGTCCATGCCTCCCAGGCTCCCTGGGTGAGAGGAAAGTGAGACAAGCTGAGGACGGAGGTGCATTTACTGTGCAAAGGGGCAACCCAGTGGAACACCTTGAATGGGAGTGTTCCCTGTGGTCCATCAAATGAGAAGCTGAATTGTTTCAGAGGAGACTAGAGACTACAAGAAAACGGGGGGTTTTAACGAGCTGCTATGCGTTGGTGATGGGACCTTTAAATGTCTGAGAGGCGTGTGGGTGAGCATTGGGATCCCTCTGTGGCCGGTGTGTCTTGGAGTGTGAAACCACCCAGGACAGGTTGAGCCTGCCTGAGTCATAGCTCGGTACACATTCTAAGTTTTTAATTGAAAATTTAACTTTTTATAACAATTTAATTAATAGTCGTATCAGTCCTGGCTGGTGTGGCTCAGTGGACTGAGTGCGGGCTGTGAACCAAAGGGTCGAGGTTCGATTCCCAGTCAAGGCACATGCCTGGGTTGAGGGCCAGTTTCCCAGTGGGGGCCGTGTGAGAGGCAAATACACACTGATGTTTCTCTCCCTCTCTTTCTCCCTCCCTTCCCTTCTCTCTAAAAATAAATAAATAAAATATTTAAAAAATAGTCGTATCAAACTACTGACTAGTTATAAAATATTTAATATTAGACTTTTCGTTCAATGGATATTAGCTGGGTACCATCTCTGTTTGATTTGTTAATATCAGACCTTAGGCACACACACTCTCATCAGTTTGGTAACTTATTTAACTATGCATTTTCTTACTTATTAATAACTTATGAGCATCCATGAACCCATCTTTTTCTATTCATAGTTCTAGATGGTGTTGAGTGGTACAAAGATGAAGGGATGGGTTACTCCTTTCAAGAAATCTCTCATTTAATGTGATAGGCTGATAACAGCTCTCAAAGGCACACCCAAATCTTATTTCACCTTATTTAGAAAAAGGGTCTTCGCAGGTGTAATTAAGGTAAGGATTAGAGGTGAGTAGATCATCCTGGATTCTCAAGGTGGACCCCAACTGCCATCCCCAGTGTCCTTATAAGAGGGAGGCCAAGATCTGACACACTTAGATGAAGAGAAGGCAATGGAAAGAGAGACACAGAGGAGCAAGTGACAGAGGTGCAAGTGGTGTGGCTGCAAGGCAATGAACACCACGAAACTCCCGCAGACATCGAAAACTGAAAGAGGCATGGAACGGGTTCTCCCCTAGAGTCTGCAGAGGAAGGACTTTCCTGCCAACGCCTGGACTTCAGACTCCTGGTCTGCAGAGCTGCAACAGAATACATCTCTGTTGTTTTAAGCCTCCAAGGTTGTGGTCCTTTGTGACAGCAGCCACAGGAATCTAATACATTCGATATGACAGCAAGGCAGGCACGCCGTAAGCAGCTGCAGTGGCAGCCACTGTCATAACTAGTGCTTCCTGAACACCTTCTTTATGCTAAGCACTTCATGTGCACTATTTCTTTTAACTCTGCAATCAATACTGTCAAGCAAGTACCATAATCACCTCCATTTAATATATGAGGTAATTGAAGATCATTGTGTTCGAAAACTTTCTCAAGGTCCTATACTTAGTGGCATTCAAGAGATTCAGGTACTAAGAACTGAAAAGTACACCCTCTGACTCATCCCTCATGTAACTAAAAAATGCACACACACCCTAAACTCTAAGGTACAGATCATCCATGTGTGCTGAAATGAAAACAGCTTCCTCCTAGATTTTCTAATAGAAAACCTCTGGATAATTTAATTGAAGTTTCACTTCCCTCCTATTCTTTGAGCCACAACAATGGTGCTCTAAGCCATGCCTCCCCTGCAGAATAAAACTGCTATGTATGCCTGATGCAGAAATGTGTAAAATGCCTTCAGGAAATGTGGGGTGGACCAGTTTTGCTGAAGCATAGCTGTTTACATTAGAGGATCAAGGGGGTGGGAAAGAGAACTTCGGTTCAAGCCAGATTGCACAGAGCAAGAAAAACCCAATCAAAGGGATCTGGATTTGACCTTATGATTGGAAGTTGGTGGAGGTGACTAAGAAAGGATTGTTAGACCAGTAATAGGGCTCATTGGTGACCTTTAAATTTATAGTGTTTGAAGTGAGGATGATGGCAGATTGCAGGGATTTGAGGAAGAACTGGGCAGTGTGGAAACGGAAGCAGATGGGATAAGCTCCTCATCAGAGGTGCCTGGCAGAGGCAGAAAGGAGACAAACAGAATGATAGTGGGTGGGCATCAGCAGGTGAAGTGAAGCTCTTCCCTGTAGGAGAGACCTGGTGGGTGTAGGGAATGAAGGAGACTGGAAAGGAAGCCAGTGATTTCTTCCGGCCCTAGAGTGAAAACAGAGGCTCTTCCTAGTTCCTAGAAAGCAAATGGATTAAATTCAGTCCCGTAATTCCAAAGAGTGTTCCAGGGAAGTGCTGGAGTGTGTGAGGGTCCTTTGGAGACCCCAAAGTTCCATTTCAGAGACACCGATGCTTTCAATGCTTTGATAATGTCTGGTTGTTGATGGGAGGTGGTTGGCATGAGTCAATACCTTCATTCAAAAAAAATTTTACTAATATTTAAAGTACCTGAGAATAAAAAGTGTTTCCTTCTCACCCTGGCCTAACTCTGGTCCCGTGATGCCCAGCACAGAGGTCATGTTTAATAAATGTGAGCTGAAGGAATGAATGGCATCAAGTGGCATGACTCTGTCTTTTGAGTTCTATGACCTTGAGTAAATTACCGAGGCAGAGAATAATATCGAAGTCACAGGGTCATCACGAGCATTAACAGAGATCGTGGGTGTAGAGCATGGTGACAGTGTGGTAGCTGACACATTCATAAAGGTGCTGTCAAGCTGTCGAGACCATGTTTTGAGAAGCCACATGGCAGAGTGGTCAGGACAGAAACTGAGTCAAGCACACTTGACTTCCAACCCAGCTCAGCTGCTTGCTGTTGACGGCCATGGGCAATTAACTTCTCTAAAGCGAATCTTTCATTTATAAAATGCGGATAATAGCATTTACTTTAATAAGGATGTTGTGAGGGATGAATGAGATAGTATACCGGGTGGGGCAAAGATAGGCTTACAGTTATATGAGTATGAGAAACACACAGTTTATTTTTTCGTTATTATTTATTAATTATGGTATTATTTCCCATACAAACAACTGTAAACCTACTTTTGCCCCACCCTGTAGGTAGAGCTGGCCTCTCTTTTTTACATTAATAGGGAAATCTTAAGTAACATTCCACTTTTAAATGAAAAAAGAAAATTGAAATCTCTGGTAAAAACTGTTCGGATATGTTCTCATAATTTTCAAAATGAACACTGCTCCGATTTCTTCTCTACTGCCCATACTTTAAATGATAAGTTTAAACTATATTTAAAACGTTGAAACTGTTAAAGTGTTCCCAACTCTCCTCTGTGGAATGGGGGAGAACTTTGCATTTAATGTGGACATAATGAGGTGCAGCTCCATGACGTCCCGCCCCCTAGTCTCTCTCCAGTTGGTTTCAGTTCTTTAAGGTGTATAAAACTATTTCAGTACTTCAAGGTACATAAAACTAAAAAGGTTCACACATTCTGTACCCCAGATGATGTGAGATGAATGGGAAGGTTAGCAAGTAAGATTTGACAAGATTTTAGAAAGTTGATTCTCACAGTTCACACAGCCTCTGAGTGTCAGTTCATAATATCACATCTCGATGATTAGCGAAGACATGAACATGGAAATATAACAATTAGATATGACACTTCAGGGTCTGAAATCCCAAGAGATTCTACTTGATCAAAAATGGCCCATGTGGAAGCTTTCAAAATCTGAAATTAGTTTGAACACATTACAACTCTTCTCGCACATACTAATAACAGCTAAATAAACCAATGCCAGGACATGGAGACAGTCAGAAGAAGCCTCTTGGTTCAGTGCCCTATGTGGTAATTGGGAACAGCCATGCGTTCTACCCTCCCTCCACGCATGTACAGAATGCATAATGATGGAGTGTTCACAAGACTTGGAGATGACTAAAACAATGCACGCCCTTGACATACAGGAGCTCAGGGTCCAAACGGGGCATCGGATATGTAAGCATTCAGTATAAGCGCTGCAATGGACAAACAGTGGGCATGGGAGCGCGCTGTTTCCAGAAAATGAAGCTCTTAAGCTGGATTGACAGATTTAGCAAATCTGCCCCAAGTGAGAAATGAAGGTCCTGATACTGTAGTGTATTGAAAATCTATTAAAAATAGATTTTAAAAATAAATCCATTTAAAAATTAGACGACCTATTGTTTATTTGATTTACACTGCTCTCAAATATTAATTTGAATGGTGAATTGTTATGTTTGTTTCTTGTAGGTAGGTACACTAGTTACCAGATAAGTTAATTTAGAGGTAGCAAAAGGCAACAAGAAAATAAATCTGTCAAGAATTACCAGAAGACTAATGTTACTGGAATGGAGGGAAGAGTCAGTTAAGTGACAATTTCAAAGGGGTGAGTACATTTATTTTTAAAAAAATTAACATTTAGAGGTATTTTTAAAGCCTCTGAACTGAGAAGTTCAGAAGCTGGGTTAGTCCTGCCTCTGACTTGATCTACCGCTGGACGAGTCACCGCCCTGGGGATCAGTTTCCTAAGCCTATAAAATTGGGGTCTGTATTAGTCAGAACTCTTGTGTGTGTGTGTGTGAAAGAAGTCCAATTCGAACGGGCTCAGTTTTTAAAAAGGAGGAACGTCATTGGTTTAGATAACTGAAACGGGTAGACCGACTTCAGGCTAGCTGGACCTAGAGTATTGAAACGACGTACCAGAACGCTGCTGCTCTCCATCTATTAGTTCTGATTTTTACTGTGTTGGCTGCATCCTCAGGCATGTTCTCCCTCTGTGATGACAAGATTGCTCCTCATATCTCCAGGTTTACTTCCTAAAATCTTCAAGCCCAGCGGAAAAGATTTTGCCCTTTACCATAGTTTCCCACCCACACCCTGCCCCCAAAAAGTCTTAGACTTGAATTTCAATGGATTTGATCAACCTTGGTTACATCCCTAAGCCACATAGTGTGTAAATAGGGAATGCAGTGTTTTAATTGGCCAGACCCAGGTAAATGCCCTCCTCTTAAGCCAGCAGTGGAGAAAGGGAAAATGGATTTTGGAAAACCCAGGACAACTGACATCCACTAGAGGGTGAAACACATTGCCTCTAAGGCCTCTTCCAACCCCTGCAGGTCTAAAATTTTCTCTTGAAACTTTTCCTTTATTATGTAAAGAAGTTTTTACCAAAAAAGGTCCAGGGATTTGCCCAAGCTTCACAGCTGGTAAAGACAGAAGCAGAACTCTGGTCTCTCAACTGGTAATCCTATATTCAACATCTTTCCCAGGGTTCTAACTCCAGGAATCACAGTGAACTCAACAGAGAATGATTCGCAGTGTGAACCTTACCCCTTCAGGCATGTATCATAATGGAGATCATTTCCTATATTTCTTCTGAAGGTGCCATTAGGAACCTCCAATAACTTATCACAGGTATAGCAGAAGGCTTCTGCATAGCCCAAGCTGGTTGGTGGGTTGGTGGACCCTACATGAACATGCTACGCATGGCACCTACTTCTAGTCCAGCTGAAGATGCCTTGGGTTCTCATAATGTCTAAGAACACTTGTCGTTACCATAGCAGCAGTCTTGAAGCAACTCCTTGCGTGTAGAGATTAGAATGTCAAAAACAAGTGTTCTTTCTTTTTTCTTTTCTTTTTTTTTTGGATCTAGATTAGCCCTGCATGTGGACACAGGCATGGGAGATTTTTCTTTTTAAGCTTTCCAGATAATAATGTGCAGCCAATGTTAGGAGCCCCTGCTAGAGGCCTTTAAATTCTTGTTGGGACAGTTTTGGCTGAGAGTTCAAATAGTGCATTCAACCCCATTCTTCCTGTTTCATTTCAGAAATTCTCAGTGTGTACACAGTGACTTATTTTAAAATGGCGTTTTTTTCCCTTTCCCAAAGGAAAGAATCTTGTCCACTCTGGCTTTCCGAGGTGCAAACTCATGAATATTCCTAATTAGAACTGTGGAATCTTGATCTCTTTCAAATTGGGCTATGTTGGAATTTAATTGCAGCAAGGGACTAAAAACATCTGGTTGAACAGCCATGATCTGTGGTTTTGAACATACCCTGTGAATGGCCAGCAGAGTGGTGCGTCACGGGGCTTGCTGATATGCTGCGGAGATGTGAAGGAAGAAGGAAGCCAAGCAGATAATGACCTCTCAATTAAGTTTTCCAAAGGGCTCAGATGATTAACTGGCTCCAGGCAAAGTCAACTTCTCAACTGCAAACATAAGCAACAACATAAAGCAGGCACACCTGCCATCCCAATAATTCAGGGATGGTGAAAAGAAACATCTCATTTTTCTTACATTAGCAGGCTGTCCAGCGTTTGGCAGACCTTTTCTAAATGATTTTCTCTTCTTTCCTTCATCAGCGTGGAGCTTGAAATAAGTTCTATTTAATTTCATATTATTGGCCTGATTTATGTCAAAATATTGTACTGGCTCTGACCTAGGCTGCGATAGACACCTTCAAGGGAATGTGGCTTGATATTTGAAATATGGTCCTTGAAAATAGAGTGGAAAATATGTAGTAGAAAAATTCTGCCTTATTTTTGATAATTTAATGGAATAAATTTAGATGCCTGCGATCAAAAGTTATGTGGAGTGTTTTGGTAAACAATAATGGGGAATTTATTCAGTAAATATTTATGGAACATATACTGTTTGCAAACTCTTTAGATATAAAAATGAGTGTTCTTGGGATGTTTACAATCTACAAGAGGATAAGAAAGAGCTGTTAATAACTACAATGCTAGGCTATATGTGATGAAGTATGACAGTATTTCAAAACAGGTAGACTTTGTACTTAGCAGGGAAAACCAAGTCGGGTAAAAGGAGCAGCAGAAGCAAAAACTCATAAAGGACAATGGGGACAAAGGGGCGGGAGAAGAGATTCATTGAGTGTCTACAGGGTGAGATCAGGTTACAGATTCATTTTTACACGTTATCATATTTGATTCTTGGAATAATCCTATGAAATTATTCCCAGATAATATCCAGATAAATAGACTGGGATCTTGAAATGCTAAATCATTTCCTCAAGATCATTTAGGCAGTCACTGGTGATACTGGAATTTAATATTCATGTTCATGGAAAAAGTGGCCAGCACAGTTTGGTTAAACTGAAAGATCTGGGTAAACGAGGCTGGAATGTAGTCAATCAAAGCCAGATCACACAAGGCTAGAATGTCAGGCTGACAAGTTCAAACTCAACTCCAAAGGTAACAAGAATCATTCATGCTCTAACCTAAAACTCAGCCAGCTCACTCATGCCCTGAGATCTTCGACTAGAGCCTATTGCCACACCCTGGGGCTGCGAAAAGCCCTGAGCACATTTCCCATGCTTCCTTACGTTTATTTCCTCCTGTCTCTACATCTTCACACTCCTGCACTGTGCACACCTACCTAGATAGGATTCGAGCTCCATCCTGGGTTTCCACAAAAATCCACTGCCTTCAAACATTGTATGAGCTTGGGAACATTCTGAAGTTGAATGGGGGTCCTAAAGAAAGATGACATCAAGAAGAGAGACGTCTTCTGCTATCGCCAGGGTCCGTGTCTTCTATTTTTCATTCCTGACTTTGTTTTTCTGCTCCCTTTCCTTATGATACAAGCAGGAAGCTGCTCTGATCCTCTCTGTCAGGGTGGTTCCACTCATGCCCTTGGGTGGGTGCTTGGTGCTTTGTCTTCTCTCCCAATACCTCGAAGGTATTTCTTCTAAACAAAAGCAGGGTTCTCCAAAAGAGTTTTAGTGGGATAGGTGGATGGAATCCGGGAAGGCCTGGAAGCAGGGAGTGGTGTGTTGGAGGCCCGTGGCCTGAGTGCAGTGTGAGTCATCTGGCTTCACCCAGATGTCAGCAGCAGGCTGGAGGAACAAAGGGTGAACATAAGACATTGGGAAAAAGAAACTATTCTTCAAATGGCAGGAAGGAGAGCTTTCCTATTTTGCAGATTCCTTCCCACCGTGAAAGCTATCTAAGTCCTAATTGAGATTTATGGTATTTTAATCTTCCTCGTCAAAAGGCTTTAATTCTAAATTTTGGACATAAGGCAGTATTCTCTGCAGTTAGAAAATAGAATATCAGCAGGTGGTCTCAGAAAAGAATTCTCCCAACATGCTGTGCACTGTGTCAGGAAAAATTTTTCATGCCACTAGATTTTTTTCAAAAAATCATGATTTAGTTTCCAGATATTTAAACTTTTATTTCCATTTAGTTCACTTTGAAAAGCAGCAGATTAGCTAAAGCAGGAGATTGTCTGTGATCAGCTGGCGGCAGAGAACACCGACCCAGCAAGAGGGCAGGGACTGCGAGCCATCCGTCTTTTGAGCCAGCACACACCAACGGTCCTTGCCCGCCATATGTTCCAGAGAATTCTTTTATTTCCCTTCAGGTATTTGACCCCCCATTGAACAGAGGCATTGATCAAAGTTGAAGCTGGAGAGTGACTGATAGAATAGCTTCAGTTTGCAGTAAATCAAATGTCAAAAAAGAGTCAGAAGTACAATTCGTGATGTTTAATTCCTATTCCTGAGTCTCTTGGCGTATGTGAACATGAGGATGTTGCCTAACAATCTTGTACTTCTGCTTTCTTTCTTTTTTAATATACACAGACAAGAAATTCTAAAATGAGAAAGAAATTTGTTTTTGACTTGTACTGACCTGAGAGATAGAACTCCTTAAGTAAAAGATGGTAATTTGAAATAAAGCTCCCTGTGTCTATTTCCAAAGAATTATAACTTGGAAGGTTCATGTGAGGTGAAGGAGAACAAGAAGAAATAGACATCAAGTTGAGATGTTGTGCCAAACATCTGGAGGAGAGAATGAGAGCATTCTGGGAAAACAGATGGAGGGGAGCTTGGCCAGATAAAATTAAAGGCAATGCCGCTCCGCATCTGATTAACTCAGGGACTTCTACTCAGAAGGAAAATATCTATAAAACCTGTACCTTAAATAATCTTTCGAAATAAAAACACTGAAAAAAATTAGAGTGCTTATCAGGCCTTGAGGTTTACTTTGAAGGTTTTAATTTACTAATTACTGTGTGCATTGGTTTGCTTTCTTTTTTTAATTACAAACAAGACCCCAATTGATAACCAAAAGGCTTATAGATAAAGACCTACACGAGAAATTATTTCTGTGCTATTTTAATTAACCTACTGAAATTTCTTTTGAAAAATCAGGGCCTAAATCAAGCATTTGTGGTTCAGTTAAATATCTGAGTTTTTCTAGGGAAGCTGATAATGCCTCTTTGGGAATTGGCTTAACTTCTGGAAGAAAGAGCTTCCTTTCATGTATGGACATTTTATCCACTAGCTGTATTAAACAAAACTGAAGGCTCACACGCTTTGCAAATGTTCATGGAAATGTTTAAGATCTGATCTCTAAACAGTGATTGGGCCCAAAATAACTGAACTCTAAAATGGAAGTTGATAATTACATCAAAAATTATAACATCAAAAGCAAAATTAAAAGATGGTTTCACATTTGTACAACAAAATTCTCTGTTGTAGATAATGTGACAAATGTGACATGAGCCCTCTAAAACACAGACGCCCAGATCTACAGAGGCCCGCCGATAGGCCTGCTATTGGAGAGGTGCATCCCTGGCTAGTAAGAAAGCACACACAGCCTTCTGCTATACGTTCTCTTTGTAGCTCAAAAGGAAAGAGGCACCTTTTCCTTTAATGTCCGAATAAAAGGGTTTGAGTTCCCAGACCATGAACTCGAGGAAGCATGGCATCCATGGTATTCCCCACAAGTTTATTGCCATTCTTGATTCCTGAGGCAGGGGAAGGGGAGAGGCTCAGAACAAGCCAACCCAAGGTGTGTGCCAGTGGTCTGCAGATTACTTTGAGCTAATAGGAATTTTAGCCTCAGGCTCAAGAGAAACTTCTCTCCACCCCCATCCGGGCCTGCCCCTGTCCTTTAACTCCCTACAAGAACTTGAATCAGGGTCCTGGCCCATAAAAAGAAGTTATCAGAGATAACTTCTGTTGACCTATCCTTAGGGCAGGGTAAACTTCTGTTTACTAAATATCTGCTCTTATCATCTTCCAATGATCCTAGAAGCCCCTGAGATGCATTACCTTATCCTTAGCCTGGGATGTCTTATACAGGGTGGGACAAAAGTAGGTTTACAGTCGTTTGGATGGAGAATAAGGCAATTGATAAATGTTTCACACACAACTGTAACCTACTTTTGCCCTACCCTGCATACCTCAATCCCCCTTTCTCCCTCTGAACCTCTCTTGCATGTGGGGTCCCTGACTCTCTTATATATGTGGGGTTCCCGTACAAATGTATGTATTAAGTTTGGTCATTTGGTCTCATGTCTATTTCATTATTGGACCAGCCGGAAGAGCCTTGAGGGTAGAGGTAAGTTAGTGTCTCTTCCACACTTCTTACTTCCCCTTGTCCTGTGACTGCTCTCCCCTCCCCGTGCTCTGTTCAGCCACGTTTCTCCCCATCTCTTCTCAGGTACACCACCACCCAAAAGCCAGTGTCAAGAGAACATTGCACTTGTAATTCCTCATCCACCCCCCAGAAATACTTTAGAGCACTTCCTTGCCCTAGGCCCAGCCCGTCACTGTAGTGCTGGGGCCCACCGTCCCCAGCAATATTCCCATTTTCCACCTCTCCTTCTTTCCCAGTTCCCCTCACTCCCTGCCTACCAGAGAAAAAAATGAGCATTCCTGATACTGACTACCTAGCTCATTTACTTGGTACTTTCTTTTGCATACCTAATGATAACCATTATTGGACTCTCCTGGCAAAAACATCTTTTGCCTATAGTTAAATTCTGCCACATCCTTGAAATGTGGAAGCAGCTAAGTAATTTTCCTTTTATTTGGATAGCAATCTCTACTTTCCAATAACACTTCTAAAGAAGACCCACATGCTCAATGTAATAAATGGCATATGTTTCAGCAAGCCTTGTTTCCCCTGATTTTTTTTTTTTTTTTTTTGGGTAAGGCTTTGAAAAAAGGGGGTCCTTGGAGATTCCAGTCTTTTGTTGCTTAACAGAGGAGACAGAGTACAAAGAGCCAGGAGACCCAGCTTTTGCTCCCATAGATCAACACATTTCAACTCAGAGCACTGAACGAGTCCATGGTAGGGAGTTCAGGGAAGGACTATGCAGTAGAGGCCATCGCTGTTAGAGTTGTTAAATAAAAGGAGACAAACACAGGATTTAGAAGCCAGCAAATCTCCCAGGGACAAGGGAATGTGTTAGTTGGGTCTTGAAGGAGAAGGAGAATCATTTCCCAGGAATGCTAGGGAACCATTTTCTACAGTTTTGTTCAAATCTGGACACTTTGACTGAGAATGTGGGCTAAAAAGTCTATTTTGTCTTGATGATGTAGTTTAAAGGACAAAGGCACAACGTTAGTTTCCTCCACAAAGAATGGAAAACATGTTCACTTATTTTCACCAAATTTACTAAGCTATTGATGGACTTAGATATTCTTTGATTCTGATTTGGGTTCAGTGTACAATTTTTTCCCATTTAACCAGTGATGATCATTTACAATCTGCTGTGGACAAGTATGTTCTAGGTGTGAGGAACAGACATGAAAGAACAAACACAATAAGATATAGCCTCTCTGGTAGCCAAGGGAGGGATGAATCAGTTGCAGAGAGAGAATTGCCAAACCATGTAGTAAGCAGCCTAAGAGAGATGGGCAGGGAGAGCCATGGACACAGAGGCTGGAGAGAGTTGATACTCTCTCCAAGGATGTTGTGGATGGTTCTAAGAGAAGGGGACACCTGAACTCCTTCTCAAAGGATGAGAAGGGACCACTGGGGAGCAGGAGGTGGATGGTGCAAAGACAGAAAACACAGGGAGTGCCTGGAGTTGAAGATGCTGCATGAAGGGCCAGCTGAAGAGTGTGCTGGAGAGGCTGGGCCATGTGCATGGGAGTCTCAGGTCCTAAGGGGATGTCACTGAGATGATGAGGACTGGTCAAGGTTAAGGGGGCAAAGGATATGGTGAGACAGACTGAGTGAGCAGGGACTCTGTCTATACCCAGCCCCACTCTCACTGAAGAGCAGGGCTGCTTGAATGTTGGATGGATTGGGATTCCACATCGTATGTCATTGGGGGTGGGGGAAAGCCAGAGCTTGCAGGGGGAATCAGGTAATGATGAAAAGCAGGAAAATGATAATTGTCTATGTATAATCTAGAAAGACAATTCCAGTTTTCGTTACAGAGTAAACCAATAAGGAGTTTATAGCAATGGTTTAGGCAAGAGATGATGAAACCTTGAACAAAGGCACAACACAGATTGGAAACAAAATGTAGCCATTACAAGATTTTCAAATGTACTTCTGAGCATTTTGTGAGGTAGAGAAATGTTCCAGAGATCTAAGATTGCACTGGGTGAAGAGAAAAAATTGAATAGTACATAAATCCACGTAGTCATTTCACCTTGTAGTATTAGCTCTGTATCTGTCCTATCTTCCTACAATCTCAATAGCATTCCTGATGGATTAGAGATAATTCTAGATCAAGGTAGTGTCTGTTGCTTTGGGTTTTCCCCAGTTTAATCCAAAGGAATCAGCATTATGGCAGAATATGTATTTATACACATTCTTGTCTTGCGTCTTCATTATATGCCCTGGCTTAGAAACGCTTGAGTTACTGCCCTTGCCATAAACCAGAGATAGCAAGAAAAAAAGAGAGAGAGCACAAGAAAGAAGGTGGCTGTGGGGGGAGGAATGGGGATGGGAGGGAGAGAGAAAGGGGGAGGGAGGGAGAGAGAGAGAGATGGAATTCTGTCTCCTTTTGAAGCATCTTTAAACATCCTTAAGACAAGCTGTGACATTCCTCTATGTGATGACAGTCCTCTATTTGTCCCTAACCCCACCTTCCAAGGGTGGTTGGCATTTGTATTAACCACCACGTAGGGATAACTTCAATCTCTTTTAAATGGCAGGCAAAATCCAGAGTGTGGCAGTCATGAAACTCCCATTCTGCTCGAATGGAATCAGTATGGCCACCCCAGGAGCCAGGGCTGTAAGTCCTCTGCAAAATTGTCAAGGAGGTTCTATTTTTGGCCCCCAGTCTGCTTTGGCAGGGATGAGAAAAATCGGGCCAGAAGCACACGAAAAAGAGTTGAGGGCATCTGTAATATCCACGAAAGGGACATGGAAGGCACTTGCATATGTCAGATGGAGGAGAAAATTTGAAACAAAAGGAAAATCTGGAGGCAGATTATTTAACATTCATTTATGCTCTCATTCAACAAATATTTGCTGAGTGCCTACTTGGTGCAAAGCACTGCACAGGGTGATCTTACGGAGGATATTAATATTAAACAGGCTCAGCTCCTGCCTTTACAATCAAGTGGGGAGATAAGGCATGCACATATTTATTATTTAGTGGTGTTGTATAAACGTTTGCGGTGGGAATCTGACGGCTAAAAGGCTATACTAGTCATATTGCCGAGAGAGAAGATGGAAAGCAACCCAGGCCACAGCACCGTCTGCCAACAGCACAGCGTCAGCCTTTTGGCCTTTCCGTAAACCAGCAGCACGTGGGCCCGGTGCTGCGGATCCAGACCTTAAGGAAATGCAGTTAGCTGAGACCTCCCTCCTTCAGAGGTAGCAGCGAGACCATGAATGACCCCGAAAATCCTGTATTCTACAACAGAGGATTTCAACACTCTAAAACGGGTCAATTCAGAATTTCAGGGTGACAGTGTCCTACCATGGCTTTGCACAGAAGCTTTGGAGGCAAAATCATGGGTTTGCTTTGAAAGCACTGTCATGGGATTGCAACTTGCCTGTTGGTTTCTTGACAATGAGCCTCTCTGTCTTCCTTTGTAAAATGTCAGTTGAGAGGATTCTCTGAAATAATGCGTTCTGAAATAGAGTATTCAAAAAACAGACATTGGTGATACAAAGGATGCCCGACACGCGGACATTGAAGTTGCCGTGGTCACTTTGCGTTCCAAGAATTCTGTGCTTCCGTCCCAGGTTTCAGGGCTCCAGCCTGTTCTCCATTCTCCCTTGTGTCTTATGTGAGACTAGGTTAACCCACTTCATTGTTCTCATCCTCATGTTTTAAATTGTTGCGCTAAAATACACAGTTGACCAGTTTAACCATTTTTAAGTGCACAGTTCGGTGCCATTAAGCGCGTTTACATTGCTATCCTACCATCACCACTGTCGGTCTACAGACTTTTTCTTCTTCCCAAACTCCAACTCTGTGCCCATTAAACATCAGTTCTCCATTGTCCCTCTCCCCAGCCCCTGGCAGCTGCCACTCTGCTTTTGTCTCCGTGAATGTGACTACTCTGGGTACCTTATACAAGTGGAAGCAAACGATTTTAGTCCTTCTGTGTCTGGCTTATTTCACTTAGTGTACTGTCTTCAAGGTTTATGCATGTTGTATCATGTGTGAGAATTTCATTCCTTTTTAAGGCTGAATAATATTCCTTTGAATGTCTATATCACATTATGTTTATCTATTTATACCCTGGTGGATATTTGGGTTATCTTCACCTTTTGCCTATTGGGAATAATGTTGCTATGAACATCAGTGTATAAATATCTGTTCAATCCTTCCTCATTTTTTTAAAACAGTGTCTTAAAAATATTAATACTGTATGTTTAAAATACCCTCTTATCCTTCTGAGTGACAATATGAAATGATGAAGTAATTTCTCTTTAAACTATTCTATGATCATGGTGGAGGTATAAGAAATGCTATTTTATTTTGGGCCTATAGAATATTCTTCAATAAATCTCTATAATCATAAAGCAAGTGCCCTTATAGCCAGCATCAGTTTTGTCAGTACAAATTGACTGTATTTTTTAAAAAGATTACTAAATGTAAAAAAAACTGGAAAATACATTATTGTTGAGCTTTTGAAAAGTATTACATTTTTCCTGTAAGTAAGTAAGGCATATAGAAATAAAGATTAGCTAACAATAGTCTATGGGCTAAAATCCAGCCCACTGCCTGTTTTTTTTTATGGCCTGCAAACAGGTTTCTAATGGCCGAAAAGTTATGTTGAGAAGAATACTACTTCTCAACATATGAAAACTATACAAAATCCATGTTTCCCTGTCCATAAAGTTTTATTGGAACCCAGCTGCGTTCATTTATTTATATATTGTCAATGGCTGCTTTTGAGCTACAATGCTAGAGGCAAGTAGCTGTGATAGCTCTCAAATCCTAAATATTTATGATCTACCCCTTTATAGAAAAAAAAAATTACCAACCGCTGATATAAATCATTGATCTAATTTCACTTCCTCATTTATAGTTTAAAAAAACCAAGGCCCTAAGAAGTGTCATGTCAGACTAGAGACTTCAAAGGTTAGAGCAACTAAGAGGAGTTCAGTCGCTACAGCTCCACACCCTGAGATTCTAAACCAGTGCACTCCTGGGTCTCGAGTACCGGCTTACCTACAGATGCTGACCACGGACTAGAACCGTCATTGTTTCACGTTAATATTGCAAGAAAGTCTGTCTCTGTTCTTAATTTTCTCTGCAGAATCCTATGAATAAAGAGATGTATGTTTAGTTAACTTCTTTACAAGGGTCACATTGGTTCGTATCTTTGACGTTTGTCTTTAATTTCACAAGCACTGATTCATACGATGAAATACTTCCCATGCTCTTGGGGTGAAGCCTAAATGACTCAACATGCCATAAGTCTCTTCTTGGCTTCGACTTACCTCCCCCGTTTTATTTCCCCATCCTTGCCTTTCTCTTTTCTCTCTCTGTCCTCCACGCTCATAGGAATTCCACCAACTCTCAGTACCCACTGAAGACACGGATCTCCTCATTTGCCCAGTGAGGTCTTCTTTATTCTCCAAGACCCAGTCCAAATGCCTCTCCCCGGGAGTGGCCTCCCCAGTTCCTACCACAGGCAGGAGTAATGACTCTTTCTTTCCCTGTGGATTCTAGTCAAAATCATTTTCAGAACATTGTATTAAAACACCTGCATTTATTATGAGATAGGCAAAAAGTGATTTCTCTAGTTTAGCAGACAATATGACATTAAAGGGGAAGGTTCATAGACATTTCTCAGCTTTTAATTCACAGAGACATGAATCAATGTTATTTGCTCATCAAAATTCATAGAAGCTTATACTATTTCCATGTGTTCTTACAGCAGTTGTTATATATAGATATAACTACAACTTCTGAGTCATAGTGCTTTACACTAATATGTACAAAGCATTATGTCTTGAAAATGAAATATTTTCTAGTGTTCACTCTGAAAGCAAATTCTGAAAACTAGAATAATGATCTCAGAGCCTCATTTTGATTGGTTTTCACCCAATAAATAAAGTCTTGACTGAATTGAATCCTATATTTGAATGTTCTTCATTCAAACTGATAAGACCTTGGTGTTGACACTTATCAACTCAGCTCATAAAAAACTTCCTGAAGACAAGATGACGTGCAATTTAGACTACAGGGCGTTTGGTGTGAATTGCAGATTGAGATCTTGATGTTTCATAATAAATTAAGTTATTATAGTGGCTTGAAGGAAAACCTAGTAGTGTGTTCAATGGGCCATTTGGATCATTTCTACCATCATTTCATTACTGCCTTGTTGATTTTCTTTCTCTTGCTTAGAGTGCATTGACCGTGGGCACCACAGACTCTCCACTGCCATCTTTAGAACAGTCATCCATATTTCAGTACTTCTGCAATTTTCTCTGAAGATATGGTAGAAGTAAAAGCAACTGACTTCCGGTCAGAGAACCTGGGTCCAAGTCTTTATTCCTATCACAGGCTGTTATTTTGACCAAGTCAATTTCTCTTGGGGCTATTTCCTTATTGGTAAAATAATGGTATCAATTCCTGTCTCCCAGTTTGTTTCTTGAGAATCAAATTACATGATTTTTTTTTTTAAGTTGACACACCAGTTCGGAATAGGTACTTAGTCAGAGGGTGATTCGTCCCAAACCCAAACCCCTCCTGCCAGACGCTCGCTGACGAAGCATTATTACCACATTGTGTCGGGACCAGCTCTGCTCCTGAGGAGCTGCATGCAACTCTCAGAGAGGCAGTAGAGACACAAACACGTACACACAAATTGTGCTGGGTGCCACAAGGGATGGATAAGCTGCCCCACGAGAGAGAAAACACCTCCAAGGAGGTCACATGCAAGCTTGAGTACCCGCAGGCTGAGGAGGGATCAGCCATGGAAAGGAGGTGGGATCCAAGATGATTAAAAAGTAACCAAAGCCATACTCCAGTGAGACTGGAAAGACACAGCTCCCTGTGGCAGAAGAGGTGTCCGATCCCCTCATCTATGCCACACGTGGAGGAAGGGTTTGCGCGCATGCTGACCCTTTTTCCAGGGGGGACCCATGGTGGTGGGGAGTGTAGGAAATCCTGAAACTTCATGCAGCATGCTGCCCATGCCCAGCATGATTAGGAATTATGTGTGAAGAAGGTTCTTACCCATTTTCTGTAGCATAAATATTGAGAGGACAGAATCTATGTTCCTGAGGCAACCCCAAGTCAGACCTCTGTTTCAGACACAAGTCCCGTTCAGCACGAAACTTTTGTCTAGTCAGTCATTTGTTCACAAACATTGACTGCGGGCCACACAGTCTGTATGCCTGACACTGGAGGAAGATGAAGATGGAGTCCCTGCATTGTGGGAGCTCAAAGCCAAGCCCAGAACAGACAAACGAACAAACAAATAAACAAACAAAAAACAGAAGAGTCCAGGGGAACATATCACAACACGAAGGAGAAAATGAGCACAAAGTGTGATGCAGGCACAGAAGAGGGGACTCGCTCAGACTAGAGGGCACGGCTGTGGGAGGGAGACCTCCCAGGGCAGCCATGTTTTGTAACAACAGGACGAGGCACGAGAGAGCGCCGTCTTTCGGGGTGGTGTGCATGGTTCCACACAGGTAGAGCGAAACCTTTATGTTTTAGGAGAAAAGGGAGACAGAAACCAGACATGTAGAGATGGGACTCGTCTGCACTTCTAAGGGTTTGGGATTATGTCATAAAGGTTATAAATTGCTAATAAATGGTTCTGAAAAGAGAAGTGATACATCTCTTTTGCATCCATGAGAAGATGTTCTTAAATGTTTGCATTTAATTGTTTGAGTTCCTATATACACATATAAATGGTAGCTGAAGCTCGGTGAATTAGAAACTTCATTGTAGGAAGGGACTTTGTTCTTCTACAGTAATTAACAGGCATTTTGACTGCTGTCTCATATTTTGGTACCTGTGGGTACTAACTTCTCTCTCTGAAGGTAAATCTAAATCTAAAACTAAAGTTTCAACTTACAATGAAGACATCGTTTATTCTGGCCTAAATTATAATAGAGTTGTACATCTGAAGGCTGTAAAGGAAACTCAGAAAACAAGACATTCCTAAGTTCAGCAGGGTCATCGGGCTTCACTCCGGCAAAGCCTGGGTAATGGGGGAACGTTACCCCGTGTAATGGGGGCAGTGAGGAAGGCATTTTCAGGACACACGTAGGAATTAGACCATCGACACAGAGGCCCCATGAAGAGCCACGCAGACGGACCTGCGCGAGTGCCTGCAGTCCTTCACCCTGGAGGACGCGGCACTCCTCCAGACGCCAGGTCCCCCTTGTTTCCATTCATTCCCCTTCCCAGAGGCGGAAGTTAATTGACTGTCCACTGGTTGGAGGTCAGCATCTTTTTGCCTTGGCTTCTGCCTCTTCTGCCACAACCAAACAACCCCCTCTGCTCTGGGCACTTTTTAGAGAAATGCTTACCGATCGGGCCTGCTCATTTCTAACTGCCTCATAACTCCGCTCTCGTGACATTTCTCTGTGTGCGTGCTCCTAGTCCTGCTACCATCTGCTGCTGTTGTTACAAAAAGCAGAGTCTGTTTGGAGGGAATTGCTCACTATCACTGATCTTGATGGGCAAAGCCCTGTGTTGGGCCATGTCACAAACTGCTGGTCAGTCTGTATCCTGGATACCGTGGGGTCTCTCCTAGTTCAATCAGCAGGGCCCAGGCCATAGGACAGATAAGGTAGAATATGAAATTCCTCCACATGAGAAATTAATCGGGCTGTTCCTTAAACAGGGCCTGTGAGTTGGAGAGTTCCCTTCAGCTCTGGGATTGAGGCAGACATTATATTATTCTGTTTGCTACAATGGCAGCTTCCCACCTTAAAGTAGTTCTATGGCAGCTTCAGAATCCAAAATACACAGTAGGAGGACAGTATGGAGCCAATGGTTGCTTCTGTGGAAGGGGTAGGATGAATGTTATTACCACATTTTTGTTCCTTTACAAGGTTCTCTGAGCACTGAAAACAATGTGAATTGGTCCATGTTTCTCTCTGGCTTCAAGCCTCTCCAAGCTTTCCCATTGGCTCAGAATAGAATATACCTTCCTCCTGATGGCCAGTCAGGTGCTGTCTGATCCAACCCCTGCCTCCTCTTCAACCTCATCCAGGAATTTTTTCCCCACTCACTCACCAAGCTTCCACCATACCAGCCTTGCTTCTTCTTCTTCTTCTTCTTCTTTTAAAGAGTTTATTTATTTATTTTTAGAGTGCACAGAGGGAGGGAGAAAGAGAGGGAGAGAAACATTGATCGGTTGTCTCTCATACACACACCCCTCCCCCCAGCTGACAACCCTGGCTTGTCCCCTGACTGGGAATTGAACTTGTGACCTTTCGATTCGCAGGCCAGCACTCAATCCACTGAGCCACACCAGCCAGGGCCCAGACTTACTTCTGTTACTCCATTCTACTCTTTCATCAGTTCAGAATATGCGCACCTACTGTTCCCTCTACCTGGAACTCTCTGCCTTCAGCTCCCATGGACTGGACTCCTCAGTTTTTAGGTCCCAACTTAAATATCACCTCCCCAAAGAGATCTTCCCTGACCAACTGAATCAGAAACTCTGGGGGTGGGCATGACACCTGCTGAACTTTGAGAACCACTGTCTAAGAGAGCATGTGGAAAGAATTATAGAATAATGGAGAGACTCTGGGTTCCAAAGGCCTTTCACACCGCTACAAATTGATTCAGACAAATAAATATCCTAACATATGCATTGTTTATGTGATAAGTGCTATAAAGGATGTGATGAACCCTGAGGTTCACGAACGCGTTTTCTTTATTTATTAAACAGGACAGCAGTGGTGGCAGAGTGTAGTTAAGATACAATGATCAGAGAGGGCACCCCGTGTTCTTGAATCTGCCTCGAGTTGAGAGGTGAATCAGAAAGTGTCTGAGGATCTGGGGGAAGGGTGGTCCAAGAAAAGAGCCTGCAGCAGAAGAGAGCTGGAGGCTCTGAGAAGCAGGAAGGAGACTAATGTGTCTGGAGCCCAGGTCCAGGGACAGGGGAAGGGAGAAAGATGAGTGTGGAGAATGAGGCACGGGCCTGACTCCAGGTGGCCGTGGCGGGTGGTCTGGGTTTCATCCCCCTTGCGGTGGGCAGCACCCAGGTATTTGAAGCAGTCAGTGACATGAAGGGATTCTCAGTTTGAAGAGACCACTGTGGAGGCTGTGTGAAGGTACAGATGTAACTGACAATATTAAGAACACGCTAATGAGGTTGCTTTACCACCTCGATAAGCAGATACTTACCAAATCCTGTAACACCCGTGAGGTACACAAATACTGTCACTCACCCCACCTGGTGAAGGAGACAACTGAGACACAGAGAGGTCGATCTCTTTTTCAAAATGGGACAGCTGGTAAGTGGCGGAGCCAGGACTCAAACCCAGACAGCATGAGTTCAGTCTGGGCTCATAACCACCATGTTAAAATAGGCATATTATTCCTGCCTTTGCTCCTGACAAAGAACGGCTTTGAGCTTAAAATAGTATGCTCTAGTAAAGTGCTTTGAATATTAAGAAGGGTACTATGTGAATTTAACAATGCTGTTAAATTGTATAAATATAACTCATTAAACAAAGTATAATGAATTGGCTCCTAATCTTCTGTATATTGTAGTTAAAAGCAGCACTAATATTTGCAGCAAGAAAAACAATTAGCACATTCATTAAGTACAGTCCTGCTTACACTTTACTCATTAACTTTAATCATCTATGAAATGCTTGAACTAAGCTAACCTGTCAGCTCCAGATCATTACAGCCTGTCTGCACAAGAGGACACTTTAATTTTAAGGGCATGCTTTAATTTTACAGACTAACAAAGGACCTGGCTCAGTCATGATTTCCCCTTCACAGTACTTGTAATCAAGATATTCAATGTTATTTGAGCTAAGAAATCATTATCCTTCACAATAGCATCATGCACTGGATCCGAATTAAAGGCTGCATTCATTTCCCTTCATTTTTCCAAATATTACATCTCTTATTTGGCCTTTAAATAACAGTATACATTCTTAAACAGAAAATGTAATTACTTTTAAGGTGGTCCAAATTTTATGTGTAAGTCAAGACAGAGAACACCATGGGACACGGGGTGACCAGGAAAACTTAGAAAAGTCATTCCCAGTCTTTTGCAGTATGTATGACAGACACCTTGAGACTCTGAGTATACTATGGGCCTCCTCCCAAGAAAAAGGTACACATACACAATTGCAAGAGGTTCACAAAACTCTTGAAGTATATCCTTTGCTAACCAGGAGCTCCAGGATAAAAATGCGTGCTTTAATTTAACTTGACTGTTTAGAAGCAACTAAAGTATATCCCTAGTTCATGATAAAAACCCTTCTTTGAAGAACACTGACTAATAAGTGTAGAAGGGAGAAGAAAAGTAGAAAACTCACCATTGGGAAAATTAGAATATGGAGTTGGTATTAGTTCACTTTAGGATATTATTGGGGTTATTTTTTAGGTGATGTAGTAGCATTTATCATGCAGGAGAATATATTTATCTGGGGGGATGTTTGCTAAAGTATTCAATTATAAAGGGTCACAGTGACTATAATTTATACTGAAAAGGTTCGACAAGGTAGACAGATGATATAGATAGATCCAGACAGACAGAGAGACATGCATTTGGGACTGAATTGTGTCCTCCCTTCAAATCCATATGTTGAAACCCTAATCACCAGTGGGACTGTAATGAGAGATGGCTTTTAAAGAAGAAATTAAGGTTCAATGAAATTTCTAGCCTTAATCAAGTTGGACTGGTGTCCTCCTAAGAAGAGGAAGAGGCAGGAGGAGTGTGCGTGCATGGAGAAAAGACCATGTGAGGACACAGCGAGCTGGCAGTACTATGCAATCAGGCTACCAGGCCTCCGGAGGAAACACACCTGACTGCACTTTGATCTGGGACACCAGGCTGCAGAACTATGCGGGCGTACATTTCTGTTGTTTGTCATCCATATTATAGTATTTTGTTATGGCACTTCTGGCAAACTAAGATAGATAGGCAGGTAAGTATATAGAGAGATAAAAGAGTAGAGATTAAATATGGTAAATAACAATTGTAGAAACCAGGTGGTGGGTATATGGTTTCTATTTTACCAAATTTTACGACTGTAAATTTTCTCTCTTTTTCTTGGGGGGGGAGGTAAAGATTTTATTTACTTATTTTAGAGAAAGGGGGGGAGGAAGAGAGGGAGAGAAACATCAATGTGTGGTTGCCTCTCCCGCATCCCCAGCTGGGGACCCGTCCCACAACCCAGGCATGTGCCCTGACTGGAAATTGAATCGGTGACCCTCTGGTTTGCAGGCTGGCACTCAATCCACTGTGCCACACCAGCCAGGGCTGAAATTTTCTTAGTAAAATTTTGGAGAGGAAACATTCTTGTTTCTGAACATTTGGGGTATTGGAAAGGAAAACATTAATGTCATTTTAAAGTCTAGGAGGGTAAACTAGGGTTTACATTGATATTCTAAAATAAAACCTGATTACTATTAATATTGACTCATTGGATAAAAGGAATTTTAATGCATTGCTAGAACATATAAGAAAAGCTGGATAAATAGAGAGATATTCTACACTTCTGCATGGGAAAACTATTGGAAAGATATCGATTTTCTCCAAATCTATATATAGATTCAATGTAATTCCAATCAAAATCTCAACCAGACTTTTTACGTATTTTGAAAAGCTCAAAAATTTATATTGAAGACCAAGGTTTCCAATAATAAAAAGGAAAGAAATATTAGACCATGCAAAAAAAAATGAAACTAGATCACCAACTTAACACCATACACCAGAATAAACTCAAAATGGTAAAAGAGTTAACTATAAGTTGTGACACCATTAAAGTCCTAGAGGAAAACACAGGTAGGAAAATTTCAGATATCCCAGGTAATAATATTTTTGCCAATAAATCTCCTAGGGCAAGGGCAATAAAGGAAAAAATAAACAAAGAGACTACATCAAATTAAAAAGCTTCTGCATGGCTAAAGACACTACCAGCAAAATGCAAAGGGAACCAACTGTATGCAAGAACATATTTGCCAATGACACATTGGACAAGGGTTTGATCTCCAAGTATGTAAGGAACTCATGCAACTCAACACAAGGAAGACAAACAATCCAATTTTTAAAAATGGGCAAAGGACCTGAATAGACACTTCTCCAAGAAGGATATACAGATGACCCATAAACACATAAAAATGCTCAACATCACTAGTCATCAGAGAGATGCAAATTAAAACCACAATGAGATACCACCTCACACTGGTCAGAATGTCCATCATTAATAAAGCAATAAACAACAAATGCTGGAGAAGTTGTGGAGAAAGGGGAACCCTGGTACACTGTTGGTGGGATGCAGACTGGTGCAGCTGCCGAGGAAGACAGTATGGAATTTCCTCAAAAAAATTAAAATGGAATTGCCTTTTGACTAAGGGATACCACTGCTGGGAATATATCCTAAGAATCCCAAATCACCACTTCAAAAGAACTTATGCACTCCTATGTTTATAACAGCACTACAAATGCTGGAAGCAACCTAACTACCCATCAGTAAATGAGTGGATCAAAAATCTGTGGTACATGTACACAACGGAATACTATGCAGCAGAAAAAAATAAAGAAGTCCTACTTTTCCCAACAGTATGGATGGAACTAGAGAATATTATGCTAAGTAAAATAAGCAAGGCAGTGAAAAACAAATATCATATGATCTCACCTATAAGAGGAATCTAATGAACAAAATAAACTTATGAAGAAAATAGAACCACAGGCACGGAAACATGGAAAAGACTAACAGAGTCCAGAGGGGCGGGGGAAGGGGAGTAATGGTGGAAAGAAAGGGAAGGGACTAGTCAAAGAACATGTGTGAATGACCCACAGACATGGACAACAGCATTGGAATGGACAGTGGGTGCAGGGGGGATGGGCAAAGAAGGGCAAAGGGGGAAAAATTGAGAATTTTCATAATAGAATAACATTTTTTTAAAAGAAAGGGAAGGAAGAAAGGAAACAAAAAACTTCTACATAAAAAGAAGTGGGGGAAAGGTTGGATGACTTGTAGCAGATACTAAGCTCTGGTTATGAAAATAACATGATGACATGATATTGCTGTGGGATAAAAATAATTAAACAAAAACATAAAGAGAGAATGAAAAGAGGGATCAGAAACTGATCCGCACATACATGGAAACTTGACATATCACAAAAGGGACTCTACATAGTATTAAGGAAAGGAGGTTTTCTGGTGTTTGGACAATTAGCTAAGTATATGAAAAGACAGAATTATAGTCTTTTCACAATATAACCAAAAATCTGTTTAATTCAGGCTAAAGTTTCAAATATAACTTTTTCTTCACAGACTTAGGAAAGAATTTACTCCAACCTAACCAATAAACAAACAAGCAAGCCATAAAGAAAAATATTGACACTTTTGCCTTCACCAGAGTGAAAAACTTCTGACATTAAAGGACACGATTTAACATGTGGAAATAATTCACTCGTTGGCAGAAGACATTTACAATTCATACAGTGAGCAGAGAATTAGTATGCAGGACATTTAGAACTCCTAAAAGTAAAAAAGACAAATGAGCGAATAGGCAAAGGCATGAACAAGCATTTCATCGAAGAGGAAACAGGAAGACTCAATGAACATCTGAAACGTTGTCCCCTTATTAGAAATCAAGGAAATACAGAGTGAAACCACAAAAATATGTCATTTATACTTACCAGATTACCAGAACACGTAAAGTCATGCAGACCTACACGTTGGCACGAGTGCGGAGCATCAGCAACACTTACACACAGCTGATGGGAACGTACATCGGATCATCCACATATCCAATAAAGTAAAAAATGCATATACCCTGCAGTCCAGCAGTTTAATTTTAAGCATATGTCATAAAAGAAGGCATTCACGTGTGCACCTAGAAACACATGCAAGAATGTACTGACAATGTTGTTCATAATAGCCAAAAACTGGGAACAACCTCAGTGATCACTATGGCACTGTATGAATATCTATATTTATATAGGTGGGTAGGTAAGTGGATAGACAGATAGACACTCCTTAATATTTTAGTTTGTATATCCTATTAAGGATATTCTCATGTAACTACTGTATAGCACAGTTATTAACACCAGTAAATTTTAAAAGGATACAATATTTTTATCTGATTTTCAATTCCTAATTTAATCTTCCATCTATCATCAACTTATCCTAGTGTTTTGATGATGTATCTTTTTTTCAGTAAAGGATCCAATCTAGGATCATGCATTACATTTAGTTATAATATTGCTTTAGTCTCCCTTAATTTCTCAAATTTTAATTTGAGAAATTTCTCAAATCTTTCTTTCTTTGTCTTCATGACATTGACATTTTTAAAAATACCAGAGAATTATTTAACAGAATATTCTCAGTTTATCAGACTTTTTAAATTAGATCTGCTTTTGAGTGATAGTTGTAAAGGCTTTTTCTACATCTGGGTTGTAAAGGAATTTATCCATGTCTCCTAATCATTTGTAGTTTTATATTTCATGTTTACATCTTCAGTTAATTTGGAGTTTATTCTTGTGTGTAGTGTGAGTAGTGAATCTAATTTTATCTTTTTCCAAGTGGCCATCTAGTTTACCCAACACCATTTGGTTAAAAAAAAAAAACACTTTGCCCCAATAATGGGGCACTTTGTCCCATTCTGCCCCCTTGTTCTGTCTATGCACGGACCAGCACCTTACTATGTCAATTACAGAGGCTTTGGAGCGTGTTTGATATCTGGTAGAGTTGGGTTTTTTTTTTCCTCATACTTCTTTTTTTCAGTGTTTTCCAACTATTCTATGTGTTTACTTTTCCTTCTTAAGTTTAGAATTGACCTGTCCCATTGCATAAAGGAGCTTGTTGATATTGGTGTTTTATTAGAATTGCATTAATTTGCAAATTAACTTAGGGAGAAGTAACATCTTGATTCTATTGAGATATCCTAAGAGATGCCTTTCCAGTTGCTCAAATCTACTTTCGTTTTTTGAACACTTTTGATCTACAAAAAAAAAATGGCATTTTAATATGGTTAAGCCTAATAAACAATGAAGATTTATCATGTCTTTAGATAGGAGACTCAATATAATGCAGATGCCATTTCTTTCTAATTTAGCGATATATTTAATAAAATTCAAGGCACAGTCCCAGCAGCAATTTTATTACCCTTAATAAGAATTTCAAAACTCATCTGGAAAAATAAAAAGTCAAAGAAGATAAGAAAGTGAAGGGGGATGGAGATTTGCCCTGTTAGAAACCAAGACTTCCCATAAAGCCAAAATAATTAAGACAGTGTGGTACTGGTGCTCTGGTGGATGAACGGATCAAAGGAAGAAAACAAAGAGCCCAATGTCAGCATCACGGTGTAGTAATCCGGATAAGCTACGGTAACAAATTAGCCCTAAACTCTTCAAGGTTCAGCACTTAACAGTTTACTTCCTGCTCAGGCAGAGCCTGCTGTTAGTACAGGTGACCGCAGGGTGATTAACAATCCAAGCAGCTCTATCTTGTGGCTCTGCCATCCCAGCACACATCCTTCAAGGGAGCAGAAAGATTGATCAAGGATTTTTCAGTCTCATCCCAAAATTGACACACAGGACTTCTGTTCACAGGTTGTTGACCATCACCAGTCGTGTGGCCCTGCTGAGCTAGAGATGAGCTGGGAGGTCTTGTTGTATCCAAGGAGGATGGGATAATCAGATAAACGGTGAGCATTTGTAATGTCTTCCTCATCCTGAACTTAGCATATGAGAGAGATAACATTATAGATGAGAGAAAAAAAGAAATATGCAAAAGCTGGCAATGGATAAATTGGTTTTAATGTAGAAAAATATATTAAATTAGATTCCTATCTCATACAATGCCCAAAAATTCCAAATGGATTAAAGGTTTTTTACATATGAAAAACAAAACTCCAGTGTTTCTGATAGAAATTAGAAGGTACTGTCATAATTTAAGAAGAAAGGATTTCCTTAACAAGACAACAAGCACCAATTATTAAGGAAAGGGTTGGTAAATTTGACTAGGAACAGAAGAGAGCACAATGTTTAAAAATAAATCATAGACTTGAAGAAGATATTTGCATTATATAACAACAGACTGTATTAAGAAATTTAAATAACTCCCTCAAATGAATAACAAAAATAAATATTTTAAAAAACACACAAAAATGGTGAGTTATATGAATGGGCAATTTTACTTCTGGGTACAAAATGTCTATTGGAATATTGTTGGTGTTAGAGAAAAATGAGAAACAACTAGAATGTTCAAGGTTAGAGAAATAGATGGGTAAACTATGGTATAGCTCATAAAATGAAATTCTAAGCCAGTTAAAATGAAGGTCTAGATACTCTTGCATGAATATGGATAGGAGTTAGAAAACATGAGATTAAATAAAAAAGCAAGTTGTAGACTATGCATAGTAATGATGGCACTTATTCAGTATATTTTGAATAGATATTTGTATCTATGAGATCTGTCCAGAAGTATCCAGCCATGTCATATGAAAAATAGAGACTTCATTGAAGAAGATATACGGTACAAGAAACATTGTACATGGGGCAATGACTCCTCAGTCCCCTTCAAAATAGGCACCTTCAGACCTCACACAGTTCTCCCAATTGCCATCAGCTGCCCCATCATATTTTCCTGAATCTCATCAGAGGTCTGAAATCTCTTCCTTTTCAAAGGTGATTTTAGTTTTGGGAAAAGCCAGAAGTCACAGGATGACAAATCTGGGCTGTGGGGAGCTGAATCACCTGGGTGATCTGATGTTTCACCAGAATACTCTGCACAAGATGGGATACATGAGAAGGCGCATTGTTGAGATGAAGCTGCCAATCACCAGTTGCCCATAGCTGTGACCTTCTGAATCATTCAAATAGTTTCCACAGAGGAAAGTTTAAGCTTAATGCAAAATTTGATGCAGATTCGTTGCTCTACTTTCTCAGTCATTTTGAATGCGACAACCGCCTAGTACACAAGCTCACTCAGGAGTCCCCACTGACTAGTACAGTGAAGTCGGCATTGTTCAGACATACGCATTCCAGTCCACTCTCCTTGGCTGCCAGGTTACGACAATGTCGTGCAAACCATTCTGTTACATTAACAATGGCTGGACTTTTTCCGGACAGACCTCGTATTATGTATATTGTTTATGCATACACACATCTAATTGAATGAAATGATTTCACATCTAATGATATGAAATCATGGAAAGGAAGAACAGCCATCAACTTCAAGATAAGGGTTTCCCTTGAGGAGGGAGGAAAATGGGCATGGGAAAGTTCCGAATTCTACCAGGTAGAGTGTTTTGTTTTAATAAGTATTAAAGCTTTTAATAAGTCTTGGTAGTTGGTAACTCTATTGTACTGTTCTCTATACTTTTCTTCATGTTAGATACATTTCTTAATCATAAAGTAAAATAAAAGAAAGCAGAACATGATTTGTTAAGATGTCCTCTATTAGTCAGGACGAATGCACAGACACTGTATCCGCAGGAATTCACGGACACTGTGTTCATCTGTCAGAGACAGAACTAAATTGGAAGCAGGAAGCTTGAGCTCATCTCTCAGACCAGGTCTTTTCTTCCCACTGGCTTCCTCTTGAGGATACAGCAAACATTACCGTGTCGGTAAGAACAGACCCTGCCTGGACATGGAGAATCTTCAGGTGGGTTTATGTTTGCCAGTCACAGGGATACATTTTAGTCCACAGAAGCAATAATTGAAATAAAAGCACCCCAGAACCTACACAGAGTAAGCAGTCTCACAAATAGCCGTATTTTATGGTTACAACCATGCATGTGTCTATCACATTACTGCTGATGAGACGCTTTGAATTTCTGAGGGGAAAAATGATAAAATATTATTTAACATACTTTTCTTTCTATTTTTGGATATCCAGGGCATTTTAATAGCTGCCATAATTTTGGCTACACTGTAAAGTCACCCATATATCATTTATGAGGCTCCCAGACATCTGTTTCTTGCATTAGGTAATTAGTTTAGACCAACTTACGGTGAATGACATATCCAGTTGGCCATCTGTTTCCATAATGTAGCTCACTTTCAGGACATGGCTCTTGTTCTCTGTCCTACCATCAGGATTCATGGCAGAGGTATGTCGCCCAAGTTCCACTTCTACTCTCTGATCATTTGTATCTTAACTCTTTCCAATAAGATTTACAGACCAGACCCACAACTAACGCAAGGGAGATTTCGTTTTAGAGAGATTTAGTGGATGCAATCAAATCCCTTTAAAAAGAGACTGGTCAAATGGTTACAAATGGATGTTTTTATATGTGATGTGGTTTTCCTAAATCAACAAATCTCATTACACATTATTCATCACTGTAACAGTGACAACTGAGAGCACTGCTCTAAAACAACTCTGAAGTGTCACGGCCAATGTCTGGCATTTCTTCCAGGGAAGAACACTGGTTCTCAGAATAGTACCGTGACACCAGCTTTGAAATCAGCTTGAATTTCCTATTCTGTTCAAAGCTGCCTCACCTGTGCTGCTATAAACGGCCTTTCTGGCTCCTTGTTCTGTCAGCCTCGTTCAAGTGCGTTTTCATGCTATTTGCAAGGGATTACTTTATTGAAAAAGACTAAATAGGAAAGGGGGGAGTGAGAGAAGGAGAGAGTCTTGTTATTTCCCAGAAGATTTGAATTAGAGAATGGTGTGTGTGTGTGTGTGTGTGTGTGTGTATGTGTGTGTGTGTGTGTGTTAATCCGAGACTTGGTTTTCCATTATAATGTCCAAAAATCACTTTATGGTGGCATTATTCTTATGCTCGATTGACATATTCCTGTTGTTACCTTACCGAGAAATATGGGTGAAGAATTCATCCCAATTTCCACTTGTCTGTGTTTTCCAACTTCTTTACAGTGAGCCCATATTAATTTTATAAGCAGAAGAAAGAGGCACTTGAATTCAAGAATGTTTTAGGACTTGCCAAAATGTTGTGATTTCATCAGATAATTTTATTTCTTTCTTATCCAGTTCTACCACTCACGGATGTGAAATGTGATAGTGAATGGGAATTGCTTTATATCCGTTGCTTTGCAGCAAATTTGAAGTAACTATGTCACACTGGCTACAAATTTATTATTCTGTCCGTGTTGTTACTAGGAGATTACAGCACTCAACTGGCCAATGTTAACAAGCAGCAAAGGACAAGTAAACACCATTTGCTCTACTGATATTTTCATAGGCTTCCTTTGCTGTAAGGTCTCTTGACACCATAACATGATGTATATGCAAATAGCACTGAAGTAGTTAAATAACAATATAATGTAAGTGGACCAATAATTAGATCTCCACGAATTTAATATACTATGAGACTCAGCTAAAATAAAGAATGAAACAGTAAAATGTGATTTTATCTACTAGAGGAGACCAGGCTGAATAGATAAATCTACAGGTTTTGAAGCTCAATAATCATAAACTCACACTCATGCATAATATGTCACATGTTTTTCTTCAAGCCTTTACTCAAATTTTACCTCTCCCCTGAGGCTTTTTCCTGTTATTTCTAGAATGTTCTCGCCTTCCCTGGAGTTTTCCATAATTTGCGTCTTGTACTATAACACTCACCACGGCTTCACACTGCATTATCCCCTTCCTGAGGCACACCATTGTGCACGTGTCAACATTCTGGAAACTGATATAACTTACGTGTGTATTCAATGCGGTGCTACCATTTTCCCATTCTCTTTCCCTGCTGCATCCCCCAGTCAGCTCTCATTAAGCCAGTGCAAGGATTTTCAATTGATTCAGCCTGGGAACAGCCTCACCATCCACCCACCTGGAGGACGGGTAGCACCTCTGTTGACTCTTACACGTTCTAAAAATACAGATCACAGTGCTTACAGGACAGAGACCTGGGGGAACTGACATTAATAGTCTCGGACTCTCTTAGACTGAGTGAAAGAGGAATTTTAAAGAGGTGACCACCATCAGGAAGGAGTTTTAGATTTATATAATTGGAGTGCCATCCAATGATTTTTTCCTTCATCCCTCCCACTTGACATTAGTGTGTTCTAAGTCTCAATCTCAGACAGTTCTATGATAATCTATTTGTCTATGTAGCAGCAAGCAACTCAGATTTTACATATTTTATGTAAGTGACTTAAAGTTCAAAGCCCTAACTTGCTTTCCTTTCTCTAGGGGACCGTGCTGAGCCATGCAAAGACTGTTCTTTGTTAAAGAGGATCACCTAACTCGAGCTCACATCTTCTTCCTGGGAGCAGGCTACATCCAGTGACTGGTCGGAGATGTAAAGACCAGGCCCCTGCCCCAATTTGGGGTGACAGCGCAGACCCACTCCAGCTCCAGAGCAAACCACGGGGCTGGCAGGGTCTTGGCCGTGAATGCATCATCGCTCGCTTTCTTCCTCTGACGACTCCTGGCTCCTTTCTCCCACAAGAGTCTATCTGAAGGCAGTGATCTTCAGATCCGTGATTGCTGGTGTGTTAGGAATGGTCTGAAATAATGATTTAAATATAAGATTTTGGAGCTGGATCATCCACAAGCCAGTTAATAACAATAACTCTTATCCCTGATGGTGGAGCATGGGTAGGCCCTGACATGTGGCGATGATTTCCCTGATGGGGAGCTGGGCTGGTATACTAGTGCCACGGAATGTTCAGCAGATATGGTGTGTGAGGTACCTGAGAAACATGGAGAAAATGGAAATGAGGGTAATTCATCTCCAATTAAAGACTAAGTATGAAAGCTTAAGCCTGCTTTGCAGCATATCAAGTGGCCCTCATCTCCTGCCACTGGAGGGCAGTTCACATTGAAGACCTAGCAAGAGGCTCCTAAGAACAACGGAAGCACAACTCCCAATAATACAAATCCCTGTCAGGTCTTCTACACCAAGGTCAAGGCCCTGATTAGGAAGGCATGGGGCCTTGAGACATAAGATGGGGTTATCTGGGTTGATTTGTGCAACAGTCTTTGAGTCTGCAGATTTCCCTGAACCTTCTGTAGAAAGACCCGTGCCTTCCTGTTAAAGGCTAATGCCCCTCTTTGATGGAAGACAAGACAGAGGGACTCTGCCTTTGTAAAATAACGTGAACCCTACTCAGGATCTGCCCTGACCTCCCCTTCTCATCACTCAAGTAACAAGATTTATGTCACAACAAAATTTGGCCTGGGAAGTGCTGGGCAGCCTAAGGGAGGGACAGCGTCGTGGGGCAAAGGAGCTATAGCATATTTACTACTTGACGAAACAATAAGGAATGCACTGGTGCGAGAGGCAGCAGCCTTGCGGGGGCGCCCAGTGGTGGCCAACTTCTGTAGATCACTCCTGACAGTAGGAGAGGTCATTATAGTAGTGAGCTCCCTGACAGCAAAGGGGATCACTGGATCTCAAAATGATAAAGGAGGTGGAGGGAGTGGTACTTAGTTACCTGCAGCCAAGTGAGTGCAATTATTGAAATGAGCAGCAAGGACAGAGGAACAAACCAAGGGGATCTGACCTTTAGAAAGCTACAGAGATACTTTAAAGCTCTAGAGATATGTCACCCTAAGATGACAGAAGTAGGGGTTATAGTTTATCCCATTTAACTTACACTTATAAGTGCCTCATGGGAAAAGAGGGCCACTAGAATCTCAAATGGACCATTCCTAGGTCATACATGAAGCCAGGAGAGCCAGATGTCTCAAGAGGTGGGCTGAAGTAGGTGCTGTATTGTGCCACCTAGGTCATCCTATTCAGTACTGAAGCACTTCTCCCCCCAGCCACCCTGAGGGTTGGCAACTGACAGTGGTAACTGAGTCCCTCCCTAGAGATTGTCCTCTGCTGAGAGAGCCATCTCACCCTGATGGAACCTCCATCTGACCTTCCCTCACCTTGGGAGTATCCACATTCAATGATTGGTCAAAGAAGAAATATAAAGCCCCATCTCCCTTACCCTACTATGGACAAATATGCAGAGCTACTGTAGATCCAAAGCTCTCCTTGGAATTATCTGAGGCCTTTTTTATAGATGTTTCATAGCCCAACTTTCCTTCTGCCATATCTTTTCTCTTCCACTTGGGTACTGATTCCAAGATCACGCCTCAATAAATTTTCTGTATGTAAATCTCTGCCCCAAAGTCTGTTTTCATAGGCCCTGATATGCAGAACTCCCCCTCTCGCATCTGACATCAGATGGTTTTGGAATACATGTTTTTGGACTTGCTAGACCAGAAAGACCTGGAGAAAACTATACATATATATATATGTATGTATCTCCCATTTTTCACCCCATACCTACAAAGCCACAGTCTTCAGGATGCACCCCAGCAATGTGTATTGTTTAAAGCTCTCTGGATGATTCTGATGTGTGACCTAATGCAAGAACTGCTGCTACATCAAGAACTCAGGCTCAACTCAGCCTGTGATGGATACCTTGCCATCTTCCTGTTCCAGCTTATTACGGAATAGAGAAGGCGAAATGGTCAAAGGTTTGATACCAGCTAAATAAAATGTGGAGTTAGTGCACGAAGTTCTTGGGAGCAACTGGTCTACTTTTAGTCACTGTGACTATTGCAACTCATCCCATGTCCTCCTTTCCCCAAGAAGCCCCGGACAGGCGTTGCAGCTGGCCTCTGGCTTTCCAGAGAACTCTGTCATCGGTGGTTCCAAACGTTAACCTCATCCCTGGCTGTCTCTCATTTTTGCAATCCAATTTCCCTTTCACCTCAATTTCCTCATCTAGTTCTTCTTATATTTTATATTTCACATATTACTATAAGCACCTGAAATGCATTTTTTTTTTTTTTGTGAATGTGGAGAATTAATTAAATGCAGAAGGAGAGAGGATGGAAAAGAGAGAGACGAAAAGCATGACGCTGGTGCTAGGAGTAGAGGCAGCAGTGGGTGGGCGGGGCTGGAATTCCTCAGAACGTAGATGATCACGAGCTGCTTTTATCCAGACCATTATTTGAGAATGAGAAATCGCCACCGAGCACTTTTTGTCCTTAGCATTGGACAGGTGCTTTGGCAATAAACATACCAAGGTGAAAGGGTGAGAAGAATGGTAGGATGAATTTAGCTATGATTGCTCAGGCCCCACTGCCCTTACTGAAGGCTCAGCTTTCAGTGTGTGTCCACAAACACTGGCAGGGCCCCCGGCTTGGCATCGGTCCTTCAGACCCAGAGCACACGAGGCAGCCAGACAGGTGAAGAAGGTGCGGAGGGCAGGACTGAGGGGTATGTTTAGAAATCATTCTTAACGTGCCCCTCAGAATGATAGAATGATATTTATTGTAACTTTAGATAGTTAAATTCCCATCTGATTTTGTTCTTTTTCTACCCAGTAGCCCCTCTGTGTTTTATATTAAGATTCTGTGTCATGGGAGGGAAAGTGAAAAGCTTTCTCTGGAACAAATCTGGAATGGAAACCTAATAATGATTTTTTTTTCCGGGCTGGATAAATGTCCTTAATGAAAGTGCCAACAAATCTGACATTATGTCCCTGATTATAAGCTTTTTCTCTCCTTCTGCAGTTGCCTGGAAGAATAGAGCTGCAGCTTCCAAATGTATGTGAATTTTAGAAATACAGCTTACACACGTTGAACTTCATTTTTTCCCTCTGGAAGGTAAATGATCATGATTAATAGCAATTCCACTTGAGGGACTTCTGGGCCACTTGGCCCCCTAAGGAAAAATGAGAAAATAAAATCAAGCTAAAATGCATTTGTCTTCATTTCAAGAGCATGCCTTTTTTGCCTCTATTTATTTGATGGTGTGTTCTATCAGTCATTGACTGGTGTTGTCTAATACTCTTGTGCCTCCTAGGGGGCTTACGGTGGCCCTGACACCTTCCAGCGCTTGTCCCTGGACTAAGCTTGTCATCCAGCCTGGCTTCTTGCCCTCAGGGGGCTCCCTACCCCCTGGTCATTTAGAGACATCTGCCTTAGAGAGAGAAGCAAGTATGCACCCCCTGGCCCATACCAAAATGTGGGGTAAACGTCAAGGGCTCTTGTTTGAACCCATAAAGGTGCTTGACTTTATACAAATGCTACCCTAGTCTGGTGTTGGAACTCTACAAATGCTTACGAGAGCTGAAAAATTCTGAATCCAGGAGAGTATTCGGGCAAGAAATAAGATCCTCCCTTAAGTACAAGTGACTTTTGAGAAAACTGGCCAACATTCACCTGGCTTATCTGGGAAGGGAAGTACAACCTTGCTTTTGCATGACGTTTTATTGTTTATCATGAACTTTCACAGTGTTATTCATGGAGTCTAATGATAAAACTATAAAAGGGACAGAACTAGTGTTATGATTTTTTTTTATTCAAACCTTACCTTGCCTCACTCCCAGACATTTAAAGCCTCCTGGTCTCCGCTGTTTACGAATTTATATTTAAGATATACCAAAGAATTAACTAGTTCATTGGTCAGCCTAATGAAGCTGTGAAAACATCATCATCACATCCTTTTGGACAGGATGACCTCTTCTAGGCCTCAGCTCCTTCATCTTATACATAAGGGGTTGGTATCATAGGACCGCTTAGCACCCACGTAGTCCTAATTCTCAATTGGTGAATAAAAAGCCCTAACCAAAGTACAGACCTGGAGCAGTCAACAGTGGGAAGCAATGACCACAATGCACACAAGATGTAGCAAATTCTCCCACAAACACAGAAGAGCAGCGTCAACTGGACAGGAAACTGTAATGGAAAATAAGCGCCATGGTAAAGAGAGACAGCATGTGGTCTAGGCTGTTAGTGACGCTATGCAGACCATCTGGTTTGGATGATCTGTCCATAAAATTTGTAATGGTGATAGATTAAATCAGGTATATGAGGATATGTAGGGAGGGCGGGAATGAATCCAACTGGGGGATGACTAAAGAAGATTATGCATTTTAAGACTGAACAGACATCAATACAGGAGAAGATCTGTTACTAATAATAAGATTTGGCTTCTGTGACAATGGTGGAAAATTCCATTTTTCCATTTATCTTGCTGCTTTCCCTTCTCAGCTTCCATGCTTGCTCTTCCTCTTCTAATACAACCTCTAAGCATGGTTGTACCTGAGGGATCAGTCCCAGGGCCTTTACTTGTCTCTCCCTCCCATCTGTCCATAGGTTATCTCCTCTAGTCCAGGGACTTGAAATGGCAGCTACCCTTACATTTATACCTGGTCATCTGACTGCTCCACTGAGTTCAGTTTAGTATCCAATGGCCAATTAAGCAGCTCAAACTTATCTTCACCAAATTACATGCATGATCTCCTCTTTATCTCCAAACCCCACCAATCCAAATTTCCTTCCTCCCCCAGTCTCCTGGAAAATGGCACCACTTTCCATTAGTTGCTTAAACCCAAAATCTACTCATCATCCATGACTCTTTTTCTCTTAAACATGTCAACAACTCAAGCCTGCAAATCTCGTCAGTGTCTGCCTATCAACATAACTTGAATCCATCTATTTTTCTCCATCTACACTGCTATCCTAATCCAAGTTGCCATCATCTCTTCTGTGGAATACTGTAGCAGAAGGTACAGTTCCGCTGGTTGCCACACACAGTACCCAGTGTAGACACTTGACCATAGCTAGGTCAATCAGATTCCCTCTGCCAGGAATTTAAATCTTAACCAGGACACATAGAAGTCACTCTCTATCATTCCTTATTTTAGGAAGCTAGTTGGAGATGAGTCACAACAATGTTATCACCAGGAGATGCCAACCCAAGAGTTCCTTGCCCCAAGGTTCTATAGCTTTTTTGAGTATATACTTCCTCCAAATCATCATTTAGCTTTTCCTTTGAGTTGATGAGCCACCCAGTGTATCTTCCTAGGGAAGGGCACAGTGAAAAGTTTCCCTTGAGGGCCCCTGAAGAATTCACAAATGAGCTCTAACTGGATGCTTGCCCTGACAGATAACACAAAAACTTTTTTAGGACAGCATTAGTCCAGATGTTAGTGAACCCAGACTGTTCTGTTTTATTCACTATCATATCCTTAATGCCTCGTACAATGCCTCACCAACACTATAATATGTGAACAAAATATTTCTTAAGTGAATGAATGAATGTTAGCCAGGCAAAGTAGGAAAGAAGAAAGAGAGTTCAAGCCATAAAAAGTAACATGGTAGGTTAAAGAAACTAAAAAAACTATGAAATAAAATAATAGTGTGTATGTGACCTAGGGAGCCAGAGAGGGGATGGCTAAAGGTAAAGTAAGAGTGGACAGATCATCAAAGATTACACGTCTAATAAAGGTGTGAACTTAATGGAGAATAAAAGGGTACCTCTTTTAAAAAATTTGAGTGGGGGAGAAAAGATAAAATTTACATTCAGAAAGGACACTCTGGCTACAATATGGAGGTTTGGGTTGGAGAGGTGTTGGACTGAGAATAGAGAGACCAGTTTGGAATCGATTGAAGTAAACTAGTCAAGAGATCTTGGTGGCTAGCCTAGGGTAGCAATATCATGCCACAGTATTTTGCGAGGGACTTTTGAGAGGTAAGATAACGGTGATGAAGTGCTTGTAGGTAAGGAGGCTGTCCTGGCTGGTGTGCCTGGTGGGTGGAGATGCCATTGAGTATAAACTAGGAAACACGAGGAAGGAGCAGGTGTCAAGGGAATGGTGAGGAACTGAGTCGTGAACATGATGAGTTTAGGTTTCTCATCATGAAACTTTGCAACATGTCCTGCTACAGGACATGCAGATGTAGAGGTCTAGGAAGCCTCTGGATATGGGTCTGGAGCTAAGGAAAAATATTCGAGCTAAAGATGTGGGTTTAAGCAAGATGTAACTGAAGATGTGGGAGCAAGGCAGATTATACAGCAAGGTAATGTATGGCGAGAAGAAGAAAGGCCCAGGGCAACACCCTGAGGAGAGGAACTGCCAACGCTGAAGGAGTGACTGGCAGGAGAAGAAGTACCTGCAAAGAATATTGGAAAGAACATCTTGAGAAATGGGAGACACAGAATGTTTTAGAAGACAAAAATGGGGACTATTTCAAGAAAAAAACAAAGCAGTCAAAAGCTGCTCTGAGATTAAGAGAGATAAGGACCTCAGGCTTGAGTGGCATTTAGCAACAAGCACATCACTAGGACTTGCTGAGAATAATTTGAATAAGGAAATAGAAAGGATGGAGGAAGAAAAGCGGGGAAGTGAAGGCTGCATCTCTTAGAAGTTTGTCCTTGAAGGAGAGGAGGGAGAAGACAATTGTTGGAGAGAGATTTGAAACTGTGGAAGAGTTTTGAACGTTCAAGATGCAAGCATGCGAGTATCCTTAAGAGTGAAGGAAAGGCCCTGACTGGTGTGGCTCAGTTAGTTGGGCGTCTTCCCGCAAAGCAAAAGATTGCAGTTTGATTACTGGTCAGGGCACATGCCTGGGTTGCAGGTTAGGTCCCCGGGCAGGGCACGCACGAGAAGCAATGGATCGATATTTCACTCTCTCTCTCTCCCCCTTTCCCCTCTCTCTAAAAGTAAATAAATAAAATCTTTAATAAATTAATGAGTAAGTAAATAAATAAATAAATGTGAAGAGAAGGAGACAATGTGGGGAAAGAGGGTAATAAACAGAACATGGCACTGGAAGTGAACAAGATTCTAAATGCTGCTGGGCAACACCCTGTATTTCCCCCATCAACTGTCTCTCATGCGTTCCAAGGAGCCCTTTCAAACTGTTCTCCTCTACCAAAACTCTTGACCTCCCTGCCCCACCTCATTATCAACAAAAGGTAGTTCCTCATACTTCATCAAGGAAACAGAGCTAGCAGACGAGAGCTCCCTGGACTTTCTGTATCCACACCCATGTGTTCTTCCTTTCATCCCCATAGGCTGAAAGAGGTTTTCCAACTACGACTGAGGGCTATTGCCCCATTTGCCTTCTCCCTCATCCATTCACTTAACATTTCAAGCAGTGCCTACTTTGTGCCGCGTATGCACACGAGTCACAAAGTTGGAGACATAGTCTTCCCCCCAAGAAGTTCAGAGCCTGTTGTTGAGAAAGATAGGTATTTTATTATTTACTATAAAACAAATAATATTGCTAGTGCTGTGATAGCAGTGTGAAGAGAATTCTGAATGGCCCCAAGTGGCTCTTTGAAGCTCTCAGATAGGAAATCCTCGTGTCTCCTAAACTTCCAAAACCTAGGCCTTCTCAATTCACCAGTCCCAAACCATCAAGTAATGTCATGGTAGCCCTACAGAGAAACACCACATAATATTGTAGAAGAAAACCCACATTTTTGAGGCACATTTGACTTAATGGAAAAAACTTTCTATTTTGAAATACAAATGCATTCAGTATATTTTCTTTAAGTGTTAAATAAACAAACCACCCCATTCAATTTGAAGTGTTGTTATTTATTTCTTGGTAGCAGATCTTAATTGCCATGTGCCAGGAATAAGATTGTGGAACAATACAGGAAAATCCTCAACATATATTCAGGCTTTCCTTGGTAAATATGGTAGACAATTTAATTATCAGCATATTGCGATTAATGTGCATTCATGTATGAATAACCGAAATGTATGAAATATTCAAATTGTATCAATTAAAACATAACATTTGATATATGTAGTTTCCAATGGCTTCTCTCTCAGCAATGAACAGTCACCATCTGGCCATCATCTGTGAGATACAAGGACGCCTCCCCAAACACCCCATAGAATGAAACTCACTCTAGAGAATGAGACAGTCACTAAAACAGATCGAAGGGACTGTGTGGCAGACATTATCACAGGCCCTCCAATATCGCTATTTTCCTCATCCATTTTTTAGTTCTAGAAAACTCACTGAGTTTTAACTAGGCATTCAGCCATTCAGATAGAGACTGTATTTTCCAGATTCCCTGGAAAGTAGGTGTGGTTATGTGATGATGTTCTGGCCAATGGGATGAGAAATCTCTGGGGGGTTTCTTAAAGGGAAGCTGGTTGCCCTCACTTCCCTCTTTCCTTGTTCCCTGATGCTGGAAAGAGGATCTGATGCTTATGGTCTGGCTTTGACCCTGCAGCTCAGGACAACAATCTAAGGACAGGCAGAGCCACAGGGTGGAAGAACCCAGTGACTATGGAAACTTCTAGAGGACCGCCAACACCAAACCTACGTCTAGAGAAAGCACCCAAGACAAGCCAGCAACTGAGTGTGACATACATAGTCACCTACAGCATACTAGTCTTGTGAGTTCCTGTTATAGTCAATGCCAGAGAAGCAGTTAATGATTTTCATCAAGGTATTTAAGGGAGAAAAAGGACCAGGTAAAGGGGTACTTCACCTATTGCTGCCACATTCCAACAGCCCATCAGCACAGACAGAAATCCAGCAGTGAAGGATTTTGTAAGCAAAAATTACACAGAACAGTTAAGGGGGGAAAGCCCTCGGTGTACACGGAATGGTCAGCAATGTGCTATTATTTGTTCTAAGAGTTATTAGCACTGCGCTCCCACGCATGGCCGCAGCTCGTTATTTTTCCCAGTGGCATCCTCCACAGTCTTCGCCATTATCCACTGAATGTTATACTAAATACATATTGAAATATAATTTTTTCTGAGACAAAGCTTCTGTTGCTAAATTGATACACCCAAACATTTTCATTTTGTATGAGTTGGGGTTCGTCATGGATTATAAATCCAATAAACAAACATCCTTTCGTTGCCTCATTGACAATTATACGATATCTCCTCTCTCTTACCTACTGAGTTTTATGGAAACTATTTCAATGGAGTAGACATTTATCATTGCAAGAGAAACTCCCATTTAGACATTAACTACCTTAGCTTTATTAGAAACTCATTTTCTGCAGATGTCCAGGCATGATTTGCTCCTTTTTATCAGGAAATAAATAATATCAGGTAATAGCTTCCTGTAGCAGAGGTTACATCTTTATTATAACCCAGGGAAATAGATATCAACCAGTCAGAGCATAGCCAGATGGCTTACTCTTCTTATCAATAAAATTTAATTTTCACTAAGCCAATTCTAACCAAGCTTATTTCTAAATAGGAAGCAGACATTTAAGGTTCTTATAAGAAGCAGCAAATATGCCATCCACGAGAGTCTCAAATTAGCACTAACACAGATCCTGAGCCAGAAACCCAGGCGTCTTCCTCAGCGCTAACCCAATCATTTAAGTCCGATTGGTTCTAACCCATATTATTACCCACGTGTGTCTGCTCTTCATACGTCCAGCACCACCCCGTAATTTAGTCCTCTCATCTCGTACCTGGTCCACCGAAACAACTAAACCACGGCTGCCCCATCCTTCTTCATCCTCCCCATCACGATGGTCTTTCAAAATAGAAGCTCTTTCCGTGTAGGGTAAAACAAAACGTCTAAATGTGGTTTTAAATTCTGTTTGATGGCTCCCTTGCTTGGTTTCCTGCCTCAGTTGCTGCCTCCCCCCACTCTCTGTTCATTACCCCTGAACACTGAGCTCCATTTACATGCTAACTACGTGCAGTTCCCTCAAACAAACCAAGTTCAGGCCTGCCTCTATTCCCGTGCAGACATTGTTCATTTGCTAGAACACCCTTCCCTCTGCCCTCCCAGTTCCACTCTATCCCAAACCAAGTAGCTAACTGCTGCTGTCCTTCACACAATCTTCCTAATGAAGATTTTCCTGGTCCTTCAAGACAAAACTGGAGACCATTCTAACATGCTTCCCCAGCACCTGAGTGGACTTTGATAAAGTTTACTGACAATCAGCTACACTGTTGATATTAACTGGTTAGTCTGATGGGATCCTGCACAGATGATACATTTGTGGGGGAGTGGGTTATCGGTCATAATTATTACTCTGATTTCTGATTCTGACGCACATACCCCAAGCCCACTGAACCTGACAAAGTCACCAATATTGCTAAGTGCATCTATTAGGAACTGCAATACGCTGCTCCTATCAGACAACAGAAATAACAGAGGCTTTAAAAAATAGATGGTTACTGCTTTCTCACAGAAAGAGAAGTCAAAAGACAGTCAGTCCTGGGCTGGTATCTCAGCGAATCTTCATTTAGCTCCTCCACCATCTTCAGTGTGTGACTTCCATTCTCAAAGTTGCGAAATATCTCTGGGTTTCTAGACATCCCGCCTGCATTCCAAATGAGGAAGGGCCAAGAGTGAGGGGGTCAAGGGGGACTCTCCCTGATGCCTTACCTTGCCTTCAGCTTATAGCACAGGGCGCCCCCTCTGCACACACACAAAAAGCATTGCAAGAAGGAGTCTTTTAGCTGCGCACACTGGCGCCTCCAAGAACATCTCATTTAGAAAGGGGGAAAAGCGAATAGTGGGTTTAAATAAGCTAGCAGTTTATTCCACATTCAGAGTAGTTTTATAATCCATTCTTTAAGGAAATAATTGTTATGCTTTATACATTCAAATTTCATGTGATCTAAATAGCAATTGTTTGGCAAAAAGAATCACAGCAGGAACTTTTAAAGCAGCACACTTCAAGTACGAACAAGGCATAAAAAATTCAAATCGCATACGATCTTCCAGGCACACGTCTCTCGTGCAGAGGAAGCAACACGGTCCCGCAGAGTGCTCACCTATTCACTCATATGGTGCCCATAACGAACCACTAATGAGCAACATTAAATATAGTACCTTGTTTGCACCTCACTTTTTGAAGCAGGATTATTATTCCCACTTTGGAGATTAAAACACGGGGGCACGTAGGAACTCGGTGGCGAGGCCGGTGACAGCACCGGCCCGGGCACTCGGGTCTGTCGGATGCCCTGCGCTCTGAGTTCTAGCTTCTGCGCAAGCCTCCCCCTTCACTCGGACTAATGAATGGTTGAGCCCAAGAACAGAATTTCCCTCTTACTGTTTGCAATATTAAGATTCAAGTGTATGTGTATGAATAACTGAAATGTGTGAAATATTCAAACGGTATCAGTTTAAATATGACACCCAATAACTGAGCCCATGATGGTTTATCCTTAATGGAAAAATATCAGGCATTTTATGTGTTTAAGCATTTAAGCGCATGATGAGTAATTTAATTAGGTTACTCAGGGTCATTAAGCTAGAAGGGTCTGGACAGATCATCTAGAATCACTTTCCTCATTTTGAGAGGCAAAAACCATACTAAGTAAATTGGTGAGAGTCACACAACCAGGGCCAGCCTCTAGCCCTTACTATTATTTCTCGGTTCTCTTCTGCAGCATGCTTCGGCTTCCTCTTCCCCAGATCTTACAGCCACAGGTCTTTATTGCATAGATCTATTTTATTGGGTAGATATAAATCAGAGGTTTACGCCTGATTTCAGAGTCCAACTTAAACTCCATGGCATCCTTAAGGCACATCACGATTTTCCTAATGCGAATGGCTCCTTTTGATTTTGACTAATTCTGTCTGCTGGTGTCCCATTCTGGATTATAAACCCTTCCAGGACTTATTTTTTTTTTAGCTTCCAAGCCTGTAGTTTACTATTTTGTCTGTAATAGGTGTTCAACATGTATTTAGTAAATGAATGAACAATCTAATAGTTCGTAAGTATTTCTTTAATTGAGGTATTTTCTTCAAAACGTGTGTCGCCCTAGATTTGAAAATGAACAAAACTGTGCTCATCCCTCCACATCAGTACTTTCCACATTGGACTGTTTTTGTTTTTTTTCTGTTTACCCATTTAGAGCATCCTCCAGTGGACCGCAAGGTCTGCACAAATAGACTTCTTTTTACCTTTGCTCGCTTCCCTTCCCCAAAGTCCAGCACCATGTCTGACATTGAGCCAACACTCAAGCACCCAATAAATGGCAGATAAATAAATGACTCTCCTCCTCCATTTCACAGACACCCATCAGATTCTTGTAGTTTTGATCCAAGTCTTTCAGGAGCATGAACCCGCCAGAAGCAAATAACTTAGTTACTGCATTCTTCCAAAGAAACTGTTGTAGGATATGCAAGAACATCAAGTGGGCGGACGTACACCATGTCTTAGGAAAAATGAAAGTGTGGTTGCTAAGAAGAAAAAATATGAGGATGAAGTCTTTAAAGCTATCTCATGGACTGTTCCCACAACAGTCCTGACTCCCAATCACAGCACTTTAACGGAATACAACAATAAGCAGCCTTCGCTCGTGTCTCTGGGATGGTTGATTAGGCAACTCTGCTGATTTTGGCTGGGCTTGGTGGGGTAGATCTGGTCTCAGTTGCGCCCTCTCACATGTAAGAAGAGGCATATTGATGGATGGGGGTCAGCTGGCATTCAGCTGACAGAATGAATGTCCTTGGCTGCAATGACCTGGCTAATGCGCCTCTGTCCCAGGTGTCTCTGATCACCCATCAGGCTAGGACAGACACTGTTGTGGAATGAAGAGGGTAAGAATGAGAATAAGCCTGATGGCACCAGTGCTTTCGAGCCTGTGATTACGTCGTGCTTTCCAACAGCAAGTTTCATGATGAGCCCCTTGCCGCCCTGCTTTCTTTCAGGGCTGACAGGCTCTGGTGCTGCTTCAGAGTGTGGAGATCTGTCTCCGAGGAGGGTATCCCTGGGAACTCCCACTGTCCTCTCCAGATCCTTGAGGCCTTGCCTCTTGAGAGGCAATTCCTGGGCTTTAGGAATTAGTGCATTTTGACGAGATATTTTTTTTAAATCAATACTAATGAAATAAGGTTTCCTATAATTAAGAGCACATTAAAGCAAGACCCTTGGGAAATGAAACCCAGTCTCAGTGGCGGCTGTCCAGGTAGGGGTTCCACCTGGAAGGACCCACTCAAATCGGGTAGGGTGTGATTGTCAGAAAACAGAAAGTCACCATAGAACTTCACGCAGGCCGACACTGGATTCAGATGCTCTGGATTTCGACAGTTCTCTCTGTTCTCGCAACTCCTATTTAGCCCTCTTTTAGATGAGGTAAGTACTACGATTACTAACTCTACAAATAATAAGAATGGTAGAACAGCATGTAGTTACCATTTATTTGTGCTTGCTGTGTATGGCAGGTGAAATAATGATCCCAGTCCCACTTCCAAAGATGTCCTAATCCTTGGAAACCATAAATGTTCAGAAACCATTGCTTCGTTACAATGACACGGGAGAATTAAGGCTGCAGACAGAATTAAGGTTTCTAATCAACTGACTTTAAAATAGGAAGATTATCCTGGATTTTCTGCTTGGGCATAACATAACCACAAAGGCCCGTAAAGGCAGTAGAAGGAGGCAGAAAATCCTCATCGGAGGGACGAGATGTGAAAAAGACACAAGCAGCCACTGCAGGCTTTGGAGATGGGGGGGTGGGGTCCCGGAGCCATGGAACGCAGGCGCCTCTAGAAGCTGGAAAAGGCCGAAAGCAGTCAGCCTGCCGGCACCTTGAGTTTTATCTTGAGACCTATCAGGACTTCTGACTTCTAGCACCATAACTTAGTAAGTATATGTTCTAAGGCATTAAGTTTGTGGTGATCTGTTACAGCAACAATAGGGAACTGGTACACTGTGCCAAACTTTGGGCAAAGTGTTTTATGTCCAATTATCTCTAATTCTGACAAATGCATAATCACCCCGTTTATACAAATGAAGAAACTGAAGCTGTAGATGTAAGGGACTTGCTAAGGCGTCGGTTAGTAAGATGAGGGGCTGAAATGCAATCCAGGTCTGCTTGGCTCCAAAAGCCCTCTCTCTTCTGTAGTCAAGACTGACCACGTGAAGTCAAACCCTGAACAACCGCAGCTTCTTGTCCAGATAAGCATTACTCAGACTCAGCCGTTAGACTGGCTCCAAAGAAACACAACAACGTACACACACACAGTCAATTACCATTTTAAAAATAGCTCCCTGTCCAAACGGCCAAATTAAAGTATTATTTTAGCCTAATTGGTCCTCATCTATTCACTACATAGGACTCTTCTGATAAAAGTGTAGCGGGGGGCAAGGGGTGACTTGTGAATGGAGTCTAAAAGCTTGGCGGAAAGCACTTTGAATCAATGAGTAAGCCAGTACTTTGGTCTGGGAAATTTACTATGGCTGGGTTTGAAATGCTTTCTGTTTTCACTTTTATCATTAATTACTGTGGATAATGCTTTTCCTTGTTATTTTTACAATTAATTGCCAAATATTGCTAGTAGCCAGCAACTTTTCATACATGGCTTAAACACACGGAGATAAGAAATCAGAACCATAACCAGAGTGTGCATTCATGGATTACTAAAATACTCACATAAGAATTACACACTAATTCAACTACAACAACAGGAAAATTACACTGAAGAGCTTATTATATACTATTCCTTCCCTCTTTGAGAAACACTTTAGCAGAAGCCTAGCATGGTTACCATGGCAACTATAATGCAAAATTGTCAGTAACTTTATGAATTGCAAATTCCTCTAAGGGTGTTGGGGATTTTTTTTCTACTTCCATTTTTAACCATCTCATATGCATTATTCCAGCAATATGTTAAACAAGGTTTTTGAGAACTCATGCATCATTCTGAAACAAGCTATGTTTTAAACTCTCAAATTCCATTATTCTAACAAGATCAGGCTAAACAGTGAACACCCGATTTACTGAATTTTAAATTGTCCATTGTTTTAAAGTGAGTTCTTAACACATTTACCACCTGCACCTTTTCGGAAGAGGAGCCAGTGAGTCAAATAAATGAAATCACTGTTTTCTTCATCATTGTCTGAACCTCTCTGAGAATGGAGAAAGGGAGGAGCCCCAGGTTAAAAAAGAAAACCGAACAAAACCCCTCCATCCCACAATGTGATGTTTTCTCCAAGTGACTCCCATTGCATTTGCATAAAGCCTTTAGTCGAAGGAAGGGTCCATTTTCACTGTTTTCCTTTCTCAGTCCCATCTTCTCTCACGATCACATTAGGGCATGACAATGAGCCAGAGAAGGTCCCTGCTGACCAGTCTCCCATCACAGATGGTGTGCCTGGGGAGGCCAGGAACGTCCAAGGTGGCCCAAACCATCCTACGACCATGCAAGTGCCTTTTTATTTACAAGTGCTTATAAAGAGAGGTGGGTTTACCCTGATAATCACAACCGGTTCAGGTGCTAGCATGGCTACTTCCTAGCAAGGTGACTTTGGATATGTCACTTACGCTTCACGGGCTTCAACGTTCTCATCTATAAAACAGGGATCTTCATTATTGCCCACCCATTTCACAAGTCTGTTGCAAGGGTCACATGAAACAATGCATTGGCAAGTTACTATGTCCTATTATGATAGTACTACCCAGTCTTCTGAAAATTTCTTTCAAATTATCAATACTAAGAATCTCCAAAATATGAAGGTTCTTTATTTTCAGGATTTGGTATCAAGAAGACAGGTGCTGATTCATGGCTGGTGTGTCTCCGGGGTTAGAAAATAAATTGAAATAAAGATAGGAACAAACAGAATTAAATTGAATCTTTATTTTAGAAAGGAAGACCTAAATTATTGCCTCTTCTCAGTTTCTAGCGGGGGAGACCTATAAAGCAAAACTGCACTGCAAACGACTGCATTTCTAAGGCAAATGGTTGCCCATCTCTAAGGCAAGTGTCCATCTGTGTATGCTTAACGAGCTCAGGGAACAAGAGCATTTTGAGAAGACAAGAGAGCCTCATAGTTTGTTCTTTTCTGTGCTGTTTCATAGCAAATTCCTGAGGTCAGAGGATCAATAGTTGTTTTTCTGTCCTTGGACAGTAGCCTCAACAAAGATGTAAGCATGACAAGAACCCCGATAGACATAAAATTATCACGTGCAGCATAATCAGAGAAGTACGGTGGAGAAGCTCCGAAACTGAAACCCTGCTTGGTTTCCAAGTCCTTTCTGTTTACTCATTTATTCCTTTATTTGTGCACTCAGCAAACATTTACTGAAAGCCAACTCTACTCTGCTCAGAAAAATAAAGGAAAGCATCAGACATGTTTTCACTCATGAAGAGCTCTCTGATTTACTGGAGGGAGATGATACGCCCCTCCTTTCTAGTCCTAACTGCTTCTAAGGGCTATGGGAACACGGAAATGGCGAAGACTAACCGCAAATGGGGCAGCAACATCCCAGGGAATGTGTTGTTTGAGCTGCACTGATGAGGATATTTCCAGATGGAGAAGAGGTGGCAGGAATTGTGCAGAGTAGAGAGCAAGAGGAAAGGCTCTGAATGATGAGACTGGAATGTCGGCGATGGGCTCCAAATGAGCACAGCATGCCAAGAATGGGGACTAATGACCAAAGAATCTCGAAAAATGGGTTCAGGGTTCAACTCACCAAGATGCCGTGAGTGAATAAGCAATGAGGGGACCTGAATATTTTAAATAAGGGAGTGGATCTGGGTTTTAGGCATGCCCCTTAAGGAGTAGCAGAGTCAACCAAAACAAGTCCAAGTGGTCAAAGTCACTGATACATCCAACACAGCAGACCTGAAACCCTGTGGCTTCAAGGACGTGGGACACCTGCAAGAGGAAGGCAGAATCCACCCGACTCCACAACTTCCTGAAGAGTGAGGAGAAGCTGGGAAATTATCAGCATTACCTGAGAAGGTGAGCATGCAGATTACATGGTATTTCTACATTCTCCGGCTTGGCCATAACACAAAAATGCGGTCGATCCCCTTCACTCCGAGTAACTCACACCAGATGCTGATGCCCCTGTACTCTTTCACAGCTTCAGCCCCCAAAATCATTTCTTTCCAGAGGTCAGGCATATGGAGCTCATTAAATCCCATACGCCAACATCTTAACTGTGTCAAACTTTATGTTTGCAGTGCAATTTAACGTTGAACTTGATTTACGAAGCATTGCGTATTTTTAGTCGTGGGATGACAGACTGCTCCTCCGTGAGCGTAAAACATGGTTTGGGCCAGTAAGGAAGACCTTTGACCAGAAGCTGGAATTGGAAATCTGGGCTTATGCTAATCATTTGTAAAGAGCCTCACATCTTAGAGAAGGTCTATCTGACCACCCTGTTCTACAGATGAGGAAACCAAGACCCAGAGAGTTAAATGAGAGGCTGGAAATTGGGATTCCTGCTGTTCAGTTCAATGACCTTTCTTCTCTTTCCCCGTTCTCCCTGAAGTTCAAAATACAAAAAAATAGAAAATAAAAAAGAGGAAGGAGCCTTTGTCATACATGATGAAATCCCTTCAAACGTGAAAAAAATTACCCATGTATAATGTATTGGCACCTTTATCTCCTAGCAGAAAAATGAGAGAAAAATAGATGACACTTGTTCAAAAATTATTTGCCTTCTTTTTGATTAGTATAAAGTTATATAATACATCATACATGACTCTGGAATCAGATCTGAAAGATTAAATAACTCGTTCAAAGTCACATAGTGAGTGAGTAAGTCGGGGTTCCTTCATCTGTAAAATGGGCACAATAATATATAACTCAAAGTTGAATGTTTTATTTAATTAACTGTTGAGAGAAATGCTTAAAAGACAATGGCTATTATCATATTTTAGATATTTGGATTTGGAATCTATTAAAAATAGATTCCCTGGGAGACTCACCATATATTTTTCCCATGATGATGTCATTGTTCAAAATATGTAGTGTCTTTTGGAACTGCCTTCAGAACTGGTTTTTACATTTTAGGAGAAAATTATCCCTTTATGCCTCTATTTTGTCCAGAAAGGGTGTAACTGACTGTTATCAATTTCACCACTGTTAACTATGAAGCACTTTTGTCCATGTTTGAAAACAAAGACAAAAGCCAAAATGTTGCCATGACTGAGGATATTTAAAAGAATTTGCTTCCTCTAGTTGTGGGGACACATTTTCTACTTGCTGGGTCAGGCCCAGGGACCTTGGGAAAGTCCTAAGTCACAGACCCGAACTCAGTTCCAGAGTTGAGAAGACAGGAAACAGGGGCGTTGATGACGCAAAGTCAGCCCTTGGGAGGCTCGAATTTTCTGGAATTTTTGAGAGAGAAATACTGCCTCTCAGAAAAAAATTACACACGGATTCTCACAGGCAGAAAAGACCAGTGTGGTGCTGGTGATGTTTAATTCTCATTCAGTGTGAGGGCTGGAAGGAGAAGGCTCGTGAGAGCCCTGAGCGCTGGGCCCTCGAAAGCAAAGCAGCCTGTGGAAAATACAAGAGGAGCCCTGGGCCATGCCTAGCCCATCCCCTCACACCAGAAGATAATTAACCTATCCCCCCTCCCTGATCCCCTTACCCCTAAGCCACACACACACACACACACACACACACACACACACACACAAACACACGCGCACACACACACACACTAGCCTCCCTGCCCCCTAAATTTTCAATCTAGGGTTAGCATCTTGCCTCAAACAATGTGCACCTCAAACATGTTCACTCTTTGCGTTGTTATCATTCTAACGCTATCATTACAATGCTGGTTAATCACGAATAAAACAATAAACAACAAAAAGCCTCCTTTCCCGGGGGAGCAGGGAAATAATTGCAGATGAATGCACCTTGTCTGGGCCCCTCACCATGTAACGTTCTACGCTATTATAAGCAGTACTGGAGGATGTTTTATTGCGAGAGGTAATTTTTCTAATAGTCTTGCTTATTCCCTTCAGATTCCAACCTCATCCTGAAGGCCCAACAAAGTCACCTAGAGGGAGTTTGCAGCTCTTGCCTGCAGTAATAACCCTAAAGTGAAAATGAGAAACCAAGCAGAAGAGGGCAGGGATGTTTCTTTACCAGCTGCTGGGGGCGAAGGAGCAAGGAAAAGAAATCCTGGAGCTCCTCCAACAGCGTACCCTGCACCTGGAAGGCTTTTTACAGGGAAGCGCAGTAGGCTGGAAGCAGCTGGATTTTGTTCCCCGCCTGCCCACCATCCCTCACGCAGCCAGGATCCCCCAGGCATATCCTGGAGCATTTTTTGGCCCCCCTGGGCTATTACAATAGCCTCGTATCAGGGTATTAAAAAGTCTATCTACTGATCTATTCTTGAAACAGTCATCTCTCACCCAGTTTAAGGGTCGCTCCTCGGGGCTCAGTCTCTTCGTTGGTCTACTTTGTCCTTCTTGTCACTCATTGCCTGTGCTGCGTCTGGTGCTACGGGGCCAGGATGGAGGGGCGGGGCAAGGAGGAAAGGGGCCAGCTCTATTCACCGGTGACCTTGTATTCTGTGAAGATGCCTTTTGTGTATTAGATATGCAAATACTGGCTCCTTCTCACACGAAGGACCCATGGGGGTTCATAAGAGACCCCCAACTACTCACCCCCCTTCCCACTAGCTGCAGCTCTGACACCACAGTGTCTCCGCCCCGGCCCCCCCTCCCCACAGTCCTCCCCCACCCCACACAATGCACTCTCAGGCTGCCTGAGAACACCCCACACGGCCTTATTTTGCAGGTTCGGTAGGAGCAAGTCGTCTAGGGCGGTACCTTTCAGGATGGCTCAAACTTGCCACCTTCTTCGGCATCTGCTTAATCCATGAGAGACCTTGTGTGTCCCTACCCTCCGCCTCCCCGGCAAAGCCTGCAGCCTGAAGCCCTCTTGCTCTGCCCTCTGCTTTTGCTCTGCGGTCAGAAGCAGCTCGAGGAAGCCGCCTGCCTTTGGGCTGTTCCAGGCAAGAGTCAGGATCCTGCCTCCAGGCCCCAAATGTTCAAACAGTTCACATCAAGTTCTCAAAAACACTTTTGAGTTGAGGTTTCTGAGTGTGGTCGCTCCATGAATTGTGGTTCTAGTCTCTGAGTGAACAATGACTCCAATCCAGCAGACCACCCTCCCCCTCCCCCCAGGGACAGGGCTACCCCCTACCCTTCCTCCATACACTGGCCGCCCTGCATGGCAGGTGGCTCTAGCTAGAATTACAGATCAGGTTTATCTTGAGACTATATCAGCCTTTGACTCAACTAAAAATTTCAAGCATAGCATCCTTCTCTGTCATCATTTTAGGCAATCTGTGGAGATAAATTTACGATTTCATATCTATAGCACATTCAGTATGGATTTTAAGGTTAATTTGAATATAAAATTCTCACATGTACAAGTTTATACTCATAAACGGTATTTCCACACTACTCAAGTCAAAGATGGTTCCTATATACACGGCAAAATTCTTCTCCGATGAATTCCATTTAATCCTGAAAACTTTACCAACCACACATAGTGTATGGTACCGAGTGCATTCACAAATTCTTATGAAATGAATGAGTAGGTGGATGGATGGATAGATGGAGGGATGAGATATTTTTAAAGCACCAAATCTAGGAAGGGAGCATGGAATTAGAGACAGATTTGGTTTCTTGTTCTTCAGTATAATACTTGTGACCTTGGAAAATGCCAGTTAACCTCTTTGTATCTCAATTTCCTCATCCGTAAACAGATCTAATAATCCCCGAGACCTGCTGTGAGCATCAGATGAGATCATCTTGGAACTCCATTGCTACCTACTACCCTTAGCAGAGAGGTGTTAGTAGGGTGGGGCAGAGGCTCTGCCGCTCCGCTGCTGCCCTGAACAATTTCCACATTTCTGTGACTCACATTTACGACCTGCAAAATGGACATTGAAGGACTTTTCTCCAGGTTTCCTCGGAAGGCAGTGCATATGGGGCACATAGGAGGTCATTCGATTTCAAGCAGCAGACCTAACCAGCTGTACAATCGTGGACCAGTCATGGAAATCTCTGTGCTACAAATGCTCATGACTTCATAGGGTGGTTGTGAGAATCAAATGTCACGAAGTAGGACACTGCCTAGTCCACAGACAGCAGTACTCAGACTACACAATCATTAGAATCAACAGTGTCCTGTGAGTTTCCAGGGGAAAGTACCATGGGGTTACCTCTCCCTTTATTGCCTAGATTCAGTCATTTCTGAATAAGCTTAGTTGCTATGGTTACCTTCCAAAGACACCACATTTGAAAATGTGTTGGGAGAAGGGGATTGATGGCAGAAGGCTTTAGTGGAGGACACAAAGCAACTTCGACAACTGAGACATTTTAATACATGTGAACTCTTTCCCTTGGAAACCAAAGTCACACTTTTGCCAAAATGGAAATGAACTCGGGACATGGAGTTTCAGAAGTTCTGCATTTGGCCAGCCTCCTTCCCCCATCGCCAGGACCTCAAAGACAGGTATACCTGGCCCTGCACCAACTCCCGAGCATCTCAGTTTCCTCCCGCAGGAGGATCTGGCCATCTGAAGGATGTCGGTTGCCAGACAGAATTCATCAGATTCACTTCCCAGATGCTATCGCTTCTGATGCCGAAAGAAAAATAGGTTGCCCAGAAATTGAGGTTGGAAAGGACGAGTGTAGCTGAGAAATGCACAGTGACGCACAAAACAATAAAGGACTATTCTTGTTAAACTCATTAGCATATATATTTGACTATTCCAGGCGTCCTTACATCCCTGGAATCCCATTCTCAGTCCCTGGAGGGGCTAGCACTAATATCCCAGGCTAAACTGTCCCCCACAGTGGTGTTATAAATGGTATTCGATCTGTCAAAATCAGTCATGGCTCCAACAGCGAATGAATAAAAGTTGGCCTGAACCAGCTTCCTGTTTCCAACTACAGCAAACCCAATACCCGATGGGGCCTCATGGGCAAGAGTATTGTATACTCAGTCGTATTCAAAAGACTCTTTCTTCCTGGTCACTTTTTCCCAGACGTCCCAAGGAGCTGTCCTGCTCTTATTTGAAATTCAAACCAGAAGGAAGTCACCTCTAAAAATACTGGTTCCCATCTGCATTTTCACGATGATGCAGCGCCACCTAGGGGACATTTTCATTCATTTCTCACTATTCCTACCATAGAACGCCTTTTAAAATGTTGCAGTGTCCCACCCCACAAACCACCACCTCCCTGTATCAACCTGAGAAAGTTATAGAAGCATCTCTGCACACCCTTTTCAAGATTCCGCTCCAGACTTACCCCCAGCTGAAAACCCCAGCTGATTAGCTTATTACACAGTGTCCGCTGCCAAGGGTTGTGGTTCACATTTACAACCATCACGGAAATCTTGCTTTACTATTATAAGAACTACCAATTACTAAGCACCTACTACACAGCAAGGCATAAACACTCATTTCTAATATACACAATAGTCATTCAAATTGGATATTAGCATCCATATTTTACAGATGAAGAAGCCAAGGCTCTGGGAAGTTGAGACTTACCCAAGATTTCAGAAGAGAGCTGTCTTAGTTTTTCCAGTGTAGAATGCTCTCTCTCTTTATCCTATGTTGTGTCTATGTAGAAATGAAGCAACTCATTTTAATGACAGTAAGTCAGAACATTCAAATACGTGTTGTCTTTAGAAGAAGTCACTTTGAAGTCTAACCTGGTGTTCCAAGGACTAATGCTCGTAACATTTCTGAGTGTCTGCTGTGGGAACTTCCCGCCCAGCTGTGAGCTCCACAGCTCAGCCCTGCACTTTAGATGCATGTGGCACATTCAACGGGAAAATGGTGGAGAGGCCATGGTGTCGAGCAGTGTGATTTTTTCAGGCTCCTTCTCCGCAGACTTTAATTCAGAATATATGGGACTGGGCTAGGAATTTGTCGTTTTGAGCACACAGGTGACTCCAATCACAGGAAAGTTTTAGAAATACTGGTGTCATTATACACACATGAGCGAGAGGGTCAGAAGGACTTAGGCTTCGTATCTATAGCTCTGTCTTTTTTTTCTGATTGTGCATCCCTAGGAAAGTCATTTAATGCCTCTGAATATGTTTCCTCCTCTATAAAGTGAACATTAATATTTATTAATAGCCTCAAAACTGTTGTGGTGAGGACCGGATGAGATTAGGGGTGTGAAATGCTAGTACAGTGCCCAGCATATCGTAATAAATGGTCATTACTATTGTCACTTCATCGCCCCCTCAGTTCATCAGATCTGCCCTATGCTGGATTTTGCTATTTCCAAAAATTAAATACATGAGGAAAGGATCTGAGGACATGTAGATATACCACAGTAACATGTACTTATTTTAAAAACAAACAACTAAAGAGTCTTAGGAGAAGAAAAACTCAGGAGAGACCCGTGCACTCTCTGCAGAGTCCTGCACTGGGCAGTGGGCATCGAAGGCACCGTCTGTGGATGGGACTCTGTGGGGCCCCATCTCAACGACGGCCTGCAGCGGCGGGAGCACCAGCTGCGCACGCAGCTTTCCTTGAGCCTCAACCTGGTGAAGAGGGCATGGCCCCTCCGTTTCCATTCTCCTTCACTGCTTTTCCTCGAAGCTGGCATTTGATAAGTGTAATGAAATATTTTCTGACAAGTGTAAGCAACATCGAAGCACTTCCAAGTTTCCAAAGGAGGAAAGCATTGGCTTTTCGTCCAACTTAAAAGTTATGACAAAATGAAAGTCTTTGTATATTTAATCAATCCCATGTAGTTGTCCACTTGCTGCATTCTTTTTCCTAGTAAAAACTGCAATAGATTTTCTGAGACCACTGGGCAAAGGTTTGATGCTATTCTCCTTTCTCTCTTCAGGATGATGTGGGTCTTGGTGTAAAGAAATTGTGTGAGTTAGAGCTGGCAGAGCTGCAAGATGGGGAAGTGCAGTGCAAATTGGGTGCAAGGAGATCAGGTAAAAAATAAAGGCAGGTGGGCTGGCATTGTTCTTCACCTGCCAGGAAGCCTTTATTGCTGCCTGGAGAAACTTCCAGGGTGAGGTTCGTGTCAAACCAGCTGACGGTGTACATGGTGTACATGGTGTACATGGTGTACAAGGTGTACACGGCTATGCCTCATGGTTCTTAGTAACATGGCGTGAGTTTCTAACCTTGAGTGCAACTCTTTGGAGATAAATTCAGAAAGTTTTAGAGAAAGGTATCCTATTTTTTGGTTTCACAACATGGATAGATGATAGATACATAGACAGATGGGAAGATAGGTAGATAAAAGTAGGTTATCTTCAACAATCAGTAGTCAGATGACAGAAACCCTGTGGTTTAAACACAATGTGCTTGGATGTTAACTTCTGGGCATCCACAGAAGCACCTCCTCTCCTGGCCATTGGAAGGACTGAAGAAGCAGCCTGTAGCCTGACGCCCAGAGATGACTCTCAGACCAGCAGCGCAGAGCTGGCTGTCCAGCAGAGCAGCTACTTCTGCTCATTCCCTGAAAACTGGAACATCACGACAACACTGCCTTGCAGCTTGTTCCAGAGCCACATTGCCTTAGCCACGATCGCCACTCACAAACCAAGTGCCCCACGTCCCGCCACACCACACCCAGGGACTTCTGTTATTGCTCTTCCAGAAAAACCAAATGCTCCATGATCAATGTCAGAATAGAAAAATATGGTCTCCATCTCAACTGGCCTCCTTAATCTCAAGCGCACACATCTGCTTGGAGGAAGCTAGGTCACATCTGAAATTCAAGCTGTAAGGGCGCTGGGGAAATGTAGAGACTTCAGTTTTCCAGGCCCACCAGTGAGCCAAAGCACAACCATGTGCCACAAATGGGTTGCAAGTGTATCAAGAGATACTTGTCTCCTCAGCCTTCTGGGTAGCCACAACGGGCTGGGCAGCCAAAGCCCTCTTGGCCAGTAACCTCCTCACCTAGCAGTTCCTAGAAAGTAACCCAGAGTGGGACCTGATGGTTTACCCCTCAGTTCCTACTGAGAAGCACTATGGGAAGCATCTGACCTTTGCTGCTCTGCTGTGATATGTTATGTGAAGCCAAGAAGGTACCCAGTCACCTAAGCAGCTACTTAAGAAGCCTGCTGCTGAGCGAGCCCCAGACCATCAGGAAGAGGGACAGTCTGGCTGCTGGATAATTTCACGATGAGGTGCGGTCAGCTGGGGCTTGGGGAAGGCTAGCTCCTCATACGTGGAGCTCCAGGTAGCGGCCCAGATCTCTGTCTTATGTTTGCTTGTGTCTGCTTAGAGACAGCCAAGCTCTTACAACACAACACAACACACACACACACACACACACACACACACACACACACACACACTATAAATTAGAACTTCATCATTATTTGAAAATATTTTCTTGATATGAAAAATTTCAATTGCCTTTGAGAAACCACTTGCATTATCACAAACAATATCAACATCACATTTGTCAATGACAAAACAAAAAGGACTGCTGGGCTCTAAATGCGATGTTCAATTTTTGAATGGTTTTAAAAGTAGCATAAAATTGTTTAATCAGCTACTAGTGTGTCAGCCACTTGTCGATGGTGACTGCCAAGAATATGAGCCCTGACCGGTGTGGCTCAGTTGGTTGAGCATCGTCCCGCAAAGTGAAAGGTCGCTGGTTCAATTCGCATTCAGGGCCAGTCCCCAGCTGAGGCTCATGCAAGAGATAACCAATATGTCTCTCTCACACATGGATATTTCTCTCTTTCTCCCTCCATACTCCTCTCTCTAGAAAGAAATAAATAAAATCTTTTTTAAAATTAAAAAAAATAATTTGGGGAACTCATGGTTAAACTATCCTGATCAAGAACTGCACATTAGCCATTTCAAACATACGACTTGATATTTAGTACTTATGTCTAAAAGCAAGATCAAGCTTCTCATTAAGGAATTTTTTAATGTATTTGGGAACTTTATACAAAATTAATATTTAAAATATTCTCTAACACTTTGTATTTAGCTAATTTTAGCTATTATATCATATAAAGAAAATGTAATGTTTTGTTCTACTCAGCTCCAAATTAATATTTAAAATACTCTCCAGCTTAGTGCCATGAAAACACTATCATTTTCTATGTGCACCACGACATATAAAAAGTAGGGCTTGGAATGCAGTAGAATGGACCAACTTGCAAGATACAACACAGAATCACACACACAGGATATCATAGTAAATCTAAGCAAATTATTTACATCTCTATTTGTCCATTAACATTCTAAGCAAAGGATAAGGCTCTTGGCTCCTTTCCTTTTAAAATTAGGTTGTCAGCCCTGGCTGCTGTGGTTCAGTAGATTGAGTCCCAGCCTGTGAACTGAAGGGTCACCGGTTCAATTCCCAGTCAGGGCACATGTCTGGGTTGCGGGTCAGGTCCCCAGTTGGGGATACACGAGAGGTAACCACACATTGATGTTTCTCTCCCTCTCTTTTTCCCTTCCTTCCCTTCTCTCTATAAATAGAGAAATAAAATCTTTAAAAAAAAATAAAATTTATCAGAATTTAATTACATGCACCATCCACCACCACTATTGTTCCAGCTCATAAAAAACCTGGAATAATTTTCAGGTCATACATGCTCTCCCTTGCATGTTGTCAAATCATGTCCGTCCTTCTCGGCACAGCTCTGAAAGCCCAACTCCACAGCCCCTTCTCTCTCTGACCTCCTAGCTCCTGCTTTGGGTCTTGTCACACATCAGGCTGTCTTCTGACACACAATAATGACATCTGTCTTGTAAGCAACCTGAGACACTCTCTGGCTTAACTTCTTTACAACCCCCACTCACCCCTACAGTTTTGCATGCTCATTAACCTCTCAAAGGTTTTCCCTAATTGCTAAAACACTGTTCAGGGGATCAAACATTAGAAATTATTTGTTTTCCAATTCTAAGTGTAATACATAGTAATCATTCTTGAAAATATGAAAAATACAAAGAAAGTTAAAATCACTCATGATTCCATTTTTTCAGAAATCCCACTCTCTACATTTTTATCCCTTTTTTATGTACCTCTGCGCACTCTTTAAACTGGACTTTTTACAAGCTTTGAATCCTAGTAGTTAGTGTTTGCTTTTCCATTTGCTACGACTATAAAGTTTTCCTGTGTCATTAAGTAAATTATGGCACATCCAAATTATATTTTACAAATATTAAAATTATTTCCTAGAACACTGCTTCTCAAATTTTAATGAGGGTACAAATCACCTGGGATATTATTAAGATACACGTTCTGGATCAGTAGGTCTGAGATGGGTCCCAAGATTCTGCACTGCTAGTATCTGTCCAGGATGAGACAGATTCTGCTGGTCTGTGGACTACACTCTGCAGCACGGGCTTAGAAGATAGATGCATGCCATTAGTGATGGACATTTAAATAGTTTTCAGTGTTTGGTTCTAATGTGGTGAAATGCCATCATTGGCATTTCATCATCAGAATAACAAGAACCCTTACACAGAATGTAGGAATAATACAAATATTTATCAAGTTATACTATGCATGCAAACAGGCACAAAGATGATTAAAAATCTAATTACTGGTCAATGTCAATAGATATCAATATTTTCAAGACACTGGATGCATACAAAGGACATTCCATAGGGACAGAAGGTAGATCGTGGTTTTCGGAGAGCAAAAGGCAAAGAGGGAGGAAATTTTAGGAATGCTGTATTTGATTATTATCTTGATTGTGGTGATCTCTCCATATATATACACACGCACTTACATACACACATACAGGGTCTGGCAGAAGGAACACCTGCTTGAGTGTGGTTGGCAGGTAATAATATGGGTGTCATAATTTATAGTTTCAATTTGAACATTTCACCTAAAATGTCACATGGTGTGCTTGAGTGTGTTATTGTTATGCTACAGAATCACATGCTTATGTAATAAAGAAGGGCATTATTTGTGCCATACCATCTATCTATAAAATTGGTAAAAAACTTATCAAATTGTATACTTTAAACACATGCAGTTGGCGATCATACTTCAACAAAGCTATTTTTTGAGAAGAGGACAAAGGCCACGAGGTGCACTCCAGCAGGGTCGTGCTCATTCACGTTCCGCCAGCGGCGCATGTTGAGTGCCTGCCTCATTGTGCCTCCGTTGGCGCCGCAATTCTTTTTTTTTTTTTCCTTTTAGATTTTATTTATTTATCTTTAGAGGGGAAGGGAAGGAGAGAGGGAGAGAAACATCAATGTGCGGTTGCCTCTTGTATGTCCCCTGACGGGAACTGGCCTGGCAACCCAGGCATGTTCCCTGACTGGGAATAGAACCGCGATCTTTCGGTTCGCAGGCCCGCGCTCAATCCATGGCGCCGCAATTCTTAAAGGAAAAAACCCCCTGCTAATTTGAAAGGCAAAATCATCTCATGTTCGAATGTGCGTGTCTCTGATTACTAGTAGACTGAAATTTTTTCATGTTGATCAGCTCTTTGCTCATTTATCTTTTGCAATGTGTTTCTTATCAATTATAGGAGGTCTTTATTTAGACGTGACATAAATATACCGCTTATTTCTCCCTTGACATTCACCTTTGTGTGTACTTGATGTAATTATAATATAAACTGACATTTTCAACAGTTCAAGAATTTAAAAAATTCAACACTGCTCTAAATGTGTGTAAACAAAAAGAAACTTATTAAAGTAAAAAGAATTACACCAAAAAAAATGTAATTCTTCTACAGTCACCTAATTTCTTTCACAAGGTGGATGACTCAGTGTACAACTACATCAGAAGCAAGCCAGATACATCATCAATTAATATCTTTCATATTCAGTCTTTTGGTTGGTTAACATAGTAAAACTAAAATTAAAGTTTCATCCTTTTGAAAATTGAGATAGTACTAAGATATAAAATATTTTGTTTCATCCTTTTGAAAAGGTTTCATCCTTTTGAAAATGGAGAGAGTGCTAAGATATAAAATATTTTGTAATTTCAACAAGAGCAGTCAGGATTTGGATTTATAAACTCCCACTTTTTGCTTATTGTCTCCTTGTGTGAGAAATGAACCCATAAAATCAAACTGGGTTTGTGTGGTTTGGGATTTTTTTTGGGTCAATTGAATAAATACCAGAAAAGGAGAATATTTACCTGTTCTCCTGAAGTGAGGAGTAAATCCTTATTTATATTAGTAATCCCGAGAAGACATGTATTGTTATTTAAACTGTGTTCCTGACTCTGCACCTGGAGTCTCACGGGATTTTCTTAGACCGCAGAGCAATGAAGAATGCTAATACCAGTAATACCGGTACAAGAGGAATGCCTTGTCTGCCAGGCCAGTCGGTACGAATTCAGGAAAACTACTTCCACAAAAGGTAGTTACGAGTATTCATAAATTGGTCCAGTCCTTAAAATGGGAGTCACAATTAGCCATTAGAGCAGTAGAGGGGAAACGAAGTGGCCATGAGCGAGCGGTGTGGCTGAGGTTCTGGGAAAATAAAATTCTTTGAATTTTAACTTCCACATCCACAAAAACGAGGGAGGTGCACTGAATGACTGCTGTGTTTCCTTTCCGCACTAACCTTTGCTAAATGCAGGCTGGATTTGCTAAGACGTCTGGATGGGCGCAGTCACATTGCTGGAGGGTTTTTAGTGGGGACCCTGGATCACTTTTGTCTCTCCTAAGCCCACGTCAGCTCAGGGTCAAACATTAGCCCTGCCCAGCTATCTGTGTAGCATTGGCAAAGAATTTATCCACATATTAGAGATAAGGGAACGAGGGACCTAAGAGAATCGTAAGAGAGCTGCATCTAAACGAGAATTCATTATTACTAAGATGATGAAAAGAGAGAACACATGTGACCACTCAGCAGTGCCTGGCACAGAGCAAGAGATCCAGTAATTGCATGTCTGCATGTTTGGGGTATTTAGTCCATCCAGGCTGATATTAACAGAACACCGTAAGATTGTTGATTTATAAACAACAGAAATTTATTTCTACAGCTATGGAAGTTAGAAAGTCCAAGGTCAAGGTTCCACCAGATTTGGTATCTGCGGAGGGCCCCCTTTCTACTTCATAGGTGGTCATCTTCTCACTCTGTCCTCACGTGGCAGAAGCAAGAGGGAAGTCCCTGAGTTCTTTTAATCCAGTGCATGAGGGCTCCACCGCATGACCTAACCTTCTCCCAAAGCTCTCCCTCCAAATATCATCGCACCGGGGGTTAGGTTTCAACATATGAATTCTGGGGGAGTGTAAATATTCAGTCTTTTGCACAGGGATAAAATAATACTGACTTCATGGCACCCAGGTTTCACAGGTGAAACCTGCTGTATCCCCAGCGAGTCAAACACAAGTTAGACAATTGTACAGCAAACTTGGACAAATATTTCCACAAGTGAGTGAACAAACAATTGAAAAAGAGTCCTTAAGTCTGACACACAACACGGTTCAGCTATATATTTTTTAAGGATTTTTATTTATTTTTAGAGAGGAAAGGGAGAAACATTAATGTGTGGTTGCCTCTCACATGCCCCCTACTGGGGCCCTGGCCCACAACCTAGGCATGTGCTCTGACTGGGAATCAAATCCGCGACCCTTTGGTTTGCCCGCCGGCACTCAATCCACTGAGCCCCACCAGCCTGGGCTACATCTATAATTTAAAATAGGGATCCCTGACCCCTGGGCTGTGACCTATACAGGTCCCTGGTCTGTTAGGAACCACCTCCTGATTCCCTCACCCCCACCTGAGTTTTGCCCCCTGAACCACCCCCTCCTCCACCCGATGCTGTGGAAATTGGTCCCTGGTGCCAAAAAGGTTGGGGACCCATGATTAAAAAGACTTTACAAAGTAGCAGGAAGCGGAAAGAGGAAGAAAGAGAAAGGAATGACCTCAATAATGGCAGGAGTTCTGGGGCTAGCGGCCCACAGCCTATCGGTCTCAAGAAGCTCGGACCCCTTGCCATCTCCGTGTTGCCTTGCCTGCATTTCTCAATGTGGCCCACAGACCACCCCCACCTGGGGTCTGACAAGTGCAGGTGCCTGATCCTCACCCACTTCTAACCTGCTACCTCACTGATTCTTACAGTCTGCAATCTGAGAACTTGGTCCAGTCACCGTGTGGCCACTGCTTGAAACGTGGTCAAGTCCTTGAACAGCCCGGAGCAAGAGCATAAACACGCAGATCCAAACACCAGTTTACCGGCGGCCCACCACAACCGAGAAAGCGATTTTCAACACATCAAAGCTAATGAGAAACAGTAAAACCTGCGGCACATAAACTTGTCAAATATCTAGGAAACAGAGAGAAGAGTTGTGGTTGGGAAAATGAACCTTCTGGAATTTTCTCAGCATTTTCTAAAATGCCAGTGATAACATTTCTTCTATTCTTAAAACTCATTTTAATAGTGAACTAACACTTTTTGTTATGGTGAACAGTCAAGTAAACCCTGTTTACAGCTGAATTATAGTCTTTATTAAAATTATATTTACAAACTTATGTCTGTCTCCTAATATAAAAACGTTGTTACTTTAACATGTGCTTTGAAAATTAACATCAGCAGTAGAAGGGGCTTCAGTTGAATAGATTTCAGACTTCAAAAATGTTACTGCGTCCTTCATCTCTAGTTTTTCCATCTCCCAATTGTTGACCTTACCAAAGAAAGAGGGAAATAATCAGTTTGCAAGAAGATAATGACACATAAAATAAAAGCTAGTTTCTAGATCCAACGTATTTAAAGTAACATCAAGCTGACTCCTTTTTAAAAGCAAACGTTGTAATTTCATCTTAAAGGTTTAGTTAGGCTGTACTAAGGTAGAAGAAGGCTCTAACGCTGAAAATTATAAAAATTTGAAAGGTTCTCTAAAGAGTACAAAAATTTCTTTCTTGGGATAATTATCCCTAGAATAGATATTAACAGTCACTATGAAAAAAAGGTTTTAAATAGTCACCCAGTAAGAGAAAGGGGCCATCTTAACCTCAGAATGTATGTGTGATCCCCTTCTGAATACTGAGGTACCACAATGAAGATTGGAATGTTGACACTTCACATTGTGTACAGGACCGAGTGGCCTTTGGACAGATCCCAACATTAACATAAATATAAATTTACTCATAAAGTTCTTGCTCCACACATCTGGAGAGGCTGTTCAAGAAAAGCAAAAATGGACACGGACAATGGTGTGGGGATTGCTGGGGGGCAAGGGAATATAAGGAGACTAAATGGTAATGGTAAAAAAATACAATAAAGATTAAATCAAGAAAAAAAGAAAGAAAGAGAAAAGCCGTGGTGCTCGGAATCAAAACGAAGCACTCGGGGAAGAGGAAGACGCATCCTCTTACACCTGCCCAGCTTTTTCCGGGGCTAAACACCTTAGGGCAGCCTCACACTGACCCACGAAAACAAAACTTTAACAGAAAGGACTGAAGTGACCAAACGCAGCATCTATAAACCCCTTAGAAAACAACAGTAATCGTTTAAGTAGAAGCCCAATCAGGTACCAGGAAACAATAACTAAAACAGGCATTTCGATACTATTGACAATTCCTCTCTGATCCAGGTAACCAACTTCAACTACAACACCCCTGGCGGAATGCACATCAGTCACTGAAGAATCTGTCATTTGCATTTTTTTCTTACCAAGATCACATGAAAGCCCATTGCTTTCAAATGACGCATTTTCATAGCGAGGAATCCTCTGGGGTGGGTTAAATCCAAACAGTAAGTAGATCTAGGAACGCAGAGTACAGCTAATCTGAAAATGAAAACACATAACATGCGAATAGTTACTAATGCGATCACCATTTACGATCCTGCCCATTGCTGTTCTTTGGAGCTTTCAGAGTTTCGCTCTCCACTGACCACCGTCCTCCCCGTTGCCCACCGTCGTAGTCCTTCACTTCCTTGTCCCTGGGCTTCTGTAGATACTCCAGTAACGAAGGCTGCTTTCGTCATCGAAAGCTTATAAAAACGCTTCACACACCTATCCCTCAACCATCTTTAAGGGTGTCTACGGTCCTGATATGGAAAAATTTCGAACATGAAAGCATCCATTTTAAGGCTTTGCTAATCTCTGAGTAAACGTAATTGTTTATGCCACTAGTAGAAGTACTGATGTAGATGATACCAATGGTAAATGCCCTCCTTGTACAGACTGTCTCCCAGAGAGACAGCACTTAAAAAACGGAATAGGGAGACCAAATACAGAAAACAAAACACTGAAAGACAAGCCTGAAAGCGATATGATCTGCATGTGTAACAAAAATGTGGAATACGTAATGTGATGTTTTCATTGTTCTTGGCATTTGGGGAAAAAACAAGACATTTGTATCCCCATTGCCTTCTGTTATACTCTGGCTGTTATCTGAGATAACAGATAAGAGAAAAAAATTTTTAAAGGGATGCTCAGATTCCTCGCTTCTCAGTACCTTAGGCTGAAAGCGACTATGTTATGTTATTATGCCAAACCAGTGGAGAACCTGGAAGAGAAAAACGATCTTTCAGTGGCATCAGAGAGGAAGCCTTCCTGTGGGGGAGACGGGAACCACGCGCGGGAGGAGAGCGGGTGCGTGAGCCGGAGCCGGAGCTGGAGCCGGAGCCGGAGCTGGAGCCGGAGCCGGCCGATGGGAGCAGACGAGCGGAGCTGCAGAGCTGCCTGGGAGCGGAGAGGGACAGGCAGAGGAGCGCGGGGTCCTCCCAGATTTTCCCTGTGCCTCTCTCTCTCTCTCTGCCGTGCTTGGGAGCATGGCCTACAAAGCCACGCAGGACATGAGTGCGCTTGGGTCGGGACCCACGCGTGTCCCGCAGCGCCCAGGGAACCTTTCCACAAAGGCTGCTGAACACCGGCCATGTGCAACCCAAGCGGATGCACCTGCTTCGAAGAATTCCCTCCGAGCGCAGCGTGGCGTTTCCCCCAGGGACACCCCAACTGCAGTGTGTGGGTCGAGGACACAGCTGAGGACTGGCTTCGACGTGGCCTGACCCGTGCACAATACGGCCTAATGAAAAAGCTGAAGTTTCCCTATCTTTACAAAAGTCTTCGTGGCAGAGAAACATATTTACTGGGCACCTGATTTTTGTAGATGCCTGAATTCTTTATAATCACCATTGCATTACCTGGTCAAAAGTTTACACTGCACGGATAGTTTCAATTGTGTGAACACTTTTTTTGAACTGTTTAGCTTTGAAACTTAATTTATAAAACTTGCCTATTTCATTAAATAGCCCAACTGCAGACAAATGTCTCCAGCCACCATGCCCACACTTAACACCTAACGAGCAGATCAGTGGTTGAGAAGTTTCTTGGTGCATTACAAGCTCCAAAGAAATACAAAGTCTTAGCATTGTTATGGCTATTTAATAGGAAGTCTTTGAAAACTAAGATTTAAAATAAGAAAGCTCAGCAAATGAACAGACGCACACAACCTTTGAATATCTGTAGCAGAAGTTACCACATTCACATCAGAAAGTGGAAGCACTTGACTCCTGTTAGAATCCATTCTGATTTCAAAATCTGAAAGAAAACAATTGATATGAATTTTTCAAACATTGCTCAAAGTGACTTTCTGTATCAAAAAAACCTTCCTACTACCAATAATGATAATGGCAGAAGCTAAAGTAGAGTGAGCTTACCAAGTGCCAGGCCCTGGCCTGGATTTTACATGTACAATCTCATTTACGGGGCATAGGCACCCTCGGAGGTGGGTACTAATGTCAGTGCCATTTTACACATCAGGAAAGGGAGGCTGCGAAGTGGCTGAAGCCACGGCCCAGGCAGTGTGAGCACCCGAGCCCCGGCACTCCCGCTCCAGAACCCGCCTGCGCCACACTGAAACGCCACGGACAACTCCTCGTCTTTTGTCAGAAAGAGAGGAAAACAAACAAAACAAAACAGACAGAAATCACATCAAGTCCCATACCAATGTAATAGTTATGTGGCAACCGTACACTTTCCGAGAAGTACCCCTTTCCCAGGAGGCTACTCAGCACCTCGGCAACCTTTGCATTTGTATACAACGGTGTGGACGGCGGTGATGGTGGAGCTAAGACTACGGCCTTCTGGTAAGGAACGTCATCGAGTTTTAGACAGGCGGCCAAAATGTGAAGCTTGTGAATGTTCCTCTCCTTGTTATCTACAAGAAAAGAGAGAAAACGTGTACTTAAGAAAAACTAGTGATACCACAATTAAGAAACGGTATCAATGCACCTGCATTTCTGGTGACCTGTTTATCAGGAGGGATCACCCTGCGTCCCCCTAACTCCCGCGGTGCCCAGATCAGTACCCTGTATTTGATCCTGGTTTAAGGTTTAACGTATCGTTCAAGGTGATTCAGTCCAAACCCTTCACTGAGGAGATGAAGCAATGCCCAGGAAGGTTAAGACAGCTCGTGATGAACTAAGGCGAAGTCGACACCAGAATCCGGGTCTCCCGGGCTCCACGCTGCGCCCCCCACAACTTGATAACCTGAAAAATCTAAATGTGGTGTTCCTTCTTCTCAATTCAACTTTACAATTGCATACATTGTTTAAAAGAACTTAAACTACTCTATTCTCAGACACATCGAATTTTGTACTCCTAGCCTGTTAGTGCTTTTCCTTGTTCAAAATCAACAATTTGGTTCCTACAGTAAATAATTTGCTACTTTGGTCACTAGTTGGTTAACTGACCTAACAGGCTGTGCCTTCATTACAGGCCGTGAGAAACAACGTATTTACAATTGCGAGAGTTGCCTTAACTTGGCTTCAGAGGTGGCACCCAAGGGTGAGGAAGTACAAACACCTCGGCTCAAGGCGTGAGGTGGAAAGGAAAGGAGCGATGACGACGTGTCTCTCCCTGCTGCTTCGCACGGCCTCCGACTTCGCCACCACTGCGGCTCCCCTCAGCAGACTCTGTCCTGCGCATTCTACCACTGCGCCAACTAGGCCCCATTCAGAGTCACACGGGAGCTAGGGGACTGCTCAGTTCAGTCGCCGTCAGGCACTCGCACCCTACCTGACATCAGCAGCTCGTCCATGAGGTCCTGTTGGAGAAGCTGATGAATAGGCGCCAAGGGAAAATGGTTCATCAAGCAAAACGAACACACAGCATTCAACAGGTTTTCCGAAGAGATTTGGTGGAGATAGCCAGTCAGAGCGCTGGCCATGATGTTGAGGAACCTTCAGGGCAACAAAGAGAAGTCAGCTTTCAAGTGTAAAGAGGAGACAAGGTCATGGTAGAGCCGGTGAGGTGCCAAAGCACCAATGGCTTTAAGGAGCCCAAAGAAAAAAGATTCGAAACCAGGCTTGAAATAACCATTCACACATTTTTCAGGTCAGGTGGCTATCTCATAATATATGTGTCTCAATAAAAGTTAGCTATCATTTTCTTGCACAGGGCAAATATTTTACTCATTCAATTCCTATTAAAACTCTACAGGGTATATATATCATTATTACCCTCATAATAAAGATGAGCATACAGGCTCAGAGAGGTTGAGTAACTTCTCTGAGAAAACACAGCCAGGAAGTAGCAGGGATAGCATTGGAACCCAGGTTGTCAGGCTCCAGAGCCTCTAACCATTACGCCAGACTTTTATCATGAGCACGTCCACAAGGCCTGGACCACCACTGCGGTTTTATAACCGGTTCACATCCTCCAGCTATCAATATTCCGATCTTCAGAAAATCCTCAGTCTAATCCCATCGCCCAGTGTAACAAAGCCATTACGCACAAGGAGAGGAAAGAGCAACATTAGGGAAGGTCACTCGTCCGGGGTGACACTGCTCCACTGCTCATAAACGGCACTGACACCCCGGGAAACCAGGCCCATCTGACTCTCAGGGCATATGCTGCACGTCCTTGTGGAAGACAAACCTGAGTACAAGCAAAGTGCTATACTCGTACAAGGACAGGAAGTAAACAGCTAGCTGCGGGATAAGGAGGATTTCAGTAAGCGGCAAAGACGAGGAAAGGGAAATCATTTGAAAGTAAGCAAAGAACGGGAGAGCTGAGGGTGCACAATGTCCGTCCTATGGTACCTGTGGTAAGTAAACAGCTCGGCTGAAACGCAGACAGGTGACTCCAACAGCAGGGCCAAGCGGGCCCTACAGGCAGCCCTTACTAACAACGAGGCTGTAAGGGACAGTGTCTGAGATCCACTGGGAGGTCCGTGGGTGGGAGCAATGGGTGAGGGAAGGGCGGGGGCAGAGGCGGGCTAAGGAGGACTGCGGGGTTACGAAGGGATGGGAACAATGTGATCACTCCGGAGATATGAGAGAGGCAGCACCAACTAACAGGATGACTGAATTCGCAGCGAGAAAGGCTGCAGGCGGCCAAGTCTGGAGCCCCCCGCGGTGACCACCGCCCCAGGCCCCTCTCGCTCTGCTCCTGATGCCTCAGCAACACCAAACCACGTGTGGTTCCCCGCACGTGCTCTGCTGTCTCCCTCCTCCCTGATGTGAACATGGAGTCCTTCTGCTTAGAAGTTCTTTTCTGCTTATCTTCTGGGATCTGCTCAGGTACCATCTCCTCCAGGCAGCACTACTTGGCATCCACCTGGACCCTCCCCTTTACCCCGCTAGCTTCTGGGCGCGCCCCTCCTCTGTGTCCCTGTGTCCAGTAGAAAACCCTACCACTCCAATTTACGTGTCTGCACAACCAATTACGCAGGATCCTCGGGCGAGAAGGCTATGTCTTATTCATCTTGGTACCTGAGTGCTTGGCACACGCTGTCTGAGTAAATGAACAAATAAACTGAGATGAGGACAGGAGGAGAATGAGTCAAAAATGACGATCTAAAAACTCACCAAGTTGTACACATTAAATAAGTATAGCTTTTTACATATTAATAATACCTCAATAAAGTGGTTTAAAAAATCACTTTGCATGGTGGTTGGTAAATAGTAAATAACTGACCAAAAAAGAATGAAGGTGCTGACTTCCAGGGTCACTGACCACGAGACACCTGTGGGGGCCAGAGACCACTGCAACCCACAGGGGTGCCGGGTCCGGGAGCACACGAGCCACCGGAGATAAGCACGGATCGAGAGAAACCAAAGGACTGAAAAGCAGAGTCGAAATGTTAAAGGCTTTCTCCCTCAGGTGTCAAACCCCGGAAGACACCCCGGATTTAACACGCCTTCCCTACCCAAGGCCATCGCGTAACTAAACGCACAGCATGTGGGTGTACAATGGGTGCTGCCAAAGTTCCTACCAGCTTCCCATCTAGTGCATTTCAGCTAGCCAACTCACTCCCTGGATCACCCTGCTTCTAAAACCCTTGCCATTCCAGCCCGAGGGGCCATCCTCCTTCCTCCCTCCTCCACAAAGCATCAGCGTGCTACCTGCCATTTCCTACCTTCCTTGGGCTATGCAACACTTGTCTCCTTGACTGGACTAGGATGGAGAGGGTACACAAACTTCCTTTCTTCAAACCAACTCAAGCAACTGCATGTTCATGGGCATTCGGAAAATTCTGACTGATTAATCTTGACCTGTCAGCCATACTCATTGCCCCTATTTCTCCAAAGGAAAGGGTTTCTCAACCTCAGCACCACGGATGTTTGGTCTGGACAATTCCTTGTGCGGGATGATCCTGTCTGTAGTGGGACATTAGCAGCATCCCTATGCCTCTACCCACGAGAGAACAACAGCACTCTCCTCCCCGCCCCCTTCCCCAACCTGAAAACTAACATCCCCAGATATCAACGAATGCCCCCTGGGAGGCAAAAACACTCGCCCCCCGCCACACTGAAAACCAGTGGGTTAAATAAAAGCAGAGAAGACAGAGTACAATGTTCATGTTCCCCCTCTGTATGATCTGCTCCTGATGTGTTTTCTTGTACTTCCCAACCTTTACGTGACAGCTTAGAGTTACCTTTGTCATTTCCCCCTCTATTTCCAATAGAACAATTTTACGGGACAGGGTTATTTCTTGACATGTCTATAGTCAGCTGAAAAACTCCCTAACCACCTAGTGTTAGTTCTTCTAATCCATGGAATCTGTGGGTCTGTTTCTGAAGTTTTTATCAGAGGGAGGGGGCTTGGGGGACTAAATGAAAGAGCGTGAAGGAATTAAGCAAAAAAAAATATGTGTGTGTGTGTGTGTGTGTGTGTGTGTGTGTGTGTCTACCTACCTCACAAAGACACAGATAACATAGTGTGATCACCACAAGAAAAGGGGGGTGGGGAGTAGGTGGAGGGGGGCAAAAGAAGGACAAATGGGGACAGAAAAAGACTTTGGGGTGATGAGTGCATGATGCAGTGTGCGAATACTGTTTTATTGAGTTGCACACTTAAAACCTGTATGGTTTTGTGAATCAATGTCACCCCAATAAGTTCAACTTAAAAATAAAGAATAAAGGGTTAATGACTGCTCAGGTTGACAGTATTAGTCAAGAAAGTATCGGAGGAACATGGAAGGCGGCCCTGTAAGAACCAAGCCAGGGAGCACAGGCAGGTCAAATCTGGGGACTCCTGTCTATCTTTATTACTGCACACGCCTATCCTGTGCCAGACTCCACGCTAAGTCCAGAAGAACGGAACCTGGGTCTGCCTCCACAGAGTTTCCCAACTAAGGAGCGGAGGCAGGCTTGTTGACAAAGGATTACAGCGAGAGGTCAAGGCTTCACTGGAGACTTGGATGTGACCAGCCCAGGGGCTCTGATGAGACAAGGGGGGGGCACAAGAAATGCAGTACGAACTGAGTCTCTCAGTCCCATGGAGAGAGATGACCTGCTGCAAAGGGACAGGCATGTGACCCTAACTCAGATTTTCTCTTTGGGAAATCTGAATCTTGAGGGAAAACTATGGGGACAGAAAACAGTTGCAGTCAAGTCACGTGAGGGCAAAGAGAAGGCGGCTGTGGGGCTCCGGCCACGGAGACTCTCAGAGCTGCCACTGTTGGCCCCCCAAGGCCTCTGTGGCCTACACTCTTTATTTTTCTTTTTACATCTAACAATTACCTCGTGCCGGGAATTGTTCTAAGAAACTGACAGGTTAACTCATTTAATCCTCACAACAACCCAACGTGACCAGAAAGAACTCTTATTTCTTATCCCCATCAAACAGATGACAAAACCGAGACAAAGATAAGTAACTTGCCAAAAGTGAAGTAGCTCAAGAATGGCAGAGCTAAGCAAAATGTCGCCACTCTTCAAACAAATGACATTTCATACGCATTTCTCATTTTTAACAAACCCTAACTGACCTAGAGAGGAAGGAAAGGTGTACTGGGCGGTATGTTTGAGGAACTGCTACATTTAATAGTAGCAATGCACGGCTGTGCGTAAATATGAAAATAGAAAGCAACAGTTGAGAACCAAATGAATAGTTAGGTTCAAAACTGATTGATCTATGAACTCAAGAGCTGAGGGAATAAGCTGGGAAAGTGTGAAATGATGACTCCTATTTCATTATATTATAAATATATCAGAAAGAAAAAAGGAATAAGCAAGAGAAAAAAAATAAAACTCTGTGTAACTTCATAAATAGAAAACACTATGTTTTCTTCCATGACACAGGCAATGGCCATGGATGTATTTACCTATAATAACTCACTGACCTCGTGATGATTTGCTATCTTTTCTATGAACATGTTACGCGGCAACGAAAACGTGAAAAAAGAGCAGCACGTACTCTTGGGTCTGGGACCCGCAGAGGTGATTCAGAGACGAATACACATGAAGAACAGAGACAAGGCTCTTCATGTCCAGAAAGCCAGGTTCATCCACCACTTTCTTCATAAACAAGTCCATCAAACCAGCATGTCGAAAGGCAAGGTTTTCAAATAAAATGAGGAGAAAAAGAACCTTAAAAAAAAGTGAATTGGGGAAGAACTTTTTAATAATTACAGTATGCGAGTAGTAATTTATTTAGATCTCAAAAAATTTAAACAGCAATAGAATTGGCCTGATTAAGAGAATATTCCCTAAAAAAGGAACAATTATCTTTTTCTCACAAAATGTGTTTCAGTCATTTTTGAGTCGGGTATTAAGTTAATAAGCAAGCTCTTTTTATAAGCAGAAAACGAGAAGATACAATGGCTTCCGTGTTTCCATTTCATTAAAAGTAGACCTTATCCTACAGGCTTTTCATGTAATACACCCAAAGACTACTTTAAGTACACCTTTCCTGAAGTTTTGCTAAGTGACCAACTCAGTGGTGAACTGCTCCTCCTACCAAACCTGGACACCTCCCGGATTCTAAGATCTAAGTGGTAACTGAAAACTTTCTATATTCAGTATGAATTTCTATAAATGAGAACAGAGACGAAATAATATGATCAAATTGAAATTTCCAGTTCACTTCTCATTTCCCTCTTGGTCCTTCTCATTAGTACTTCTCTTTCCAAAATCATTGTCTATGGCAAACTCAGTACGTTTCTTCCCCTCCAAAGTAAACTAACCCTACTGACCTGGCGGTTACCATGGCTTAATTGCAAAAAGAAGTTTTTACTAGCTGCTTCGTTCATGTTTGTGTTGCTAACACAGCGCCTGAATTTAAAGGCCCTTCCCCTAGAGGAAACAAGCAGACATTCCATGAATAAGAAATGGACATGATCATGGAGTCATGGCATTTCGTGCTTCAAAAAGCGTAAGCCTGTCACATCACCCAGATGTATTATTCTAAACCTAGCCAAAATACATAAATAAATTAGGAGAACGTAGAATTCTAATTATGCAAAGTGCAATACCACCTTTTAAATAATAAATAGAAGAGCAAACATTGAACAATACAATTTTTATTTCAGACAGAAATGGTTAAAAGATTGAGCAGTACATTAACGAGTACCTCCCGAAAGTGATAAGGAGCTAATTTTTCAAAAGTCACCTTAGCATTGGAATATTTTGGTATCTTAACTGCCATAAAGCTGATAAATACCTAGAATACTACATAAATAGATATGCTTTTTGATTTCATTTCTGAGGCTTATACTAACCTATTAACATACTTACATGTTTCCACTTGTACATGTCAAAAGTTGCAGCCACATAATCTGCTATCCCATTGAAAAGATCCAAATTATGGTATCGGAGGTCTCTGCAAGACTGCACTATGTTGATCAATATTTTAATAGGACACCCATGGATATTACCTTTAAGAATGAGTTAAATAAGCAAACAAAAATATCAGTTTGTAATCTAAGATCCAAGATACTCAAAGCTCAATACTTGTGTTTCATTAATTAAAAAAAAAAAAAATAGCACAGTAATGTGTAGAAAAGAAGAAAACTACAGGCAAAAATAAAATTTAGATTGAACCATATCATCGGATATTTTTCATATGTAATAGCAAAGTTCCTAAAACGAGCAAAACAAATCTAGTCCAGAGCAGCAGGCCAGATGCAGAACCTCCCGAGAGAGGAAGTCCCCTCACCTACGACCGTCTTACTGCACTCGTTCAGAAGGGCAACGGAGCGGTGATCCATGGCGGCCAGCACCTCAAACATGCGCTGGCTGTTCAACACGGAAAACCTGTCTAATTCCCTCACGGCTTTCATCTGAAGAAAAACAAGATTAAATTTACCATGTGTGGTAAAACAGCTTAAACTTTTATATTTAAATAAAAAAGATAAAGTTCAAGCAAAATGACTCAAATAGATATACAGATTAAATGTAGATTTATATACACAGGTAAAGATAAATCTACTTCTATTATTTCACTTTAACAAAGTGAAACACAAAAGCATAACAATGTCCTCCTAAAAACCGACGGTAGGAAGGAACAGCAGGTCACAAGAAGTATTTTTTTCAAATCTCATCCACTAGAGAAAATTCAGGTCTTTACCTCCAGTTTCCTTTTAAGAGAAATCGGCGCATCTTTTCCAATACTTCTCATCACAGTTTGTAATGTGAAGACACGTTCTATTTTCCAAATCTGTTGATCAACTAGTATCCTGTAATCAAACACAGTAACTATCACAGACCTAGAATCTTAAACCCAGAAGAGAAATCTCAAAAGTCATTTGGTCCAGCTCCCACTTCTAGGCATGAAATATGAAGCCCACAGACATGATCTACCTGCTCAAGATAATAAGTCATTAGTGAAGGATCCACCAGTACTATTTCCCCTTCTGCTATTGTTATGAATGAACAAATCACATCAGATTATGGTAAGATATCCCAATGCACAGTCAATGAAAAAGGGAATTAAGTATTATTCTCGCTGGCCTATGACATTATATTGGTTATGTCAATTTTATAAATTATAAAACTCAAGCTCCTCTCTGAGCCAGGCCAGTGTCACAGGCCCCCACACGGTGCCCACATAACCATTAAGAATTGAATACATGTCAACTCTCCCCCAGCTAACACCAACCCCATATCTTAAACTTAGATATCAATGTTACCCACAACTTTCTTTCTTATGGTGGACCCTAAAAGCAGCACTATTCCCACTTTTACCTGATCCAGAGTCGGAATTTTAAGTTTAATAAGGTTTTAAAGACTATAACCACCATCAAAGTTTCCCCCAAATCCCCCCCCCAAAAAAGCAGTTCACATTCAGCTGGGTTCTGTTTGAGAACTTAGAGAAACAGAGATTGCCATACAAAGAAAGCATGAGCGTTCTCACCGCAATCCTGCTCGGAGAACATCCACATTCTTGCACGGCTCCATTGCCTCTAAAACAGTTGACAAAACTGAAAGACATTTCTCATCACACTCATTGATACGTTCCTATGGAAATACAATTACAAAGACACGACAGATGATGAGCCCACAGTAGACTATTGTCCCCACGCAAAACCACCGAACCGACGCTTTCCACTACGGGGTCAAATATGAAACCAGTAATTCATACAGAGTCAGTCCTCAATAAACAGCATCTTTGGGAAATAAAATGTCAGACAGAGTGAATTTTCCAAATAATTAATACATACTCTTTTACACATCAAAACTCTTTACATTTACCATTACCACTGATAATCCATTTGATATTGACTATATTCCTCTGCTTCTGAAATAACTTTCATCAAACATCATTTTTATCTCTTCTTAGGATTCCAGGTCATCATGAAGACAACACCAAGTGCTTACAAATAAATTATTTAGTTATTATCATTGAGTTTAGAAGTCTGAGATGTTCACTCTCAAAAGGCAAATGATCACTTTCATAAGCGATCCCTCCCTCACCACACCTGGTGTAGTTTCGGTGACATCAAACAGGACACTGACTCCCTTGTTCAAGGCAAAAAGTGGCTCTCTCACCAATTTTACCCTCCTTCCAATCCATTCTTGACTCATACAGTGATCTACAACATGAATTTGAGCATTCCAACCCTTTGCTTAAAATACTTCAATGGATCCTCATTGCCTATAGGATAAATCCAAACTCCTTAGCTAGACATGAAAGGCTCTTTGATTCCCCGCCTTTTCCAGTCTCATGTCCTGCCACCTCCCCCCAACCCCTCCTCCACAACCACCACATTCACAATTTCCTCCCCATCCCCTCAAACACACAACCCCAACATTCTGTGCTTTGGCCACACTGAGCTATTTTCTGCTCCCCAAACTTTTGCTCTGGGGTGAACATGCAATCTTCTCTGCTTGAAAAACCATCCCATTCACTCTCAACCTCTCACAAACTGCAGTGTGTTCCCGGGATTCGACTTAGACATCATCCCCTACTGGACTTGAATCCTAGTTCTACAATGGACCAGGTGATTGTTCACTCATTCAGGATACATTTACCAAGTACCTATGAACAGTGACATTAATTTATGTGACCTTCGGCAGATTTTTTAACCTCTCTAAGCCTCTGTTTCCTTACTCATTGGTAAGGTGAGAGTAACAGCACCTACTTTAAAAGGCTACACTGAGGATCACATGAGGCAATTCTGTTTTCCAACACACCTCTGCCTCAAACACTAGCCCTGTATCCTTCTCCCCCTCTCCTCTTGCCATCCTGAAGATCTTCCCCTGACAAGACTGGAAGCCCATTATACACTCTCATAAGACTCCATATTTTTGTTTCATTGCACCGAAAGGTCTATGTGGCCATGACTTTGTTCACAATCATAATCCCTTGTACTCAGTACGATGCCTATAACATGGTTAATATATGACTCAAATGAATGTTGGGGCTTTTTTGTAATCACCTACAAAATATTCATATTCCCTCTACATTATAAGGGCAAGAATCATGTCTTCTCTATTTGCCTACCCTTAGAGGCAAGTACAGTAACTGACACATAGTTGACACCCTGTAAGTGTTACGGCATGAATGAATCCACTAGTTGTACGATGTTAGCAAATTTGCTTAACATCACCAACTCTGTTTCCCCACCTGCAAAACTTAGGTAACATCAACTTTGCAAAGCTGTTGAAAGGGTTAAATACAATTATATAAGTAAAAGGTGTAATAACTCAATAAATATTAGTTCCCTTCCTTTTTCTCCTTCTATCAACTAACAACCTTCCTTATATATTTTATATCTCTCCTCATTTTAGCTTATTACTCACTATTGCTTAACTCTGGAGAAGAAAAATGGGACAAGCTTTCATAAACTTCCATAGCAAAAAGGAAGAAAGACCACCTAGCTCATTGAAGGGCTCTAAATCATATACATAGAAACAAACATAAAAGAAACCACCATTCCCCTGACAGTCTCCATTTCCCCTCATTATTTCAACATATGCCAAGACTACATTTCTATTTTCCTTCCTTCTTTCAAGATATGCAAACCGAGTAAAAGAATATTTAAGTCTCCTTTAGAATTTACCTGGGCCACCCTCAGCAAAGTCTGCACCAACAGCGTGTTCTGGGGAATACCAAGCTTCACTATGGCATGAAGACTGAACAGCATGTGGTCATAGTACATGACCTTGACTTCCCTCATCATTTGTTCACACAGCTGGGTAAATGCAGGGTGGTTAAACATCAGTTGTTTCTCAAAGCGTTTCTGGTCTTCTGACATCCTTTTGGCAATTGTCCACATTGCTGAGAAATAGTTACTACTAGGAAATGTTGGCATTTCTGAAAATGTATCTAACACATCACTCAGGGAATTACACTCCTGAGACAGTTTTCTCCAGCTGACAGGGGTGAGTTTTGTTTCCTTGATGTGAACAACTTCATTGGAGGCCTCATGATGAAAGTTTATTTTCTTCCGTCCATCATCACAGAGAGGAGACTGTTTTGAGTCAAAGGACAGTCTTCTAGGACAAAGCAGCCTGCTGAGTCTAAGGGCTGCTGCGGCACCTACACCCTTTGTTTGAGAGTCATCTCTTGACTTAAAGAACAAGGCATCCTGAAAGAGATTTCTAATAGATGATTGCATTTGATCATCAAAGTGATTTAACCGGTTTCTTGGGCTCCCATTTGAATAAACAATTTTTGGTCTGCAAAATTCCAAATGATACAGCCTCACAATTCTGCTTGTTGGAGCTAAAGCACTGAATTGCCTGAGGTTCCATATAAAGGAACCTGCTCGGTTATTCATTTTGCTATCCACTGAAACCCGGTCCAATGGCTTTAAAGTTGTCAATATGATACAAACATCGCTTCCATCAGTGAATGAGAACACATGCCGTTGGTTTCTTTTTCCCTGTAGGAGAAAGGGGTTATGAAAGGAATAAAAATTGAAGCAAAACTTTTACCTAAACAAATGAAATGCATTCAAGAGACTAAGTGGGAACCTATGGAGACATGAAAGATTTACACCAAAATGGTAAAACTCTTCTACTACTATGGATTTCCTCCACTTCTACTACAATGTGCACATTCTCTAAGGGACCGGGTTACTTGGGAAGTAGTCGTTGTACATACGAGCTTAACTTTTTTTCTTTTTCTTTTTTTTTTTTAAAGAAAAAGTGGGTTTCTGGTGGGAAAGTATCCCCACAAAGCTTCCTCTGCACGGACGGATTTTATGTTACCATTGCCTTGGACATGTCTTCAAAGAAAGTTAAGGGTTTAACGTTGATGGATACTTTTTAACATGAGGATTTAGCAAGGACCGAAGCCGGACAGTTCAGAATATGAACAAAGTAGACCAACTCAGGAGGAAGCAGCAAACCAAGCTGATGTTTGCATGTGGCCTGCCTTTGGGAGGGAGACACAACCAGCCAGCCTCACCAGGTTTCAGAAAGTGACAGGAGTCCGTCCTTTCGGAACTAGGCCATCCAGTACTAACCCACCTCCCTAAATTTAATGCCCGGTTCATTCCTCAGACTATACCCGAGAAGCAGTTAAGTCTGAAGTGTAGCACCGCTCCGCCTCTAAACGTCCCCCACTCACCTAAGATCTGGACCCCGTGATTACATTCAGGTACAGCCAAGACAGCGTCTCCGCAAGCTGCTCCTATCGCGAGATGTGACGGATCCTTCGTCGGTCCAAAAGTGCTCATTCGCAGCAATCTGTGGAGTCCCTTAGTCATACAGAAGCCTACCGAAGAAAATGATTAGTTTTCTTACATGCGGGGGTTAGGACCGGGGGATCCCGCAGAGCTTTTAAAGCCAATGTGTGATCGTGTACCCCAACATTTAACTTTTTCCGCTGGGGCGCCAGACCCCGCGCTCACCTACAGCGTGCGCCTGCGCCTTGTCCTTGGCGGCGTGGTTGCCAGGAAACGGCGAAGACGCGGTTCCTGCCAGGGGATCGTACAGCTTCACCATGGCCAAATTCGTGCTTGCGGGTGAGTGATCGCTGCGTGAGCCAGCAGATCGCTCCAAATGGCGAAAACTGCTCGCCTCCTCTGGCCGCTTGGCAGTGATCTTCTTAACTGGCTTCTGTTGTAGCAACTTCAGCCTCTACATGGACCTCAGGCTTTCTCATACATACATTCAAAGATGTTCATTGGGGCGTGACCCTGTCTTAAGCACTACCGGATACTGGAGATGGAGTTGGGGAAGATACGTCCCTGCCTCGAGGAGCTTTCAGTCTAATGGGGTGCAGAAGCATGTGAACAAGTAATTTTGGTACGGTGTGATTAATGCAATGAGGGAGAGGTACACAGGACTTGGGGGCAGGGGCGTGACAGGAGTCAGTTTGTCAGTTTAGAACAGGGAGTCCATGCCAGATAAAGACACAGAGGCTGCAAATCTCATGGCCTAATAGATGATATGGATATGGAGGAAGTGAGTGGACCTGGGGCTAGAATGGGAGCTGGAGCAGGATCCCCAAGTGCACCAAGCAAAGGTATTTTAACTGTATCGTGAACGCAATAAGGATTCATCAAAAAATTTTAAACAGGAGAATTTCCTTGTCAGCAATGGAGGGGAAGGATTGGAAATGACGACTGGCATCAAGAAAAGCACTGAAGAGGCTTTTACTACAATCCTATCGTCCCTGCCTCCTTCCCTTCTTAGCAAGTTTCTTAAGAGAGTAGACTGCTCTTCTATCTCTAGGTCCTTCTTCCACTCAATCTGGCTTCTACATCTGCCTACTTTCCAAACTAATCCTCACAAAAGTCACCAATGACTTTACAGAAGCTGTCCTGTCCTTGTCTTATTTGACCTCTTTGATGAAGTAACACAATTGGCACCTCCCTGAAAATCTATTTTCTTTGCTTCTTTATTCATTCAGAGGGAGATTTCTGAGCACCGACTGCCTGTGCTGGGCAGACAGTGGTAAACATGCACGGACTGCAGCATGTGTGGCAGCATCCGAGCAGGGTTTGATAGGAGCCGTGATGGAGGGCCTTATTTCGTCAGGGGGCTTCCCAGAGGGAGTGATTTTTTTAAGCAAAAACCTGAAAGATGATAAAGAGTTGCTTAGCAGAGAGGAGGTAAGCAGGAAGAGAGTAATTTAGGCATGAGCAGCTGGACGTGGGGTTGGAAGGAGGAAAGTTATCTTGATGATGATAGAGTGTGCAAGCAGCAGGAAATTGAAATAGACTTAGTAGGATTGGAGCAAAGAGTACAAGGAAAAGAGTGTCATAGCCTGAGGGCAGAGTTAGGTAATGTAGATTCTTGTGAGCCACGCTCATTATTTTAAACTTTATCCAAAGTACGTGGAAGGTTTTTGGAAGGGGAGACATAATCAAATTTGCATTTTATCTGAGCGTTATCTCTGCAGTGTGGGAAGAGAAAGACTGGATGCCAAGAGCCCAGGTAGGTGCTATAGTGCAGTGAGGGGATAATGGTAGCCCAACCTAGGCTGGTAGACAATAGAAATGGAAAGAAGGGAGTGGATTGAAAAGATGTTAGGAAGGCAGAATCCATAGAACTAGTCTAATTGGGCAGAGGAAAGCAGGTAAGGGAAAAGAAAGAGTTAAAATTATTCCCAAGCAGTGGTTTGGATAACTGGGTAGATGAGAGCTTATTGCAAAAAGTAGATGAGCAGCAGACTTAATACTCTGGATACTCTTAATACTCATAGATAACTGGGTAAATGGACATAAAGAACTTAAGAAAGAGAGCAGATTTAGTGGGGAAGTGGTAGCAAAATTTTTCATAGATACTCTAAGTGTCTATGGGACATTCAGAAGGAGATGAAAAAATACAGGAAGATATGGATGGGATAAGGAAATAGGTCTGAATTGGAAATACAGATTGCTGCTTGAGACCAGGAGAGTGGAGGAGACTGGCCAGCAAGAACAGGTAGGGCATGAAGATAAGATAAGAAGCCTTGCAGAATGCTTACCTTTTAACGGATTTATAAAGGAATAAGAACCTACAAAATAGAGTGAGGAGTGGCCAGAGAAGTAGAAAGAAATCCTGGAGAATGCCCAAGCATAATGGGTGCTTCAAACGTGCAGGAGGGGGCCAAATTCTGCCACAGGTCAGTAAGAAAAGGATCGAAAAGTATCCATTAGTCCTGGCTGGTATGGCTCAGTGGATTGAGTGCCAGCCTGCTAACCAAAGGGTTGTCAGTTGGATTCCCAATCAGTGCACATGCCTGGGTTGCAGGCCAGGTCAGGTCCCCCAGTAGGGGGCGAGCGAGAAGCAACCACACATTGATGTTTCCCTCCCTCTCTTTCTCCCTCTACCCTCTTTCTAAAATAAATAAGTACAAATCTTTTCTTTTCTTCTTTTTTTTTTAAGTATCCATTGGAGCTCTGGCTGGTGTGGTTCAGTTGGTTAGAGCATCATCCCGTAGACCAAAAGGTCATGGGTTTGATCCTCGGTCAGGGCACATATCCCAGTTGCAGGTTTGATCCCCACCTGGGCACGTACCAGAAGGCAGTCAGTCAACGTCTGTCTGTCTGTCTCTCTCTCTTTCTCTCTGTCTCTCAGCAATGAAAAATAATCCTCGGGTGAGGATTGAAAAAAAAAAAGAAAAGAAAGTATCCATTAGGTTTAGTGACATGGAGGTCCTTGGTGACCTTCTAGAGAATTATGGGAAAAGCCAGATTGCCGCAGGATGAGAAATAAATGGAAGTTCAGAACTGAGAATGGCAAGGTAGAGAACTCTTCCAATTTTTAAATAAAAAAAAAAAAGTTTTAATAGAAAAGTCGGATAAATTTTAATAGAAAGTTCAGATGGAAGACAACAGAATAATTACAGGGGGGCATGGGCTTTTTGTTTTTTAGTAGAGAAGAAACTTAAATATAATGAGTACATTTAAATACAAAGGAAAATGGTCATTAGAAACAGAGATAAGATGCCAGAAAGACGGTATAACCAACTGAGCAGAATCAGTGGAAACTCTGAAGGCAGAAGAGGGTAGTATTCAGAGCATAAGTGGTAAGACTGGACCTGGACCAAGGAGGCAGGATTCCTTTTCCATTGAACAGGAGAAAGAAGGAAAGGACGAGTCCAAGCAGACAGGCTTGTACATGTGATGGCCGGAGGTTGGGGATTTCCCAACTGATGCCTTTTTCCATGAATTGCCTTTATTTTTGTAAAGTAGAGGGCAAGGTTGTCTCTTGGAGAGAAGGAAGAGTTTTGAAGGAAGTGGACAAAGTCTGGAACAGCAATTGTGGAGAAGAGGAGAGAGTGCTGCTAAGGGAAGCCAATCTCTAGGCAGATGTGAGGGCCAGTTCAGGTTGGTGACCATGAATTTAATGATGCCCTCTGCTCAGTTCTGCCACATTCCTCCAGGGTGCCTAGCAGACCTCAGCACAGAAAAGGCAGGTGAAGGGCTCTTAATCAGGCTGGTTTTTTAGGGCAGAGTGGCACAAGATAATTTAAGACATAAGCCAGAGAGTGGTTTGGATACATGAACTCTGGTTTTGAACTAGACAGGGAGGCTGCTAGACAGGAGGAGGTTGAGAGGGGTTGATGACTTAGAAGTCTCTGTGAAGCTGAAGGACTGGGGAAGAATGCTATTGAGAGACTTCTGCGCTTGGCTCCTGCCTATTAGACACCCACTTCCATGCACGTTGGTAGCTTTAATTTCTTGTTCTGATGGCTACAAAAATCTACATCTAAAGCTCTTACATGGGACTTGCACTTTACACTTATACATGCAGCTACATGCTGGTCACATCCACTAAGATATATTAGAGACACTGCCAACTGCACATCTATAATTAATCTCACCTGTGATTTCTCGCTACCAAGCCCAGGTCCTCCGCACAAGCCAGAAAGTGGAAGTTATTCCAGACTCTTCTCTCTCCCTCAGCTTCTCCTTCCCCCAATACTCCCTGCCACGTACATCAAATCCACATGTGATTCGAACACTCCTCACCTCACACTTTGCCTACTCATGGCTACCGATGAATCGTTCATTGTTGGCAGTTCATGCTTAATTAATAGCACAGAAGCCTCTGTGAGAAAGTGAATTCTAACAGTACTGGGAGACAGTGAATATTTGATAGTCTTTTTCTTCCTTTCCACATTTTATCACTTAAGATTCTGACTTCCTTTTTTGCCAACACCATAAAAATCAAAAGTTTATGTGGTGCCAACTTATACTATAACTCTGTTATAAAATATAACCATATGATTAATTCTGTAATTACATAGCATATACTTATAATTGCATGATTATTTTGTATGATAAAAGAAAGCATTCCTAATTTGAACTCTTCTAGGTAGAGCGGATTGCCCATTTTATGCTAAAGCAGAACTTCTGGCAGACTATTTACAGAAGAATCTTCCTGATTTTCGGATATATAAAATTACACAACATCCTCATGTTTGGGAGGTAAGAAGCCTTCGTAATTTGTTAAATTGTCTCTCTCATACACAAATGCGTTCCCATTTGATTTATATTAACTAGTATATCAGATAGGCTTCCAGTAACTAATATACATGTACTACTGATATTTTACTACTAAAAAAATAAATCTTCACTTATCAGTCTCAACACATTATTTTCCCCCTAACATCTAGTAGAACAAACAAGGCCCTAACCAATAAGTAGAATAAATTTGGCTGTTTCCCCTCCCCAAGAATCTAGGTAACTTATATTTGCACTTTTAAACATTTCATCTATGAACATTTCACACTAGTTTCTAATGTGATAAGGTGCTCGTTATTTGAAATACCCTTCTTTGGGACTGGATTTCTCCAGAAACAGACTGAGATGGAGATTTAGGTGAAGGAATTTCCTTTACTGGTCAGGGGGGGTGCTCCTGGGAACAGCATCCTGGGAAGGAATAAGGGTGGCAGCAGCATCAGGCAATGGGGGGCATTGAATTGCCATCCAACTGCAACAGAGGGCTCAGCCTGCCATACAGGGACTCTGAGTCTGGGCTGGCCCTTCAGAGATACCCCAAAACAGGCGAGAGGGCTGGGCTTTTGTACTCCCCCAGCTCACAGTCAGTGGATGCTGGTTGCCCGGGGAAGGGATTTCACTTAAGGCAAGGGAGCTTCCTTGGGCTGAGATCAGTTCCTGGAGGGAGACTCAGCTTAGGCATTGAGTGTCTTGGTCACAAAGGGGAAATCTGGGCTGCAAGGGCAGGATCTGGTGCACTTCACCTGTCAGGCCTGTGGGATTCATATGCTCTGCGTAATAGGTTCTCATCATCCTCCACGAACAGCCCTTTGAGGATTCTGGTGGTCCACTCTCCCTAGGGAAACTTTATAAGGAAGTTAGTCAAATGAACTATAGTCTCCACTGCGCATCTTCAAGGCTGTAACCAGCACTCATCACCTTTCTTCTCTACTCTCCATTACAGATTCCCCCCACCCTCTGATGGTCAGGGTGCCTTATTAGCTGTCATGACCTACACCTGTATCCGTAAGGGCCCCGCACCTTAGTCTCCATTCCCTTTTCAGGATGGGACTGCTGCACGTGTCCATTTGCTCTCAGAATTGAGCAAGATAGTGACAAAGATGCCCCTGTAAATCATCTAGGTAACAAATATTATTTCCTGCCCACATTGGGTAATAGCTGCCCTCCTGCTCCTGGTCGTCAGGGCCAATTATCTCTTCTGGGATGGTAACTCCCTTCTTGGCCTGCTGGTCTCATTGGCACAGGTGCTGAGTGACCAAGTGGCAGCCATAGCTTAAAGTTTAATGGGAGTCTCCCTGATAGAAGCATCCCCTACCTCAAGATTTAGAACCTGCAGACCCACAGAGTCTAGAGGAAGTGGGGTTTCAGAAACACAAATTCCCCACGTGGGTGACTGGAAGTGATGGTAAGTATGGTCACTCCTAATTTCACCCTTTAGTTCCTAGATTCACACATTCTGCCTATTGGGTCAAAGCACTATATTTATTGCATCCTGAAAGATCGTGGCCCATCTTTGCAAGGCATCAGTCTCTAAGCTGGTGCCTGTCCCTTCAGTGGGCTGTTCCATCCCTCTGTCAGGCAGCTAGGTGGTGTGGCACATAACAGGGCTATGTGGCCAGCACCACACATCTTTTACACTGAAGTGGGCCCCTTAGTTCAAAGTGATGTTATACAGGATCCCATGTTTAGTAGGTAAAATATTGTGTGAACTCTTGAACAGGGCACTGAGCAAAGCCCTACAAGCAGGAAAGACAATTCTTTACCCAGAATATATGTTGATTCAAATCCAGATGAATCACTGTCATGTCCAAGGTGGAAGGAGTCCAAATATGATCAACTTGCTACCAAAGGGCTGGTTCAAGTCTTCAAGGGATAATGCCATAATGAGGGGGTCAGCCTTGGTCTCTGCTGCCACACATTGGACATTTAGTAGCAGCAAGACCTACATCAGCTTTGGTGAGTGGCAACTTGGTCTCTAGGGTCACTGCATAACCTATCTGTCTTCATGAGCCCACTGTGCCTTCAGCTGTCGAAGTTATCTTCCTGCTGGCTCGTTTATTGCTTCTTCCACAATAGATATGCTCTGGTGGGCACCGCCCCCTGGTCCCCTTTTCAAGATTCTATCATCCCAATGGCCTGGAGTCCAGCTCTGTAAAAGCTTGTCCTTTAACAGAGCTGCCCTGGCCTAGAATGAACAGCCACACAGGGCTTCTCAGCAACACTGAGACCCCTTTTGCCATGCATTCCTTATCACTTTGGTGAATACAGTAACCCAAAGCCCTTCCAGAGTGCATTTTTTTCTAAGCTTTTTGATCCCTTCTTCCATTGTCTTCCAAGGTAGTTCTGGCATTTCTATTTCATTTCACATGAGCCACCCCCTTCTCGAGCTTAGGAGAACCAGGGTGTGCCCTCTTGAACTGAAGAGGAGTGATTCATATTGATACCTTCTCCCTTGTCCAGCTCTATGTCTCACTTTTGATTCAGCACCCCAGGGGCCAGTCCTAGACATGCTCTCATGGCTCTGCCAGGATATCAACATGCCCTTGATGCTGAAGGTCCTTTGAGGTCAAGTCCCTTTCTTCAATAGACTCAGCATTTCACTGGTCAGGCTGTGTTGTGAATAGAGGGACGATGGTGGAATCTTCACAGCAGCACTGTGTGCTTTAAGGTGGGATATAGGCAGAGGAATTTCAACATCAGAAGGGAAATTCGTTTCTGAGATTTTGTTGGTAAGGTAGCCTCATTACACATGCCTCCAAAGGCAAGCATGCTATCGTGCGCATCGCCCCTAAGAATGTTGCTGTCTGTCTCTACTCAGCTCTTGTCTTTGCAAGCTCTGATCTACACAAACCAGATAACGATTTAAGATTTTTCTAATAAACATTATCAGAAATTCCCAGGTAACTTTTGGCTCATTAATTTACTCTGAATAATATAAACTATATTCAAAGATTTGGAAAGCTGTATCAAATTTATGTGGCCCTGAGACTGGAAATATCTCATACAAGCGAACGAGGGAGAAATCAGTTGAATTTTTTTTGAAATCAGTTTAGTTGGAACACTTGGCTCCTGTAACATAAACTCTCCAGGTCTTCTCAGCAAAGAGGGCAACTTTCTGTACTTTTATTTGGTCAGCAAATTTGAAGAATATTTTTTCTTATTTGATTAATTTGTCACTTACCTCATCACCATTTTCTACACTCACATTTTTACAGTTTAAGATATCTAAATTGTACATACAGATAGTAAAAGTAAAAGCCAACCTAGTATTTTCATATTTGAATTCTAAAATATTGAATATTGAGGCAGACTTACTTACTGTGTGACTTCGCTTGGAATATCGTTCAATAGGAGTGGCTGAAAGATTTGTGTGAAAAGAATAAATGGAACCACAAAAATTCCCCCATCATCTGGAGAGAGCTGTTGGATCGCGGAGGAAAGGGTTTGCTTTTGGGAGGATACAATGAGTTTCTGGAGCATGCGCAGGTATATCAATTAAGTTGATTTAGCTGTTCAAAACATTATCATTCTCTCGCATTGTTTTCTTTTTCCAATGTCTTGCTGTCTGAAGTATTCTGTCAGCTGTCCATTCTGGCTTTAAACAAGGACTTTCTGTTATAGCCAATGTCCGCCGATCGTCTTTTCTCTGCTGTTGACTTTTTCTTCTGCAATGTTTAGCTTTACTATGGTGTCACCTCTGGCATGACAACTGAGATGATGAAGGTAATTGCTCAAGAGAACCTGGAGGCACATATGAAAAAAGAGCTGGAGAAAGAACCACAGAAAGACCTCATTGAACCCTTGAGGGTCTGGATCACCAGGTGGGACAGTCAAAACCCAGGATTTGTGAGATAGGCTTGTTATATTTAGAAAGGAGGAGGATGTGGAATTACATGATAGAGGAGTATCTGAATGTCAAGTATGATATTTGTGTATGTGTGTATCTCCCAATATAGCCCATGTATGATCTTTAGATCATATATGTATTGAATATGTGTGTACATATGTACACACACATATTAAATCCAAGAGCAACTTTATAGCAAAGGCATTTATTCTGATAACACTGTCTCCAGCTCTCATCCCCTCGTTCTGTGTCTCTCGTGCTGCCTCCTGCTCATTATCGCTCTTACCTTGCCCTTGGCCTTGGTGTCTTTCTTCCTCTCTCTTGCTTACTTTCCCCTCTACCCGCTCCCCATCTCACTGACTGTTGCCCTCCACTTTCCCACCTGCCAGAGCCGTCTCCACCTTCATCATACACCGATTCTCTGTATCCTCCACCCCTCACTCTCGCTCCTTCTTTCTTTTTCTCCTTCTCGCCCGTGCTCCTCGGTGTTCCCAGTCTTGGGCACTGGTAGTCTTTGTCGTTGCCTTTTCCTCCCTGTATCTCTGCACCCTGTCTCCCTCTCTCTGTCTCTCTGGCTGTCCATCGTGCTCTGTCTGTCCCTTCCCGTTTCCTCCCTCCACCCCTCCATCTGTGCCTCACACTGCCCTTCTGACCACATGTGCCTGTACCCTGATGGAGACATTCATTTAAAAAATTAGGTTGTTATGAAATATTTCAAATACAGAAAAGAATTGAGAATGATGTGCTGAATCCTCATGAACCTAGCACCTAGATTTCATAAATGTTATATCTGTTTTAGGACTTTTTAAAAGGATTAAAATGGTACAGCTACTCTTGAAACTCCATTGTCCCCCTCCTCAAACCCACCGTGAAAACCCAAAATGCCCAGATGCTTTTCCATACTCCCTTCTAGAGTCATTACAGCTCTCAGTGGATGGCAATCCATACAGAGAGTGCCAAAGTATTCCCTGAATTACAGACACAGATCCTGAGACCTAGACTGTGTAAACACTAGGCTTCTTTAAGGATTTAGAAAAGAGTCATCCTTTCCCAAAATTGCCATTGCTTTGTAGATAAGGGTATGCCATACCAAGGAGCTATGGTTAAAAGAAACTTGTTATTTCTTTATCTTTCTAAGAGAAAATGTAGACATGTAGTTAGAGTAGTGTGACTCAGTTCTCCGAAATTTTACTTTCTGCATATTCTATTTTAATTTAAAAAGCCTTATGAACAGATACATTTCTTATTTGGGTATTGCTTTCAGATGGTCAGGACAAGGGGTTGGCAGTGAGAATTTCGTTGTTCTGCTTTTGAATTTGAGCCTTCAACATTGAGTGTTCTCATCAGAAAGGGGGGGTGTGAATATCTGAGGTAACGAACACGTTAATTAACCTGATGGGAAGAATCTTTTCACAATATATACACAATTATACAGTTTAAATACCTTACAATTTTCTTTGCCAATTATACCTCAATAACAATTTTTTAAAAGAAGTAATAGCATGTACAAAATATGGAGAAAGGTTCAGACAGCTGTGTATGCCTATTTAAAATTGTAAATCACCCTATGAACGCACCTGCAGAAATACGCGTTATGGATAAAGGTTTAAAGGGGCAAAGGGTTTAACCATTCCTAATCAGGCTTTGCATTGTTCCTAGTGCGTCTACCTCTGCCTGCTGCCACCTCATCCCCATCCTGACCAGCGGTGAAGTGTTTGGAACGCACACGCAAATTAGCATAACGCTATTTGACAAGAAGCGGGCAGAAGAAACTCTCCAAATCCTTGCAGCAGAGACGCGGCACCTGGTGTCGCCCTTCGTGCGGAGCGTGGCTGTCTGCACGAGGGCCGAGGAGGCCTTCCACCAGGCCCACGTGGTCATCATCCTGGACGACCCCGCGGAACGGGATGTGCGCACGTTGGAGGCGTACACCCGCAGCAGGGTGCCGCTGTGCAGGCTCTTCGGGCACCTGATCGAGAAGAACGCTCATGAATCTGTCCGAGTGATCGTAGGAGGAAAAACCTTCATCAACCTTAAAACGGTTTTGCTGATTAGATTCGCCCCAAAGGTGGCGCACAATATTATCGCCGTGGCGCTGGGGGTGGAAGGGCAAGCCAAAGCTGCCGTGGCCCGAAAACTGAAAACGACCCCCTCGTGTGAGTGAACTCCTGTTTCTGGTTTTGTTTCTAAACAATATGATTTCAGATCAGCTAGGAAGAACGCTGTACCTTCTGGGATCCTTCTGGAATCTGGATTAGAAAGCCCGAGGCAGATACAAAGACCTTGCTGTGTGATTTGACTTCTGTGCAAGCATTTTTTAACTGGCTTTCATGACTACCTGGCTTTGTCCATCATTATAAAAAGTAATAAGCAAATATAATATAAGGTTGCTTTATACTTTTCCAGTAATAATTTGAAGCCTAATATTCCATTTTCTCCATGATAATAGTTAACTAAGGTAATCAGTGTTTTTTAAAAAATAATTGAGGTCATGCCCTGGCTGGTGTAGCTCAGTGGATTGAGCGCGGGCCTGCGAACCGAAGGATCGCGGTTCGATTCCCAGTCAGGGCACATGCCTGGGTTGCCAGGCCGGTTCCCGGCAGGGGACATACAGGAGGCAACCGCACATTGATGTTTCTCTCCCTCTCTCCTTCCCTTCCCCTCTGAAGATAAATAAATAAAATCTAAAAAAAAAAAAAAAAATTTTAAAAAAAAATAAAAAATAATTGAGGTCAGTGTAGCAGCTGGTATTGTTGTGAGAGGGAAAAAAATAATTAAAAAATATTTACAGTGAAGCCCCTATGTTAAAGTGGCTGCACCCCACTTCCTAACTATGTGGCTTTGGGCAATTACTTAACCTGGCTGTGCCTCAGTTTCCTCACCTGTAAGATGAGAATGCTAGTAGCACCTAGAATTGATGTGAGGATTCAATGCGGTAATATTTCTAAAGGGTTTAGGAGAACACCTGGCATGTGGTAAACATATGCAAAGGTATTACACTTGCCCATGGAGTTATGGCACCTGATCAGTTTCTGCTCCTGTTAACCTTTGAACTAGTAGGCATCAGAATCTTATGAGGATGAGACTGGAACAGAAAATGCATTGTTGTATTTTAAAAGAATGTTGCTATGTTTAAAAAATATTTGTCATACTTGACAAATCTTAGCGATTTGTGGCCTTAGATGGAGCAGGCACAGCAGAGTCCTTTGAGAATGCAAGGAAGTACAAGGCATTCCCTTCAGCAATTGGGAAGATACTGAGATATGAGCCCAGAGTGCTCTGAATGGGCTATAACGGACTTCAGTGAGTCCCTAATGCATTATAGCAAGTGCTGAATTCTCCATTTCTTTACAAGGAAGCCCTGGAACCGTAACTTCTGGTGTTCTTGCACAAACACAGATCTTCAGTGTCTTACCCCCTGGGTCAGTGCCTACCTCAGCCAAACTAATCCTAGAATTAGAAGGAGAGCAAAACATTTTCGAATCATTTGATCTCTGCTGCCAACCAACCTTACATGCATGTGTGCAGATAGTGATTTATCACAAAAGATCTATGATCCGCTGATGAAAATGTCAAGAAAAGGCAGTGACACAAAATATAAACCAAGGTGAGGTGTGGGATCGCAGGGGCTGTCCACCAGAAGGCTGCTCTCTCGTGGGTCTGCTGGTGCCATACGCTAAGCCCTGCTGCGCTCAAAGACAAGCACGTGAGAAGCAGAAAGGAGAAACACAAACAAAAGTTGGGAAAAGGAAAGAGAGCATAAAGGGGATAGTAGTAAAAGTAGAATTGTCAGTGGAGCAGCGTAGCGAGGAGAAGCTCTGCAACAACAGAGGCAGAGTTGATCAAAATGACTTGAAACACAAAAACCGTCAAGGAGAATCATTCAGGGAAAGATCCAGATGCCAAGAGGGCAGCAGACCTTTTCAGGATATCCCCTGAGTTCCCTTCACACATAATTTGGTCTCTCAGACTATGTTTTGTTTCATCGGGACTCTTTCTGTTGCAGGTGACAGAACACCCACTCGAAGTGACTAAAGTCAGACAGAGAACTATTTCATGTAACTAAAAAATGCGGGAGGTAGTTCTGATTTCAGGCACAGCTGGAGGCTGTGGCTCAGATGAGGATGTCAGGACTGGCTCGTGCTCTCCCTTGGCCTATCGCTCAGCTCCCCCTTCCTCTGCATTGGCTTGACTCACAGGCAGGCTTTCTAAGGAGCAGCAAAGTGATCCCTGGCATCCCTCCGCTAACAAGTTTATAGCTCAGCTACCCCGGTGGGAAGACGGCACTCTCTCACTCTCTCTCGATTCTTTGAAGTAGCAGGATAATACTTCATGGGCCAAGCCTGGACCACAGGCCCATCTGTGAGATCAGTCATTGTGAGGAAGAACCTGGAATTTTGGTTTCATGCCTATTGATAGACCTAAGAGGTGAGGACAGCCTCACTCAAACTATGTGGACCGGAATTGGGGAGCAGTGATTATTTAAAGGAAAACCAGGATGCTGTTAAAGGAAAAAAGTAAGAAGAGATGCTGGGAGGAAAAAAAGCAGATGTCTAGTATAATTTAGGGCACCAGAGCTATAAAGGGCCTGCAAGCTGATAAGAAAAACAATACCCATTGAGATTTAAAGGCTTTTTTAGACTTTAGAAACAAACTGTTCTTACTTCATGAGTCGTTTTGATGAGAGACTCTCAGAGGAGCATGGTAGACGAGATCCATTTCTCACCCTCTTCTCCCCCTGCCCTGTCTCTTGCTATAAAGTTTCAAAGAGACACTCATTTCTCAGCTTCTCTTGCATCTGGGGGTGGTCAAGTGATGTAGTCTACTTAAAGTTACTTGGAAAAGATATTTCGCTCCCTGAGAAGGCAAAAGAGGAAGCCTCTATCTTGTCCTCTCCCCAACTGCCTGCCTTTGAACACAACTGCGAGAGTGTGGCACTTGAGCTGCTGCAGCCATTTCAGCACCATGAGGGGAAGGCCAGGAGAACAGCAGCTGTGAGCTGCTGAACAAGCACGAGTGTCACCGCCTACCTGGACATTTTGTTATCTGAGAAAAGAAAATCCCTTCTACTTAAGCCAAGTCAGCAAGATATCCTGTTACTTAAAGCCAATGGCAGTCTTACCTCATACAGGAGAATAGGAAAGAATCTCATCTTTAGTATAGGAAGTGGTGTGGCCTTATAAGAGAATTGAATTTTTAAGCAAATATACAAATTAATAAATAATCAGTAAAAGTACTTATTTTCACTTTGGATACAGTAGTCCTAGAAAATTTACAGTTATAGAATTATAATACCAATCCTTATTTCTCTCTAACTCTATCCTCTTATTTTTCTTTAAAGTCCGCATCACTTTGCACAGTAGTTGCTTTCGAGCCCACCCCCACCCCCAGAATGCTGCAGGGATTTGGGATGATTGACTTTCTTCTAAGCCTACCGCCTAGAAGTGCCTCACACACAGAAGCTAATTCGATAACTGTGCGTTGATTAAAATGTTCCTCAGGGTCCTCTTGTTATAACACCCTCATTCTGCAGCAAACAAAACCCACCCAGAGAGTTAAGTGACTTGCCCAAACTTTTATTCCAGTCTAGAATCAAGGGCTTTTTTGTCAGAATCAAAGCAGATAAAAAGTCATGTGAAATTAAGCAGAGTGAGGAAATTAGGACCCACACCAGTGGTATTTTCAGTAGCCGTTTCTTCAGGGAGCGTTCAGCATTCCTTGATATCAATTGTATGCCCACACTCTCTGTCAAGCACTAAGGATCGCCAGCCCCTGATTAAGGAGATGACCGATCCGCATCCTTTGCATACTTTCATACTTTCAGGCAGCATACACTTCAGTCTGTTTTACAGCAAAAGGACCAATCCTAAAACAAACACAGAAACAAAAAATAGGCTGCAGAAAACTTTTTATATTAACATTCATTACTATGTTAATTTTTCTTTCTTTTCTTCACAGGCATCAAAAATGTGATAGTTTGGGGTAACATTAGCGGATGTGGCTACGTTGATCTGAGAAAGGCCAAGGTTTACAGATACGACAGTGCTGTTTGGGGACCTCCTCACTTTTCACGCCCTGTTTTAAGTTTGATTTTTGATAGGTACTGTGTATTTCTAAGTGAAGCATACTAACAATATTGAATAAACATTTAATAGTCATAATCTTTTGAACGATCTAGGAAGTCTTTGAGCAAAAATAACTTGACATTGTTCACTCACGTTTGCTCACTCTCTCTGTTGAAGAAATGTAGAAATTTCCACAGGATTTCAACCAGTCAGTCCCCACCCCCCATTTATTTGCTTTTGAGATGAATTTTTATATTTCAGATTATATAAATATTATCTAGATTATATAATTCAGATTATATCAATATAATAGTTAATATGTGAGCCTTAAAGTGGCTCACATATTCCATTAAAGATATCTCTTTTAAAGCAAGCGTATGTAAAGTGACTCTTACTAACTTAAAGACAGAGCTATGTATCCCGGTTGAAATGAGCTGAACATTTTCGAGAACGAGGAGTGGAGGAGTGCGCCTTGCGCGGTGCTCTGTCCCCGGAGAGGCAGAATGGAGAAGTGTGAGCGGCACAGCCTGAGAACCAGCCCTCCTGAGCTGAGATTCTCACCGAGCTGATGCGACTCGAGACACGACACTTCCCCTCTCTATTGTTCCATGTTTTCACCTACAAAGTGCAAATGGTAACATAGTATGGGCTTTCTAGGGCCCCTGGGAAGGCTAAATGCATTGATGTTACAGGTCGAGCACTGAGAACGGTGCCCACCGCACCACCGTCAACCCTACCCCTGCGCGCAGGCAGAGGAGAGAAAGGGGAGGGGCGCCTTTGAAGCGCTCTCCAAACCCGGCAGCACCTCCATTTCCAATGCCCCTCCCTTTCCTCCCTCAGACCCTAGGAACTCGTCTGTCCCTAGAAAGCACGTGTCTGCAGGTGTTACCCTCTCGGAGTGTGGCTCCCCTGCACTGGCCGCCTGGGTAGATGCGGCCCCCTGCGGAGCTGTGTCGGGATGGCTGAGCAGGGCGGCGCGGTTCAGGGCTCACTCCAGTCCAGCTGGACACGTCCCCGACTCTGCACTTCACATTATAAAAACTTCATTATTTCCCAACGTGTCAATATGAATAACTCAATGTTCTATGGTGTTACTTTATTGATGAAGTACACCACTGGTTCCAAGACAGTACCTACACAGCACCCATCCTCTGTAACAGAGGCATTCGTTCCGGCAGCCTCTGACCGCTTTGCTGGGTTCCATGTGTAGATCATCACGTTTTCAGTTTGAAACTTGGGGGTTTCTCTCTGCTCTGTTGTGTCACTTCTCAAATGACTTTTTATGGGATTGAAGAAGCTTGAAGAAAGGACACAGGAAGTCATATCTCTATTTTGTGGAGATGATTTCTTGTGCTCCGATTCCCTGACCCAGGAAACAGTCTTTTTCATTTCCATTTCTGCCTCCGTTGAAATTTTTTTCCTTCCCTCCTTATAGTGAGTGGGTGAACAGAGAATTTGTGGTAACTCTTAACGAGTGGATCGCCACAGGAAGACAATTTCAAGGCATCTTAGCTGCACACAGTATAGCCACTACGTTGAAATACTGGTACCACGGCTCGCCGCCTGGGGAGATCGTGTCACTAGGAGTATTGAGTGGAGGTAAACCTGGTCTTTCACACCTTGTAATAGTGAAAAACCTGCGTGTGTGCCTTGTACTCCTACTTCTGCATCCCCACCTGTTATCTCTTAACACGACCTGTAAGTTGTCTGGATTTTCCCAATTTCGTAATTGTGTTCCTTGTATTTCTTGGTTGTGAGTGAAACCACCAGCCTCCTCAAATCAAGGAAATCTCCCCAATTCCCCAAGCCAGATGAATCTCTGCCTGTCCTCCGCACTCCTCTAACAGCCGGTCCCTCCATCAGAAAGCACATCACGGCCTGCCTTCGTTGAGGGTGTGGTTAGTGGTGGGTGTTCCCTCCATCAGAGTGCGTGCACCCACGGGCAGGGCTTTGCCTGGCTCTTCTCGAAGCTCCTTCACAGGTAGACGCACAAGGAATCTTGTGTGAATTCAAATCAGTACGTGACCCTTTTAGGGAAACAGGCATTTCAAACCTTATCTTCATTTGTAAAAAATTTAATCTCTTTCGGAATTCATCAATAAACAACGCAATATTGGGGAAAAGGAGCCAGTGCTCATTGTCTCCCTGACTCTACTCTGGGTAAATTCTCATATGTTGTCTGCCGGTAAAGCTGTCTCTTTACAGAGACAGATAGAAAGTGAACAAATAGAGGACCTGGGATCCTCTCTGAGGACAAGTCTTTTAGATCCTAGTTTCTGAGTGCGCGCGCTCACCCTGGTGGCAACATTTTGATGACTGGCGTGGCAAGCATAATTTTCTTATTTGATTGAGGCACAAAAGGGGGGCAATTTTATCTGAACGTGCTCAGTCAGTAACAAGTATTGCCGATCTTTTTATCTGGAGCACACCCAAACTGGAAACTGGGAGCTGGGAAGAAATCACCAGCTTTCCTGCCCTCTCTCTTTCCCCTCCCAGTCCTCATACTTTAGGTCTATGACTGCCATGGTCCCCTAAAGAGCAGAAGGACAGATTGGACAAAGGTCTGGGGTTCATGGGCTACGTAGGGGCACGAGGAAAAGCCTTGGATAGTAGACAAAAGAAATCAAACAACATGGAGGAGAAAGACCGCAGCAGCCCTCTGGGTGTAAGTGGGGAGCCTGAACCCGGGACAACAGGAATGAAGAAGAGGGAACGGTAGCGCTCCCTTCCAAGAGAAACACAGAAGGGGGACTGTCAGCTGGGACAGATGCCCAATCAGTGCTTCTAGAATGTTTCAGTTCTTCCTGGGGCGGAGCCACCAGAAGTTTAGTTCCGCTGTTATCATTACAAATCATATACTAAGTCTGTTGCACAATGCTTCATAGGCATGCATGACTCTTTTTCTGAGTGTTTTTGTTTTGCTTTGCTTTGTGTTTGCGCACTGCAGGCCAGTTTGGTGTTCCTGAAGGGGTCGTCTTCTCCATGCCTGTGAAGTGTGAGAATGGAACCTGGGTGGTTCTCACAGATCTCGAAGATACTGAACTAGATAAACAAATGCTGACCAGAATAACAAATGACCTGATTCAGGTAATATCAGAACAGGTACAAGGCAACTGACTTAGATGATCATCTTAAACCCATTCCTTTATGCCAAGGCATGCATTTGTTTGGGGGGGGGGGGGTTCAGTTTGACTCTTATTCCTAAAAACAATAAGGAACCAACACAAATTTGAAAAAAATCAGCAGACATCCACTACTCCTTTGGTTACATAATTTCTATCTGTTAAAAAAATTGTTGGTTATTTAAAAATCAAGAATCAAAGTGTTTTTCTATTAAAGAATGATTACGTTTATAATTATGGTCATTTACTTCTCTGATTATAAAATTTTTCAACAGGAGATACTTATTGCATTTGGAGATTTGAGATCTTTTCAGCCATATCGATCAGGTAATTTTTTAGATGTGATGTTTTATTGGGCTTCTCTTAAAAGAGCATTAAAATATTTGTTGAAACTGAGTCACTTTAATATAGATAAATATAATCCATATCTTATCATCTTTAAACCAGATTATTGATAAAAACTGCCAAGTTCATTGTGTCCTTTGAAGAAATAAAGCATCTCATAAGCGTGCTAAAGAAATCATGTCTTGAAAACACTATGACCTTATAAATTTTGTGCATACAATACATATTAATTTCCTAGGGCTGCTATAGCAAGTTACAACTGACTGGATGGCTTCAAACAACAGACATGTATTTGCTCATGCCCCTGGAGACTAAAAGACCTAAATCAAGGTGTGGGCAGGGTACTTCCCCTGAAGTGAGGGGAGATTCCTTCCTTGCCTCTTCTAGCATCCAGCGGCCATGCTTGGCATTCCTGGTTTGTGGCTGCATCACTCAAATCTCAGCCTCCCTTTTCACTGCCTGTCTTCCCCTGTGTACATCTGTGTTTCCAAATTCAAGGACGCCAGTTGTAGCATTGAGGGCTCACCCTAACCCAGCACAACCCCATCGTAACTTGATTATATCTGCTTAAACCCTGTTTCCAAAGGAGATCACATTCACAAGTACCAGGGATTAGGACTTTAATGTATCTTTTGGGGAACACAGTTGAACCCCACAACACTACATTTATTGTGGAGAGCTTTTAAAAAGAAAAATAATTGCAATAGGCTTATTTTCTTACTTGGATTTTCTCTAATTATAAACTCACAAGGAAATGTTATTAGCTTTCTTTCTTTGCCTTAAGGAAAATATTATCTTAAATACGGAAATAGGGACATAAAAATAAATCAATTTATGCAAAGGGATTTAATTAAATGCATTTGAAAACCCAGCATTCTTTCCTTCTACTAAAATTTATGATATGCCAACTACAAGCCAGTTCCAGGAGCTACAAACATGGTGTGAATAAGGTAAACCCCTTCTTGCCCTTTTGGAACCCACAGTCCAGCAAGCATCACAAATCATACAGTGACTGCAGATGTAGTGAGTCTTAGCATGAGAAGTATGGGGTGCTGTGTTGTGAGAGCTTATGCCTGAGAACGTAAGGAAAGAACTTGAGGCAGGAAAGCATCTACCAACTTATTCGAAAAACTCAAGTAAAGCTTGTGTGGCCAAAGCCTGAAGACATGAGGCTGAGAGACAGAGCCTTAAAGAGCAGATGCAAGAGTGACAGAAGGCTCCTGCACGGAGAGTGACCTGATCAGGTTTGCGATCAGTTTGGAAAACAGGTTGCAACAAGGCTAGACTGTGTGCAGATGGGCTAGTAGGAGGCGGATATGGAGTGACACCAGGAAGAGATGGTGGCAGCCGAGGCTAGAGGCAGTAGAATTTGGAGAGATACTTGGGAGGTGGAATCATCCAGACTTGATGACAGATTGACTCTGGGGATGAACAGATGACTCAGGCTTCTTCTGGTTGAGCAATGGATGGATTTGCTGATGTGGTGGTGCGGGAGGGGAATAGCAATAGAACATTATTTGAGAAAGAGAGAATATGTGTGCGTATTGGGTGGCAGAGGAGGGCACAGTGCCAGAGTAGAGGAAGAATGAGTTTAATTTCTTACATTGTGATTCTGAATTATCCTTGGGATATCTAAAACGGAAATACATGGTAGAGAACTGCATGCTTCCTGGAGCTCAGAAAGATCTGGACTGCTCTTGTCAAACTGCGAGTTGTTGCCTCATGAATAGAAATGAAGCCATGAGCTTTGTGGTGGATATTGTCTGGAGAGAGTGTGTGAGGGGAAGGCCTGGAGGGACTTAGTCTTGATCAAGTAGAAAGGTGGACTGGGAGAAAGGGGTGGTCACAGAGAAAGGACATCCCCCAGAATCCGATGTCTTAGGAGACCTAAGAGCAGAGAGTGTTTCAGCAACAAGGGTCAGTCTGTACTGTCAGGCCTGAAAAATACCCCTTGGATATATGGCATAGTTGCAAATGGTCATGTGCAATGTTGATGAGAGCAACTGTGCAGAATGGAGAGGGTAGAGATGAGACCACAGTGGGAGGGGAGGACCCTAGCCTCAGGGGTCACAGTCTGACTATGGAGCAGATGTGCTCAGTGCTGTGGGCCAGAGAAATGTGCTGGGTGCTGAGAACATGGGGAAGGCCAGTGACATGGACTTTCTGGAGGAGGTAACATCTGAACCCAGTCACAAGAGGAAAGAAGGCATTGGCTAAGCTAAATGGAAGGGGATTCCTTACAGAGGGAGCAACACATACAAAGGCAGAGAAATAAGAACTTTTTACAAACTGCCCATTTATTTTATCTGGAAAGTAAATTGAGTTTAGAAATGTCAGGAGCCAGAGAAGTCACTTACCTTGGTGAAAGCAATGCAACATTTTAGGCAGTGAAGGGACAAGGGCAGATTCTAACTTCAGAGTGATTACTATGTTCATAACGGCAAGAATGAACTGGAGGGGAGAAATCAAAAGCAGTTGAGGGCAGTTATTTTGCAGGGAGAGAAATAATAAGGGCCTTAACCAAGAAGCAGCCATGGAAATGGTAAAGGAGGGGCTAGATTTGAGAGCAATAATATTGTAAGAATCTGAAGAGGATGTGTGAGCTCCAGGGGGTCAAGAATGCCCTGATGTTTTCGTCATCTGGACACATGGCAGTGTCATTCCCTGAGACAGAACTTCCCAAGCAGTCAGCCACAGATGGGTAGGTTGTGTGGAGCTATTCATCTCCTCGGCCCCAGAGTCTGAGTCTGGGGCAGCTGGAGTCCCCAGGTTGGTTGTCTCTATTGTCCTTGTCATTAGCTATGCATACCAAATCATGAAAAAGATTAGCAAGCTGTGATTAGGGTAAGAAATACAGGAGGAACAGATATTCAAGAGGCATCTAAGAGAAAATGTCTGGTGGGTAACAAATGTCTGGTGGGTGATGGGCACATGTCCCTGGTTAATGTTCAACAACCATTGGAGAGGGTGATGCCCAAGCGGAGTGAGGAGAAAGATCCTTAGCACGGCATGAGGAAACAAGCTCCGGACAGGGGATCAGCTTCAAACAGGAAGTGCCTCGTTGTGAAGGCCCAAGCATAGGGAAGAGGTGGTGGCTGTGGATGCAGGGAAGTATGTTGGGATGGGGGAGGGGGTGTTCCTCCAATCCAACATCCCTCCCCCAATCCAACAGAGCAACCAAGACCAGGTCCCGCAGACTAGCATTAGAAGAGAGGAGGTGAAGGTTTGAAATAACTGTTCAAGGGAAAGGAAAAGAGGGCAATGGAATAACAGACAATTTTTTTTTGAGCTGAGGCCTCAGTAGAGGTTAGAAACCATGAATTTGTAGCAACTCCAGTGTAGGGCTGCGTGATTTCCTACTAAGATGCTCATCTACCTGGATGCAGGTGTGGAAACCCAGATGCAGGATTTTTAGTAAGAGCTGAATTATTAGAGTGTACTGTCACCCCTGCAACCAGAATAATACAATTAAAATAAAAAGAGCACTACACTGTATTCCAACAAAATTCTGAGTGTTTCCATGATGCCTTTATTTGGAATATCAACTCATTTCACAAAAGTTTTTCTTTTTCTCATATATTTATCTCAGCTTTCTCTTGTTTTATTGGCACCCTAAATGGGCGCTAAGCTAATTTGGTCATTGGCCATTGGACATAGAAAGGGAAAATAAGCAGTTTTGATATTTTACTTACCATTTTGGAAGGGAGGAGCTGAGTCAAAGAAGTTCAGGATACCTGCAAGAAAGCCATGAAGTGATGAACTATAGGGATCTAGACTGGATAAGAAGGAAGTGATGAATAGAAATAAAATTAAAAGCCCCAGGTTGGGGTGGTTATGAAAATATGTAACAACCTGTATGGTATAGATTTCAACCAATTAAAACAGTTGCTCCCTTTCAGAATGGATTAACTGTTTAGGGAAAAAAACTGGCAAGAAACAAGACAACTGCTGCCCTGGGTCCAGACCACAGAGAGTTTTTAGGGAGGTCAAAGGTCAAAGTACTGGACGTGGGAGGAAGGGCAGAGAGACTGCAGGGAAGAGAGATTGTGGCAGAGGGCGGGCTTTGGGGACTCAGTCTCGGTCTGGCTGGTGGCCAGGTCACCAGGAGCGGGCCAAACCAGACAAAGCCCAGAGGCAGTGCAGAGGCCAAGGGTGCAGGCGCGAAAGTCTGAGGGGCAGTTGATTAAGGCCAAAGCTTTTATTCTCAGAGTTTAGAGGCCCTCTGTGTGGCTTCCTTCATTAGGCTGACTTCTAAAGCTGTAAATTCCTTTCATGATAATGGGCTATAAAGCAGTCATTCTAAATTTGACTCCATTGACTGGTAGTTAGTCCTAAATTTCCCATAATACTTGCATTACAGAGGGTTTTGTGAGAGAAAATGACCTGATTTTATGCTGTTTTTATTAACAAAGGTTAAGATGTATATGGAGTTGATTGATCTCGACTCAGTCACCATTGGACTTTGCCCAAAACACTGTTCCAGAGATTCCAAGATCAGAGCTTTGAAAATAATCAGAACTTTGCAGAGTTTGGGCAGCTCTGCTTATTAACATGTCAATGAGATGATTCATGTAGGAGAATTATTTAATCTTTTCAATTAAGTTAATACTTAATTTTCTGACTCTCAGAAGCTGAAAAGATCATCTTCACTGCCAAGAAGGACAACCAGGAAAATCAGCAAGTCTCAGATGGTAGGTATATCAATTGGGATCATATTTACAATCTACTGAAATCCTTGGAGGAAATTACCAGACATTCATTGAGCACCTCCTATGCGCTAGTCACTGTGAGAGACAGTGGGGGACACAGTAAGGGGGGTGGTGGCCACACAAACACATCTGGGGGACAGGAGCCATGAGAACTTGAAAAGGTCAATGCTAAGATATGCAATGAATTAAAAAGTTCAATGAAACCAAGGTCATGACAGGTCAAAATAAAAGAACATCTGTAATAAGTAATCTAGAAACTTGTAAGGAAAGGGAAGATTCTTCTACCGTATGAAGGAGGAAATTTAATAATGTCTTGAAATCTAGTTGCGACCTGAGATGGTTAAAGATAGTCAGAGGGGCTTTTATTCAGAAACTGTACTAGTTCATTCACACAAGACGAAAAACTTCTAGGGATCCACTGTACAACAACGTGCATATAGTTAAAAATACCACATTGTACACTTAAAATTTTGTTAACAGGTAGAGTTCATGTTGCATGTTTTTACCACAATTAAAAAAAAAAAAAAACTGTGCTAGGTGCGAGGGACATAAATATAAATGAAACATTGCTCTCGTCCTCCAAGTGCTCACCGTCTAACACGGGAAACAGCAAAACTACCTTACTGAGAAGTGTCACGATACAGAGAGGCCCAGTGTGTAACGGGATCACCGAGGAGGCCTCCTGACGTAGACTGGGAGTGGGACGGAAGGCTTGCGGGGGAGGAAGTGAAATGGGAGCTGAGTCTAGAAGAATGAGTGGGAATTACTCACGTAATCTAGTGAAAAGGAAGTGTGCAAGTGGAGGGTTGGCTTGGAAAGAGGTTGTGCAAGTTATCCCACCGGAGGAAAAAACATGGGCAAAGGAGACCTTTCAGGTGATCACGGCCTGGCCAGAAGTATGCACCTGAGACCGTGTAAAATTGTATTCAGAAGACAGTAAGCTGGGTAGCTGAGCGAGAGCAGAGGATCCAAACAGGATGAGGACAGCTGGAAAGGGTAGGTAGGGGGCATCTGCTGTTGGGTTGTGTGGTTGGTTGGGAGCTCAGCAATATGGAGGGTGAGTGGCAGGACAAAGCATAAAATAGAGGGAGATCAGGCTTAGAGGACTAACATGCTTTATCCCTAGCCCTCCAGAGCATGAGCATGCAGCCCAAACCACTGTCTCGAGGAGTGTGGTGATCTTAAGAGCCTACGCAGATAGACACTATCTCTAGCCATGGGGGAGGGGGCAGCTCTGTTGTGCCGGCTGGCCTAACTGGTGTTCAACTCAGTAGACGGGCGCATCCTCAGGGAAAGGATGGAGGGCACTAAGGCTCCGGTGGGAGATCCCAAAACACCGTGAGACCTGTCAGGAAGAGGGAGACTGGCAGCTTCCCAGGACACAGGGAGATAAAGCCAAATTGTAGAGTACGTGTTCCCCAGTCTCTGCATTGGGACAATTTAAGTCATTAATGAACATGTTGGGTTCTTAGACCCTCTAATAAATGATCATCTTATGCAGATGAAAGAAATTTAGTGGCGATAAAATGGAGATGATGGGGTTGATTTCAGTTTGTTTGGGGGCTATTGGTTGATGAGGGTTAGAATCAAATATAGCATTGTACTTCCCATACCGTGGGTTAAGTGGGTTGTGAAAAAACTTAAGTGGGTCATGAAATAAGTTTAATAACTAGCATTTGTTTTGAACTAGAATAAAATTGATAATAAAATGGTAAGGAGACCAGAATGTTTTCCCAATGAACTGGAATTAAATAGACAGAAAAAGGTAAGTGGAGAAGATAAGAAAGGGGTGAGAAGGTGGAAAAGGGAAAATCTTGTGTCACGTAGGTTTTCCTTTTATTCCATGCACACAAGTGCGCGTATGAGACTACAAACACGTAAACCGAGTTCTTTACTGCGAGTCATGGTCAATGAAGCTTGAAAATACTGACTTAAAACATCTCCCAGGTTGTTGATTATATTCAAACCCCACATGTTTTATCTTGTTTTGGTTAGAACGCACAGATAGCACTCATTCCGATCTAAACCAAGAGGAAGAAAAGGTTTTCGTGATGCTCCACGGTAAGTCCATCGAGTCAGAAGCCGTCTCTGCAGTGCTAAGAGTCACGCCTCAGGCGGCTCAGTCTTAGAGAACGATGTTGTGCTCAGAAGAGGATAGTTCAGGAACTGAAGTAATTTTGTAATAAATTCATTTCTTTTCCTACACTTCTTAAACGCTTTGAAGGATTGGTAAAAATATCCACAATTTTTTAAATTTAACTGGTTTAAAAAGTTTTTTTCTTTTATTGGTTCTAGAGAGAGGGGAAGGGAGGGAGAAAGAGGGAGAGAAATGTGTCTCTTGAGAGAGACACATCCATTGGTCCCCTTGGATAAGTCACTGTCGTGGGTTGAGACTCCACATCAAAGTGACCTGGCCTCTTGCAACTCCCGAAGAGAGCCAGGCATTCAGAGGAGCTTGATGGGAAGGAACAACAGCAGGAAAACAGAATAACTGCAAAAAAAAAAAAAAAAAATCAATGTGCTTTAAATACTAAAAACTCTGTTCTTTTCCTTCTCTATTTACTGCAGTGGATTTTTCAGATCTGATTCCTAAAATCAACTCTGAAAAACCTTTCACTCAAGTACCCATAAATGATAGGCAGTAGACAGAACATTCAATGGTCTTTCCTTATTCCATAACTGGAACTGGGTAGAAGACATCAGGTCCCCGTGACAGGGTTCTTTCCAAACTCTCCCACCTCCCACATCCCCGGGGTCAGCCTTGCTGACTCTCCTAGAACCCAGCTCCCTGCTTTTGTAACCAGGACTATGAAAGTGACAACCCAATCCTGTCCTCGGAATGAATGAGTAAGGAAATGAACACAGAAACACTTGTGAGACCAGATTTTCAAAGTAGATAACTGAGCTGTCTCCATACTTAAGGAAAGCCAGGTTGATGCAGGTTTCTTTGTGGTCAACTCATCAGGATATTCGCTCACATCTAATTTTTATTTGAATATCAAATAAAATGAACTAATCTAGAGCACCTTTCATTCGGAAAATGAACAGTATAACGGGCTTTGGAGGGGGGCTCACCATGGGGAATTAGAATTCATGCACAGAGGAGAAGCAGGACCAAGAGAGGAAATGGAACTGATGGTGCAAGTGCGAACAAAATTCAGAATGAGAGGCGAAGGAGCCAAGAGAGGCAGAACATAATGGAAATAGATTGAGGTCAGCAAAGAGGGCAGAATTTAATTTTGTTAGATGAAAATATCTAATGATGGTCGTATGGCTTGATTCCCTCTCAGGATCCCCCTCACACACACGGTCCCTCAGCTGTTGACTCAGATTGAATACAGAAATCCTCCGGAAAACAGAAGGAAAGGGGAGCACAGAAAAGGTTATAAAAACAAATGTTACTAGTATATTTTTTAAATTGTTACATCTTTTCCTTTTTTCTTCCTTTTACAGACTATGAAGGTGGAACTGTGAAAGAGTAACAGATCAAATTAGACCAACTATGAAAGTATTTGATGCCGTCATAAATACAGAAAGACCCATGATGTCTGTACTTAGGGAAGAATAATTTGGAAGATTTACTTCAATCTTAGATAATATTATGCTCGACAATTAAATAACAGTTTGACAGCACATACACAAAAAGGTCAGAGTTCAATTATTTTGCCAATCCACTCATAGGTTTTACTATTAATTTCTCACAAATAATTTGGTATCCATTGTTTTTTGAACTACAATAAAATAATTGGTCACTCGTTGTACCTTTGCCTGTACATCCTTCAGAGAGAACTGCTTCCTCCTGCAGGCTGGACCCAAGACATGGGCCTAGGTGGCCACCTTTGCTTAGATTTTCTTACCATGTTCGCCTCAACTGATTGGGCCCAAATAGACACACCTCACTCAAGGAGAACCAATCAGATTTTTTCTTGCTCTCCTTAAAAAAAAAAAAAAAAAAAAAAACTGAGCTGAGAAAAATGGGTCAGTTGGAGTGTGAGTGATGGTGATGTGAGCTGGAGAAGGCTGCAGTGTTCAGCCTGCACGGCCTTCGGAGCTGGTGGGGTTCACCACCTCCGTAAGACCCGGGGCTACGTCGTCTTTCCTTGGGTTTGCCTGGTTTAGTTATCTTTACAATAAGTCACAGTTTCACTTTAGCTTAGGTTGAATAGGTTTCTGTTTCATGACACCAGGCGTGGCCTGAATTTTAAAAGAAAAGCCTACTATTTTTACCATATCATTACATGGTTTAAGTAAAAATTACAGTCTTTTCTTAAAGCAGGAGTAGTCAAACCAATGTGTTCAATATTTTCAAGCTAATGGGACACTTTACAAATGCCAATTAGGAACTTTTTTTAAAATTTTTTAAATATATTTTATTGATTATGCTATTACAGTTGTCCCATTTCTCCCCCATCATTCCCCTCCACCCTACACACCCTCTCCCACCCACATTCCCCCCTTTAGTTCATGTCGATGTGTCATAAGTTTTTTAGCTTCTACATTTCCCATACTATTCTTGCCCTCCCCCTGTCTATTTTCTTCCCACTATCTATGCTACTCATTCTCTGTACCTTTTCCCCCTCTCTCCTCCTCCCACACCCCTGTTGCTAACCCTCCATATGATCTCCATTTCTGTGGTTCTGTTTCTGTTCTAGATGTTTGCTTAGTTTGCTTTTGTTTTAGAATTCTAGAAGCAGCAAGGGATAAGGGGACGGTCACCTACAAGGGATTCCCATCAGACTGTCAGCTGATTTCTCAAAAGAGACCTTCCAGGCAAGAAGGGGCTGGAAAGAAATATTTGAAATCTTGAAAAGCAGGGACCTACATCCAAAATTGTTCTATCCAGCAAAGCTGTCATTTAGAATGGAAGGGAAGATAAAGTGCTTCTCAGATAAGGTCAAGTTGAGGGAGTTCATCATCACCAAGCCCTTATTATATGAAATGTTAAAGGGATTTATCTAAGAAAAAGAAGATAAAAATATGACAGTGAAAAGACAGCAAACTCACAGCTATTAAGAACCACACCAATTAGGAACTTTTGAAAGCCCAGGAGTTATGTTAAAAACTGCTGATATCTGTGCTTTTCCTGTAGTTTTAAATAGCTCCTAAGATACAACTTACTTCCTGAAAATTCAGTGAAATGCCAAATGCTGCTACATTGCTTCTCACTACCGTGATTCAAAACCATGACTAACTTTGCTTCTTTTCATTTGATGTTATTGTGAAGAAATCTTCATGACTGTCTGTGTTGAGAACTTTGGGTGAGGTTTTGGGCCCTAATCCTACTATTTCCCCTGCCTCATCCTGTGGGGATGTCAACCAAAGGAGTGTGACCACAAGAATGGAGCAGGAAGACACCTGGTGCTCCACGCACAGCTGGGCAGGTGGTGGTCGCCCCTCAATCTGCAGGGCTTCTTGGGGGTGTTGTAACATTGAGCTAGATGGGAAAATGTGACTCAGATGGAGAAATTGCAGCAGAGCTCCCTGTTCTGTGCCCCATCAGGGATGCCAATCAGGCACGCCAATCACTTGTCAGCAGGACCCAGGTGGGAAAGCTGGAACAGAGAACACAGCCATGAACACACATCACCTTTCAAGGCTGTGGCTCCGCTGCTTAGAGGTATTCTTCGCAATAGATGTCAAACTCTGACCAGTCAGGTAGGCAGCTGCTTCTGTAATAGGTGAACGTCTAGTAAGAGAGACGCGGGCAGAGTTTCTCCTCTGTAGGGACTACAGGAGACATTGAGCCCATTCCAAAGGGCTGTACTTTCCAGGACGCATATAAACTACTGTATCTTGGAACCTCTATAGGATGATCAGGTTGCTGTAGCAAACACTCCCCACTGGAGAACAGAACAAACTGATTTAATCACTAAACCTACTACCACACATTTGTTCCAGGTTAATATAAAATACACAATTACATGCAGAGGACAGAGCAATCTTCCCCCTTATCCACAGTTTTGTTTTCCAAAGTTTCAGTTACCCGTAGTCAACGCAGTCTAAAAATACTAAAAGAAAAAGCTCCAGAAACACACCATTCCTGAGTTTTAAATTGCATGCTGCTCTGAGAAGCATGATGAAATCTCAAGCCATCCTGCTCTGTCCCCTGAGGACATGAATTATTCGGTTTTCCACGGTCTTCACCCTGTATGCATGTTGCCCACCACCCCACCCTTGGTCACTTGGCAGTTTCTCATTTATCAGATCAACTGTGGAGGTGTCACAGTGCTTGTGTTCAAGTAACCCTCACTTTACTTAATAATGGCCCAAATTATTGCAGGAGTAGTGATGCGGATAAGCCACGGAGAAGCTGTAAAGTACTTCCTTTAAGTAAAAAGATGAATAGAGAGTACAATACAATAAGATATTTGGGGGCAGGGGGAAACAGAGAGAGAGAGAAAGAGACCACATGCACATAACTATTATTATAATTGTTCTATTATTTTTAGTATTGAGATTCTTGATCGAAATAATTAATCAATGCCTGAAATATGCTGACCTCTCCACACGGCAGCATTCAGGAAAACATTCTGACCGCCCTCTGTTGCCAGCACCTCTGCTTCCTCTGATGCGGATGTGACGGAATATAAAACTTCTAAATACGATTTCAATTTTGAGCTGCAGCACTCGGGCGTACATTTCATGTGAGATAGTCTGGCTCTCTTCCTACATGGCCTTATCCACTCCCAGAAAATCAATAGATTTGTACAGAGAAAAGCAATGGATTGTTTTGCCCCGTCCACTTGACCCCATTTTTTGCCCCATTACTAATCAATTTTTATGTTTTTTTTAAGTCCCAAGTTTCAGTTTCTAAGACACCAGTACTGTGATACTAATGCTCTTCAAAAACAAGGAACGAGTTGCCCGTGCTTGGATATCGTACCCACTTTTCAAGGCAGATTTTTGTTGTAGGACATTCTGGAGTGGATTAGTGACCATTTATGATAATTGTGTCCCTGCCTCCACTGGGACCACAGCCTCCCAGGCATTCTGGTTCTCCGGGCACTGCTCACGGAGTAACACGCCTGGGCTTTGGGCTCTAATTTCTATTAAAATCGACTCCCTGCCTCCTTGGCAGCTAAACACATTATTGTTAGAGTTCTGATACATTTGGTTCATGGGACGAGTTTTTATTTTTTAACCCTATTAGGATGAGAATGTGCTTATTTTCAACCCAAGTTTCTTTAAAAACATATGATTAAATTATACTTAAAATTTCAGAGGAAGCGTGCCTCTGTAGAAAAATTATTATTTTCCTCTTGAAGGATAATAATTTTGCATTAGATTTGGTGCTTTTAAAAATATGTGGCCGTACCTCTGTATTTGTAAAAGAATCAATCAAATAAATTCGATGCTGGTCCTAGGGAGCTCTTGCCTGCCAGGGATGGTCAGGAAGGTATGTTACCGGGAGGCAGGGCCCCTCTTACTGTCTGCTCACCTCCGCGCTCACTGCTGCTCTCCAGAGTTCCCAGAAGACGTTTTACTTGTCTCTCCTACATGTGAAATTAATACGGAAATAGCCCCTTGCAACAGAGAGGTTGGAGTGGCCATAAATTATTCAAGATCTTTATTACTAATGAATGCACTCTGTGAGCCCTTAAAAATGGTGCAGATTCAATGTCACAGCTTTGCCTGCAATTGCTGGGCAGTCAGACAAGACGCCCAGGCTCCTTAGGAATGCCACATCTGGAAATCTGTTGTTACTCAGCTCTTCCCTCCTCCAAAACTGCTGAGTAACTCATGCAGAAGGTTCGACTAAATGCTCCTCCAAGGAAACTAAGAAAGGTAAGGCCCCGGGCAGACGCAGCGGTCGTGTCTCCCGCTGCACTGCGGGTGGGGCAAGAGGCCAGACCCTCCTCGCCTGCCCTGGGACTCCAGGGAGAGCTGGGGGAGCGTTTCCACACCAACAGGAGTTCTTACCTGATTTCACTTAATACGACTTTCAAAACAAATCTTCAGTATATTTGAAACCTGCCCAGTGCTGACAAGTCTACAACCATTATTACTACCATAATTTTAAAGAACTAATGTAACCGGTTTCAGCATTAGTTTCTCTTTTTGTAAAATATTACTTATCTGTCCAATAATCTGTCCTTAATTTATTCATTAGAAGGGGGGAGAGTACTATTTAAATGTAATTATCATGTTAACTTTTTAAAAACCGTTTTCAACTGCACATGTTAAGAAATGTGTTTTTCTAAGAACTGTGTAATGTTTTCTTATGGCATAACCCATTTTTTTTTAAAGGAAACATATGTAGGTATACATATTGAGTTTGAACAATAGTTGCAATGTGAAACAGCAGGTAGCTAATTTACTACTCTTTAAAATAAATATTAACTGAATTCTATGTATAGAATTGTGTGTGATGAGGTGTTTAAATGGATAGTATTTGTCGGAAATTTAATATGTAAAATTGTTTAGCATAGTGGTATTAGAAATTTAAGCACTGAAAAAATTAAAGCATTGAGAGATTCAAATTTTGTCTTTCAAAATTCAAGCAAAATTACATTTTCTTGAAATGAGAATCCAGTTCACTCTTAAAATTATAATGACTCAAAAGTTCTAAGCAGTCACGGTCTTAGTTTCAGGAGATGTTCTCTGTTTCGGAGATACAGATCTAAATTCACAGAAGTGTAAAAAACTTCCACCCCTGCGTTCTTCAACTTTACCCTCCCAAGAGACTGCAGAGTCTCCCCAAACACCTCACATTCTTGCTCCACAGGTGAAATGACATTTAGTTGCCTTTTGGTTCCCCACATCCCATTCTTCTACTGCAAAACTTTCTGCTTAGGAGATCGGTTCATTTTCCACCAGGAGGATCGTCTTGCCATCTGCCCTTCCAAGAAATTCCTGAAATGGACCCAGACAAACAAGGTGGGTATTTTTGTCAAGTTTCTGAGCACAGTTTGTGTAGAAAAATTATTATTTTTCTATAATATTATTTTTCTGAGCAGTTTGTGCTCAGAAACAAAAACTTAGGTACATATGTTGTATTTTCAGACTTCTGAATTGAAGCAGAGTGGACATTTGGTGAATTTTTGGCTGGAAAAAAAAAAACTATTGGGTGATTTAAAAGACTTTTTCCTCTAAACAGAAATTTATGTAAGAGTATGTGGTCCATTGTCTCCAAAGCACCAAAATAATTTAGCAAAAGACTTGGTCTCAATATTAATTACATTTTAATTACAAGAAGTGGCTTACTTTTAAATTATTCTCAGAATTTAGTGTTAAAATGACATCATTGTAGATAGTTGAATGTTAGGGGTTAAGTTCACAGTAAATGTGGGCCCAAAGTTGGAAGAGAGATCTCACAGCTGTCATTACGTGAGTATTTGATGAGTGGATGCGAGGGGACCAACTTCCCTTTCTTCTGACACATCTGAGCACCAGCTTAGGCCCAGAACCCGTCTATGATATTTTTATTCCTGGATCTAGCAGCCTTATTCCCCTAGCTAAAATCTAGATTATTAACTTTACTCGTTCTATACAAATCTCTGTAACAACTCAAGTTATTGATCTAAAACATTATGAGTAATTCATATTATCTTTGAGTTTCCCAAATATAAACCCTCATATTGATAACCTCACACTAGATAACACGAGATAACGTAGTAGAAGCCAAATTTTCTCTCCTTAAAGGTATGGTTTTCAAATTTAGTGTCAGTCAGAATCACCTGCAGCCTTTGTTAAAGTGTCAGATTTCGCCTCTAGAGTTTGTGGCTCTGCTGGCCTATGGGGCGCCCAAGAATGTGCATTTCTACCAAGTTCACAAGCAACACCGATGCTCTTCCCTTCAGACCACACTTTGGCAACCATTGGCCTAAAACATCTATTTCTGGGTCATCAAACTAGATGGTGGACAGTTGAAAGAGATTTTATTACATTCTTCGTATCTGTAGAAAATGACGCATATGGATTTTGCTAAAACAAAATTAAGAGTCATTTAAAGAGAAACACATTGCCCAGTTGAAATGCTTCCAGGAACAAGACCAGATGTTGCACATGTTATTATTTCTTCACGCATCTAAAGCTACTTTGTTTGTAGCTTTGGGCCTGTTGGATCCAGCAATTTCTTCCTTTCTTGCATTATCTCCCACCAGCGGGAAAAATAAAGAAGGGCCGTGAGGAAGCAGGGTTGGGGGCGAATCACCTGGAATTCACATTCATTTTGCACGCTGCCCTGCATCCCGGCTTGCCATGCTCTGCTGCATAACTTCCTCAGACGACGCTGCAAACGTAATTTGACAGGAGGGTGATGGGCCAGATGGTAGAGCAGCATCTGGGAACCTGCCGAATCCCTAGTTTGCTGATTCTCTGTGTTCATTTGGTACCTCTGAGAGGAACCAGGGCACAAAAATGGGCCAGTTTCCAGAAGGAAAAAAAAAAGGGTTGGGCATTACACTTTTGTAAATTATTTCCAGACTAGTATCCTTATTCTCAATTTGTTTTGCTCAGGACACAAGGCAGAGGTGTCTCTGGCTTCTCCCATACTCTAACTTTGAACTCTTCTCTAAAAACGAAATCTTTTTTTTACAAATAAGGAAATACTCAATAACAAAAGATTTAGGACAAATTGTAGGGTTTTTGATATAGATGTACTTATTCAAAAAAGAAAAACGTGGAGGCTTTAAGCAAGATTGCTTGTTTTGGTGGCATTTTTACGCACAGCCCACATTCACTTGAGGTGGGTGCTTCGCCTTATGATCATGTATTGGGGGTGGAATCGGTACTTGCTCAGGGAGAGGCCTCTGCTGCGGTCCGACTGCTCCAGGAGCGGACCCGCTGGCTTCAGCGCTACAGTCGGACCCGCGGTTAGCATAGCGCCTGGCACTCAGTACGCGTGTGTGCAGCGGTTAGGACTTCACCCTGCAACATTCAAGGCCAAGAAACATCCCTTTCCAAACCAAAAATACTCACAACGTCACTGCTTGGTATGAAAATTTACAGTGAGTTCAGTCCGAGAAGAAGCCATCCCTCTGAGACGGACAGAAACCGCTACGGTTTTTATCCTGAACATCTGGTCTAAAAGGTCACGTGACCACCCCTTGCCAGGCTCTGCGTCTTTGGCTGCGGGGGCCACTTGAAGACGTGGGACTCCCTGTCAAGACTGGACACAGAAATCCTTGCCAAGCCTAGTGTCTGGTCTCCAAGGTTACAACGTGCAGTCATTCTCTCCACTCAGGAAACTGCCAGGAAGGGCAGCCCTGGAAACAGCCCCAACACCCCAACTCCAGACAGGACTCTCCCAACTTCCTGCCCCAGCATCAGCCTCTCTCTGCCTCCAGGAAACAGATAAATCCATAGCTGGAACAACGCTGAGATCAAGATGGTTTTCAAAGGTAAGGGAGGGTCCAGCATGTACACATGGCCAGGGATGTTGAGCCAGGAGATTCGATAAGGCAGGGAATTCAGGAAGTGGGGGATCCAGGTGTTATCTGCTGTGCCACAGACCTTCTCAGCCAGAAGAAGCTGTTCCTCTGGCCACCCAGCACCATTCACCTTCCTTCCAATGCATCAGTGCCCCTATTTTGCTTCAGAAGAACAACTTCCCCCCAAATTGGGTCCATGAAATTCTAGCAGTGTTGATTCCAACGCTCCCATTTCCATGGGTGACATTAATTATTTGATAGGCCTTTTATATGGAGGCCTGAGTGGGGTTGGTGTCAGGTGGCCCCTCAAACACGAAGAAGCTGCTAAATATCTCAAGGGAGTAAAAGGAGCGTAGACCTTGGAACACATACAGGAATGGGTATCAAAACACTGCCTTTTCATTCTTTCAATTCTCCCACTGCTGCAAGAACAAGGAAGTGAGTAATGTGCCATAAATTATCCTGCTGCATATGTTTAAACCAATAAAATCCACAGGGTAGTCCATTATTCATTTTTTTCAGGGTCTGCCCTGCTTAGCAAAGGCTAAAGAGCTGACTGTGTTTCTCGTCACAAATACTTCTTGAGCACACATACTACTCACTCCCCATGTCTTGAGTTTTATGGGTAATCAGCTGACATTAAACTTGAAAATAGTTTTTTTTTTTTTCTCCAAGACATATTTCCTGCAGCATAATAAATACAAGTAAGTCCTGGGCTTAAAACTTGCGTGTAAAACCGTGCCTCCAAGTGAGCATTAGACGAATAAACTCTTATTTAATTGAGATTTGTTATCACAAGGTATACTGGAGAGGCAAAGCTGCTGGGCAGCTCTTTCCGAAGTTTGTGACTGGTACCCTCTCTCACTTCCTGTTGTAACAATTCCAGATCTTCATCACTGCTTAAGTGTTCTGCTCTACCGCCTTCTCACTACTCACTCTGTGTGAGCTTGCCCCCCACTTCGTGGAGAAAACAGGAGGCCTCAGCCATGCCCTCTCCCCACACCCACTATCCCATCCTTTTATTCTCTCAGGCAGTGAGGGGTGGGCTGCTTGCCGAAGCTGCTTCCTTCACCCCTTCACCCGTGCATCCTCCCCACCTATCGTCTCTACCTCAGGGATCGCATCGGTTAGCAATTCCTCAGTTGCTTGTGATAGAAAACTCAACTCAAAGGGCCTTTATTATCTTATATCATTAACTACCCAAGGGAAGACTAGCTTGCCCTGGGCCCAGAGAGTGCAACGAAGGTGTGGTTTCTTTACATCTCCAAGTTTATCTCTGGTCCCCTTTGGATGCTGCTTTCATTCTTAAGCTACACACCCTGACGAGACAGGAATTGCTGCTCCCATCTATGGTTCCAAGTTTAAGTCAACAGGAAAAAAAAATAAGTTTTCTTCCCTGATAACTGCACAAAGAGCCCCTGATTCACGTTTCATCGGTGTATTCTTTGCCTGACCTTGGGTCTGTGCCCATGTCTAGGGAGGGCGATAATGCTCTCACTGATTGGCTAGACCTGGGCCACACATCCTCCTTGGAAATTGGAGAGATGGAGTTAACACTACTGGAAGTCCGTGGACTAAGATCAGGGAGAGGTGGTTCACCAGAAGAAAGGCAAATGGGTGGTGGGTGGCTAAGGGAACAGGTTCCCAATGAAAAGGACTTTATTATATCAAATACGACCTAGATCCCCACTTCTGGAATCCTCAACCTCATTCTTTCTCCTGCCTCTTCCTCTCTGACCCCTACATACGTTCTGGAATCTCTCTTTCTTTGAAAAAGAATTTTGATTTTATGTGTTGTTCTATTTATGGCTGTTTCGTCTGCCCTTCAGATTAAAGATCTTGAGAGAGTCTCCTTTTCTGTGTTTTTTTCTTCACTTTAAATTTATTGGTTGATCCCGTGTAGTTTGGTTTTGACCTTCATGACCACGCTAAAATTGCTTTTGCAAAGCCTTCAATAAACAAGTTAATCATAAAAAAGTAGAGACTATATTTAGCCCATAGTTGATCTCCTTGTGGGTTTCAGATACTGAAGTACTGGCTTGTCTTGACCTTCTGAAACTCACCTTCCTTGGCCTTTTTACCATTGTTATTCTGGTTCTTTGGCTTTCTATTCTCCTTCTTTCTCTTAAGTTTCTCTTCCTTAATATTATGTTCTTCAAGAGTTCTGTTACTTAGCCCAATTTTCTCTTCACTTACAGCATTCTACTTAGACAATCTAATAGGTGGATATGGTTTGGCCCAGATTCAACACTAATCACCAAATCTCTATCCCATCCCCAGGAGTGACCCTGACTTCCAGATGCATAATCAAAAGTTGGGGCAAGATACTCTATGAACTCAGATCAACTTACCTTTTGTCCCCTCTTCCCAAAGTTTCTTACGCCTTCCAGCATACTGACCTCTGTAACCCTTGTACCCTGGTGCCTTTGTGCACGCTCTTCCCTGCACTTGTGACCTCATTTCCCCAAACCTTGTATTCCACTTAATCCCTTGAAAGTTTCCTGCTTCTCCTCTGAGAGCCAGCTCCTACTTCACCTGCCCTGGGAAATCTTCAGTATGCAGCCTGCCATGTTTAGCCAAGGGAGCTTGTCTCTCCCTTGACACTGAGAACTCCTGACTCACGTTCATGTCCTCAGGACGCAGCATAGTGCCTGGAACCTAAGGTGTGCTCACGTCCTGGGTGGGGTGTGTGTATATGTAATTACTGAATGAATTAACACATGTGAAAAGCTATTTAATGATGACTTAACTACAAACCTCTCTAGAAGCAAGGCCTGGTATTGTAGAAACTCAAGAGATATTTCCTAAACCTGCAGCTTCGAGAATTTTAAGTCTAAATAATGAAAGTCATGTGAACTCCGTGGTCAATGGGATTCTTTTGAATTTTACTTTTTCTGGATATGAAGACTAGTCATTTCCATCTTAGGCAACAAAAAGCTCTTTTGTGGGATTGTTATAGGTCTCTTAAACTAAATTAAAATCAAATTTGGAGGATCAATGAAACAAATTTAAATTGTGGGAAATTCAGGGAAGAGAAATAATTTAGTAAGTATATTATCTACACTTTCTTTTTTAAATCATAGAAATACCCTTGAAGAACGTATTATAACCCCTATTTATCTGATAAAGAGACTGAAGATCAAAAAGTAAATTAAACCCTATGTGAGTAACTCAGTTGGTTAGAGCATTATCCTGATACACCAAGCTTGCAGGTTCAATCCCCAGTCAGAGCACACACAAGAATCAACAATGAATGCATAAATAAGTGTAGCAACAAATCAATGTTTCTGTCCCTCTGAAATCAATACAAAGTAAACTAATCCCCCCCCCCTGCAAAAAAAAAAAGGAATGGGGTGTGGCTCCAGAGCTTCCTCTTTTCCTCACACTGTGAAATGGGCAAGTAAACATTCAGTGCCTGGTAAGTGCTCAGAAATGTTACCCAGTGTTGCAGTCATGTCAGCAGTAGAAGCCCTCAAAAGAAGATATGTTAGTAACTCTTTCTTGATTATAAAAATAACATAAGCTCTTTGTTAAACATTTAGGTAATATCAACAAGTAGAAAAGATAACTACGAACACTAAGAATGTAAGCACTCGGAATACCCACTCTTACCAGCTTGGCAAACGCCACCAGAAGTCCAGTGCCCCGTGGCAGGGATCTCCTCTGTTTTGTTAACTGCTGTGTTTCAAGGGCCAGGGATCATGCCAGGGCCATATCTCGAAAGCTCAGTAAATATTTACTAAATGAATGAGTAGATGGATAGTTCTTGAGTTGTTTTTTATATACATATAAATAAATATATGTGTGTATATATGACTGGCATATATTAACAAAATTGAGTTTATATTCCATCTTGAGTTTTTCATTTTGTTTCTTTAATAAGGCTGTTATATTTTTATATAAAAACAGTGGACAGATTTGTGGACGAATCCTAACTTTTTGGTGGGTTCCTTAGTTCGGTGGACTCAGAGGGTGTGTCTAGGGTCCCCTGCAACTTAAGATTCTGCCGGGGTTGTCCGACCTTTTGGCATCTCTGGGCCACACTGGAAGAAGAAGTGTTGTCTTGAGCCACATACTAGATACATTGTGACATGCAATCACAGAAAAACTCATAATGTTTTAAGTAAATTTACGATTTCGTGTTGGGCCGCATTCACAGCCACCCTGAGCAACATGCCGCCTACAGGCCGCAGATTGGACACCCCTGATTCAGAGCATGACTATTTGTTCCCAGGAATAAAAAAGAACTCTATCCAGACACTCATTTCCACACCTGCAAAAGCAAGTGCAGCTACACGGTCTCTAGGACTCCCTTCCAGTATATGGGATTTATCTAAGGAGAGGTTCATTCATCTGTTATTCCATGTTTTCTTTGCAGATGCTCTTCACAGTACTGAGAATTCCATTTATAGAACAGCCTTCAAATTACGGTCTGTGCAAACCATGTGTCAATGTAAGTAGAACTCTCTGAAACACTTGAAATAATCTGACCCTGAGTGTGATGGGAAAGCACAAAGAAAACAAAAGCTCATGTAAGAGAGTGAGTGTCAGACTCCAGAGCTGGATTTGTGCATTTCCTCCTTTTGTAACAGAAGACAAAGGCAGGTGGGGGTGGGGGTGGGGTGGGGTGGGGGAGGAGGAGGGAGATGCTGTGTGAGGTCAACCTAAGGGGAGCTTCACTGACTGAAATAGAGAATAATTTTTGGATGAAGATTTTTAAAAAGTTTTTCCTATTTGGTTTCTGCAAAAAAAAAAGTTTCCTTTTCAGGATACAAAGCAAAATAAAATTAGAAAATAAGTTAGTTTAGAATCTGTACTTGTAGATTTCAGTTTGAAAATTTTAAATTTCATCTACTGTACAAGATTTTCAATTTTAAGTTGGACTTCTTATCTCTGTGAACATGCAGAAGTAGGTTCAGATGAATAATCCTTGGGCCATCAATTTTAAAACTATGTTGAGAATTCTCTGAAAACTGCTCTTTTGTGTTAAGTTTATATCTAATTGAAAGCTGTGGTTTTCTTTTCCTATACTGTTGGTCTAAGCAAAATAAATACTGTAAAAATATTTACCCTGTAAAAATTTTCCAACATAAAATAAACTGGATCCTGGCTGCAGAAAACAACAGGCATTCTGCATATTTACAGTTATTGATTTCTAATAAGTCTGTATTATACTTTTGAAAAACCACTTTATGGGAAATGATTTATAACATTATCATATCAGACATGAAAGATCCTGTGTTATATATACATGACATTTTTCTTCAAGGTTGCATTCTTTTCTATTTTGCTTTCTGCCTAATCAATGAGATAGACCAAGGAATTTCGAATTGTGCTCACAACGTGTGTGTGGGTGTGACATGGGACACCAAACGTGACAAAGGAAGAAGAGGCACGCCCAGAGAACTCAAAAACCCTCTCCTCAGCCAGAACAGCTCTGTGTTTCTCCATGTTCCACGCAGCCTTGTCTTCTGAAGCAGGGATTCTTGACTTAAAAAAAAAAAAGAAACTTTAAAAGATTACTAATATAGACAAATAAACTCACTTGTAACTATTACTGTAACTCACTTGTAACTGTTATTCCAGAGGTCAACAGAAGGCCAGGTAGGCACACTAAACTGCATGTCCTAGATTGTGCTATTTTCCTGGAGAATTTCTCCCATTGAAGTGAGCAGCAAATGTTTATGTCAGCCTCTCTCTACAGCCTGGGTACAAACAATGTCATCTGAGGATGTACCTTCTTGTATTTTTTATTAACCCTGGCATCAGAAAGAGTGAACATAAACAATACTCAGGGGAAATATGAACGACACATAAAACTGGTAGTTGAAAAGTTCTACCTAGAAAAACCAGCCAAATAAAAATTTGAAACCAAAAACTTCCCGTACGCAGAGGTAAAGCATACTGTGAGTCCCAGGCAGCGGGATCCGGTGAGCATCACTGCATAAATCTTGTGGTGAGATTAATGGATACCAGTATTATCTGTTTTGCTGTAATACAGAACTCTCAGCAGAAGTCACGGATGCCCTGTGTGCAGCATGCCAGGCTGAGATGATAGATTTTGCGATTGAGGAACGATAAAAGACCTGGCAGCCTCCACCACCTGCAGCCAGGTTTTTATTAAAGTCACATCCCGGAACCTACTCCTCACTTCTGTAGACTCTCCCCTTAAAAGCAGTATCAGAGAACAAATAAGAAAATGTATTATACTTGCTAGATTTCTTATCTGTGAGATTGATTTACGAAGTAGAGAAAAGCGCAGGGTTTTATCGTGGCCCAGGCTGAAGCGTCCTAAATGCCAGCAGCTCCTGGTGCCTCTGACATCCCATCCTTCACATGATACAATTGGGTGTTTATTAATTTTGTCTGTCATCCTCCGTCTGGAAGAAGCCATGCGGTTAGTTCTATTTCACTCTTCCGTATATTCATTGCCTTGTAAAATGTTTAGGAGGTGGTAAAAAATATATAGGAAATAAGCCGTTATTTTTTTGCAAGCAACTTTGGTTTTATTTAGTGCCTTCCTTGGATAATAATACTAATGGAACCAAGATCAAAAAAAGAAATATTACTGATGCAAGGGTGGGACCTAAGGAGCCTGGTATTAAATTCAGTAACTGCTCTTGTAGAGAGATCACTGGGCTTTTTAACTAAGACAATTGCATTTTGACACACAATATTGCTTCTGTAGCTAGGCTGCAGACAGGAAAAGCAATATTTGAACATGAACAGTAAATTTGCTCAATCGACTTAAAGAATATAAAACTGTTTTCCCCAACCTTTCACCAGAGTGCCTTAAATTCCTTGCAAGGCTATTTTTCAAGTTTTTCACTTTTTCTCCTTTCAACTTCATTCTATAAAACAACATCCTAGAGGTTACACTGAAAATAACGTTGCAACTATGCTTTACTAACAGATGCACTTTTCCAGAATCAAACTGGCTGTCAGAATAGTAACATCTGAATTATGCACAAGAGATATGTATCCAAACAGAGGGCATATCTAATTTTCTTTAAAGAAAAGGGCTGCCATGAAAAAAGTCTTATTAAACACTAGGTGACATTTGCTTTATTTGAAGCCTTCTGTTCCCAGCAGAAAATCAGACTCAACTCTTCACTTGCTTTCTACAGTGGACTTGATTGACAGCTCTCAGATTCAGCACGTCCTACAACGTCAGAGTTTCTGGGAAGCAAGAGAGAGACCCCTCTCTGTAAAGCATCTTTTCCAGGCTGTCCAGGAGCTGTTTCAGGGAGTCAGGGTGGAAGAGCCAGGACAGGTGCACCCCAGAGCCTCGGAACTCACTCTGAGCCTTCTCACGACGATGTATGACAGGTGAGGGCGTAGAGGTGACACTACGACCCCAGTGGCAATGTTTCGTTGCCACCAGTCATTGACCATTTGGTGTTGTGTAACGACTGCTGATGGTTTGATATATAAGGTGGCTTTTTTGTTTTCCACAAATGCATTATTCATTCAGGAAGGGAATGAAGAAGATATGTTTATTAGCTTCACTGACATAAAGGACCCATGGATTGCAAGAGGGGAAAAAAGTTTCACATTACTTTTTTCTCTACAAACTCATTTCCACTATAGAGACCATGCACACCCTTAGCTATGGCGATTATACATCTATGGTTGAGAAAATGTACACTTCTCTCTTGAGTCCCTAGTAGCTTATTTCTTTGTAACCAATCATTAGCTTTTGTTTTGTTCTGTTTCATATGTGAAGTTTGAATAACCTGTGTGTGGATGGCTAACCTGTTGTCTTAGTCTGAGCTGCTACAACACAAACACCCTAGACTAGGTGGCTTGAGCAACAAACATTTATTTCTCACAGTTTTCGAGGCTGGGAAGTCCAAGGTCAGGGTGCTGGCCAGTGCCTGGTGAGGACCTGCTTCCTGTTTCATAGAGGACCACCTAGTCCTGTGTCCTCAAATGGCAAAAGGGGCTCTGAGGTTTCTTTTATAAGATTCCTAATCTAACCCATGAGGACGCTGTCCTTGTGATCTTATCTCTGCCCAATGTCCCGCCTCCAAATTCCATCACATTGGGGGTTAGGATTTCAATGTAAGAATTGGAGGGTGGCACACATTTAGTTCATCACAGCTACACACCAGTTTAGACCACATCAAAGGCTTGATTGTGTGTGCCCTGGAGTCAGTGGTGCGTGCGTGCGTGCGTGTGTGCGTGCGTGTTTCCCAGTGACTTGCAGGCTCTGCGCTTTACCATTCTTCTGTATCCTTTCATTCTGTTTACCTCATGTGCCTTGACCCGGCCAGCCTCATCCTTTAGAATGAACTTTTAAAAATTCATAGTGAAGATAATACATTTGCAAAGTACAGGAAAGAGTACAGAAGAAGGAATGTCACCCAAAAGCCTGCCTGATAAAGACAAGCACAGTTTAACTATCTGACAAATTCCTTAAGTGTTCACTTTTCTAGTTTATTTCTGTTTTTTTAATTGCACAAATAACATAAGAACATATTCCCATGTTATCTTTCGATGACTTTAGCTTCCTTAAACATTAAGCTTTTGACCGTCATGTCTGATATCAGTGCCAGCCCCTGAAATCCCCTTGCTTTCAATGCATTGCTTTGTAGGGGTGAAAGCTGCACAGCCAGTGGGCAAAGGGTTCTGAGGCTCCAAGTGAGGGCCTGTGATTTCTTTACATATAAGCGTTTGCTCCTTTTGCACACCTTTTGGTTCTTGTCTCTGTTGTTTGGTTTCCAGGCATATGAGTCCTAAGGAAGTGAGACCACCCACTCTGTGAAGACTGGGTGGACCCCTCTGTCCCCAGCACCTAGCACAGTGCTTAGCACAGACGAGGCACCCAATAAATATGAGCTGCACACATAAATGAGTGGCGAAATATTTCAATGCAGTTATTAGTCCTGTCAAATTCTAGACAGAGGAAAACAGACCACAAGAAGCTTGAACTTGTAACACCATGTCAGAAACGTCCATCAACAGTTATGTTTTTCAGAAGCCACTTCACCGAGAATAACCCTGCCTTTCCCCTTCCTGTCTCTGTGCTTTGTTACCATACAGCACGGGAACGGGCTTTCTCAAGCTTGCACCTGCGGCCGCTGCCCTGATTGCTCTCTCAGGGGACAGCCCTCTTACAAAATACAGAGGTAAGAGATGCAGGAGTTTTGAGTGTCTGACATGCAATGGCTTCCAAATCTCTGTTGCATTATCTTCTTCACTCAGTCCTATGTCCTGGCCATGTGGCTCTTATTCAGCATGTACTCAGCACCACTTGGAATTTTTCAAGATGTTGAGCTGTGCTTTCTTCTTATTCACAATGTGGTTATCCTTGATATTCACTTATGTGAGGATTGTTCAGACACCAGTGGTTATTATTCCTCTACAGGCTGGGACTCTCCTTACACTGCTGTTTACCAACCTCCTGGTCTTCGTTATCAATGTGCTGAATTATCAAGGGACTGAAATGGGAATTGGGTCTTCGGTAGTTATCAAATTATCTATTTTGGAAAGTCTTCACAGTGGAAAGCAAAGAATCAAGCAAAGAACTTTCTGTTTTCTTCCCTTCATACCCAGAAATACACTATTTAGAATTCAAAGCATATACTGTTGCAAAGAATTCAAAGGTACATTGCAAGAATTTAAAGATTTCTTTTTTCCCTTATATGTCTAGCTCTTTTTCAGCTCTATGCAGAAAATCACAGGGGAGGTTATGATTCTGGGGCACGCATGACTCGAAGGGTTTTGAGAAACCTACTAACAGATCTACAGCAGGTAAATCTCTAATACTTAAGAGTTCTTAATTTGTTCCAGCTATTAGCCACATTTGTTATTAAAGACTCTAATTTTCACAGTGTCAATTATACCTTAATATAATTCTCCATGCAACTCCTCTGCTCCATAGCCACTACTATTTTCTGAATATTGGTCTGATCTATTGAAATCACTTCCTAATTGATTTTCTCAACTCAAGCCTCTTCCCTCTCCAGCTCTACCTCTGCACTGCAGCCAGTGACTTTTCCAAAATGCACATGTCACCCTTGTGCCTAAAATTCCTCACTGACCATTCACATCTATAGAATAAAGTCCAAGTCCTTAGCATCACAAGCAAACTTGCATGATTTGAACCAATCTTTCTCTTTTCAAAAAGAGGTAAAATCATAATTCTCATGCAAATATCAAGTGAATATGTGTCCAAAAATTTATTTAACTTATTAATTAAGAGGGGGCACTGGTAAAAATATTACAGCTAGCTGAAAGAAATAACCCAAAAACAGCCACACTGAGGGATTACAAACAACATGAATTTGAAGGAGATAAAAGACTGGCTTTGGGGAGAAGGGGAGGTTTGTTTACACCTACGACAGACTTTATTTGCATGTTTTTAGATAAGAATTCTTTGCATTTAGATCAGTTTTCTACAAGTTAACTTTGATCTCTACAGAGTTGTAGAATAGCCTGGACAAAGACAATGACACATAGGTCCATAGGTTCAGACAATCCCCATTCAAAAAGATTACTAGTGGTTTCTTTTGCTTGTTCCATAGTTTAATTTTTCTCACACTCCTTCCACCCTTTTCATTTCTGCATTTCAAAATCCCTACTGTGCCGCCATGCTCCAAGTTCCCAGGTCTGACTTCAGGCAGTTCCATCTATCTGCAACACCACTGCCTGTCTTTTCACTTGACAAATACGGTTCATCTTTTGAGATCATTAAAATATTAGTCATCTCCTCACTAAAAGCTTCTTTAACTCCCTGTGTATAACTTTGTTACAGTACCTTGTCAAATTTTGTTGTGATTTTTACCTAGACACATCCTTTCCCCACTAGACTGCTTCTTAAGGGCAAGGATTATAGCTCATTCACGTTTATTTAGCCACTGGCTTGAAATGTGCCTGGTGCTAAGGCCTTCAACAAATGCTTAATGAAAGTATAAATAAAATGCAATGCAGACTACTCAAATAGTTAAGATTTCCATGATTTCCTTTGCTTTAAGATGTGCAATTTTAATATAGTTGTCTTTGTTAGGCAAGGGAATTTAACCTCCTTAAAGCAAATATGTTTCTTAAATGTTAAAATTATACACAATATTGTAACCAAACAAGCATTTTTGCAGATAGGTTAAGCAGGCTCTGGATTGCCTTGTCTGTAAGTGGGGGCCATCACACTCTGCCTTTTACCCATTCAGAGGATGTCTCTATTTTTTGTCCAGTTCCTGTAACATCCCCACACTACACTTTCTGCACAGGTGAAGCCATACTAACTTTCTGTCATTTTTCTCTTGGGTGTAGGCTATAAGAGAGGAAAAAATAATCTTTTCTCCTCTATCCATCTTAGGTTATCTGGTTTATGCCCTGTAAATTAGACTGACAAAAGACAGATTAACAAGAGAAAAACAAATAAGTTCATTAACCTGTGCATGGTGCATCACACAGGTGCACCCAGTGATGAGTAACTCAAAGAGGTGGTTAGAACTCTGGCTCTCACACCATCTTATGCTAAACAAAAAAAAAGAGGTTCTGAGCCTCTGAGTGGGAGAGGCAAGTAATGAGAAGGTGACCAGGAAAAGTATGATGAACAAGGGTTGTTTAGTAAGGTTTGTTATTCGGGTTTAAGCCTATTTCTTATCCAATATTAAGCATTGTTAAGAGTTCATCTCTTGCTAGTAGGAAGAGGGAGATACCTTTGGCACATGGAAATTTCCTTTAAAAGTTACACTTTCTTTACAAAAGAAAAACTTGTGCCCTATTTTTAAAGTTCTTCCTGCATCTACTGGTTCTCGAAGGCCTTTAGCTCAAATAATTCTCATGCCAAAGAGGCATATTTGGGGGCGATACAGTCTGGTACGCTGCAGGGCCAGGGATCTGAACTGGGATAGCCATGATGGGGGTAGGGAGTGGGTGCTGAGGAGGGTTTTCAGAACGCTAGGACGGAGTGCACAGTTTGGCAAACCTATGCAAAATTACTTCTGCTTTGCTTTGGTCTTAATATAGAATGTTATGTTCTTATTGATCACAATAATCAATGTGTAATTTATTCTAAAAATTCCAAACAACACTTAAGATATTGATACTTCTTAAAAGTACAATAACTTTTTGTAAATCAATAAGGTTAAAACATCAAGTGTCGTTATCTCAGAGCTGTTCTGGTGGTTGTGGAAGCACACGGATCTTAATGCCAGTCTTCTGCTGACTCCCAGGCACGTCTCAAGGAGCTTCTGCAGCAGAGGCACTGCATCAACAATCCCCGCGTCTCAGAACCTGAGCTGGCGGGGAACCAGAGAGTGGGAAAATCTGTCCATTCACTTACACAATCAGGCTTCTGAGACGGGCACGTGCAGGTGCATGTGATGAAAGAAGATGGACTGAGGGGCATTTCCCTTCTGCAGAAATCCTGTTCTTGCCTCCTGACTGCTGGCCTCAGGCTAACCCCCATCCCACAGCCCGGAAAATCTGCCCTTGTTTTGGGCTCAGCTGAGGTCAATGAGCTGCCGAGATGGCAGCTCCCGCAGAGCACTGCCTTCCCCCGGCACATTGTTATGCTCCTGAGAAAGCTGTTAGGAGGCAGAAATTTGCATAGCAAATCATGATCCCATTGACTTCCATTAAGAACTCAGAGATGGAGTCCTGTATAAAATTCCAGGTCTCACTCTGTGATTCAAACCCCTCCCCCAAGAATTCTAATTATCATTTCAAGTGGCATTCTGACTGTGCCAGTGTGTCATCTAGTCATGTTTAATTCTTCCCCAGAACACCTGAAAGGAATTAGTCAAATGGGCAATTAATCCACGAAATCTTTGTGCTCCCACTTAGAGCCAAAAATATAGGTTAAAACCCACTACAGAAGTGAATATTCTTTTGACTGGTGTCAGAATCACAGAGCTGGCAGGTCCATCCCATCTGAGACACTTCCCTTATTTCACAAATTAGGTTAAACCCCTTTCCCAGGATTCAAGGACAATGTCTAAGTAAGTGGTCCAGTTAGTTCACCAGCATTGGGTAATGAGCTATTTTTTCAGACAAAGGCTAAATAATATACAGAGTCGTTACTCATGTTCAGCTGGTGATGGGGTTATTATCAATTTAAAGTACAAGCCATCTTGTCACTATTACGCAAATGTTTGTTGACTTCTGCCTGGCTAATTGTCAGCAAAGTGGTTCTAAGTGCCACTTTCCTGATTAGACGAATGTTTATTCGAGTTGATGGACTCAGCAGGAGGGTCTTGAAATTACTCCTGAGTTTACAGGCAGTGCCTGCTGACAGCCTGTGCTGCAGAAGACATCAGACACAAAATTAGGACCCGCGACAAAATGGGCATAAACGGAGGTGACAGGTAAAGGTAAATATGCACATAGATAATGTCAGATCCAAGTTCCTGGCCATCTTGGCAATCATGAGGGGTTCTTAGTCCCTTGGCTAACTTCCTTACGGTGGATGTGATTGAAAGGTGGGACCCATGAGCGGGTGTAGACTGAGCCATTTGAGTACACATAAGGTTGGAGTATGACAAAGCTTTGTGAGAACCCCTCACGAGGGCGAGGAATCTTGGAGAGAGATCTCAATTCCATGGCTATAACTCTCTTTGTTTAACCTTGAGCAGAATATCAAATCTCAATTACCCCTTGTTTTAAACAAGGACAATGATCCCTGACCTACTCCAGAAATTGGCATTTGTTAATATGAGATGGTATGAAAGTGTTTGAAAGGGTTTATCTTAAAGCTACTCTGAACTTTCTCACACAGTATTATTATAGGTAATGCACAGGCAAACAAAAGCAAAAAAGGTTTAAACAATTTGACTGAGATCATAAGCAACAATGAAAGCCATCCCTGTGTTGCCCCAATTGCCAGACCTTCTTCTCACCCTCTGTTCTCCTCCCAGCTCCACATCTTCCTACTTATTCACCTATTGTCTCCGTTCAAACATTGTGCAAAACCTACACATTCTCGTTTGCTTGCATTGAGACAGCGCAGCCCATCCCAGACACCCAATTCTTGTGGCCCCATGGCTGTGCGCACCACCAATCGGGCATGCTGGTGTCAGTGTCCACGGATTTCTCCATCTTCTAACGGCTGATGTGGGGTTTCTTGCCTCTTGTAGATCCCAGCTGTCGTGGGCGAGAGTCGTGCTCTGGGCTCTGTGGAAAGTGCTATACGCAGCTGCTTCCAAGGGGTGAGTGCCATGCAAACGTCCCTGGGAAGTAGAGGCTGACACATTTGCTGACCAGTTTACATCACAGACCTAGTACTCCATTCAACACCCCAGACAACCTTGCCTCTGACTTTTCATGTGACTGTGATGAGCTTTTTTCAGCACGGCTCACAGAAACAGAGCCAGATAGGAAAATATATATTTCACCTATCCCGAAGACCCAAGTCATTTCTAGAAACACATCCAGGTGTGCCATTGTTTTTCAGGTGTTGAGCCCAGCGATCAAAGAAGAGAAATTCCTGTCTTGGTTACAGTCTGAGCCTCCCATCCTCCTGTGGCTCCCGACCTGCCACCAATTGTCAGCCACTGAAATGGTCACTCATCCCGTTCGGTGTAGAATATGCAGGAACTTCCCAATCACGGGACTGAGGTACAGTCGCTCACCAGTATTACAGGGACAGTCATTCCCAAATGGGTCTAGAGCGTCTCTCCGGATTGTTTTTGTGGTCCTTCTCACACATCTGAAATTCAGTAAATTTGGGGGGCAAATTATTGGGTGACTAACTTCCTCCATGAAGGATTCCAGTTGATGATAAGTGTTTCATCTTCTATAATTAATGGAATATTAAATTCTTCCATTGACTTATACTCTAACCAGTAGACACTTTTATTCCTCTAAGGGGAAAAAATATTTTCTTTTGACACACACACACACACAAAATCCTTTTAAATACCTTGGAGCCATCCATAATATAAACAATAATAATAGTTTGCCTTTATTAACTGTTGAGTAACTGTTAGGTTGTATGGTTCACATGGATTATTTCATTTACTCTTGTTCTAACTCTCTGTAAAAGGTGGTGTTGTTATCCCTGACTTCAGAGAAGCTAAATAACTTGCTTAAGTTCACAGGACTAGCAAGCAGCAGAGATTGGCCCTCTGAAGCCGGAATCCTTGCTTTGCAATCACGATGCTCTGCTGCCTCCCTGTGGAGGCAACTGAGGATGTTCCTTGGACCCAAGGAAAGACCAAGTTTTGTGGGAGTAGCTCACGCCACATCTCGTCTCTGCCTAGAGAGAGGGCATACTTGACAGCTAGATTTGGAGGTAGGAGAGTCAGATCTTTGAGAACGACAGCCAAAAACCCCATCTTAGGGAAAGGGTGTTTTAGGCCTCCTATAAATAAAAAAATACGGAAGTGAAATTAGAGTTATTAATAAAAAAGAAACCAACAGACCCAGGCCAGGTGCAAGGGACACCATCGTCCTGGTGAGTGGACACAGGAGGGAGGTGTGGAAGGACAGAAGAGCTGGGACCACCAGAGAGCTCTGGGAACAGAAAAGTAATGTTTCTGCTACTTTTCTAAGTATTTCTGGGTGGGCTAATACTCAAATGGACATGAGACAGATTAATAGGAGAAAATAACCAAATTTATTACAGAGGCACATATGGGGATTCCATAAGAATATGAGACCCAAAGATACACCGGGAAGTTGAGGCTTACGTGCCATTCCAGACCAGGAGAAGGAGGCAGGGGTCTGAGGTTTCGAGGGCAGAGCGGGCAATTCACGGGCAGACGAGAAAGAGCAAACATGTGGAAAGCAAATGCTTGGCCACCCAGAAACAGTGGGACACACAGGGGAACCTAACAGACGGACTTGCTTGGGTCCTCCAGGTCTTAATTCATGCATTTGAAGGTGACTATGCCAAGGTTCCCTTCTCAAGGCAGATTTTTCTATCTCCTTTAGGCAGGTGACAGGAAAGGGGGGAGAAAAAACCTTCTTAAGCTTTAAATTTTTTTAGCTGGAAAGAGTCTGCATGCCAGATTGGCACATTCGAGGGAGACTTATTCTGGACCCTTGCACAGCCAAAAACAAGTCAGGCGGGGCTCCAGAGGGCAGGAGGCGGAAGGATTCAGGCCTGGCCCCTGCTCCCTCTGTTTCTCTTCTTCTCAGCACTTTCCAATTTTTACTAGCCCCAAATCTTAAACGTGCTGGGCCACTAAGAAACTGGGAATCTGGTTTAAATTTTGCTGAGAAAATAAATTGAGTTTGAAAAGAATTCTGGCACAGTAAAACTTCACTCATGACAAGCTCTTTGCCCATAACTGAACTTAAAACAATAAAACATATAAATGAACAACAGTGTTGAAAACCAAGCAAGTCAAACCAAAGAAATCTCCACATTACAATGAAAAAAAAAAGTCTTTTTATATTGGACAGCGGAGGAACATGCATATTATTAACTATGTTCTATGTATATTAGAATCACTTAACCAATAAACAAGTATTAATTAAGCAGTTCCTGTGTGCCCCACACTGGACCAGATACAGAACTCACTTTGCAGTTATGTAAAACACACCTTCTACATTGAAATTTTTTTCAAAATCATTATGTGTAATGTATAGAAAATATAATTATTCCTATATTATGAAAGAGTTTCAAAGAGTTTGAATGATTTGCTCCAGTCACTCAGAAAGCAGCAGAGGGAGAGGGCAAGCAGTGCCCCATTTTACGTTTTAGATGATGTCCTATCTATTCAGAACAGAAGGGCCTCCGTGGGAACCATCCTTCCTCCTGGACATCCAAGGCCATGTTCAGTTCTCATATGTGAGATAGCTGAGTGAGTTGGGCAAGGCCTGCAACCTCTCTGGGCCTCAGTTTCTGTGTAAGTAAAATAAGGAGGGGTGGGTCAAATGATGTCACAGGCCTCCTGCAGCTGTAACCTGCATCTATTAGAAACTGCTTCAATGCATTACTGTCCTGACCTTGCTCCTGTGTTTTGGCTCTGCTGAACTCCAGCAATAGCCTCCGGGCTTTTCGTTTCAGTAAGCGTAATAAAGCCATTTCAGAGAAGTGTTATAGGATGTGGAGGCAGCAGGAAGATGGTACTGGCCTTCTAAAGTAAGGGAAAGTACAAAAATTTAAGGATCGTTCCTAAGCCAGCTGTTAAATTTTCACAGTATATGTCACATTTATGCTCTGTAATAGCTATTGAAGGTTGAGATGAGTTTGGGGGAAAAAATTGGTTCTCTGTTGGTAAAGACATCGATGACAAACTAATCTCATTATGCACACTCCACCCCCTCTCATAAATCTGCAGGTTGTTTCAGAGCCTAGAGGAACTAATGCAAGGTCAGGGTCAACATACTGTCCTAGGTGAGTTGACTGCAACCATACATAATGCTGGATAAAGCAGCCAGTATGGGTGGCTTATCAAACAATCCTTATAAAAATACTTTATTGTGTTATACATTTCATGTAAAAAGTGAAAGCCTCCCCATTTATGCATGTCGAATAATTTTCAAAGCTTTGTCAACACCTTGCAAGGCTGAGCAGGCAGGGTTTACCAGTCCCATTTTCCTGGTGAAGAAACTGTCATTCATTTGACTTCATTCAACTAATGGTTATTGAAAACCTCACATGGACCAGGTAGCCTCCAAAACAGTGAGTTTGCATTTCCACCTCAAGGTCATTGGTACTGGTGGTCTGAAGGGTCTGTTGTAAAGTTTGCGGCACACGTTACCCGGCATTAGTAAATATTTGGGGCAGAGGGATGAACAAGACATCTATGCTATAGTTTCTTGGATAAAACTATATGAACATAATGCCATATTTTTAAAATACCATCGAAAGATTTCTTCGATTAGATAAACACATCTGAGCCATTCAGAATCCATCCCTGAAAAATTTTGGGGAAATGTCACATTCACTTAGCAGCTCAGACATCTCCTGTGTGTTTCTGCTCATTTTCCACCTGAATGTCATTTTCTTTGTTTGCCTACTAGTAATAATGTCAGCCGCACTTCCATTGTCATCCGCAGATACCGCTGTCTCAAGTGTCTCAACTTTGACATCTGCCAACTGTGCTTCTTATCTGATCTTCACAGCAAGTCCCACCAGAAGTCTCATCCTGTGAGTGAGCACCGAGTCCAGGTAACACCTCCCTTAATGCAGCAAACTGTTCGTGAGTCACGTTAGTACCAGCTGCAGCAGTTTAAAAACTTTCCCTCCAGTAAAACCATGAATTCTGTTCTTTTCATGCTTGATAAATATCTAAGACTAAGGATGTGGCAAAGGAAACCTTAAATATCTCTCCATATAATTTTTTTACACTGTAAATTTTAGTTAAACATTTTGGAGACAGGAAAAGGCTGACCGGAGTCCAGTCAGAAGCCATCAGTCATGGACTGTGTGATGGAAAATGTCCGAGGTATAAGGGGGTCAGGAATTGTCAGTGGGCGTGAATTTAAAAAGAAAGGCTCTGGTTGGGGAAGGTGAGGCGACAAGGCTTCTAGCTGCTAATTCAGTGGGCACGTTTTCCTTTTTAACAGGATGTTTCCTGAGCCCAAGGCATCAAGTATTTTTTTTCCTCTAGAAAAAAATCAAAGAGAAAGATAACTATCACCGTCTTGAGTGGAACAATACAAAACTAAAACTTTTCAAAGAAAATTTTTAATATTCAACAAGAGAATTCAGGTCTTTCTAAGAAGAGAAATGGGATAGTGAATATTAAACAAAGAGTATTTAAGTTTTTTTCAGAAAGGACACTTTCTTCACATCACAAAGTTTCCATGGATCAATCTATCTGTACAGATGACATCACCCTCAAGGACCACAATAGTGAATGGAGTGTCTTGATGAACTAGCTTTTCAGAGGACAGTTTTCTCTCATTCTCCCCTTTAACAAGAATGGGCCACAAAAGTCAAGTGTCTGCATCTTGCCAAGAATTCCCAGTGGGCATTGCTTTACTAAACTATATTATTAACTGAAATCCTCAGGTTCATTGGCACGTGACCTTCCTATTTCTAAAAGCCTGGGGAGAAACACGGCTTATCGGTGTTAGACTGACACCGTGTGGTCACTTTGTTGTTACACTTTAGATTTCAAGTGCTGAAAATCTGTACCAACTCATTGTATTCCTTTTTGCTTTTGTGGGGGTGTGGAAGGCAAAAGTTCTTAACGTGGGGTTGATGGATGGACGTTAGGTAGTCTGGGAATCCACTGAAATTTTACACAGAATTAAATATATGAGCATTTTCCTGGAGATAAATGCACAACTGATCACTCCATTCTCAAAGGAATCCACAACCCAAATGTTAACAACCATGGACTTAGTCCTCCTTTCTTCCCCTGTTCTGGCTTTAAAATTCCACATTACTAGGTTGCTCTAGGGAAGAAAAGTTATTGCAGAAATTGAGGGGTATGTAATTTGGAAATGTAGGCTGTGTGTACACGTAGACAGAGAGGACATGAAGAAATCCAGGCAGTAAGAAAGTAAAATGATTTTTCTGGGACATAAATGTCAGTGAAGTAATTTCGAAACCTTTCATGGCAGCCAGTCTGCCCGAGTAAGGGAAGAAGAGCATGTCGAGACTGATCAGACACCCTTGGCAATGTCGGCTGTTCCAGGAGATGTCCGCAAAGGAGAATACGAAGCTCCTCCTCAGGACCGTCAGAAACAACCTGCCCCAAGTGGGCTGTCGGAGGAAGGAGGCTGCGAGAAGGCAGTGGCTGCTGGATCAGGTGAATCCAAAGGACACGAGTGACCATGCGGAGGCCAGGTGAGCTCTGTGAGCCACAGTCATGTAGAGTGGCTGCCTGAGGCCTGGGCACAGAGCAGCAGCTCTCATAATGCTGATGAGCCTGAGGAAGGCAGGGGGCCGGGGAGAAGCAGACCAGCTTTTCCCTTCTGGAAATGAGTTTTCATTTAAAGTAGAACCAGAGGCAAAATCCCGTCCAGTGGTCCATCCAAATATTGAGAGTTATTGCAACTAAAGACACCAGACACAGCAGATTTTTAATATTAGAGTATTTGAATAACTTTGTATTCTATCCCTACCTTTTTAGTTGGTTTGCTTTTAAAGCTTAATTCAGAATTAATACTTCATTTTTATAAACAAAGGAAAAGACACTCGATATTCCATCACTCACAGATGAATGCTACTCACATTTTAGTAGTCCAAAAAGGAATTATGCTCTGGGTACAATTTTTCTATTCTTCTTTTCACTTATATTAAATGAAGAGTGTTTCCCATGTCATTAGCTTCCAAAATGTTATTTTCAATGGTCTCACTCTCATCCTGATAAGTGCCATAATTCACACGCAATCCCTTATCTCATTGAAAATTCTAGTTATTTTCTAATTTTGCCCCCCCCCCAAAAATTCTGTTTTCAACATCCCTACACACGTACCTTCCTGCATTTTTAACATTTTATTAAGATAAATTTACTCAAGTAAAATCTTGGGTCAAAAGTTGTGAATTCTGTTAACCCTCAAAATTCAGAATGCCACCCTGTGCTCCAGAAGGTCGACCCAAAGCACATGACAGCCACAGTGTATGAGACCCCATCACACACCTGACCACCAGTCTAAAGATGACTTCCAAAAAGTCTTTATGACCTTAACTTTTGAAGTAACCCCTTCTTTATAATCTAAAATTTCAGAAGGTAAAGAGAAGAGATAGCATTTCCTACCTCTTACGATCATTAAACTTTGGGGTGGAAAAAACCAGAATTGTTTATTTACTTCCATTGTAAAAGATCAGTTTAAATTGGTATTAATTTCTTCTGGAATTCTCTAATCTTTTCTCAGACATCCACTAGTGTATTTCTATCTCAATCCCAGGCCTCATTTCTGTGGTTATTTTGTCACTTTATTATTTGGTATAATTTAAAGATATTTTTATAACTCTTTAAATGAAAAAGTACATATTGGCTTCGCAATTTGATGGCATTCATTATGTCTGTGTCACATTCACTAGCAGGTTGACATCAATATATCTTTATAAAATTTGTGAATCATTCGGGTGTTTGATACAAAAGCAAAAATATCAGGTTCTAATTTATCTGTCTTCTTCAATCCATTTATTGCACCTTTCCCTAGCACAATAATAATAACATATGTCAATTAGCCATCAGATTTATTGAATACTTGATTTCTTGTCTAAATTCCTACATTCTCCTGGTTAGAACACAAAGATCCATATTCTGATTTGCATTTCTTTCAATCGCTGAAGCCTGACTTAGGTTTTAAAAACACAAATACAATTACATTCCTCACATGCTCATCTCCCCCAAACTTCCACGCCTTAAATTCCTCTGGTATTTTTCCATTGTTTTTAAACTAAAAAGTAAATATCAGAGCATGACTCAAAAAAGCCCTGCATATGTGAGCCCTCTGATAACCTGTTCCACATCCGTGCCCACCTACATTCCCTCTCCTCCAGCCCTGATTCCTCACTCTTCCCCTGAGATTAAGCCTTCTCTTAAAACTTAAATATGTTCTTTAAAGAATTGGTACCCATAAGCCACCTCTCTGAATGGCTTAACACCTCACTTCCTACAGAACCACAAAAGATCTTGGTTCAAATGTTGTCTTATCCTTAAGGCCTTTCCTGATCCCCTGCTCAACAGTTCAGCCCCTGTCCCCACTTGGGCACTCTCAATCCTCCTGCTTTGCTTTATTATTATTTTGTAAAGCATTTCACTAGTATCTGACATCTTATATAATATGGGGTGTCAAACTCATTTTCACCGGGGGCCACATCAGGCTCACAGTTGCCTTCAAAGGGCCGAATGTAATTTTAGGACTGTATACATGTAACTGCTCCTTAACAGTTAAGCAAGAGCTTGGCGCTGCTGCCGGATAGAAACAAGGTGCCGGGCCAGATAAAACAAGGTGGGGGGCCGGATTCGGCCTGCGGGCCTTGTGTTGGCCACCTGTGTTATATATGTTACTTTTTTTTTTTTTTTGCTATAATGAAAGCTCCATGTAGGGAGAACCCTTTTATTGTTTTCAGTTGTATTTCCAGAATCTATAACAATGTCTGAATATGATGAATGAATGAACAATGAGTATTTGTTGAATGACTGACTGGCTGACTGAATGACAAACTGAACGGATGCATGATGAACTGACGGAATTATCTGCCTACATGGAGCTCTCATTCTAGTGGGGAAGCCAGACAATAAAAAAAATAGTCATATAAATGAATTGCTTACTATATTGGAAGCTATAAGTACTACAGTAAAAGAGAAAAAGAAGAGCCAGGTGAAAGAGAGCAAGACTTAGGAGGAAATGGGTAGCACATTTAAGTAGGGTGGTGATAGTGGGCCTGGGTGGGCAGTGATACTTCAACGAAGCCTGGAAGGAGCTGAGGGAGTGAGCCCCTCTGCTCTCTGAGAAAGCCACTCTGCAAGTGGAGGGGATGGCGGCTGAAAGCAGGAGTGAGCTTGGCAGGTGCCGAGAGCAGTGAGGAGGCCAGTCCCACAGACTGGCATGGAGGAAGAGATGTTGGAAATAGACTAAAGGGAGCAAAAGTAGATGCAAGATTGCGTAAATATTTTCCTAAGATTTCCTCTAAAGCTTCTATTTTGCATTGGAATTTGAATTTTCAATCCATTTGAAATTTATTTTAGCAAGGGTCTAGCTTTGCTTTCTTTCAGATAGTCCGTCAATTATGCTGTCTTTTCCCACTTAGTTAAAATACCAACTTTGTCACATATTAGGTTTTTTCACACACTTGGATCAATTAATAGAATTTATATTCTCATCCTCAGATCCATGGGTCAGTTTTTGTATCTATGTTGAACTATGGTCACAGTGATGCTATAGGAAGTAGAAGTACAAAGATTCTATCATCTGAAATGGGGTAGACTATAGTGTAGCAAGAGAGTACAGTGTGGGGTGGGAGATGTTCAGATTGTGATGTCTCTTAGACATCCACGTGGAGATGTTGAGTAGGCAATTGACTATTCATGTCTGGATTTTGGGAGAAAGTCTATTGGAGATACAAAATTGAATGTTGTTGACATCTATGGCTTTGTAAGCCATGAGATCAAATTAGATCACCAAAGAGAGAGTGAAGATGAAAAGAGGAGAATCGAGGACTGAGCCCTATGATAATTCACATTATGAAGTTGGTGAGAAGAAAAGCCAGCAAGGGATACTGAGAAAGAATGATGAATGAGGTAGGCAGAAAACGAAGAAAATGAGGAATCCTCGAAGACAAGTGAAGAAAGCGTTCCAAGGAGGAGGGCATGCATGGTCTACTGTGTCAAGTGCTGCTGCTAGGTCAAGTAAAAATTGACCTTTGGATTGAACAGTAAGAAAATGATCGAGGACCTCAAAAAGAGCATGGCAGGGCAATGGCAGTATAGAGGCGGGTTAGAGGCAGTTTAAGAGAGAATCGGATTAGATTGCAGTGTAAGAGAGAATGGGAGATGAGGAACTGAAGATACTACATGATCAACTTTTTCGGAATGTTTTACTGTGCAGGAAGCAGAGAGAGAGGCTGGGTGGTAGAGTGACTCAAGGTAAGAGAATGCTTTGTTATGATGGCAAAGCACATTAATGTACTGAAGGGAGTGAGTTTTTGGAGAGAAAACGATGATTTGCTGCAAAAGGGGAGAATTGTTGTGCAAAGCCCCTCAGCAGCCAGGAGGGGAGGAACCTAGTGCTCATGTGGAAGGATCAACTATAGAAGAGAGGTATCTACTCAGTAAAAATATTCACAAGATTTGTCCCTTACTCTACTTTTTGAACTCTGTTCTGTAGGAATAAAAGCAACTCTGCATAGTAAATAAAGATAAATATTGTAGCATTCGAGGGCAGGGTAACACACCAGAAACAACCTCCTGGCCCACTGGTAGAAAAATGATGGAACGTATATCATACAGATATACAACAAAACATAATGAATCTACTTAAGAACAACTTTTAGCACCTATTTATTATACTACAGGACATTCACCACCATACATTAAGAGAAAAAACACAAGCGGCCAAACATTGTATGTAAACAATGTCATTTTTATTTCAAAAACAAATTCAATATGTATTTTGATGTTTGTGAATATTTGTATGAGTACAGAAAATGGTGTTGAAGACCTTCAAGGTACTAAAATGATTTCAGATGGGGTAGGAATAGAGTGTGTCACTCACAAGATGTGTGACAAAGAAGTTACAGGTTGTCCTGCTTTTCTACCCCAAAATGCCCACTCCTTAGCAAAATGTACTATAGAATAATCGCATCCATTCCTGTACTCTCCTTGCGTTCTGTAGAATCACAATACATCAAAAGATCATGATTGTGTACTTGTCTGGTTATTATATGTGAAGTCTCTATGAACAGGGAGTTCCCTGCTTTCTTTAACAATCCTTTTTTATCTGCAATAACTCAAGATGGTACAAGACCTTAAATAGTTTTTGAATAACGGATTGAAACTAGATGGAATTACCTAAAATGGAACATGCCTGACCTTAACCTGGTCTGCTGCATTCTACGTTCTTTCCAATGTGGCACAGTCAACCCACAGCTGCGCCCAGAACCCCGGGTCTCCGGCCAGGACTCAGTGACCTGGGGATTTCCTGCAGTCATCCCTGACTTTCTTTGCATTCTCATTTCTAGGTTTTCAAAAAAGGGGGATGGAATTTTCATGCCTATCATTGGCTAATTAATATCAGCTGAGTAGTTGGAAAAGCGCGCAGAGGAAAAAAGTTGACCTATCCTATTGCTATTGTTTGGATATTAATTTTAATAACAGATTTAACATTTCCTAAGATGCCACTCAATGTATTACCTCATGATGGCAAATTATTACAATCTCTAACAAAACTCTCCATCCAATACAACAGCTCTAAAGTGCCAATGTATGTAAGTCCAGTTGGTCCAGGGGAAACAGCAGCCGTGCAGGCCTCCAAACGAATACGGCAAATGACACCTCAGGCTCCACCGACCCCCGACATCAGCCCACGTCCACAGGTGAGTCCAAAAGGGAAAGGAACCATCGTTGTCACAACCTGGGCCATTTTGTAATGGTGCAGTCAGAGTTGGTGACTCATTCCTTAGTTTGCAGAATATTGTCAAGATGTTAATGTGATCAAGGAAGAGTCTAGGGACATGTTTTTAAAGTAACTTTTTAACTTCAGTCACAAAGTGCTACGTGTTTATTTTAGACAACTTGGAAAAGTCAGAAAGGAGCAAAAACTAAAATTAAAGGTATAATCAATCCATAATATAACCATTGTTAATAATTTTATATACTTTCTTCCTTGTTAACATTTCTAATATATGTAGTCTATATCATCCTGCAAGAGGTATTGATTAAATAGTTCTTTATCAATGTAAGTTACATTGCATTTCCATTGCCATTACAATTCTTCAAAAACATCTTAATGGTTGTATAAATTTTATTTAAGTGAACTTAACATTACTGAACCCCTTCTCTGTTATTAAATATTTGGATTATTTCTGATTTTTGCTGTTATTTTAAATTTACTATTGAAATTCTTGTACATTATTCTTTGTGTGTGGTTGCCCAATTATTTCACTAGACTGTTTCTTAAAGTGAAATCATTAAATGAGAGGAGTAACATTTTTAAAACTCTCCTTACTTATTACAAAATTGATGTTTGAAAAAGATATACCAAATTAGACTCCCAGATAATGTAAGGAACTATCTCATTGATCCTTGCTAATATTTACTACCATTACCATATTTTTTATTTTGTTAATTTTATGAGTAGAATGTACTGTATTTGCCTTAATTTCCATCTCTCTGATTAAGAGTGAGATGAAACTACTTTTCCGCACATGGTTTAGAGGGCAGCTGGTTTTTGTCTTCCGTCATTGTCCTTTGCCAATTTTTACTGATGCATCTGTTTGATTTGTTAATATAGTTGAACTTTACACAATTTAAGGTTAACTATGGGAAGCCTGTCTTCAGAGTTATTTTCTTTTAGTCTTATTTATAGTGTGACTTTCTATCTAGACATTTTCAATTCTTACGAAAATACTATCAGTCTTTCCCTCTCTTGTTGTATGGTTTTATGCTTGGAAAATGTTCGCCGTTAAGAAATTAAACGACTCTTTAGCTGTACTTGCTTCCACACGGTTCAACTATTTCCAACATCCACTTTTTGTTTCGATGCCTGATAGGAAGTCAGGGTATCCCCCCTACTTCTACTTTTTACTTAAATAGCCTCTTTTCTCTAACCTCAGACAAATTATTTTCTTTTCAAATTTCTGTGTAGTGGTTCCTTTAGTATACGCTAAAATGTTCATTGTTTTAGAATGTCTTTCACTCACTCACCATTTTGGTACCAGAGACCAGGGTTTGGGGACCCCTGTTTTACTGCTACCTATTCAGTTGCTTTTACTTTTATTTTTACATATGAATATTATTTTAATTATTCTAGCTTCATGATACCATTAACATGTTATAGAACAAGTTTTCTCTTTACTGTTTTTTCTATTCAAACTGTAGTTCTGTATGATCTTTTACACCGTCAGCGTAGCTCATAGGGGATTATTTACAGAGGAACACAATGTTGATAGTCTCCTTTATCGTCAGTTTGTTTTTCTGAGACAGAATTGACATATCACATTATATTAGTTTCAGGTATACAACACGATTTGATATTTGTATATATTGCAAAATGCTCACCATAATAACTCTAGTTAATATCCATTACTGCCCATAGTTACAATTTTTAAGATCTACTCTATTAGCAACTTTCAAATACACTGTACAGTCTCACTAACAATAGTCACCATCCTCAGGACCCATTTACTTTTTAAATGGAAGTTGGTACTTTTTCACCCTTCCCCAACTTCACCTCCTACACCCACCTCACATCTCTGGCAATCACCAATATGCTCTCTGTTAGCTGACAGCTCAGTTTTTTGTTTTATTTGGTTTTGCTTTTTATTCCACATAACTGGGATCATACAGTGTTTGTCTTTCTTTATCTCAAATATTTGACTCAGCAAATGCACTCAGAGCCCACCCACGTTGTTGCAGATGGTAATCTTTCCTTCCTTTTCATGGCTGAATAATAGTCCATTACAAATATGCTTCTACATCTTGGCTATTATAATAATGCTGCAATGAACACAGGGGTTAGGAATATGTATTTCAAGTTACTATTTTTGCTTCCTTTGGATAAATACCCAGAAGTGGGAATGCTGAATCATATGGTAGTTTGATTTTTGATTTTTTGAGGAACCTCCACACTGTTTTCCACAGTGGATGCACCAATTTACGTTCCCACCAACAGTGCACAAGGGTTTCCTTTCCTCTATACCCCTCACCAGCACTTGTCACTTCCTGTCTTTTTGATCGTGGCCATTCTAGCAAATGTGAGGTAATAACTATTGTGGGTTTTATTTGCCTTTCCCTGATGATTAGGGATGCTGAGCATCTTTCAATGTACCTATTGGCCATTTGGAGAAACTGTCTATTCAGACTTTCTGCTCATTTTTAAGACAGATTATTTAGGGATTTTTGCCACTGAGGGGGCTGTGTGTGTGTGTGTGTGTGTGTGTGTGTGTGTGTTCCTGAATGAATTCTCAAACTTCGTGCTAGTTCTAACTGCTGTCTTTGTTCTCAGTGGCCCCCTGGCATCTCGAGCACGGTGGGTCCTTTCAGCATTCCCAAATTAGTTTACTCCCTATCATTCTGTGTTTCTCACTAAGAGCTCCCTAGGCATCTCATGTTTGTTGTTGCTATTGTGAATAAAGACCTTCTCATTTGAAACTTTTTCTTGGTTATTGTGACAGCATATCAAAAAGTTATAGATCTTTATATGGTTATCTTTTAAAGAGAATCCTTTCTGAACTCTCTCAATAAATTTAAATATTGGTTTAGTTTGAATCTCTTGTTTCTAGGTAGACAAAAAAGTGGTCTAGGGAAAAAAGAAGATATTGTTTCTCTCTTTACAATACTTAAACCTCTCATTTCTGTTTCACGTCTTCATTCCTGTAAGACTCCAGAGTTTTCAGAACAAATAAATAATGCAGGAGATGATGGGCCATCTTATTTAATCTTAAATGGGATTATATTTAATGGGGGTATTTCCTTAGTGTTTCTCCATTAAATGTTATGGTGTTAGTTGTTCGTTTGAGATCTTTTCAATGAGGAAGAAGTCATTTTCTTTTCCTATTTTTAAGAGCTTTGGTATTCAATCAGAAGTCGTTGAATTTATTTATCTGAAATCCCTTTTTTAGCATCAGTTGAAATTATCCCATGTTTTCCTGTATTTGAAGCACTGCATTAACAAATAGAGTCCCTGATAATAAACTTCCTTGGCATTGCTGGAATTAAAAGCAATGCTTGTTTGTAGTAGATTATGCTTTAAACCCACTTTTAATTTGATTTGCTCATTTTTTTTGTTTAGATTTGCATCATGTGGGTCAGAATAGTCTTGTTCTCTCTCTTAATACTATCTTTGTCAGTTCTGAGCATTTGAGTTTTGGTGGTTACATTAAGCAACTAGTTGTTTTTCATCTTTCTTGTTTTTAAGAGAATTTATCTTACACAAGTACTATTTATTTAACAATTGCCAGAATTCAAGAGTAAAATCCTAGGACACTGGACCCTTTATAATATATAAATAAATTTTTCTATTTCTCAAACTTAACAGTCTCTTCATACTTCTGTTAACTTGGATAATTTAATTTTCTTGAGAAAATTATCTACTTTAAGATTTTTTTTAAATTAGCTAAAAAATAAAAATTATTTTATTCATTTAAAAAAAATTTAGAGCTTCAAATTTCTACTTAATTCAACTCAATATGCTCTTTTACTCCAAAAGAATAAAATAACATTTGTAGCAAAAGAATCAAACCAAATATCTGTTAAGAAAACCTATAATATTCTCAAAATACATAACTACCTGTCAATTTTGGGCTGATTTTGTATAATCAATTGCATAGTGCTTTCTAAAGAGTAAGGTGGATCAGGTTTACCTGCTGTTTGCAAGGGTAAAGTACGCTGGGAGTTTTCTGTTCAGCCAGGAACTATGATTTAATTGCAACAGTCGTACACAGAATTAATTATAGTATAATTTGTACTGTTCCTTTGAGGCATGTTTTAGAAAACTCAGGAGGGACCTCCTTAAGGAGACACCTAACCTGGCCTCATTTACACGGAGCTGAGCAACATACATTTTCTCTTACCTGTTGCCCCAAAAGAGTGGGCAGTTCGAACGCCAACAACATGGGCTGCCTGTGATCCGCAGCCCATGCACTGAACTGCTCACTGCCTTAGCGGTCGAGGTCGAGCCTTGAGGGGACGGTTCCCAGGTCTATCTCCGAAAGGTAAATCGCATGCAGCTTTGATGTTTTCAAAATACCAAAAGTCATTCCAGGGTCCGTAGATATGAAGGCTCTACCCAAAACTTGTGAACAGAACTTCCAGGTGAAACACTCTTCTGTCCATGCGGTCTAAACTTGACAACTGACTGTCACAGCATCAAGATTTGATGTTACTAAAAAGTAAGGGAATGGAGGAAAATTAGTTTATCTATAGATAAGAAAAATGTTCAAGAATTTTAGAAGGGAAGAAATGAGAGAGGAAGGTGAAAGAAACATAAGAAAGTAAACAAAAAATCCCAATGAAATGTTTTCGTTGAAGGGATCGGAAATGCTTCTCGGTTGTTGGTTTCTTTTTTGTAAGTGCACGTTCTACAAATGCTTTATCATGTTTTCAACCCGTTGTGTTTTCGTCCTCTCACGTACACCTGCCTTTCCCTCTGTCACTGTCATATCCGTGCCGTCCGATCCTAAGGCGGGTCTTTAAGACGGGGTCGTCTGTAACACTTTCCAATTATGCCAGCGAGTTCCCACACTGCAGTCGTTCTGGGTAGACGTGGGCGTGGAGAGGAAGTCCTGTGACCACCTGGGAACCCGCGGCCCGGACAGCAGCCGTGGGGTGTTCCTTCCCGTCTGTGCACACTCCCACCACCAGCTCCTGTGACTGGAGCCACGGGGACACCCCTCATTGCGCAGCTGACTCCGCCTCGTACTCTTACTCGGGCGCTCGGCAGAGGGAAATAATTACGTGCGTGGGAGGACAGCTGAAAAGCTGCTCTATTTCCTGCCGCAAGGAAAGCCGTTTTCACAATGCAGAGTGTTTTCTCCCTTTAACGCGTGTTTGTTCTGAGGGAAGGAGTTTAAAAGAGGTTTTGCTGTTTGGGGGTTCTTCCTTTATTTTACTTCCCTTTTACTCCCTCACATCTCTTTTTCATTTTTAGAGTTGCTGCAGCCTATCCTGTGTAGGTGGTACATTTCTTTCTTTGATTTAAAAAAAAAAAAAACCCACATCAATAATAATATAAATAAGACCTGCATAGATGACAAAGTATTTGTAGGATGTACAGTTTAAGTAAACCACGAAGCATTTCTAATCCCTTTACTGAAAAAATTTCATTGGGAGAAGGCCAGGGAGTGTAAGCCACAGTTGCTTAGACACGTAGAGTCATGAAATTCAATCTCCCCTCCAGATGTGTGGGAGCCAAAGGCTGGTACACGGTGCCCCAGGAGCCGGAGCCAGGCTGGGTCAGGTCAGGATTTGCACCTGGGTTGCAGAGTGTGCTGGGAGAGACGAGCTTTGGTGGGGAAATCCTGAATAAGAGCTGAGAGGACCCTTACTAGCTCAAAGAGACCTGGTGAATTCCAAGAGACTTGATGATTCTAAGTACACATTTAAGTAGGCATCAGTGGAAAGACAAAGAAGCTTAAGAAGATAGAAGTTTAAGAAGACAAAGAAGTTTAAGAAAGTAGAAGTGAAAGATGTTTTGGGCCAAGAGAAAGAAAATGACCCAATGCTTTTATAGATGATTTTCGGGAAGGAGGTGTTCTGGGCAGCAACTTAACTTGAGCAACAGACTATTGTAACTTAATTTTAGAATCTAAAGCTCTTTTTTATGTTTAAATGTCTCTAAAGAAAACTGTTATGTAAAAATAAGATTATGTGACTATACTCAGAGCATATGAATGAACATTTAGGTGCATCATGTATATGTAGACACAGACCCAAATATTAGTCACTTTTTGAAACAGGCTGTAGCTTTTGAAATATCATAATCATATTCTCACGATGAGTTTTTTAAGTGTGGATTAAATTCAAACTCGAACTCGTTTCCTCTCTTTCTTGCTTTTTCAGACCATGGCCGGTCGTAGGAACGAGCTGCGGAGGGCTCGGGAATGCATCGACGCTCTCCAGAGGGAGAGAAGGTGGGAGCCACGGGTGTTCACAGCTTCCACAGAAACAAAACGATGGCATTTCTTTCTGCTTTTACAGAAAAAAATGTCTACAAAGATTTTACCATATTTCTTTTTAAATTTAGAAGACATTTTTTAGACTGAGAAATCTTATGGTTCCGGTATGAAGGTAATGTCTCTATTTGAAGAGTGAAGAACAAGAAAAATCATCTGGCTAATTAAATTAAGTTTTGGGTTTTGATTGCATTCCTTGAAAATCGGTTAAGCATTTTCAGTGAAGTCTGATTCTGGGTGTGTGTTCTATGCATGTTTTCCCTACTTCTGAAGAAACCAGTACACTTTCTCCAAAAGCATCCAACTTCCTACCAGGTTTATTAGGTGCGTTGGAACCGTCTACCATCCTGTCCTGTCTCCAGGGACTAACTTCCTTCAGGTCCTGTCTCCGGTTGTCATTCCTTTAGAAGACAGAATTTCTGATCCTCAATAAGAAGATCCCCCTGAGGGAAGACCTTTATTTTTAGGCACAATGCTTGGTCTTTAGTAGATGCCCATTAAATTATTTATTATGTGTATCTATTGATGATGAGATGTGCTTCATAATATAAATATAAAAAACATTTTAAAAAATCTGTGATAATTCATGAAAATGAGGTTAACATTTTCAACGTAGTTTAGTAATTCAAATGTTAAAAGCAATTTTAATCTTTTGCATTGCATATGAAAAAGAGATTAGACATAAAATTAAGGAAAGTAATATAGCAATAAAAAGGCAATTTTGAAATTTAAAATGTAGAAAAAGAAAGGAAATTTTGAAATTTAATTCTTTAAAGCTTAATTCTTAAAACGATTATTTCAAACTAATTATTTTAAATTATTTAATTATTTTCTGTTATGTAATTCATACCTACTACATGCATCGTTGGCTCTAGTAAGAGCCAGTAAGGTATTTAGCAACATAAAGTATACCAAAGTGTGAGGCTGATCAGTGAGCAAATATATGTGAAGGGTTTGTCCTTGTTTCTGTCTGCATTATTATTTTTATCAGTGAATTGGATGAAATAGTAGAGGGCATGCTTCTCAAATGTGGGTGGCACAATATGAAAGGCATAAACAGTAGGCTGAGGGACAATCTTGGATCACTGAGATATGAACAGTCTGGAACACTGGGGCAATTAATAAAGACCACACTTTAAAGGCTTCCATGCAGGTCCTACAATTATAGGCCCAAATTCAGAACAAATGGTGTGGAAAAGACCTGAGACACATAGTTTACTGTAAATTCAATAACAGCCAAAACTGTGTCACTGATTATTTAAAAGGCAACTCAGACTACATTAGAAGGAAGCATATCATTCAATCATTAGTTACCTATGTATCACTCTGAACTCTGCCAGGTGCTGACGAGGGAAAGAAATGTCTCACTGTTCTCTGCAAGATTCACTGGGCTCAGAGCATTCGAGTTCTGTCTAAAGGCCCAAGCTCCTGAAGACCAGAAAGTAGAATTACAGATAAAGATTTTTAAGAAGTTTAGAAAGGCAGATTTCAGATCATTTGAAAGGAATTATTTCTCAAGTAATCTGAATTGTTTGTTAACAGTGGATGTTTGCCTGGAAAGTATTGTGTCCCCAGTTGCAGGAAATCTTTTATCACCTGTTATCAGGTGAATTACATTCACCAAAAACACCGCAGGGGAGTTTCTCCCAAAAGAAAAAAAAAAAAAGGTCAGAAAAAAGAACTGTTTTGATAGGGCTTTAGGAGAAAGAGAAACTAGTGGTCATAACATGTGTGACACTTTAAGTGTAGAAAATAGTGTTAGAGAGGCCTCCTGACAAGGTTTAATTGTCTGCAATGTCAAGGCCCTGGGCCAACTCCTTTCTGGAAAACTCACCAGAAAGATATACTTGAAACTTTATTTATGATTTAGGGTTTTAGAGTTGGACCTCTGCTTCTCCCGGGTGTGACTGTCTGGAAGTTTGGGGGCCGGCCGTCAGGAAAGCCTGCTTCTGAGGAAAGCCCAAACTAAATTCCAAGACCTCTCCAAGGTCTATAGCAATTAGAATTTCAAAGGCTCCAACATGGAAAAATGTTGCATTTGCCACCAGAGAGCTCGTTTCTACAAATTCTATGAACATGCCGGCAGCACTGATCACGGAGTGAGATTGTGCTTCGCTAGGCCACTTTTAATTGGGCACAGACTCTATAACAGCCACAATTTTAGGCCTTTGTCTGAAGATATGGCAACAAGCAAAAGAGGAAAAAAGTTGCCAGAATAAAGAGACAATAAGCCCTTATTAAGTAATAAATTATATATAAGTAAAACCGATTGTATGGCATGTCATGCGACTGTCCAGAAATTTGAAGACTGCAGACTAAGTCAAAATCTAAGACACTCTGTAGCAATTAGACTTCACAAAAAGCCATAGAGACACATAAGGTGGGGGGGTGGGGAGGGGAGGTGCTGCAGCAGAGGTGGGAGCTCGGCTTTGCCATTTCAAGTAGGGCAGTCAGAGAGGGCCTCTCCAAAAACATGATGGTGAGCAAAGGCTTCAAGAGGAGGGAGTGAGCCAAGCAAGAACCTGAAGGAGAGAGGGTTCCAGACAGAGGGGCCGAAGGAGCAGCCTCTGAGGGGAGAACGTGCCTAGTGTGTTCAAAGAATGGCCGAGATCTCCGTGTGGCTGAAGGGCAGTGAGTGAGCTGGAGGAAGCAGAGAGGAGGTCAAAGAGGGAAAGAGGGCCGTGGCCATCTTGTCTGCCTCTGCAAGGCCTTTGCTTATTCTAAATAAGTAAGGAAACCACTGGCAGGTTTTGAGCAGAGGAGTGACATGACCTACCTTACCCATTGCCCTGACTACTCGGTTCCTTCTCAAACCAACAAACAACGAGACTTAGGAAGAGGAGCCAAAACAGACCCACAGTTCGTGAACTGCATCATTGCTTCTTCCCTGTGGTCTTGGCCAGCTGGTGGGTGTTTGGACATGACATGTATACTGTCCCTCCACATGGAGTGTCTCTAGACACAATGAATCAAGGCAATAGTCAAATTTGAGTGTATGGTAAAGGTATGCATGATGTGTTTTCTAAAACTTCTGAAAGCCAGTGCAGTTCTTCGTGGAATCCTGTATGTAATAGACACCAAGGGCAGCTGTACATGGTGAACAAACAGGGTAACGTAGTAGGGTTGGTCAATGTTTGATGCACACGTCTACTTTGTCTGCTGGCTTCTTGTCTTTTTGACTCACTCAGACCTGTGCTCTTTCCAGGCTCCTTAAAAAACAGTTAAATCGACACAAGGACAAGCTGCAAGCCATATACGCCTTCCAGGAAGAAAAAAGTTGCAGGTTTGAAACAAAGATTCACGAACTCACAGCCAACCAGCACAGTCTGTGGGCCAAGCTGCAACAAATGGGGCAGAATTTACAGGTATTGAATGTGGGAGACCCTGGCCCTCTGGACCCTCTGGAAGCCGGACCTCGAATCCTCTGGCCAAGTGAGGGCTGCAGTCCTTCACATCTCACCTCGATCGGCCTCTTCCCTTGCCCTCTTCTCTTCATGTACCCCAGTCAACCCCCACTTTTATTCTTCATGCACTATGTCCTCCCACTTCGTGAAGGTAGTGCCATTGGGAGAGGATGGTATTGGCACCATTTAGAAACAGTAGACCCAGGCCAAAGGGGTTCTTTTCAGCTTTGATTTTTAAAACTTTTGGTCTCAGTATCCCTTTTACATTCTTTAACAAATTTGAGAATCCCATGGAGTTTCTGTGGGTTATAGCTCTCGCTATTCACTATAATCAAAGTTAAAGCTGAGACATGGTTTTAAAATAAATGGGTTAACTAATTAAAAAAATGAAAATAATAAATTCTATATGTAACATTTTTAAACAATGACTACATATTTTTTCAACTTAGAAGAGTGGTATCATTTTACAATTTTTATAAATCGCTTTAAGATCTGCCTTAAGAGCTGGATTTTCATGACTGCTTCAGCATTCAATCTGTTGCAAGATGTTTTGGTTGAAATATATGAAGAAATCTGATCTCACGCTGATTTGCAGTTGAAAAGAGAGTATTTTAATAGATTTTCAGATAATTGGAGAGCTTCTCAGCTACTACACCAAAGCATGATAAAGGATTGTTTCTTAAATGATAGTTGCAATATTGAATTTGAAACCATATACCTATCTTACACTCTGTTGTTTTTTAATAAAATTTTATTTTATTTTTTAGTTTATTTTAATTGTTGTTCACCTACAATTTTCTGTCTTTTACTCCCATCCCAGCCCACCACCCCAGCCCTCCCCACCTCCCTCCCATTTCCACCCCCCCTAGTTTTTGTCCATGTGTCCTTTATACTTGTTCCTGTAAACCCTTCCCCTTTTCCCCTGAAATTCCCTCCCCTCGCCCCTCTGGTGACTGTCAGCCTGTTCTCAGTTTCAATGTCTTTGGTTATATTATGCTTGTTTGTTTGTTTGTTTGTTTTGTTGTTTAGGTTCCTACTCTGTTTTATTAAAACACAATGTTCTGTTCCCTTTGAATGAATCTTCTACCCATGCCCGATTCTGCAGCATCAGGCATTGGTCATTTGGAAGTTCACAGAGCTATGCTGAACTTTCTAACGTTCATCTATTTCATTATACAAGACCAAAAAAAAAAAAAAAAAAAGCCTCATTCATTAATATCACCACTAATCTCATCAGAAATGTCTTTAAGAATTGGAAAGCTAGAAAGCTCATGGTGGTGAGTGCAAGTTTTCCAAAATTCTAATTTTTGCTTAAAATTGGCAACACATGTTATTAACTGTTTTTCTTACTGTGCCAGTCACATTTCATTTATTTTTGAGATGTTTGCCAAATACCCAAGTCTGAATAACACAGTGTGTAAGTAATTCTTCTGCACAGAGCCAGTTTTGTGTTTCAGTAAACATCAGAAGTGTTTTATGCATACTTCCCATTTCATCACAGACAATATTAAAAAGATATGCTTTATTACAAAGAAAATTCAAAAACTTTTCCTACACTATCAAGGATATTCTTAAGTGGAACTTGCTGGGGTTTTTTTGGTTTTTTTTTAAGGGCAAGTGCATGATGACAAATAGTATGATGACTAGCACTGTTCATTGACGCTGCCTGGATTTCTGCCAAGGCACCCACAACTTTAGCTTTACTTACTCTTGATTTTGCACCTTCAATGCAAATATCTACACGATAATCAGGCAAATAACATCTAAGTATCACTGTGAAAGTAAGGTCAATCTCATGGAGCTCTTAAAGGGTGTCAGCATCCTCCAGGAATCTGTGGACTACACTTTGTAGGGAGCACACCCCCTATGTTTTATACCCGTGGATGATCATGAGACCACAGTATACCTACCTAGTATATCATCATGAACATGTTTTTTAACAAGACTTTTTGATGTATTAATTCAATATAAGCTGGTGTTTTCGGACATTCCTTATGATATTTTTAGAACCTGAGCTTCTAGAGCCTAGAATTTTTCAAACTTCTTGTGATTAATCCCTGTGACATTTTAATATCACAGCTGTTTTAACTTTTGTAGACAGTTTTAGGTTGACATTGAATTAACAGCATAAAATAAAATTGTGATGAATTTAGAGAGCAGGAAAAAAATCTTGCATTAAAATGTCTTATTGGAACACTAAAATTTAATGCATTTATGAAAAATAGGGTAAATGTTAATTTGTCCATAAATAAAGCTTTCTTTCTCCAGGCAATGTTACAGCCACTCCATTCATCTTCTTCTTGTCAAAATATGGTTCCCAAGGATGACCATGGAATGGGTGAACAGTTTTGGAAGGAAGATTCTTCCCGGATCAAGAATGCCACTGAGGAGGGTTCGGAGCAGGAACCTCTTCCTAACCCCACCGTGACTGACAGAAGTCAACAAAGTCAAACAGAAGTAGAGGATGCTTTACCAAAGTCAGAATCACCACAGGCCATTTTGCAGCCATCTTCAATGCAAAGCACCAGGGCACAAAGCCAAACACAAGAGACCGCCAGGGAAATCTTTAGCTCCTCCCCCAGTTCCCAGGAGGGACCACTGAGGGACACCCTCCAGACTGATCCTGCTGAAAGAAACAGTCCCACTCTGGCACCCATGGAAAGGAGAGAGACGGTTAACATCCAGGAGGAAAAGGATGAGCTGGAGGAGGAAGAACTGCAAGAATTGTTATCAAAACTTATGGATGCCTTCACTCTAGAAATGCCATCAGGTAAGATTTGCACGAGCAATAGAAATAGCGATGGCTTTTTACCGTGCCCTTTGAAACACTAGGTTTTATAACATTAGCTCAGCAGCTACAATTCATCTAGTAAGTACAATTCATCAACCGTCAGAGTAGTGAATCTTTTGGATACCAGTAGCATCTCTGAACTTGATTTCCAGTATTGCCTAATTCATAGGGTTGTTGTGAGCATGAAATCCATGAGATTTTAGTATAGCACTGGCACTCACTGTGAATTTAGTAAGTGCTCATTATCTTCTTCATAAGCTATGACTCACTGCTAAATTCTGAAGGCTCTCTGTCTAATCCTTTTTATTATAGTTATTTCTTCTGTTTTGTCATAACATTGTCTTACTTATAGACAGTGTTATCTTACTTATAGTTACTTACTTATAGTTTTGTTATCTTAATATATTGATATTTATATCTACACCTGTTTCTGTTTGAGAAAAGCTCAGATCTTTTATGTTGGAGTAATCATCTAGAGACTTGTGATAGAACAGAGGATAACGTCCTTGTGTGTTCCTGAATCAAAGGAGGCCTCAAAACATTTCTGACTTGATATATTCATTTGCTAGGGCTGCCATAACAAAGTACCACAGACTGGGTGGCTGTGGTGTACACATAAATCAATTTTTTTCTAAGAATCCTGCAGCCCAAAGTCTGAGATCAGGGTGTCAGCAATATTGGTGTTTTCTGAGGTCTCTCTCTAGCTTGTAGATGGCTGTCTTCTCCTTGTGTTTTCACACCATTTTCCCTCGGTGCTTGTCCCTACTCAAATTTCCTTTTCTCATAAGGACACTACACATATTGGATTAGGACCTACCCATATAACTTCATTTTACTTTAATTAACTCTTTAAAAACTCTCTCTCTAAATAGAATCACGTTCTGAGATAGTGAGGGTTAGGACTTCAGTATATGAATTTGGAGAAGGAGCCCATAGCAGTGGGTAAACTGTAAAATGGGTGCATAATGTCAGTTGGATATTGAACTTGGTAGAGCCAAGTCGATGAATTCATTATTTGGTGATTCTAAAAATCTCGCTGTGAAGGGAGTTGGAGTTAAAATCCTTGTATTAGAAAAAACAAGATCACAAAGATCCCAGAAGCATGCTCAAACTGCCTGAGACCAAGATGGGATGGAACTCCTTGTACCTGATTCTTAGGCTGACACAAGATTCCACCCACTGTATTTCCATCTAAATAAACATCAGCGGGATCACGATAAGCATTCAAAGCAAAGTCAATATCCACTTGACCTTTTTAGAAAAACTTCACATAAAAATTTGGCTTTATTCTAGAAATTCATTTAGTATTTTATATCTTTATTTCATTTTTATTTTTTGTTTTTGTTTCTCCAATTGAGCTTATGAAAGCTGCTGGTTTCTAAAATGTTGTGTTGGGTTACCCATCAAAAATGTAGTCGGCTGTCTTGCACAGTTCAGATTCCTAATAGACGAGGTTTCCTACACATATTTGAAAGACAATATTTCAACACTGTGTGCAGTTTGATACCTCAAGATGAAAGACTTAAGCATATGTTAAATGATTTTATCAAGGTTTACCATTAAAGGAAAATCATGAAAAAGTAAAGTTTATTTCTCAATTGGATAATGTAATAATGTATAAAGATGGAATTAGCATTATTCAATATTATAGAAAACATAAAAATACGTCTGAAAAAATTTCAGGGTAAAAATTATGCGTACCAAACTTTTGGTTAGAACTGCCAAATTGTAGATCTTTCTACAGCATAATCCTTACAACAAATTATAGAGGACCACTCAAACTATGAATTAATAATTATAGAGCCAAGGTCCTCAAAGTGTGGTCTCTAGACCAGCAGGATAACCTGGGAACTTACTAGAAATGCAATTTTTTGTACTCTGTTCTTGATATACTATAGGATATAATAGATAGATTTTTAGATAGATGTATAGATAGATGGATGGATGGATAGATAGATAGACATAGTTTTTGTTTCTTCAGTTGAGCCTAAGAAAGCTGCTGATTTCTAAAATGTATTGTGTTAGCATATATATATATATATGAATATATACACACACATATAGAGAGAGAAAGATATTTATTTTAAAGAAGTGGCTCACATGATTATGGAGGCTGACAAGTCCCAACACCTGCCGTAGCAAGCTAGAGACCCAGAAGAGCCAATGAGTAGTTGCAGTGCAAAGCTGGCAGACTCAAGACTTAGGAAGAGCTGGTGCTTTGTTTTGAGTTCAAAGGCAGAAGAAAACTGATGTCCCAGCTGGAAGGCAGTCAGACAGAAGAAATTCTCTCACTCAGACTTTGTTCTATTCAGGCCTTCAGTTGACTGGATGAGGTTCGTCCACATTAGGAAGGGCAATCTGCTTCATTCAGTCTACTCATTCCCTGTTAACCTCATTCAGAAACACCCGCACAGACACACCTGGAGTAACATTTGATCAACTATCTGGGCACCTCGGTGCCATAAAGCTGACACAGTAAATTGACCATCATGTATACCAGGGGTGTCCAACCTTTCGGTGTCTCTGGGCCACTCTGGAAGGAAAAGAGTTGTCTCGGACCGCACCTTAAATACATTGTGACATGTAATCACAAAAAAAAAACCCTCATAGTGTTTTAAATAAATTTACAATTTTGTGTTGGGCCACATTCGTAGCCATCCACATTCGTAGGTCACATGTATACATTGTATATTGAATCAGAACTCTCAGTAGGAGCTAGCAATCTTTTTTTAACACTCCCTGGGTGATTCTGATGTACGCCAGGATTTAGAAAGCACTGCTCTAGAGAGAGTGGGCTTTCTGACTCCTGAGATTTCTGCTTGGAGTCATGGGGAAATGCCCTTTAAGAACACACAACCTGGTTGGATTAGAAACCGATCCTGGTAAACAAGAGCCATCTCGTTTGCTAGCTGGTTTAGAAAAAGGGCATTGTCATCTGGAACTGAGGAGAGGTGGATTCTGTTCTAGAGCTTTATCATGATCAGCTTAGGAACCTACAGGTACCCTCTCTGAAGGACTCTCCTGTTTGTTGATTGCAGACCCACAGTCTTCAGTAAACATGGACCTGTATTGTGGAGCTGAGCGAGTAAGCAGGGCCTTCTCTGCCCTTGTTGATCAAATCACCTTGGTGAACTTGAAGTGAAAAGGAATCCAGTTGCAAAGGCCCCTTGGGGTGATACCAACACATATTTTCAACATCTGTACTGAAAGAACTAAGCCTTCTATCCTCTGTCTCAATAGTCTGGTGTGAAGCTGAAGAAAAGTTTAATTTTCATTCTCCTTACTCATGTGTCTCAGTTCTTCAGAGGAAAGCCTTTGGGAGTGAAGGGTGGTTGAGGGAAATGGAAAGAAGAAGCCGGATCAAATCCAGATGTGCTGAGTTTCCAGTAGAGAGCCATTCGTACTTTGAAAACCATGGAAGTGATACTCAAGTGTGTGATCTATATGAATTTGTGCACCTTCCTCAATATTATTTAAATGACTTAATTAATGACCTAATTTTCTATCTGGTTGGTCTTGCTAGAGAATAAACTTACAAATATACACACACACAATTGAGTGCATGCAGAACTGGCGAACTCTGAATAAACTGTGGATTGTACCAATCTTCTGGTTGTGTTATTATACTGTAGTTCTGCAAGAGGTTGTCATTGACAGAAACTGGATGCAGCACAGGATATCTCCGTGTCTATAAATCCACAATTACCTCAAACTTATTTTTAAAACATGAGTGTTTCTCATTAGGATCGCACATCCAGTGAGTTTGGCCAAGGAACCTGTGTGCTTCCTTTCTCTCTACGTATGTAATTAGGGTATGTAATTAAGGTCTCTCTATGTGTGTAATTAGATGCTTGACTTAATAATGTGCATAGTAACAGCTAATATTTTGGATGGTTACAGCACTTTGTTTCTAAGCACCTCGTATGTAGTGACTCATGTAATCCTCACAACAAATCTAACAATTAGATAGTTTCTAAGAAAACCGAAGCACAAAGAGGGTCAGCAACTTGTCCAACGTTACTCAGCTGGTACTCAAAGAAGCTGAGATTCAAACCCAGCTCCCGTGCCTGTACTCCAAGCACGGCTCTGCACTTTCTCTCAGTAAATACTGTTACGATTCCATTGTTTTACCTATTATCTTAATGTGTAGTCCATGTTATATTTAGAGAGGCTTTAGATTTTATTTATATGATATACAGTTTCTAGTACTATTTCCAAAGTGAAATGATGTCCAATTGGGTAAGATTAGGACTAGGTTTTCTTTGTTCCATCTCATCCTAATAATTTTGAACTTGCTTTTCAATTTACCACAAAGTTTTTATTTTGGTTTTGCTGCTCAGTGTATTCCCTCTCCTTATTTCATCCTAGCTTGTTCCTAGCAAGTTTGGAAGCGTGCCCCAGAGCACCGGCCAGCAAGCTGCAGCCCACGGCTACCTCCTGCCCACTGCTGGCTATATACAAGTTATGAACTAAGAGTGGTTATTATATTTTTTAATAATCAAAAAAATTTCAAAGAAGAATTATTTTGTGACACTTGAAAATGATATGAATTGAAATTTCAGGGTCTGTAAGCAAAGTTTTATTGGAATACAGTCATGCTCACATGTTTATGTATTGTCTGTATCATCTTTCACTCTACAAAGGCAGAATTACTGGATGGCCCACAAGCAAATATTCTTATTAGAACAAATAAGAATAGTAAATATTCTTACTTACTATCTGACCCTTTGCAGAAAAAAATGGGCAGCCTTTTTGTCGTGTGGGCCACAGTGAGACAGGAGCGAGGGGCAGGCATTGTACAAGCATTGTAGAAAAGAGTGACATCTTTTTCAATGACTTACAAGAGGTGATGAGTTTATGTGATTTTTTTAAAAAGAATATGATAAAAGACCTTAGAGCAAGTAGCTTGAAAGCAAAAGCATGAGCCTGTGTCCAAAGGGTAACTGAAGAGCGGCAGCCCCTGAGGTGCTCACTCTCCCAACCAAGGAAAGCTGAGGCTGGGCCCCTCCCAGTTCCTCCCCCAGACTTGCTTCCTTTATTGTAGGGCTTGGCCAATCTTCAGAAGCAGCTGAGTCTTCTAATAATAGCCCTTTAGATAATAATTTTAGTTTATGGAGGGCCCTAAACCTTCAGTGAAAACATGTAACCTGGGCTTCCTTTGGACCTGGAAGAAGAAAGTGAATTACTACCACATCTGAGATTCAAACTGGTGGTCAATCACTGGTTCTATTGGAATGACTGGAGATCTGAGAATAACTATATAAGATAAAAAGAGCAATACGTCTGGAGTGCAAATACATTTGCTAATTAGACTTCTCTGCTATGAACCTCATTCAGGCCTGGTCATTTTAAGGGAAAATAATTTATGGGAAATTTTCTTATAAAGCTGTTCATTTCACTTTTGGCTTACTTTTCAATACAAAGTGTAACCAATTACAAAGTTTTAATAGTTAATCAGACAGAAAATATGCTAATTTGGAAGAAACACACAATGCTATTTTATTCAAGTTTTGATTATCATTAACGGTAACATTAAATATTGAAATAAAGAAACTTCGATAATATTACCTGGAGTCCAGAGCTTTTTATTCATTTTGTTTCCATTAGAAGAACTCCTTATTTGTTGTTTTTTTGTTTTGTTTTGTTTTGTTTTTTGCTTCATTAGTTCAAAATATTCAGAAATATTCTTTCAAACAAGATTTGGGTATCACAGATCATCAGTAACTGGTAATTAATATCGTTGCTTATACGCCTATTCATAAGCCGTCTGTCTAAGCAGTTAATGGCCTGGAAGGCATGCAATGTCTTCACGTTGAATGTGTGACGCTCTACTTCAGCAACAACGTCATGCATCTCAGAACACATGATCAAAATGAATGCAAGGAAGCTGAGTATCCCGCAGCCCCCACTCAGCTTTGAGAGCTCTTTGAACTCTTCCAGGCTGTGGGAGGACCTGGCGGTAACCTCACGTGAAGGAGCATGCTTGCAGCCTCGGAGAAGGAACCTAAGCACTCTGAATGCGGCTTAACATTGATCTCTGGACATTCCCACCAAGTAAATAAATGATCGGCAGTCAAGACAAAATAGACACTTTAAATTCCAAGATTTGAGTTAGCGCTGAGGTTATTTTCTCTTGGTTTCCAGGCCTCTGCTTACTTTTCCCGCGAGCGCAGCCCCACTCCTGCGCATGTGCACGTTTAGCAAATCTTCAATCACCTTTTTCTTCTTCAGGGAAGGGATTCCAAGTTGCTGAGAATACGCACCTAGTAGAGAAAAGGAACAAATCATTAAGTCACTAAAATTGTTAATAATATCCATGTGTTGGTTTTAAAAAGAAGATCCTCTACATCTGCCCCTCTACTATTAAAATTCTGTATAAATTTGTCGCAGAGGTGTGTATGTAAGTTTGTGTTGATACAAAATTTTGTATCCTATGATGGTTAGTTATATAATATAAATTAAATAAATTAAAATAAATGCATTTAATTAACACATATTAAGATATCTTTCTAATTAAAAAATAGAAATAGTCATTATACAATTTTTAATATAAAAATATAAAGAAAAACTTGGAACTACGCTAAATATAATCTTCCAGAAATAACCATAGTTATATGCATACACACTTTATACTATAATGTAGTTTGCCATTACCCTATTATCGACATTTAAACTATTTTCAAATTTCCTGTTACTATAAATAATACTGCAGTGAATAGCTGCATACCTCATCACTGGTTACATCTCTGAATATCTCCTGAGAATAGATTTCTAGATGAGTAACTTCTGAATGTGTTCCTTAGGAAATTTCTTGAAGTAGAAAATCAATTATTTGTGCATCTTAATTATTTATGTATCTGAAGCATTCATGGTTTTCTCTTCTGTTTAGTGTTGTAAAAATTTGCCAGCTAGTTGGACACCAACTGCAAATACCATCAAATTACGAGTCTAAATTTTAATTTTTTTGTCATGGAGGAAAGCAAAGACTCATAATTTTTAAAAAACATGCAAACTCCGCAAGCAAGCAGGTTTTTCTGTTCTTCTCAGTGGCAGAGCAAGATTTTTTAAAGGAAAAGACTGTCATTTCTGACACAAATGAAGATATCCCTTCAATTTAAAATCCCTTCAATTGCATCGAAGTGTTTACTAATTCATAAGTTAACCTCAACTCTGCTATTTTCTATTTGGGAGTTATCATCAGGATATTCCTTTCCTAAATCAATCCATCTAATTTCTGTCTCTGTCTCTGTTTCTGTCTCTCCCCACCCCAACCCCCCACCTCCCTCTCCTTCTCTGCCTTCATGTAACCCATTATAATTTAGTGGTTAAGCCTTGGTACACCGTCCTCACACCTTCCAGAGGGTTCAGCATTCAATTATTAGCTCATATCATTCCAGACTAAATAACAATGATCACTGGAGTTGTTTGTGGGTTTTTTTCTCAAGTGATATCCCCAGCCTCAGGCTTTTGAGAATTCTCCTTTCATTTCTGAGCCTCCTCTGTTCCTGCTTATCATTGTCATAAACAGCCATGGTGTCCAGGTCATCCGTACCCCACGTTGGTAAGCTGTCCGTGGGCTAAAGCTCTTCAAGATTCTCTCCAGAGTTAAATACATGCCTTTTGTACATTTTTTTTAATAGACTTTTAACATCAGAACAGAGAACCTGCAGAGACATCATGGGTCATCTAATTCTTTCCATACCCCTCTTTTTCAGATGAACAAACTGAGGGATAAATAAGTTAACTTGCTCAGGTACATAGCTATTTGATAGTTACTGTTTTTATATTTGTTGAACTATATTAACAAATGTGACATATTAACATACAAAATTACATGGGAGTTTTATGTTTTTAACAAAACATAATTTATAGCAACATTTCTCAACTGTAGTGAACTATTTCATTCAAAGCCCTTACAGTAACAAGAACTTTTGCACATTATGTAGGCACTTAATTTACCATATTTTTCAGGCCATATGACACACCTAGGTTTTAGAGGAAAATAGGAAAAAAAATTTGAAGCAAAAAATGTGGTAAAATGTATAATAACATAAATAACATAATATTTCACCAATGTAAATATAAACAGAACTCAACAGCAGCATTAATAGCCATCATTCCTCCCAAATTGGGGGGTGGTGGGGTGGATGAGTCTTATAGTCTGAAAAATACAGTAGTTCTTTCCTTCCGTTCTGATTATGTGATTTCCCTGAGAACAATAGAAGCTAACACTTCTTCACCTTTACCCCATCACAACCTGGTGGCATGTTAATCCTCCAAAGACAAAAGAAAAATTAGTGCAGAATTAGTGCAAGTACATCCTGGACCAGTTGAGCCACTTAGAGATTTAATCAAGCCTCTTGAGATGAAATCTCAATGTTCCTGCCATGACTGAATTTTCAGACACAGTGTCTTCTTGACCCAAGACCCTCTTTGACTATAATTATACCAACCAAATGGAAATTTCTTGTTTCCTGATCTGCAAATGATTGTTTATGTCAAATGTTAAAATAACTTCAATAAAGTGAAATATTTGCTCTTGCCCCTTGCACAGCTAAAGTTTGCAGAACAGCTGGGTCAATAGCAACTCTGTAGCAATGTGAGGGAAGTGGCTTCAACAACTGAAGTTAAATGAAGATAGAAATGCCATGTTGAAGTATGCTCCAAAAAATACTCTCCCTGTTGCAAGCAAGCAAGCAAACTGAAAGCTGTTTCAGAGAAAGAATAGTTCAGCTGAACACAAATATTGTTTTCATTTATTCCATAGAAACTTGACTAATTCAAAGTGAATGCAAAATACAAAAAAAAAAAAAAATTTGAGTACAACAGCTAACGTGGTAAGAATGGAAGAAAGGGCTCTACAGTGCAGAGGAAGAGAATATCCAGTCCTTAATGATGCTGATGTCTTGCCAGCCCTCTGCTTAAAATATTGTTTACATTTTGGTTCCAACATTTAAAGACACTCACTTTGTGTTTCTACTTTAGTAGCTTAGCTGATGAAAGAACATTTCTTCTAAAAAGGAAAATTGGTTTAATTGACAATAACACTTGCTCAAATAATAAATTTATCCATAAACAATATTAGTGGATTATCTGGTGTTATGGATCAGGAAACCATGAGGATTTTTAGTTACTAAGGTTAAAACAAACCAAGTACATAAAAGCTCTACAATATCTTGGGAAAAAGCTAGTCTAAAACTAATGTTGTTAATTGCTGTTTTAATAGATTATGGAAATACATAAGAATGTTCACAATAAAACATACATATGCAAGAATTAATTATGCTTCAGTTTTCCACAAACTATTCCTAAACTACATAAATAATTCTAAGAGTCACTACCACTGAAACAGCCCTTGCTGCAAGCGTTAGAAACTTATTAGTTGAAATGCCACCAGAAAAAGAACAAAAAGCAATATGTATAGGGCTAAGGAATCTCTCAGCTTATGGGCTAATTCTCCCACATACTAATTCTGTAAAAGATATGTCTTCTAGTGCCCCCAGAGAACACTTTATTTTAATATAATCTTTACTTAAATAAAAACCTCTAAATTTGTAGGAAATTCCAAATTATTAAATTTTAATTATTCTGCTTGCTGGAAGTTAATTACTTAAGATTTGTTTAAAAAACAATGAGGAGTTAATTTGCAAGCAGACAGTTTTTCTACCCCTTCATCAATTAAGTGTATCTCAAGGAGCACTTCCATTAACATGAAAGCAATGTGTTTTTTTTTTTAATTTAAAAAGAGCAAGAGTTTATGTGTTGTCAGTGTTCCCCAGGTTTATATTCAAATCTTCCCAATGCCATAGAAGCAAGTAAACACAGATTATGACCTAATATTCAGGCTAATGGTAAAAAAAATAGTGTTAATTTTAGGGCATCCCTTTAAAACTTCATGTTGTATTTTGGGACTGATGTTTTTCCCCTTCCTTGTCTTTCTGACTTTTCCTTGCTGCTGTTCACATGAAGTATAAGACTGAAGACAATATGTTAATATAAAAAGCTACTATGAAATACAACAGGAAGTACTATCTTCTTATCATGTGTGTGCTTTTGGGGTTCACCCCTGGAAGGAATATATGTGGCAGTGGGTTTTTCTAAAGCCATTTCCCTCTTCCACACAATTCAGCACATTCATATTTGATTGACCCTTTCAAGATTTGGACCTGGGGTTGACCACCTTGTTTTTCCCTCATGTGCTGTGAATGCCCTGCTGAGATCTTCTCTTCTCCAGCCAATTGCCTTCTTCCTAAGCCATGGTTCCTGGAGAGGACACAGTCCACATAGATGTCCCAGAAGAGTTGGGCCAGATCCCAAAACAGTGCCCCATGCTTCAAGTTCCCAGATGACTTCAGGTAGACCATAAAATCCCAGAAGCCTGACACAGTGTTGGAAATTCGAGGCTTCCGCATTTCCAGGAGGATCATTGAGGAAGACTCCCAGCACTGTGGATCAGCTTGGTTAAGAGCCAACAGGTCTATCTGGCTGTAACAGGAGAAAGGAGACACACAGCACAGTCCCACAATGAGCAGGGAGCAGGCGAGGCTCAAGGGGCGGTAGATCCCTCCTCTGTTTCCAGGATCAGCCATGGCCCTGAAAATGCACATGATGGAAACATCTCATATGAGTCCCTGTTTGGACTACACTCAGGAAAGAAAATAATTATGCCTTGAAGAACCTTGGTGACCCCACTGTCTCTAGGAAAAGTCTTATCTTTCCTCCCATATTACAAGCCCCATTCTATCTTAAATGATTCATTGTCCAGTTACATAGTATAAAACCAAGATATGTAGCCCAGGAAATACGTATTCCTAAGAAGTGTTCCTTCTGAGATGAATGAGTGAATGTGTTTTTTCTTAGTCCAGAAGAGTGTAGTTTAAGAGTATTAAGTAAAAATTTAAAGTTGTGTTGCATACTGTAATTTAGCTGATCTATCTTAATCAAGGACTTCCATGCAATTAAGAATTTTAATATAATCTTACCTTTGGATGCTTTCCTATTCAAGGTGATTTTAATTTTTTTTAAAAAGGGCATAAGACTTGTATGCTGTTGTAAATAAAAAATAAACACAAGACAGTGTGCTAAAAAATATGTGGATTAAGGGACATATATTTACCCAATTAGAGTAGACTCAATAGACCTTTTACCAACACCAGAAATGTTCTCCAATTCTAATCTAAATATCATAAAGATGCTGTTTTCTCATTCCTATATTCTGGTTATAAGTGTCAAGCATTTCAATGAAAATAATTTGCCTCTCATTTAACTTTTCTGGGTATCAAAGCCTGTTGCAATAATATCAAGGTATCCATATGCCACTTTGAAATGGTTACACTTTAGACAAGTGCAGTGAGAAATGACATCCTTAAAATAATAATAACCAAAAGTTCTCCCAGAAAAAAAATTATTATCTGACTATTCATAGACTATATGAAATGTATATCATTCTACAACTCTAATGTAAAGGAAAAAGCAAGAGGACTTGTACAGATCACTTTCAGCTTTATCTTATATTTCCAAACGTTTTCGATGCTAGTATCATGAAGGCAAGCAGGGCTCAGCTCATGGGACTGTATCTATTTTGAAATATTTAATAATGATACTATAATGTGGAATCTTTTTCTTCTGGACAGCACCAGAATGTATTGAGACACCCTGAAACTGATATTTCATAAACCATCTTAGAACATGCCTGTTCCTCTTTGGAAGATGTATGTTGAGATACAAGATTATTAAAAAATGTTCACTCTGTGTTTCAGATTATTTACACAAGTCTCTACCTGAACAAAATTATACTCAATATGTCCTCTTCTGAACTAAATAAACTATCAGAGTCAAGGGGCCCAAAGGGTTCCTTTTTCTTAAGGGACAAGCCCAAGATAGCGCTAAGTTTAAGAGGGTGAGCGGGACACTGTCCAAGGTGCTGAAGTTGGCGTTGCCTGGGTCTCCCTGTCTGCTCGCGCCCCACTAGGGCTCCTTCAGGTTCCATTAGGAGGATCCTCCTCGAGCTTGGAAGTTCCTCAGCCCTGGGGTCCTCCGTGCATCTCGCTACGAGTCCTAAGCTGAGTTTGGCGAGTCTCCTCCCCGCACCTATTCCACAGCCTCACCCACCTCAGAGAAAATCTGCCAGGGACCCTCTGCGTGTCCTTTGTGCCCCACTCGCCTCCTCACGCCAAGCCTTCCCTCCCAGGTGGCAGAAGGGCGCCCTCCGCACTTACCTGCTCAGTCCTGCCTGGATTCCCGCAAGTGCCTGGAGAGAAAACGCTCAGGCTGCTCCCGGATCGAGCGAAGGTCCCCTGCCTGCTTCAGCGTCCTGAAGTCTAAGGTGCCTGTTCTTAAGTAGTGGGAGTGCTCCGCGCCTCTTCAAGTCTACGTCAAAGCGCCGGGAAACTGCCGCCACCTCTCGCCCCCAAGTCCATCTCCCACACCCTCTTCCCTCCCTTCCTTGAAAATCTCACTTCAGGAAATAAGCAGGCTTAGCCATACACACCCTCATTGACCGTAACCCGCATCACCCCCACCCCAACTCAGCGGAATTGAGCCTTTGTGTGGTTTGGCTTTTCCGTCCTAACTCGGGAGTTGTGGCGCTGCAGGCACGACCTGGAAAGTTGGCACCCAGCTCCGCGCCCAGGGGGATTCTCCAGACTCTCCGTGTCCAGCCGTGTCTTGCTTGAGAATAAAGAGATGCCAGAGAACACCCGCGATTAAAGTCGGGCAAGGCACCTGGGCTCCCGCCCACCGTCAGTAAGGTGCTTCCTGGATTCACCCTTGGTGGGAATTTCTCCTGCTTGCCTGCGGTTTGGGGCTGGAAGGAGAAAAAACACCCCTGGGGCAAGGAGGCGTGCGGGTAGAGGCGAGACGCTGCTGGAAGCTCCCCCTGACTGGGGACAGGAGTTGCTTTTAGCTCCAAGACCTGCGGCCTGGATAAATAACCTCAGGAGCTCGGGTTGTTGCTGGCGTCTCTGGAGTCAGCCCACCGCTCCAGATTCACAGCGGGATCCCCGTTTTCCAAGAAGAGGAACCGGCTGGGATTGCCTTTGATTTTGAACTCACAGCTAGTGAATATCTTAGCTCTCGGCTAGAGTCCTGTCATCCCTTCGAGGTTCTGCTGTCCACCCTACCTGAAATATTCCCAGCCCAGACACCTGAGGCAAAAGTCGTACCTTTCCAAATGTTCCCAGGTTTTGCCCTTTGCCTCAAAGCCCTCTAAGCATCCTGAAAACCACATGTAGTATCCGTTTAACTAAAGGCTTTTATGCCAGCTCTATTGTATCCATGGTTACCTTCCAGAGGGGCACAGGGAGGAGCCAGACTTTTAACAGAGTTTACCAAAACACAGAGACCCCCACCCCTACTCAAGTGACAGGAAGACAGCTCTGGAGATGATTCCTTAAGGTTCTGGGCTTATTCTTTTGCCATGAAACTAAAACTGGATGAGGTGTACTTCTGTTTCTCCATCTGTGATTTGGGCATACTAAGTCCTGCTTTCAATTACATACTAAGGATGTGGGAAAAGATCATTGGCGAGGTTTTGGACCTGCTTCCTGAACTTCAAGAAGGTTGTTAGAGAAACACAGTGCATGTGCACAGGGACAGAGTTTGGCATGGGAGAACCCCAAGAAAGAGAGGGAAAGGAGGGGACAATGAAACAATCTTTGAGAAGGTGACTGTCGCAGCAAACCTCTTGAAGAAGGAGTTACACAAGTGTCCCAAGGCCAAAAGGGAGGGGACGGTGTCCTCCAGACAGAGAATTCAGTATGAGGAAAGGCACAGAGGGAGCACTCAAAAGAAAGGAGTGTAGAGAGAGAAGGGGGAATGGAGGTAAGGATGTGGGGATTTAATTCTGGTTTGGGGCATGTCAATGGTAACATTACCCTTGAAAACATGGGCATACAAATATGCAGTGCTTTCTTTATTTTTAAGTGCCTCTGTGCCAGCCACTATTCTAGATGTTGTGCATACAGAAGGAATAAAACCAAGTGCCTGTACTCATGGAGCTTACATCTTGCTGGGGGTGGAAAAATAAAATTTATATTTTAATGTTAAAATTATAATGTATAATGATTTGTGTCTCTAGTTTCTATATTGAACAGTGAGTTTACAACTATGCATCAAAAACAAACACATAACTAGCTAATTATATAATTAAAGAGTGACATGCATGAATCAATAATGAAAGTATATGTGTCATTCTGAAACTCAAAGAAAAACGTATGTGTAATGTGGCAGGTGTAATAAGAAAAATCAAAGGATCATCAACAAAAAGTAAAGCAGGTTTAGAAAAGGATGATGGAGAAGAGTTATTTTATATGGAATAAGGAGAAGCCTTTCCTGATAGGGAGATATTTGAGTAAAGACCTATTAAAATGAAAGAGTCATACATATACCTGTGAAAAATGCTCCAGATAGGGCTGAGGGAAGCAGGGGACAAGCATTTCTGTGAGAAGAGTATGTTATGGGTATAATGGTAAGAGATGAGGTCAGAAAGGCGGTTTAAAAAATCCATCCTGGCTGTTCAGTAGAGAACAGACTGGAGGGGAGCAAGGGCAGAGGCAGGGAGTCCAGTTAGGAGCTGGTACAACAATCTCGATAAGATATAATGGTAAATTAGATAAAGGTGTTAGCCATGGAGTCAGGGAAAGTGATCAGATTCTAGATATATTTTTATGGTAGAAAGGACAGGATTTATGGATGGACTGGATATAAGGTTCAAGAAAAAGAGAAATTGAAGATGACTCCAAGTTTGGGAGGCTAAGCAACTGGAAGTTCAGAATTACCACCAGCTAAGAGCAGGAAAATGTTTTGAGGAAGAGTTTTGGGAAAGGCAAATCAACAATTTTTTGCAAGATGTTAATTAAGTTTGAAATGACTGACATCCACATGGAAACGTTGTACAGGCAAAGAAAAAGTGGGAACTAAAGATAAACACTTGGGATACAGTGCGCAGGAATGAAGTCTAGGTTTGGGGGTTAGATTTCCCTGTAGGCAATAGTTCAAACCCTCATGGGAAGTATGTAGAGTGGGTACAACAGTAGCCTAGGGATAGAAACTGAGAAATGCCAACACTTACACAATCAAGAAACAGAGAGTTAAGAGGAATCAGGAGGGCCTGGAGTCTTGGAAACCAATAGATAGTTGCACAAAGAGGCAAGGTATCAACCATATCACATTGATTCAGGAAAGGAGGTCAATAAAATGAAAACGAAATTTTCCCATTGTTTCTTTAAAATAGCAGTAAGCCAAGTTGCTTACTAAGATCAATTTTAGCTGAGTGTTAGGGGAGAGATGGTAGACTGAGGCACAAATGGAAAGTGAGAAAATTCACACAACCCCTGTAAAGCACTTTCTATGGAGTTTAGAATAGGTTAGTGGTTGGGTCTTTGTCACGTTTACAGGCTGAGGGAAAGAAAACCTTAGAGAAGGAGGAGTTGAAATTCTGGAAAGAAGGACAAGTAACTATCTCAGATGAAACCAGAAGTAATAGGGATAAGAGAAGAGGGACAGGCCAGCATTTAACAGAAGTGGGGCTAGCTTTCTGTCCGAACCAGAAAGAAGGGAGACCGTCACTGGATATTGACGTGTCTGTAGACAGTCTGGTGGATCAGGGAACAGGAATTCAGGGAGATGGTGACCAATGGTCTCAATTTTCTTAAGGAACAAAGATGCACAGTCATCTATAAAAAGTGAATGAGGCAGAGGTGTTAAGTAAGGAGTTTAAGAATAGTGAAAACATTTTGGAAAAATCTTTGAAGAAAACAATCCAGAAAAAAGGAGATAACAGAGAGGAGAGAGAGACTAAAGAAATTACTAAAAGCCCACACAAAGTTTGAGACCATAACTTGGTAACAAACCATTTGCATGCTTGTGTGGTTTTTACGAGGCAGAATAGCATAATGATGAAGACTGCCTGGGTTTGTACCATCTCTCTGTCACTTGTCATATTTCACTTTGTTTTCATATCTAACGTCATTGAAATCTATCAACTGATGGCACCTTGCAATTAGAATTGCAGCATTTTCTTTTGCTTTGTTAAAACAATGGGATGTCTATAATCAACTGTGTCTTTGATTTAATATAATGCTTTGGGCAGGTTACTCAACCTCGCAAAACAGTTTTCTTGCCCATAAATGGAAAAAACCTTCCTTAGGGCTTGTGAGGATAAAATGAGATCATATACATGGAAAACACTTAGAATGATGCTGCATTTCACAGGTACTTGATAAAGGCTTGCTGTTATTTTTCCCCTGCAGTGCTCATCTGACTAAGTGTAAGAGAAAAGAATGGCCATTATTACATTGATTCTGTATTATTAGAGCTTTGGTGGGTGAATGTTGATGAAGAAGGATGCAAAGGAAACAAGTGTATATGCAGGTTAGAAAAAAAGAGAAGACTGGAGGTAGAGAGATGAAAGACTGGGAGGAAGTGGAGGAAACTGGAGGTCTCATTAAAGGGGAAAAAAGCTCCCTGGCTGGTGTGGCTCAGTGGTTGAGTGCCAGCCTGTGACTCGAAGGGTCACTGCAATCAGTGACCCTTTGCAATCATGTGTCACTCCCAGTCTAGGGCACATGCCTGGGTTGCAGGCCAGTTCCCCAGAGGGGGACATGTGAGAGGCAACCATACATTGATGCTTCTCTCCTCTTTCTCCCTCCCTTCCCTTCTCTAAAAGATAAATAAACAAAATCTTTTTAAAGAGCGGGGAGAGGTATAACAGGAGTAAAGAAAGAAGGTACTAACAGGCAGAGAGGTTCTAGTCAGGGAGACGGATATTTAAGTTTCAGTTTCAGAGGTGGGAAAGCTCTGACTTCTGAGCGCTGCTGATGTAGAGTGTAGGTAAAGGCCATGGCAGCTGGGACCTACCTTTCCCCTGAGTCTGAAGATAATGAATTGAGTTTGCCCTACTTTACAGAAGCTGAAGGTGCCTGATGCTGCTCTCCCAACCAGATGGCTAGAACAGTTCTTGCCAATGGGAGTAAAGGCTTTACGTTTTTTTCAATGCAATTACTTGGAACTGGAGGTTTTGACCTTCGGTAAAACTTCTGTAGTGCCACCCTGGAAAACAATACCCTCAGTAGACATTTCACATAAGTACAATTTACCAACTTGCACTTGAAAATTAAGCAATCATCTTATTGAATATCTTTATTTGGAAGATCCTAGTGACTACATACTCTGTTACAACATATATTTAGTATTCCTTGGTTATTAGGACAATTTAAGAGTTTCTTGGGAAGAATTGTGTGTGTGTTATCTGAACATTACTGTCAGCTTAGTAATTGCAAGAAGAAAGTGACATGCTAATTCTTGCATTTAGATAAAAAGAAAGCTACTATCAAATTATTTGAAATATTTTACACACTACTGAATATATAAGAATGCTTACTTTGATAGCCTATCCTGTGATTTTATTTCCACAGACTAGACTCTCTCTAATGACAATAAACATTTGGTTAGCACCTACATTTTACAAAACATCATTTTCAAATACATGGTCTTATGTGATCCTAAGGAAATGCATTTTATCCTCCTCTTTCCTCCATTTTGCTCTTAAGGGATTTTACTTAAGAGTTAGAACATGGGATTTTACGTAAGAGTTAGAACATGTTTCTGTTTCCACAACTTATTTTCACTCCATGTCATGTATCTGCTCTGAATAGTGTGCTCACACACACACACACACACACACACACACACACTACTCTCTTCACTATACCATCTATCCTTATTCCCCCAACTTGCTCCTCCTAACATCTCAAAGGGAGCATATGTCAGGTTCAACTTACAGAGAGAATAGTTTTACCACGTCATGTCTGGAATCAGCCTATCACATTATTCCGACTTGTTAAAAAAATATTCAGGACACCAATGGGTCATTTTAAGTTACATGATGCTAAATAACTGGTTTGACTGGCATTTGTCATCCAAAGAGTTGTTTCAGTTTTATGCAGTTGCATCCTATGGTGAAAGAATGACTAGTTGAGAAGTAAATTGCAATTAGCTGAATGTGCCCCATGAATAGTTTTTCTTATTTTTGCCACTTGAAGCAATTCTCAAAGACATTAAAAAGGACTTCCGATTAATTTTAATGAAATTCAAGAGCAGTTATATAGATAGTTTGCATCTTCAGCAGTGCATTAATTTGCAAATGGTTGGGACAGTCTTTAAGAATAGGGTGCTTCTTTAACATTTAGGATCAGATAGGCAAAATAATTACTTTCTCTCATTCTATTATGCTTTTCCATCATTTGAAGATGGCAATAAACAAGGGCAATTTCCTGGAATGCTCATTGGGGTAAGTGGATGAGTCATTAAGTGTGATTAAATTCATAAGGACAAGTTGCAGTGAAGCAGTCAGATGATATTAGGCATTGGCTCTAAAATGTTCAAAAAAGGAAAGTTACTCAGGGATACAAGAATAGTTCATTCATATTTTTCCTGCTTGTACAACTGAAGATACCGTAGCTGGGATCATAGGCATAGTGGTGGTTCCTTTCCAGGGTACTTCTCAAGATACATCCATCCTTGGCCGTTCTTTCCAGTAGGTAGCAAAACCCCTACGGATTTTTATGGTTTTGTCAGGAGTTGAGTTTATCTCTTGCAATAACCCCAACATTTCAAGAGTGACCGTGATAAGTATTGGCTTTCAGAATTGTCCTGTTTGGGGGGCTACTAATTTCCAAAGGAAACTACCATGCAGTGATTTGTTTTCAATTTGGTCTGCATACCAAGGCAATAATGACAAAGGCCTAAGGTTTTAGCAACAGTAAATGTCTCTTCCTAAGCCTTCAATTATGACCGAGTAGCAAAAACAGCATAAAATCTCTACTTCAACTCATATATCAAAAGAGTGGAGGAATTCACAGCTCAGAAAATCAGGGGTCCAGTGACAACCATGGACTTTTGCCAAAAAGAAAACACCTGTGAAAGAACAAATAAGGACACAGGCCTGTGTGTTTAAGGCACAAAATATCTTACAGTATAAGCACAGCTCTGGGAAGAGAGTTTTCCTTGACTTATGTATGACTAAAGGACTTAGCTCTTCTCTGGATTCCTATATAATTTTGTTTATTCTTTTATGATGCACTTACTGTATTCTAATTTTTGTAGTGCTTATCCATCTCTCTCCACCTTCCCACTCCCATCCCAATCACATCCAGCTCCTTCGGAGTAGGTATCATGTCTGACTAGCATTGGCTTTAAAGCCCAACACATATATAATGAGTTCTTAATCAATGTTGATTGGATTTATGCATGAGAATAGTCTCATTTTGAATCTGAATTGGAGTAGTGAGTGAATTAATCAACTTTGCATTGATAAAATTTCTTGTCATGTCTGGACAAAAAAATTAAAATGTAGGTGAGCCAATGTAGGTTTTTATTTTTCATTATCCAGTGCCCAAACTTTTTATCATACTGTTACTGAATGGACCCATGTGTGGAGAACAATATACTATTACCGAGTGGACCCCCATTCTTCCAGGGTCCCCTTGTACTAGGCTCACCTTGTCCACCACCAGGGAATTACAGCATTCAATGTCAGAGATTGGTGAAAAGAAAAGAAATTCTTTATTCAAAAGCTTATACAGACTTAGAGTAATGAAGTAATGTCTTCATTAAACTTCTAAAGTCCTTTAAAACACCCACAAATGCACCAGTCCTTCCTTCCTCTCTATACCCCGTCTGGGGTACCATATCTCAGGAAAAGAAATAGGAGTCTACGGCTCAGGCAGCCCCTGATTCTCTGATTCTTCCCAGTAATCTGCACTCAGCTGGCAGGCCTCCAACAGTTCCCAGCAGCGTCAGCTATGCCATCGGCGTCTCTAGTCCTTAATCCAAAACCACATGGCACTGTCTCATGGCCCACCAGCAAGAGTCCTTTCACCCCTTTTCTTCCCAAAGCGTGTCTCCTGCATTCTTCCAAATTGCTGAGAGAGAGCACTGCATCGTTGCTACATCTTGCTTTCTGGCTTCCTAAGCTGTGTGGCACAAGGAGCCCCAAAGCTGTGTGGTGCCCTCCTTCTTGCCAAAGCTGCATGGGTCCCCCCTTACATGGCTGCCCCAGCACCTCGGTTTAAATCCCAGTGCCAGTCTTCCTCTGCAGCCCCATTTCCACCTCCTCCCACAATTGGCTACACCTACCAGCCTTTCCGTATTTTTTTCCCAGCTTTTCTGGGCTGACACAGTAGCCCTGGGGCATGGAGCAAATCTTCTCCAAGCTCTCTCATTCTGGGTTGAAGTCACTCCCATCTCCCTGGCTCAAAGCATGGCCTCAGCTATTTAACATATCCATGAAACCAGTTAAAAGTTATAGATATGTTAAATGACCATTCCTGAGGTTATTTGCAAAATCGTTGCTATGCAAAACAACTCGATATCCCTGTTCCATGTAGCCCATCCCCCAGGTCAGACTTGTGGAGGTGAGGACATCCTATATTTTTAGTATTTCCTGGACACCCTGAGTTCTGGACCCCATTATAAATCCTTCTTTGGGGGCCCCCTGGCTGTACCCTGTTACAACGCTTTTGCTAAATGGAGATATTACTTTAATGTGAGCATGAACACATCATCTGAAATGGAGTTTTGGTTGAAAGACTATAATCTAAAAGTAGATGCTAAGTATAAAAGTATAAAATGATTTTTCCCTGAGGAAAAAAATATTCCCGTTCAATGACACAACTCTAATTTTCAGTCTTTGGAAAAAAACAACATTCTAAATCTAGTTTGAGATCATTTTATATCATTTACAGTGAATGATATACTAACTAGGAATGCAGTAAGGTGTAAGTAACAAGAAACCTGACCTGATAAAAATAAAAAAGAGTTTACTTTTCTTACCTACTAAGAGTTCTGGAGACAAGTGATTGCTGATGTTAGTTCAGTGGCCCAATGATATCAAGCCCCATGTTTCTATGATTCCCTTAACTTTGCCTTGGGCTGACAGGGTAGCTGCCACAGTTCCAACCATCACATCTACATTCAAAGCTGGAAATAGATGAAAGGATTGTTCCAGCCCAGACATATCTGTTTCTTTTTAATCAAGAAAGTAAAAGCATTTCTATAAGACTCGTTAGTGGATTTAGGCATAAATGCATTGTCAACAAGTAGGTCACATGGTCATTTATAGATGCAAGTAAGTCTGGGAAACAAGAGTTTAAGTCAGAGGCAGTAAAGTACTTTGTCCAGGAAGTTGGGAATGGTTTTAAGGAAACAATCAAAAAAGTCAACCTCACAGGGCAATGTGAGCTGATGGAAAAAAAAATATGCACTGAATAAATTCAACTTTAACCCTAAATTGGGATAACTGCTTTGCTGCTAGTCGTTTTTTTTAAAAATTTTCTTAGGTGTCCATGTCTTTATCTTAACAATGGAAGTTTTATTATTATTCACCAAACACTGCATGTTTGAGAAACAGAAGATATTACTTGGGGTGCATCTGAAAACCCCTTGTTTCTAGGACTTCAAGCAAATCATTTATTTCTCCTGTGCAGCAATGTTCTCTGCAAATCAAATGGGTTCAACTAGATCATCTCACAATTCTTTTCTGCTTTACAATTTATTATTCTATGATTTGTAGCAATAATCCATTAACTAAATAAATGTGTAGAAATCCTGGAGTTAAGAAAACTATGGAAATAAATAATTACAAGTGGTTCAATTACTGTAGAAAAGACTTAAACATTGGTATGCCCCATGAGTAAGCGATTACACTCCTCTGTATACACACCAAAGAAATTCTTGCAATTGTACACTAATAAATATGGAAAAGAATGCTTACAGAGACACTGTACATATAACAAATATCCAGAAACAACTCAAATGCACAGAGTAAGACATAACTAAGTGAACTGTGGGATGTTCGCACAACATAGACTATTTCACAGCAGTTAAATTTTTGGAATGCCGTGGATGGGTTTATAAATATAACATTGAAAAAGAAAACATGAGTCCCAAAAGTTACATACAGAATATCAATACCATTTTTATAAAGCTAAAACTAAAACCAAATCATGCATTTATTAGGAATATATAAAAATAACTATGTATGTTTCCAAATGGCAATGAAGTGATTATTATAACAATCTAGGTAGTAATTACATTATGAGGGAGGATCCCAGGGGACAACACACGGAGGGTTTCCCATAGACAGTGTCGGCTGCTGTCAATGTTCTAATCATCGCAGTGCTACAAAATTTATACATATTATAGGATTTTAAATAAGTAGGTAAGTAAATAAACACATACATGCATACAAAAGGCCAATGGTCTGATAGTACGGTAATATCAAGAATGATGGATTGTGATTAATCACATTCTGTTTACTTAAACTTTAAGTGAAAAATGTGAAAGTCCAACAGCGTAGGGAATATAGTTAAAAATATTGCAATAACTATGTATGGTGCCGGGTGGGTGCTGGAAACATCAGGGAGAGGGCTTTGTGGAGCTTGTATGATTGTCTAATCACGATGCCGTACACTTGAAACCATACAAAATAATACTTAAAGTAAACTGTAATTGAAGACTTAAAAATAAAATGTTGAAAGTTTATATATGGTCTATGGAAGAAGGTCTTTAAAAATAAAGATCTTAAGCTAATGTTCTTCATTCCTCATGTTAAACAAATAATGCAAAGATTCATTCACCTAAAATAGTAGCATTTCTTCGTTATTTGGGATGTTTTCTATTAGAGCATCTAGTTGTTTAACTAGTGCCACTAAAATAAGGTGGAGGACCAGAAATATATCACATCCTGCCCTGAACTTGAGTCCCTCCTGGGATGACAGTCACCGTCTACTCTCCTCGATCAGCAGCCTCATCCCTGCACTCCCGCTATGGAGTGGGTCAGACAGTGAGACTTGAGGGTCCACCCACGGCATCTTCCTGAACAGAAAGGAAATTGTTGAGATGACTGAATACTTGCTTTGCAAAACAGGTCCTCTACTGGGTGCAGTGAGAGATCATACGGATGTCTTTTAAACCACAGATGAATCTACAAGCTAATGGGGAACACAGCAGATGAAGACAGGCAAAGATAAGTTATTGAAATATGACACATAAACCCAAATCAAAGCAACTTATTTGTTCATCATTACACACACACACAAACACTCACTGTTACCATCATGGGGGATGGATATAACTATACACACACACACACACACACACACACATATATATTTCATATATATAAATGAACAAAATAAGCAGTCTTTGCTTTTATGGAATTTACATTCAACTAAAGAATACTAGCACTATTTAAGGACACAAACACATAATTTAAAAGTGCAAAAGTGAAATAAAGAAAATAAATGTCATGTATCATAATGCAGATTGTAAAGAGAAACATTGCTTTAAAGCACAAATGGCTTCGGTCCTCTTTAAGACCTTCAAACCGGGCAAGCTTTGTGATCGCATCAGGGCTCCTTGGAACAAGCTCGAGGCCCCTTATACTTATCAGGCTGACTTGTATCGGCCAAATTCAAGTGTCATTAGGCTCACCCATCTGAAACTACCAAAACCTGACCAGAGGTGTGGAGCGCTCACGCCTCTTCACCATTCAGCAACTCTGTAACCCCTTTTTAACACTTCCCCCACCTCTTCCTCGGAACCCTTCAGAAAGACAGGCGAGTCACCCCACACCTGCACTTATAATGCCCAGCAACTCCTGAAGAAGAATAGATTTCCTTTAACAGGCTCCATGCTTCTGACCTGTCTGAGGGCTGTATCTTAAGGGAATTTATTTTTTTTCAGACCTAATTTTTATTCTGAAAGATAAAGCTTTTCTGAATTAAAGTACAGTTGACAAACAATATTATATTAGTTTCAAGTGTGGAACATAGTGAGACTTCATATTTTTATACCTTACAAAGTGATCAGCACAAAAAGTCCACTCTTTCTCTGTGACTGTGCAAAGTTGTTGGGATATTAGTAATATTCCCTACGTTGTACTTTATATCCCCATGGCTTATTCATAAGTTTGACCTCTTAATCCCTTTAACTTTTTTGCCTATACCCCCTACCACCCAACTCTCTGGCAATTACCAGTTTTTCTGTATCCATGGGTCAGTTTGTTTTGTTTGTTCATTTTTAGTTTTTCAAACTCCACACCTAAGTGAAATGATACAGTATTTGTTTTTCTCTGACTTAATTTCACCTAGCAAGGACCCTGTAGATCTACATATAATTTACATAAGGATGTATTTGGAACAGCATCTTACATATTCAAATATATGTTTGTATATGTATGTGTATATGTATGTGTGTATATGTGTGTGTATGTGTATGTGTGTATGTGTATGTGTATATGCGTATGTGTATGTATATCCATCCCATCTTGGGACCCCATATTCAGACAAAGTTTCATACCTAACACACTTCCTAGGGGCACCCATTCATACATGGCTTTGAATTAATAATCATGCAGAAAACTTCTAAACTCTGACAAAGTTGTGACATCAGCCAATGCACTGATTAAATCTTAGTGAGAAATTCACAGATTTCTATATATAGCTTTGCGACTTTTTCCAGCTTGTAAATTCGATCTGGATTTGCTGTCAGAAAGCTAACCCCTCTAACCTGCACCACGACATCTGCCGATACCCCGAGTAGTTGGTCGTCCCTAGCAGTGAAAGAAATTTTATTTTGGAATAAATTTCTTGAGTTTCCAGTTCAACACCTCTTTCTTACTAGGCAACAGGGATAAGTGAGAGAATTGTCCAGGAGACCTATCATACAAACACTGTATAGATCTATTTCAAGACCGAAAGGTGTCAAGGAAGAACCTGCCCACCAGAAGCACTTATGTTAAACATTTCATCCCATGCTTGGCTGTTTATGAAACACTTTGGGGAGCTCCTGGTTGTGAAGACTGTTGAATCCTTCCTCATCTTCCCCAGTTGTAAGCGTTCCAGACAGAATACTGTAGAGTAGGGGAGAAATCAAGACAACAAACACAATAAAGTTAAAGCCATGCTCATTTGCTGATAGACTCAAGCCCTGTCTTTCTCACCATTTATAAAAAGCCATATTTACAATTATGACACACCTCATTTCTAACTCACTGTAGTTTCGCCACACCCTGTCCAGAGCCATGATCCTGGTAGCTCTCTGACATCACACTTCTCCCTTTCTCTAAGGTGGTTCCCACAACACAGTCTACAGAATGGCTTCTCTCACACTGAACAGGAAGGTGGGGGCATTCTCGGGCCCTCAAAAAATGTGTGTGTTGGGGGGACTGCTATGAGGGGTTGGAATTATACTGTTAGGGCTGCTTCCAGGGTTCATTTTTCTTTCTGTTTTTTAAAATATTTTTTTATTGTTGTTCAAGTACAGTTGTCTCCATTTCCGTCCCACCCCAGCCAAATCAAGATGACAGCATAATTTTTGGCTGTCAATCACTTGTGCAAAGAGTTCAATTTTAGATAATGACCATTGTTTGTGTGAGGAATTCAAATTTATCTTTCACTATAATAAAAGTAAATATCTACAAAGCTTTCCAAACCAAACTAATTGCAAATCTATGTAGTTAACTGTCAAGATATTGCAGGAAAGTCAGCCAAACAGAGAGTTGATCTCTAAAATATTTTTAATAGCCCACTAATATCAGTGATGTGTGATATGTTGCTTTATAAATTGTTTGCTTTTCTGGGTAACTAACTGGGAATTTGTACAGACTTTTATAGCTAGAGGACTTTTTCCAGAGACAATAATCTGTAATTCATCAATCCGTGAAAAGCCAAAGGCCTTTTACTTCATATGGACAACTATTTCCTTGGGGTATATCCTGAGAACAAAGCAAAAATTGACTGAATTGACTGTATTTTCTGCCTTTCATCTGAGTGTTTGGTCTCATAAGTATTCGAGTACAAACATTTTCAGAGTTTTTTAATGTTAATAAAGAAAAATGTATTTCTTCATTTTGAACCATAGCTAATGAAATGTGGCTCTGGGCCAAGAAAGGAGTGGTTACCAATTTCCTGAGAACTTAATGAAATACAAAGTCATTTGTATGAAATACAGAATCACCTATAAACATGACTTTCTACCTAGATTGGTTCTTTTTATTTCTACGATCAACTCATATTTCTTAAGATGTTGTACATTTCTTACCCCTTCTTCATGTGGCATTGAGAATGTAATTTTGAAACTCAAGAACCATCACCCACTTTCTTGTGTTCTCCCTTATGCCAGTCATCTACACCAATAGCATAGTGGTCCAGGAATAATATTTTTGCATGGACAGCTATCACGATGCTATTAATAAACAACTACTCTGCTGACAAATCAACATGTGGCTTCTAATAAGTAGGGGAGTGTCGCTCTCATTTCTTGTTCCTGGAATGCCAAATGCTTGTAATTTCAGTTTCAGACTAAAGAAAGTGCCATTATGGTTATAGTAATGGAAGTGCAAGGTAAAAAAAAAATTTTTTTTCTTGTTTTGCTACACAGAAATATTGTGAAGTTTCAAGTGTGGACAACCCCGTTTCTCTAAAAAAAAAAAAAACTGTCAGCTTTCCTAGTGAAGATCCTGGGTTTTTGGTAATTCAGTTGTATGTTGCCTGTTACGGAAAGCTGTTATTGATTTCATATCAGTTGGAATCTTGGCCACAGCAGGAAGATCAGGTTCACCCTTTCTTGCTAAGTTCTGTTCTTGGGACCAACAGAATTCATTCCTGCTGTTGGTAATCTTTCCGAACATAGTCCCAGTTTCATGGAAGTAATCTTTATCCGTTGCATTCAACCCACAGTGTTTCTCAATGCTTTCAACCCTTTCTCTCCCTCCTTTTTTTTCTTCTGAGTTCTCCTTGAGAAATTGCCTCTAATTTTACATCTTAAATTGTTACATCTATAAATGGTTCTCAGGTAGATATTTCTATCTCTAAGGAGTTTTCCATCTTCTTTTCAATAGACTGCTGGACATTTTTAGCTAGATTTTCTCCAAGCCCCTCAAATCCAACAGATCCAAAATGCAATACATCAGTGCCCTCAAAATCAGGATCTCTTCCAGACTGTCCCCGTTGTCCCAGTCACTTCGTATCAAACCTGGCCCTTACCTTTTACACTCCCTTCTTCCTGGATTTCCTCAACCCGCTGCCCAGTTCTGTTGATTCTGCCTGTGTGATCTGTCCCTTCCACTCTCTTGTTCATTGCCAGGGCCTATTTAAGTTCTTCATTTTCCTGGATCCGTGCTATGGCGCTGTATCCTAAGTGGTGTGCCCACCCCTGCCTCTTTTACCCACAAACCGTCGTATACACTGGGCCAGACAGCTTCCGAGGATCATTACTCTGATCCTCAGGAACCAGCTCACAGCCTCCTGCAGAATCAAGACCGCCCATGACAGGTCAGGGTCCTACAACTTTACCCAGGGCTTTACGGGTCGTTCCTCCCTTCCCTCCTCTGCCCTGTACACACCCTAAGCTCTGACAAAACCAAGCTGCTCGACAATGGCTCCAGACCGGGTTTCCGGGGAAGCACCCTGTGAGGCCGAGAGCAGTGGGCAGGATGTGTACTAAGGAGTGCTTTCCTACAGCTGTGGAACGGAAGGGACGAGGCAGGACTGGGCGGAGGGAGATGAGCTTCCACGCCCGCCCAACAAAGATGGAGCATGGAGCTCGTCTGGTGCTGAGAGTTGCGATGAATCGGGGCGGGGCAGAGTGGGGGCAGGGAAGAGGGCTGGGCCTGGCTAACCCGCGTCGATGCATCGCGGGATGCAGGGTACTTTGAGGAGGGCAGTTTTGTCCGACAGGGCCAACAGCTGATGCTCATCTTCTCTCAGCACTCCTCACACAGAGAGAAATAAACCTTTTATAATTCCTTTGTTCCTCAAAGTGTATCTGAGCAGTACGTCATGCACCCTCCCACCCTCACAATTCCCTATGGACACTTTATACAAGTTCAGTGGCAGATCGCTGTCTCTAAATGCCCCCATCTAACCTTTCTCTTCAGTAATTACATGCCCTGCTAGTCTCCTTTGCAAACAGGTGTGGCTGTGTTCTAATGAATACCTGTGGCAAGTGATAGACGCAATTTCTAGACTGGTATCCGAAGGACCCGGTAGACCCTCCAAGTCTCCTCCTTTCCACCTGCTTCCTAAAAGCTGGAGCCGAGAATACGTCCCACGAGACGGAAGCTGCGTGCCGAGGCTGGCACTGCAAAAAGACGGTATGAGGGGCCACCACGCCGGATCTGGAGGGCTCATGCAAGAGAGGAAGAACTTTGACTTTGTTGAAGCCCCTGGAATTTTGGTCTTTGTTGTTTTGGTTGAACTCGTACAGCCTACCCAGTTCGAGCCTCAATACTTCTGTTCCTATTTCCATACGTCCATAGTTCACCAGTTCAAATGCTCCCTCATCCAGGGAATTGTGTTGATCTCCTTCCTACACCCCTAACACAGGGAGTGGTGTTTTCCTCTGCTGCTCTTCCATAGTAGTTTATCTGCATTTTTTTTTTATCTAGTATGACACTTTCATCTTAAATGGTCTCTATTTCTCAGTTTCTCAGCTGAACTCTAAATGTCCTGCAGAGCAGCATCCAGGCACCGTATGTTCTGACCCACCATATCTAAATAAAAAGACCTTTTATTTAGTACATGTTTGTATTACTCATTGACTCAATGAAGTTCTTTGTAATATGGGATTGAAAATGGCATTTCTGTATTTTTCACTCATCAGTTTTGTAACAGAAAACTGTTTCACTCATCAAAGCTACCAGAAAAATGCCATTTTTTCTCTCACTTAACGTTCTGCAGATATTTCAAATCCGTTAACATACTCTTAACATACTTTCTCACAGGAGGGGTGCCGTAGGAATAAATTTTCAGCCTTTTCCTTCAGTTTTGCTGTCCTCTCTCTCACTAGTTCTAACAAAAGCTTAGGAATTACACTCAGAGAGTAAAGTTTTCATAATACAGACCCTTTAAACCTGGACACCCCCGACCCCGGTCTGCTTGTGCTGTTGGCCAAGGCCAGCGGCCCCAGCTGTGTTTCTGGCAGGAGCAGCCCACCAGGAAAAGCAAGTGGTTCTCCACGAGAAACTACAGCTTTCACCCTCCTGCTCATCTTTGCGTGTCAAATATCCCCTTTTGTGTTCTCCTGGCTTCAGAAAAAGGATCCTGAATTGTCCTATCTGGATCCTGAATCTGGCTCTGGCACTTACTAGAAAGGTGATCTCAAGAAAGGTGTAAAACCTCTTCAAATTTGATTGTTTTCAACTGTAAAGTGGGACCAAAAGAGGGGTGATCAAGTGGTGTGGTTACAGCATGGACTTTGAAGCCCCAAATACCTGGCGTTTCACCTCAGCACCACCACCGACGGAGCCCCCACGCTGCCTGTACACACCTAGAAGGCTGCAGAAGGATCAGGAGAGACTCTGTGAAAGAGGTAAAATCTGAGGTGACACAGGGATGCATAGGAGTCTGGGGCTCTGGGAGAGAGAAGACGTCTTCTTAGCAGAGGAAACAGGCTGAGCCAAGACCAAGAGGCTAGAAAGTATTTGTTTGCCTTAAGGATTTGACTGTCCCCTCCCTTTCTGCATTCCTGGAGCCAGGAGAACTAGAACCTGGCACACAGGAGACACACCCACATGAATAAGCAGGGAGATGAAAACAGATTCCCCAGGAAACCCACCTGCTGCCTGCCTTTGTGGGCTGATTCTGTGGTGGAGGGGAAAACAAGATAAAGGTTCAAGAAATTAACGAAGTATTAATGGAAGTTCTATCTTGATCAGATTATAGTGGTTTTGATTTATTTTTTAGTTTTTGTTTCCCAAATTTTCTGTAATAAACATAGATTTTCATGATTAATCAGAAAAAAAAACCAAAATTAAAATTTAACTTGTTTCTTCTTGCTGGATTTTTCAGTTTCTGCATTGCTTTGCTCAAGAATCTTTCCCATATTTCCCTGGATTCAGAATTACATGGGGACCTCTGGACTGGACAGATTAGCTGGTTCTTCCCTATATCCAGCTGGCGAGAGTCAACAACTAAAAGAAAGACCATGTTAAGATTTGTGTGGATCTAGTCAGATACCTCGGGTTGCCAGGTAGCAGACATCCATAATCAATCTCAGCATTCTTTCTAACCAATGGCAGGCATGGCTTAGGGTCCAAGCAGCCACTAAGCTGCCTTAGTGAGCACTGAGACAAAGCCTCAGTGAGCATTGAGGAATGAGCATGGAGACAAAGCCTATTTGCCAATACAGGCTTTGTTCTCCCACAATTGAGCACATCTGAATAAGCTTAGCACACAAAACACCACTGAAAGGCAAAACCTTCATGCAGGCTGCCTTCAATACTGTGGCTTTCAGTGCCTGCTCCACATCCACACAAAATAACAGTAAGTCAACACTGTAAGTGGCCACTCACAAGGCCTTTTTCCATGGCAGCCAGACTGGAGCAAGGCTATGTCTCTGTACTCACTGGAGCTATCGGACAATTCCAGGGGCCACACATGAAGGTGTCTCAGTAATTTATGCAGAAGTTACACATTAGGGGCCAATAGGCTTAATCCTATGCAAAGACAGGTTCTGTCTGCACTCCTTGATGCACACAGTGTCCTTAAAATATGAATTGGCTGCACAATTAAAGAGATAGAAAATGTCATATACAAATAGGGATTTCTGGCTTCTCTAGAAAAATAAAGGGAAGGGGCAATGAAGAACCCAATTTTCCGCATGGTGACAGCTGGGCAGAGACAAGCAGAGACAGCACATGTGCTTTCCAGCTCAGCTCCGTCTCCCTTTCCCATCTTGCCTCCTATACTGGGTTGCTCTGCTCGTTTTGGTAATTGGCTTCTGCAGACCTTAGCATTTGTCATCATGCTTTATAGCTATTTTGCCTACGCAGGAAAAGCAGTTTAAACCTACTGCCTACAATCCATTCACCAGTTCTACGGGAGTTACAATGACTCTGCAAAGCGGTGTCTGTTGCTGTGGGACAGAGGACCCCTGATGTCACTTACCATCCAAGTTACATTTTTCTGTCTTCACCCTGAGACCTGACACAGCCAGCTCTGCCGCAAGCTCATTTACCCCCTGAGGCTGGCAGCTATTTAGAGCTCCAAAGAGATCTGAAGAACTCTTGATAGACTCCTGATCATTCAGGGTGGAGATTTTCTTGTTGTGCTTTGTTTTGCCTTGTTTTTGTAGGCCCAATCGATTCACTCAGCTTAGGTGGCTTTCAGTGATCATCAAATCAAATCAATGCTCTCAGAGTGGACTCCATGGGGTCCCAAGTGCAGCCTTTGCAGCCACACCAGGGCAAGGGCAGTGCACACAGGCAATCAGCTGGCAAAGGAGCATCACCAGTTCCCAGCAGGACAATTATTTTCAGGTAATGAGGAATCATGGCATTTCCTTTCTCTCCAGAAGTTATATACACAGCCTAGAACTTGTAGTCAAAGGGCTGGACCTGCTGATAGGTTTCTGAAAAGACTGAGGAAGGGTAGGTAAGCTTCTCTCCAAGGCCTTAGACAGAGAAACACTAACTTTAGTGGACTGGAAGTGAAGCTGCACTTGGAAAAATGATTTTGACCCTTCGTTAATTGAAGGACTTATTAAATGATGCTTTAAAAGCATTTATGGTTGCTCTCCACCCCACTCACTCCACACTGAAATTAGCCAGGGGTTTTTATGTTAAGAAAATATCACAGTTCACAGGTCAGGTCAGAAAGCCCTCTTTGTCATCAATGACAGCACCAGACATTTAAGACTGACCCATGATGAGTGCACAGTATCTAGAAATGTAAGTTTCTGATGGACAACCTGGTAATCATCTCCACACAAGCAAAAGGAATCCAGATATCTGAGAGAAAGTTAGACTGAACGTCACAGGTTGTTCTGCCTCCAAGCCACCTGTGGACTTCCATCAACCTCAGCCCAGGTTACACATACATAACAATGAGCGAGCATGATACTGGGTCCAATTGCACAGCTTTCTGCTCACATTCCCCCTCCTCTCTCCTCCTGAAGCACCTAATACTTATGTCTACTAGGACACTTACCACATTGTATTTACATGTTGCATATTGCTCCCAAGATTTGAGAGCTCATCACCGTGTCCTTGAGACCTGGCAGTGCAGTCCAGGAATTTTAGAGACCAAGTGTTTGTGAAAGGCAGGAAGGAAAGAAAGGAGGGAGTGTGGGAAGGAGGGTGGAAAGAAACACAGGCCAGATGGATGAGCTACACAGCATCCCTTAGCCCAAGGGTCTGAGCTCCTCTTCCTGGCTGTTGGCACATGTTGCTTTCTGTGCCTTGGGTGTGTTTCCCACTTCATTAGATTGGTGATCTCTTGTCATCCTTCAAGACTGTTCAAAACTCACTTCTTTCAGGAAGCCTTTCCGCATCCCTCTCCCACCTGCCCCTCGTTAAGTTTTTACTCTCGTTCACAATTTCATTTGGCATGTGTATCTCCCAGCTAAATTGTGAGCACCTTAGGCCAAGAACTGGTTTTTGTTCCTCTAATTCTTAGGAGGAGTTCCTGGCATACAGGTTTAATAAATATTGATTGAATTAATAAATCATTGAGTAGCTGTCCCTAACCCTCGCACAGTAACCTAACAGATGCCTATCTTAAATTTCAAGTTACCTAGGAATTCCACGGTGAGCGTATGGATTATCTACTTCATTGTCTGCATCAAAGATTTAACTCTACAGCTCTTGTTCTATTCTCCAGGGAGTTCTGGTTTCTGGGTCACTTTTCTCAGTCAGTCACCAAGGGGTCATGGAGTAGAACTCATTTCAATGTCAACGTCGAAAACAGAATGACTGAAAGGAAAACCTATTAAAAACCAGGTAACTCTTTTTTAAAATCAAACATACATGACACTCTAATATGTTTTCTTATTTAAAGTATAATATTCATGTCTTTTAAGTATTTTTGTATTTTTATTACATGAGCTGACAAATGGACTGTGGTGAGTGGACATAAAATTTCCCTACAATTATTCAGCCCTTGGGTAGAAGAGGCTCTTCGAAGGGATCTTCAAGTAGAGTGCCTACTAGAGAATAAGAGCCAATGAAGGCCAAATAAAGAAGGCTGAGGTCACAAAAGGCAGGCAGAAGTTCGTCACATTGTTAGGTTTGGACTTGGTCCTACGGGAAATGGGAAGCCCCTGCAAACTTTCATCAGAAGAGCAGTGTGGTCAGACTAGCCTCTCTGTGCCAGGGCAGGAGATCCACGAGGCATCAGGGGCTCCTGCTGCCAAACCAAGGCATGGCGGTGGGGATGGTGAGAGACAGGCTGAAAGACATTCATGAATACCCTCTGATGAACTGCACGAGAGGAAATACCCTCCTTCCAATGTTTTCGGTAACACAGTTTGTACACCCAACATTTCTCTTTTCTTTACAGCTTGATTGTCAATTTGGTACCAGATCAAAAGTGTGGACATCATTAACAGCCACCCTCTTTAAACTCAGAAGGGAGGCACTAACCAAAAAAAAAAAAAAAAAATTGATCATGATGATTTTATGGTGTTTTTTTTTTTTTTTCTGATTGATGAGAAGCAAAGCATTTCCATTAAACCCAATGAAACTGAGTCCTAAACAGGATATATTTATCATTAATCAGAGATTTTATTTTGCCCCATTGACTGCTTAAATTTTCAGGGAGTCTTTGATTAAGAGACCTGTGCTAAAACTCTTGATGGTATCAGGCACATGGCCGTTTATTCAACAATACAAGAGAACACAGAAAATGGGGTATGAAAAATGACCAAAGTATAAAGCTACAACATTTACGTTAACAAAGGTTTTAATACAGACTTGACTGAAAGATGCATACAGTGAGTACTGAATCTCCATTCAAGGGCAGCCAACAAGATTATGAATGAATTTATCCAAACAAAACTTCAGGTTGTGCACTTAAAAAATTACAAACTGTTTAAAAATGAAAATCAACCATGGAAGCAACGGCTATCAATTAAAATGGGATGACTTGAAAGAAAGGGTTCAAGTATTGTTTGTAAGTTCTTCAGACACTAGTCTTTGAAAAGTTGTGCATTTCCCATCTTTGCATAGTAAAACAAAAACAAAAACCAAAACCACACATACCACTTGGTAGAACTCCACAGCTCTATGTGATTCGTGTTTCAGAACATGCACCTATGTGTACTGCTCACTTATCTAATAGGAGTAGCTCTAATTCAGGGGGCTCATGCAGTGTCCCAGGTGAGCGATGAAGTCAGCGTGCATCTCCTCGTCCATGTGTCGTTAGTTACTGCAGCAGGAGTGTAGCGGGTGAAATGGGAACTTGTCATTACTGAACATTAACTCTTGTTGGGTAACATTAAACGGTGATACACTTGTGCTTTGAGCTCAAATTAATAGAAAAGATTATTCACATCACAAAAACCAGCAAATGAATGGCATGGGCAAGAGAAAATACAGCAGAGTTTGAAACTACATAACCTAATACCACCAAAAATAATGATAATCCATTGTTTACGATTGGTATGGTTGCATAATCTTTCATATTCATACACACACAGCTTAAAGCTTGTGCATTTTACATATACACACAAACAACTGAACATTGGAGCATAGGTTTGGTTACCTATGAAACTGCCAGTGTAACGAAAAGTTACACTGACATTTGCCATATGTACATAATATTTGGGGACCACTGTGGTCTGATTTAAAACATAACATCGCACATTTACAATGTTGTTTGTGAAATGCTCAAAAGTTGATAATAAAGACTGAACTTGTTTTGTAACCACCATGGTTTTGTTTCTATTAAGTCACCTGGTGCATCTGGAAGAGCAGTGAAATGTACATGGTGTGCTCAGTAGTGGTTTCGAATCCACTAGTGAGCAGGATCCAGCAACAGAGACACACATGATGTGGTGATGGGAAGAGATGCTGAGTAATCTGAGTTTCCTCGGAGGCGAAAGAGCCACTGCCACTGGGTGGGGTGGCGGGGCGGGGGGGGGCATCCAGCCTGTGTCCGGTGAAGCCAAGAATAAGGCTGGGACACCTTGCAGAGAACCCTATCGCAATATAAACATGTGACTATTTCTAGAGAAAGGCTGCATACTGGTGTAGCACCTAGTACTCAGAAAGCAAAAACAGGATTAAGATGTTAGATTATGGTCTATTGTAGCATATAGAAATCAAGGTTTCTTGCTCTATGACTGTGAAACTTCCACAAAAAAATGCACTGTTTCATGCAGCACTAAAAATGTGCTGCATGAAACAGTGCATTTTTTGGCCATCATCCTTTCCAAAGCCAAAGCCAAAGTTGTGAGACTAGTGTCAGTCATGAAGGGTGCTGAAAAGGGACTGAAAGCTATCTGACTTGGTTGTCATGAAGCGAACAGTATAATTGATATCCTGTTCTTAAAAAGAAGGCATTAGAGAACTATGGGTATTGGGGGTCTTTCAGGAGAGCTCATCTCTAGAAGGATGCTCACAGAAGGGATCATGGACAAGTTTCACATTAAAAACAAAGCCAGAGCCAAATTTCTTTAGTAACCTGACTGGAAGCGATGATGACCATATTTATGGAAGAAGAAACCTCAGTGAAAGTGACCTAAACTCAGAGGGACTTAGGAACTCAGATTACATCTGCAAATCTGCCTGGAGGGAAAAGAAGGTGAAGGCGTGCATGGTAGAACCCCGCTGTAACCGTGCCCGGAGAGCCACAGACCAGCAGCGCTCTGTGGGCTTCCCACAGTGCTCACCAGAAGGAAAGTGCTGTTTGCCCCACGTGCAGTTTGACAGGGGGCTTCTACCATAGATACTTCAAGGCAGTATGATGAAGCATGAAAGAAATAGTGACAGTAATCGATATGAATAAAATGAAAAGCTTAACTTTTTTTCCAAGCTTTCAACACTGAAATTTTTTTTTTTTGAATTTAAGGCTTTAAGTTTATCTTCCTTTCACATTAAAGACAGGGGAAAAAATTGTCAAAACCAAAAACTAAAATCATGAGCTTGGCACTTTTGTGATTAATTTGAGAGGGTGTCTACTTTCTTACATTATATACATACGTTTATAATGACATCAAAAACTTTTAGAGACTTATCGGTACATATACTTCCATTTACATAATTTTTGTTTTTAATATGGGTTGTTTTGTTTTGTGTCCCCCCAACCTTTTGTTTATTTTTGGTTTCAAAGCATTTCATGTCATTCGAGCATTTCATTCCTAAATCGCACCTGTTTTGTGCCCAAACTCCCTGCATCGGTGACTACATCTGTCTTTTTTAAGCGAGCCCAACAATCACTGTACAACATGTTACAAGAGAGAAGGACAGAGACATCTCTACAGAGAAAAGGAACCAAAAAGATGGGGAGCAACAATAGACTCAAATTTACAGAGAACCTTTACAAGGAAAATATTTCAATACAGACAAATGAACGTTGATGTGTCAAAATCTTTTTCCATATTTACACTTATAAAAGAACTATACAATAGCATCAACGCTCAAATTCCGGCTCCCACTTCCAAAGGCTGCTCAGCCCAGGAGAAAAGACAATGGGAAAGTGAATCACAAGAGCAGGGGTCTCTGGAGTTCATGGTCTGGTTTAGACTAGGGGGTGGGGGCCAGGCCACTTCCTCATGTTCATCTGTCATCTCCACCTTAGGAATTCAGTTGCAGGTTTTGCTGCGGATTGGCTTGCTAGCTGCTTGTTGTAGATATGCCATGCAGATTTTACCCTTTCCGGAATGAGATCTTCATGCCACTGGAGTGTGTCATTGGTAGGAAAAGAAAAAAAAAATCATGCCAGATCATTTATAAGATACTAAGTGCCGGCAGGCTGAGGAAGGGAAAAAAAATCATTTGTTATTTTTAATGGTTCTTTTATTGCACTTCTCATTGTTCCTTCTTGAGACCTTTAGTTAGGAAAAGAAATCCTCAAATAGTTCTTTTTATAACATTGTCTTTTGTCCCCCTTTTATTGACAGGTGGTAGGAGGAGTTCTTTGAAATGATTTCCAAAAAAGGACAGTTTTCTTTTACCTCATCCTTGTCACCCCAACTTGAGTTCTGTAGTCATGACCACCCAATGTTCTTGTTTACAGGCTTAAGAGTTCTGGCAATGTCGCTGAAAGTATGTCATACCCAGAATCCAACAGTGCGAGGCACCGTTCACCCAGCGCAGCTGATTCAGATGGGGCCTTGCTGAGTAGGATCGAACCTCCTCTTCTTGACATTTCTTCCCGAGTGCGTCAAAGATGCAAGTAGAAGGGAGAAAAATCCACAATATTAATCAGATCATAATGAGAGAAGAGTGATGATAATGACGATGCTAGTTCCAGAGTAAAGTAATCAACCCACACCAAGGCAGATTTTCCGAAACTAGCTTGCAACGGAAACACAGAACACCTCATACTTTTGAATGTCTTAACATCGCCACTAGAATATACCCATTTGTGAAGACCAAAAGAAGCTTCAAGTTGGTCATTTTAAATCATTGGAAGTCTCAGCAGCCCAATTTGTCTCTTATTTCAGAAGTAATTGGCATGGCTAATTGTGACTGAATGAAAATTATGATATGGAGGACTTTCATTTAGGAGGCTTGAGAACTAAGATAAACTCTGAAGGTCTTGCAGCTGATTCCCTCCGGGACCTGAGAGTTCAGGATCAGGGCATTAGCCTTTGCCAAAAGGGCGAAAAGACTCATTTTCCTCAGTTATTTTACTGCCTTGGCTGAGTGAGCAATTACCGCACCGTGGAACAAGCATTTTTCATGTCTAGAAAGTTGAAAACCAGAGTGCACAGGAAGACAGTACACTCAGAGGAGAATGGACACAGGCTCAGGTTAGTTAAGCAAATGCAGCAGATTAGCTTAGTTAAAGGAAGCCAGTTAAAATTAGCTTAGTTGAAGGAAGCAAGGTAAAGCCTTGCTCACAGTGTCCAGTCTCCTGAAAAATGGTTCCTATGTTTAAAAAGAGAAAAGAACCAGCAAGACACTTGTACAAGGCAACAACAAAAGTTGGCTGCAACCTCCCCTTGGTCTGGTTTCATGTGGGGCATCAAGCAAGGGGGCTCATGCATTTAATCTGCGCACTGGGCGGGTGCAACACAGCTGCCACCGAGGCATCATGCAAAACTGGAGACCTAGGAGTCCCCAGGAGCCCTCACTCCCCTGCCCACTCTCTCGGGGCCAGCTGGATGCCCTTCCGGCCCTACGTACCAAAAGGATTACAGTATATTCCTCCTCCCCACTAGGTAATTCAAACTGAAAATAATAGCAAAGCTCAAAATAGGTATGAAGGCATCCTGTAAAGTTCTTAGATTTTCCCCAAAACGACCACTTTGATGCTTCTCTTTTGAGATGTCGAATATAAAAGTCTTTAAAGAAAATCTCCTTCTTCTTTTTGAAAGTTTTTATTAAAACATCTTCATTAATGGCCCAAGCACATGGTTCACTGACCTAGCAGGTAACCCACTGCAGCAAACACTATTACGACAGTGCTACTTCCTTTTCTTTCCTACCCCTCACAACCCCCAACCCTCTTTTGAGTCAATATTCTTGAAAGGAGGCATTGCTGATGCTGCCTCAGAAATAGAGTGGAAACCAAAGGGACGTCTCCCATAATGCATCAGTCACTAAGTGCTTCAGAGTGCAGGGTGTGTGTCTTCTACCCATGCTCATAGCCCGTGAAGGTTGATATACAATGAACTACACTTCCAGTGAGTCAGGTGGGGAAAAACAAGGACTGCTTGACCTTGTAAAATAACCCTGGACTACTACTAGTTAGCTATGCACTACTGGAACCAAAGAGAAATGTTAAACTATTGTGACAATTAAAATGAATGTACAGGAGACATGAAGCCAGCTAGCACTATGCATGTTAATGACTGTATTGCCCACATCTAAATTCCTTTCTTTAAATGCAGGGAACACCAGGTAAACAGTCATGTCCAAGGTCGTAACTGCAATCCAGTTCATTTTTAAATGGAGATATGAAACCCCATTTCAGCCTGGCATACAGGCAACTCCAGTGTCCACAAGTTTGTGCTCCTTCTGACAGTCAGTTTTGGAAGCTCAGACTGCATTTTAATAAAATAAATAGAAACCATGTTCGACAGGGTGACTGGGTTCCGAGGCTTAACCAAGAGGCCGAACTATGCTTTAGAACCATGTATTTCGAAGACAATGGAATCTGAATGCTAACGGGGATTCCAGGACCGTATTTCCTTCCCACATGAGAACAAGGGGGACACTTGTAAGGCAGACTCACTGTGAGGGTCCCTCACATATAAACTGCGGCCACTGTGGGTTGCTATATGTTGACAGCTGCCTGCCCTGAATTGTCTATATGAACAAAATCTTTTTGTTCAATTGTAACATGAAAGCACAACTACTACGGGTATGTGCTCACTGTCTGCCTTCCGCACTGTTTCATCTGAATACTCTCTGCTCGCTAGGGTAGTGACGGCAATTCACTTCCTCATCATAACCTGTAAGGTAGTTCTGCATCATTATAAAATAACATCATAACCAATAAACCTTGCATTGACCCAGTTTCCATTAACCTTTACTACTTCTGGAAAACCTGTACTTTCTTCCGTAATATATATTATACACACATACATCTATACAAAATTAAAACAAATCTTTTCAGGTAACAATAACAATCTCAGACTGTAAAGCCTTTAGATCTTTCAAAGGTATATTTACCCACCACTATCACTTTCTTATTTCTCCACAGTGAGTCCTTGCCTGCCACCAGTAATGCCTCACACAACTCTTTCTAGGCCACCTTAGACTGAGTTCCCTCCCTGGGACACTGAGTCAGGGGGCTGAACTGGGTCTTTCTGGCCAACCTGGCCCCACCACCACCTGCTAGATCCGAGTGACAAAGTGCCTGACTCAGGAGTGGCAGGCACTAGTGGAATTCTGCACTGGGGTATGGCCATGGAGTTCCAATAAGCAGCAGTCTGGTTATCCTCCTCGTGGAAAGACTAGGTAACACTGATCCAATTTCCTAACTCTGTAAAATCCAAAAGGAAAAGAAAAAGATATTGACTCTTTCCAGAAAATATTCTGACCCATATTAAGTTCCTTTGAAATGTCATCCAACTTGACATTCCAACAATTCAGTTAACTTTCCTTGTGAGAACCCAGATAAGGGCCTTTACATCTTCATGATGTGAGTGCCTACCTACTCTTTTCTGTTGTGTGGCCAGCGAATGGAACACGGGCCAAACAGAACTGCCCACAAAGTCAGGCTCAGTGAGAACTGTAGCCCAAGAAACTTCTCACGGAGGAGAAACCACACATGGTAAGGACACTCTTATTGCATTAACTCTTCCAATGTCAAGAGCAGCTCTGCCAGGCCAGTGTGGCCACCACAGTCATGAACCCCATGGGGAGAGCAAGCAGTGGGAGCGGGGACAGGGTGCTGGGGTTCCACAGACTGAGATGCTACAATATAGTTGGGAGAGCGTAATACTCATCCTAAAATCCCGTGGTTTGAATTGCCCACAAACTACGTCACAGCTGCCTTCACGTTATTTTCCTGCCGTCACCTAGAATTTCCCTTTCCTATCCCCATGAACTAGGATGATGTGCCTATGCTCTATGTGCACGGGAACAACCAGATCACTCACGTCAACTTCCCTGTATTCAAATTTAGAGAATGTCAGATAAAAAGCCACATCCAAGGTCATGATATTCTGTTCACTTTAAATCAAAGTATGAAATTCTCTTCTCATGTTTTGGTCCCCTTTTCTCAGCTTTAGAGAAGATGCTACTAAAATGGCCCTCCATCTATGTGATTTTCTCCAAAGTCTAGTACAAGTGACATCTCTAATGATCTAATCATATAGGTTATTATTCCATATAAGAGAGAGGCTATGTGTCCCTACGAGTCCCCCAGGACAGAGGGTTGCAACCCTCTGCACCACAGCTCTAGTCTGGGTGTGTCGGTGACGGACAGGAAAAGAGCACGAGGTGAAGGTGATAAATGCAGATATGGGGGCGTGTTGGACAATGTGGTGCATGAAGAGCCTATGTTCATTTTTCACAGGTTTTCTCAGAGAAAAATTCTGAAACCCTAAGGCTGGGAATCCACAGACTAAATCATCCCTTAGAAATGTCACACTTTTGGAGTATGAAATTAACTCAAGTTACTAAGGTACACCTACCACATTACCCAACACATCAGAATATGTTAAATAAAATAACCTACCAAATAAAGCATTGTTTTCCCTGTAGGATTCCCTCAGGAATTCTACAGCCTTGCTTGTGGGAGTCTTGCTCGCATTAAGCAAAGACTCTACTATTCTTCTAAGAAGTAACCTAAAGTTATGTTATTTTTTATCACAATAATCTGGACAAACCATCATTATCACCTTATACAGCCAAGGTACATTCATTCACACATGCTTGCACACTCACATACACTCTAGCTTTTTACCACCCATTTCACAGGAAATATTTTTCCAGAGGAAAAACTATCAAGAATGGCAGACAGTGTCAGGGTGGAAGCATAGCCGTACTTCTCATTTCTACTCAGACAGGTCAGGGGTGGTAGGACACCGCCTCCACATGTACAGTGCTCACAGTGTCACACCTGAGGAAGAATCAACACTCCCCACCACCCACCCACCACCCCCGGCCCCGAGTGGTTCGCCATCGGCCTTTAACCTGAAAGTTTATGTGCCCTCAAACCCTTCAGGTTTCTTTGTTAACATCTCTTCTAGTCGTAAAAACCTGATGGCATGAGGGATTTCCAACAAAGGTATTTAGAGCAATCTTCAAAACTATTTTTGAACTTTTGGTTCCGAAGGGAACTCTTCTGTATTCACACTGAGCTCAATGAAAAACTCAAAGGCTTGCCGTTCCACTAGCAAATATACTTCCAAAGCATGTCTAAACTAATCATCTCCCCAACTGCCCAAGTGGTGAGAAAACCTAAACTTCACCATTTGTCACCCAAAGTCCTCTATTGCAAAGTTGAAGTAGTTCTTCAATGCTGAACATAAAGCACGTAGCTCCTACTAAAGTTGAAAGCAAATTCAGAGCCTCGTTGTAGCAACCGATAGCACAAAAAGCAGCAGTTTCTCCACATTTAAACTCCTAAAGTTATTTCACTTCTTCATTTTCTTTCAGGGCATAAACATTTTTACTTCACACTGTTCTGGCCCCTTCTGCAATGGTTTTCTTTATTAGGGTCACGGGGCGTGGGAAGGGGCACTGACCTAGCCCTCCAGTACGCGCCTACACAACATTCCCACGCCTGGCTGAGGGTCCCTCTCCCCACCCACCCTTTTTCTGTTCATCCGATGGCTGAGACATCTCTTTCCGATATAAACAATCTGGACAGGGCCTAATCCACTTATATACACAGCGATAAAAGGCTTTTCCAGTTTTCCCCGAAGAAACATGCAAGTCAAGCTGTGAGCTAGGCCAGGCCGCTGTTTTGAGGTCCTGCTACAGAAGAGCGGTCTCATCTCCAAATGCTGAGACGGGGAATTTGGTGATGCCTGTGGCTGGGTAACAGGGGTACACAAAGACGCACAGCAGCGTGTTTTCCAGGCCTTTGAAACCGAGCTTTCCCGGTGCCTGAGCACAAGCCAAATTTATCTTCCATGAAGCATATTTATGGAAGAGTTCAAGGGGGCATTATAAAATAGCAGATCGTGGAGAAGCTGGAATGCACAGTGACCTGTTTACAGTAGGGAGACACTACGAACATTTTTGCTTGAACTAGGCCAGTCCGAATAAAAATATGTTATTTTATTATGTGCCACATGAATGATTCAATATCTGGGCAATGTCTTATTAATATAATGATGAGAAATTCAAACATGAGTTGCCCATTTGGAGTGTGCTTTTGAAAAAACACGGATGCCAAAACTACTGTTCCATCAAACAAGTTCAAGTTTATAAATATCTCTGTGGAAAAGAGGTACTATTTGATAATAGCTCTCAAGTTGAAATCACTCAAAGACTTGTAGGCTTGAATTTATTTAAATCATCTTTTGGGTTGGTTTTTTTTCCCATAATCATTTTCTAATAATAACGTTTTAGCTGGTTTAAATATACTGCATTCAGAATTCCAAGTACAAAATGAACTAAACTTCCTAATTAAGGCAATTGTTCAGGTCAGAAGCTTCCTCTACTGAGTAACCAGATGAAGGCAAAGTGAGTTTTGAATTTGGGTAACAGTCTTATTTCCCATTTAAATTTGTTTCTATAGAGCTGGTTGAAATTTAATTTATCAAAGGAATATTTGGCACAGAAGGTCTTATGTACAAATCGTAAGTCACTGCAGCATGAAAAGCTAAAAAAAAGAAAAAGCAATTGCCCAGTGAATCTGCAGTATGGAAACATCCAAACTGAATAAATTAGGTTTGAAAATTTTAATCATACTTGAGGGTTATTTGTGATTATCTAGCATGTCTGTTGAAACGAACTTAGTTCAGGGATCAATGTACAATCTAAACTAAGGGGTACTATGAAAACACCCCAGGCCCACCAGTCATGTCGATATTAGCAGTTAAATTAGAAACTATTAAGTATGACAAACCCACAGAGTTTAAATTCCACCGTGAAGCTAATTCAGTTGGTTAGGGAATTAATGAAAATATGTCTGAAAGTCTGTTTTATAAAATAGTGAAGCTTTTCAAATCATAAAGCTACATATGTTACATGTAAAAAATAATGCACAAATGGTTACTTAGGCTGTGAAAATTTCAAAATGCCAATGGACTATAAACCAGTTTTAAACAGATACAAGAGGTTTCTATCCACCATTTCCAACTACATAGTTTCCTTGATTATCCGTGTACAAGTAAACGTATCTCAGAATGTCGCTCCAAAAGGCTGGGATGTCTTCTGCTAAAGCACTTCCACTTCGCTCTCCTTAACCCAGTGCATGGGGACTCCTTCTACATCTTATGTTTCCCACTTGCCAGAAGATGGCATTTGAGGTGTCAAGTTTCTTCTTTTCTGACTTGTTTGTGAATGAAGAAAATATTTACTTTAATCAGTCTCGCTGTTAAAACACGTAGCAGGAACTCAAAACGTGGTTATGTAAGCAGAAAAGAGAAGTGCCAGAGCCACCGAGAAGAAGGCATGCGGCGTTGCTTACTTAAATCCCCATCCTGTGCCCCCAAGGACAATAGCTGCTACCAGGATGGCACCAGCGATGGAGCCTATTATGAGATTGGTGGCACTAGGACCTGTGACAAAGGATCATGGGAAGAAAGTCATATGAGCCAACCACTTTCATGACCACAAGGGAAAGGCAGTTGAGCGGTTTCAGGAGGTCAACCCCCTGCATGAAAGATTGCTGAACACACAAATCACCTTTATTTACTCAGCTTCATTTCACTTTCGATGCTATGGAGAGCTACCGCTTGGATGCCAATGCCTGTCGACCAAAGCTTCTGCACCATTGACAATTAAATTCCCTTAAAGTTGCCCTTCACAGAATGTGAAGCAAATATGCCCCAGTCGCTGTCATTGCACGTCTTTCTCCTCCTCCCCTTTCCCAATGTCATGAATCAAACCCGTAAAAGAGCGCATCAAGAACCCGACTGTGTTAGAATGAGCTCAACCTGCTGGCAAATGAGGGCATGAAAAGAAGGAAAAACATTCTACTGAAATGTTCTTTCAAGTAGCACATAGAGTCATCTGAATGCTAAATTTCTTATCCCCCACTGGGAGACAGTTAAAATTCAGAAGTCAGAAGGAGGTTACCAGTAAAGGTCTAACTCTGAAGCCTTGTTCTCAAAGATACACTTCTTCATGGCACAGACTAGAAGTAGTGTTTACACAGTAACATGGGGTTCCAAACGCAAGAAGAAGGAAGCATGAAACTCGGGTAATTTGAATGAAAAAAATTAAGAAAGTGAGTTTCTATCAACTGTTTGAGGAAAAGATGATATATATTCCAGTACACCCTCTCCACTTACATGGAAAACATCTTAGCTCACTGTGTTTAACTGTTAGCGACATTAACTTTAGTCAAAGAATTACTTTAAATAGCCCATGTTACAGGACGCTAATATGCAGGCACAGTGCCCCTTAACAGAAAAACACTTTCTTTCCTCACTTTATGTCCCTGCTTCCGAAATCACAAGGCCAATTTTGGTAGTTCCCCTAAAATCCTCGGGTTTGTGTATACATCCTTGCTGTGTAAAAAATTCTTTTTTCTGCTCACATCAGTGCCGTCGACTGTGTACATAAATGGATGCCACTTTCAGCAGCACTAAAACTGTGTGCGGCATTATGCTTTTACTCAGAGTCCACCCAGTGCTTGTGGGCATGATGGTTACAATGGGAGTCTCAGGGATGCGGTCCCTTCAGGCTCCCAAGTTTGAACACATCATAACACTAACCACTGAGGTCCTACAGAACATGTCTCAGTGGCCTTTAGAGATACCAGTGATAATAAACAATAACGAGAGCAGTAAAAGTAGGTTAACTACTATGCACTACATCCTTACTAAGTGGGTGCACTTCTAAGGACTTGACATTATCTCATTTGATCTCACAATACCAGAAGAGATAGGGACTATGCCTCTCCCCGTTTCATAGAAGGAAAAATAGAGGCTCTAGAAGTCAATGCATGACAGAGGGAAGATCTGAACACAGATCTGTATGACTCTGAAGCTTACAGTATATCTCAAGGGTCAGCAAATTACACCCCACAGGCCAGCTGTGGCCCTGCTGTTTTTTCAGAGACTCTACTGGAACAGAGCCACACTCACTCACGTGGCTTATGACTGTGTTTATGCTAAGACAGCAGAGCTGCACGGTTGTGAGAGACATCCTGTCACCTGCAAAGCCAAGACTATTCACCATCAGGCCTTTCAGAGAAAACTTGCTCACCCCTGCGCTAATGAAACATTATTCCATTTTCCTCTGCAAAGTTTAATAGGGGATCGCATTTTAAAACAAACATTTAAAACTATTTATATTATCATGTTTTAGACATGATTTGCACGTTACTAGCTCAGAAAACAGGCTGGAATTACAATCAATACATAACTCATGAGAAACGATTCCTGATTTATAATAATAAACTCGGGAGTAGAAATAAAGCAACACAAAACAAAACCCCTGTCCGTGGAATCCTTAGTGACTAAATGAACATCACGCTACCGGTTAAATTAGTAAGTGTTAAAACCACACTGCACTGTGTGGATTTCATTTTTGTTTTACACTGTATTTATTTTTTTAGCAATTATGGCAAAACTTAGAATTTGAAGGGAAAAAAATCAGTAAACTAATATTTAAAACAGTGTATAAACCAAGAATAATATCTATTTTTAGAAGAAATTTACACACTTACACAGACTTACCTGTCACAACCAGGAATAGTCACAAACCAACAACACTGGAAGGGGTGGGAGACGAGGACTACGCTTTACAACAAAGGTCCAGCTCTAAGACTCAAAGGGAGAATTAGTAAAATTCATCCCTTCCGTTGGTAAAGTCAAGAAATTACATACAAATGGAACTGGAAATGATTTTTTAAAAAATTACCTTTCTTTCAAGGAAGTATTGCACATAAATGTATGTGGAGGATTTTCCCTGGAAGAGGAATGTTACTTCTGTATATAATCCAGTCAACAGACCCAAGGTGAAATTTTATAGGATGAAGTTTGTTTTCTCTACATATTTTACTTCATATATACTTTATTTTTTAACAGGTATAGAGACACAGAATCTCTTTTCCAGTATTTCTAGCTTCCCTGGGGTTAACTAGCTTCTCAGTCTACACTGATGGGATGTGACTTAGCAAATCCAGGTCTAGTCAAAGCCCTTCCTCGATCCAGGAGAGGTTTGGGTAGACAACACAACACAGAACCCACAGACTTGCTCCCTCATAATGCTATTTCGGTCCCTGGGTCTCCCAGAACCAGCACAGCAGGAGAGCATCTGTGTGCTACAGTTAGCGGCACTAAGGAGGACTATGTGTGATGCTCTCAACATGCCCGTGGTCTGGGCTGGCTGACAGGAAGATATCTGGTGATTCCTTGAGAGACTAGTAATTTTGTCCCTGGGCCGCTGTGAAGTGCTATCACCAGGGACACTCCATCACAGTGAGTAGGAAAGATGGCATGAGAAGGACTATTTTTCTTTCTTGTAAATGCTCTCCCTGAAATTAGACATAATTGCGATCATCTGTTATTCTACAGAGCAGCAATCTCACGAAAGTGCTACCCCCCCGGGGAACTGACAGCTCCTCAGAGGATACAGCTCAAGGACCGAGCAACTGCAGTAAAGGCACCAGGAGAGCTGTACTTCCGTGAGGCCTCGACGGGCACGTGGCGTGCAGGCCACTTATTTAGACACTGGCTACTTGCAAGACAAACCCACCAGGTAGTCAGCAACTTTAGGTTTTGCTGGTCTGAATTAAGTATCTTTTCACTCTTAATGCTGCCTACTCCCAAATATATATGTAAACTTCAAATTTGAATTATTAACCTTTTTAATAGTAAAAACAAGCAATATCCTGAAAATCTTCTTTTCAAAAGCAAATTAAGAGGAAGACTCCTATATCACTCTCAATGGAGAAAATATTAGAGGCTATCATACAGATCATCTTCAAAAAGAACTACAATTGTTGATAATTCTTCATTGTATATGTGAACCTACTGACTGGTGATGATTAAATTTGTTATAAGAATCCTAATAAAACACTCATACAAAAGTATTTTTGCCAATAAATAGTAAAAAGAAAAAAGTCTGTATTTTAAAGTGACTTTTACAAGTGGAGGAGCAACAGAAGCTTCTGGACCCTCGCCTCGATCGGGAAGACATCCTAAGCACCCCGATATTATTTTATGCCCCACATTGTTCCAGACAGGAGAAGGTTCTCCACTGCACGAGGAAACAGCACGACACAAACACATCCAAGTCACACCACAAGTGGCACGACCACGGGAAACACATCGACGAGACAACACAGGGGTCGGCTCGCACACCAGGAGCCAAACGGAAACACTCTGAAACTCATAAAGATGCTTACTCTATTCCCCACCCTGTGCCTCCAAAAATCACCCCCAGGGCCAGAATGGTGCCGGCCACAGCACCTATGAGCCTGCTTGTGGCCATGTTCACTGTGTGGAGGGAGAAACGAAGATTTTTTTTTAACAAAGGAAATTAATTACACACTAATTTCACTCACATACTGCATAACTTCTTCAGGAAATGCTTGGAGGGTCAGTTATATATTAAAATCTTTGCTCGATGACTTGACATTAAACTGCATACACACTGAAAATATTCAAGGATAATTTTGAATTTACCTTCACACACCAAAAACCCTAATTAAAAACATAATCTCTTGCACTTTTGGACACATAAATAATCCAACTGGAGTTATAGTTCCTACAAGGAATGAAGTGAAAATAAAATGTAGTTTAAACTGTGTAACAACAAATCTATAGTTTAGTTACAAAAGTTATAAGCCGTTAGTACATTTTTAAAGAAATTCTTGAACTATAAAATACATCTAAGAAGCTGCATCTTTTGAAAATCCAGAACTTATTCAATTCTGTGAAAATCCTTACAAATTTAAAAAAGAGTGTCTTTAAAATTAAATGAATTGTTCACTGGGAAACTATTTTACCTGGAAAAGGATATTTCCAATAACCCTGCAATGTTTGTGTTTCTGCCACAGCATCTGACATTTCGGTTTTTGTTTATAGTCTTCAGCGCGTAGACTTTACCCTGAGAAAAGTAAGGGTCTCTGGGAAGCTGTATTCATTGCTTCAGACCAGTGAGTGGTAGGTTACCAAGGAAACAGTACCTGTGCACCATGGTTTCTGCGTACCGCTTTTGGTGCAACATGGGACTGGAATGAGCCCGGGTCTCCAAGGCAAGATGCACAGGCAAGATGAAGTTTAGGGTTGAAGTAGGAAGGCAGAATATTTATGGTTAAGTGTGTCTGTGTATCCGTACGTGTGCATGCGAACGTGTGGACATATAAGCACTCTGTCCCACATACCCAGTGAATCGAAGGTACTGGCTTCCCATCCCTTTCCCAACGAAAGTGGAAATCAGCTCTCACAAGGCTGCAGTCACACAGACTGAGCCATGAGACACAGTGAAACAAAACACAGAGCCACAACTGGAAGCTGCAGTTTCTTAAGGCTTAATATGGGGATCATTAACCTTTTTAGCTAAATATTCTCCCAAAGGAGAGTGAACCTTAGATCTCTGACCCAGGTGAGCAACTGTACAATTACTTTATTTTACTGCAGGGCAAATCATAGGAGTGAGATTCTAGTTTCATTATTAACTAAGCACAGCCTGAGTTGTTCCTAAAAACAAAGAAAGATGGACACACAACAGAAAACAGAGAAAGGCTCCTGGGAGTGCTGAAGGGAAAGGAAAAAAGAGCAACATAGAAGGTGGTGGTAATGTTTTCCAAATATGACAAGACATGATAACACTAAACCTAGACGATAGCTCAGATTTCCGAACTGTAGAGGCAAATACTGGGATGAAAGCTATGCTAGATATAATGCCTCATAGTTTTAAGACCTTAAAAAATCCTTGCTTTCACAATATGGAATTAACTGGGATATATCATCTTAAATATATATTTTTTTGCCTAAGTTCTAGGCATTGGCTCTCAGAGCCAAAGTACACAAGAGTCCTAGTACCTCTTCAATTTTTATGCAAGCCACATACACTACATTATAGGAAATACATACTCTGCTGTAAAATGTGATGCTGAATGAACATGTGTTAATATGTTAAAAATTATAGTGACTGTATGAATGATGAATAAAAACTATTTAACAAGGCTTTTGTATTTGCTGAGGATGTAATGTATTACTGCAGAATCAACAGGATTAGGCAATCTGCAGTGTAGACGCTGGAAACACAACCAGAAGGAGCAAGGCATGTCTACAGATGCTTCAAATATGTATTCAAGAAAAACAGATACAGTCCGTAATCTCTGCTGACGAAAATAATTATCTCCAAATTCTTAACTGATACGTAGGTACTCTGAACAGCAAAGCAAGATAAAAGTGGGAAGATAGCTTTTTCGGAAGTAACCTCTCTCATCCTTGTCCTTCCTCCCTCCAGTGACTTTAAATTCTGGCATACGGAAAACACTTGTAAAATCCATTTGATTCTTTATCAGGATACTCAGCAGGTTTATCTCTTTCAGTACATAGTTCCTCAATCTGTTTTCAGATGGACAGGAATTAACAGAGTGCCTCACGGATGGGTAGATTTGGACAGGGGCCATACTTGGAAACGGAGGTCTCAGCTGTTCTTCACGGCTACAAAGGATTTATCATTTCAGTCAAAAGAAATCCCTTGGACCTTTGGGGGCCTATGCTCTGGTTTTACTTCTGTGCTAACTCATTTTTTATATAACTGTATTTGTTCGCTCACTCACTCATTCATTATCTACTAAATGCCTTTTTCTTCCAGGAACTATGCTGGGCACGTGATGGGATATCTTTTTTTCTCTTTTCATTCCACCAAACCTCAAGATGAAATTCTTAAAAGATTCTAGCTAATAACACACTCATCATATCAGGAACTTAATTTTGCTCCCTAACTCTTTGGCATGCTTATCTTTCATTGTAACTTGATTTAATTTAATTATGGAAATTATTTATTACCTGGCAGCATGTTTTGATTTTTGTTTCCTTATTTATTTCTGTTGTTTGTTGGTACACTAGTATTACTTTTCGTCTTAGCCTCTGCTAACCAGTTCATATGTGCTAAAAGGTAGAATTTTTAAAAGTATATAACATCAAGAGTAGAACTATGACTTTTCTCCTTTTCTTAAGATTTCTACTTGATATGTAGAATTCTTCCACAACCATCATACTTAAGACGTTTTGAAATTGTGTTTCAGAAACTGAGTGGTTGGTTTTTTTCCCTTTTCTTTTCCTTCTGACTCTCAGAGAGTTTCTGAAACAGAGAGGCGCACTGTGTAATTACAATGAACCAAAAGGGGCTGTGGGGCCATGTCCCTCAGTATCCACACTTCAAAGACAGGAGGCCCCGAAGCCATCACTTGTACTCGATGAGCCAAAGTTCTTTCTGTGGGGATTATTTTTGCTAAAATTTAAGATTAGGATAAATACTAGATATCCTGTTTATGCTTTAGAGTATCCTATTGGCATGACAGATGTTTTATGTAGCTCCGTATTTCAACATGTCAGACACGCACTCAGATCTCCTCCTTCTTTTCCATGAAATGATAATTTTTAAGAAGTTCACTTGGGGATACATAGGGACAAATAGCTGAAGAAATGAAAAATACATGGTTTTTTATGAGAATATTAATTCAGTCAGTTGAGTGATCAATAAAAATGCCATGGCATTTTTCTGAACCCAAAGAAAAGAAACACACAGTTGTTGAAAAACTTTAAAGTCTTTACATTATTGATGAGGCTATTATCAGTGAGAAAGGTAACGGAGATATAAATATACATGAGCATGATCGCATCTGACGACCGTAACGTCTCATATCTAATCACCTGAACTACCCACCGCAGGTTTGTGCACTCACAAAGGGGCCATCTTTTAAAAAGATACATGCAAAAGGTAAACACTAACACTCCTCAAGGTGCTAAGACTTAGAAATTATTGCTTTCAAAATACTAAATGCTAAAAATAGAATACTCCCTTCAATAAGCAATGGATCAGTTAAACTTAATCATTACTTGGTTATTATTTCACCTTTTCTAACTTAATACATACTCAGCTTTAAATGAGGTGGTATGCAATTTCAGAAAAAGCCCTGGGCTCAAGATCAAGTAACCTATGTTTTATCCTTGGCTCTGTCCCTAACTATCTGCTAACCCTGTTGATTCAATTAGTTTCCGCATTTGTACAATGACGGGTTGGCACTAAATTGCCACTAAGGCCTTTCTGTCTGGTTTGATGACCATGGTCAGGATGAAACGGTCTCAGCAGAGCTTCCCAGAGACGTTCTATGTCCTTCCGAGCCAACGAAAACATTTGGTAGGGTCCAGTATCTTCTCTCCTCTCCCATAATGGTGATGTAAACCACCCAATGAGAAAAGTTCCACTTTCGTACTCCATAATAAGCACCACAATGCAAAGATGCCTACAAGTTGACAAAAATTATGGGTAACTGACATGACTTTCCCCACAGCAGCGGGGCAGGGTGGATCCTAGGTCCTTTAAACAAAGTTCAATGTATTCTACTCTTACAAAACAAACTACAATAATTTCTTCCGATGAGTTCAGTGAAAACAAGTTGGGAGAAGAGAGACCAGAAGAGTCTTTGTAGGTAAAATGAATGACAATGAGAAAAAAATAAAGCATATGTAATGGAAAATGGTTTTTTTTAATCCTTACATTGTTTTTGCTTTAAGATCCTATTTCTTGCTTTTTAATATTTTTGATTTGAGAAATGGGAACAAACAATTGAGCATGGTGTAAGCAGTGGACAAAAGCGGACAACTTCAGCTAGTGCGGTGGCTACAATGGCAGTACTTCCGTGGGTATTCTCAGTCCCCGCCCAGATGAAGAGGTGAGACTTTTAGTTCTTCCAGAAATTTGTGATTAAAATGAAGGAAATACCCAAGATATGCTGGTTCATTTCTGACATCCTCGACTCAATGGAACCAGAGTCACAGGATTCACCTTTACTTTTACTAGCTTGGTCTCAACCCGAAGGGCTGTAGTGGAGTATGATCTACCTTTTATGCTATGCTGTTCATGATAAAAAACAGAAAAGGCAATAGTTTCATTTTGCCTCTTGAATTTTTTCTCTATAACAAGGAAGTATAGTAAAAGTAAATAAAACTAAGTATTTTTTAACACCTTCTCATTGTATGTATACAGAAAAGCCTTCATCGAATGGACATGACAGGCCTGATTACCGTGGGTGCTGCTCACCATGTAAGGCAAGCACCTAGAGGGGCCCAGACATCGGGTTCAGAGAGGCCAGTGCCAGTCAAACCAGTTCCACCGTGAGAAAGAATACACAGCATTCAGCTATGGAGAAAACCTTAGCTCCTCACACAGCTGCTGAACCCACTGATTGAGAGGATTATTGGAGAACTTGTTCTCTAGCATGTGTCGTCAGTTTGGCTAAAATAAACTCTTATAAAAAATTTTTTAAAAAGAAAGTACTAATTGTTGAAATATCTTGAGTTTATTACCTGTTACACTTCCTCAAGGCAACCCTACAAATGGACAGTGCTAAACAGAAAATCAGCACACTGATATGCAGCATCTCCTTTCCTTTACACATTCCCAAAGGGCAGGGATGTAGTATTTATTGAGTGCCTACTGTGTGCTAAGGATGTGCTGTCTTTTGAATAGTAGATAGTCAATAAATATTTACTATCTGGATAGAAATAGAAATATATAGTTTCTCTTTCATCTTCTCTTAACCAGTATATCAAAAAGAAAATCATAAAATCTACAACAAAGTATTGTAGTTTTGATTTCTGTTATTCCAGGTTTTACTAGCATATTAACAGATTTTTCTACAGAAGCTAAAAAGATATAAATAAAGGTAAAGCTATTATTTAGTTGAACTACAATTGCTTGAATTTTCTGGAAATCTAATAATTTATAATAATAACTATTCTTCATGTATATTAATTAATGGCTTTTTTCAGTTGAACCAAGATTATTAGAGATCAAGAGGACTCTAACGATTTGAGAACCAATGGTTACATTACTCTTACTCCAATGGCTCCATTGTCTCATTAAGAATAGAAAAAAATACGACAGGAACAAAATATACCAGAATACTTACATTGACCACTCCTGAGTTGTGGAATAAAAGAGTGGTTTTTCTTTTCTTTTTCTTTTATTTTTTCACATTTTATTTGACTATCCAACATGGGGCATATATTGTTAATTCAACAGGAAACAACATTAACATTATCAAAATGAATTTTGATACCAAAGAGACAAAATTTAGATTTGAACGTGATTGATTTTTTTAATCTTTCCTGTATTTTCAAAATTTCTTCTAATAAATATGTGTTATTTGAATGATCAAAAAGGATATCTTTAAAGATAATGTAGAATTGCATCATATTACATAGGAAGAAGACAAAACAAACCACAAAAAAGACTGCTGTGAATATATCCTTCTCTAGAATGTAGCTGTTCACATTATGCCTCCAATTAAGTTTTCTAGGCCTGGGTAGGTGCAGGAATAAGGAACAGATAGAGCCAGGCCATTAATAAGCCTCTACCTAAGGAAAAAAGGCAGAGGCTAAGCCAACTGATCTCTGCTCATTTGTTCAGGTATCTGTATGCATTCCTGGAGGAAACAGCTTTTAGGTCTTTAAGAGAATCACAGACATGCTATGCAAAGAAAATTTGGAAAAATGAACCTCTGTATTTCCTGTCAGTCTAAATCCTCTGTAAATCTAACTTCTGATGGTAAAATCCTCGAATTTTTTGTTCTAGTTTTAAAGTAACAAAGGACTACACGTACACATGGAATTGGTTCCTTTTTAGTAATAGAAGAACAGAAACAGACCATGAGGGTGTGTGATTGTGATTCTTACAGAATTTTAATACCACAGGCACGTTAAGCAAATCTATGAAGTGTTTCAACACACCCACTATTATTGAACATTATGCACGTACCTGAATAGCCTAAATCTCTTCAGGAATTGAGGGCTTTAGACTTTCATATGCTTTTGAAATCGTATTTTCCCATATGAATAACACTGAACTTTGGAGAGTTTAAATAAGCTTTTATCCCAAACTAGGCAGATCAAAATGACACTATTTCTCTATGTGTTTTTCCTAACTGCAGGGAAAAAGCATGGCAATTATTTACAAGATACTGTCAGCAGTACTGAGAGAGAGAACCTGATAGATAATTTCACTGGGACACACCATTCATTCCAGTAACTCCTTGGTTTCTCAGGTCTGTGCAATGCAACTGATGACTTTTCTTGATCTTTGAAAACCACATGATGTATTGTGATGAGGGAGAATAATGACAAAGTGATTTACCCTATTCAGGATGACACAGACTATAATATAGCATTATGTTAACAGAGGAGAACAGGCCTGATCTTGGGCACCTGGGGCCTGGCCCCAGCCCTGCCTCAGGCTACCTGGATGAGCACAGCACATCACCTGACCTCAGGGCGTGGGGGCTCTCATCTGCAGAATGAGGGTGGTGTAGTTAGCTGGTCACTGAGACTCCTTTCAACTTTAAAATTCTAATTTCTCTCCTTTTAATGGTTGATTAAAACAAGTTCCAGATCTTTCATGTTTTCTTTGAAGAATTTGAGTCTCATGAAACATTCCAACTGCTTCTTAAATCAAAAGTGTCTTTAACACAGAGCATAAAAGACGACAACCTCCATGTTCACTTTTCAAGTATTGAGGAATGTCATCCACAAAGATTCAGCTATGAGAAAACTGACATAGCTTAGACAAACTATGAAATGATTAACATCTGTGGTTATGAAAAAAGAATGAAGTTTGAAGGAAAGAAAGGAAAGTGGAAGAAAGGAAATTGTATATTTACTTCTTCCTAATCTCAGTTCTAGAATAAGGGATAATTCAAATATTTTTTCAATACTAGAATCCTTAATTCTGCAGTAACATGAACTATACATTTCAATGGCTAAAGAGATATTCTTATGTACCTCCTTCCAAATCTATTAAGTTGTTCTACTGGCACCAACAGAAGAGTACCAATGAATTTAGCATGCTGGGAAATGAAACTGAAATCACACAAACCCTTGGGTCCTTCATCCTTGGAGGGGTGAAGGTTCCTGACTGGATCTCGGATACTGCAGTCTGTTCCTGCCCAGGTGAAATCACAGATGCATGTGGCTTCGTTACTACACACCTGTAAAGAAGAAAGACCAGAGATGGAACTTTTTCCTGTCCTTGACAGAATACTGATGATAAACATGAAAGAGACATGGGACCAGGCAGACCCTTCAGAAACCATTTGGAATTTTTTAAAGTCTGCCACAGTGTTAGATATCAGACAAGGAGAAAGCATGTATGGGTCAGATAGTTGAATGGTGGTTTTCCAGTTAATTAACAACAACAAAAGATGAAAAGGAGGACATTTTATGTTAAATGTTAATCGTTCACATTGATATTATCTAAGTACGTTTATGTCTGACAATGCATTGATAGTTTTTTCGTAAGTAGTTGTTAGAAACATATTTTAGAAACTATATTCTAGAAACATATATGCTTAATTCAAGGAATTAATAGAGACTGGTCTCAAGAAGCACTGCCAGAGATAAAAACCAGGAGACATAAATCACCAATGCATTGCATTACCTCACCACATTGGACACCAAATTTCATTAGGTGGCCCTGTCCAGCCAAACAAGCACCCCTCCCACCTTCCCTGCCCGCCCAGAGTAGCTCTTCTCTCAGCTGGCCAGGCTAAGGCCCTCCTAAAGTGGTCTTTGTGTCCTCTCTCATCCTCTGGGGACCAAGCAGCAGCTGGAAGGGTCTTAAAATTTAGATGACACATACAACCATCTGTAAACTACAGACAGAGGAGGTTAAACCCTTATCTGCTGGGGAAAACATTCAGAAACAGGCTATCAGAGCTGACATAATCAACCTTAAGCCTATTGGTATAAGAAGTGTTTTAATCTGAAATGTTATAATACTGTGATTATGATTAACGAGATCAAATGTGACCTTTTTTTTTTTAACAAGATGAAAAAGTGGGAAGTATAGTTGAGAATCAAGGGCCCTTTTAATGTATTAAGTTTTATAATGCTTACAAAGCAATGGCTGAGTAATGAAAGGTTCTGCCTGCTGCTTTTATTTTAATGCAGCAAGTATTGCGAATTTACTATGTGCCAGGTACCTATGCTAAGTGATTTATGCACAGCACTTCATTTATCCTCCCACTAGCACCCTGATGAATGAGAGCGCTTAAGTGACTTGCCCAAGGTCATTGGGATAGCAAGAAGCAGAGCCAGGATTCAAACTCCAGATTCTTTCTAGCCCTCAATCCATGCTCTTGATCACTAGGCTAGACAGCTTCCCTTGTGACCCTATGATCCAACCAAACCTGAAACAATAGTTGTTGGGCATATGCTTTTTAGGTCTTTCTACCTTGTTTATCCTACAGCACCTGCTTAGCTCTCTATATTTTGGGTCCTTTTTACCTTCATCCCAGCATCTTCCTTTTCTGTTAAAGCTCTCAGTTTCTTCATGTTTCTTTTATCCATTTCTGAGGTCTGAATAAATTCTGAAATATCTTTCTTTCAGAAAGATATTATTTTGAAGACTAATTATTTGAAGACAAGTTCAAATAATTATTAAGATTCGTTTTTAGATATTAAGCCTAGGTTTGCCAGGTGTGTCTGCCCAAACACTTTGTCTGTAAAATTAAGGATGCGCGCCGGTAGAGGGAGCACATCTCTTTGACCGGCAATGATACAAACGTAACCGTAGGACTTTAAAAACGTGAATTATATCAGCGAGCCAACCTTCAGTGTGGTGTGACCTTGCACACATAGATACCCAGCATGCATGCTGAGAAGCTAAAAGGGAATCACTGAGAGGGTTCAACTTCTTTCAAATAGTATAAGTAATCACGTTGGGTTTTCACAGTTCCTTTAAAAATTATATCAATTTTCTTCCAGCTCCTTAGATGTCAAGCTGTATCTACAGAGTGTGGTGAATACAAATAGCCAGTGACAAAAGACAGCATAAAAATACAGCATGTCAATACATATGTGTGTTATTGTCAGCAGATAAGGGTCCTAAGAAAAGAAAATCATAGTCAACGCACAGACACTGGCAACAGCCACAGAAGGAGAGTTGCTGAACTGGAAGTCCTGGCGCCGTGAACTCTGAGGACGCCAGATAATAAAGGTCTGAACTGGAACACTGATGCCTACTTACCCCATGGCCTGAACAGACTTTACCCTTGGAATCCAGTGGGCAGCTGCTCATATTTAGGGCCTGAATCTGTAGGCACTTCCGATCTAAACACATCATAGATGGGCCACAAGGCGTTCCATCTTCCACATAGCCCACATCAGTATCATCATCTAAAACCACGTGAGCACCACTAAAAGGAGAAAGATATTCAGTCATTAGCACTATACTTATGAACACAATGTCAACACAAATGAGCCTTGTTGCTGGGTCACTGAAGAGGCTGCCATTGGACATGGACTTCTAGCATTTCTCTACTTTTCTTTTTCCCCTTTCCCCACCGCCTCTTAATAAAAGGCCATGATAAAAGAAACTACCTGTCTTTATCATTATTACAGCACCTGTCTTCAGGAAAAAATGTCATTTGTACCAAGTGTATTCTAATTCTTCACTTGCAAGACCAACATTAAGATGATAAAAGAATCAATCTTATCATTAGCTCTCCAAGGCTTTCTGATGTGTCATGGTACAAAAAGGCAGATGTTGAGCAAAGACAGCAAAAAAAAAATATTTTGAAAATGATCATTAGATGATTGGATTATTCATGATTGAAAAAATAAAGTGGTTCCTCTTTACTGATATTTACTCCTAAAATGTCAAAGTTCGAAACAACTTAAATTTGAATAATAGTCAATATACTACAACTACTGACAGAGTGTACCTTGCTGACTAGTTTACAAATATACCAGTTCAGACTACAACCATATGATTTAATAAGGCCAGTATATCTAAAAACATGGGGAAACCTACATATTCACAGGAAGCTTACGTGCCTCAAACTACACTCGCAGACAACAGACTTTTCCAGGAAGGATTTCCCTGTCAAAGACCCTGTGAGAACTGCCTTCAGGGCCATTTGAAACACAGAAAATCAGCAATCATTTGACCAAGACAGCATTATCCAGTCTGGTTGGCCAGTCCATTCACTAAATTTTGGTCAAAATTACTTTTGGATGGTTCCAGATCTTACATTTACTCCCATAAGATGAAGGCTTGCTACTCTGAGGATACTAGGGATGAAAGTTTGCAGATGCTGAAGGCAATTCTGTAGGGGAAATCCCAAAAGTGTTTTGAACAACAGTACCATTTAAGTGAAAGCACAGCGTCTTAGCATTAGGGCTACTGGAATATAATATGACTCCCTGGCTTAAAAAATAAGCCTCATATTTCTGTGCCTTGTACTCATAGGTAATTGGATATCAAATGTTTGCCTACAGCTACAAATAATATTTTAATAAATATTTTCTATATGTGATGAAGTATTTATTAAGCTACCTTCTAAACCAGACACATCTACACAAAGTAAAGCTTAAACTCTTTTTTTGGTAATGAATAAAACACAGTGTTCAAACAATGACACATTCCAATGCCTAAAGCTTTGATCGTGGGTCTAAGCAGATACTATAATTCTACTCTTAAGATTATAATTACAAAGAATGTCTCACTACTAATAACTGGCACAATTTTTGAACAAATGTAATTTGCAAATTTAGACATGACTTTGTCTTATAAATGACTCTTAGCCTGAAAGGTGATGGTAAAACCTCAGTCAACATTCCCCTCCTGAGAAGCAGGAAATTTTTCCTTGATTTTTCTAACTTTGTAATTCTCATGATTCACTAGGTTTTCCAGTATTTAATGTTACCTGCAGTCAATTACCCGGCCTTGATGATAGAAGGAAGTTGGGATGATCTCTCCCTGAAGTTGGCCAATACGTGGAGCTCGCGTAAGGTTGGTGCAGAGTAAAAATCCACAGAACACATCACTAAACATGTTTTTTAAAAAAAGAGTAAGACAGGAGGAATTATGCTTAAAAAATCAAAACTATTCAGTCCATATATATTCAAAATATGAAAACATTTTCTTTCCTTCCAAAAACATTGGTTCAGATATTGCTGGTTGGCTATGACTCCCCTGTTGCCTGGCTGACAAGATCACACTTTTGTTTGCAGGTAGCAGAGTGTCCAGCCCTGAAAGATGGCCGCGACTGGTGCCTAAGCTAGTCAAGCGCTTCCACTCCCTGTATCTCCTTTTGTAGCTGTCCTTCCTTCTTATCCATATAGAGCTAAAAGTGGCTTGTGGGTGTTAAGAAGCGAGAAGAAGCTGGCTAAGAAGTTGCTTGGGAGAATTTTGCTTTCTGGATAGAAGGTCAGAGCTTGACAGAAAGATCTTTGGTTGCTACCTTGGCTTCCTGACTTTGAATGTGAATTCTTCACATCTAACTTGTAATCGTTAAGTTCACGAGCATAAAGTACAAACTCAATACGCAACAAATTACAGAGTGGAGGGGCAGAAATTACTTGGGTGCTAAGAGAGGAAAGAAGGGGAGGAGCCTAGTTAAAGAATAAGTATGAATGACCCATGGGTATGGACAATAGAGTGCGGACTGACTATGGGAGCTGGGGCAGGGGGTGGGGGGGAAGCAACAGGGGAAAAAATGGGACAACTGTAATGGAACAACAACAAAAAACATAGTAAAAAAATGTCCTTAAAAATGTTTAATGTACTAAAATTTCCACAAAAAGACAAAAAGGGAAAGTAGAAGAAATCACCTGGGTACTTAGTGACATTATTCAATGACTCATCCAGCACAAGGGCTCCTACCTCCAGCCCATTTAAGCAAACAATGAATCTCTTTTAAAAAATGGGCAAAGAATTGAAGTGGCACATCACACACACAAAAGGAAATCCACTGTCCAAAAAAGGCATGAAAATGTACTAAATTCCAACTGTAATCAGGGAAATGCAAATTAAAACCATAATAACATAGCAGTTCACACCCACCAGAATAGATAAAAGTAAAAAGTCAGGTAATACCAAGCACTGGTGAGAACGCAGCCCAAAATTCTCATATACATATTATTGCTGGTAGGGTTTACTATAGTACAACCATTTTAAAAAGAAAACAGTATGACATCACTTTGGTGGCACTGAAAACATACATCCCTATTTTACGTACAATGACAGTAATTTTTCTTGTAGGCACAGGCCTTAGAAAACTGTGTCCAAATGTGCGCTAAGCTGCATGTAAAGAATGCTCGCAGCAGCATGGTATTTCCTAATACCCAAAACACAGAAACGACCGAAATGTCCACCAACACAGAACGGAGAGATAAACTGTGGTGCATGGCTGTGAATGTGAATGAAAGTGAAGCAAGTGAACAGAAAATGAACATTTAAAACATTGAACTTGAGAAGCAAAATACGAAATAATACAGAAAGTATGATTCCTTTCATATAAAGTTACCAAAACTTTTAGCAAAACACTTTGCCAAATGTTCATGAAATGAACAAAAATGGTATTTTACTCTGAATGGTCCCCAAAATAGACACAGTCTACATGTGTTGCTTATAGAACTCTGTGTATACTAGACCATGCATAGGGCCTATCTTGTAGCAACAGCACCCGATTAAAACCTAATATTAATTTGTCATGCCATGGCAAAGCATCTTTTCAAAACAGGCATCAAGTAAAATACAACATGTGAGACATTTCCTGAGTTTTACGGAAATGGTGAGTCCACGCCACAGAAATAGTTTAGTCTGTGGCCGTACACCCACATAGTTTTTTTTTTTTTAATTTATTATTTATTTATCTTTTAGAGGGGAAGGGTAGGAGAGAAGGAGAGGGAGGGAAATATCAATGTACGGTTGCCTCTCGTGTGTCCCCTGCCGGGAACTGGCCTGCAACCCAGGCATGTGCCCTGACTGGGAATCGAACCGCGATCTTCTGGTTCGCAGGCCCGCGCTCAATCCACTGAGCTACACCAGCCAGGTCACATAGTTTTTAAATGCATACTTTAAAATTTAGTTTTTAAATGCATACTTTAAAATTTAAGTGTTTTTAAATGCACACTTTAAAATTTAAAAATCGCTGAGCATTGACTTACGAATCAGTCACATTTACATCGGGCCCAGCGCACGCCGGCAGCGGGGCTCCCCCACCCACCCATCGGGCCCGGGGGGCCACTCACTGTTTGCTGCACTGGATCCATCGGTCTCCGTCCTTCCCGCAGTTCCCCTTCTCTGTGCCTTCCGTGTTCAGCTTCTCGTAACAGAACTTGTCAGACCCCGAAGCCTCTTTTGGAGATGGGCAAGGGGAGGCAATTTATTTTAATAAACAAGTAACATAACATAAATAAATAATATAACAAGTAAATTTATTTGTTATTTATTTAAGTAAATAAAGAGAACTATGTTATAGTTCTCTAAATAAAATAGTTCTCTTTAGTATACCAGTGGCACGCCAGTAAATGTTTGACAACTGATTCTCCAGGGGGAAAAAAAATCTTAATTTGCAGCGCTGACCAATGTTTCCATGGTATAAATATCATTACGTAACGTTCCATGGTGCGATACATGGTGAATCTCAAGGTATCGGTGTGATGTCGATTGGCTTCTAAAATTCCTGAAATTTTAGCAGATGGCTCTTCCAAGCTAATACAAGGTTGCTCCAACACACCACTACTTTTAACTTGAGAGACAAATGCGTTCCCAATTCTTGCTGGTGACTTTCAGGGTAGGAAGTAGCAATGATCATCAGCAGAAATTAGTAAAGTGACACACAGAAAACTAATAAACATTCTTAGTGCTGTTTTACATTAATATTAGGAGATACCATAAAGTCTTAGCCAACTGACATTTTACGCTGGCACCTGGGTGTCTATATTTAAACCTTTTAAAAGAAATATGTCTCTACTATCTTTCCTCTGTCAAAACTGAAGCACCAAGAGTAAATCTTTTAGTTAAATGATATTGGCCAAGCACTGATGCACAGGTTCTGCTCTCCTTCTGTGTACTTTTTGTGTCTTTGGGGGTGACCCAGCCTCAACCACATAGCAGACCCATTTCTCTTTCTGGTCTGGCCCTCATGAACTGGAGTTCACTGGAGAGGCATTGCAATGTCAGGAAGATGGCGTGTATTAACATTCTGGGAACATCCTGAGAATCATGGCCATGCACCCAAATCTCTATCTGCCTGCACTTCGGGCAGCACCTGCATTTCTTCACTTCACCGGCTAACAGACTGCAGAATTTACAAAATAAGGGCTCGAACTTTCCTGGGGTAAAAGAACAGAAAGCTACCTTTGGGGGGTAACTGTTAAATCCAGGATACAAAATAAATTATACAAAGGGCTGGGTAATGAACGTGACCACTGCACTCAACCCAGTCTTTCCAAATGGATATACTATCCCTTCTCTTACAGACACAAGCACTGAACGACATTTCAGTTCTGATGACCAGTCACCAACTTCAGCAGTTGATATTGAGGGGTCTGGGACTAAGATTCACAGTTCTCTTTATTTCATCCTTTTGCAGATTTTTAAAAAGAAAACATCACTCCAAACTATACATCTTTCAGCAAGACTGGCGAAGAACAATATGAAGAGAAGACTGTGTGTGACCATCAACAGGAAAACGCAACCTACTCGTTCCCCAGATGTACTGACACTGGTTGTCCCGGGTCTTGCACTCCCCGCTGTAGCAGCGGCCCTGGGGACAGGGACACACATGTTAGCAGGCACACGGAGCCAGTTCTGTTTCCTCCCCCCATAATTTTCACAGTGAAAATGAGAATCCCACATATCTCAGGACACGTGCAAGCCTAACAAGCAGTTAAAATCTAAAACTCAGAACGGACCTCATAGTACAGCTCTTTAAATGTAACTTAATCATCTAAAATTTTAAATTTTATGGTAAACAACAACTGGTATACTTCTTTGGATGATACCAAAACGATGCTGAGCTTCTTTTGTTTGTGAATAGTTAGGTTATCACATGGCTTTAGGGAGGAAAAAAACACATTATAACAGATTGTCATATTTTTTCATAATAAACACACTGGAGTTATTGAAAGATAGTCACAACTCAATAAATTAGATTCCTAATTCTTGCCCTTAATTGGGACAATTTATCATCAGAGTTAAATATAATACAGCTAGTATTTGGTATGATACAAAGCAACTCTGTATTAGAAGACCACTCTAATAATTTACTATTGTTTGAGTTGTAATTTCCTCTCAAAAATTACATTTATTTAAAAAAAAACCTCATAAACAAACCCTTTTAAATTACATTTGAAACGAATATGCCAGCATACCTGATTTTGATTGCATGCATATCCATCTTGCTTATGAAGGTTTGGTGGGCACTGAAAAACACAATCTTTTTAGTTAATGTTCATCATGTTAAATACCTTCAGGTTATATATAAAAAAAGCAAAAAAGTTCAAGCATAGTGAATATATAATTAGAAATGTTTAGGAAAAATATAAGTAACTCCTTAAGTAGATTATCCAAATTAATTCTCCCATTATAGGTAAAAATTAATACATTAGGTCCACACAGTCGGTGCCCTTTTATGTTCCTGTGTTTCCATGACGTAGACTGGAATAATAACTTAAATTCACTTGCTTACACAGATAAAGGCAGAGGGATTAAAATGGACAATGAAGGGATATGAATCAGCTTGTTACGCAGGAGCAGATACATTCAGGAACTAATTCATAGACTGGCTCAGCTCTGTGAAAGATGTCAAATCTATATTTGACACTCACAATGCTTGTCTATAGGAAGGAAGGAAGGAAGGGAAGGAGGGAGGGAGGGAGGGAGGGAGGGAGGAAGGAAGGAAGAAAAGAAAGGAAGGAAGGAAGGAAGGAAGGAAGGAAGGAAGGAAGGAAGGAAGGAAGGAAGGAAAAGAAAGAAAGGAAGATCCTCCCTTCAAGTCAATTTAAGTGCTGTATCTCCATTACATTTCTGACCTCTCAAACCACAGACCTGTTACTAGAACAATCCTGATGTGATGGATATTTCTTTTGCCAGGTCTATTTATCAAATAATTATTTAAAAGTACACTTCATTTTCACCCCAAATGACCCTGAACACATTAAGTTAAAGTGTTTATTCTCTGTGCATTTCATTTACCACATTTAAGTCAGCTAAAAAAAAAGTTCAATCCAAAGTCTCTGCCACAGTGTTCGAAGCAAATATGAAAAGGGAAACACACACACACACACACACACACACACAGACGTGGCAATTAAGAAACACAGCAATATGCACTGAGGTTCTCCCTCAGTTTTCTGTCACCTCCTCAGGAAAGGACATTTGCACTCTTTCAATTATTCAGGCCCCAAATAATTGGAGTCATCCTCTATTTCTCTCCTTCTAGTCATCATGAAAGCTAACACTTTACTAAGGAACACTTTTAGATAAAGTGCTTGGGTTCTACCTCCTTCTACAGAATATCCGACTCTATTATAAGCAGTCATTCACTACAGCTTTTCATTCAACCTGATGGTGACTATTCAAAGGATATAATTATCAGCACTAAACCCTGGCATACTGAGCCAACTACACAAAAACAGAGATCCCTGTGGTCTCTTTCATCCATCCAAATCCACTCAAAACACAGTCATTATCTTATTAATCACTAACATTAATTATTCACTGACTCCAAGACAAATACAACCGCATGGAACAAAAGTGAACAAGAAATGCTGCTACCACAATAGGCACGTCAGGGTCTAAAATTAATTTGTCGTGTTTGGTCTTTTGTGATGGTTCAATAAGAAAGAACTCATAGAATTCCTTACCAATGAAAAACTTCTTTACCTTATTACAAGCTGTCACAGCTACATGCAAGATTTCTAATCAATTTAGTTTTAGTTTAGGCTAATAAAAGCCAGTGGCTTATCATTGGAACGTTTAACAAGGGAAATTATGGAATGTTTTATGGTCTCGGGAGACATTTAAAACAGGAGAACCATAAATCTGTGCACTTTATTCTGACTGCACAGTAACAGGCCTGTGAGTACAGCTCAGGATGCAGTCCCCAAATGCCACCCCAGCCCCACCTCCGTGCTGTGCAAGACGGTTCCCACGAGGGAGACTTCAGTGCGATCGCAGTTAAATGGGCTTATTTTAATCGTGTTCTACTACCCACTGAGATGACATATTTCACAGCACTAACAAAAAAACATTTCCCACATCTTTCTAAAATACCTTTACTATGTCATCCAGTGTTGTGTGACAAGGAGTTCTCTCAGTTGTACGAGTATACCTTATTCCATCATAAACTGTGAAGTTTAAAAGAACCTCAAAGCCATTAGTTGATGCTAATACCAAAATTAAGCAAAAACATGCTATGAGATAAAAGAGATAAAGTCATGAGGTCACCATTCATACTGATTCTCAGAGATGTAGAAATTCTCAGAGATGTAGAAATTCTCAGAGATCACATTTTCTTAATGATTATTAGCATGGATTAAATTCAAAGTTCACAACACCTCACAAAGCCAAAGAACTGGAAGGTGCCTCAGTCCCTCTCTGCCAATTACCTATTTCAGGTTCCGTCTTGTCATTTAAGGAAATTATTACTAAGAGAACATGCTATTCTAATAGGCCACTGAGTAATAATACAGTCTTTAGACATATGAGATAAAAAAAGATCATTCTTAAAAATTTAGACAATAGAATATTTTGTTGAACGCAGAGCACTCATTATAAAAGCCCTGTTTCCAGGAAATGCTATGGCAATTCAGGAGTTAAAGGTTGAAATGGAAATATTATACTTCTAAAAGAGCTGAACAGACAGAACCAAAACAATGTATGATGGGTATAAAAATAGTATTATTCTGTAGAACTAAAAATATAATTCAGGGAAACGTGTATCAAGAATGTCAGAATACTTGACATAAAACACAAAATCCACATAATTCTTACACTTTGCCACTATATTGTAACACATTTACAAAGAAACCTATTTACATATTTAAATATAAGAAACAGATACACATAAAAATCACAAAAAAATAGCCTGAACACATTTCAACTGTACCACATCCTCACAAGGGCCTGTGAGGACTGAGTCCCAGATGATGTGTATCAAGAACTTTCAAAGAGGTCACTTGGAACCTTTCTTTCCCTCTGCTCTTGTCCTTCCAGGGAAGGAAACTCAATGTGACTCCAGTTCCTCTCAGGTCCCTCACTCTTCCCCAGGCAGGTGGAGCAGCTGACTGGTTGATAAACTTGGGAGGAAGAATGGCATTCTGGCTCTGGTCTGCTACTCCTCTTTTGCCTACTCCCATAAATCATACTCTCTCTCTAGCTCCTCCATGACATACAAGCCAAGGGCCATGCATTGAGGAAAGAAGTCAGCCCAGACCAATTCTGTCAATAACCTGTTGCTATAGCCTGAATCTGGGATCTATAAAGAGGGCCATTTAGCCCTCACACTAAGCCATGGCTTTTAACTCGGACATTTTCAATAATAAAAATGATATATTGGCCTCCATCTCTTCTCTATTTATTGGTAGCCCCTTGGAAACAACACAATCTGGCCATACGTAACTCCACTCCTAGGAACCTATCCTAATTAGCTAACCTTGAACAAGAAACACTCTTAAGAATGCATAAAGGTGTCTCTGCCATATTAATTATAATAAAAAGTTGCCAACAATCTAAATATCCATCACTGGATACAGAAGTCAACTAATACACATGAGAAATTCATGCAATCATAAAAATGATATTTATGTAATAAATGGGTAATGGTATAGGAAATACTTTTTAGGTAACATCAGAATGAATAGGAAGATAGAATAAAATCCAGAATTCTTGCCAAGTTCCTACCTGTCCTGATTCCTGACTTCCCCTGTGAACTGTTCTTGCTATTCTACAGCTAGCTCTGCTTTCATTGCATTTCTTGAAGAAGTCAAGCTCTGTACCTGCTCTTTTCTGCCAGCTCCTTCTGATCTACTTAAATGCCAACTCCTCCAAAACAATATACCTGACCACCCCACCAAAAGCTCCCACTCCACCATTGTTTTCATATCACCTCATTCTATGCTTAGCTTTTAGCCCTGTCCGATATTTTGTTCATTTTCTCTCCACCCAGCAGAAGGGAAGCACCAGAAGAGCAAGGATTTGTCCATCTTGAGCTCTACCACATCCCAATATTTACTTATACGTGACATACAGTAGGCGCTCAAGAAATGTTCATCTGGATGACAAGTTAAGACTTTAAGTAATATGACATTAATTTTTAAAGCCATAAAAAGTACATAAATAAGGAAGGTTAGAAGTCAACATTAATTATGTTACAATAATTTCGATGTGAGGAAGATCATGCCACAGCCTGTGAACCAAGAAGCTGGGCTTCATAAGTAGGAGCTGAGAAAGGAGGCTCTGCTCCCGCCAGCTCTGCCCAGAGTGGTGCTGCTTGCTTCCGCTCTCTGTACTGGGCTTCCATCCAACATCTTGTTTTTAGAAAGGGTTTTGTGGCTTAAGAATGTTTGGAAACAGTACATTAGCGCTTCATTAGTGTTTTAGATGTGGGGATCAGGAAAGAAAAATCAGTTAGTTGGGTATAAATCATAAAAAGAGAACTAATTATGAAAAGGAAACTTGGAAGAAAAAGAGATTTAGATCCAAAAATCACAACAAATGTTCTTAAAATAAAGGCAGGGTGGAGAACTAGAAATTACTAGAAAACAAAGCAAAACAAATCAAAGGGACCAAAGCATATTCGCACATGTAATCCAAATGGAAAGCTTTAAGATGTGCATTTACACGTAAAATGTAGTACCGAGAACTCGGATTGCTATACCTGGCCAGAGTCCCCAGTACAGTACTCCGTGATGTCACACCCATTCACAGCATCCCGACATTCGTATCCTCTTGGCTGAAACTGCAGATCAAAATTTAGTGTTAGGAACTAGTACTAAATAATATTTCAAGGAGTTAGCATTCTGATGTTCACCTATAATTTTGATACACTCTCACAATTATCACCAAACTCTTTGTATGAATTAACAAGATGGTTGGAGAATAGAGGCAAGACCCGGTTACCACTCTCTGTAGTAAATATGAATCATTAGCCAAGGCAGTGAATGTTCAGATTTCACAACCCACTGTGTCAGAGTATCAGTTGTAAAACACAATGTGATGGCAATTATGCGAAGATGAAACCCTGGTGTGCCTTAAGACAGAACAACACTAAAATATAAACATTTAGGATATCTCTGAAGATTTGTGTACATGCCCAATGTCCACTAATTAACGATGATCTTGGACATTAATCTTGCTTTAGCCAAATATATACAATCAAATTTCAGTGGTTCCCTTTGGTAACACCAGTGAATGCCTTCTGTATACAAGGCATTTTGTTTGTCTGAGAGGGGGTTAGTAAAGATGCACGAAAAAGCCCACTGCCGTCAAGCAATTTATAATCTGGATATAAGGTGAGTATAAACTAAGCTGGAATCTTTTAGAATACCGTAATGTTTAATACCCATTAATACTGAATAAAATAATCAAAATTGTGTGATTTTATGGTAAAAGTAATATTAGAGGTTTTTGTAGATGAGAAATGGGAAGATTTGAAAAAATGGCTTTTCAAACTTAACTGGCCTCTATGGATGGAAGGAACTACATGCCCACACACATGTAAACACACATTCATACAGTACTTCCTTATACAGCTTTTTTGCATTCATAGGGGATTTAAAAAGTTCAATGTATGAAATGTGAGCACTAGCTTTTATGCTCAGGGTCTAAAATGAAAAGACCATAGGAACTGTCCCTCCTCTATTCAACTACTTAATCTGCTTTTCATCCCTGTTAATAGGGCAACTCTCAATGTCTATTTTGGAAGAAGTATAAATATATTTTGAAGGAGACACTGGAGGATAGGATGGTTGACAGTGAATCACAGTAAAGGTAAATGTTGTTGCCCACAGAATTTGGGTAGATTTATTGATTTTACAAAATTGCCAACCTGCACCCTGTCAACCAACCAATTTGCAGCAAACTATACACATGCTCAATGTGTACACTGGGATGTTCAGCTTATATGTCAATGAAAAGAAAGAGGAAACTGTCAGGAAACTCACCAGACATGAGGTATTGTTGCAGCAGGGCCCATCGCTGCAGTGGGCCCCATTGGAGAGAGAGCATTTCTTACAGCACAATCCATAGCATTCCTAGAAAAAAAATTTCACATAAGCAAGTGAGGAAGCTTACCCACTGGTCACTCAGCATTCTCTCCACATTTGACTCATGCATAATCCAGACAAGGAGATTATACTACAGTAAGAAAGTACTTTAGGAAAGAAACAATCACTTAAACAATGATAGATTTCCTTCCTGTCATATTTCTCAACAAAGCATGATCTTCTATGAAAGGGCTTCTCTACCAAAAAGGCAGCGTATTTCATAGCAGGAAGCCCACCCTTGCATAGCTCTATCACATTCTTAGTACTCGTCTAGTTTTGTAAAGACAAAAAATACACAGCACAGAAATATAAATGTGAGCTATGAATGTTTAAGAGGTAGGGAATTTTATTAGAAGGCTCTTTAGGTTTTTTTCAGATAGGGGCATAAGGACATGATTAACTCTGAAGTGCCTGAACCAGAATGAAGCACTGAGGAGCAAGATCAGAAAGAAAGGCAGCGAGACCACAGTGAATGACAGTGCAGGCTTCTCACTAATGTCCTCCCTCTTTGCTCTGGGGGGGAGCTGCGCTGCAGGTAGAAAAGAACCCTGATACCTACCACATGGAAACCACAGTCACACTCCTCCCCAGCTTCTACATATCCATTGCCACACTCTGTGGGCTCAAATAGCTGAAAAAGATTAGGGAGAGAAAGGGAAAACATTTTAATTTATCACAGAAAATCAGCACACCAATAGGGCCCTTCAATCAGCTGTCACGTGATATTCTGTGATCTGTTGTAACAGCATCTTATAAATGTGTCTGTGTGGGAAGTGCTGTTCACTTATTAATAACATTCTAAAAACCATGTTTTAAATGGGGTAATATCTCTTGTCGACTCTCCGGTGGTGGGCTCCTGAGATGACCTCCACCATTACTGGTACTTTTTATGGAGATAAGCTGTCAAGAAGAATAGATCACTTCTCATATTTGCTAATGGAGCTAAGATGTATTGCTAATACGACTCACGTATCTAATTTGCTGACTTATCTCAAGGCAGCTGAGAAGACATCAAAACTGTCAAAAAGATAAAAATGCTTCAGGTACAGCCAAATGTAATATATACTATCAAGTAAATGCAAATAAGCTTAGAAAAAGGTGTGGCTGAAAATTCACATCCATCATTCTCATTGAAAATGAATCCATAGTACCTGAAGCATATTAAAGACATGTGCAGACATCTGCATGAATGTATAGAAATCTCTCAGTCATTCCTGGAACAATGGAAGTGTCAAATGTCTAGAATAATCCACCCTCAGGTGCTATGAATTTGCTTGCTAGATAAACTCTATTTTGACCAAATGTGGAGGCAGTTGATTGTTTATGGGAAACATTCATATTTTCCTTAACCTGGGGCAAGATTTCTCTGAGCATGTCCACCACACACCTGGGTGAAGACTGGAACAGCATATCCCAACCCAAATTCTTAGAGGCATGAGTATGAGAGGAAGAAAGAGACTCCTTCCCCAGCAACATCACACACCCAAGGAAGGGGTGAGTTCCATTGAGTACCTGAGAAAAACATGACCCTCCTTCCACTTCCAGTAAGGAGAACTATTATAAGAAACAAGGGAAGATAGAGGCATAGGTAAACATGGCTCACCTTCTTGCACAACCACAGCAAAAATTACAATTAAACTATAAATCAACTATCACCCAGAATCATCAGAAAATCGAGCTGTATGGAAGTCTGACAACCAAGGAATTAAAGAAGTCACATTCATCCAGATGAGGAGGGAGTTAGGAGGGGTGGAGATGCATGGAGACATGTGGAGATGCAGAACAGGAGGTCCCACACCCACATGTGATGGATAAAAATCAGGAGGGATACCTTGGGAGTGAGAGATCCAAGCCCCACATCAGACCATGCAGCCCAGGGTTCCAGTGCCAGAAAGATAAGTTCCCATAACTTCTGGCAATAAAAACCAGTGGGGCTTGGGGCGGTGGAGGAAACTGAAGGATTCGCAGGCATCTACTCTTAAATGGCTTGCAACAGACTTAGGACTTAGGCAGACTCACTCCCTCTGGGTTCCAGCATCAGGGCAACATCTGGAAGGGCACCAGTGGCATACAGGGAGAAACTGAAGTGTCTAGCATCAGGGCAAGTGCTGGGAGACAGCTTCCTATTGGACAAAACTCCAGAAGCCAGGCAGCGGCTTTGTCTCCTATCTGAGCTCTCCCCCATACAGAGCCAGAGCAGGACAACACCATATCGGAGATTCCATCAACCTGGTTCACATGGGTTGCCCCGCCCTGGAAATTACCTAAGGGTCTACCCCATCCACAGCACTGCTGTGCTTTTCTACAATAGACCTCACTACTAAGACAGGGAGTCAGGGCAGCTCTACCTAATACATAGAAACAAAAACAGGGAGACTGCCAAAACGAAGTGAAGAAGAAATAGGGTCCAAGTGAAAACAATTGAAAAAACTCCAGAAAAGGAACTAAACAAAATAGAGATACACACTCTATCAGATGCAAAGTTCAAAACACTGGTTATCAGGATGCTCAAGGAACTCATTAGGTACTTCAACAGCATAAAACAAACAAACAAACAAACAAAAAAAAAAAAACCAACAACACCAGGTAGAAATGAAGGTTACGCCAAGTGAAATAAAGAAAAATTTACAGGGAACCAACAGTAGAGGGGATGAAGCCAATAATCAAATCAATGATTTGGAACATAAAGAAGTAAAAAACACTCAATCAGAACAGAGAGAAGAAAAAAGAATCCAGAAAAACGAGGACAGGCTAAGGAGCTACTGGGACTACTTCAAAAGTGCCAACATTTGAATCATAGAGATTTCAGAAGGAGAAGAGAAAGAGCAAAAAATTGAAAACTTACTTGAAAAAATAATGAAAGAAAACTTCCCTAATTTGGTGAAGGAAATAGGCATACAAGTCCAGGAAGTACAGAGAGTCCCAAATAAGATGGATGCAAAGGGGACCACACCAAGATACATCATGATTAAAATGCTAAAGTTAAAGATAAAGAGAGAATCTTAAAAGTATTCAGAGAAAAGCAAAGAGTTACCTACAAAGAGTTCCCATAAGGCTATTAGCTGGTTTCTCAAAAGAAATTTGCAGGCTAGAAGGGATTAGCAAAAAGTATTCAAAGTGATGAAAAACAAGGACATACAGCCTAGATTACTCTATCCAGTAAAGCTATCACTTAGAATCTAAGAGCAGATAAAGTGCTTCCCAGACAAGGTAGAGCTAAAGGAGTTCATCATCACCAAGCCATTATTATATGAAATGTTAAAGAGACTTAAGAAAAAGAAGGTCAAAACTATGAACATTAAAATGGCAATAAATCCACAACTATCAATAACTGAATCCAAAAAAACAAACTAAGCAAAAAAAGCAAAACAGGAACAGAATCAAAGATATGGAGATCATTTGGAGGGTCATCAATTGGAAGGGGGAAGAGGGAGAATGGGAGGAAAGGTGCAGGGATTAAGAAGTACAAATTGGCAGGGACAGAATAGATAGGGGAGGAGGATGCTAAGAACAGTGTAGGAAATGGAGTAGCTACAGAACCTGTATGCACCACCCATGGACGTGAACTAAGGGTGGAGGGGATTGCCAGAGGGAATGGAGAGTACTGGGTGGAGGGGGGCAAAAAGGGAAAAATTGGGACAACTGTAATAGCATAATCGATAAAATATACTTAAAAAAAAAGAAACAAAGAAGGTTTCCAGGAAAGTTGGGTGGGACTCCCTGTGAGAAAGTCCCACAGTCCTGAATCTGCCATATTTTGATCAGCAGGCAGGAGAAAATGGAAAAGGAGGGGCAGACTGGAACACGACGGGTGCTTTACATCAGGTGACCCACACGGAAAACACGGTCGTTGGGAAGTCCCCCACAGCACAGACAAGATGCACATAAGTAATGTAAAAACATAAAACATGCATGCATGCAGCCTAACTAACACCACTTGAAAAAAATCTGTTCTTCATTACATACATATAAACTCTTTCACCGGAATCCAAAGGGGCTTTTTAAAAAACCTTCTAATATGCGGTTTTATATTTACTAACTTTTAAAATTGAAAGGATATAGTTAATTTCATTAGTTTGCAAGTTATTGGAATCGTTTTCTTTCCACACACAGGCAACGTGAGAAATCTAACGATGGATCCATATATACACACTCAAAATCTTAACCTTTGCAAACAACTCAGTGTCGTTTCCTTACATGTGATGCTTTTAATTAGTTAGTAAGCTGCAAGGCAGATACAATTAACCATGTACATTGCAACTCAAAAATACCAGCCGCTGACATTAATTCATCATTATTCATTTCATCCACTTTGAATACTCCGGAGTTTTCAGATTTCTGTCGTATTGAGATGAATGCCATAAAAGGCAGGCAGCCAAGTTTAATTATGCAAGTTTACTTTAAAATTCCTGTTTGTTTTTCTGCAGCCCCACTGAGAATTTATACGAATGTCAGGCATCAAACTACAATCCCCCAACTACAGCAGAATCATTCAGTTATGGGGCGAGAACAAATTATTCCGTCAGTTATCCACATTAGTCACTGATTTTTAAAAAAGGCTAACAAGTTACAGAGTACTAAAACATTTTGTATAGAGACAAACTATTTTTGACTTATGAGGTAGTATTTTGAAAGGAAATATGAAATGTGCAATGTTCGAATCTCAATACCATCTGCTAACTAGCATCGACCCTGCCTTTTTGCCTGTTGGCCAACGTCCTCCAAACATCTCACTATAGGCCTGCAGGCCCTTATCCAAACGCTGTATAGCTGGGGAATTTCAGAATTCTGGCTTTTCCGAATTTCAGAAAAGTATGATGTATTTACCACGTTCCGTGTAATAGCCCCGAAGGGACTGGCACATGCCCTATAATCAAACACGTTAACATTTCCGATGTGTCTTCTACAAACCCATAAAAAACACTTCTAACTTTCAGAGCTTTTTGAATGAAGGGATTCTTAGATAAGGGATTGTGACACTGTGCACGTGAACTTTGATGAAATGTCCACTGACAATGTGGACCTTCCCAAGTAGAAACTGTGTAGTATAAATACATACGTGTGCTTACGGGATCCAAAAACACTTTGGGCCATTTTTTGGCTAGCTGATATTAGAAATGCTTTCTTTCTGGGAGAACAGACCACTGAAAAAGGAAGAAGGAAGGAAGAAAGGAAGGGAGGGAAGGATGGGAGGAGAGGGGAGGAAGGAAGGTAGACAGATAGATAGATGGATGCAGGCTAAGACTTTAGTTATACCCCTAGAGAGAATGGTAAAGGCAAATGAATTTCTGTTAGAGAAATAAGTTAAAGTAATCTATCTTAATCCAACCAAGCCACCATTTCTTAGCAGCAGCATGAAAACCCTAACATGAAAATTCCAAAGATATTTTAAAAGATTATTTATTTCAGAGGGGGGAGGGTTCGGAGGAGGTGTTGCAGGCACTGAGAAACCAGAGATTCTGAGCAGTGAAACTACGGTTTTGTCATTTATTTAAACGGGTATCAGTCTTCAACATGATAAATATTAATCTGCTTGACAACAAACCTGCTTTCAAAGACAGGTATCTGATATTTGGCAGTCTTCTGTTGCAAAAAAAAAAAAAAAGTAATAATAATAGAGAAATAATTACACAATCTAAGTTACCAACCTTTGTTGGCCTATTGAAAAGACAAGCTCCACCCCCTCTCTGTAAGAAGTCTCTGTACTCCAAAATGCTGCACTTGGAGAATTTTCGGGAATGGGAAACCCTGAAGAAATAAAGAACCAATTATGTAAAAAACTTCCCCCAAACAGTCACCAGAGAAGAAAACTAAAACCCTTGAACTAGAACAAAATATTCACTCTGGACCCTGGTGATTTTACACAAGTTTTGACAAGGCACTTTATGTTCAAATAGCCAAATAATATGTGTGATAAGAGTTTATAAAAATAGAAATTCAAAGAAAATCACAGATTTGGGGGCAAGGTTACAACCTGCCCAGCATTCAAGCCCTTTGTTGCCTGGGCTTGAAAGAGTTTTTGAGAAGCTCATCACATAATTTGTTTGTCTAGGCGGTATTTTGAAATGAAGTCATTTTTATTTGCTCTGTCTCAGTGAAGGCAAGTACTTTTTTGACTGATCCTGAGTAAAAAGAGCTTGGGAACCCCACTAGATTTTATTTTGAAGGAGTTGAAATGGTGGATTTATTAAAGATTATATAATACCAGCTTCAGCAAAACAATTTGGGTGAACGAGGGAACCCTAAAAAGATGTTAGAACATATGCACACATATGTTTTTAGTGTGTATACATGCAACAGAATTAGGGCAAACTCCTAAAATAATAGCTTCTTAATCTCAACCACAAATACTACTATTGGGTGACATTCATGATTTAGTAGGACTGCAACATGAGCCTCTCTATGATTTAAGTAATCAAATTACTATCTCTATGTCGGTCAGTACCTGTGGGAATGTTAGACGCATAGTCAAGGTTAAATGAAATCACAGAACTTGATTCCTTGAGCATATCTGCAATCATACTTAATCTGAGATTTGCAAGGCCACTTATGCTAGGAGATGGTCTAATATTTGCATACCCTGATATGTGGGGGTGGTTAAGGAAGGAGCCAAAATCTGCCACTGCTGGCAGTGATCTCTTAAGAGAACTACACAGAAATGTATACTTCTGAAAATACATATTAACTTTAAATCATTTTATCATACCCTAATTTTAGTCAGCCAAAAAATTCACTGAAAGGGGGTCAAATATATGGCGAGGGGAAATGATTTGACTTTAGATGGCGGGCGCACAGTGCACTATGAAGGTCATGTATTATAAAAATTTACACTTGAACCCTATATAATCTTACCAACCAATGTCACCCCAATACATTTAATAAAAATTTCATCTAGAAATTAGGAGTTTAGAAGACATCCCTCTATGGAACCAATGTTGAAAATGGCATTACCTTCCTATAGCAGTTCTCAAAAAAGCCTTTGTAAGCCATAGTGTTCCTGAACTATGGTATAAAAGCAAGGGGGTCATGGAATCTAACAGTTTCAAGTTTAAACTACATTTCTAAAACCATGTGTTCTCCAGTAGCAGGCTGCATGGTCGACTCTCTCTGCAAACCCTCATGCTCACACTCCTGATGTCCTGTGAGCCGGACTCCTGGTGGAAGAACAAGGGAGGGATGCTGTACAGCAGGTTAGGGTTTCTGGGCCCCCGGGCTCTAGCACTAGCAAAGGCTGATGGATTGAGCAGATGTCAGGCATGGGCAAAGGAAGCAGGAGAGGCACAAGGGTAAGGAACCTCTCCCATCTACGAGGAGAGGGCTCTAGCTTAGGCAGCCTTGGGGCAGTGGTTCCCAGGGAAGGGGTCCCTGGGAAAGAGGGCAGTGTTTCCAGGCCTCGGTTCACAGAAGCAACGGCATCTCCAGGGCAACTGCTCTAGTGCCCAAAGTATCCGTGAGAGGAGAGAGGTGGGAGGTGAGGAAATGCTCAAACATCTATCCGTAGAAGACTACCTAATTTAGACACAATAAATCTGTCTTTAAAAAAAGGTATTGATTATATAAGCTGTATAGTACAATTTTTATTACAACAACATGTCTATCTGTGAGTTCCTTAAAAAATAAATTGACAACAAAATTGATTTTCACTGACTGCTTTAGGTAGACAACCAGCTTTCATTCTAAGTGTACTAAAAAATTAATGCCTCTATTAAACTTAGAAGCATTTAATACTGTGCTATCTTTAAGGGTTCATAGAAATAGAAGTAGCTACTATATTTTACACGTACCATCAACTTTAAATTAAAAATTCAAATATAAAGTAAATTAGTCCTTTCGTTTTTAAAATACCAGATAATTAATTATTGAATTTATACTAAGTGCTTAGACTAAAAAACCAGTACCTGAGAGACAGTGTATCTAATTATATGCAGCACTTTCAGCGGAAGACATTTATCAAATGCGTGTATCATGAAAACTTACCCTGTTTCTTCCATTATGCAGCCACCCCAAGACTCTGTGCAGTCACATTCTAGTCCAAGGACACCATTAAAGCAACAGAAGAAAAGGGAAGCAACAGAAGTCACATCTTTAATTTTCATTACAGCTTTTAAATAGTTTCTTATTACTAATTCCATGTCACAGCTAGAGAGGGTGCAGTCTCACTGGACAAAATCGACTTCCTTTAAATCAATATTTCTTTATTCTTTGCAGAAGTATAGGTTGCTTCCTGAGACAACAGCTGGCAAGAAATACAATCGTGCCTCTCCTCATTTTCATAAGCCAGAGAACTCAATTAAGTTCCTGGGTTAGAACCTGCCTGTCCAGGAGGCTTCTTCTCTATGCTTCTAGTAGGACTAGCAGATGAGTTTAACTGGAGGTAGGTAGGTGGGTAAGTTGTGTTTGAGCTCCTTTTTGACTCTAGATCTAAGCTCCCTCCTGATACAACTGCACTCTTATTAAACTTGTGAAAGAGCCTCGCCGGCATCGTGTGTCCATACTTGGGTGGTTAGAACCCAGAGTGTGGGTGCTCCCACCCCACCACTGCACAGTATGAGAAGGCTGGTCACACTCTGAGAAACGATGATGTTAAGGATTTGAAAAAAGGACATTTCTACAACCCAAACACACCAAGAATGACCTTAAGTTGCTCATCTTAGAATTTTTTTAGAGGAAAGAGAGATACTGCAATTAAACTACAATGCCTTAGAAATGAAAAACTATGTTTTAGTATTTATTTTTATTTTTTATTATTGTGTTCAAGTACAGTCATCTCCATTTTCCCACCACCACTTTTCCCCGCCCCTCCTACGTGTTAACTGACTGGACATGCATCACACAGACAGAATGGCATGTGAAAGTGAGCAAGAAGAAGGTCAGTGTACATACTTGGCTTTCTGCTAGAAGGTTCCCATTGGATTCCAAGGTTTTGAGCCAGGCTCTGCGATAATACTTGTGCCACTGCCATTGGAAGACCATACTGTTTTTCAGAGTTGAAAGTGTGTGGGAAACATTTGAGAGAGTGCACAAAGCTAGTTATTATTTCTTAATCATTACCTCCTCACATCTCAGTTCCCTAAGTAGAGCCTCATAGCATCAAAATGCAATACATGCTCGTTCCTCATTTCTTCCTTACAACAGGGCCCAAGAAGCAGAAAGCCTCTGTTACCATATGGCATCTCTCAGAATTGATGCTCTCACATGGAATCATAACATACAAGTCCTAAAAGGCTGTGCCCCGACACAACTCATGGCAAACCAGGAACACATTCAACTTACTACAAGTATGTCAAGACAGGTCTCCACTGAAGGATGGCTATGGGGATAACCTGGTGCATTCTGGTAGTGATCAGGGTTTGCAAATAAATAGTTGGGTTTGGCTTTTTGAGTGCTGTTGCCAACTGTTATAAGAATTTTCTTTATATAAACAAAGGTATTGAAATCTAAACAATGAGATTAAGGAAATAATTGTTTCAATTAATTCTACAGTTAGGTAAGTAGAAGGCACAAAGGTAAAAAATTTACATAAGGAGAAAACAAAGATACTGATTAGATACTATCACAACCTCTTTGATAGAAATGAATTAAACCTACCACAGGCAAAGGAGCATTATAACTTTCAAAATATGTGATAAAGGAAAAAACAATAAGCTTGTACAAATTTATCCATAGATGCCAAAAAATTCTCTTTGGCTTGCATTTGCCCGATAAATATGAAAACCATTCATATGAAATGAAACAATACCTCTTTTCTAACAACAAAGACCAGTTTGGGTTCTATTTACTATTATAAAGCACTCATATTATATTCTTGATGTCATTATCACTCTGAACAAGTCTGAGAAAGGATGTAAAGTGGACCACGGGGGCAGCGGGGCGGGGGCGGGGGAAAAGAGATCAGATCAGGTGCAAAGATGAAGCTCTACTTTAAGAAAACTGACAAAATTTACCTCATTCACACCAACTCCCCTTGTGCGAGAGCAGACACCTCCAAAGTAACTCAGACTGCTTCTCTTATAGTGGAATGTCACGCGGCTTAAGAGAAAAAAATCAGTATTTGGAAACCATCACATACGGTCTCCTAAAACATGTCCAATCCCCTTATACTGAATACCCAAAACCATCCCTCTTCAAAAAAATCAAAAACTGCATTTCAAATACATTTAAATTTATGTTGTCCTAAAAACCTTTACATTTATATATTATGTTAATAATCTCAGCTGAGCAAATAGTAATTGAGCCCCTACAAAGTATCACATATTGGCTCAGGAACTGAGGACACAACTCATAACTTTTTTCTACTAGAGAAGATCTGGTAGTTATACAAAATATTGCTGATTATTACAAAATGTTGATTGAAGACTGAAAGAAAAGAAAGTAAATAGTACAGGTGAGAGGAAAGGGAGGAACCTTTGACTGGTTTGATTCCAGGAAGAACCTTAGAGAACTGTCTGAAAACAGCTTCACTGTTAGTGGGGAAGGGAACACGTGTTATGCACACGAAAATATGGTACCTCTTTTCCTTAGTGATAGAAGTTCAATTTTAGTCGGTAATTCACCTCAATGGTCTATATTTCCTAGCCTCTCTTGCAGCTCAATGTGACCACATGAGTAAGATTTAGCAAACGATTTCTTCGTGAAATTGAGGTGTGCAAGCTTTCAGGCGCTAACTCAGCTGGAAGGAATGCCCTGTTGTGTGTGGCTGGAGCACCAGCAGCCACCCTGAATCCCGAGTTGACTTTGTGGATGGAAAATCTGAAGGTAGGAGGTTTTCTGAAGGTAGGTCTAATGACTGCAGAACTACCCTTCCAGCAGCACCAGACAACCTATCTCCATGCTTCTTACATCACAGAGGGGACTCAACATCACCCTTGTTAAAATGGACACATTGACATATAACTTAACTGATAAAGGAAAGGGATAAAGATAAATGTGCAGCCAAAGACTACAGGTACATACGAGATGAGATGCACAGCATCAGCATGTTGCTTGATACGCTGCCGGTATTTGGAGAATTCATGAAGCATCTGCACAGGGTTGGTGGTGATGTCGATATGATCCTTCTCAGTCCAGGTCTCTACAGCCACCAGGACAACCCTGGTATTGAGCTGTTCCTTGTAAATCTGGGGGTGTAAAACAGGACAGGTGCAGGAGGAAAATGCTGGGTCAAACATGCACAGTCAGTGATTCAGAGTCAGCGGAGAGACAGGAGGGGAGGTGAGAGGGGAACACGAAGTCATCATTAGCTCATCGGAGAGAATCTGCTTTTCCTTTCTCGCTCTCAAGAGCAAAAATGAAGAGAGAATGAACAATCCCATGACCAGCCTCTCCTACAAGGTTACGTCGATCTCGAATCAGCACATGGGATAGCCAGGCATCTCACTTCAGGAGGGAGAGTAAGGGACACCAAGATTCTAAAGTCAGAACATAAATGCAAAACAAGGCTTAGAAAAGACATCCTCTCAAACCTCAGAGGAGGTAACAAGCTGGAGCCAAATATACCAGCTCTGGGCGGTGCATGATGGCCAGTACTCCTGCAGGATTGGAACGGATCACTAAGTCCTTGGACAAACACCAACACCGTGGCTGGCTTGCCCTTGAAAGCTTTGTTATACGAAAAGTAAAATAACACTGGGAAAGAGCCACAGGTCTGAAGCCAAGAGAGAAAAGAACAGATTTATATCACCAGTTCACCTTCACCACAGGGTGGCATCACTCACAGCATTTCAATTGTGTCTCTCCGCTCTCTTCCTCTACTTTTGGCCTGGTAGCTAAATAACTCACATAATTAAGCAATTTCAATGAATGTTGTCATTTTGTCCTCTTTTCAAGCTAATTAAGAAAATAATGGATGACCTTTGAACACGCTGAAGAAAGGGAATATCAGCATGCCTAAATCAATGAAGCGAAAATGATTTTTACAAGAAGCAAGTTAAATGTAATGTCTTTTAAAAATCAATTGTTCAGCTTCAGAACCTTGTATGGTAACGCAAAATAAAAATTACACTTTTCAAGATGTAATTCTGTTCAATCATGCTGAAATGACTAACACAGGGGTGCTGCCAAGTAAACAGCTTTGGCAGGGGGAAAGGTGTGTTTAATATTCTCATTTCCATATTCACTTATAATTTTCCTCTCAGAAGACTGACAGGAGCTAAAATTAAAGAAAACCAGGTATAAATTGGCTTTCAGAATTTCAATCCTCACTCCATACGACACTCGATGCCCATCCAGCTGTGCCTACCAAGCATCGTATGAGTCTTTACATGATTGGAGGTTTTGAACTGCTCAAAAGGCAGAAAAGAAGGCAGTTCTTTGGAGAAAATAAGTATCATTTAAGTATTTAGCAATTTATAAAAAGGTTTTTATTCACTAGTTAAGAAGAAACATACAATAAATATCAGATAAAAGTATATTTAGCTGAACAAAATAGCACTTTACGTTAGAATAGGCAAAGTAGAATGCTATATTTAATTCATGACTAGTCTAATGAACAAGTTATTGGAACATAATGAATAATATTCACATCTATGGATTTCCTACCTAAAAGAGGAAAAAGCAAGAAAATCTTAACCATCATTCCCTGCAAATTACAAAATAAGGAAAAAATTATCAATAGAAAAGATTTTTAGAGTTAGAGGTCTATGTAAGGAGATAAGCATTTTACTGTTTCAAATCAGTTGTATTTAGGGACACACTTAATTCTGTCACCTAGAAATGAAGTCTGAAGCATTCCACCAAGAGGAACAGTAAGAAGATAAATTTGGGGTTAAAAATTTTTTTTGTATTTCCTATACCCTTCAAACATAATCCACCTCAATGTATTAGTTCTTCTGCCATACATTTAAGCCAGTAAGTTCAACTGATTATCATTAACAAAGTTTCCTTTGTTGAATTTAATTTACACTCTTCTTGGTAGCTAATTTTCTTCAGCGTTTTTGTCCTCCTTGGGCGCTGGTGACAGTGGGAGCCAGACATCCCTCAGCAGCAACTCGAATGCGTTTTTAGAGTTCCATGAATAACTGGACGGTCCCCCGAAAGTCTGGTAACACCCCTCTTTGTGAAGCAGGTCACTGTATATTCCCCTAGCCAGATGAGCTTAAAGGTGGCATTTTTACTTTTTCCCCAGGAGAGAATTAAAGTAAGCACATAGAAATATAAACCATTCTGTCTTGGGAAAATAGATTTGAGAACACTGGATACTTACAGAGTCCACGAGGTTGACCACAGATTTTGCGAAGTTGTTGGTATGTGCGTGAGAAGAGCGATACTTCTTGTACTGGGGAGGAAAAAAGAGGTATCCATCACCACCACATCATAATGGTAAATCTCAAAATTCGGCAAAAGCAGAAACCCCACAGCGACAGTAGAAATTAGAGATTCAACATACAGAACTTAGTGTGCGCCATGTTGGATACGGTGGTGTTCTCGTATCATTTCTGTGTGAGGCAGCAAAACTCTGACAACCTGAAACACCCACAATATTCCAGGTAACAAAGAGGGCCTACACAAATATGTGTGAGGAGCCTTGCTCCAGAGAGGTAAGTTTATCTTCTCCATGTCTATAAACGCAATCCTTTCACTGTCAATGAAACAAACTTCCCAGCTTATAAAGGGCTGACACCAGGACGTTTAGCTCCAACTGGACACCTTCCTCACTTTAAACTCAAGGCCACACACACACATATCAAGAAAATTGCTTAGGCAGCACTTTAAATACTGTCCATGGCATGGAATGTATCTGCCATACATTCCAGCATATTCTTTCAGAAGAATGCCTCCTCCAAAGGAAGACTTTTGCTTTTGACCGCTCAAAGTTAGAAGAAAGAAGAGACATAAAGTAAAAGTGAAGTGTGCCAATAGTTTGCGATTATTTAAGAAAATAAGGAAAAAGAAATTGATGGAATAGTTACGAAGCAACAGCGGAAGGGCTCCAGTTTTGGCAAGGTGTGCTTTGCTCGCTCCGTCTTTGAGAGAACATTTGAAAACCAAAGTCTACCTCAGGGGCTCCTGCCCTCTACTCAGAAAAAAGAAAAACATCCCCGAACTACCAAATTGGACTTGCACCTTAAGTTTTTACAATGTGCCTTCAATTCTAACTATGAAAACAATGCATCTTTCGTAAAGACTCAAAATATTTCTACATTAAAAACCATGATGTTCTTGGTTTCTCCTTTTCCACTTTCACACTGCAAATTTATCAGACTCTCCCCATTTCATTCGCTCTCTAACCCTGTGACTATGTTTTTTAAACAAAGAATGTATCTTAGTGCTTACATATCTGATATTTATTTTTGATAATACTGAGCATACTTTCTCAGCCCATGATAAATGTTCAATAAATGAGTAGTGTGTTATTAGCAGCGTTCATTAATTTATAACTTGTTATATTTATAGCATTTGCTATGGTATGAATGTTTATATCTGCCCCCAAATTCATGTGTTGAGATCTTAACCCTCAAAATGTTGGTATTAGGAGGTGAGACCTTCGGGGGGTGCTTAGGTAAGGAGGGTGGAACCCTCATGAATTACTGTTTCTATAAAAGAGGCTACAGAGAGATCCCTAGCCTCTTCAACCACGTGAGGACATAGAAGGACATTTTAACTGTTTTTTTAAACTGAGAATAAAGAAGTTGCTATAAATAGTACAGCATTTTAAGTTGCCTTTCTTTAAAAGTAAATGCAAAAGTCTGTCTGGGATGATGAAAATGTTTTGGAACGAAGGCGAGATAATGGTTCACCACATAGTAAAGGTACAAAATACCACTGACTTGTACACTTAAAAAAAGTCTTGCCATTAAGAAGCACACGTCACAAAAAGAAAGTAAAGATACTAGTTGACACTTCCTTTATGCAGTGATGTTATACATCTATTAAAACCAGTTGATTTTCCTTCTGAATATTAACTGGTCTTTTTTGGGGAATCTCTTTCTATAGTATAATGGGCAGGGAAAACATGACATGCAAGTTTCAAAAACTGAGGTCTTTTGAAAGCTTTTAAAAATGTGATAAGATTTTCATTTATTTCGTGTAGTTTCCAAGTCTCTGATTTTCTTTTAGAAAGATCACTCTGCCTGTTGTGAGGTGAGTGAATTAGAGAGGTTCAGAAATGGAGACAGAGACCTGTTGGGGAATTATGACAATAGTCCAGGTAAAAGATAACAAAGGCTGGATGTCTGTATAGGCTGCAGAAGGTAAGAAAAGAGAAGAATGAAAGAAGTCTCCTAGGTTTTGAACTCGAATAGCCGGAGGAGTGGTGGTGCCATCTAAAATAAAATCATGCAAAGGACTAGGAGAAAAGAAGTTTAGGACCCAGGAACCAAGAGCTCTGATTTGGAAATGTCCAATGTGAGATACCTATTTAATATGCGAGTATGGATGTCAAATAAGCTGTTGAATGTGTAACTATGGAACTCAGGGGGCTAGGAGCATGCAGAGTGATAAATTTAAAGCCATGCTATTACTTGAAGACTTCAGACTGGGAGGGATCACTCTGGAGGTGAGTGATAGAAAGAAAAGAAAGCCCCAAGCCAAGCTTCAGGGCACTCCTGTAATTCTGGAGTTCAGATGTAAAAGACTAAGAAATGGCCAGTGAAGTGGGAGAGCCGTTGTGTCATAGAAGCTGAGAGATGAAGAAGATGTTTCAAATAGAAGAGAATAATCAACAGTGTCCAATGTGGCTAAATGAGTAGGCAAGTAAGATAAGGATGAACAGTGACCTCTAGGATCTGTTCACTTGAACTTCCATTTAATTGAGCACCTAGGATTCACTAGGATCTACGATAAGTCTCCTAAAGAAATACTTGTTCCATACAACTCTATGAGGTAGGTTTTATTATCCCCATTTTATAAATGTGGATAGTGAGGCTCAAAGAAGACAAATAAAAATAGCTGGAATTCAATGTCTGCTCTGAGTTGAGAAAGGAGATAAACTCATTCAGTTAACAATTCTTATAAAAGAGTTTATGTATATTCCTAATCATGATTATTAATGAGAGAGAACTCAATTTGGTAGGTACCTATTGTGGCAGACCCTTCTGCGTGGCATGGGCCCGGCTCCCACTCGGAGATGCACAGGACCCACGCCCACAGATAGGTTCTCTCGTGGGTAATCAGATTTGCAATATATCTAGGCTGCTTTGAGTCTTGCTTTTTGCTGAAACTCCCTCACCCTGGATTGGGATAGCCAAGTGCTTACTGTAACTTCCTAAAATCCATGCTAAACCTTGCAAGGACCAGTGTAACCGGCTCAACCACTTTTCCCCTTTTCATTTGCTAATATCCTTCTTCTGTGATGTGATAAGGGGCACTGGCTCCTTTGTTGTAACTGTGCATAGTGAGTGAGGACCATCTTGTAATGAGAGGAGAAATAAAATAAAGGCCTGTCATGGAGGAGGCCACACGGCTTTTGCTCCCCTTGAGAGAAAAGCCATGCTGTTGTCCTTTTTCCTCCACCGGACTCGGTAGTCCGTGTGTATGTTTTATTTCATCCATAATGACTCGGACACTGCTAGCCGGTGTCCGCATCACCTATAAAGTAGGGTTTTTCAGTATGCTGAACATCTGAAACTAATAGAGAATAATATGGAATGTAAACTATAACTGAAAAATAAAAATAAATAACAGTGGTTTTAAAATAAGAAAAACCAAATGAGGTTTAAATTGAAAAATATTTGAGCTACTACATTTTCATTTGCTGACTTATGCATAAGAATACAGCAAAAATGTAAGCAAAACATTTGTATTTCATGTACTTTAAAACATTTCAATCATTTTTCTATTAGAATAAGGTTTTTAATATTTATATTTAGATTAATGGCTCAAAGAAATATTTGCAGACCCTTTTCAAGGCTATAATTGGCTCACAAATTAGGCTCCAGCAGCCAGCTACTAAAATGCTTTCTACAAAATTAAGGGATTGTGTGTGTGTGCGCCTAATGAAATCCACTGATGATATGATGCTTGTTCAAAATAAGATATCTGCATTTTCTTCAGAAGGCCAATATGAGGTTGCCCTGAATTAAAGAGGTAAGCTTGAATGTAAATGCAGGGAAACATTTCTATTTCCTGCCTGAATGAGAACTAATTGTGTATACAAAGAAAAATGTCCAATCTCCATTTATGATAAAACTTACTTTCACACGTTCTGAATACTGAAAATAATTTACATTTAAAGTGCCAAATTTGCCTTTTCTTCCTAAACAAATACAATCTTTAAGAAATTTGTTTTCTGAAAAAAGTGAGATAAAATTAGAGCTTGATTTTCAATCCAAGGATAACAGTTATCAAAATAGCTATGCTGCCTCATCTAGCACAAAGATTGTAAGATGAATACTCTAAGTAGGATGATTATTCTAAAACCCAACAGCAAATCCCCTGATACTGAAAAACAGATGTAAATTATTCTAGTTTAGTTTTTTAAATCAAGACTTTTTTTCCAAGAGCCAGGAGTTAAACATTTCCCAGCAAGCCAAAAGTACTGAATATACAAGCAAATAACCTACCGACCAAAACTCTTTAGAATGCTCTAGGCTTCAGCTAAGATATTTTATAAGAGAAGTGCTTAAGTGGAACACGGTTAAGAAAGTTTCTTACTTTATCTTAAGGAGAAGCCAATGGAGGGGGCAATCACTATTTTTCATACATTGTTTAAGTGTTACTAAAATGACACATTGAATCACATTTTCCTTTGACAGAGGTAACAAAAGATTATTCATCTTTCCAATGTTTTAATAGTCAGTTAAGGATGGTCTCTTTGGGCATACCTTTATTATAATACATATGCTTATTTCCTATAATTATATCTGCCACAAATCATAATAATTAGTGAGGAAAATAACATGCTAGCAGAGGAGAGACATGAAATGAAATTAGAAAGCAGTGACCAAGCACACAGATGGAGAGGAGCGGAGAGTGAGAATTTTACATGAGGACAAGTGAAAGCTGCCACACAAAGTTAATGTGAGAGGGGGTGGGCAGGGCAGGGGAGAGTAAGGGGGGGAATGGGGACCGCTATAATTGAACAACAATAAAAATATTTTTAAAATAAATTAACAATTTCATTAAAAAAGTTAAATCCATCAATTATGATCATTACTAAATAGAGGGGAAGTTTAGAGTCCTGAAATGTCTATAAAACCCAGTGTTCCAAGACACCATAAAATAAATGAAGTCATTTAATATTACCAAAAAGTAAAGCATCTAAGTATTTTGGCTTTAATAAGTAATAAATGATAACTGAATAAAAAGTGAAGTGTATTTTTTCTCAAGTAAGCTGTTGGGTCCACAACACATTGATTCTATACTCTTACCATTTTGTGATCGTTAACAATCATAAGTTCCAAATATTTCATTTCTTCAAACACACCACGAGATGGCTGTGGAAAATAAAAATATATGGTCAGAGAGAGGAACACCATCTCTGATGAGGACCAATCAATTACCGATTGACTTTAAATTTCAGAAGAACTCTTTGCTGCCTGTTTAATCAACATCCTTGAAGAAACCTTCTCAGAGAATAGAAAAAAGGGACTATAACGTGTGAACAAACATTCAAGTATTCAGAAAAGAACTACATTTAAGTGTTATTAAAGTACTCGTCAAGATAGAGAACCACTTATGTTGTTTTTATACGATTTTTATATATAAAAGTACTCCAGTGAAAAATGTACAGTATAATTCTGTTAAAACAAATAATCTCAATTTCTTTGGCTCTGAGATGTGATAAAATATTCATCTCTATTTAAAACTTCAAGGAAAACCTATGTAAAACACATTTAACAAGAATGGCAGAGCCCTGGCTGGTGTAGCTCAGTGGATTGAGTGCGGGCCTGCGAACCGAAGGGTCGCGGTTCGATTCCCAGTCAGGGCACATGCCTGGGTTGCCAGGCCAGTTCCCGGCAGGGGACATACAAGAGGCAACCGCACATTGATGTTTCTCTCCCTCTCTCCTTCCTTTCCCCTCTGAAGATAAATAATAAAATAAAAAAAATCTAAAAGAAGAAAAAAAATTAAAAAAAAAAAAAAGAATGGCAGAGTACATCTAGAAAAGGTACCAACTGTGCTAAAATAGAAACCTTAACTCAATAGAGTAAAATCTTAATAATAATATACTAATTCTTCAACACACGACTTCTCCCAGGAATAAACATTAACAATTGCAATATTCTAAATTCTTCTAAATTTTTATTATTACTAGATAATCTGTAAAAGCAAGAGCTAAATATCTCAGCCATTATTTGGACTTCTATTTCTTTTTCATAGTTAGAAGACTACAAGGTCATTGATCAGTTTATATTTCATAGGGGTGAGCTTTAGTAAAATGTCATTAGCGTATATACAACTTATTACCAACCACAGAACTGAAGAGTAACTAAAGAGATCTCTTTCAAGAGGAACTAAAAAGAGAGCTCTAATTTAAAAAAAGAACAAGAAAATGAAATGTCTATCAATTATCACCATCATACAAAAACAGGATCATAAAAGCAGGAAGATTTGACCTGCAACTAAGTTTTTGATGACTAGAGGCCTAATTTTTTCAGGAAAAAATACATCCAATAAAAAATTATCTAAAATGTGCAATTTCCAGTATAATTACTCATTAAGTTATCTAGTAAATTACCATGTAATCTATATGCTATGGAATTAATTCTCAGTTATATAGTATTCACCATGTAATTACTAGACAGTCTTCATCACCATGGCTTTCTAATCTATTATGAAAAAGACTAGCAACATAATTTCAGTTACAAAGCCCCTATACTTTTATCAATACATGGGAGCCAAAAGACAATTGCTGATTACATAATTATATGATTCTTATTTAGTAACTATTATGATACTAATGGTCAAATAGATTCATTTTGTTCAGAAAAACACATGCGGCTTCGAAGTTTGGTATAACAGAGGTTTTCATTAGAAAGAAATAAAAAATAAGTGTGATTAGCCAACATCTAATAACCTAACTCTCCTTTCTCTTAACAGAAATGTTTTATACAATGTTATAGAAGACATCTTTTTATTTTTACAAGTTTTTTGTTTTCTAGAGTCTAGATAGAGAGGAAGGAAGGGAGAAAGGGAGCGAGAGAAACATCCGAATGAGAAAGAAACATCCCTCAGTGGCCCCATGCACGCCCTCAGGACGGCAGACCAAATGCGCAACCCAGGCGCGTATCCTGACTGGTAATCAAACTGGCATCCTTTCAGGTGGTGGGATAATGTCCAGTCAACTGAGCCACGCCAGCCAGGGCAAGCCATATTTTTAAAAAGTCTGCTAGATTTTCAATAGAAAAAATGTACTGCAATTTTCGTAAGAAAATACTTTGAAAACAGAGCTAAAACAATACATTCCTTCTACGACATCGGGGTTCATGGAACACCATAATCGGTTTATTATAGGGAAAGTTGAGTAAAAACTAATATGCCTATAAGACTCAAATTTTAGGTGTGTTTGGTTTGTTGTTCTCGTGTGTAAGAGGAAGCTGCCCGCATCTTAACCGTTTTAGGTTCACTTAGGTAGTGTGTGGTGACCGGCAACAACTTAACGGAGTGAAATGGCGCCCCCTGCGGCTCAAGGGCACACTCACGTTCACTGCTCTCTTCCTCCTCCTCTTCAACCACTGTAATTCGGATAGGAAGGGCCACTCGTGACTGCTTTCCACACCTGAGAAAAAGAAAAAGGAATACCAAAATTTATGTTCGGCTGCACTTCAATGGGAATACGTTTTTCAAATATTGCGTGAAGGAATATTACATGAAGGAAATCTGCTGGATAAAAGACTTCACCTCAAATCAAAATTCAGGTGAAAAATGTACACTGATCATTAAACATTTCACATTCCCACAGTCACACATATAATTCAATTTGTAATTAATAAATTATACTGTAATTCAAACATAATTTTCTTCCAAACATCATCAAAAACACAATGAGTTGTTCAAGGCTCATTAGAATGTGTATATTTCACCTCCAATCACCTGACCTTCGATATCTGAACATTTAAGAGAATTCTACTATGCTTAATTCATTTTAGAATTAAAAATAATGTATGCCATAAGCTTTTACATATATTATCAAAGACTTTTTGCATCAATATACAAAAGTAGTAACATCACATATAGCAACACCAAAAGAAGGGTTCTGCAAATCAGCATGCTTAAGATGTCTTAGGACCAGAGCAGATGAGAGAGTGAGAGAGCACAAGTTGGCTGCAGAGCAGTACATGTGGCCACACTCTGGTTCCTCATGCACCTCTGTTCCTGGCTTCTTACTTCAGCCTCTCCAGCTGAAACACTATCCGTACCTCAGCACAAGGAAGCCACCGCTCACTCCATCTCTCAAGCCAACTCTGCTTCCCACCAGCCTGCATGTCTACCAAGTTCCACCAAATCACAGCTCCTATCACATAAAATAGAATGGCTACTTGAATTAAAACTTACTGAGATTCTTCATTTGCTCAGAATATTGTCCTGCCAAGGTTTTCTGGATTATATGTGGTCGACCTGTGCTTTTCTGAAACAAGAAACAGTTGTAGACATTGAAAAGCAAGATGTAATTATGCCTCTATGGAACAGTGTTCGAACTTTCTGTAATATCTTTCCTAAAATGGGGGCATTTATATGCTAATGTTTTAGCTATCAAAAATGAAAAGTGCATGTTGTATTGAAATTTCAACTTTAAATAAATAGAGCATCATCCAATTGTTTCAATTTAGATAAAAGCAATAGTCTTATTAGCTACTCTTAAGTCTTAGCTTTCTCCAAAGCCACAAATAGGAAATTCACAAGAAAAAAACTCAAATGGTCAATGCATATATGAAAAAATGATGAATACTTTAATATTCTTTCAAAGTAAAAAATGGAAGTATATGAATTTGTGCCTTCAAGTTGGCAAAGGTTTAAAAATTGATAAGTAAAGTTAATTAAAAAGAGGTGAAAAGTACTCTTATACACTGCTGGCAGGGGAAAATTGGTAGCGTAGTTCAAAGAGAAATTTAGCAGTTCTATTAACAGCCCTGAAAACATCAATACCCTTTGCCCTAGAAATTACACTTCTAGAAATGTCTTATTTCCATTACTATTATTACTATTAGCTCCCATTACTGAATGCATCATATGTGCCAGGCACTCTTAATGAACACATTATGCAATTTAATCCGCACGAGAACTCCATACAGTGCATATTTTATCCCCATTTCACAAATAAAAATATAGGAGCTCAGAGAGATACATTACTGAAATTACATTACAAGGTAATGATCCAATTTATTTTTAAATATATCGGAATATATCATTGGAAAACTGGAAGAATGCATACTGAAAAGTGAAGAGAAGTTATTTCTGGGGGATGGGATGATGTGTAACTACTCTTTAGTTAAGTTTTTGTTTATTTAGCTTTTCCAAATTTCCTACAATGTATCAGTTTTATAATAAAAAAAAAATAGCTTTAAGAAGGATTGTTCTTAATAGTTTACATAGCCCTGGCCCCCAGAGCATCATCCAGATACGCCAAGGTGAGGGTTTGATCCCTGGTCAGGGCACATACAAGAATCAACCAATGAATGCATAAATAAGTGGAACAACAAATCGATGTTTCTCTCCCTCTCTTTTTCCTTTCCTTTTTCTCTCTAAAATCAATAAATAAAAAATTTAAAAAATAGGTTACATAAAAGACTTAAAATAAGAATTTTACTATTCATGTACTACCTAAGAGTAATGAATTCTCATTAGAAACATCCCATCCTTATTACCTGACTTACTGTAAATCATACTAAAAAAAATAGTAACAATAATAAACAAAATATCAAGAAACACCTAAATTCAAGTGCATTAAACTAAATTCTGGTAACAGATGAAAACGTATCTAAAGTAATGAGACTCACAATTTTAAACACAGACTAATTTAAAGTTTCAAGTACTGTTCCTTTCCCTCTACTGGCAGGAAAGATGAGGACAATTGTTCAATGAAGTGAAATAAACCAGACAGAGAAAGACAAATACCACATGATTTCACTTAGATGTAGAATGTAAAAGAAACAAAACAAACAAACAAACAAAACAGAAATAGACTCATAGATGCAGAGAACAGACAGATCATTGCCAGACTGGAGAGGGGCTGGGAAGATGGGTAAAAACGGTAAAGGGATTAAGGAGCACAAACTGGTAGTTACAAAATAGTCACGGGAAATACAGCACAGGGAATGGAGCCAATGATATTATAGTAACTATGTATATGGTGCCAGGCAGGCACTAAACTTATCACGGGGATCCATCGTAAGTTATAGAAGTGTCTATGCACCTGAAAGTAATATAATGTTGAGTGCCAACCATAATTGAAAAAAATAATAAAAGTTGAAAAATAAAAGGAAGGCAGTAAGAAAGAAGATAAAAAAGAAAAGGCATTAAGCATGTAGCAATCCACTCTGGAGGAATACGATTATGGGTATACAACAATGTAAAACTACTGCTTTAAACATCAGCCTATATTTGTAAATCTCTTCAACGGTTTATTAGACCCAGTCACACACCTTTATTAATTCATTAAAGCTAGAAAACTGCCCTACTAAAGATGTAATGAAAAATTACCTCATTTTACATGTTTAAATACTCTAAGGCTTAGGGAGCTGTTACTTTTTGTTTTGCTTTGTTCTTTAAATTTTACTTTATTTTGTTCTTTGGGGTATCAGGGCTATTAATTAATGCCAGAAATCAAAGTAAATTTTTAGCTGAATGAGTCAAATACTTTTGCTCTATACCTACCACTGGAGTATGGGAAAAATATTTTACTTAATCAAAATGTCTTTATCTAGGTGGGGTTGTCTCATTATCTGTCAATTTTTATAGTTACTAACTGAAAAATGATACAGGGTTATTCAAACATTTACCATTTAAAATTTAATGACTTTTCTGTCTCAAATTTGAAATTGACCCCATATTCAGGCATATATTGTTATAACAGAGGAGATAAATGTTTGTTCAACTGTTATTATCAATAGGCTGCATGACCATTACCTGTTTCAAAATTTATTTTATATCTACATTTGAAATCTCTAAAGATAAGAAACATTTTTGCTATCTACATTTGAAATCTCTAAAGATAAGAAACATTTTTTGCTCCCTATCAAATGACTGCAATATTCTGACTCTATCACTTCCAAACTGTTTTCCCAGTAGTTGCTGTCCTCACTGATGTGACTTCCCTACATTACCTCCCAGTGCCTTCACCTCCTACCCACCCCCCTTTTCCACCCTTCTCCAGCCAGGCTTCCTCGAAGTTCCTACCACGCTCTGGGAACACTCCTGCCTCGGGGCCTTTGCATTTGCTCTTCTCCTGAAATGTTCTTTCAGCTTCCTAATTTCTTGAAGGTCTTCATTCAAAACTAGTATCTCATCATGCCCCTTCCCTGGATAGTTAATATGAAGGTTGAACTCCACCTGCCTGTACATAATAACTTATTCATCCTGTGCATTCCTGTCAGCCCCTGCAGACTGTCAGATCCATGAGGCTCAGATTCTACATCTGCTTTGTTCATCCTTTTATCCCCAGCACCTACAATGGTCCCCAGCGTGTGCTGAACTCTCATGTCAGTATCTGATGAACATATGTCAAACTTCAAATTTGGTTACATTCTATTAGTGAGGAACCCTATCGGAGTGTACTGAGATATAACTGACGTACAGCATGTTTTAAGTTTGTGTGAGACATGATTTGATATATGTACATATTACAAAATGATCTCCACAATGAGTTCAGTGAATTCCCATCACCTCACATGATAGAAATTTTTTCCTTATGATGAGAACCTTTAAGATCTACTTTCTTACCAACTTTCAAATAGACAATACAATAATACAGTCCCAGAATTTCATTACCTTATAACTGGAAGAATGTACCTTTTGATCAACTTCACCCATTTCAGTGCCCCCATTGGCCTCCGCTAACTGCTAATCTGTTTTCTAGTTCTATGTATTAAGCATTGTTTCGGATCCTACAAACAAGTGAGATCACACAGTATTTCTTTGTTTGTCTGACTTACTTCACTTAGCATAATGCCCTCATCATTTCTTGTCTAGGGTGCTGGCCTGTACATGACTCTAAACATTATTTTCATCCCTACCTCTAAAGAAACCAAAATATTACATAATATAATCATAGCACAGCCACAAATTTTCCCACTGAGGGTTCTTAGACTCATAAAAGTTAATACATGCTTACAGTTGTACAATTATCTAAAGAAGTGGTGGCAATAAAAGCTAGTTGAAAGAAAAAGAAGTTGGTCTGTACAAAACATAATGTCCTCTCTGCTCTTCCTATAGACTGGAAAGAACTTTCACTTCAGAAAACCTCATTCTGCTGCATCTTATCATCCTTTACCAGTAGCCTGGGATATTCAATTTAAGCTTCAAAATTCATGGTGTCATTCTAAGACTGAAATAGATACAACACATAAAGGCTCATTGAAATCTACATTATATTCTCTCCCTTGCTCAAAGGCAAAGATGTGGAAAGAATAAAACACCAACACCATAAAGGAACTGATGTTACAGCCAGACTTACCTCATCATGAACCAGCTCCAGTGGTTCAATCATGTACATGAAGGTATTATCTTCAAACATTCCACTGTAACACAAGAAAGCGCACAATGAACAATTAGAGCAAACAGCAGGGAATAGCAGGTGAGCTTCATATTGTGTCTTTAAATATAAAGAGTATAGCTAAATAAATACCTTTGTGTTGCCCCAAATCTAATTCACATATCTGTATGGAATCCTGCTGTGGTCCCCACACTGTAGTCAGACAGCGTATAGGCTACCCAGGGTGTAAAAAGTGTACACTGCCCCAGCTGATGTGGCTCAGTGGACTGAGTGCGGGCCTGCGAACCAAAGGTTTGATTCCCGGTCAGGGCATATGCCTGGATTGAGGGCCAGGTCCCCAGTAGGGGGTGTGCAGAAGCAACCACACATTGATGTTCCTCTCCCTCTCTTTCTCCCTCCCTTCCCCTCTCTCTAAAAATAAATAAATAAAATCTTTTTTTAAAAAGTGTACACTAAGAGCAAACAAATTATACCTGATATAATTACTTTTTGAAATTAAATGGACACACTAGAAGACTAATCTGGGATTGGACTGTTTGTGCAGTTCCAGTGTTATGAGTTATTATTCCGGAATAATGCACAACTAGCCCCAATTTGTTGTTATGCAAATTCAATATCATCTATTAGAAAAATGGGTTCTTCATGTATAACAATAATCTAAAATTATCTGACTCTGAAGAGGCAAATAGAAGCATCTTTATGCTTGCAAATTGTGAATTTCCATTAAGCAATAATAACTGTGCTAAAATCACATTTAATTTACAGAGATACAGGATATTTTATTACATGTACAGATAAGATTTTCAAGACGTTTTTTCCCCACGTGAGTAAAAATACATCTTTACATGATGTGTTCTGTGTCTGGGTGTCTGGGTCTAAAGATGCCGGCAGACGGTTTTTAAAGCCTGCCTCAAAGCCGAGGCATAAGCTCCTCTTTCACACCCACTCTCACCTGGCTAACTCCTAGATAACCTTAGGTCTAAACCAACTGATTGTGCTCTGGCATCCACCTCTGGGAAACCTTGCTGGATCTAAGTTAGGTTCCCCTATGTCCTTTCCCTTCACAGCACCTACCAAAGAGGCAAATTCAGTATTAATCCGTGTAATCATTTGTTCAATCTCAGAATCTCCTGCAAACTCTAGGTATTCAGAGAGCAGAGACTATACCCTCCCTGTTCATCACTCCAGATCCAGCCCTTAACAGGGGACTGACACAGAAGAGTCACTACAATACAGATCTGTGACAGACGAGATGGAAAGGATGAATGGAGGGAAGCAAGTTCATTCTCCCATTGAGAGGCCCACGTACTGAAGTCCGTTGCAGGTCGACAGAGCCACCCTGGAGTCCTTGACACCTCGGATGCTTCCATGGTAGTAACAGTGCTCTCCGCCCTACAACGCAGAAGAAGGTTGACTTGAGAAATTATGCACCATGATTCACTACTAGGACACAGCTGTGCAGCAGAAAGAACTGGGAGGATGGTCCTAGAAACTCCTCCTGGTTAATATGAAATTCCAAAGAGCACTTGGCAATTTTTCAACTTCCCTGTAATGAGCATGCATGTATAAAATTTAATGAAGGACAAGAGGCTTTATGGAACTAAGACACCAATGCAACTGGTACAACTTATACACCTTTCTTAAGCATGTAAGGGGGTAGATACTTAACAGGTAGTGTTTTGGAACAGTCTTCTGCCTAAATGAGGAGAGACCACAATGTTGCTGTTTATAATCATTTGTTACAGAAAATTACATAAAACCTTATTGTTTCCTTTCCTATTACTTAAAATTAGTTTTAAAAAATTTTTGTTAGTAATACACAACCTAGTTTTCAAAGTCAAATAGTAACTACTAAGCCTATGTTTTAAAATACAGCAAATCCTTTCTCCCCCTCTTCCCACCTCCACAGAAATCATTTTCAACTCCTGACCGCTTCTTCCGTTGTTTACCTATATATTTCTGAATGCACTATTCATACTCCTACATCCTGATTTCTTGCACTTTAGAAATTATCTTCCTAATAAAGAATCTTAACACTCCTTATGCCCCCCAATACATTCCAATACACATCGTCAATTTTGACTTAAATTAATACTTAATGTTTACGTTACAATGATGCAAAGATTGTGCACAGCCATGCCACTGCGAGTACATTTTTTCTTGTTCCATTTTAACATTTTGAGAAGTTTTGCTTCATTTTCTTGTTTGCTGATTTTCTCATGTATTTATTTTATTAAATAAATAAATAAATAAATAAATAAATGAATGAATGAATGATGGGGCTATTGCCCCATTATCTAAAATATTATCTACAGCTCTTCTCCTAGGGTCAAACCCATCAGATAACTAACTTATCGTATCCATTTTTTTTTCCTGGAGACACCCTTATGATTTCCCTTCGGCCTCCTGCCAGGCGTGATGCACGCCCGCCAACCAAAACTGCTCGGTAGCATCACCCTGGGAACTCCCTCCGCCCGCCTTCTACTTTGATTCCTCGATCCCATCCACGTTCCCCATTCTCCATCCAGCCTCACCCACCTCTTTTCTGGAGGCACACATCCTCTGATACTTTCTTGAAAAAGTGTTCATGGAAGATAAATTTGGTGAGAACGTGCACAAATGAACATTACTTTTTCTATCTTTCCACCTGAGTGATCATTTGGGTGGGTAGAGAATCCTAGAATGGAAAGTGTCTTCTCTTGGCATTCTGATAGCATTTTGCATAGTCCCACAGCTTCTAATGTTGACATTGTGAATTGGATGTAATTCTAATGTTAGATATTTTCTATCAAATGTATTTTTCCATTTCATGAAGACTTTCGCTTCATGAAAATTTTATTTATCCCCATTTTTATGAAATCTCATGACATGTGTTGGTGTGGGTAGGTCTTTGCTTATTCATTGCACTGGTCGCTCTGTTACACCTTTTTATCAAGAAAATGCATGCACTCTAGCTCTGGGAAACTTTTATTATTTCTCTGATAATTCCTTCCTTTCCATTTTTCTCTAAAAACAACTTTTTCACCAGAGTACAGAAGATATGGTCACCTGGCTATATAAGGTCTGGAGTAGATCAGGGATTTAGTTTAAATGGGCTCTATGTAGACTTTCAATCAACCTTTCTGTTTTCATGTGCCTTCAATTTCTGAGCCTTTCTGGGTGAAGTGACGTGAGCTGGCTGGCTTCTTCTGGGTTGGCCCAGAAGAACTGAGCAGAGCAGGAAAAGCTCGAATCTCAGTTACTCCGCATCCATCCAATCTCTCTCTCCTACAACTTTACGCACACCTCTCTTCTGTTGTCTTGCCCTTTTTAAATTTCTTAACCACTACTTGAGTGTGTTATGGGAGGGAATAGATAAATATAAGCATGGAATCCACAATGTTTAACCAGAAGCCTCCTATTTGTTTTCTTAAATAGAGTGTATTAGACATACTTTGACTTCTTATTGATGATTTACAGTCATTCTGATCGCTGTATCACAACAGCCTCAGAGGTCATTTAAAGTGACTAATGGTGTCCACCCACACGCCAAACGACCACTTCCCAACCAACTCAATTTGTTTCCTCTCAGTAAGTGTAATACCAATTTTCAATGCTGGTTGTCTAAATTCGGTATTATAACCTTGTTAATATTTTATAAAGGGTTGCTTTTCAGGTCTTGTAAAACAACCTTATATATAAATATTGACTTGTATGTAATATGTCAAGTTCTGTTTGCACAATCAACTCTGGAACTTGTAAGGACAAATGATATCACACATCTCAGTAATTTGAGAATCCAGCTCGATACTATGCAATTAGATTTCAGTCTCTTCACATGATTCTAAAAACAGTCATAGGTAACTGTAAATTCCTTCAAATCGGTTATTTAGGATTTGGTATCATACCAAAAAGCTATCTTAAATCAGGTGATTATTAGAAATGCACAGCAAACACTGCCATATTTACTTGACCTTTCTAAGAAAAACTGTATTCTTTCAGGTACTCCTAAAATTATTCATTTTTCCCCAGAAAATATTTCCAAGTCCTTTCTTAGATTTGGTTTCATTCACCTGCATTGGAAACTGAAGGCTAACACGCTCTCTCTCAGTATAAAGGTCACTGTTATCTGCGCTAATTAAGGCAGAATGTGACCTGAAGGGAACTGTTTCCATTCCCCACACATTGGAATGTGGGGCACCACGTTTTCCGGACCACAAGTGAGACTTGAGGCAGCATGCAACCCCTGATGTTTCTCATCATTAAGAAGTGTCAATCCCTAACTGTGTAGTTGTAATTTGGTGGGTTCTAATTCAGTATTAGTATTAGAGGATTTTCTGAGCTACTAATTACTAAATTTATACCAAGTTTTTAAGAAAGCATTACCAGAAAAATACCACTTAGCAACTCTCCAGATCTATGCGGCATTTTATAAACACCACTGCAAAGTAACATACTGAGGTATTTCACATTAAATAAATCCCAACGGAAAAGAGGCATTCACTCCCTCTTGGGTAAAGGGATAACAGTAGTGGACCAGAGCGAAGAGCCCACTTCGTCAACAATGCCCCTGTGCAGCCAGCCCCCGGGGTGCCGTCCACATAGGACTAGCCATCGTGAACACGCACTGTCTTGCAGTAACTACTCTCTCCAGGTACAGATGGGAGACAGTCACAAAGTGTTAAAAGGCTCTGCCGATGACAGCAAAAGCCGAAATGAAATCTCACAACTTCAGACCCTCAAACTGGTGTTTCTCCCGTCAGAAGGGCCTCAGAGAGTTCAAGAGTGCTGACCAGGGAGTTGGCGATCACCAGCTATTCCAGGAACGCAGATCTGCGACTGAGTGAACAGCAGGCAGGGGAGCCCACGGGGACTCCTCTGGTCGGTGCACCGCACACGGCTGTGTGGGCCTCCAGGGGCATTTTGGGATTCAGAGCTGTCAGTCAGTTAATTAAATTGAACACAATGGAGCATCTGATGAGTGAAGGTTACTGACTAGACAAAGGAACTTATAAATCCTGGTAAGTATGCTCCCCAACTTTCTCAGCCTACCACTTTCACAGAGCTGAACACCCCACAGCCAGGTGATGCTCAAGTAACTGTGACCTGGCTCCACGCAGCTGCCACGCTAAGAAGCCCACTGGAAACCACCAGGCCACTCCTGCGAATATAATGACACGCTGAAGCCACATGCATCCGTTAAAACACTTTCTAATCAGAAGTGGCTAGGGATAGCAACAGTGTAAGCCTAGTGATCACAATGCAGAGGGCAGAAAAGATTTGGTTCCCTGGTATTATTGATCAAATGACAGCAGTGGTTTTTGATTCGATCTACTTTAAATACAACCCAATGGAAAATGGAACCCACTGGAAATAGAACCTATTGTTTTAATTTACTTTAAAGTTGCTCCACCTTTGTGTCTGTTTAATGATCTCATCTGTTTTAGTAAAGTTCTATCACCCAGTTCTTATCATCTTCATCACTAAAGAGACTCTCATAAACTTGGTTGTTCACGGTGACCAACCTCCATTTTTTTCAACTGACTCCTGAACACGTGAATAAATATTTGAAAAGAAATTACGATACATAGGCCTTAGCTCATGAATGTGTGTATTTTGATATTCCTGGATGTGTAAGAAAATATGACTACATATTCACTATGTCTGTATACGTATCTTTAAATACCTCAAACTTATCAACTAGTATCAATTTATTTCATATATCAGTGGGCTGGTGGCAAAAGAGAAAACTGTATCTATAACTGGACACATATACCTGAATTTGAATACTGCAGAATAAGGAAATTTTTTAAATATTTTAGAGAATCAGAGCACTTGTGACCCCAACAACACCATTTTAATTATTTACTTTTATTAAACTCAATGGCGGCGGGGGGCAGGATGTTCAAGTATTAGAACAAGTTGGCTGTACCAATGCTATATAGATTTTTAATAGTTCACACAAAATTATACTATTGAAACTTAAAATAGCTTTCTGAGAACAAATACTGTCTGCTCTCTTGACTCCATGGGCATTTTTTAAACTTCCAACCAGGAGGCACACCCACCAAGGTCCATTCCCTCTGACAATAATCCCTGCCAAGAAGTCTTCCTGGAAGAAGGGAGCTCAAGCTGAGCCACAGAGACAACTCGATGAAGGAAGCACACACATGCACGAACACTGCGGGGACACCGCCGAGGGTGATGTGATTACAGCGATGAAGAAAAGAACAAAGGCAGGGATTTTTAGCCACCTGGCTCACTGATACATAGCCAACACTTAGAACAGTGACTACATCACAGCAAGCACAATCAATACAATTTAATAAATAAGCAAGAATGGCTTAGTCATGAGCCTAAGTGGCAAGACCTGCCTTAAAGGAACAGAGGATTCTTGCTTGTTGAGAAGGTAGGTAAATAAACCTCATTCCTGACCTGAGGGTTTTTTGCCTTTCAGATGTAATTGACAAACCATAAAATTCACTCTTTTAAAGAGTACAATTCAGTGGTTTTCAGTATATTCAGAGAGGTGTGAAGCTATCACCGCTATCTAATTCCAGAATATTTTTATCACTTCACAAGGAAATCCTGTAGTAGTAGTCATTCCCCATTCCTCCTTTCTACCATCACCCCCAAGCTCCTGGCACCCACTAATCTGCTTTTGGTCCCTGTGGATTTGCCTCTATTTGCCTATTTTGGACATTTCAAATAAACACAATCATATAATATGTGGTCCCTTATGACTGGCTCCTTTCACTTAGCATAACGTCTACAAGTTTGATCCAAGGTGCAGCATGAATCAGGACTTCATCCTTTTCTATGGCTGAATAATATTTCTTTGTGTGAATATACCACATGTAGTTTATTTATCTGTCAATGGATGAACATTTGGGCTGTTTCCAATGTTCTCTTGTAAATAATGCTATTATATACATTGATGTACAAGTTTTTGCTTGGACATACATTTTCAGTTCACCTGGATATATATCTAAGTTTAGAATTGCTGAGTCATACGCTTAACATTTTCAGGAACTGCCAAACCATTTTTCAAAGCATCTCTACCATTTTACATTCCCACTAGCAGTGTATAAGGATTCCGGTTCTCCATATTCTTGCCAATACATGTTATTATCCAACTTTTTTATTAAAGTCATCCTAGGGGGTGTGAAGTGGTACCCATTTAAATTTAAAACCAAATGAGAGAGTGATCAAAAAATATCACCTTCATTTTTGATAGCACTATACTAGAGGAGAGGATTATCTGAGGATCTGAAAGGCCTGCTAAGGCTGCACCCCTGAGTTAGCCAGACTCGCCGACCCAGATCCAGACATCGTGGGATGACCAGCCCTTACCCACCACCCCACGCACACACAGACTACCACTTACAACTGAGACCGTGGAAAAGGAGAATGTGCTCTTCCTGTAGGGAGGTGGATCTCACAAAATACAGAGAGGAAAGAACTACACAGACATGCCCAACCCCCTTCCCACCAGTTAAGGTGCTCTTCTGCCCTGGGTAGGAGTGAGCAAAGCAACAGGAAGAAGCCCGGGTGAGGAAATAGAGTTAGGAAAGGACAGTCTCCCTGTCCCAAAGTGATAAAGAGGAGTAAGGTAGAGGGAAGCAGGGCTGGGAGCACTGCATCTATCTGTTCAACCTTCCACTGCCATGGGGGTGGTAGTTCTTTTTATAAGCAGGAGAGAAACCAAAGAATTAGCAAGCACTTAAAGTTAATGGTTCACCTAAAAGGGATTTAATAGAAATATATTAAATTTGAAAAGTACGTTTAAACTGTCATATAGGTGCCTAATTCTTTTATAAGATATGAAATATTAAAAATTAACTTCTTTTTAACAGGTTCACCAACAAAGTTAATCAACAAATCAAGAAAGTGGTTACTGCATATCACATGCAAAGCACTGTGCTAGAAACTCTAACAAAAGCTATTTCTCAGTCGGCTGCAGAACAAAAGTCTTCCCTATGTGCTTACTGATTACCGAGCAGCCAGGCTATGTTACCTACTGAAGTGGTTGCCCTCTCCAGCTCCTTTATTTATTTCACAAGGAAAGAAGCCCTTGTAACCCACTTTCTTCCAATGAAAGTAAAGCCTAAGACAAGAGCCTCTTCTTAGCTGGAAGTGGGAACTAGGTAGGAGCAGGGTAGTGATGAAGTAGGAACCCAGACGAGCTTCTTCAAAGTGTGGATTCAACGTTTTGTTTGAAAATTACTCACAGGATATTTTAAATGTTCAGACTTACATTTAACTTCAACGCCGAACAGGCTATTAGTGAATCCATTTCTCTCTCGTCCTGTGAATACTAGTGCGTGCATATGTGTGTGTGAGTTATTTGGAAGAAAGTGTGCAAAGAGCAGGCTTTTTTAACCTAGCCATTTTTAGACATTAATTTCGGGTACTCTGTACAAAGATTTTCCTCAAACAAAGTGGAATGCAATGTGTAGTTTTTAAAAATGTGTATGTAATAGTAGTAGAAATGTGAATTTATACAAACTTTCAGAAAGAAAAACTCAGTGTCTAACAAAAACCTTAAAACAATATGCCACTCTCAACCCACAAAATCCCATGAGCAGAATTCATCCTTAAGCACTTCTCGAAGAGGTGTTCAAATGTATGTGGAAAGCCTTTCTCTAGAGTTCGTGGTATAGTGAGAGACTGGAAACAATCTGTCTGTTGCTATGCGACCTTTAAGCAAATTACAGCAAATAAATATGAAAAAATATTATGTATTTTTAAAAATAAAAGTTTAGAAGATTATTTAATATATGCTAAAATGTTTGTGACATTGTTAGGTCACAACATCCTGCTACAAGACAGTGTCCACATTAACATCTCAGCTTTAGGGGGTGTTATATACAGACACGGAAAAAACAGGCCATTCCCATTAATTTATGACATGTGAAGCAAGTTTGGGCACGTGACCTGTTTGGAGAAAATGGGTCATAAACAGGAGCAGTGCAATGAACACAAAAACAGACTGCGAGGGACATTTCTTTTGCCGGAGTTGAGCCACCTTTTGTTCAACTGACAAAAGTTGTTAGTCAGTTTCAACTGACACAAGATTTGATGTGTCTTGTTATTAATGATAAGGCCTCCTTTGGGCACCTCGAATGACCTCTGGAAGCCAATTAGCTATTCTGCTTCTAAAATTTTATACACACACACACACACACACACACATACACACACATATATATACGTGTGTGTGTGTGTATATATAAACTTCTTAGTGAGAAGTCTGGATCCAGTTACTGCGGCCTGCAGAGGTGGCTCATTTGCTGAGTCTATAAAGTTCTCGCACAATCTCCTCTCCTCCAGACTCATGACTCAGCAGCCGCAGTGCTCCCGGCACTGGCGCAGGGACAGAAGCTGTGGCTTGTACAAATGCCAGGAAGCACAGTTCCCATGCTTGATTTAGCATTTCTGCTCACTTTCCACGGCATTAAATTTTAGGGAGATTCAACCCCCCACCCCCAGATGCAGCCTAAGGCAAGAACAGACAGACCAGTGACAACAATATACGGAAGCTCTTAATCTGGGGCAGAAAATTCAAAGGTTTGGAACACATCAAATCACAGTTTTGCCCACTGTTAATTGGACAGTTACAAATCCTGAGTGAGGCCATGTCCCCCAGGCAGTATTTACGATTTAATATTTGCCGCGAGGCTGTTGGACTGATCCCCACTGTGGTTTGCTTCCCTCTGTGTCCTCTCCCAATCCTGGGATATCCGTGGACACCACTTCAGCTCCACGGCACTCTGTGGGGTTCTCTTACAGATCTGAGCCTGCATGCAGCTATTCCAAGAACTTTTACCCTGAGTGGTAGAGATCGCTGTGTTCCTCACATACAAATAATCTCCTCGCTTCAACCTAAACCCGCTTGCTCCTTATTGATCCTCCCAGAAGGTGACAAAAGTGAATCTCCAAATGAAGGAAATCAAGCACCCAATCACCTTTATGTTCCAACACTCGCTGGCAGGTTTATTTTGCCTTCTCTCTGCCTTCACTTCCTCCTTTGTATGACAGGAGTAACAACATCCGCCTCACAGAACTGTTATGAAGGTTAACAGGGAAAACACTCCCTAAATTTTCCTTCCCCCACCTTCTTGGGCACTGAGGTCACTTGGATCACATACTCATCCCAATAACCCATCCACTCTTATCATTCACTTTCTATGACCAGACCCTGGTGATCTACTAATTTAAGATGCTGATATGAAACTGTATAGCTCTTTCTCCCATTCATTTACATAAGATACTGTATGTAAAACAAAACAATAAACATTTCTCTATTGACCTAAATACAGAGAATCTCAACTGTTATCGTAAACATTTGTAAATTTTCATACACTTCTCCTAAATAGATTTTAAAGTTAAAAATATAAATTTTTGCACCATTGTATAAAAGGATAGTTGATTTTATTGAGATAGACATCAAAACAAGGCAGTTGTTTATGATTAAGTATATTTATACTACGGGATTTACATACACTGTCAACCATACCTTAGAGTACTGTGGTTTCCCGTTTTCATAGTGAATCTCCACATAATCAGAGGACAGCAAATCACTACGAAGGAAAGAAAATAGAGTGATTTCTGCATCTAAGATACTTGGAGGTTTAAAAATAATCAGTTCAATAAATGAATGTGAGGGGCATGTACACCACAAATAGCTACAGGCCAAAGTGAGAAAAGGTTTCATCAAGTTTCAGATGTTATCCAGCAGCAACTCATTCCTCAGTCTGTTCAAAAACACAAGACATACATAACTGAAGGGTGAACATCTTTCATACCCACTACTCACCACTTGATGGGTATGTCAACTAACATAGAACAAATGAAAAAGGCAGGTTAGCAGGAGGAGATAGGCCCTATAAAATCTCACTATAATGATCTAAATAATTAGAATCTCATAAAACACAATCACCAAGAAAGAGTATAGAATAAAGGCCAGCTCCCTAACACAACTACTCGACTCCGTTGTTGTATCACAAACCAGCCACAGGCAACACAGTAACACAAGTGAGCTGCTATGTTCCAATAAGATTTCACTTATGGCCACTGAAATTTGAATTTCACATAATTTCACACATCATGCAATAGTATTCTTCTTTGTTTTTGTTCAGCAAGTTAAAAATGTAAAAAACAACGTTCTTAGCTCAAGGACTATACAAAAACATGTATGGCTGGACTTGGCCCAAGGACAATAATTTGCCAACTACTGAAATAAAATATCAGTTAAGTATGCAGATTTTGGTGTCAGACAAAGTAGGATTCAGAGCCTAGCCAGCCGCTTAACAGCGGCGTGACCATGGACAGGTTACCTGACTCAGCCTTTATGTGAGTCAAATGGAAACAAGAAAGAGTGTGAAGATTAAATGCAAACACATGCGCAGTGCTTAGCCCAGAACTCAGCAGAGAGCACGTGCACAGTGATGACATTGAAGCTGTCACTCTTGATTTTAACTCAACTTCTTCACATACATCCCTCCCTGTAGAACGTGGGGCATACAAAATATGGGCATCCAAAAGAACACAGGACTGTTTTAGGGTATTTGGATTCTCATCTGAACTCTGCTCCTAGAAATAATAAGTAGAAACTCACGTTTACTATGTCCTAGGCACTGTTCTAAGGACTATAAGGGTATTAACTCATGTAATCAGAAGGGTAACTAACTGAAGGACAACAGAAGGTTCTAGTATGAGCCAGATGTGCACCCTAAATGTAGGCTCCATTTCCTCTTCTGCGAGAGGAAGGGCTGGAGCAGACGATTCCTCAGGTGCCTTCTTACTCTGACAGTCTGTTTTCTACAGTTCTACCTAATTATAGGTTTTCTTGTTAGGAGCTCTTGACACTACTTCTATAACCGACATCTGAGAGGACTCAATGATTCTGCATCATTTTGAGAGCTGCACTTGATGTAGTTCTAAAATGAGCCAATGAGGAGGGTAGGAGGAGGCCTGGAGCCAGGCAGCAGAGAACCTGGGAGTGGCACCTGCAAGGGCCTGGTTCCCTGGATGCACTGAAGGCCAACCTTTGCAACCCAGAAAGAAGGCACATGCCTGTGCCTTGGACAGGTGTTCACAATGAAGTTAATCATCAAATGTGCATCTACTGATGATTCTATATTTGAAACTAAGTTATGGTACATCCTCATTCCCTGTTGAAGAATCTAAATAATAGCAAAAAAAAAAAAATAACAACAATTCTTAATTCTATATCCTTGGAAATACCTGACAAGGTGCAGAAACTTCCTTCATACCTAGCTAATGAAGTCAGCGACCGGCACTGTGAATATACATAAACAGGGCCGCTGACAGTAACATTTCTCTGAGGAACACTTCTGTGACACCAAGAGACAGAGTGTTTTCACTAACTGCATGCTAATTACCTCTCTCTACAGGTAATTCATTACTTTCAAAATTCTTAACCACACAATCACTGGAGCATGTCTAAGAGTTGCAAATATAAGTTATTTTAGTCTACTACTTTTGCTTGTAATTACAAAGGCAGATAGTTTTCTAACCATTAATTGCCAGATCTGATAAAGGTCACTTTAATTATCCTACTTCTCCTTTCTGAAGAGCCTCTCCCCCACCCCCCCAATTTACATAGCTATTTCTAAAACCAACTGCATTTGGGAATACTAAAGAAGAAAAACAGCTCCTTTTCTAGGAGCCTGTGACAGACACTGAGCGATGTAAAATCACACCATATTCTCTGCATCACCACATTCCCCCACCTCCTATAAAGAGCACACATCCATCCCCATTGGTGCCATCCTTTCCTCCTGGCTGACCACAGCAACCCCTCCCTTAAAACTGTTTCTGTCACTTGGCGCAGCATCCCCAGCACTCGCCTGATGCCCAGTGCACAGTAAGCCGAGCCAACATGTGCTGTTTGAGCAAACATCTAGCAGCCTCTACTAGATGCCAGGCCCCACCATGAAGGGTGAATGGCTCCTAATCTTTTGGAAAATAACTTGAACCCCTTACTTTAAAGAACCATAGGCTCCTTCTACAGAACCTTGTCATGAAAGATTGAAAGTGGCATAACCAAACATGATGTTCAGAATGAGACAGCATAGGTACAGGGCCGAAGGTTATAAAGACTGCTAGGAAAGACATACCCTGGACCACAAGGAAACTGTCTGTTCCACATAAGTGAGAGATCATTTACTTCCCTGTAAAAAATAGTCCAACTACCAGTCTCCAGAACTTCCAGTTCTGAAATGAACTGATGAGCCTTCAGGCTGCATCTCTGATTCAGACACTGAGTGGATCGCTGGAAGCAGAACACACTGTTCCGAAGGGACCTAGAGGCCAACAGGGCATTCCTTCACCAGTAGAGCTAGGGAAAAAATCTAGAAGAGTAGCAAGCACCAAGACTTAACAATTGGGTGACCATATAATTTATCATCCAAATCAGGCCATTTATGGCAGATGAAAGAGGCACATTAATGATTATGCCAGGACAACAGACATCAATCGGGAAGAACTGTCCTGGGAAAAGTAGGACACGTGTTTACCCTACATAAAGCTCAAATTTAAGGTACTCACATCAAGTTCTACATGGAAGACCAGGTTAGTCCATGGGTAAAGAAGTCCCCAAAGCTGAGATGCTACTAAATAAGGAGTCGGTGAATATGTCTCCTTTGCCAGTTGTTTTTGGGTTCTGTGGTTGCTTAAATAGCCACTGTTTTAAGACAACCGTGAGTGGGCACCTTAGGTTCTCTCTCTCAGCACATAATATCGGGACGTAGACACTGGGAGAGGAGTCATCAGCCCAAGATTGAAAGCTAGGAAGCTGTGAGTCCACGATCACTCTGATAGATACCCTGGTCTTCTCAGGTCTTCTCAGGTCTAGACCAGCCATCCTCCTTGCCACACAATGCCCTGTTCTTAAGTAAACAGTGCCACAAACATCCTCGTTCAATTCTCAGTGGTAAAACACATAAATTAATTTCCATATGTATTCAAACTGGAACTGGAACAGAAGTCAATATCTACATGAACAAAGAGTGACAGATTATGTGTAGAGAGAAAGGAGGGCCACGAATATCCATTTTCATAATTCACGCATGTGATTATCTTTTGACAGTGTTTAACTTCTCAGTATGGGGAACCCTGATCGTCTCAGATGGTCCTTAACAGACTCACCCATGAAGTCTCCTGCCACCCTCCCCACCAGGTCTCACGTTCATTCACTGCATAACAACAAGCGCTGGCCACTGCGGACACTCTCAACTGCGTGGAGACTCCAGCATAACAGCGTTGTCCAATGCAGCGCCACGTACCTGCTCCCTCTTGGCACTGTAAGTTCCTCTTTTTCCTTTTATTAACATCAGTATTTTTACTTTATTAAATGCCATAAGTCGTAATGAAGAGAGACACCAAATTTAAGTTCAGTACATTCCTACACGCAGAAGCAGCCTAAAACCTTACAATAACCCTTCTGCCCTTACATTGTTTCCTTCTTAAAACAACAGACTTAAAAAGGAAAATGATGTTCAATCACCACTTTTCTCAAGTTTTAAGAAAAAGATAAGACTCATCCACCTAAAAACATTTTTAGACCAAAAGTTGTTTCAACTCAAAAACATATACTCCTTTGGATGTAAACAATACAGTAAGAATTTAAGCTGTGTTAAAATATTGTAGACATGGAGAGGCTGAGATTTAAGAGTATAGAAACAATATGTTCGGTGGGTACAAGCAATTATAGGTTGAACTGAGGCTTCGTGTTAGATCAAGCAAACACGGTGTGCTAGGCAAGGGCTGGAGAACCTGGGCATATGTCCTAGAAGATGGAGAACCCTCCTAGCATGAGCAGGGTGTAGGGGTGTAAGCTTCTTTAAGGGTCACAATGCGAATTTCATGAGTTCCTAAACCACCTAAGAGACTGCAGCAGAGATTTTAATGTGTAGGCACTCCTGCATCTCATAGATGATGGTCCCATGCCCCCTAATACAGTTAAGAACCCTGCAGTATAGTAAGAACAGGAAAGATAGGCAGGCTGCAAATAAACAGATAAGGAAGTAGAGAAAGGCAAAGTTAGGAGAGAAATAAGGGATAAACTTAAGGTGATATAAAAGCTGAGTGTCCACACTCAAGCTGGCTTGATCAGCCAATAAGAAGAGCCAGTTAAGAGTTCCTTTCTGATACAGAGAACAGACTGACAGCTGTCAGAGGGGAGGGGCTGGGGGGCTGGGTGAAAAGGGTGAAGGGATTAAGAAAAAAAAGTACTTAGACAAACAACAGCCTGGTGATTACCAGAGGGAAAGAAGGTTGGGAGAGGCAGGAGATAGCAAAGGGGGGATAAGTGGTGATGGAAGGAAACTTGACTTGGGGTGGTGAGCACACAATACAGTGTACAGACGATGTATTATATAATTGTACACCTGAAACCTACATGATTTTATTAACCACTGCCACCCCAATAAAGTCAAGAAATAAATACACACACAAATAAATATGACCTCCCTTCAGAGAAAATGGCATCAATAGAAACACCCTTAATTAAATAAAACTGAAAGATGTTGAATTTCTCCTCTCCAACTTTTAACCCAGACCATATGCAGCAACTGAAACAATCCTAGAGTTTCTGCCAGTATCTCCACAAGCACACCAGTCACTCGGAAACTCCTCTGTGACAGAATTGTCGTTCCTCTCACATTTGCGGCTTTACCTCCATATGTCATGAAACAAAAAAAAAATTCAGACACAAAGAAAACTGCATCCAAATAAAGATGGCACCTCTTTCCGACAGTCACACATAACTGAAATGTTCTGATGCATAGTTTTCAAATAATGAATATTGTAGTTTGTCAAATGCTGCTAATGTAGGTTATTTTCTGATCTGCCCAACATTTACTTATTCAATTATTAAACCAGGTGCAACAAAGAGTGAAACTGTAGGGAATGGACATGTCTCCATTAACACCAACCTTGCCCCCTGGTAACTTTGCACAGAAGAAACTACTCTCCTCGAAATCCAGTTCTTGCTACATCCTAGAATAAGAACTCCCAACCTCTTCCACTTTTAGTGTGTACAGAAAAACTGCACATTGCTGTACAGTGTCTGTTCTTCCAAGGTATACATGAAATGGTGAAAAGAATATACAGGAAATCAATGGGGAAATTCTCAAAAATAATAAGAGTTAAGGAAGGTGGCCGGCTATGAGGTAAATAGGCAAAAATAAACTGCATTTCTATGTGCATCAGCAAAACAGCCTTGAAATCATGTGGAGGAAAGTCTCTGCTAACAATGACAACCATGCAACAAATGTTATATATTTATGATGTATGTGAATATTTATACATATATGATAGCATACGAAAGATATACATATATTCTATAATTTTAATGTAATCCCAAACGAAATCTCAGAAAGTTTTTAACTTGACAAAATTATTCTAAAGTTCATATTAAAGAATAAATGTTTGTAACTACCCAAACATTGCTTAAAAAAGAGAAATAACAATAGGACCGTATACGTTACTATAGTAATGACAATACAGAAAGCCCTGGCCTGATGAGACAGACACCCCAAAGGGCAGAACAGAAAGTTGAGAAGAGATTCAAGTTCACATCAAAAATGTAAAATGTGAAAATAATGGCACTTTAAATTGGTAGAGAAGAAAAAAATGTGGTAATTTTTCAAACCATAAGATGTGCCTAGGTTTTAGAAGAAAATAGGGAAAAAATTTTTGAAGCAAAAAATGTGGTAAAATATTTAATAATGTAAATAACATAATATTTCACCAAATGTAAATGTAAACAGAACTCAACAGCAGCATTAACAGCCATTATTCTTCCCAAATTGGGGGGGGTGCATCTTATAGTCCAAAATTCGGTAAATAAAGAGTAAATATGTTTGGAGCAAGTGACTAAGCATTTTGCGAAAATTAGATCCCTACATCAAATCTCATACCAAACTAATAATATACTCATTAAAGATATATAGGTTTAAAAATAAAGCTATAAATTTACTATAAAAATATAGCTGAATGTTAAGGAGACACTGTTTCAAGCATTACATTAAATCCAGAAATCATTTTTTAAAAAGATGACTTTAAAAATTTCTTAAATTTTCATAAGTTATACAGAAACCACAGATAAAATTTCAAGGCAAACTGAGACAGAACATTTACAAACTACATGAACAGCAAAGGGCTGCCATCTTTCACATAAGGAGCCAAAAACACACAGAAACAACCCAACAGAAAGCGGGCAAAAGACATGGGCAGGCAATTCACAAAATACCATGTGCAAAATGCTATTTACCAAAAGAAGGAAACAAGAAATACTAAAAGTAATCAATCGTATACGAATCTACAGTTGTATTAGCAGTAAAAGACCTGCACATTCAAATAGCCACAAGGGACCACTTTCCCCCATCACTTCAGAGAATAAAAATGAATGATAGTAGCCAGAGCTGGCACAAATGGAGGAAAACTGGCACTGTGCACATTACTATTGGGGACATGAGTTAATACGTCTTTGTAGAGGGCAATTTAGCAATAGCCATCAAAAGCCCTGAAAGCATGCTCGCCCATTAAATACATAAGTTTTTATAATCTTGTAAGTGCTACCTATAAAGGTTTCCTGAGGAAATAATTAGACAAGAGTAAATATATGCATGCATATGGTTATTCTCTACAAATGATATAGTAGGTTTTGTGAGTAGGTTTATCCATTTTAACAGACACTTAGAAAGATGGGAAAGAAGTTCACAACATCATTCAATGAGAAAAATAAGAAAATGTTATGATAATATGTTAACTTTTTAAAAATATGTTTATATTCACACACAGAAAAACATCTGCAGAGATACACACAAATATAATAATGGGCTATTGCTTCCTGTAAAACTTTCAATGGTTTTTACTTTTTTCGTTTACCCACAATTACTAAAATGTTTACAATGAATATATAGCACCTATTAAAATACGAAAACTATTGTACAATGCAAGTATGCTTTTTAAAGGAAGAGAAACATGGCTCCTTTAGGAAGGGAATGGATTCAAGACTAATTTCAGGCCCAGGAAAGGAAAGGAGGCCCAGATACTGACAATCCCACCACCAACCACACAGGGAGCAGTGGCCGCCCTGCTGCCTCTCCCTGCAACTCAACGCAACCAACATTCCCCGAATACCCAAAGGAGGTTGGGGTGAGGACAAAAAGGGAAACAGAAAAAGAATCCTTAGCCTCCAAGTGATTATAATCTCACAATTAAAATAAGACAAGGCCAAGTGCTGGAAACAACCTAAGTGCCCATCAGTAAATGAATGGATCAAAAAACTACAGTACATTTACATGATGGAATACTACACAGCAGAGAGAGAAAAAAGAAGCTCTTACCATTCACAACAGCATGGATGGAACTGGAGAGCATTGTGCTAAGTGAAATAAGCCAGGCAGTGAAAGACAAATACCATATGATCTCACCTATAAGTGGAACCTAATCAACAAAACAAACAAGCAAGCAAAATATAACCAGAGACATTGAAATTAAGAACAAACTGACAGTAACCAGAGGAGGGGAGAGGAGGGGATAATAGAGGCAAAAGAGGGAAAAGTTTTCAGGAACAACTGTAAAGGATACATGGACAAAACCAAGGGGGAGGGTGGAAGCACTCTGGAAGGAAAATGGAGACAATTGTACTTGAACAACAATTTAAAAAATGTGGGGAAAAAAAGACAAGGCAGCATATACCCTACTATTGTAACAAAATCAAGCTGCTCCAAAGGGGAAGTTAATTTCCACTAAGGCGATTAGGAACTTTTCAAAAAGAAAAGCAGGACCAGGGCAAATTCATGACAAAATATGGACCAGAAAATACAGGCAGGAAAAAGCAGGCCACACTGAGAGGGACCAGGGTGTGCAAACACACGAGACAGGAAAAGGTGGAGTCATATTCAAGGTGCAACTAACGTCCCATCCCGTTAGACCAGAGCATCAGTCGCAGGGGTGATGGTGTTCAAGAGGCACATTTCGGACCAGTCCATACACAGGTTAAAGCAAGGAGTTGGACCTTTGAAAGTGAAGTGCTCTCTAGGACCAGGGCTCAGGACTTGGAAGGCTAAACACAGCTCTCCTCTTTATAAGGGCTGAGAGCAAGTTCTACATTTCTGTCCTCAGAAACCACAGAGACTTTAGGGCCTGGGAAGGGCTGAACACAGACAAGGTTCCGTTAGTGTGTCTATTAGAGCCATCTGCAAAGTAATTAATGCTAGCAGCAGGAGAGAATGGCAAGAGACCAAAGACACTAAGAAAAGGCCTCTCCACATGTAAAAACCTGTAGCTTTAACCTTCCTTCACTCATTCCATTAATGGCTGAAGACTGAATGAGAGAAAACAATGAAGCAGATGAGGGTCAAAGAAAAAAATTAAATATTGCTTAGTTTTGACTTGAATGTTTCCATTTCTTTCAATATTTTTGTAATAAATTAGAGATATTTGTCCTAAAACTTGCTATGCAAATACTAGTATGAACTTTGCAACTGTATGCTGTTTTAATAAAGAGTAAGACTTTTATAAAGCAACCACAACTGTCTGTGTGTCCTCTTTCCCTCCTTCTTGCTGTGCCAAAGTATCTAACCCCTTCTTTCTCCTGTGCTGCTACAATCTGAGCATGCGTGATATTGCTGGCTGACCTTAGACCCAAATCTTCTGCAGAGCAAGTCCCACGAGCCTGCACAGCCCTACAAAAGAAGAGGCGTTTGAAGTTGTCACCCTAGAGTTCTCTGTACTAAGCAAAAACAGCACTGCGATTATGGTATCCTTCATACATATAACAGAGGGACTTTTAGAGATGATAACCACAGTCCTTCCTCAATGTTAGATGTTTAGGAAGTTATCCCAATGTAGCCATTAGAAACAGGATACTGCAGTAATATCAAACCAATATGGCAGATAAGAGCACAACATACCAACAAAAAAGAAAAGGAGGAAGAAAAAGGAGAACTTTTAAATGATTTCTTCAAGCAAGTACATGATAATAATGATAATAATACATGATAATAATGATAATAATACAAAAATAGCACTTTTTTAAATTACCATTTAGAAAAATGATCTTCAAACTTGCCTTCTGAGCACATTTCATAGCATCAGAAAATTATTCACTGAGCCTTTGATTTTCTGATCAAAAGTCAAAATTTGCCTAATGGGCAACTAATCTCTCAACTGAAGAGAATTTTTCATTCTTCCAAATTATGTACTATTTCAAAATAATAACAAGATCACAGACTTCTGAATATTATAGAATTTATTGGAAAAACTACCATTCACTTGTAGCTTCCCTACAAGGGGGATTTCTTCCAACTCATGTGCACTTTTCAGATTCAATGTAGTTTATCAGAATGCTAACTGATAAGCTTTTCGTTTTGCTCACTCTTATAGCCTCAGTCACGGAAGAATACCTGGACTAAACAGGCACCCAGAGCTATCTGTTTGTTGAATGAATTAACATAAATTAATAAATAAATAGGCAAAGGGGAATCAAGAGATCCATTTCCTAGCCTGACTCTGACACATCATCTCTGAGATCTTGGAGAAGTCCTCAATATTGTGGAGCAAGATTTCTTCCTTACAAAAAAAAAAAAAAAAAGTCAAATTATAGGATCTCTAAAGAAACTTCCAACTCTAAAATAGTGAACGTGAGTAGGACTGGCCTCATCTCCTACCCCAAAAATACGCCTGTGGTCAGGTGGAACCTGGGGTCCGTTTATGCGCGTATCTTACCCTTCTGGTGCACGCTTTGTCAGATGCTTAACTGTCCGCACGCTGGGCCGCCAGGACACTGGGGTTTCCAGAATGGTGCTGAAAGAGCAGTTCCATCTGCACTCCTTGTGTACTGTAAAGAGCTGTTTCTAATTTTTCTCTAATTCTACATGTTTCTCCATACCTCAGCCTCAAAAGATAACACCTTGAGTTTCTAAAGTATAAAGTGGTAAACTCTTTCTACACATGAGATTAATAATGAACAAAAGTCTTTGTCACAGAAACTAATCTGAGAGCTAACGATCCAGGTGTTCTAAAGCCACCTTTGTGCTAACACTAACCCATTTAAGTGGTGTGTTGAACATCAGACAACACAAGTACAAAACCACTAGACTGTAACTAAAAATAGCATGCTTTTTCATAAAGATACTAAAAACCAATGATAAGTAACGTATAAGCAAATTTCATGTAATTTGATGTCACTTTGAAAAACATATAAGATATTGATTATAGGTGATCAGTTTAATCTATTCTAGACTAATGATACAATCTGGACATTTTGTGTTAATACAACAACTGAATTTTTATCTTTTAAAAGCTAATCAGATCACTAAGTTTTTGCACTTGACTTCTAATATCTCAAAAGTCACTTAAAGTAATTTATAGGCAGCTACCTTCCTTCTATTTTAACATATATAATGTGACAGTAATAAAATCAAATCAGTGGCAGTCAAAAAAAGAAGAAAAACAGATCTATAAACCAGAGTTTTAAGACAATTTCTATAATGGGTTTTTCCTCCAGCCAGACCACTTTCATTTAATTGTCTTAAAATTTGAAGTCCATGTAGACAATCTTACCCATTCACCACTAAAATGCCTCTCAATGTTTGGACCAAAAGTAAAACGTTTCTAAGATTTTAGAAGCAGCCAAATCCCAGGGAGACTGACACAGAAAAAAGGAGAAACTATTCTATTTAGGTCCTTTCTGAGAAACTATTTTTAGATTAATCTTAAAAACAGACATTTTGGGAACCCTGGTGGAAAGTCTAACAACTACATGTGATCCATTCTGGCAAATTCACTGAGTGTTGATAGTAAAGTGGGTAGGATTGGAGATGATGGGGAGGAGAATGACCCTTCATACGTGAATTAATCCATATCCAAGAAAGTCATACATACCAAGGCTGGCAACTTGCAACAAGGGTAGAAAATGGAGTGGATTATATTCGGAGAAAAAGCCAGAACCTAGTAGTCTGGTAGAGTCAAAACTCTAGATCAAGAGAATTATCAGGAGTTGAAATTCATAAGGAGGCTAGAGATCACACCAGCAGGTGAACATCCGATACACAAATGAGATTCTGCAAACTAACATCACATAGAAAGGGCAGGTACTATATTATATCCACAGTTCTTGATATTGTTGCCTACACAGAAGGCGCATTCTAATAAAGTTTTGTTGATGATGACTCAACAATCCAGGAAAGTCAGAAGAAACAAAAGACAAGACACAATGGCATGTCACACTCCAGTCTGGGGAATCCACAGGAGGCTGAATGTCCTACAAGCAGAGCTTAGCCCCTAGATGAGTAAGGCGGGCCCTGAGACAGGACATGGCAGAGGTGGGAAGAAATCTTTGAGACGCAGACCCATTTCTGTCTCTGTCTTACAAATAAGTGTCCATGAAGGCAAAAGCCAATCCCAAAAAGTCAGCGTGGGAACAGTGGGAATGCAGGCTGAAAGAATGATGGATGAAGGATGGAGACCACACTGAGGTGAGGCCTCGTTATAATTTCAATACCTACCTAGAACTTTATAAAAGGAGTGTGTGTGTGTGTGTGTGTGTGATGCCTTATACTACCTATAACAAACAGTAAGACATGGAAATGCTGCTGGTATATATCCTCAAGGACCAGCGGTCAGTGAGGCAGAGAGAAACCGTGTGCTCTCAAAGTGGCAAACCAAAACAGAACATTTCTAGTTGTTCCTTATAACACTGACAAGGGTACACTGGGTGGCAGCGTGCTGAACGCTTTCATTAGATAAGTCTGCACCTTTCCTCTTACCCTCACTCTGACTTCAGTGAGAAAGCACGAACAGCGGGACCCTTTCACGGACTGCAGATTCCTCTTACAACCTGAAACAAACTTTCCTTCTACGGAAGGCAAGGAATAAACATGCTTCTGCATCTTTCTTTTCTTCTGATAATTCTTTTATTATTCGGTATTACCATTTTTCTTTTTTCTTTCCATTATTTTTATTTTTGAAAAAAATCCTCAATCTCCTTCCTACACAAGGTTTAGGATGAGTTGTTACCTGGAGGGGTGGGGGGTGAAGGAAATACATCTGCGGGGGACACGTGGAGAGCACCCAACACGACGGTAATGTTCCAGTTCTCAAACTGAATGGTGGGGATGTATGAATGCCCATTTGTTATTCTTTAAACTGCAAAGATATCTTTCTACTCCTTTATGTGTATAGTTCATAATTTTAATAGAGGAAAAGGAATCCAAAATATCTGTAAGTAACAGAAACAGAAGGGCCCAGTACAATTCTGACATTAAAAATTTTGAGACAAATTGAGCCAGAAATGGATGGAGGAAAAGGCATCTAGAATGTGAAAGCTAGCACTACTAACCAGAGGGGGAAAATCTCTGAAGGAGCTGTGGGAGGTGAAAGGCACAGAGAGAACAAAAGGCGAAGAACTTTCTCCTCCTCTAAAAATAGCAGGCTTATTAGGCCATTTTTAGACTACAGTGTTCATGCAGGAGTCCATTTCTATTAAAAGAATAAAACTTAGAAAGGGAAAAGTTCTTGGAAGATACCAAAGTATGAAAAAGAAAGTACAGAAATGCAACAAAATGTAATAGACCTGACAGGAACTGAACTATATGTGATTTTATTATCAAAATATTTAACTTTCAAACTAGAGAGCTAACGGTCAAAAAATTAAAGGGGTGAGACAAAATCTTTCCACACAGATTTTCCAAGGAATTCTGTTAAAACGGGGAAGAACGTGGGTGGTGCAAGGTTACCTAACCTGCACAGAGAGCACGGCTGTGGCAGGTGATACATCCCGTACCCTTCATTGGAACAGTCTACAAACTTCAATGTAATTATTTTAAAGAAATCCTGGTTTTCAACAACCAAAGCTGCCATGACTGGAAAATACCCGTCTCAGTCATTTTTGATCGTCACTTACAAACATTTATGAATTCATGTGCACACAAATGTCTTCCCTGTCTCACTCCCACATTCTCCCATTGTTTAAAAGATGCATTCGCACAGGGGAAGGTGGAGTTCATGGATGACACCACCAGCAGTGGGTTTAAGGACAAGTAAGACTGTGTCACAACTAAACTGAGAAATACTCATGGTAAACAATACAAGCCACTTCTAGACGTTTTATGCTCAACGAGATAAAACCTTTTCAGAGTTCCTATTTTTTCATCGAAGACAATGCATTACAGTGTTGGATATTTAGAACATCCAATAATTCTGAAAAGTAATTGTCCTAGGAGTGCTTGCATATGCGTGCTCAGCGTGTCAGATCCGTATTATAAACTGCTCTATCTTTATACACAATTTTTGAAATCCTGGGGCCATGGAATGGCACTTAATGGCCTACTTGGATGACTAACAGTATCTAAAACCGGAGGGTAATTTTGAGATGACTAATAATTTAAATATCCCCACTAAACTGCAATCTGAAGTCAGAAAGGACTGAGTAAAGTAATGGCACAATGAGACTTATTTTCTGTGCCTCATGCCCGATCATTCTTACAACTCTTAAGTAGAAATGAATTTTAGTTAGTTTATCCTTTTAAAGAATACTGAGCAGGATGTTTTAAAAAATTGTAAGGTAGTTCTGATTTTTTAGCCCATAACCTCAGAAAACAAGCATGTGGTTATTAGTTCTCTTTAGCTCTTTCATCTGGATTCTGGGCACCACGTCATTCTCTAGAGTTGCCTACATTTCACCACAGGTGTCATTGAATGAATGATCTAAATACCCCAAATCCCTGTCCCCTCTACCTCGTACTGGATAGCTCGGTGAAAGTTCTCAGTTACTGGACCCTCATTATTACCAAGTCATCCCTTTTATAAGTCCAAGGTGACCGCCACTACAGCATCCCTAAGAGAAATCATGCATAATGGTCAAAATACTTCCAAAGACTAGAAGTGTCTCCCTCCCCGTTACTTTCCCCCTTTCACTATCACCGAGTTTTTCATGTTTGGATTATAAGCTCCTCATAAATAACAACACAATGACAAAAAGTTGATTAATAAACAAAACTGCTGCACATTCCCTATGAAAAGAAATGGTCCCAATTTCAAGCTACTAAAAGCTACGAAGCTGAAGACTAGGAAATCTGAGCCAACACCTATCTCCCCAGAATCTGACCAGGTCAGAGGACCTTTCCAAGGTGATGTGAAGGAGAGGAAGGAGGAAGGTGAAAGTGCCAATACCTGCTCACCACACAGAGACCAAAGGAGGCTCTGCAATCTTTTCCACAGACCCCTTCAGGACCCTGTTGAGAGATGTGCCTCTCCCAAGGAGAGTTACAGACCGGTGAGGAATAATGAAAGCAACAAACCCAAACAAGCTGTGGGACCCAGGCTCACCCCTCCAGCCCCGTTGCCATACCCTCTTCTCCCCACACTGTGCTTCAGCAAGCAGCTATCCCCGGGCATGGAGCCATCATAACCAAAAAGAAATGCACAAGGGACTTGATCACAGATACTGAGGAAGGAAAGAAGGAAGCACCAAAGCCAGGGAGATGGAGGATATATATATATCACATCACAAGGAACAGAGGAAATGTTCAGATAAATACTTCTTGGTGGCCTTAAAAAATTTATAGAATGACCTCTTTTTAAAAAGGAGCTCAAAGAAATATCAAAATAGAACAGAATAGGATGAAAAGGAAGCTGGCAAAGCTCCAGAGGAAAATGAAAAAATAAACATTACAAGGATCCAAATACAGTTGGAAACACAAAATGAAAAACGGGAAGCAATGATAAAGTGACAGAGATGACAGCATGTACACAATGCCGATATTCCTGAAGAACAGAAGGAAACCCACGGAAGAGAAGAACAGGCACAAATAGGACCTAAATTTTCTAAAATAAAATTTAAAAAGCCTGGATTTGCAGCTCACAAAGACAAACCATGTTCCTGGAAAACTTTATAAAGCACCATTAGCACTAAATAGTGTTATTAACCCTGCGGAAGTTACTGATAAGGAAAAATCAGATAACCAGGGAAGGAGAAAAAAGGAAAGCTCTCTAAAGAGGGAAAACCAGGTTGGTTGCCTCAGACTCATTCACAGCAGTTCCCCAAGCCCAGAGACGGGGAGCCATCGCCATAAGGTCCTGGGCAAAGTACGACTCAAAAATTTCATATCCAGCCAACTACATACTCTCCGAGTATGAGTAATAAACACACCTTTTCAAGCATTCGAGAATTAATGAAATGCAATACCCTAAAACCTATCTTGAACCATATACTTTTCAGTTTGTTCCAGTAAGGCAAAATACAAATAATCCAGGAAGAATGAAGAGACCTTGGTAAAAGGAGTACGGGCAGGTGCTAAATCCCTTAAGTAAAAAACTAATATTTTCACTGGGAGATTTGTGGTTAGTGAACAAAAAATGCAGATGTTATAAACCTTGACAAAGTAAAAAGAGTATTGTAATACAGGTGAGGAAGAAAGTGGAAGAAGTGGTGTGTTAATTTTTCTTCCCTCCAACACACAACATACACAACCTTGGTTAATCATTCCAAGCAATGTTCTCCACTTTATTGGGACTTTTTTAGCAAGTAATACCTCTTGTTATGAAGAAATATTCATCTGACCTTCATCAATTCCTTTAATTTCACTTGCGTCTTTTGTTAAATGTAGTACTTATTAAATTTAATCATTTATATTTAAAATATAATTACAGATTACTCCTATTTTTGTAAACCATCTATCATACCTTTCACCTGCATGCACAGAGTTCTCTGAATTAATTTTTATAAATAATAGTAATGGTTACTTCTGAACTTTAATTTTTAACTTTTTCTTTCCACTTTTGTTGGTATTGACTTTGAGTTTCATAATGAGCACTATCATTTTTATAAAAGCAAATATTTCTTTGGGAAAACTACTTTTGACTTACCTCTTCTGTGTCAGAAGTTTGAAGAGTTCTGACAACAGAAAGGAAACGCATCTAAACATCCGCCATTTGCTACGTTTTATTCGATGGTCCAGTAACAACAAGTCTGTAGCGCCAGTACTGAGCATGACGTAACTCGGGAACCCCATTACTTTGTCCTGGCAAGCTGCCATTGTAATGAAATCCTGCTTTTGGATGGAAATCAATAAGACTGATATTTACCAGTGATCTCAGAGAGGAAAGGTGAGAGAATTATCCATAGCTACTAAGGTGCTCCTGTTACAAGTCTTAGGTTGTTGCTGACTTCTCAAAAACAAGACCAGGTCTTTACCACTCAAACACAAAATGCCCATTTCAGCACGAAGACCTAGGTAAGGGCTGGGGAAGTGCATGCTAACTTCTGCTTTAATGAAGTGATATCTGAAAAGCAGAGGGCTTCACTAAGTCCTTTACTTTCCTAAGTGCTGTTGGGAAAGACATTTAAAGTGAACTACGCAATTTAAAAAAAAGGAGAAAAGTTCCCTTCATGTCTCTTCTTCCCCATTCCCTTCATACCCTTATCTCCCCTGGAAAACAGACCTAGAAGTAAAGAATATTCAAGCAGGCTGCACGGTGGCCACTGCCCTATAGATCTGCCATAAAGTCTACTAGGAAGAAAGGACACTCCTACAAAGCTGAAAGACACTTACACACTAAAAAGCATGTTTGCATTTTTGCATTCCAGTGCTACTGAACACAAGCATAAAGCTATGACTTGAAAATACGTGACACTGAACATTCAGGCAAAATCTCATTAACAACGGTAAACCAAAAAAAGTGGGGGAAGTAGGAGAGGGTACGGGGGAATAAATGGTAATGAAAAGGGACTTGATCTTGGGTGGTGAACACACAATACAATGTACAGATGATGTATTATAGAACTGTAAACCTGAAACCTGTTAATTTTATTAACCAATGTCACCCCAATAAATTCAATAAAAAAAGGAACAGTAAACTTTCCAACGAGCCACCTGGGAAAACTCTATCCAGTAAATGCTGTTAGGCAAGGCTCTGATTGCAGCTTGCATCTACAATGCCGTGGCTTTGTCAACTGTCAAGACCTGGACTCTCTCCTTGGAAAAAAAACAAAGGCCTGCATTTATTTCTATGTCAATGTTGAAAAGAACTTCCTCTTATTGCAAGCCAGTGTACCATCCCATAATGTCTTTCAGAGCCTCTGAACACCTTCTTACCTTTAATAAAAATTTAGCCATCCCATCCTCTTCCACTTATACTTCTAGGTTTAGCCCATCATTAATTTTAACAAATACCTACTGTTCGGTGTGAAAATACACGTACAGTTAACTAGAAAACAAAATTGTTTTCATTCTGCTCAGAGAATGCTAAGGGGCATAACTACATACCTGTTAAGGAGTTAGACTGTTCTGTCAGCAACAGTGAAGTGAAAAACAATTTTTCTAATTGACATAAAGCATGGCAGCCCTTATCCTTTAGGGAGCAAACAGCCATGAAAACAAAAAGACCAGCTCTGCAACCGCAGAAGGTAGAATTCAGCGAAGGTAGCCTGTTTACCTCAACATGCAAACAGAGATTCCAAGCTGTGACTGAGAAAAAGTTTGAACAAGTGAAGGCCAGAGAGTGGGTACATGGGAACATGAAGGTGCTTGATAGCTTATATTGTTAGGAGGCAGAGTGGCCCTGGGGAAAGACCCAAACTGAGGTTCTCCTCTACCTAGCAAACACACCAACCACTCGTGATCCTGGGAACAGAGGCTTAAAGACCATCCCATTTCACTTTTCAGCTGAAGTCACTACTGTTTGTGTCCCCACCCTGCTCCGTTCATTCGTTCTCCAGGATCGGCTTATGGTAACTAGCCCCTCCCGTAAGCCCATTCTTCGGCAGCACTTGCTCAAATAGGACAAAGAACGACCATCCAGATAAAGACTGCGTTTGGTCTGGAGAGACTGGGATGGGGAGATGTAACACCTGGCTTGTCCAGAGTCTTGGTAAGAAACTCCAAGGAACTTTTTGGTGACCTGTGAGGCCTATATTAATTTATGGGAAAGAAACGATGCTGGCTGGTAAGAGAACTCTGGGTGTTAAATCTAACCCTTCTTAACAGGATGATCCATTTTATAAAATGTCCACATACAACTATATTGAGGCCAGGCACTCCCACGAATGCACGTGAATCAGAGTTGTCCCACAAGACCACCCAACTTTCTCAAACCTGAACTCTCTGTACACTCAGCGCTGCATGAGGCTGCCTCTTCAGAGAAGCAACGAAACTCTAGGGCCAGAATGCTGATTTGAATCCCAGAACCATCGCTAACTAGAACCATCGCTAACTAGAAGTGCAACCTTCATGTGCAAGACCTGACCTCTTCGTGCCTCAGCTGCACCCTCTCTAAAGAGTGGGTACAATGTGCAGGCGTTGCTGTGAGGGTTCAGTGAGTCAGTTCACAGAAGGCACTGTGCACTGCAGCACACACCGGAAGTGATCGATAAGTTGATTACTGTCATTTTTTTTGCCTGGATTCCAAGTCCTGCTAACTTTGAACCAACATTTGTATCCTTTTGCTGATAATTCTGAAAGTGAAAATCAGATCTAAACCATCACTGTTAGAAGCCTTGGTTTGCAAATATACACCACTTGCAAATTAGGTAACTGGAAGGTTTAATAGTCCCTTCTTACTCTGCAAGCCACTCGGCTCTACCAATGCCTGGAGAGAAAGCCTTAAAGAAATCAGTTTTGGTACTTAATTCCTCGAAACCTACATTCTCAGTCTCAGAATACTCATCAAATTTCTGATATACTCATTCTTCTTCCTACTTACTCTTTACTATCTAAATAATCTGAAATATTTAGGTACAAAGGGCACAGTTTAATAATCCCATGTACATAATCTAGAGTCATATGCATAAAAGCGCAATAGGCAATATGCCCCACACTGGGAAAGAGAACGACAATGGCGGTGGACTGGGAGTTCTAAATCCGAGGGCCCAGGACTCAGTGTAAACCAGGCCACCTTGGGCAAAAGAGCCTATGATTCAACTTTAGGGTATTCATCTGTCAGTGTGGAATTTGGTGAAAACTCAAAAGGTTCTACAGATTACAAAGCATGTATCAAATTGATAGCTACCTTTCTAAAGTTATTCTGTTATCAAGTAAAATAATACCTCTTTTTTCCCCAGGCCTCAGATTCCTGAGACTCTTAACCACCTGGATCGTGGCCAGCAGCAAGGACACAAAGCAAATCAATACTTTAAAGGTAGGACATCTTTTACACTTGGCTAGAGAAGACTTTTATTTCAAGGTCACTAAATCTCGATTTGCATAAAATGCTAATAATTCTGCTTATCTCTTTTTCCGGCTATAACATTAAAAAGCAACAAATTAGGAAGAGCTGGGCTGAAAGAACAGGTTCACCGAGAGTAAAATTATAGCCCACAGCAAGAAAACAGGTGTGATGTGTATTATACAGCTGGTCAACCAGGTGAAACAATAACCTTGCATATTTTTAAAAAGTTAAATTATATCTAATATATATTCTATCAAAGAAATAGGAAAATATTTAACCCATTTTAGAACAATTCTTTCAAAAATGACTCAAATTTTAAGTTTATTTTATCAAGGAATAAGCTGTAGTTATCTGGAAAACTCACTTAACATAAAACAGTCCATTCCCCAGCAACCTTATATAAATGAAGATTCACAATGTAAAACCTTTAAAAATAGCCCTTCATAGGTTTTAGGTGATGGGGGGGAAAATAGGCCAAAATTTACATAGTTTCAGCAAACATAAGTGTGTAAGTGGAGCTGTGATCATTTCTGGTGGTTTTTAAATAGAAACCTTACTATAGTTTCAATCAAGTGCTGCCATGAACAGAAAATGAGCCTGCTCAGAAACCGATACCCTCGCCATCAGAAAGTCTGCAGCCAGAACCAATTTATGACAATATATTTGCAAAAATTATTAACGGGCAGGAAACAGAAAGTGCACTCTGCTGCAGGAACCGAACACCTGTTGAGCGGCTACGATACAGGCCAGTCTCTTTCACATACTGCACCTTGGTTAGGCCTCCCATCCATCTCAGTTCACAGTTTAATTAACTGAGGCTCTGAGTAGTTCCAGCATTTCCCCCAGTGGTGGAATTGGAATGCTACAAACCTAAATCACGTTTCCCACCACACCCCAAGAGTAATTATTCCCTGCACAAATAATGACTCCCCTCTACCTAGTGTCAGGCACGGTTCTAGGTGCTGATGGGTCATGTATTCCTTCATCTCTCATCCTTTTCTCACCCATGTCTCCTCTTAACCAACCTTCAGACAATGCCTTTTTACCTCTTCTACTATGAGAAAGCATCCATGGAAACTTTTCTTCTTATCCCACAGGTACCAGTCTCTCTCTTGGCATATGGTATGACCCTTGGCTTAAAATAAACGTAAACAATTCTGCAAAGTGAATATGCTTCTCCTGTTTAATTACGTTAACTGTTCAAATTAGCACCATGACCACATCAGACAACACAGCGCACTGGAAAAGTCAAACTCCATTTCCCCGAGGATCACGGTGGTTTGGCCAAATTAATGCAATCTCCAGGGAACTAATTTATACTGCTTTACCTCATAAGGTTTACTCTTATATTTCTGAAGCCATTATCCAATAAAAATAAGCAATTAGCTTCCCAACATACAGAGAATAAGTATGCCTGGAGGAAAAACAGTCACTTAGTCCGCCCCACAAATGAATGGGATCTGAACACTCTACTGAGCATCGTGCTTGCTCAAGAGCAGACAAGGGCAGCCTTTCCGCGGGGCAAGTCTGCAGTGCTTCAGATCAAGCACCCATCTGTCCTATCAGCCAGTTCTTACTGATTTGTGGCTTTTTAATGTTACAGCCAGAAAAAAGAAATAACCAAAATTAATAGCATTCTATATAAATCAGCATTAAGTAATCTATTCAAAAGACTTGAAGTCTTCCCTAGCCAAGTGTAATAGATGTCCTGCCTTTAAAATAGTGATTTCACAGACTCCATGCACCTTTCTGCCTTGTGTCCTGGATGCTGCTCCTGAATATACGCACCAGAGAAATTCTTACACAGGTTCACGGGCAACAGGTCCACAGGTCCACTACAGTATGGATTGTGGTTGCAAAGAGCCAAAAGGAATCTAGATTTCTCTCCCTGGGGAAACAAAAGAGGACTAGATACACTCCACAGGGTCCCCTCCACAGTTAAATACAATGCACTAGATGTATACAGTTGAAGGCAAAGCTCTGTAAATGTTATGTTGAGTAGAGATTTGTAGCATAACACTTATTACCGAAAATAAAATTATATGCTCCAAACTTCAATACGTATGTATTTATAAGAACACATACAAGTAAAAGATCATGTAAGACACTTGGGACTGTTGCCTCAATTAGGATAGGGGTGGAGAAAATAAGAAAGGGACTGGAAATGACAAGAGTGAAAACATTACACAATATCGGGGCTCCTTCCAGACCAGTGATATCGTGTGCCATGAGTGAGGAAGATGATTAATGGCCTGAATGTTTATGTTACAGCAACCCCTTGAAGTTCATGGAAAAATTAAAGGGATAGCCATCCTAATCGCCAAAATACAGTATATTTACAAATGCTTGACTTCTTTCCTACTGCTCTTCGAAGTCAATGGAAAATACTGATTTTTACCATATTTGTTTTCATAGTAATGATTCAGTGAATAACATGTTATTGAGAAAAATACACACTTTTCTTTTTTAAAAAATTTTAAATCTGGAAAACACGGAGGAAAGATTTTTGCTGGCTCACAGGTAATACAGAAGAAAATACCTACAGCTATTCATGAAACATTTTAAAATAAATTCAGGAGACAGTGACCCATTTTGAACAAAGACAATGGCCAAATAACTTAGCCAACTTAATGGGCACAGCCTTACACACAGGTGCCTGCTGTGTGTACACAAAAAGAGAATTTTCAACCAGACTTAAATGGTTGATGTGTTAATAATAATAAATATAATAAATAATAAATACAAAGGCATGGTATTTAATGCTGACAGTTTTTAGATTATTTTTCTATGTACCACCATCACTCTCCAAACTACACAAAGTTAGTGTGTTTTTCTCTGATTCTTCTCAAAATCATCAGATCAGATAGAGATTGATTTTTGACATGAATTTTCATTTTTAAATAGTTTAATATTTTCTCCAAAGAGCACAATAAAAATATATTTAAGTTACTGCATATCAAGCCAGAATGTGAAAATATTTGTTATATTTCAATGTAATTTTAGAAATAAAGCTAAATTATATTTAACATGTTTGGTTTTATATCTCTTAATGGTGATTAACTGTTCTCTTAACAGACTGTACTCAGTTCATCTGTAAAGACGTACATTATAGGATTGCATAAGGTCATCTATAAAACACGAGACAGCAAAAATCTGGCAAATTCAACCTGAGATTGCTTTCACCTGACAGACAGCTCTTACAGACTTCAAAATACCATTTTTTAGACTGCAAAAACCTCCTACTGTTTAATACTACTGAACACTGGCAGAGAAAACTATAAATAACTTCTTATGTGCTTAAAAAATAGTACCTTTCAAGCACTAGAAAAATCCTTTTGGTAACTTTCCAGTCTTTTCTACTTAGAAAATAATCGATAATCTTATTTTGTATTCTAGGTGAACACGTATGACCAGAACTTTGGCTGTTTAAGGGGAGGGTGGAACGACAGCGACCTCAGACAGGAAGTGCTAATAACTGAATTAAGTAGACTCATATTCAGTCTCCAAAAGTGAGTGGCTTTTAAGTACAAAACTCAGACTGGGAGGAAAAAAAATTATGGAAAGACAGAAAAAGGGAGTTGATAAGTCAGTTCAGTCTATGAATCAGTCACCTCGGCCTGAAGGTGCTCTGAAACACAGAAGAAAACCACTCAGTGGGGATAAGGAGAGATTTAAGAGTCAGCTAGGAAAAGTTGCACTGCGTGGTGTTTAAGAATTTATCTAGCCCTGCGTATGCTGATTCAAAGGAAGCTCATGAAAGAAGCTGCAAATTGTTCTTGGAGACAGAAAACAAATACACAAACATAAATGTAATAGTTTTCATTCCAGTGTCAAAATTAAAGCGTTTTTAAAAATTAAAGCTCTCAATCAAATCAGCAGCCTTTATAAACTCTTCCAAATTCAAAGCAGAGATTCAAAAGTTACATACTTTAGCCAAGTTAAGAAAGGTGGGATGCTCACCTAACACAGCCTCCTCTAATACAAGAATCAAGTGCTTTACGAAAGAAATTGATACCTTGACCTGTAACTCAGAAAAGCACCAGAGTAATGTGTGATTGTGTCCAACTCTCAAAGATGATTTGGATCATGCCTTCTTCAAAGAGTAAGAAAACGTCCTTTATTCAAAAGAAAATTAAAAAGTGCAAAGTTGCTGCATTCAAAGCCCTAAATCAACAGTGGAAGATGACAAAGGGGCTCAGGTGGAAGGAAAAGTGTGTCAGGAATGTGTCCCCCAGCTAATCATGGACTCCCTTCACAGGTGGAGACACGGGGCGTGACAACAGACCTGGCACAGACCCACCCTCTCTCAGGCTCTTGGACTTCCCTTGATGCCAAGAGTAGAGAAAAAACAAGATGGACCCTCTGGATTTCACCCAAAGGACAGGACAGGGACATCTGTGCTGCTCCAACAAAAGCACTGCTATGGGGTCGTTTGTTCCTAGAACTAGACTGAGAAAAACATTCTGCTTCGATTCCACAGTCTGTATCATCCAGTGCTGTGGAAGAGAGAAGTCAGTCACATTAAAGGTTTTGTTTCCTTCTTCAAGACCACTTTTCACAAATGTGGTAATATCATCGACTGTCATGGATAACCACCCACACACCTGTGCCACACGCATGCTGAGCTCCACCGGAGGACTTGTGGGTTTTGTACTTTGAGAGCCATGTAATTTAATTATTACTTAGCAGGAAGTGGCCTTCAAAGGAAGAGCCAAAAAGACTGGTTTTCTTTTGGCTTCTGATACAGCTTTGCTCCAGGACAGTGGGGATGGTGCTACGAGACCACTCTACACTGGCATTAGAATCCAATCAAGGTACCGAGCAAGTCTTACATACTGGCTCTTACAGGGAGAAGAAAGAATTCCCTCCACATACAACAGAAAAACATAATTTTTCAAACAAGTCACGTAATATTTCAATTATCGAAAGTACCTCCAAACAGCCTATCTTGAGGAGCACTGTGAAATCCAAGTAAGAAAATGCAAGAATAGGTGCTTTGTTGATGGGACTGGGAACAGGAACACCTTTACTGTTCTCTGAATCTACAGACTTGGAAACCTTGCCTCAAACTGCTTTTATGAAAAAGGATATTTAACAGTGAAAAATGAGTTCACTCATTTTTCTATAGTTCACCAAATCGAAAGCACAAAAGAACCGAGGTACTCAAAGCTGGATGGAAAGGTAGACGTATTATTGGCTTCGGAAAGCGCGCACCGCTGTCACTCTATGTTAACACATTCAGTGGCGAGTACACTAATGATTTCACAGAAATAGAATTAACTAGACCTTCCAAAGGAAAAAGGGCACATATTCATTTTTAACTTCAGGAAAATCAGCACTTCACTGTTCAGCTCATAAAATGACTCCTAGTTATTAGTTATCAGTGAGAAAACCACTGCAAAGTAACTATCCTGCATCAACAACCGTCACTCGTACATATCCAGTGAATATTCCGTATGAGATATTGACTCATCGGTAAAAATAAATGAGTGCTCAAGAGCTATTGCACCCCCCAACCCATCTAAAAGTATTAAAAGTAATTCATCCTAAAATTATTCATCCTTCAAAATGCAGCTCAGCCATCCCCTCCTCTGTGTAGCTTTCCCTGATCCCACACTAAATTGTGGGCTCCTTAAAAACACTACACCTCACCCTGGCTGGTGTGACTCAGTGGATTGAGCACCAGCCTGGAACCAAAAGGTCCCTGGTTCAATTTTTGTCAGGGCGCATGCCTGGGTTGCAGGACAGGTCCCCAGCTGGGGACATGTGAGAGGTAACCAATTTATGTTTCCCTCACACATGGATGTGTTTCTTCTTCCCTTTCTCCCTCCCTTTCCCTCTCTCTGAAAATAAATAATTTTTTTTTAAAAAAAGAGGGAGACTACATCTCATTCTTTTTTGTTTCCCAGTAATTTAGCATAGTGTAGAGGATGAAGGCAGGGAGGATGGGCAAGTGCTGCTAGTCACGTAAAGAAACCCTTTATGGGAGGGAGGTGGGCAGGGCTGGGGCGGTGGGATGGGAGTAAAAGACAGAAAACTGTACAAGAACTACAATTAAAATTAAAAAAAAAATTTAAAAGAAACCCTTTACCATTGTCTGAATAGCTTTAAAGAGCAAAGCATCTCCTTAGGGTACAATACCAGTTCATCAGTGCTTAATGAATAAATACTAACAGTAATAAGAGCCTCAGATGCAATTAAGTATCTAAGAAATTCTAGGGATTTATAAGAGACATAGTCTTGTCCTTATGCTGTGAGATCCTTCTTGTCCCATAGTTTAATGTTATTTATTACATACATGAAGTCATTTAGGCAATAAATAAAGGCAGAAGCAATGAAGTGTACATTCTGTATTGTGTTAGAGACTTTTAGCCTCTTATTTGAAAAATATTCCTATAAGAAGGATAAACATATTTTTAATTTTAAAATTATTTTAATTGCAATGAGGAACTGAAACTTCCAGCAGAAATGGTCTTATGGAACAGCCTGTGTAGATTGTTTTGTTTTTTAAACACAAGTGAAATACTAAAGCATATGGATATCATGGAAGATAAATTAGAACTAATTACTTAAAGAGAGGACTTTTATAAATACATCACAGCAGAAAAATAGTTAAGATTCTAACATTATAATTAATTTTTTAAATTAGGGGAAATGACTCTATGAGTCTTATCTATAAATCATCAAAAAATGATTCTATAAATAGTACGGTTCCCATTTGCAGCAGAATTTAATGCGTTATTATTTGGGCTAGATTTATGCAAGGAATAGGAGTACTGAAAATTTAGCAAAATATAAAAAAGGCAAATGATATAAAATTCATTTCTCTAAGATGCATCTTTGCAGAGCTTTCCAAACATAAGTTCAGCGGAATTCCTTTATCACTGAAAAATGTCTCAACTCGCAAAGGCTTTAACAGTGAGCAATCCTGAGTTCTGATCCCAGCTCTGTCACTTACTAGCTGTGCGGTTTTATTAATTTCTCCAAGCTAGCATTTTCTATCACTCCATGCCTCACCTCTCTTGCTTACCTTCAGGCCCTCACAATCTCTTAATGCTCAAACCTTTGGCCAAATCTTAAGCTTTAGGTCCTAGCTCAGACATTTAGCTCTGTAAACATTTAGCTCCCTAACCACTCCCACCTTCCCATGAGGGATAAGAGCCCACCACACACTTCTCACTCTATGATTTAAATGCCTATAGGCCTGTCTTTCTCCTCCCCTGTTCCGTAAGCTTCATGAGGGAAGCGTTTCTCTCTGGCAGCTTCAAGAGTGTCTGGCACTTAGCAAGGCTCAATAAACATTGCTGAAATAAAAAAGTGCTTGGAATGGTTCATTAAAGGCTTCAATCAATGGAAATCTATCGATCAATCCACTGAGGTTAGAAAGAACTTTATGCATTTGGCTTTCACAGAAGGTCAATATGAGAAGCCCATTTAAGTAACATTTCTGGGTCATTCACAAAACCATGGTTGCAGACATTAACCACGCTACTGAATGCCCTGCTACATCAAACTAAAGAGATTAATTTCTCCTGGACAGGAAAACATTTACATCTCTAGGCAGACAGATAAACTTTTATTAGATAATGGGAATCATATACCACCGTATGTGGCCTTTCTCACTTAACTATCAGAAAAATAAAATCTAAATTTAGTTAACTACTATAAATTTAGTAAGTACTAGATGCCTAGTAACACCAAATCCTATGCCATGATAAACTTCTGCTGCAATTTTTATACATTAATTTGTTTTCCAAAGACCAAGAGTTTTGAAGAATGAATCAAGTTCAAGTTTTGTTTGCCTACATTCTGCAAAGGGTCTTTATTTAACCCACCAGCCAAGAAATAGCCTTTTAATCCACTAGATATGTGAATTAGACTATTTTTTATACCCTAAATTAAATAAACAGTGCAATGTGGTCCCATTGACAATTAGATAGCTTTGACTTAACTAGAAATTCTTAGGTGCCGTATTTTTTTCTCCTTGGTGCTAGAGACTACAGCCATAGATTCACCCTGTCTGGGCAATCACAGTCTCCTCATCACTTGAAACTTGGAGAGTCTAAACCCAGGTCTTAGGGCCCTCCTGATTTCCCCGGCCTGGTGTTCAATGTCTCTGGGTCCCATTCACCCATAACAATTATTATCAACAGGCAAGAGGGCATGGGGGTAAGGAAGTCATTTACTGCAGGCTGAGGCAAACATCCACCACCCTTCGCCACCCAAGAGTTATATTAGGTCTTGTCTACCTATGAAAATCAAGACTCAATGCATGAATACCAATGGTTTAAATGTGATTTTCCTTTCACTGCTTCTGCTATTATTGTTTTATAATTATATAATTACATACAATTGCTTTTTGTTTTAGAATTAGGAAGGTCACTTGCAAAACACTTTGAAAGTAGGTCAGATACACCATGCTTTAAAAAAATGGAACTAGAACCTACTTAGGAAATCCTTAATTTATTATAAATTTTTTCAAGAGTTTTTCGACCTGATCCCAGAATAAGATGGGCCATCATCAAAAGCAAATGATAATGACAACACCCAAAGCAGTCAATATAAGGCTAACTCTTTAACCAGAAACGTCTAAGGGAGACCTGATAGGTACGCACTGGATCAGAGAAAAGGCATCCAAACATTTAGAATTAGACAGGAAAGGATGCCTTAAGAGGTGAAAACCCCACAGCAACTCATCCCTGAGAGCACAGGAAATCATAGACCACTAACTATTGGACCTGCAGGAGAAATAAAAAGCAATGTTCATCTACATCATATTGCATGTCACAGCGGCAATCAGCACTTATGGCAATTTGGGGGATCTATGCCTCTTAAGATTCCCTGTTATCACAGATAATACCAAAACTATGAAAATAGTTCCACTCTTCCTGAGGTACATAAAGGTAAAAAAAGACCATAATCTCTCAAAATGCACTAGTGTTAATTACGGGAGACAAACAGATTTACCTGTTACCAAGGAGCGGCTTAATGCTAAATGTCTCAAGGCAGTAAGTAAGCAAATAAATGAAAATTAGGATGTGTATAAATTTGCTAGGCTGCCTTAACAAAGTGCCACTGGTGGCTTAGACAACAGAAACTCACTTCCTCACAGTTGCAGAGGCTAGAAATCCCAGATCAAGGTGTGGGCGGGGTTGGTTTCCTTCTGAGGCCTCTCTCTTTGGCCTGCAGTTGGCCACCTTCTGTGTTCTCACGTGGCACTTCCTCTGTGCACACACGTCTGTGTCCAAATTTCCTACTCTTGTAAGGACACCAGTCATATTGGATTAGGACACACCCCAAAGACTTCATTTTAACTGAATGACCTCTTTAAAGTCCTTATTTCCCAATACAGCTACTCTCTGAGGTACTGGGTGTTAGGACCGCGACACAGGAATTTGGGGTGGGGGGACACACAACACATAACAGGTGGTTTGCTCAAAAAACAGGATTTTTCAAAATCCTGTTGGGGCCTTATTTTCTTTATACTGTTAAAAACGGACTAAAATTGTTCAGTTCTTCTTTTCTCCCTTAATCTGTGCAGATAAGCAATCATTAGAATTATGCCCGGCTCACTTGTAAATTGCTATTCCAAAGCTGTGATAAAAACAGCCACATAAGAAGACTCCAGATGGACAGCCCATGCTGAAGCCCAGCACGTGACTGACTCTCCCCGGGCCTTAGGTTACTCAGCTGTAAACAGAGATTATCCCATCCTCCTCACAGAGTATTAAAGGAACTCGTGGGTAAAGGGCTTACTTAGCACATGGCCTATCACACTCATTATTATTGTACTAGACAGCCTTCCTTACACAGATCCTGGAAATTAGGAAATAAAGCATTTAGGCTGTGAGTTGGCAGCATCTTAAAGACACAGGATCCTGCAATGGAGAGCAATGTCACACAGCATCCCTAAGTCCTTTGAACTAAAAGCCAGAGAGCATGCCTTAGCTAGCTGCTGCAGCAGCAAGACGGAGAGTGAAACCTGGGCTCAGAAAGGACAGCACTTTCCCTGCTTCCCTGGCCTGGATGTGTAAGAGGAATTTCTGCAGCGGAACTGATAGGTGGCAGATAGTAAGGGAGAAGCGTGGGGGCAGCAGTGACACGCACAGCCAGCCAGTCTTGGTTCAGGAGTCACGCAAACTCAGGAGCCAAGACGGAAGACAGCGATGCCACAGCGTCAGGCGGAGGGCAGGTCAATGAGACTGAAATTCCCTCTTCCAATCCAGTGAAACACCGAACAGGCAGTTTTGCCTTCCAGTTGCTGCTTGAATGTTCAAGCTGATTTGAGTGAAGCGGTCACCTCTTGTCCCCTCTTCTCTGCTCTACCATTTCCTCTCTCCCTCCTGCATCTTTCCAAAAGGACAGTATCAGAGGCAAACTCTGGCATGCCCTGCCCACATGCCCTCGGCACTCAACACCGTACACCGAAGGCAGCAGACTGCAATGACCTCAGGCTGCTGGCCTCAGGGCCTCTGTTCTACCCAGGGGGCAGCACGGGAGAGGTACGGAAGAATTATTGCTCTGAGAAGCAGCCCTCCACCAACAACAGATTGGCAGCTGGTGAACAAACTTCCATCTTTTCAGCCCCTCAGTTGAAAAACATTCTGGCATGTTCTAGAGAATGAACCCACAGACTCCCAGGGGTCCTTAGTAGGCTGAGCCCCAGTTGGGCACATGGGAACTCACGCCTTTTCAGTTCCCTCCTCTTCCACAACTCACTTCCCCACCCCCTACGGGTATTTCCTAGACTCCGTGCGACAGGATCTGCTACCAGGGATATCAAAACTACGACCGCATCCTTGAAAAGGAACTTCAAATCCCACCTTACCCATGAAAGCTTCCCTCAGCACCACGGCCTCCGAAGTCACTACCTATCACATTTTATTTCTGTTTGCATATGTTTTCATCCCATTGCTCTACCGAGGGCTCCTGGAAGGGAGAGATCCTTTTACACAGCTCCAAATTCCCTGTGTTGCTCAACACAGTATCTGACACGCACTGGACACTCAGTAAATGCTTGTTGACTGAGTAAAGAATGAATTAATCATGCTAATCAGCACCAAAAATCAGCTGCTTTATTTAACCTAACCAAAACTACATCAATGTGGCTCTTTTCTTCCTTCCAAAGCACTGCATGAACTGCTTTTAATGAGCAAATTACTGTGAGTGTATTTCTTTAAATCAGCGTTTTCTTAATTAGAATTCATCTTAAATCAAACACCCCTGATTCCCAAAAAATCAGAACAAAGATCCTTTCCGAAATCCGGAACTACCTTACTGGATGCATTACTACAAGCCTTTTTATCCTGCCTCTCTTCTTACTGAACACTTCTTTAAGGCCATCCTTTCCAGGTGAAGCCACTGGATGGCTCCAATTACCTGAATCCCACACTCCCCTACCTTTTCCTGCACACATTCCATAGTACACACCTCAAACACCATTCCTGGGGGAAGGGAAACATCACTGCAGGTCAGCACACACATCTCTGCATAGAAGAGCTTTGTACTTGAGGTCTGTGTACTTCCCTGAACTGGGGATGCTCCATCAATTTTCCTTTTCTGAGATTCCTGGCAGCCCACCGTCAGTCCCCACCAGCTATATATGTGCACCAAAGCCAAATCTAGGTATGACCCAGGACTAGCAGTGCCTCCCCACGGGGTCTGTCAGAAGTCACAGAAGGTGTAATATTTGTAGGGATGCCTGTCATCCCCCTGTTCTAGCCAAAAGAGTGTGGAGCTGAGTAGGACAAGGGTTAGCCTCCCAGTACAACTTTCTCAACAAGTGACACTGGAGAAGGTGGCTGGCACCTTGGACTAAAGAGGCTTTCTGGGGAGCCCGCAAAGATGGACTCATTCAGCTGCACTACCCAGTGCCAAGCAGAAGAGCTAGAATGACATCAGCAAGTACTTGAGTATTTGTTTAGATTGCTGAGGAGACTCTAGGGGCACCAGGGATTCCCACCTCACCCAGGAGCAGATATTTTAGTGTGAGACTCCACCAAAGCCTAATTCCATCATTTTAGATATAAAGTAAGCCTTTTGATTCCTCCCCCTTTGGAGGAACAAGCAGTGGTACAGAAAAGGGTGGGAGTCCTTCACTCAAACTTCCCTAAGAAAGCAGAAAGGTTCCCAGGGGTCCTCTTCTCCAAGGTGGTGAGATGCGAATGCAGGGAGAGGGGCAGAGAGTATCTCCGTGATACGGTCACGCATCACCAGAGGGTCCTGTTATCCAAGGCGCTGCTTGGGCATTATTCCTCAGCCATTACCCTCTTGAGGAAATGGACAGATAGAGAAGAGCCTCCTCTGAAGACACACTTGTTCACCCAAAACCTTCTCTGCATTTCTCCCAGAGCAGCCCATTTACAACAGAACCCCTACTCACGCTGTGGAATGCAGACCATATACACCTGATAATTACACATGCACGATCATTTTAGCTTGGCACAGGTTTGACAACAACAATAATGATACAACTCTTAGCATTTCCTCCAGCCCCTCATCCAACATCACAATTGCTTCTCTCCACTCGGTCCCCGATGAAGCAAAGCCCTTCCTCTCCAGGTTTCGCATCCGCTCTTCAGTTTTAGGCCATCACCATCCACTACCGATGTCTTGCCTTGATTTCACCCAGTCAGCACTCTCCTGTACGCTGTTCAAGACAAATGCCCAGGAGAGGCTTGTAAGACCCCTGCATTCTCTCACTAGAGTGCTGCTCCCTTAGGAGCATGCTGCTGCTTTATTAACCAAGGCTTTACATCTGATGCATCCTTAGTCTGCTTCCCCCTCCACATCAGGCAGAGGTCAGAAGAATTATAGGGATTCATTTCACAATACACAGGAGAGCATGCTGAGGGCCTGAGCAATCACATCAGATATGGCCAGATGGCCTGGAAAGTGAAAGAGCCAAATATTCAATGACTTCTTTAGTGGATGTCTAGTACAGAGCTTGTAGGACAAGCGGAGGAGCACCAGAAGTAATACAAATGTGTTTTGTGTCTTTAACTCAACAGAAGTATATTTGTCTAAACTCTTAGTGCTCATGCACCTCTGCCGCAGGCCTGTCAAACTGTCTAACTTTTTTCTTCAGTCCACTTTGAGTAGGGGAAAGATCACATAGTACACTACCTTCTTCTCATTTACAAAAAGAAAAAAAAAAACAAACAAAAAATACTGACTGAAACCAAAGCAGACGCACTATGCGGCTTTTCTTAGATCATGAGCTCCATGAGGTAAGAGACTCTACAATGCCGAATCCCCCAACACCCAGCCCAGCGGCAGCCTTGCTACAGTAATAATAATGAATCATAAATACCAATATTTGTTGAATGTATTAATCAGCTCCAGCTGTCCTAACAAAATATCATAAGCTGCGTGGCTTAAACAACAGAAATGTATTTCTCACACTCCTGGAGGCTGGATCCGAGAAAGAGATGCTGGCTGTTTCAATCCCTGGTGAGGACCCTCTTCCCGGCTTGCAGACACCTGCCCTCTTGCTGTGCTCTCACTCGGCACAGCAAGGGAACACAAGGGGGCACCACGCTCCCGGGGACCTCTGCTAATAACACTAATCCTATCAGATCACGGCTCTGCCCTACGACCTCACTGAACCTTCATTACCTCCTCGTTGGCTTTTTCTCCAAATACAGTTATGTTGGGATGAAGGTTTCAACATAGGAATTTTAGGACACATTCAGTCCACAGCATTGAACATGTCCTTCCAATTAGAAGATGCATAAACACCACATATTATCTCATTTAATCCTCACAAAAACGTACAGCTTAGGAAGGAAACGAACGTTTAAGAAGCATGTAGGGTGGGGCAAAAGTAGGTTTACAGCTGTGAGTACACGAAACACAGAGTTTATCCTTATATTATTATTTATTAATTATTGTATTATTTTCCATACGAACAATGGCAAACCTACTTTTGTTCCACCCTGTATATCCATACAATGGCATACTATTCAGCTACGACAGAGGTGAACCTTGAAAACAGTACGCTGATAAAAGAAATCAGTCACAAAAGAACACAAGTTGTACAAATCCATTTAGATAAAATGTCTGGAATAGGCAAATCCTTAGAGACAAAAAAGTAGATGAGTGGTTGCCAGAGGCATGCGGGAGAGGAGAACGGGCAGTGACTGCGACGAGTAGGTTCAAGTTTTCTTTCTGGGGCAACAAAAATGTCCTGGAATTACTGTATTTTGCCGTGTATAACGTGCACCCACGGTTTTTGTGCACATTACACAGGATTATTATACCCCACGGTATGTAATCATTATACCCATACATAATGCGTAGACGATAGGAATTTTAGGGTATGTGAATTATATCTCATGCTGTTATTAAGAAAGAAGTTGAGAAACTGCCCAAGTTCACACAATTACTAAATGGCAGCCCCAGGTTCAAACTTAGGTCTGACTCCGGAACCTGAGCTTTCGACTATCACATACCTCTGATCACAGTTATTCCCAGTAAACATTTGCTGAGAGACACAAGCAAATTTAATTACAGGCTTTGGCATAATTCCAATCACACATGTGGGGAAGAAAATCCTCAGAGCCCCATCCCCCACCCACCGGGCACTTCAAAGGGTCGATACACATTAAGAATTATTCATCTACTAATCCTTTTTAATTTTCTGTAACTTGGAACAATGGTTATTCTAGAGGAAAAACAAAATGTAACAGGAGGGTATCCTGAAAAGAATATGAGTAAAGGTCCTCTGAGGCCACAATTAGGATGTTTTGAGCCAAATAAAATGTAAATCTGCTGGTGAGTGTCTGTGCTCCCTGCCCTCCGGTGTCCTCCTGCCCAAACGCCTCACTGTGGGCAACGCTCTGGCTACACTGCTCCTCTCTGATCTCGCCTCCTCAGCCTCCTGCCACCCCGCCCCTCCCCGCTTCCCACTGCCCTGCAGTCACACCTGCCTCTGTCCTTCTTGAACATTCCACACTCTCCTCAACACCAGCTGTCTTACTGCGCTAGCTGTGAGGAATCCTCAGCCTCCCAGCCTCCTGGGGTGGCTCATCTTTGAAAATCAGGTCTCAGCTCAATGTCCCTCCACAGACAGAGCTTCTGGCTTCTGTGACATCTCCACACCACTGGCCACCCCAACCTGCAGTCCCTCTACACCACACAGCTAAGGCATGTGTCCTTCAATGACCTTGTCTTTATTCAGTGGCTCGCCGTCTGCCTTCTCCCCTGGAATGAAGCTCCATCGGGGAGGCAGGGACCTGTCTATCTTATTCCCAGCAGCATCAGCAGTTGTTGGCATAGAGCAGATGTTCACTCGACATTTGCTGAACAAATAAATAAAACACACACCTCTGTCATGAGATGCCTCAGCGAGCCAAGGGCTCACTTGTTCAATCTAGGACAGCACAGACTCAAAAAGGCTCTTCTCCAGGGAACTCACATCAGAGTAATCTTCACAAGCTGGCAATCCAGACCTGGTAGGGTCATTAACCATCTAGATTCTACGGCCACCCCTTCGATTAGTTTATGTTAACATCTTTATGCTTTCACTCCTCCACTGAGCCCATATACTTATTATATACCTTTTGCCTTTCCCCTCCTCTAACAATTTTAAATTGTTGTAAATAGTGTAGCAATGACCACCCTATAATGGGAATGAGGTTCCTCTTTCCTCCGAAGCTCTCTTGGTTCCTCTGTGACTGATTTAAAAATTCCCTTGACTCATTAAGTTTATTCTAATGTGGATCAGACTTTTCAGTTAATCCCAGCCATGGAAAGTTATTTAAACTAGAGACCCACGCTGGCCAACTCATGTCACGTATGCTTACAAAGTACAATTCCCCTGGCTCCAGGCCATCATCACACACTCACGTTGTCTGCAGATGGTTCCGAAATCTGCATAGGGGAGATACTGCTTGATTAGAGCTCCCACGGCCTCCCTCCCATTGCACGCACTCTTCCCTGCAAGACCTCCACTTTCTCCCAGTCTATCAGCCTCCTGTTGACCTCATCTCCTTTCTTACCCAAACTGCATCCTGGTACCTACCCACCCAAGTTATTCACCAGTATTCAAAGAGGTCTGCCTCCACTGTTTTCCACTGAACCCTGATCCATACTACAATTTCCCCCCTTCCCTCGTACACTGCAGTAATAAATAATAATAAATACATTTTAAAAATCCACCACTGGGAATAATGATGCCAGACTAATGCATAACATGTGATTCCTAATGAAGGCTGCTCATAAATTTAGCATGACCTTGGTGAGCTTCCCCACCCATTCCTCTCAGCAATTAACCTAAACTTGCGTGACTTTCCTCAAGGCCCAACACACCCTCCCTCTCCATCCCAATCCCTCTGGCAGATAATGCCATTTCCAAACAGAAAGAAATCTTCTGAGATGCATTTCGTGAACTCCATCCCTTCACCTGCAAAGCAATCTTTACCTGCACACGCAATAATATCTTCACACAAGTCGAGAATGAACTGTCTCTTCTGGTTCAAAACTATCAATAAATTCTGCCTGATCTCACTCCCTTCTGTCTTCACCCAGATCTTGCTCCATAAATTATCTCCTCTCTCTTCTGTATCTCACCTCTCAGTCTTCTCAGCTCCATCTCTCGGCCTACCGTCTTGTGCTGCTGTCCCTAAACGGCCCCTCCCTGGATCCCAGGGCCTTCTTCTGGCCACCACTCTGGTTCTCTCTCCTTCTCAAACCTCCCCGATCAGCACTTGCGGTCTGCGCAGCATCTCCTCTCATTCACTTCCAGCCCACTGTCACGGGGCTTCTGCCCCCAGCGCTTCACTGAAACTGCTGCCTTCACACCAGCAGTGATTGCCTAACTGGCAAAACCAAAGGGAAGTCTTCACTCCTTATCTCCCTAGATCATTCCGCTGCGGGTGATGCTGTAGATCCCACTCATCCTCTGTCCCTTCGTGGGCTCCTCTTCCTCTCCTCAACTCATAACTATCTTCCCAGCTTATGTTCCCCTTATTCCATCCATCCTCCCTGGACAACCTCTCACACCCATGTTTGCCACTAATGCTTACATGGAAATGACTCTCAGCTCTGTTCTATCCAGCCCCCAGGTCTCCTTGAGCTCCAGACTGTTACGGCCACCCACCTCCTAGACATGGGTGTGCCAAAACCCCTCAAATCAATTATGTCCTGATTTCACATTCTTTTATTTTTACCGTTTAACCTGTTTGTTCCCTATGCTACCCATTTCAGCTGGATCCCACCTTCCACCCAGCTATCCAACCAAGGCATCTATTAACTTTAACTCTTCCTTCTGCCTTGTCATCCACATCCAAGTGATCTTAATGATTTTTATCACTTGAAGATTTCTTGAAAGCATTCCCTCTCTGTGCCTCTCTACACTTCCTGAGAATTGAACTTCTGTTTATTCCCCTTACTTCATTTTTCACAGTCTAGGAAATAATGGGCAAGCACTTGAGCATGATAGACAAGATCTTCCATGACCTGAGCTGTCTCTGGGCCTACCTCTCCCGATTCATCTCCCTCCGCCTCTACCTTGTAATTTACCATGAGGTTCAGCAAAAGCCGCATGCTCCTTTAACAGCCACACTGCTACATGGCCCTGCCTCCTAGGCCCACACTATCTCCTCTGGAACATAATTCTCTGTGTTCATTCATCCTCACTCCCTCTCCTTCTCTGCTCCCCCCGCACCCATCCCCAAGATTTCCCTTCCTCACGGACACTTGTCCTTAAGATTTACCTCAAGCATCACCTTTCCAAGATGCCTTTTCATACTCCTCCAGCCTGGAGAGCTGCCTCTATTTGGTGCATGTTTATCTCTAACACAAAAAAATTCACTCATTAAAAATTACGTATGAGTTAGATGGTCTCTCCCAACTAAACTATAAGCTCCTAAAGGCAAGGGTTGCTCACAGCAGATGCTTAAGTTGATTCCTTTGCACATTAAATATTAGTGGTAAATAACTTTCTGATGTGTTTCCAGACCTCTGACTACCCTGGACATTCCATGTGACCCTTTCTCGGTCATTTGAGTTGGGAGGCTCTGCTGTGGCCATCAGCCGCAACCAACACATAGCAACGTTGGCTGCTTCACACTACAGTTGGAATGACAGTCTCCACTGCAGTAAGAGTTAAAGGAATAGAGGACCTAAACACTAAATTTAGCCATAGCTAACTTCTCAACATAGTCTAAGATTTGGCAAGACAAATCTCTTAGATGGGCACAGTGCTGACACAGCCTGGCGAAAAGGAACTCAACCAATGCTCAGCAGACTCAGAAAGAAAAACCTGCAGTACCTCTAACAAAGGAAGTTCTGAGTTCTGCTGATTCATTCTGACTTAAAGCTGCAATAACACTTGAGTAAGGAGCACACAAGCTGACTCTGCATTTTTTTCCTGCAGAGTTCACAGATTTTGGCATACAGGAAATTTAATAGTTCTTCTTTAGAATCCTCTGCGATATCTCAGATTATTGATTGTGGCCATCTACATTATAGTGTCTGATGGCATTACCTGGTATTTTTCTGGCAAAGATGAAATCCTGGTCAAAATGCTGATGAGAGTTTAAAATGCTGACGAAAGCCTCTTGAACTAAAGAAAACCACACAGGAAATCCCTTTCACCAAATAGAGCTCACTGCTAACTCCATTAGAGGTTGACGAGACAAGCTTTTATCATCAGTTCTCGCCCATGCTTTGTACAAAGACATCTGTACAATGGGTTCCAACTTAGAAAACTGCATTTGAATATCAACATAAACACGTGCTCCAAGAAAAATCAAGTAGATTTGTATCAGGGGCAAAATTTCTAAAAGACCTGCATGACAGCACAGCAAAGAACCTTCTCAAAATGTTTACAGGCCCTCATTTTCTTTCTTCATTTAGAATTGTGATACAGTATGAGAACTGCCTAAAGCAAGGTAAAGGGGAAGAAATGTTGAGATTGAAGTCTAATCATACTGCAGTTGGTAATTTATCCTGCCTCCTATATACAAGATAGTAATAATTTTATAGTTAACATTTAATTAACTATAAATATTACTTCAAATATTTATTTCACTTAAATCATAATATCTAAGTACTGTATTTGAGATATTTCACAAGTTAAATGTTTGTGTTTTCTTTCCAGAAAAGGAAAAAACAATGAACTTCAGGCTTGCATGTCTTTCCTTAGGTGCTATACAGCACAAAATCAACTTCAACAACAGACATTATTTTGACTAAATCCTTTTCATGAAGTGAAGTTTTATTACACTTGCTTAACAGGATTATGACTAAATACTTACTTGTTCAGCGTGAGGTCAAGAATAAATCTGGAGCCAAAAGCTTCAATCTGGAAGCTTGCCTGGGCCAGATGGACAGCCTAGGGATCCAAAAAGACAGAAAGAGTCCTTAGCTTACTTTCCTGTCTTTAAAGCTGATATAGTAATATCAAGAATAGTATATAGTAAGAACTTTTTTATGGACTGATTTACTTCTTTACCAACCCTTATGTAACAATTCATTCTTCTGTTTGTTTTTATTAAAGATTGTATACATTTATGTTTAGACAGAGGGGAAAGGAGGAAAAAAGAGAGGGAGAGAAACAGCAATGTGTGGTTGTCTCTCACACACCCGTACTGGGGACCTGGCCTACAACCCAGGCATGTGCCCAGACTGGGAATCAAACCGGCAACCCTTTGGTTCGCAGGCTGGTGCTCAATCCACTGAGCCAAACCAGCCAGGGTTCATTCTTCTTTAAAGGAAGTCTGGTGCATTGTCACAGTTGAACTTGGAAGACCTGAATATCTGTGCAGCAAGAAACTCAAAGAGTCCTTTAAAATGAACACATCATGATGGAAATCAAGAGTATATTCAGCTGGACTTATAAAGTGACCATGATGAATTGTGCAAAAGTCTGACTAATTAAAGCCTGGCTTCAGCTTATTTTGTGCACAAAGCTAACCAATTCTTTCTGCACACCTAAGTGAAAAATCATGTCAGCTCTCTGCTCTTCATCAGGAATTGGAACTTTCCCTAAATGTTGTATCAGCAGAACGTTACAGTAAAATGGGATAACACAACCTTTTAACTTCAGGAGCACTTAGAACCAGGCCCTTTGTGGTGACCCAGAGTTTATGTCCCTCTGTAAAAGACACCCCACTGTTTCTCAGCCTCTTGGCTAAGATCAGGTAAAATGTGTGTAAAAGTCACACATTTACAAATGTTATCATTATTGTGCCTTAATTCAAAATACAAAGATAATGTCATCTACACACAAACCATGTGCACTAGGTGTTAAAGATCAGTATAGTTCACAGAATCATCTTGAATAATGTAAATTAACAAATTAATGGATTCTTTATCATCATGGGAGAACATGTTTATTGGTTTTAGAGGGAGAGGAAGGGAGGTAGAGAGAGAGAGAAGTGTCAGTGTGAGAGAGCAACACCAATGTGCCCTGACCGGAATGACCCCGTGACCTCTAGGTTCATGGGACAACACTCCAACCAACGGGCACCCATCCAGGGCAAATCAATGAAGTTTTGTCCAAGTATTATCCAATACGAAACTCTCCTTTGTTCTCCTATGGGGGGGAGGGGCAAGGATAAATGCAACGTTCACACCCTTCTCCCCTCCCTTGCTCACAAACATCCTTCCTCCAGGCTTCCTTCCCAAAACACAGCAGAGCAGAGGCCACATGTCATGCGCACAGCAAGCAGGCTCTTTCCACTCCCACCTTCACCGCAACTGAAGCCCTACTCATCCTTCAAGGGCAAGCCCACCTCACTACTTCAAGGACATTCTCCTTCACAAGCTTAAATGAAAATGAACTCTTCATCCTCAGGGCTTCGAGGCAAACTTCATTTGCTCCTCCCTCCACCGGCAGGAACGCTTCCCACACAGGTGTGGGCACGGACGGTGAGCTCCACAGCTCACATCACAAGCATCTGGCAAGTAGTTGTAGACTGCTGGCCCTTCCCCAAAACCTATGAACTTCCAATTAATTAAGCAAATACTTATTGTCAAGACTTCTGTCGTGCCAAACCTATGACATAACTATAAACCATGACTTCTTGTAAAGCACAAGTGCTGGTGAGAGAGTCACTCCATAATAGTCAATAAATAAAATTAATTTTTATCACTCTTAAACAAATTCTACATTTTAAACACAAAGCAATGACAAGGTGCCTCAATCCCTAAAACCAGGTGCCCAGCACACCAAACCCCCAAACAGCCACATAGAACAGGGCCATCGTACTTGATCTGGGTGTCCCACACCCACCCAGAAAGGGTGTGGGACGCCTTTACTTGAGGAAGACATTTCTGTCTTGTCCAGTGTGGTCTCAATCATCTGCAGAAGAACCTCCCTCTCTCTAATACATGTGTCACACACAGTCTTTAATCTGAACTGATTCTGTGTCTTGAAACACTAATTTTTGTATGAGTATTTTTATATTGATGAATTATTTGTACAAGAGGAAATTTTTCAGCTCTGAGTCCCAAAGGCTTAAAAAAAAGACCCAAACACCTTACTTCCTGAGAATAAAATAGGTCCATAGACATATTTTCTCTTAGGAATATTAAATGATAGAGAAGAGTTCATTAATAAGTGCCCAGCCTAAAAGTGCTGATAAATGTACCTCCTTGAGCATCTGTACAAATACTAAGAAAAGCCAGACAGTGACCCAGCAAAAGTCTCATTTTACAGCAAATATGCAATGAGACAAGTGCACAGCCCAACAAAACCCTGTTGCAAAATGAAACAGCCTAGTATTGACTGCTTATCCCACTTCATAGGATTGCTGGGAGTTGGACAGTTTGATCATCACTGAGTAAATTTATACAGAGCCAATGTGACAAGGTTCAGTTTGACAGAATGTATGGAGGAGCAAGAAAATAATATGAATACTGAGATTTTTCCTTTGTGTTTTTCAGTAACTCATGCCACACACATGTTAAGTCTCACTTAACATGCATGTAAAGATGGTTAGGATGCGGCCTCTTGCTCAAAGAAGCATCAGGCTCCAGGGAAACTGGGGACGCTGCCAGCCTCAGAGTTGTGTCTAAGGGGTCACAGGGACTAAGGGTCACTGAAAGATGCAATTTGAACAAAATTCCAACAGATGCATAAGAATCCACCTGCCAGGAGAAGAAAAGACATTCAGGACACGGTGGGTGGGCGGGAGGGAACATTCACAAAAACTGAGAAAAAATAAATATAAAAGAAAACTTTTAATGTTTAAAAATAGTATATAGCCTGTAGGGAAATGGCTTTTGGAGGTAACGTCAAGCGATGAATCTAAAAGAGGTGGGCTGGAGACTGCAGGGCTTTGTGCGACGTGCTCAGTGACAGGGCTGCTCACATATACACACCTGTGGCCAAGGTGGCGAGCTTTCCTCTACATGTCCCCGCAACATCCTCAGCACAGTGCCGGGCACATGCCATTATCACCACTGCCATCATCACCATCCATGACAACAACTTTATGACTCAAACCTACTGACAGATTACTCTCCGCAACTGAAACAATTACAATGTTATCTACCACTTTCCTGTTTCTCCACCAGGGGAAAAATCTGATTTTATCACATTTATCAGTACAAATGCTGTAACTTTTTAATTTAATGCTAAGAGGCAGCACATTTCCCTATAAAGTGATTTCATATTTTCTCAAGCATTCATTTTCCTTACAAGAACATCAAATGGAATTAGTATATTCATCTAATATATTTGTATCCATTTTAAGTAATTTCAGTACAGTGGCATAGGTTATTTTCCATACATTCTGCTTCACTTTCCATAGCTGTATGTTCTGCATTTGTATGCAGAGTACAGATTCCTCTCTATACCAAAATAAAGACCTGACAGATGTTACTTTTCCCTGCTATTCGGTGCTGTCGACTCTGTTACATCCTGAAACAGCTTTTAGTTTCTCAAATCTCAGTTATTCCACATCAATTGATCACTTTTTCTTTAACAAAATATTACACAGTTTTGATAACTGTCACTTTTAAATATGTTTTCAAATCAGGTAAAATGAATCCTCATCATTGTTGCTTTACAAATTACATTTTTGGATATTCTTCGTTTTTACTTCTTATTAACCCACTTCTTCCAAATGATAGAAAAATTAGAAGGATGGGCAAGATGAGCAGAAAATTGTATAATATACAGCCACAACACTTATGGTTCATTCAATACTGCAGAGTTGACTCAATGACCAGCATCACCGATAGTCAACGAAATAAAAGCCTTCCTTGAGTCTTGCTTTTTTTACAAAGAAGGAACTCTGTATCAAGGTTTGGAAGTGTGTTCCATAATACAAAGTCAGACCATAGGAATACTTGAGAGATGAGTTCATGAACACACATAAGGTCATAATGAGTTATTTTCTCTTTCGGGATACCTGTTAGACACACTTGATGATTAACACTTGTTTTTACAGGGACAATCACTGTAACAGCACTGGAGTAGAATGCAGAGTTTTATTGTCAGAGAGTCATTTCACGATAAGAATAAGCACAGCCCTGGGCTCAGAATTACCACCCTAAAGTACTGAGAACAGCTGTTGCCTAAGCACTCTGATATTTTTCCTTTGACTCAGAATCTGGCACAGGGAAATTACAGGAGCTCTATAAACAAAAACAACTAAACTCAATTATATACACAAACCTCCTTCACTGGAGGAACAATTTACACATCTTAACAATGTGCTATTGTTACTGTATTTTCCTTCAAATAGATGGCACCTAATGGTATCTTATTAAACAAGTGTAGGAGACAGTTAGGGTCCTCAGCTAAGACTGGTTTTGCATTTTATGAATCAACGCTACAATATGAAGCAATCATTGTGCTCAGCTTTGCGTAAGGTACATTATACAAGCTGAACAGACACAGTTACGTTTTCTTGAGACTTATATTCTAGAAGAGTTAACATTAACATGGTGATGAAAACAAGAGAAAAACATGACTACGTATAAAAATTAAAAGCAGGCACTTCCAGGGTATATACATTTTCATGCAAAAATGTTTCGCACATAACGAGTGCTCAATCAGTCTTCTTTCCTACTTGGCAAGGATTTGTGAGTTCTATGAAGTGGGCATAGAACTGGAACTAAACATGGGAGATGAAAAGTTTACTTTGCCAGATTTCAGAAAATGTTATAAGACTGAATTTCATAACTCAGTAAAAAGTGAGCAACCAGACTTGAGGTGTCTATATTCTCAATCACAACATCCCCTGAGCACGTATTTTAGTTTACTATGCTCTGTAATATACATGGTGTGGGAACCAGAGAAAAATGTGGAAGGAGTTTCCCTGCTCTTAAGGAGACACTCATGAAGGTACAGAGGAAATGCATCCAGAGTGACATATGAGTAAGAAGAGCAAATACTTTCAAATGAAGGCAGAAGCCCTGGAGGCTACCCAGCACGCCTGCGCAGACAGCAGTGGGAGGCTTCAAGCTCGGCTTCCTAGAGAAGAGGCCTGTGGACTTCTAGGAAGGGAGGTGCTAGAGAGAGCAAAAATGCTGCAAGGGTAGAAGCCAGGATTAATAAAACTGTCTCCCCCAGAAAGGAATCGTGGACAAAGTAAAACACTAAAGAGCTGATTACTAGTGAGACTATAGGCGATATTTTGTTTTTAATTCCCTTATTGCTTTAATAATATTGCTTATTCTATGTTCAGGAAAGTATCAAACATATAGATCTTGGCTACTATAAATGGTGTATGTACTCATTAGTAGATGAGTGGATAAAAAAACCTGTGGTATGTTTACACAATGGAATACTATGCAGTAGTAAAAAAAGAAGGAACTCTTACCTTTTGCAACAGCGTGGACGGACCTGAAGACTATTATGCTAAACGAAATAAGCCAGTCAGAAAATACAAATACCATATGATCTCACTTATATATGGAATCTAATGAGCAAAATAAACTAGTAAGAAAAATAGAATCAGAGGCACAGAAACATGGAACATACTGACAGCTGTCAGGGGAGGAGGATGGGGAGAAGGGATGAAAAAAGGTAAAGGGATTAACCAAAGAAAATACACGCATGACCCCTGGACATGGACAACAGTGTGGGGACGGCCTGAGGGAGCAGGGAGGGTGAGTGGAGGGCAGGAAAGGGGGAAAAATCGGGATGACTGCAATAGCATAAACAATAAAGTGTAATTAAAAATATATCAAATATATATGTTGTGATTGTGTGTGCACGTATGTGTATATATACCATAACCTTCTCAGGAAGTATTTCTTCCTCCCTTTGCCTGTTTATGTTTTTTTCTCCTACTCTTCATGATTTTTCAGTAGATGCTTCAAGAGTTTCTACTACTTTTTCTTCAAACACAGTGGGGAAAGTTTCTAGAATTTCAAACACCACCTTCTTTTGAGATTCAGGACATTTTATGGTGTTTCAGAGGAGACAGGTTTGGAAATTCACCGACTAAGAAGGAAGAGAGTCAGCTAATCAGACACTCGGAGGGGCCTGCCTTGTTTCAAAGGGTAGAGCTGTGGAAGGAAGAAGCTTGATCAGAGCGCCCACATCCACTTGGGGACACAGCGTGTGTTCCTCTTCACATGGAGACAGGAGACATAGAATCCAGTGACCCAAACAGTTCCACTCCAACAAGAGAGACACTGTCAAGTGTAAACTGAAGTAAGTTTGAAGAAAATATGCCAGTTTCTTTAGATCCCATAGACTTTTCTGTAAATGCCAAATTTGGGTCTGTCCCCATGAGCTGGAAAACCATCAAAGTTCAACCTGTGAGGGTTTTTTTACCATATAATGCAAAAGTTCAAATACATAAATGTATCTTAGGAGTTTTAAAGTCCAAAAGAAAACATCAATAGACTATTTTTCATTACAATCTGGTTCTAATCGCTTATTCTAAATTTGCACATTGGTAATCATCAATGTGATCAAGACTTCCATATAATAAAAAATAATAATGTGCTTTATTTCTTGTATTTTAACTATCTCAGTTATCCAGAATAATATATCACCCCATGAAGGTAAGTTGGATAAATATTGTTATTACCCTTTTATTTTTAAAAGAGTTTTTTCAGGGCTCAGAGAGGTTAAATGATGTTTTTGTCCAAGGTCACACATCAAAGGAAGAAAGATGAGGTGTTTGCTTCAGTTCAGTGAGAAAAAAAATGTCAGGTTCATGCCAGAAATCCTAAAACCTCAATGTTTCCTGGTCATCAAATATATATAATAGCAGCTTACCAACAGGATGGGTGTGGGGATTAAATGATATAATAATGAAACAGAAAGTTCTAGAAAATGTTGACCACATAGAAAGAACTCATTGATTTAGGAAGGGGGTTGGGGGGTAGAGTAGAAGGAAAACGGGGAAAGGGGAAAAAAAAAACTCTATTAACGGTCAGAAAGGTTATCGGCCAGCTCCACATTAAAAGTTCTTTTCCAATATAGCTGATCACCTTCTAGAAAATCCAATGTGCATTTATCCTCTGTAAAATTTGCAAATTTTATATTTTTTATTGCTAATTACCATCAGGTATTATGCTTTGACCTTGTTCAAGTCGTCATGTCTTTAAAATAATATGAATCATTTTCCTGAGAAGTGGAACAGCTGCAAATGTTAGATGAAGGCGATTTTGCAAATTAAGGTAATTTGCTGAACGTGTTAGATGAAGGCGATTTTGCAAATTAAGGTAATTTGCTGAACATTCTTCCCAAGATGTATTTAAATAGGCAGTTTGTGGGAGACAATGCCATCATCACCATTTCCTTCTAGTATGACAGGATTATTGGTTAACCCAGTAACAAACTGGCACTGAATCCCTAACCTGTGTGAAATTTGGTGGCAAATGTGAAGATACAAAAGAATCACTATTGATATCAAAAAGTGTATAATCTGGTTAGGGAAAGGAGATGAGAAATGACCAAGTAGGAAATACAATACCTCAATTTAATACTAATAACAAATATTATTTGTGCCCTGGTCAATGTCACTTGGTGGATTGGGCATCATCCTGTAAACCGAAAGGTCATGGGATCAATTCCTGGTCTGGGCGCATGCCTGGGTTGCATGTTCGGTACCCAGTCGCGGTGCGTGCCAGAGGCAACTGACTGACATTTCTCTCTCACATCAGTGCTTTTCTTCCTCTCTCTCCCTCCTTTCCCCTTTCTCTAAAATCAATGAATGTGTCCTCCAGTGAAGACTAAAAAAACTAAAATATAAAATAAAAAAATAAACATTATTTGTGAAGATGCCACATATACTTTAAGCACACTTAATTACTCAATTTAGTGTTAACAAGTGCATGGTCTGGGTAACAAGTGCATTTAAATTAGAGGAGCGAGAATGTTGAGGGCTGGAGAGAGCAAGGGAAAGCTTACCGAAGGAGTCTTAGCATTGAAGGAGAGAACTGAGATAGCTCTGGGACCGAACAGGACGAATTTTCAAAATGTTTCTAAGTGTTAGCTAATAAACAGAGACTTAAGAAACTTGCTTTTGAAGTAAAACGTCGATGCCTTCAATTCTGGACCATTAACTATGTTTTGGAATGTAACACATGGCAGTTTAAATTATAAAGTGAAGCATTTCATGAGATCAAGGAGTCGTTGCGTAAAAGCCCCCAATATACTAATGCATTTTGTTAATCAATCTATTTTTTAGCCTTACACCAGGAAGCTGAAATCGTCACCTTGACGGGTATTACAGACACAACACCAAAACATCAGCAGAGCACGCTCTTCTCCCAGCCCAGAGACAGCTCAGCATCTCCGTGGACGAAGCAGGTCGCTGTTCGACCTTGTTCTCTAGCCCAAGAAGGTAGAACGTCTACTCTGAAAGAAATCTGGCCAACATTCAAATATCTAATCTGATGACACAGAAAAAAAAGGATAGCATGTTGAATTTTAGCTTCTGACCAAATATTTTACAGGAGCTCTTTTCTAAAAAAAAATAATAAAAAAAAATAAAAAGACAGTTTAAGAGAGAAACCAGTTTCATCTTCCTCTTTTTTTCTTAAATACCCTCAGTTTGAGGTGCTCTCAAAGTTTGATACAGACAAAAGATGGACTCTGCAGAGAAAAAATAACGGCATTGATCATCCAAGCAGATATTCCAATGAATAAATCATAAGTTAGCTATACTAAAAATCCATTCTTTAAATTCTTCGTAGTCAGCCAAAGAAGAGAAGTTATATCTAATATTATAGGGGGAGGTCCTTTTACCCCTAAAGGGTCACATTAATATCTTCCGGAGTGGTCACTGCAACCCAGGAGAGAACTCTGTAACAATACGCTTCCCCTGACAAAGCACCTTCGGACACTGGCATGAGCCATCTTCTATAAATCTACCCCTGGTGATTAATGCTTGCTGGATATTAAACTGACCGTGCCGCCTCCAAAGAGAGCTGAAATCATAACCCTTCAGAGCTCCTGCCATTCGAAAACGGGCAAAGGACTACAAGTATCACTACAGCTCTATTATTTCGCTTTCCTATATTTTCCGAAGGACGAATAAAAATACAACTATGACAACAGTTACCATGGAAGCGGTTCCTTTCTGCTGCCTTTCTGAATAGTAACATTTAATTTGATGCATTAATCTAGTGGCTGAGGTGTGATTCACTTTGTTCCTTTCCCTCATCAGTTCCCACATCGCCACACTGCACAACTGCAAGGAGTGCCTCTCTCTCCACTGGCACTTGTGTCATAAAGCGAGAACCTATTTTTTTCTTTCTAGGCAGAATTATTGAAGGCCCACTAAATCATTTAAATCAGAGAAATAGGGTATACGTTTTAGAACGCACAAGACACCCAGTTCCACGCATAATGTCTGACTCATTACAAGAAAGAGTCTTCTGATGTGCTTATATAATGGTAGTACTAGCTTGAAAGAAGGAAGCGTCCATAAGGCAGCGCTCCCAGAGGCTTTCCTGGTCTGCTCTCTCCGGCTCTGGAATGCCAGCCACCACAGCCCAGTGGATACAACTCAAATATCGATCTATCTAGGGCAAAAGCAGGTTCTTTCCCTTAGATCTTTATGATGACCACATAAGGAGTAGCCAAGAAGGAACGAGTCTGAAATACGAAATGAGATTTATGATGCAAAAATTACACAAGTCAGTTGAGCTTTGTTATATCCAGCAAACCATATATGCGATAGAGTCCATTCCAATATTAATTTCCAGTTCTCCCTCACTGAGAAACTATTTAAAATGGACAACCAAGGGAGGCTAAGCAGACCTGTTTATGCCAGATCGCTCTTCTCTTGAGACACCTTTTTAAAATTTTAATTGTATTTATTTTTTATTTTAATTGTTGTTCAGGTACAGTTTTCTGCCTTTTACCCCCGTTCCAGCCCACCCCCCAACCCTCCCCACCTCCCTCCCTCATATCCACCCTATCCTTGTTATTGTCCATGTGTCCTTTATACTTGTTCCTACAAACCCTTCCCCTTTTCCCCTGAAATTCCCTCCCCTCTCTCCTCTGGTCACTGTCAGCCTGTTCTCAATTTCAGTGTCTTTGGTTATATTTTGCTTGTTGGAAAACAGTATGAAATTTTCTCGGAAAACTAAAAATGGATCTGCCTTTTGACCCAGCCATTCCACTGCTAGGACTATATCCTAAGAATCCTGAAACACCAATTCAAAAGAACCTATGCACCCCAATGTTCTTGAGACATCTTGATACTACTCATCCTGAGGGTGGATCTTACACTGCTCTTTTCCAGAATAGGTTTGTGTTGGGATCTCTATACCAGTGCTTTTATTCCCATTTGAAGAAAACTTTCAGGCTCTGCTTATAGGTCCATAGCAAAAACACAGCTATTTGACAATGGTATTACTAAGAGGTCTTTGCTTCCCTTAATTACCCCTTGCAAGATGTGTGCCACAAGGTGAGTGTTACTGGGGTGGAGCCTCCTTTTGTCTACCGGGACCCGGCTCTGTCCACAGTTATGGGGTAGACTTCTGGGTATTCTGGCTCTCAGCTGTGTCTGGATCCATCCTTTGCTATGAATTCTGACCTTAGCTATGACCATGGATGGGTTGCATTCTGCCTTTTTAGATGGAAAAAGTAACTTTCAAATTGGGGGTGAAGACAAAAATGGATTTCCCCACTGTACACACATGCAGTAGTTGACAGACTTCCTAAGGAATGCTACTAAGCTGGTCCCTGGACATAGGGGTTCACAGTTGTTGTGTATTATAATTTCACTCGAAACAAACATCATGTGTACTGTACATGCTGTACTCAATGCTAGATGTGGAAAAGATAATATTGATGTGACCTCATTTTATCCAACATTCAGCTTCCATAGAATTCTGCAAAATACCAACCATTTAGCCTATAGTCACCAATTTTAAAATTAACACTTAGAATATTGACTGTTACATAGAATATCCTCCTTATTTTGGTAAGCAAATGATGGACTCACCATGTCCACAGAATGTTTAAGGTTCATTAAAACTCCATTTTTATTTCAAAATGAGAAACCGAAATTGCATGGAACATTGAAGGCATATAAAAATAAACACAGTACTTCCAGCCAAGATGGAGGCGTAGATGGACACACTGTGCCTCCTCTCACAACCAAAATTAAGGACAACAAATATTTAGAAACAAGAAAACAACCATAACTGATGGAAAATTGAACTGTACGGAAGTCCAACCACCATTCATCCAGACCGGTAAGAGGGGCGGAGTCGCAGCAGGAAAAGGTGGAGGTGCGGGCCCGGAACGCAGGCAGCAGCGGCTGACAGTTCCCAGGCGTGCAAGCGGCAGCCAGCAGACCCCAGGTGCATAGGCGGTGGCTAGCGGACCCGGGGCACTGGGTGGCAACTGTGCAGAGCCAGTGAGGCCGCACAAGGTGGCTGGCTGACCAGGTGGTCCCATATTTGCGCATGGATAATAAAGGCGAAGAGGAAGCAGCAGAAGGAACTGGAATCCAAGAGAGAGCAGAGCAAGCACCATTGTTCCCTCTCAGACCCCGCCCCCACTTACAGTGTCACAACCCAGCAACTGGGCTGCCCTGCCCTGGGGAACACCTAAGGCTCCGCCCCTCACTAAGTAACAGCTGCAACCAGACCCCCCCAAAAAAAAAAACCACCAAAAATGGCTCAAACTGGAGAACAAATCAAATCCCAGAGCCAATTCCTCTAAGCGAGGAAGAGATAGCCAACCTATCAGATGCACAGTTGAAAGCCCTGGTGATCAGGATGCTCACAGAATTGGTTGATTTTGCTCACAAATTAGATGAAAAAATGCAGGCTACAATATGTGAAATGAAGGAAAATGCATGGGGAACCAATAGAGATGAGAGGAAAACTGGGACTCAAATCAACAGAGTGGACGAGAAGGAAGAAACAATGGAACAGAAAGCAAGGAAGAAACAAGAATTCAAAAAAATGAGGAGAGGCTTAGGAACCTCCAGGACATCTTTAAACGTTCCAACATACAAATTATAGGGGTCCCAGAAGGGGAAGAAGAAGAGCAACAAGTGGAAAACTTATTTGAACAAATAATAAAGGAGAACTTCCCCAATCTGGCAAAGGAAATAGACTTCCAGGAGGTCCAGGAAGCTCAGAGAGTCCCAAAGAAGTTGGACCCAAGGAGGAACATGCCAAGGCACATCATAATTACATTAGCCAAAATTAAAATGAAGGAGAGGAGAGAATTCTAGAAGCAGCAAGGAATAAGGGGACAGTCACCTACAAAGGAGTTCCCATCAGACTGTCAGCTGATTTCTCAAAAGAGACCTTCCAGGCAAGAAGGGACTGGAAAGAAGTATTCCAAGTCTTCGAAGGCAAGGACCTACATCCAAAATTGCTCTATCCAGCCAAGCTGTCATTTAGAATGGAAGGGAAGATAAAGTGCTTCTCAGATAAGGTCAAGTTCAAGGAGTTCATCATCACCAAGCCCTTATTATATGAAATGTTAAAGGGACTTACCTAAGAAAAAGAAGATAAAAAATATGACAGCAAAAAGACAGCAAACTCACAGCTATTAACAACCACACCTAACTAAAACAAAAGCAAACTAAGCAGACAGCTAGAACAGGAACAGAACCACAGAAATGGAGATCACATGGAGGGTTAGCAACAGGGGAATGGGAGGAGGAGAGAGGGGGAAAAGGTACAGAGAATAAGTAGCATAGACAGTGGGTAGAAAATAGACAGGGGGAAGGCAAGAATAGTGTGGGAAATGTAGAAGCTAAAGAACTTATGACACATGGACATGAACTAAAGGGGGGGAATGTGGGTGGGAGGGGGTGTGCAGGGTGGAGGGGAATGATGGGGGAGAAATGGGACAACTGTAATAGCATAATCAATAAAATATATTAAAAATAAATAAATAAACAGTATTTGAGGATACATCTATTTTATACACTACCTCGTTGTTTGCTACATCAGCTATGAAATCATTTATTCAATCAACAAATTATTATTCTCTCTACCATGTTTCAAGCAGCAGAGGGCAGTAATACAATCAACAAGTAAATTTAAAGCCAGTTAGGTGGTGATAAATGCTATAGGTGGAAAAGAATAAAGTAGGTAAGAGGCAAAGATAGTTAGGGAATGTGTCATAGAGATAAATGACAATATCAAATAGAGTAGACAAAGAAAAACTCTGAAATGATGACATCTGAGCAAAGATCAGGAGGATAAGGAATAAGCCACATGGATATCCAGAGAAAGAGAACTTCAGGCAAAAGAAAGAGCTAGCTGCAAAAAACCTGAAGCAGGAGCATCCTTGCATGTTAAGGAACAGCAAGCAGTTAAGGCCAGTTTGGATCAAGTAGAGTGAGTCCAAGGGAGTGTCCTAGGTGATGAAGTTAGAGAAGCAATGCGGGGTCAATTGTGTAGGACCCTGTAGACCACTGTAAAGAAATGTGAACCCTTTTTACTGTTAATGAAATAAAAAGTTGCTGAGGACTTTGAGCTGAGAAGTGATGTGATCTGCCTTCCATTTATCAAAGTTCACACAGGCTATTGTGTTGAAACAGGTCAGGGTTGGCCAAGAGAAAAAGCAGAGCGTCCAGTTAAGATGCTGTTGCAGTAATCCAGGTAGGAGTTGTTGGGTTGGAGTTTGGTAACAACAGTGGAGCTGATGAGAAGTGGTCAGATTCTGGGCAGATAATAAAAGCTGAGTCAACAGGAGTTGCTCACAGATCAGATATGGATTATGACTAACACAGAGGAGTCAAGGAAAAGTCCCGAATGTGGGGCCCGAGTTAACCAGAAGATGCAAGCAATGGGGTGAGGAACAATGGAGGTCGAGGAGCTCGTGGTAGGAACACAGGACTTCTTTTTGGGATCTATGAAGTTTGATATGCACATTACATATCCAAGTGGAGATGTGGAAAAGGCAGTTAGACATAGGCATATATAGATATACCTTTTAGTTAATTAACATTTACTGAGTAAGTGAATTAAGATACAATGAACGAGTAAGTGAATGATTAAGTGTATGAATAAATGAGTGAATAAATGAATGACTATTGAAGAATCAAAAAAAATCTAGTAAGAGAAGAGGAGAATATAATTCAAATTCAGCAGACAACATACTGTCTGAAATAGCTATAGCTTAAAAGAGAAAACGAAGATAATTGGGGAGGCAAAACTGTAAAGTCAGTATAAAATAACCCACTCACTGGGTTCTAAAATAACATTTTGAATTAAAACCATGTCACTTTGAAACCAAAGAGGTATATTATGCACTACAAACTCCCCCAAAAGAATTCAAGTCCAAAAGCATCATTTTCACATGTCTTGTGTATGTGTTAAAATTACAAAGGAATGAACAGTAAATGAAGATGTCAGTTCTCCAACAAACCACATAGGATATATGCATGGAGATACACGTGCGCACGCACACGCGCGCACACACACACACACACACACACACACAATGCAACGTTGCCTTTGATTTCCCTGAAGACTATTTCCATATTCTGGAAGTCACACCATCTTAATTGCTTTTAATATTTCAAACTTTTCACTGCTTTTAGGCATACCTTCCCATATACCTCATTTTAGGAATTTTTAAAAGTATACACTTACTGATTTTAATTTACTAATTATCTATCATCTTAAAGGCCTGATCTCCAGACACAGAAACTAAGGTATATCCCACAACCAATTAAATAGTGCGGATTTCTCAAAATCTTTAACCAAAATAGCAATTAAAGTTTATAATGCAAAATCTACGAATGAAAATATTTGAGAGAATTATACAAATCCCTGCATTCCTACAGCGGTTCCTTGGGCTCCTACTTCAATTAGCAGATGACAAAAAAGGAGACTTCTCTTCAATATTTTTTTTAAATCACAATGCTATTTCAACAGTGCCAAAAACTAAGAATTTTAGTCATGACTAGAGAAGGCGTGATGTTAGTAACACTTGATAAATAATCCAAAATAAAAACTGCTTATAGAATATAAAATTAGCTCCAAAAATATACAACTACAATAAATTTAACATTGTTTTATCTCAGCGCCCATAAAGAAAAAGCCATTTAAATTAAGACTTCAGCAGATTCTTTCTGCCCTCCATTCCAGTTAACAGGAAATTAGCCAGTGTATCACAAAATAAAAAGCACGGAATCTGCCAGAATACTGTAGTATTTAAGTCACGGCAGCAAAAGACAAAGTCCGCTGGCTCCGCGCCCAATCAGGTTTATGTGGGAAACAGCGTATATGTTACAGGACAGAAAGATAATAGTTCCCATTTTCCTAACCTCTAGGTTTGTAAGTTTTTCTAACAGCCTTCCTCAACCTCAGCACTACTAACATTTTAGGCTGCATTCACCCCGGCTGGGAGAGGCAGTCATGTGCACTGGGGTATGTTGGCAGCAGTCCTGGCCTCTACCCACTAGATGCCAGTAGCATCCAGTCTCCAGCGTGACAACCAAAAATATCTCCAGACATTGTCGAGTGTCCCCTGGGGAGGGCAAAACCGCCCCTGGTTGAGAACCCTTGACCTATATGTTCGGGAGATACATAAATCCATACAGATTCCTCTAGACGTGTTGCCTTTACAAAAAATTTAACCTTCATTTCACAGCTCACTTTCAGGTGTTGCCAAAGCCCTTGAAACAAAACAGCAGGAAGTCCCTGACACTCACAGAAAAGGGGAGTTTGGTTCTTTCAAAAGTTAAATGTTTTTCACTGTTTAAAAAGCAAATTCTTAAAAACGTATACCCATAGAAATCTCCCCAAATTAAACTATCAGCTTAAATCCATTAAATGACTCACATGTATTCGCCAAAAACTAATAAAGAAATGTTGCAACTATCTACACAGTCCAGAAATTTGTTTTTTTTTTTAAGGGTGCTTAATGTTGCTTTTTTTTTACTCCCCATAGTAGCAGCTTCTTATTACCTTTTGAAATGTCATTTGGTGACTCAAAAGAGAATAACTGTAATTTAAACAGCAAGAAATGAGCGTGAGTAACTGTACGTGGCCTCAGTTTGGAAGTTAATAAGCTGTCCTTCCACGGTGAATGTAATATGCTTTCCCTGTGGGTCTAAACGCCAGCTCTCTAAATACTGTTTACGTGAAGGTGGCTCCCCCATCTCTATCTCACTCCATCCAACCTGCCCCTGCGACCACAGCCAAGTCATTCGTCACCATATCCAGGCAGACAGTTGCACAATTCTGTCTCCTCCCAGCCTTCTTCCAAACCTCCCTCCCAGCCTTCCTCACTCTGGGAAACAGCAGCACTGTTGCCCAGGAAAAAGCCTTATAGTCATTCTTGACTTCTATATTAATTTCCAATTACTACTGTTAACAAATTTCAATAATTTTGTGACTTAAAACAACACAAATAATTATCTGACATGTCTGGAGTTCAACAGTCCAAAATTAAAATCCAACGTCTAATATTAAGGTGTCAAGAGGGCCGTTTCTTCTAGATGCTCCAGGGGAAATAAGTCATCTTATCTTTTCCAGCTCCTAGAGGCTGCCTGCATTTCGTGGCCTATGGGTCCTTCCTCGAATGACTGCAACCTCTGCCTTCCATCGTATCTCCTTCTCTGACCCTACCTCTTCCACGGACTCTTGTGATTACGTTGGGCCCACCCAGACACTCCAGCATAGCTTCCCCATCTTGAGATACTTAACTTAATCACATCTACAAAGTCTCTTCTGTCATGTGTAATATTGTGCTTTATAAGAAATATTTCTATTCGGTCATTCAGATGACCAAAGTATATGTCTCATATATATTTGGTCTTTATCTGAGATTCCTGGCTTACAGCAACCAAAACCCTTGGAAGGTTCTGAGCAATAAGAGCATCTTTTGTCGTATTTGGTTCCTTGGGTATCTTATTATTCGTAAGAAGCCTCTTTCCACCACAACTGGGTCCATGCTAACAAGATGACTTTTGGAAAGCACTTAAGGATGCAAGCTGGTTGCCAGAAGAACCAACAATGAATAAGAGGTTGGAATGTTCAGTCCCGCCCCCTGGCCTCTCTGGAGAGGAGAGAGGCCCAAGATTCAATCAACTACCCATGGCCAGTGATTTTACCAATCATGCAGATGTAATGAAGCCTCCCCAAAAACACAAAAGGAGGAGGCTCAGAGAGCTTCCGGGATGGCGAACACACGGAGAGGTGTGGAGAGAGGTGCATCTGAGTGGGGCATCGAAGCTCCGTGTCCTTTCCCCACTCCTTGCCCTATTCACCTTCTCTATCTGGTTGTCCTTGCGTTACATATCCTTATACAATAAACCAATAAACTAGTACATAAATGTTTCGCTGAGTTCTGTAAGCCAGTCTAGCAAATTAATCAAACATGAGGAGTGGGTCCAGGGAACCTCTTATTTACAGTCAGTCAGTCAAAAGTACAGGTAAAAACCTGGACCTGCACCCAGTGTCTGAAGGATTGGGGGCGGGGGGTAGTCTTGCAAGACTGACCTCTTAATCTGTGGGATCTAATACCACCTCTAGGTAAATAGTGTCAGAATTGAGTTGAATTTCGGACACCTTGCTAGTGTCCCAAGAATTGCTTATTGGTGTGGGGAACCCCCTAAATACAATAAAATTTGGTCATCAGAACCACCTTTTACTACATAAGGTAACATACTCATAGGTTTTGAGTATTAAGATGTGAACACCTTGAGGATGGGCCTTAGTCTGTCTACCACATCTCCTAACCTTCACTAGCCCACCCACCCCCTCAAATCATCCACAATTTGGAGGCTCTACCTCTGAAATAGATCCCAAATCAACAACTGCCCTGTAATTTCTCTGCTATCCCCCTACTAAGGCCATGCAGACTCGGCTAAACACCTGTGAGTGCCTCCTAACCAGTCTCCTTGCTGCCACTCTTGCCCCTCTGCAGCCCGTGGTCTATACAGCTGCCAGAACTCTGATCTTTGCAAAATATTAATCAAGTCATGCTATTTCCTCTTTTAAAACCCATGAGCGACTTCCCATTAGACAAATAAAATCCTAATAGGCCCTTCATCCTCTGGCCCCTTCTTACCTTTAAAAAATAATGGAGAAGGACATCTGCAATGTTTTCCTCCACAAAATTTCTCTCCATCCCTCATCACCAACCTTCCAAAGCCTTGCACACTGAGCAGGAGCTCTGAGCTACTTATCAAAGGGAGGTACTTATGTTTCAGCCTCCCTTCTTGAGTCTCCAGTTTTACTTCTCTCTCCCAGGGCAGAAGACAGCAACTTATCACATAATTTTAACCCTCAGCCCTCCCTCTCCAAGTCCATTTTGAGTGCAAAATTCTTACTGAAACTACCAGAAATTTTTAAATGTTCAAGAAAAAAAAATCAGGAGGTGGGGAAAGAAAGGAAAGAGCACCACACAGTGTGATATGTACTTCGTAATTCTTTGCAGGCAGACAAGATAATATCTTAGGTTGATGGATCTAAAAATGAGACAGAGATAAAATATTTAATGTTAAAAGAACTAAAAATAAAAATTTAACAGTTTGAGGAGTGATGAGAGAGAGCCTTTTCCTTTTCCTTTTATTCCTTTATGAACTCTGAATGCTTAGACCATGTAAATACAGTAAAGTAACTACTAATTTTATACAATTAGTAGTATGAAACAAATTACTCATCTCTTTTTTTTCCACCTATTATAACATTGCTTCCCTCTGATTCTCAACACTGCTCTTTGGAATTCCCCCTCTAGAAACCATCCAGCCAAGGATTTTTCGGGGGTAAATGAGAGGACACTCTAATCCCACCAGCACCTTCTCTGTGGAAAAGTGTTCCTTAGGCCCCTCTGTGTCTCTATTTTTCAAAAACTCTTTTTCCCCAAATCACCTCACACCAACCACTTCTGGAACCAGCTACTCTTCTCACTTGTCAATAACAAGGTCTACACTTTATAATTCCTCTTCTTCCAACATGACAGAATCTCAAGGAAGCAGCCACTCCGCAAATACAGCCATCACATGGAATAATGAACAATCCCTAATCCAACCACTTATATCTGCATTTCTTCACCTCTGAGGAACACCCGTTCAACTCTTATTGGAAGATATTTCACAGAATATTAAGGTCGTAAGGAATTCTAGAGGACAAACTCACCCACATCAAAGTTGTCCGAGATAAAAATGCAAACCACCAGACCTCATACAGATCTACACACTCAAATTGTGTAGGTTTCAACAATCTCCCAAGGTGGTTCCAGTGTACACAAAAATTTGAGATTACCCAAATCAAACCCAATGTCTTTACTTTTAAAATGAGGAATGTCAAATCTAGAGAGGTAAGTGATTTACCAAAAGTTGTCCACCTAATATACAGCCAATTAATTCTCCTGCTTGTATATTTCCAGTATGCCTTTTAAAGAAACTTGTGTGATAAAACATGTAAAAAGTATTAAAAGGGAAGTGTGACAACATAATGAAGGCCATATATAAAAACCCACATCTAACATACTCAATGAAGAAAAACAGAAAGCTGTTTCTCTAAGATCAGGAACATGACAAATATGCCCACTTTTGCTACTTCTAGTCATCACAATACTGGAAATCCTAGACAGAGCAATTAGACAAGAAAAGAAAAGAAAAGAAAAGAAAAGAAAAGAAAAGAAAAGAAAAGAAAAGAAAAGGCATACAAGCTGGAAAGAAAGACATAAATTATTACTGTTTATAGATGACATAATCATATAGGCAGAAACCCAAAAGATTCCACCAAAAGAAAAAAACCTATTAGAACTAATGAATGAAGTTATCAAAGTTGCAGGATACAAAATCAACACACAAAACTCAGTTCCGTTTTTATACACTGACAATGAAAAATCCTAAAAAGAAATAAAGAAAACAATTCCATTTACAAAAGCATCAAAATAGAATACACTTAGGAATAAACTTAGCCAAGGAGGTGAAATACTTGGACACTGAAAACTATAAAACACAGATGAAAGAAATTAAATCAAACACAAATAAATGGAAAGACATCCTGTGCTCATGGACTGGAAAACTTAGTATTGTTAAGACATCAATACTACCCAAAGCAATCCACAGGTTCAGTGTAATCCCTATCAAAATCCTAATGACATTTTTTGCAGAAACTTGTTTATCCTAATTTCTTAATTTTAATTTTCCAGAAATTTAAAAAATTCACCTCAAAGGACCCTGAATAGCCAGAACAATCTTTAAAAAGAACAAAGCTGAAGGTCTCACACTTCCTGATTTCAAAACTTACTACCAAGTTACTATAATCAAAACAGACGTAAAAATAGACACATAGATCAACGGACTAAAGAGCCCAAAAATAAACCTTCACATATAAAGTCAATGAATTTTAAGGAGAGTGCCAAGACCATTCAGCAGAGAAAGGACTGTCTTCTCAACAAATGGTAATAGGAAAACTGGAAATCTACAAGCAAAAAATACAGCTGAAGCTTTAACTTACACTGTACATAAAAAGTTAACTGAAATGAATCAAGGACCTAAACATAAGCGCTAACACTAAAACTCTTGGAAAAAAATATGGGGAAAAGCTTAATGACATTAGATTTTTCTATGGCTTCTTGGATATAACACCAAAAACATAGAAACAAAAGAAAAATAGGCAAGTTGAGCTTCGTCAAAAACTTTTGTGCAAAGTGCACTCTCGGCACAGTAAAAAAAATCAACTCAATTAAAAATAATCAAAGGAGTGAGCTGACATTTCTCCAAAGAAGATATATAATTGGCCAATAAGTAAATGAAAAAAATGTTCAATATGACTAGTCATCAGAAAAAAGCAAATCAAAATCACAATGAGATACCACTTCACATCCACTAGGATGGCTGTTATTAAAGAAAAGAAAGGAAAAGAAAACAAAACAAAGCAAAACAAAATGAAAGAAAGACAGAGAGAAAGAGAGGAAGGGAGGAAGAAAGGAAGAAAAACCAGAAGACAGTGTTGATGTGAACATAGAGAAACTCGAAACTGTGCACTGACTGCTGGTGGGAAGGTAAAAATAATGCAACCGCCACGGAAATGTTCTGGTGTTTCCTCAAAAAATTAAAAATAGAATTATCACATGATCCCGCAATTCCACTTCTGGGTATATACCGAAAAGAACTGTAAGCAGGGCCTCAAACAGGTACCTTTGTACATTCACGTTCATAGCTGCGTTACTGACAATAGCCAAAATGTGGGACAGCCCAAGTATCCATCAGTGGATGCCTGGGTAAACAGTGTGGTATGTACATAAATGCAATACTATTCAGCCTTAAAAAGGAGAGAAATTTTGACACATCCTACAACATAGGTTAACCTTGAAGACATTATGCCTATGAAGACAGTAAAATAAGTCAGTCACAAAAGGCCAATACTATGGAAGTCTACTGACATGAGGTACTTAGGCAAATTCACAGAGACAAAAAGTCAAAGGGTAGCTGTCAGGGGCTGCAGAGAAGGAGGATGGGGAATTAGCATTTAATGAGAACCGTTTCAGTTGGAGAAGATGAAACCATTCTGGAGATAGATGGTGGTGATGATCACCCAATAATGTAAACATACTTAATGCCAGGAAATGTGTAGTTAAATGGTTAAAATGGTAAATTTTATGATATGTATATATATATAAACACAGAAAAATTTAAACATGCAAAAACTGGACTATTCATCCGCTTTCCTCTTTAACATTATTCTGTTTGTCTTGTTCATCTAACCATTAGTAAATCTCAGCTTCCAAAAAATATCTCCAAATACTCCTTTTGAGCAATTTTCATTTCTGAACCTCAGCTTCCACCTACCTTTCTGTGATCCTCCTCTCCCTGTGAGGCCCAACGGCTGCAGCACAGTCTGCTTCCTCCAGCTCTGACATAAGAGCCCCCTCTTAAAAATTCCGTGAAGACACCTGTCACCACTACGAAGCCTGTCTTCTTTGGCCTCAAGCAACATCCCCAGCTTCCAAGGAGTAAGAAAGCACTGCTCTTCATGGAAATCAAAACCATGATACTCACAGTTGCATTTTCGTCAGTGACCATGTGGTGACAGAGAGAGGAAAAAAGTCCCTGAGCATGGCATGGGCTGTTGAGCTGAGGAGTGACATGATCCAAATTAGTATGTAAGTAGATCCCTCTGCCTGCTGTGTGTAAAAAGGACTGGAGCCAGAGCAACGGGGGCAGGACGACAGCAGGGACAAGAGTTAGGAAGATACTTAAATAATACCAGGGAGAAGTGAGGGTAGATTATACCAGGTTGGTAGCAATGGAGACAGTGAGAAATTGTCAGATTCCAGACAGCACTGAAGCAAAAACCGCCAAGGTTTGCAGTAGTGCTTTAAAGACAACGGGTAAAGGTTCTCGGCCAGAGCGACTGGGAGGAAGATCTTCTATCCACTCAGATGGGGGAGAAGCAGGTTGGGATAAGAGCTGTTACAGAAAAGAGCACTGTTTTGGACTTGATAGGTTTGGGTCGCCTGTTACATATCCGAGAGGAGATACAAGAGAAATAGTTGGATATAAAGTCTGGCTTCCAAGAGAGAGACTATGCTCTCTGTGAAGAATCCAAGATCCTCCAACATTACATCACAAACCAGTGTCTTTAAAAATAATAAGTTCATAAACTTTAACACGTTAGGGTGTTAAAACATGTCAGGCACAGCCAAGAACTCTAGGAAACGGAAATGGAAAAGCAATTTAAGATCTGACAGGTAACCAGAATAGTTCATAAATTTACTGTTTGGGTAGTAATCCTAAAATGTATCAGTAGGTCTTAAAAGGGTTAATGTCCCAAATAAAAGAATAAAAGAAAAATATGGGTGTAGTTCATCAGAAGAAAGTAATAGTTATTTTCAAGAAAATGTTTTACTCACCACTGCAAAGCCAAAAGTAATAGGATAGCATCATCCCAACGCCCCACTGGTTCTGAAGGGAACGAACGATCGAGTTCATGCTGCCCAACAGTGATAAACGCCTCTAACTACAGTCTCAACACTCTACAGATGGAAGTGCACTGCATTTCGCAGGGCAGACCACAGTAATTAACAAGGTAATGAACTAACTGTGTTCACTAATAGAGGTCACTGTTGTCAGCCATAATTTACAAGAGGAAGGGAATCAGTGTACACATAAACTCTTCTTGGTTAGGACAGGTAAGAAGCAATGCCCCAAATTTTCCTCTGGTCATGGCATGTTCAATAATATCGCAGTGTGTAAATAAAAACAGAATTTTATTTCTGGTATTTTTATCCTCCCAGATCAGAAGTTCTACATACTATTCTAATTGTCATGGTTTCATACCTGTTACATTACATTCTAAAGCCAGAAAACTATCAACTGCAGGTGGAAGTGTGTCTTGGGTTTTGTTTTTTTGGGGGGAATTGTCCTGGAGAAGGAAGAGTGATGGGACATTTCTTAGGGAAATTATCATACGAGTATGTACTATTTATATTACTTGGTGACACACTATGCCCCCCTTAGCAATCAGCTCCACAAAGAAAAGAGTTCACCTTACAACTCAAAATGCCCAGTTCCAAGTCTGCCCTGGAGAGCCCTGGGTACTAGCGAAGGTTTAGGGAAGACTCTAGTCCTCCCCTGCAGCACAAACAGCAGGTTTACAGACTACTGCCTCCACTCTGCTTGGAGGGCTGCAGCCTCTAACACATCTCGCCACATCCCCAAGCACTTACTCCACTCTCATCTGAGGTGAAGCAATCAATTCGTCTCCAGCCATAACACCAGGAAGACCCCTGAGAGTCTCCCCTCCCCACAAACATCCTCACAATTCCTTCTACACCCACCTTCTTTATATAGAAGTTTCCCTTTTATTCTTACCCCCCACCTTTCTTTTTAATAAAACGATCCTTTATTCATAAAAGAGCAGTCCACAACTTGGATTCCCTAGGCTTTGAGTCAGTAATAAGTAGGTAATATTCCTAAGTACTTCCTATATGCCAAGTACCATGCGAACCACGTTATAAGGGAGAGGCCTTGTCAGTCAGTCCCAGCCGCTGGGGTGGGCACTATTATTACGTCCACATTATCAATGAGAAAGCTGGAGCTTAGAAAGGCTCGGTAGCTTACCCACATCTAAATAGCTGGTGTTAGATCTGTCAAGCCCCCGACCCAACCCCCACCCCCCACACACTCTTCCCCACTATGTGGCAAAGGAGTTAGTAAGAGAAGTCAAAGAATGTCTGACATTCAAAAGAGCATAGTATAAATCATATTTATCCCACAAGTGAATGCTTATACGGCATCATTAAAGTGCCAACTTCCCTCCTTTGTGCTGAAATAATAGCACGTCTGTATAGGAGCACCAGTAACTGCATGCTGACAAAAAAGTTTAAATTGGGTGTTAGTAAAAAACAGAGGGTAAATTAACCAGTTCCTTCTTATTAAATTCAGCTTGTTTTGAAGACCTATTTCTTCAGGCTGCAGAAGCCTATATTAGAAAATATTTTTCCAGGAAAAAAAAAAAAAAAAAAGGAAGCAAGGAACGGAGGGAGGGAGGAAGAAACAAGCTTTTCTAGACTAGTGAAATGTCTGACTGAGAATTTGGAAACACAAAGTGTGAACTCCCTTCTTCAGTAAACAAGGACGGTGGGGAATCTGATAGAGGAAATAGAAAGTTAAGGAAGATTAACAAGATAAGATAAGCAGGTAAGCAAAGTATTGTAAAAATGTCAGCATTTTAAACACAAGTATGTATCTGGAGTACTCCCTTAGGGGAAAAAAAAAAGACAAAACCAAAGGTACAGAGGAAAGCCAGGGTTGTGTGCGCACTTGGTGTAATTAGTTCATAGGCCCTTATCATCGAGAAAAGGTGTCCACAAGGGCCAGAAACTTTCCCTAGCCGTGTGTGTTAGAAGAACGAGGAACCAGAAGTCTACAGACCAAGGATGTGGTCGTTCTGGTCATGCCAATGATTCCCAGGACCCAGACCGATGGACCTGACCACTTTGGACTTCGTTTTCTCATCTAGAAAACATAAATAATAATCATCTAATAACTAAACTTGTTTTATTGCTGTGAGGATGTTGTATGATTACAGATATGAAAATGCCTTGATAAAACAGTTTAGGGTCACTGCAAAAGCAATAGATTATATTTGTAATTACCAGCACATTGCAGAGTGAGTTGCAAGTTGATGTAATAATACATTCAACTTCGCTGAAAGTCAAGAACAAGGAGAAGGAGGAGGGTGGGCACACCCATAAGTGTTGACTCATTTACATCATTAACGGAGCCTGTCTGCAATACAACTATTAACTTTGAAAGTATATGGTATTAGCAGGCCAGTTTACAATTAAAAAGACAGCACAAAGCATCCAATTAAGTGTTCCAGAGTACAACCAGATAGAGAAAATTCTTGAATGTCACCACTAAGGAAAAGGAAGCACTGGAACAGTCACTGGAATGAAAAGTCAGTTTCTTCGTGGCTCTGCAATGTTTTCTACGACATGTCTCTAGGCATGCTTAGGTGTGACTACTGAAATTAATCTTTAGCCTCCCTGAGGGCAGAAGAATGATCATCTTGTTCCCACTCCCCTCCTAGAATTAAAAATGTGCTGCGATGGTCCTGACCAATGTAGTTAGTTCAGTTTGTTGGGCATAAAAGTCACAGGTTCAATTCCAGGTCAGGGCACAGGCCTGGGTGGCAGGACAGGTCCCTGGTCATGGGGGTGTACAAAAGAGGCAACCAATCAATGTTTCTCTTCCATATTGATGTTGCTATCCCTCTTTTTCTCCCTGCCTTCCCATCTCTCTAAAAATAAATATTTAGTAATATAAAATAAAAATAAATAAAATATTTTTCGATGTGCCAGGGTGATGCCCCCAAGTGGACAGTGCCATGCAGGTAAAAAACAGGTGAATGCCCCCAACTATGTGATGATAGATCAAAGCTAAAGACCAATACAGCCACTGATTATGGGGCCCTATTTACAAGTGTGTTCACTGGTTTTTTTGAACTTAACTCTCCGTAATTGATGTCTACCAATAGAGATTATTTTAATTTCCATCCTTTTCATTTCTAAATTGAAAGCTTAGAGAGCATTTTGCATTAAGATAGACTTTGTTAATAAATAAATATATCTCATAATATACTTGGAAGTAGTTCTCTAATTCATTAGTTTGTAATTTTCCAGATGAGGAAAGTAGCCTCTGTCTACTCTTCAGCCAGAGAAGACACCTGTATCACAAACACTCATTTGGAGCATCAAGCCAGTTCGCAGGTCTCGCTCCATCCCAGACGGGTACCCAGGGATGAAGAAGGCACCTCTCACATGCCTCTACAAAAAGCGAACACTTTACCCTAATTTGCTAAGAATGAACGTGATTGCTTTAATATCTCATTATTCTGAGTAAAATATGATAACTGGAGCTAGTCTTCTCTGATAGAAGTCCTAGCATTAGATTTGATTAAAATTATTCTGAATTTATATAAATTTTAAACACAAAGACTCCTTTGAAAAACTGCAAAAATCACATGCTTGATGGATTCTGAATGAGTGAATTATGTGAATGAATGAGTCTTTCATAAGGTTAAAGGGTACCCACGTTACTTGTGAACTGAATACTCTCTGTGACTAAAGCCTTACGATTATGTGCAGTTTTGAGAGGAATAAAACCTTTTCATTCAGCAAACATATATTAGGAGCAATTAATTACTCAGGGCTTAAAGATGGAGATGACAGGATCTTCTGAAGCAGGGATTTACCAGTATTTGAACCTAAAACAAAAGCGTAAGCACATATTACTGACTGATTAGATTGTTACCACTGATCACAAGGGATTTCATAACTGGTCCCAGAGTTTGGACAGAAATGAATAGAATCACCCAGACAAAATTACCTCCTGCCATGGACTGACCTTTGGGTAAACAGGCCTGGAAAAATGCTGAAAGGAGAACAAAACAGCAAGTGTGTGTTATACCAAGGGGAGCGGCAGCTCTTCCAGAGCGTTTCACAGTCTCTCCTTCACCCCACGAATAAAACTCATCCAGCTGAAATTAGGCTTGTTGCATGAGGATAACGACAGTCACGTGAGAAGTAAGTGTTCCGTGAAGATGAATCTGTCAGCAGCGGGACTGATGGATTGACAGAGAGACAGGCGAGAGGCGATGACAAGAACACAATACAGAGAGAAAGAGGGATGGATTCAAGGGAGAAACGTCAAGACTTCATGACTGACTATTTATAGACAGAAGATGAAGGAGAGAAGAGAGTCAGAGATGACTCTGAAGGTTCACTCTTCAATGGCCAGGAAAACAGCAGTACGCTAATTACAAGGAGCCGGGCAGAAGGAACTGCTCTCTCCCTGCCTGACTGTCCTCAGAGGACTGCCACCACCCACCCTGTGCCACGCCATCAGGCAAGGAAATGCTCTTGGGTCTTTTTTTTTTTTTTTTGACTGGACAGTGGCCTAATCTGTTAACAAAACCTGAGAATAAATGAAGACAAAAATGACACCAGTCACATAGTTGGTAGGAAGGAGTCGACCCATGAGCAGAAAGTGGAAAACATTATGAAGGAATATACACTGAAGCAAGATATTTTCTCTAATCCTCACGTGAGGATATGCTTTACTGATATTAGAGAAAGAAAGAGAGATGGAGAGAGAGAAACATCAACCAGTTTCCTCCCGACTGAACCCTCAACCTAGGAGTGTGCCCTGACCAGGGATTGAACCCATGATCTTTTGGTGTAGAGGACAACACTCCAACCAACTGAGCAACCTGGTCAGGGCTGAAGGAAGACTGTAAATAGCACAGCTCATCTTGGGACTGCTGGAAAGCACAACGGCAGTCACATCAGTCCAGGGTGAGATGGGCAAAAATGGCCCGGACTCTAGGGAGAGAAGGATTAAAGACTAGGACCCACACTCAAACGCCTGGAGGGACCAGGCAAGTAACAGAAATGAAGAAGGGTGAGTGTTAGGCAACAAGGAGTGGAGGGGACTGAAGTAAACAGCTTGTGCCCACCCCACCTAAAGAGGAGGGACAACAGATGGGTTACTTCCACCCAAGATCATCTGCAAGAAAAATCATCCCACCCCCCATTCTCAACCATATATACTCTTTTATCTTCTTTCAGCACTTGTCAAAACCTCCCATCTTTGTGGTGGTGGTGTTGTTCTGTTTATGGTCTGTCTCCTCCAACTAGAAGATAAATTCCCCGAGGAGCCACAGAACTGGCAATCCTTCAATGCTCAGTCAACAACATGCTCACCTCCCGGCGGCACAGGACCAGCACTTAACCATTGGATGGGGGATAAGCCCCAACCCCTTATCTCTTTTTTTTTTTAATTTTTTCCCCTTTTTTTAAATATATTTTATTGATTATGCTATTACAGTTGTCCCATTTCTCCCCCATCATTCCCCTCCACCCTACCCACCCTCTCCCACCCACATTCCCCCCTTTAGTTCATGTCCATGGGTCATAAGTTTTCTAGCTTCTACATTTCCCATACTATTCTTGCCCTCCCCCTGTCTACAGCCCTCACGGCCCTTCACATTCACGACTCGCCACCCTCAACACACCCCATTCTCTCTGTAGCATGAGCTTTTGCCAAGACAAGGCCTGGGTTCAAATCCTGTTCTGTCCGCCACTTACCAGCTTACGTCCTTTTAGAAGACACTAACTATGAATCTCAACTGCTACATCTGTAAACATGCACATTATTGGGTTTCCAGAGGAATTAAGTGAGTTTTTTTAATTGACTACAAATGTACCACTAATGCCCAATTCTTTTAAATGTCCCATACTTGAGTTTCTCGTTTTCGCACTCACCGTACCAAACTACCTACTGCCTCCCTGCAGGCCAGAGCCTTTGCCTCTGAATCCATGTGTCTCTCTCCCCAAAACTTCCCTCCTAACTGCTCGTTAGAGCCAGCTCAATTGCTTCTTCCTCTAAGAGGTTTTCCTCCACTTCCCTGGGTGCCCACAGGCTTTTACTCTGACAACTAGTGACTGTGCCACCACGAGGCACATGAAGCCAGTGACTCTGACAACTAGTGACTGTGGCACCGTGAGGCACATGCAGCCAGCTGCCTTGCCTCTATTGCCCACCAGGTTATGAGCAAAACTAGGGGCTGTTACTCGTCATCACTTGTATCCGAGTCCAGCATGGTGCCTGATTCAAAACAGGTATTCCATCAACATCTGCTGAGCCAAACGGAACTTAACAATTAACACATAAATCTGATTTACGAGATGCATGCGAGTGGGCACCTCTTGCTCTAACATTGAGAATTAACCCACAGCAATGACAAAAACTACCATCTCTTGAGACCAGCTCTCGACTAGCCATATTTATGGTGAGTGCCAGTGATAGGAAATTGTTAATAAAGGTATTTTCACTAGGTGTGGTATATGCAGTGCAAAAACTCAACCTAAATGATCTCTCCTACTGATCACAGTGCCAAAAAGTGTTCAGGAGTACCTTGAAGCTCTTTTGGATGCTGAATTGATTATAACATAAAATTTCACGGAAAGCGATGCACTCTAACGTATGAGTGTTTAGTCATCGACTCATTCAACAGCTACTTACTGATAGCCTATATATGCCAGACATTACCAGTAAAACCATTACAAGCTCGAATTCTATATATTGCAATTTTAAAGTGAATGCTTAGGAGCCTAAAAAATTTGGTAAAGCGACTGAAGCCAATACAAACACCTGTACTGTCACACAACCTAACAGCCGCCACCCTGCCAATCCTCAGAAAGGACACTATCTTTTTCTGCTGTCCCACACTGAGAAAAACAGCACAGCTGGCTTCGGGATGCTCAGGAAATGTGGAACTGGCCTTGACCTGAGGAGGAGCAGGAAGCAATAACAACCGTCATGATCTAAATGTCACTCATGCATCTCTCTCCTCTCTCTCCAACCTGGGGCACTGGGGGGTTGGGGTGAGGAGAAAACAACTTCCCTGTCCGGAGTTGTTGCACAGACATTTTACAGCATGATAACCCTGCTCACACCCACGGTCTGAACATTGGATAAGGACTTGGGTTTAGGATTCCTGCCATAAATTCCCATTTTGTTTTTACATCTTTTAAAAGAGTCACATAGAATTAAGCCTGAGAACAGTTAGTGACCTTGACCCAACCACCTATGAGAAACAGGTGCTTGCTCCCCTGCCCTCTGCCTTCTGATGGCTGTGGACCTGGGACGGAGGACTGCCTTTCCCCCACTTTGGGGATCCGTAATACATCTTCGACTACTTCCTTTGTGTGAGTGTACTAAAACTGAAGCTTTATAAGCAAAAAGTCTCTTCCCCAAAGTGGGAATGCAGATGCTGAGGGAACTACCTGCCTACCAAGGGTGGATGGCTTGTGCCCCCTCATTCAGTTGGGCACAGTCTGCATATTCTTAACTCAAAACACCTGCTCCACTCCAACAGGTAACACAAGGCTGAGAGTAAGCAGGCTGACCAAAGCCAAGGAGATGATTTCCACCTTCCCCAGATGCTGTGCTATGCACAGTGTGCCTCGTCTGCCTCTTCTCACTGGAATAGCAAAGCACCCCAGGCAGTAGGATACAAAGAAAGTAATTTTTGACTAAAGGGAAGTTTCAGGGAAAGGTCTGAATGGGAACAGAATATAACACCCCAAACCATGCCTCTTTGGCCTGACGATTATTTTTGGCCAATTATTTTTAAGAATCAGCAAACACAAGAGAAGCTCCGAAAAACCAAGTAGAAGTTACCCTTTTATAAGAGGCATTTACATTTATAAGAACTCTCCATTGGTAAGGGTATCTCAAAAGCGGAAAATGCCTAAAATTTCTAGAAACTTTTATCAAAGGAGAAGGCAGAGACGTAAATCTGCATAAGAGCCTTAATTTTGTTCATCATGCTTTCCCCACACCCTCCCAGAACTGGCGCCCCACCGCCGGCATCTTATGCCTCTAGCTGAAGATGTTATTGAAGGTGATGGCATGGACCATTGTGAAGAGTTACTCAGTTTTCTTGGGCCTCTCCTATGTACACAGAAGGTCTACATGTTAACAAATTTCTGTTTGTTTTTCTCCTATTTACCTGTTTTTTTTTTAACACAGGGTAAGTCTCAGCCAAGAACCTAGTAGGAGAGATAAAAAGTTATTTTTTTCTCACCCACAGATTCATTAGCTTTCTTAGGAACAGACCTCAAAGAATTATCTCAGATTGGTTGAAAGAATAAATGAATCTAAACAGTTTCTCCCTCTTTTTAACTGTATGGTCCATTTTATTCATATATTACATTTGTGGTTAATAAAATGCTTATGTATAGTAATCATAATATTCCATTTATGCTTGTAAAAGTATCTACAAATGAATTAGATATGTCTTGGTATCAAAGCAAAACTAAATCTTTCCATTTCAGACCCAAATATTTATACATGATGGTAAACTGACATTCTAGCTAGTAAGAAAAAATTTATAATAAATAATCAAAAAATAAAATAACCTGAAACACCAATCCAATAGAACCTATGCACCCCAATGTTCACAGCAGCACAATTTACAATAGACAAGTGCTCAAAGCAACCTAAGTGCCCATCAGTTAATGAGTGGATCAAAAAAACTATGGTACATAGAATTCCATTTACACAATGGAATTCTATGCAGCAGAAAGAAAGAAGGAGCTCCTGCCCTTTGTGACCGCATGGATGGAACTGGAGAATATTATGCTAAGTGAAATAAGCCAGGTGGTGAAAGACAAATACCATATGATCTCACCTTTAACAGGAACCTAATCGACAAAAGAAAAAAGCAAACAAAATATAACCAGAGACATTGAAATAAAGAACAATCTAACAATAGCCGGGGGGGGGGGGGGACACTGGGGAGAAGGGTTTTCAGGAACTACAATAAAGGACACATGGACAAAACCAAGGGGGAGGGTGGAAACAAGGGAGGAAGGTGGGTTTGGCTGGGGCAGGGAGGGGAGTGGTGGGGAGAAAATGCAGACAACAGTAATTGAACAACAATAAAGTAATTCTTTTTAAAAAAGAAAAGAAACTATGAAGAAACTTGAATTTGAATAAGCTAATAACTGTTTAGACTGAGTTGACCATATTCCTCATCTGCTCTGAACCATCTTGGTTTATGAGTATTGTTTCAGCACAAAATTATTAAGTGTGCCCTCTCTCACTCTTAAAAAATGGCAGAGTTTGGGCAATACATGGTCCATCACCCTATATGGAGGTAAAAAGATTCTGGCAGGCGTGAGCAGAGCAGGCACAACAGGCCAGGTACAGACTGTCACAGGATCAGGAAGTCCTAGGTGCCTAGCAATGGGCAAAACTAGAGAAAACAACTATTCTAGGCTAGAACTTTGGCCCCGCAGGTGACCACTCCTCCCCTAGCATATCAACAGTCATGCAGTTTAGACCCCCTTAGGGGAGGAACAAGCAACTAAGGGATCAGAGAATAACCTCATCCAATGACTAAGCAAGCCCTTGCATGAACACTCCCTTAAGCACTAAGCCCACAGGACAATGAGGTACTAATCAGCATCAAATAATCCTAAAAACAAAACCTGGGGCCAGTAGACCACAGTGACTGATTTTTGGTCAAAAGACAGATAACATCTAGGCTTCAGCTGTGTTTCAGCTCCAGGCCCAGAGAGCAGCAAAACCAAATGAACCCACACACACACCAAGGCTGACATGACACCAGGACCAGCTGTGATAACTAATGACCCCATCCGGGCACTGACCAATCAGTAGAGACCACAACCCTGAAAAAACAAACCTGGAAAGTGGATGAATATTCTAATGAGATCCTCCCCTAAAATCTCCACCTTTGGAAAACAGATTAAAAATTCTTAAGACCCAATCAGGGCACATGCCTGGGTTACAGGCCAGGTCCCCAGTGTGGGGGCCATGTGAGAGGCAACCACACATTGATGTTTCTTACCCTCTCTTTCTCCCTCCCTTCCACTCTCTCTAAACAAATTTAAAAAATCTTTAAAAAAAAATGTTAAGGCAAAGGGCCTAGACCATGTGTGATAGCTCTCTCTCTTTCTCCACTCCCCCTCCGAGCACACCCACGCCTCTTTCGCCTCTTTATCCGGCTCAAACCTTTGCTTTCTTTCTCCTAAGCCCCAAGGGCCCTACTTGTGCCTCTGTAACTTGTCTCCTGAGTCCACACAGCCTGGCTGGCGCACTTCTTTAACCTCTGTGACTTTCTAAATAAACTTTCTCTTGCATTAGACTTCTTGAGACTGAATTCTTTCTTAGCCAACTCAAGAACCGAGGTCTAACTCTAACATTCACAGTTAACAATTTCGCAAGAAAAATTTTAAGGTTTTCAAAAAGCACTGGTATTACAGAGGTGCTTTGTACCACCTGCTATTGAACGCACCAAATTTGAAAGAGTTAAACATTTTAACTTTCATATCCATAAAGTAGTAAGTCCTGATCAACACTGAATACTTTTTGACATAAACACAAAAGCCTGCCTTGCAATCCATATCTGGGACTTTCCGTCTCCACATCTACCCCCAACTTGGAGAATCCAGGAGAACAGCACAGTGATTCAGCATTTCTCAGGCATTCATTAAAATGTGCTTGAGTGCAATGAAATCAGGGAGGAAAAAAGGTGCATGCTACAGACATTAGAATCAAAAGTTATAGAGGCAAAAATCATGACATTCTACACTGCCTCTCTTGCTGAAGTATTTATAAAGCAGCTAACCTCACAAGTATCTCTCATCACTGTAATTAGGCAAGTCATCCGAAGATACACGCAGAAAGCACTGGGAACTCTTTTTGTCAACTGGTTCAAGAGGCGCTTGAAAACAGAAGTAGAAGTGAAATCCCAGAACATGAAGGGAAATTTCAGGGGACACACCATTTAAGAAGAACGCTGTTGATACCTGCGTGGTAGCACTTTTTAGAATCTTGGTTATCTCACATTTGTGTCTCCTGGAAAACAGACAGGTCTTGTTCCTCCTGGTACCCTTTATCTCTTATCTAAATCTGGAGCACACTTCTTTGCACATAGAAATGTGCAACAAATGTTTGTTGAATTTAATAAGAAAAGTACTTTCAAATATAATTACTTTGTAAATATTTTTTTTGAAGATAAAAGAAGCCCCACCACCTTGGGGAGTGAGAAGTGGAGAGGCAGAATCCTTCCAACAGCAGGTATGAGTTCCATAGAGAGTACTCTTCCCCTACACGAGTGGGGAATGAAGTTTTAACAAACCTATTATCACAGAAACTCAGCAATATTGTAGTCAAACCACGTCCCACCAACAAAGCAACCACACATGGTTAAACTATACGACAGGAGTTAGTCATAGCCTCCCATACCCGAGTTACAAAGAAGTTCCACTGAAATTTCTTTCAACTCTCAGCTCAGGAAGGCTTGAACATTCTTTAACGTAGACTTTGAGGCAGTTTTTATTTCTTCCTCCAGTACCTTATGCAAAGGCACTGGAGTTTGAGAACTTGCCACTTAACCACAGACAGTCTCATTAATTAAGAAAGTCATAAAATGGGCCTCAAAGCATTCATGAAGAGGGCCTTGGACTCTTCTTCCTTAAAAACACCACCGACTCCTCCTATCAACAAGACAAGTGAGTAGACATGATCCAGGAGTCAACCCGTTAAGTTACATAGGAGCAGATGGGGAAAGGGCTGCGAGAACAGAGAGAGACCCATTCATCTCAGCCGAGGTGGGGAGCCGCCACTTCATAAAACCATGCAACCAAATCACCTTCCCCAATAATAATAATCAGTACACAGGAAGCATTTTCTCAGAACCCTGCCTGGTATAAAAAATAGTAAAAATTAACATTCAGGTCTTTTGAATTTTATAATAGCTGTTTCACAATTAGCTGTTTTAAAGTTCCCTAAAAGCCTTTTTACAAAAGCCATTTGTAAAACGGAAATAGTTACCACTTACCTTTATTTTAGAAAACCAAGAAAACAGTAACGTAAACCACAGGTACTTTTCTAAAGTTCTAGATGTTTAGACAGTTACTGTTCTTCTCAATTAAACAAGGGTAGTCCCAAGTGAAACATCCAACATACAGACTCAATTTTTCTGCTCCTGTGTTAATCCGCTTGGGTCCAAAGTATTATCAACTCAAATAAAGAATAGTAAGCAAGAAAAAAGACCCCGTAAACTTCTTGCATATTAAGCACCTTCACCCACCACTGAATGCCCTTTTAAAATCAGTGCCACTTTCTGAAACCAGCCTGAAAGTAAAGTGGCCACTTACAACGAATGTGGACAGTCTGAAGTCTTATGCTGACCAAAATTGGTCTCTATATTATATAAATGGTTTGTGAATATTCATCATAATCTTTTAAAATGTCAAACTGTTTACCTACGGAAAATATAACAGAAAGCATTTTTTCCCATTGATCAATTAAAGAAAGAAAGAAGTTTAAATTTAAACATTCAATTTCTAAGTGAAAGACTGATGGGGGAATCTGGAGCTGAACAGCCTCATCTCAATCTTCTGTGTCCAGAGTGAAAGCAGTTTTCATCATGGCAGGGGGAACCCTGCACCCTTACATGAAGCCTCACAGATATCAGTCAGGACTGTAGACATAGTCACTTAACTACTGTTCAGTGTCCAACGACCTGGAAGATACAGGGACCAGATTTCAGCTGTCAAACTTATAAGGCCAGTAAAAAAATTCCAACTCCAGTTTAAAGTCAGAGAAAAGAAAGAGCAATCCTATTCCCAGGTTGCTTCCCTCCAGTTTCTCCGGTATCATGATATTGATTTCCTAATAAAACGTTGCAGTAAAATTTGTGAAATCAGATTCTGGCAGAAAATCAAATCAAAAGTAACTCTGTGTGGCAGCTACTTTTGCATAACCCGCCCCCTGCCTACCTTGTTATGTTTTTGCTGGTGCCTTGCCTTTGTGTCAAGAACATGGTAAGAGCTTTCGGAGTCTTGGTTGATGTAATATACAAGTCTTGAAGGCAGTGTGATTTCTTTCTGCATCGCATTGCTGTAACTGGTGTTACTGCTGCTATTCTGTTGCAATGTGTTGTCTTCTTCTGCCAGGACTCCCAATTTCTTTTCTGCAGTTTCATTCCAATGCGGAGCTGGTTGGGGAGAAAGGGGCATGGGGCAGAAACATACACAAACGCACACATATATACCCTATAAATACGTAACTACCAAAATGCCTTTTTTCTATGAATGGCAAAAACAAGTTTCTTACTTGTAAGCAGGTAAGAAGCGCACACACAGGAAAGCAAGTTACTGCAATAATGAATTGGCCTGGATAAGTTAACACCCAATAAGGCTTATACAATAATGTACTGTGAATTTTCACTTATGTTTTGTATGTACATTTCTAGCCAGTCTCAAATCTATACTTTTAAGTATGGGTTGGGGCAGCATGGCCTTGAAGGAAGAGTCATCAAATGAACGTGCTCAGGGGTTGTGACCCTCATCTGCGTCCACAAAGGCTCAAAGGCATTGACTAGGAGTACCCCACTGGAGAGCTCAGAATGCTCCTAAGATAACTTCAGTGCTGAATTCAGATTGACTGATTCTTTTTGAAAAATGGACAATTCCCTTTTCGTCTAACTTTGAGATGAACAAACTCCTTTGCCATAGAGGGATGCAGACGCTGGCAGCTTTCCAATTCCTTTCTATGTTCCTGCCCAGTCCAGCTTTCTGTGTTCATTGATTTCCAATGGTATTGAACAATGTATTATCTTAATTGTTCATTATAATGACAGGCATTTTGAGAAATTACAAACCAAAGGTTTATATCCCGGAAGTTTCTCTTCCCCACTTTAATTCCCAACAGCAGGGAATAAACCCAGAAGGTAATTTGAGGAAACAACACATTACCACTATTACCATTACATCCTTCCGCATTCATATTCAGGCTCCACCACCCAAGAAGCAACTTGCTCCCTCGCTGCATTTCCCGTCCACCGGGTTCCCCTCAGCCAAGTTGTACAGAGGGACCCCGCATCCACTAAATACCTTCCATTGGAACTGACAGTAATTAGAATGGTTTTTTAGTGAATGCAACAGAAATGGACTTCAAAAAAGTGAACTGGAATAAATGGGGGTTTGGGAATGAGAAAGGTGGAGAGGCAGGCAGGGAGGCGCGGAAAGGCCGAGCTCGGGACGTGTCCGGAGCGCACGGACCCGCGTGCCCTTCGTTTTCCTTTGCAGGGCCCAGCAGGCAAGGCAATGCAAAGGGCACCGGGGCCATACCCACCGCTGGGTGCAGCAGCCCCCCAGGCGCGGGGCCAGGACGAGGCGGAGAGAGGAGGCAGCAGGAGAAGGACGAGGAGCAGGCGGCCAGGAGGCGCGCGGGCCAGGGCGCGGGCAGGCGCCGGGCCGGCGGGGCCGCCGCGGGGGTCGCTGGAGGCTCTCGGATGGCTGCAACCCGCCAAGGGCGGCCGCCGGGAGCTGCTGCCGGGCGGCTTCATGGCTCATAGCTCCCGAGCGCAGCTCGGTGTGGCCGGGGAGAGCGCCGGACTAGGTTGCGGGGAGGCTGCGGGCGGAGCCGGTCACGCCGGCTCGGCGCGCATGGTGCTGCCGCGGGCAGGGGGTCAGGACTCGGAACTAGGGACTGGGCGGTGCCCCCTCCCCTGCTTGCGTCTCGGGCCCTCCGGGGGCGGATGCTGAGAGTCCAGGGGTCCCAGTCGCTCCGCCAACTTGGAACCTCCCCAGATGCTCCTCCCTCCCTGCGGCGGGCGCGGCCGCTTCAGCGACTGCGGGGGCTGCTGCTGGGACTGAGGATGCTGAGCCGGCGCACAGGAGCGCGCGGCGCGGGGGCGCGCGGCGCGGAGGAGCTCCCTGCCCTCGAGAGCGCGCCCGAGCGCGGCTTCGGGTCCTGAAGCTGATGCTGATGCTGATGGGGATGCTGATGCTGTTCCCTGGCATGGGACGCACTGCGCATGCTTTATTGGGGTTGGGGCGGGGGCGGGGAGAGGGGAAAAAAGCCTCAGAGTGATGCAGCAACCTAGGCGGCTTCAGAGGTGATGGTGGCACCTCCAGACTTGGGGGAAGGGGAAGCTGTTGGGGGGATTAGCCTGAAGGGAAGTCTTGCTGGGACTTCCAGGCCAAGGATGATGTGCAGGCAGAGAAATCGACCTGCCGTCTCCACCACCCCATACCTCACATAGCCTTTTCTATTCCAACCCTCTCCTCCTCCGGGAAAAAAAATTGAGGCCAGGCGTTTTCTTCTTAATGCTTTATTTCCTTCCTGCAAATAAATATATAAAGTATTGCTGCGGGGGAGGTAAAAATAGCGCGGCTCCTCATTTAGCTCGCGGGCAGCGGGTGAAACCAGGGCTGGGAAGCACGTTCTCGCGTCGCAGGCTGGCGGGCGCAGACGCTGAGCCGCCTCGCAACCAACCAGACCCCCTCGCAGGGATCCCCGAAGCGGGGGCGCTCCACGCGAGCCTCTGTTCCTGGGTCTGTGCCTGGGGGCTTTACGGAAAACAGAATTCGAAGACGTTTACTTAGAAGTTCAAAAAGTATGACTGGGCGTACTCGGGAAGGATTTAGAAATTCTGGCGGGGAAGAAATACGGAGATTAGAAACCGAGTGTGTAGCACCTCTCTTAGGAAATGCATCGTTTTTTAACCATACGTAGGCATGCATGGGGGAGGACGCATTTCCAATTTTGAGATCCAATCTTGACTTCTGAAAAGAGATTTTTCTCTCGATGCTTTAAAAAAAGAAAAGTAAATCCAGAGTCGCTGATTTAGGTAGGTTAGCAACCACTAAATCCGATAGTTTCGAATTAGGGACTGGGGCGTCCTTCTGACCCCAAACTCCCACAATGCAAGCATTCGTTTACTCACCCTTCCGATGACAGCGTGAGTAATAATAGTGTTGTCTTACTCCATTACTGGTATTTAAAATGGAGATAATAACACCTACTTTGCGGGGTCAAGAATTTCACAATTAAAATAAAGCATGTGGACCCAGAGCGCTGTAGCAATGACAGGACTCCCGGCGTTGTTAGTCAGGTTCTCCACCCGCACTTATCAAAGGGGGGGGGGCGGGAGGAGACGGGGAGAGAAACCCGGCCAGACAGGGGTCAGAGATCACAGAGATGTCGGGGAGTTAGAAACTAATATTAGCTCTTCTTTTCTGTATCAGAGCTAGGATATTAATTTATTACACATTTGTTAGTGTAAACTTGTAATCGATGCTACCCCCCCCCCCAAGTGAAGGCAGCAACGATTTCCTCTTGGTTCAGTATGGTTTCCCTAGAACCAAGCATGGTGTTTGCTGCACGGAGAAGGGTATCACAAAGAATGTCCTGAATGAGTAAACCAGTGGTGCGCGTAGCAGAGTCGCGGTAGGCCAGGCTGGCGAACCCTCCACCTCCATGTAGTTCCTTCTAGTAGGTCAGTGTTCTCGGGTGTGCCTCCTTCAGAGCAAGTGTGTCCTGGCTGGGTTTTCCTAACTGATACGTGACATAGTGATATCATTTTGAAAAGGGGCTTGGGGAAAAGGTGTTCCGGGAATGAGAAGGGAGAGGGAAATGAAAGGCAAAAGATGCCCAGATACAGAGTTATTTGAGGGGCATCTATTGCAGTTAAGAGACAACCTCTCAAAGCCAGTTCCAAAAATTAAAGCTATGTATGGGTCAGCCTGGAACAGCTGATCCCCCACCAGTTATGAGCTACAGTTCCATGCAGGAGCATTTACAAAGAAGCATGTTGTCTTCTGCATTATAGTAGAAAGACTGCACTTATTTACAGGATTTTAATGGCTGAAAGCAAGATAATGTGTCAGTAAACGAGATATGAGTCAGAAAAGGAGTAATCACTTGGAAAAAATTACCGGAAGTCTGGTCCTCAAACCATATATTTACTGGAAGGTTAAAAGCAGAATTAAATATCCGTTAAGTGGTTTATTTGTTAGATTTAGTAATATTCTCATTAAGTCATTTGGAATGGACTTACCATCGGATGGAGTATGTGCTGAGTGGGGGGAACGCTCACAGGTAAGAGGAGGGACTTAGCAAGCTGGAATGGAATGGAAGAAGGAAAGGTACCAGAAATTCGAGTGCTATCTAGCTCTGGTTAAACATGTGTGCTGGATCCTAAGGGCATCAGGGACCTCTGGTGTGGCCTGGTCAGAGTGGTGGGCGTAGAAAACTGCTGCAGCCACAGATGAAGGCAAGAGGCCAGAAGGTTCATGGAAAGGACACTACAGCAACTGATGTGGACACTAAGTAAACACAATAAAGGATGTGTGTTTTATGACTCAGCAATTCCACTTCTGGGTATATATCTGAAGAAACCCAAAACACTAATTCGAAAGAATGTATGCACCCCTATGTTTATTGCAGCATTGCTCACAATAGCCAAGCTAATGGAAGCAACCCAAGTGTCCATCAATAGTGGATAAAAAAGCTGTGGTTCATATATTCAACTGAAATGGCTGGGTCATAAAAAAGAATGAAATCTTACTATTTGCAACAGCATGGATGTACCTAGAGGGTATTATGCTAAGTGAAATAAGTCAGTCGTAGACAAATAACATGTAGTTTCACTTATACATGGACTCTAAAGAACAGTGTAAATCAACAAACAAAACTGAACCAGACTCATAGACACAGAGGACAGACCGATGGTTGCCAGCGGGGAGGGGGGTTGAGGATGGGGTGAAAAAGGTGAAGGGATTGAGAAACACAGATTGACAGTCACGAAATAGTCACAGGGATGTAAAGTACAGCGTAGGAAATACAGTCAATAATATTGTAATAACCATGTATGGTGTCAGACGGGAACTGGAAGTATCAGGGGAGCACTTCGTAAAGTATATGACTGTCTAACCACCATATTGTACACCTGACACTAATACAAAATAATAATGAATGTAAACTGTAATTTGAAAATTTTAAAATAAAACTAAATAAAATAAAGGGTGTGTGCAAGCAGTGACCCAAGTGTCTATACTGCTCATGAAAATACTTCAATTGGTCTGGTGAGGGAAGCCACTGGAAATCCTTCTTTGCTGTAATCTGGTGCAGGGGACAGAAGTGGACCCACTTGAAACCAACAAGAAAACCGGGCCTGGACAGAAGCGAGCGAAGGGTAAGGGTAGGAATATTAGATTTAGAAGGATCTGCCTCAACAGAGCGGATTTTCTGGGAGAGGAGGCAGAGGAAGGAACACAGACGAGGCCCTAAAAGGAGAAAGCAAGTGAAAATTAGGGCAATGTAGCAAAGCAGGTTCACAAGGGCAACTAGAATGGAATCATCATTTGGCCCGAAAGCCAAGGTCAAAGAAGGGGTGCAGCAAATTGGTGGCTGGCCATGATGCTGGGGAGTGGTCTGGGAGAGTGAGAGCCACAGCACCAGCAGGGGCGGAAGGCCGCAGCTCGGATTCCAGAGCAGCTGCAGCAGACCTGGCTGGGAGCAGAGGGTGCTGTTGCAGGTTCAGCTCTTCGAGGCTTCTCGGATTTGTTTGTTTGTTTGTTTTGTTCTTTTGTTTCTTTTTAGAGTGGCTGGAAACACTGATTTTACAAGTAGAAATTAATACCTCCAAGGAAAGAAAACAATGTACTATTTAGTGGTGAAAGTAAAAACTGAGTGAGATCAATTAGTGGGACTTTCCACGTTGTTCAGGGGTCAGAAGACATTTTCTCCAAAGGGCCGGACGGTAAATATTTTAATAGGCCTTGTGTGTCCTATGGTCTCTGACACATATTCTTTGGTGTTTTTTTCAACTTTTTAAAAAATGTTAAAATCAGGCTCTCGTTTGTGAACTTACCATTTTAACTGCATATATGCATATAAATGTGACTATATATGTGTTATTATGTGTGTAAATATTTTTAAAATCTTCCATCAGCTGCCTTATCTCCTGTGCTTGTGAGCAGGAAGGCATGTGCCACAGTCTGCATGGCTCTCATTCCAAAACCGCTGGCTCTCCGTTGACATTTAACTGTTTGTGTCACAAATGAATAAGTAGTTGCTTAATTCTTAATAGATGTTCATTGCCTGAAGGGGTTCCTCAGGAAAGGAGCAGTTTTTCATTTAGAGATCATTCCCAGACTTTGACAATGGAGAGAAATGTCAGAAATCGTTTGCAAAAAAAAAAAAATACAGATACTGAAAAGATTCCAGAGTCTTCTTTTGCTAAGATGTGTTTTCTGGTGAGTTTGGAGATGCTGAATGGATGCTACAGGCACGAGAGCTCAGAGGATGGAGTAGCGCCTGCAGTGACCGCCCTTCCTGGAGCCCGTCAGCATCGGCGATCTGCCCATGGTCCTCCAACTCAACACGGAAGAGCAGCTTCGAGGCAGCAAGTTCCAGCTCCAGACACAGGTATGTCTCAGGCAACCTGACTCAAGCTCAGGAAAAATAAGTCCACAAGTCTATATTAAACACACCTGCTCATTCTGAAGGATAGACCACAGTAGGTCAGTTTCAGCAGTCAAGATGTGACTTATTCCAACCCTACTAGGAAAATAAATAAGTACTTGTTACCCAAACTGCAATGGTCACAGACATTTCCAGTGAAATAGTTGAACAGATAAAAATATATCAATGTGCCCTGGCTGGTGTGGCTCAGTGGATTGAGTGCCGGCCTGTGAAGCAAAGGGTCGCTGGTTCAATTCCCAGTCAGGGCACATGCCTGGGTTGCAGGCCAGGTCCTCAGTGTGGAGCATGTGACAGACAACCACACATTGATGTTTCTCTCCTCCTCTTTCTCCCTCCCATCCCCTCTCTCTAAAAATAAATAAATAAAATCTTTTAAAAATATGTATATTTATCAAAGTGTCAAATTGTGAAAATACTTGAAGAAAGATAAACATTGGAGGAACCTAAACTTAAGTTCTTTCTTAAATTTTTTTTATTTTAAGTTACAGTTGATATTCAATATTATATTAGTTTCATGTGTACAGCATAGTGGTTAGACATTTACATAACTTAGAAAGTCATCTTCCATATAAGTGTAGTACCCACCCGAAACCTTACAGTTATTACAATATTATTGACTATGCTCTCTGTACTGTACTTCACAACCCATGACTATTTTGTAACCACAATTTGTACTTCTTAATCCTTTCACCTTTTTCACCCAGCCCCCAACCCGCCTCCCATCTGGCAACCATCAGATTTTTCTCTGTATCTATGAGTCTGTTTCTGTTTTGTTTGTTCATTTATTTATTTTTTAGATTCTACGTATAAGTAAAACCATATGACCCATGAATCTCACTTCTGGGTATTTATCCAAAGAAATCCAAAACACTACTTCAAAAAGATATATGCAACCTCATGTTCATTGCATCATTATTTACAATAGCTAAGATGTGGAAACAACCTAAGTGGCCATTGGTAGAAGATTGGATAAAGAATACGAGGTGCATATATACAACGGAATATTACCCAACCAAAAGAAAGAATGAAATCTTACCATTTGTGACAATGCGGATGGACCTAGAGGGTATTATGTTAAGTGAAATAAGTCAGACAGAGACAGATAAATTAAGTTCTTAAAAGATAGTACATTAGACTAAGGTTAACTAGGAATTCCTGGTGGAATAGGATAAATCTGAGAAGCAGTTGATTTTTTTCCCCACTACGTAAACTTTAGGGCAGTTTATTGCACAGTTTGATGCGTTTATAAGCTGTGGCACGAAGGGATAAACAGGTATGTCATGATGATTTGTGGTGATGACATGTGCTACGAAAAACTTGAAAGAATTGTGTTTATTAAGGATAATCACTGAGTCAACATGCAATGAATAAGCCCTCACTAGGTCACGGAGTAGCACTAGGAGTTTCTGCAGAAGTAAATTGCCATGTACTAATTGAGGGGGGATTACCTGGTACCTCAATTACTTTTCCAGACAGCAAGTGCACTTCATCTGAAAAGGTTAGGACTCCAGCGACAGGATTAATATACTAATGTTAATCCCTACCATTTTTAGGATAACAATAGCTAAGCCCTTCAGGAATGTTTACTTTAAAAATTATTGTGCATTTTATAGTCTGTAGAGTAATTTTATCTATTTTCTTTTGTTTCATCCTCAATTCAGTGACATAGAGAGGGCAGTTATTACTGTTCTTTTAGGAGCTCCATCTTGGATGCAAGGACACTAAAGCTCACTGTTTTGGTTTTTGTTTTATTTATTGATACTTTTTAATCTTGACCCAAGGATATGTTCATTGATGAAGGGAAGAGAGAGAGAGAGAAAAACCACCATTAATGTGAGAGAGAAACACTGATCAGTTGCCTCCCATATGCACCTCGACTGGGGATTGAACCCACAACCTAGGTATGTGCCCTGACCAGGCCTGAACACGCAACACTTTGCTGTATGGGACCACGCTCCAACCATCTGAACCACCTGACCATGGCTATTTATTGGTTGTTTGTTTGTTTGTTTGTTTGTTTTGAGACAGAAACATCAAGTTGTTGTTCCACTTATTTATGCATTCATTGGTTGATCCTTATATGTGCCCTGACCCAGTATCAAAACCTACAACCTTGGCATATTGGGACAATGCACTAACCAACTGAACTACCCGGCCAGGGCCTCACTGGTGTTTGTACATTCCTGGCTGCACATTCAAGTCACCTGGAGAACATTAGCAACCCACTGATATATTTAGAATCTTCGAGAATGCGATCCAACACCAGTGTTTTAGAAATCCTCCAGATTAATTGAAATGTGCGGCCAGGGAGGGTTAAGATACATCGGGTGAAGGGAGTTTCCAAGATCACACAGCTGCTCAACATCAGAACTTGAACTGGGACCCTAAATTCAAGTCCGATGCTGTCCCCGAGGTTTTCTTCTTTATTTCTGTTCTTATAACAAGTCAACCTTGAACTAGGAAAGAATTAAAAATTAGCTTAGTATAATTGTTTCGGGATCTAAGAAAATACAGAATCAGAAAACATTTGAGCCAGAAGTTACGTACCTTTGAGATCATCGGAGTCCAAGCCCATTGTTGTACAATTGGAGAAACGAAGAGGCAGCGCTTAAGCTTGTTGCCCAAGGTCACACTAAACCGTGACAGAACTTGGAATGGATTCAGGTTTCTTTTTTCCAGCTTTCCAGTACTTTCCATTGTTCTTTGCATATGGTTTGTTTGTTTTTTTAATTGACTTGCGAAAATTCTGATCAGTCTACAATTCCATTTCTGGTCCCACATATGACATTGACTCCTAAAGATAAAGAAGGGTAGCCCTGGGTGGTGTGGCTCCATGAACTGAGTGCCAGCCTACACACCGAAAGGTCACTGGTTCAATTCCCAGTCAGGGCACATGTCTGGGTTGTGGGCCAGGCCCCCAGTTGGAGGCATGCAAGAGGCAACCACATACTAATGTTTCTTTCTCTCTCTTTTTCCCTCCCTTCCCTTCTGTCTAAAAATAAATAAAATCTTTTTTAAGAAAAGCTTTTAAGAAATAATAATGGCAATAATGATAAGTAGGGGGAAGAAAAATTATTTACGCAGCACTTACTATGTAGCAGATACTATGTTCAGCACATTACCTGCATGATCTCATCCAGTCCTCATACAACTCTGTGAAAGTAATAATTCTATCATTACCCCCATTTCGAGGGAACAGAGGCTTGGAGAAATTAAATGACTTGTGTAAGGTCTGGAAGCAGGGCTGGACCAGGAACCGTGTCTGCCTGACTCCAAAGTATAAACTCCCAACCACACCATCATGACTCACAAACACCGTTAACCTAGCAAGTACAATAATAAAACTCAACAAAAATTTTTGTGAAATTCAATCCTCTGCCCATTCCACATTTAAATAGCAATTAATTTTGTTTATAACCAGAGATGAAAATCACTGATGCCGTATACTCTATTTGACCACTGTCCCAAAGCAGCTCACCTGACACAATCTCCTCAAAGGACCTATAATACTCCGGTATCAGGGCACTCAGCTATAAATACAATTTTACATTTTATTTTTGTCTGTTTAAAACCACTGACACATCGATCCATACACAGAACTGTTCTGAACTGTGTTTCCGACTTCACATCAGAGATTTTATACAATTATTTTATAATTTCCAAAACAAAACCTAATTACCGTCCAGATATTCATTCCTTTCATTGAAGTCTACTCCACAGGAGGGGCCAGGATCTTTACTTACCAGATAATTTAATTTTTTCTAAATGTTCAATTAACCAATGTAGCCACCCCTTAAATTTAACTTCATTGTGATTGTGATGAACAACATTTATTAAGCTACCCCATCAAATCCTGTAATATTAGCTTTTGCCACATATTGACATGTTCAGATTTCTAAAGATGTAACTATGAAAGCTTAAACCTTGATCAGTTGTCATGAATTATTTTTATTCTGTTGTCCTACAGCAAAAGGAAGAGTTGACATTTATATCGTTCCTTGGATTGTGTGACATGCTTTTGCACACCTTTTATCATTTCCTCTACATATCGAAACAAATAAGTTAAAGCTGAACTAGCTGTATTATTTCTGTGAGGTTGTCAAGGGACCAGACTCTTCATGTCATGGGTATAGACATGGCTTACAGATAGAGAACAAATAACAGGAACAGACAATCACTTCTCCAGAAGGAAAAGATAAACTCTAGGATTCTACGGAGTCCAGTTCTAAGAAGTTTTATTTGCTATTGTGATAAATTATCCAAGGGATAAATTGCATGCTGAAATGCACTGTCTTGCAGAAAACATTAACTTCTTCATGTAATAAAATATTTGGGTCAACCGAGATAAACTATAAACAAATTTGGGGGGGCAGTCTGACATGGCCTGAAAACTAATAAAAGAATTTCAATATCAAAAGTAAGTTTTGGCAAAAGCAATCTAAACTGTTTATATACAGAAATAGCTATACATCCCACCACCTTCAAACATCACTGTACACATAGATTATCATCCAAACTACAGCTGGCAATCACACACACACACACACACACACACACACACACACACACACACATGGTCCTTCAACACCAACATGGGGAACAGACTGTGGAGTCGGACTGTTCCTTGAACGACCTCATCTAAAAAGGCCAACAAAGCAACATGAATGACCAAATAGAAAATATGACCAAAATTACAACCAAACTAAGATCTACAAGCCCTATAAAGGAATTGGGAGTGGTCCAGGAAAAATGTCTTTTAAATGACCAAGCTGCTGCCCAATGAGAACAGCCTAAAAAGACAAAGAATGATGCCATCTGGTAAGATAAGAAAGAGAGATATTTTCTAAGACTTTAAAATCATGAACAGTGTAGATAAGATGAACATTATCATCCAAATCCTAGTAGCATCTGAAATTTGAGAGATGCAGTTTGGTAACACCAGTAACCATGTTAAATTCATTTGTAGTGGACTCTTCTTAGGGAAACATCCCTGAGATTTCTCAACGTTTGAAAACATTCTGAGCAGGAGGTCCTCGAGGCTATGCCTGAACCTCACGGTCTTGCTCCCACGGAGGCTCAGTGGGGTCAATCAAGTCTCTACTCGAGACTGTTTTTGAAGACAATTTTTTAGAGAAGTTTAAGGTTCACATCAAAATTGAGGGGAAGGTGCAGAGCTTTCCCCTACACCCCACTCCCACACATGCACGGCCTCCCCCATTATCAACATCCCACACCGGAGGGGCACATTTGTTACACCAATGAACCCGTATTGACACATTATCACCCAAAGTGTATAGTTTACATAAGTCACTCTTGGTGTTCTACATTCTAGGGGTTTGGACAAATGGATAATGACATATAGCCAGCATTATAGTATTTCACAGAGTTTTCGTCCTAAAAGTCTGCACGCCACTTGTGCGCCGCCTTTCCCAAACTGTGGCAACCACTGAACTTCTTACTGTCTTCATAGTTCTGCCTTTTCCACAATGTCATAGAGTTAGAGTCACATTCTATGTATCCTTATCGGATTGGCTTCTCTCACTTAGTGATATGCATTTCACAGTTCCTTCATGTTTTCTCAGGGCACGATAGGCTCATTTCCTCTGAGTGTTGTGTACTAGTCTGGCAGTACCACAGCCTATTTATTCATTCACCTACTAAAAGACATTTTGGTTATTTCCAAGTTGTGGCACTTATGCAGAGAGCTGCCATAAACATCTGTGTGCAGGTTTTGTGTGAACATAAGTTTTTCACACGTGTGGGTAAATACCAAGGAGCACAACTACTGGATATTTAGTTTTGCAAGAAACCATCAAACTGTCTTCTGCGGCAGCTGCTCCACTTTGCATTTGCACAGGCAATGCGTTAGAGCTCCTGCTGCTCCACACCCTTACCAGCGTGTGTGACCTTTCTGACTGGCGCACGCTGCTATCTCTTTGTTATTTTAATTTGCGCTTTCCTGATGACATATGATGTGGAGCATCTTTTCACATGCTTATTTGTCAGCTATGTCTTCTCTGGTGAGGTGTTTAGTTAGGTTTTTGGCCCATCTTTAAATTGCATTTTTTGCTTTCTTATTGTTGAGTTTTGAGGGTTCTTTGTATATTTTGGGCAACAGTCCTTTCTCGGCTGTGCCATTTACATTTTCTCCAAATCTGTACTTGTCTTTTCATTCTCTTGTCATTGTCTTTTGCAGAAACTAAGTTTTTAATTTTATTGTAATACAGTCCAGCTTATCAATCATTTCTCTCATGAATTATACATTTCTTGTTGTATCTAAAAAGTCATCCCCATACACAAGGTCACCTAGGTTTTCTCCCATGTTATCTTCTAGGAGTTTTGTGATTTTGCACTTTACATTTAGGTCTGTGATTTGAGTTAATTTCTGTGAAGAGTGTTAGGCCTGTGTCTAGATACACTTTTTTGAATGTCGATGTCCAGCTTTTCCACCACTGTTTGTTGAAAAGACTATTGCCTTTTCTCCTTTGCCAAAAATCAGCTGATTATATTAATGGGGGTCTATTTCTGGGCTTTCTGTTTTGTTCCATTGATCTGTCTGTCTGTCCATTCATTGATACCACACTGTCTTGCTTTATATATGGCTTTATAGTAAGTCTTAAAGTCAGGTAGTATCTGGCCTCCAACTGTGTTCATCCTCTTCAATATCGTGCTGCCTCTCTGTATAAACTTTAGAATCAGTTTATTGACATTGACAAAATAGTTTGCTAAAGTTTTGATAGGGATAGCATTATATACCTGTAGATCAAGTTGGAAAGAACTAATATCTTGACAATATGGAGCCTTCCTATTCATGGACATAGAATATCCCTCTTTTTATTTTATCCAGAGTTTTGTAGTTTTCTTCATATAGATTATATACATATTTTGTCAGACTTATACCCAAGTATTTTTGGGGAGGCTGCTAACATAAATGCTATTCCTTCTGCAGAAACCAAATAGAAGAGTTGAATGGAAATGTGGTGGGAATCATCACCCTTGCATCTTTTTAGTCCTTGATGATGTCACTAACTCCCTTCAGAAATGTAATATTGCTTCTGGTTTACAATGTTCCTATACAAAAACAGTTCTAGTGACTTCCACTTAGCCTTTCCCACTGTAATGAGGCCACAGTTTAACATGTGAGGATGGAGTTCAACAAGAAAGATAATTGGGGCCATAGTGTAGGTGGTGCTCAAAGCCATGAAATCACCTTACTGTATGAAAGTACCAAGGAAATGAGTGGACATACAGGAACTGAGGACTGACCCCTCAGGCACACCAACTGTAACACGAGGGAGATAGACAAGGGCACTGGAAAGGATCAACCTGTGAGATGCGAGAGAAACCAGAGCAGTGTAGTGCTTAGAAGCAAAGAAAAGGATGTTTTCAAGAAGAAAGGATGGCTCCACACCAGGAAGACAAACAATCCAATTAAAAAATGGGCAAAGGACCTGAACAGACACTTCTCCAAGAAGGACATACAGAGGGCCCAGAGATACATGAAAGGATGCTCAGCATCACTAGCCATCAGAGAGATGAAAATTAAAACCACAATGAGATATACTTCGCATCAGTCAGAGTGGCCATCACAAACAAATCAACAAACACCAAGTGCTGGTGAGGATGTGGAGAAAAGGGAACCCTAGTGCACTGTTGGTGGGAACGCAGACTGGTGCAGCCACTGCGGAAAACAGTATGGAATTTCCTCAGAAAACTGCCTTTTGACCTGGCAATTCCACTGCTGGGATGATACCCTAAGAACCCTGAAACACCAATTCAAAAGAACCTATGCACCCCAGTGTTCATAGCAGCACAATTTACAGTAGCCGAGTGCTGAAAACAGCCTAAGTACCCATCAGTAAATTAATGGGGAAAGTAATGGGAGGGGGGATGGGGACAACTGTAACTGAACCACAATTTTTAGAAAAAGAAAGGTAAAAAAAGGACAAAGGAGTGATCGACTAAGCCAGAGCATGATAGGAAAAGGGAAATGAGGACTGAAAATTTCCCATTGACTTTAGCAATGTGGAGGGCTCAAAATAAACTATACGTATCTTTTTTTTTTCTCTGAAGCATTTATTGAGACAAGTTACACATACAAGTCCAGGACAGAGAGGATGGGGAGTACAAACAAGACTCTGGAAGGAAGCACAAGGACTCAGGGTGGCACCAAAAAAAGAAAGAAATAGAGGGAAGGAGCGGAGGGCCAGGAGAGGAGACTGACAGACTATCACACAGGGATAATGACATGGGAGGGAGGCTTCCATTAAAATTCCATTTATTTATAAAGATATACAGGGAGTTATGGGGGATCCAAGGGACCCTGGGGACCCCACGTCACCTTCCATGCCCCAGGGGTGGGCAAGAGAAGGCCGTCTTTCCCCATGGCTGATGCTGTTGGGGGGAAGGGGCTGCCCTTGGAGGAGTGTTGGGGAGGTAGGGGTGGGTACAACCCCAGAGGGTGTCCCCTGCTCCCCAGGCAGTTACTGGCCCTGGAGGCACTGGGTAGTGCCTGCAAAGCTGTGTTGAGGGAACTAGAGGGGAGGATGGCGGACTGGGTGAGCTTCCGGGGTGGTCCAAGCCCAGCATTCCCACTGAGGACAGCCTGGCTCCAGCTGGCTCCATGGCCCTGGGGGTTCCCAGAGAAGGGGTGTTGTGGACTGCTCAGCCTGGTTTCAGGAGTTGTAACCCTCACCCCATGGTGGGCTGTGTAAGAGCCCAAGGGACCCACTTCATCTGGGTCTGTTCTGTCACAAGGACGTGAGCTACTAAGGAGACAAAGCTTATCTTTCTGGCAGGAGCGCTGCTTCCGCCTCATCCATCTCTGGCCCCAATGCTTGGTTGGCAGTCGATGACGGGTAAGACTCCTCATGGGAGGGGCAACCTAAGCCAGACATGACCACTTGGGAGGCCTCATGGAAGGACTCGGGGGGTTGCAGCAAAGAGGATGTGATGGACCCTCGCCCCCGGCTATTCTGACAGAGCCCGAGTCCTCATTTCCATGTGGGAGATGTCTCCTGCTTCCTAATCGGCTTAAAGCCTGAAACTATGGGGGTGAGTGGTGCAGCCCTGTGCCAGCCAGGACGGCTCCCTGGGTGATCCGGCATAAGAAAGAATTCCTAAAGTCCTGTGAAACCTGCTTTGCTAAGAGTGCTCTCATTTAAATGATAAGGGTCTGAGGAGGAAATGAGTATGTGTCCCAAAGTTTGGAAACCCCACTTCCTGACAAACACTAGCTCAGATTAAGCCCTCAGATTTCTTTGACATGTTAAACTTGTATTCCGGTGTATTGGAACCCAATAAAAGCCTAGTGAGGAAGGTGCTCTGGGTCATTCTCCTCTGAGAGTTTGACCCCTTTCCTCCCCAAGCAGATCATGTCTTGGTAGTTTTTATTTTCATCCGTGATAGAGGGATGGGGCTCTTCGGGTGGAACCCCCCCACATCTGGCGCCCAGGACAGGGGCCCCCGCAAAAGGGCATCTGGGATTCCTCCCAGCACAGCTCCCACCCCCACCTGAAAGGATGGAGAGGAGAGATAAGGGTTCAAAGAAAAAACCTGGCACCTTCTAGTGTCTTGGAAAAGCTGATCCCCAAGAGCACCCATCCCTGGTTGTGCTGCCCCCAGAAGATAGAAAACCCAGAGTGGGTATCAGGGCAGAGATGAAACTACCAGAGGCCATCTCAGAGGGTGATTACTGAAGGAGGCAACTCCCCTGCCTGGATGCTAGGGAAAGGCAGGCCATGGGTGAAGGCCTCCTGGGGCGAGGGCCTCCTGGGGCAAGGGCCTTTAGCACTACCAGGCTGAGGCCGTTGGGAAGAAGCAGGGCCTCTGGGCCTGCAGACTGAGGCTGACTCATCTCTGTCCCAGCTTCCCCGCTCTGCTCCCCGACCAGAGCCAAGTGGGCATCATACAAAGACCTTGGCCACGATTTTGGCACTGGCACTGGCAATGAGGGCCTTACTGGGGTGGCAGACAACAGCATGGATGGCCTCCTGGTGCTACTCACATTTTGTTGTCCAGGCTCCACAGACACAAGGAGCAGTGGTGGCTCTCCAACATCAGGAATACACCATTGGGGTTTATGGCCAGGCAGGTGGCCGTGTCCAGGTGAGCAATGCATTTCCCTGTCCGGCTGCCCAGGAAGCGAATGCCTCTGCCATCATGGGTGGTGATGATGAGGGGCTGATTTGGATGATTCACCACCTGGTTGATCTGGGTTGGGCCACTGCCCCCCAGGGACTCCAGAGTGAGGAGGGCACTGCCAACCTCCGCGTCATACAGAAGGTGTCCCCAGAGTGGAAGGAGGCCACAATGTGGGCAGGCTTGGTGCTGGTGAAGGCCATCGAGGTGGAGATATCGTGATTGCTGGCTGTGGGGAAGGTACAGAGGCAGGTCTGGCTGCTCCTACTGGCGTCCCAGATTCCAAAAGAGGCCAGGAGCTGGGAGGTGGGACTAAAGACCAGGCCCCATGGCTCTCCGGGAAATGGCTCAGCCTGCTCAGTCGTAACCACGCTGGGGGTCCATGTTGAGGTGTGGAATCTTCCAGCTGTGGATGTAGGCATCTGCCCCCACCACTGTAACAGCATTCACTGTTCATGCCCGTGGCTGCTGCCAACACAGGTCCCTGTGAGCCTGGAAGGCATGGGTAGGTACCGCGTGTGACACAGCATTCTTTTCTGTGAGGGCCTTCTGAGGTTCCAGAGCATGCACGGGCCACCGAACCAAATGGCTGTAGTGGAAAGCCAGGAAGCAGAAGCCATCCTAGCATGAGCAGAAGGTGAATTTGGGGTTCCACATCTTCCTAAAGGCATCTTTGCCATTAGACAGGTTACAGCTGAGGCCGTTGACATTGGTGATGGTCAGATCTGTCAAGTCCCCCAGGCTCACCACCCTGCCCCCAGTAGTGTCCATGATGAACACATAGGAAGAGAAGCCAAAGGAACCTTTGTGGGGCAAGGGCTGGGATGTGCCAAGAGGCATGACAGTCACTTTGGGGATCAGCCCATCCACATCCGGTAGGTCAGCTAAAATTTCATTGTTTGATGCCCCCGCACCCCCACCCCCAGCTTTCCACCTCAGGGTGAGTCCCTTCTCCAGAGCATCATTCAGGACCCAAGGGTCTGGAGAACCCTCCCTGTCCTCTCCTGAGCCCAGGAAATCGAACTTGCAGATGGCATCCTCTGAGTCACCCTCCTTGTTTTCATCCTCCATTTTGGTCACCAGGCCTTGGCTGGCAGCTTCACATACTGCTTCTCTCGTGCTGCACGCTGTCCTGTCCAGCTGTTCCTCCTCATAGCTGCCCCCGTCGCTGTCTTTGTCCTCAGTTCTGCAGGAGGGAGAGCCGCTGCAGCACTCTCTGGCGTTCCTGCCTGCTGCATTCCTCTTGATCTGTTCCTCCCTCTGTTTCGCCAATACCGACTCCCCACCGCCGAGCCCACCCCCTCCCCGCCCCACCCCCTTGGGGGCCTGCTGCAGCTCGGTGGCCCCACTGAACTCCAGCGAGTGTCCTAGTAGGGACCACATGCCCTTGGACCACACCTCCAGGGTGGTGTCAGTGTAGCCCACCTCTTTCAGGTACTGTTGGAGGAGCTACCGCCCCTCCTCCCTCACCAGTGGGCTCTTCTCCAAGGTGACTGACTCCACAGGGCTACTGGAGATGTGTTCTGACAGTTCTGGTCTCTTCTCCCTCTGGTTCGAGTCTGTCCCAAACTTCAGTATATGATATTTGGCCCTCTCCTGCTGTGGCACATATTCTAACATCTTGATCCACTGCACCAGCTCTGTCTTGAGATGCTCTTGAGCCTGTAACTCAGCGCATTCTGCCTAGGAGCGGACCCTCTCCACTTGGAAGCATGCCCACTCAGGCTGGATAAAATGCAGGATCCCGCAGGCTCAGAGCTTTGACCCTGCCACGGGCCAGGGGCTGCCCTTGCCGCCGCCCCCCTTAGCAGCTGGATGGGCCCTGGCACGAGGGGCAGAGACTAGGACCCTCCTGTTCAGCTGGTTCCATGCCTGAGCACAGGGAGCTGCAGGAGGAGGCCCCCAGCGCCACCGCCCCCTTCCAGTGGCCCCTAAACTATACATACCTTGAGGACAACTGTTTGTTTCCTTGTGTTTGTCCTGTGCCTGTTAAACCTGGGAGCACCTGAGGACTATGAAGCTGCTTCAGCCCAGATGCTTTGTCTACAAATTGTAGGGATTTATTAGAATGTATTTAGTGCTACTGCACTCCTTTGTCAGAACAATGTGTAATTAAAAAAACAGTTTTTACAGATCTCTGAAAAGGTGATTTTTCCATTGTAATGCAGTGTCTTGCTTAAACACTTTTTAACCTTTGAGGAAAGAGACTTTGTTTGTCCTGCAGCCTTCCAAAGAGCTTGCTTCCGCCTGCAATAGGAAAAAATGTTTTGCCCAGTTCTGTGCTAGATCACAGACAATGTGAGTGGGCCAGCCCCTGCAGCCACCGCGGCAGGCCGTGTGGGTATGATGGGAGCAATGAAGGGAGATTGACTGACCCACAGAATATTTGTTCTTGCCCACAACTCTACCTCTGAGGAACACAGAGACCTAGAGGAACATCACAACTACCTGAAGGCAGCATTCCCTGACTTTAGTTACATCAGGGCCTAAAACAAAAAGAACAGTGTTTAATAATATCTGTATGACACACTGGGGCAAAGGGAGAGGTCTTTTGTCTGCCAGAGGGGACAATCCCCGTGGTTTTGGTCACCTCAGATGCCGTCTAGGTACCCCAAAGTCCAAGAGGCTCAATATCTTAGCGCCCAGGGATATGCCTAGGGATATCAGTTGCAAAATCCTGCCTTCGGTTCAGAAAATATGGATTCAGAAATATGGACTATTTAACTCTACATTCCGAGAATCTGGCAGAGGGCTGCAGCCCTCAAAAATATCGCTGAATGATAGGCACGACTGTGCAGTTCCGGCCCAGGGAATGGAGTGTGCAGGGTTCAAACAGCTGAAGTCCCGGATACTGGACTGACCGTTCTGAATCAGTGTTATCAGAGGGTCCTGAGAGTTGTCCTCATCTGTCATGTACACAGGTTTTAGATATATGTAATATAAAAATGCAACCAGCGGCATAAGGCAAACACAACTTCGTTGCTGGTAGAAATGCCAGCACATGCCACCATTCTGGAAATGCAAACAATATGCCTTAACATTTTCATACCCTTGCACTTTTAGGAATCTCTCCTAATTAAAAGTTAAAAAACGCAAACAGCATTTATATACAAAGATGTTTGCATAGTATTGTTTTGCACAACACAGGGCTTTGATTAACTATATTACCATATAATAGAATTTTATAACACTTTTAAAATTTCATTTATGAAGAGTTTTGATGGCACAGTAAAATGCTTATATTACAGTACTAGGTGATAGAAACAAAATACAAAATGACATATGGATTACAATTTCGATCATTTAAAATATATGTGTTATGTATATGCAGAACCTACCAATATTCAAGAAATGACCAAATGACCACTGGGGATGGGATTTTGGGGGAATTTTTGTTTTCTTCTCTTTGTCATATTTTCTAACATTTTTACAGTAATCCTGATGTATTTTTATAAGCTATTTTAGTAAAATTATGTTTTTAGAATCTATAGTAAGATGTAAAGTGTTTATAGTAGTAAGTAAAAAAATCAAGATGCATAGTATAATTACAACTATTTTACTTTTGTAAAAAGTATATTATTGTAAAAGGTATATTTTTAGAAAAGAAAACTTCAAAATGGTAAATGTGGTTGTTTCTGGGAAATTAGATTGGGCCAATCATCATTCTCCTTTCTATTTTTCTGCCTTTTTCAGTTTCACACAATAAAAATATATTAATTTTATATTGATACCAGCAAAAAAAATTCCTGACTTTTTATTCTAAATTCAAACATTAGGCGATACTTGGTAGAAATTTTTCCATGCAGAAGACTAAGTGAGGCTAAGTTGGAGGAGGATCTAACAGGCACACAAGGGACAAAATCTTTTGCAAAAACACCAGTGAGACTAAAACAGACTCATTGTAAGCGAGAAAAGACTTCGTTCAACCCCATTTTCATAATCGAGTCTGCAGTCACTGCGAGACTTGAGAACAGCAGTTCAACTCTGACATTTTCTGCACTGCTACAGATAGTGACTTCTCTCTCCGTCCCAAACAACTCCAGCTCGGGCCGTGTTTTGGTTTGAAGCATTTCTAGAAACAAGATACTGTTGAGCAGACGTAAGGACAGTAAAGACACAATGTCTCTTTGTTGTATTTTTTATCTCCAACACGTTTTATTAAGATCCAGAGATGCCTGAGTGACTGTGGTCCCCAGATAGAGGGAGGTAACGGACCCAGATTGCAGAAGGCCAGAGGGCTGGTGGGGGGTGTGGGGGTAGGTTTTTGTCTACAAGATGGATTGATAAAAAAGCCTAATATATCTGAATATACTAAAAAGAGACTTAGCTGGAGGAATTTAGCCTTGAATTAGCAAACATGAAGAGCAAGATTATTATTAAGTCCTAGAAAAGCAACAGGCAAGAAAGGAGAAGTCATCATATAATATCAGCTACCAATAGCATTTTATAGTGATAATAAGCCACAAATATTAATCTAATCAAAATTATGATATGACTGTATTGGAAGGGTGAATATATACATGGGTGTGTTCTCATCTGCCATAGCAAATTCCACAGCAGAGAATCAATAGACTATGTGTAACACCCACTATAAAGAAGTAGTAATATAGGCATGTTATTTAGGTCTATGAAGGTAAGTACCAAAAAAAAAAAATTAGCTAATAGTGGTCACAGAAATGGCAAGGCTTGCTGCTGGGATATGGGCACATCTAGGATGGAAAGACACACCAGGAAAGGCTGATAGAACTAACCCCCTTTCTCTCACCAAACCTGTAACAAGTTCCCTTAGGGGCTTTCTTTGTAAGTAGATGCTTAATTACCCCCTGCTCCCTACTCCACTTCAGTGTTTGCTTTTCACTGCAAAAAAAAGTAGGAACATCTGCTCTACAGTCATTTCTGTTTATTTGGAAGATTGAAAAGTTATTTAAATAAATGAGCATTTCATTCTTCTGCACGGTTTTTGTTTTGCAGAAACCATCTTTTCATAAGCAGAGGGTAGCTGAGTATTTCAGTGGTTCCTTGCTTGCTCCTCCCCTCCCCTCCCCTCCCCCATGGGGCTGAACGCATTTGAAAGACAGCTTGATGCATTTAGCCACACACAAGTGCCATTAACCACATGTGGCTAATGAGTCTAAATTTAGACCTACTACCTTTGAAAAGCTTATTGTCTCTTTCATTGATAACACCTTTTATTCTCTGTAATAGGGAGAGGTCCAATTTTTCTGTGTGTGAAGCAAGGAGTTTTATCTTTTTTCCTCAGTAGTACGTAAAATGTTTTCATTGCATGAAATTTGAGTTCAGATTTTTTTTTTACTTTTTTTTCAAACTGCTATGATTGATTATTTTAGTCAACGATCCTAGCAGGATTTCTGTGTATTGCAACTGTTTATAGAGTCTATATGTTTCTCTGCATTTCTTTTTTTGTTGTTTTTGTTTGTTTGTTTTTGAGGCATACACACATAGTTACACAGCCAAGTAACTATGTTCTGGTGAGGATGCAGGGGAAAATCACCTCTCCCTAGAATTTCTACCTCTGACCAAGGGAAATGTATCTTGAAGAGCTGTATGCAGATTGGAGGCAACTTGTTTGCCTGTTCTGCTGCTAGAACATTAATTTAATTAGAAGACAGGCTGTGGGCGGTCCTGTGCGAACAAACACCAGACAGAGCCCAGTTAGCCTGGGACAGCGAAAGTCCCACTCTCTTTTAAAACACATTTTTGAGACTTCCGGCCAAGATGGAGGCATAGGTAGACACATTGTGCCTCCTTGCACAACCAAAAGTAGGACAACAACAATTTAAAAACAAAACAAAAAAAAACAATCAAAACTGATAGAAAACCAAACTGTATGGAAGTCCAACAACCAAGGAGTTAAAGAAGACACATTCATCCAGACCAGTAGGAGGGGTAGAGGTTGGCAGCCAGGGGCAGAGAGAACTCTCAGTAAGGTGGTTGCTGGTGGACCTAGTGAGGCAGCAGATTGTGGAGTGGGGCATGCAAGGCTACAGCTGGCCAGCAAGTTGGCAGATTGTGGACTGGGTGGTCCCACATTTGTGGACAAATAAACCTGGAGAAACAACTAGGGAGCAGGAGGGAATGTACAACCCAGGGCCCCAGCATGGGGAAATAAAGCCTGAAACCACTTACTGAAAACACCTGTGGGGATTGAAGCAGCAGGAGAAATTCCCAGCCTCACAGAAGAGTTTGTTGGAGAGACCCAAGGAATCCTAGAATGTACACAAACCCACCCACATGGGAATCATCACCAGAAAGGCCCAGTTTGCTTGTTGGAAGCAGGGGAAGTGACTGACAGCTGGCTGAGAGCCCAGCAAGCGGCATTGTTCCCTCTCAGACCCCTTCCCCACAAACAGCATCACAATGTATCGACATGGCTTACCCTGCCCTGGTGAACACCTAAGGCTATGCCCCTCGCTCGATGAAGAGATAGCCAACCTATCAGATGCACAATTCAAAACACTAGTAATTGGGATGCAAACAGAATTGGTTGAATTTGGCTGCAAATTAGATGAAAAAAATGAAGGCTACAATAAGAGAAATAAAGGAAAATATACAGGGAACCAATAGTGATGGGAAGGAAACTGGGACTCAAATCAATGGAGTGGACCAGAAGAAAGAAACATCTAACCAGAAAAGAATGAAGAAACAAGAATTCAAAAAAATGAGGAAAGGATTAGGAACCTCCAGGACATCTTTAAATGTTCCAACATCCAAATTATAGGGGTTCCAGAAGGAGAAGATGAAGAGCAAGAAATTGAAAACTTATTTGAACAAATAATGAAGGAGAACTTCCCCAATCTGGCAAAGGAAATAGACTTCCAGGAAGTCCAGGAAGCTCAGAGAGTCTCAAGGAAGTTGGACCCAAGGAGGAACACACCAAGGTACATCATAATTACATTAGCCAAGATTAATATGAAAGAAAGAATCCTGGAAGCAGCAAGAGAAAAGGGGACAGTTACCTACAAAGGAGTTCCCATCAGACTGTCAGCTGATTTCTCAAAAGAGACCTTCCAGGCAAGAAGGGACTGGAAAGAATCATTCCAAGTCATGCAAAGCAAGGACCTACATCCAAGATTGCTCTATCCAGCAAAGCTGTCATTTAGAATGGAAGGGCAGATAAAGTGCTTCTCAGATAAGGTCAAGTTCAAGGAGTTCATCATCACCAAGCCCTTATTATATGAAATGTTAAAGGGACTTATCTAAGAAAAAGAAGATAAAAAATATGAACAATAAAATAACAGCAAACTCACAATCATTAACAACCACACCTAAAACAAAGACAAAAGCAAACAAAGCAAACAGCTAGAATAGGAATAGAACCACAGAAATGGAGATCACATGAAGGGTTATCAACAGGGGAGGGGAAGGAGGAGAGAGGAGAAAAAGGTACAGAGAATAAGTAGCACAGATGGTAGGTAGAAAATACACAGGGATAGGGCAAGACTAGTATAGGAAAGGCAGAAGCCAAAGAACTTATATGTATGACCCATGGACATGAACTAAAGGGGGGAATATGCAGGTGGGAGGGGAGTGAAGGGGGAAATGGGACAACTGTATAATCAATAAAATATATTTTTAAAAAGAATAAAAATAAAAAGAGACTATTCCATTTTTAAAAATTAAAAAAGTAAAACATGTTTTTGAGTACCGATACTGCTTCTTGGCGTTAGCACTGAAGGTGCACCTGTTCTTTGTCTAAGACCCTAGAAATTAAACTTGCTCTCTAGCACAAAGCACCTACTCAATGGAAAAGCATTTCCTTTTCATTTTTTTTTACAATGCTGAGAAAATGGGATCAATGACTACATTCTAGATTAATTTTACACTGCATTAAAACTGCTCTGTATTAGTTTTTGACCAAGTCAAAACACCTAAATATGGTGCATGTTCCATTTTGCTTTGTACTGCTGGCAACAGGAAAAACTTTTCACCCCTCTCGAGTCATTCCTCAGTGACCTGTGTGGACCTGATCAGATGATGTACTCACCTTGCCCAAATCTGGTAGATGGGTCCAAGTCCAGACTTCGTAGTTCCTGAGGAGCATTGTCCTTTTGCGTATAAGCCTATATTTGGCTCTAGGAGTTGTTACTGTCCGAGAGTGTATTACACTTTGGAATTCAGTTTTATGCTACTTAAAGCTACATTTGGTCACTTGGTGGATTTGATGGTAATCCTGTATTTTGGCTAAGTGGAATAAATCTAGGCTTTTGGACTGAGTGTAAAATGTCTTCTTTTACTATATTAATAGAGATATTAGATTTAGTAGCCTTTGGATTTATAGTGTTGTGACCATTGGTACGTGTGTGTGTGTGAGAGTGTGTGTGTATCTATATCATTTGGGGCATCAATTTTATAATCTAACATCTGCTGGGTTTTATTTGTTTGTTTGTTTGTTTGTCTGTTTTTGGCAACAGAGGAGCTAGGTTAAGATTTTCCTGTGTTCAGGAAAATGATAGGCTGATATTTTCAAGGTCAGTCTAAAAGACTGCCTTTGATTGTAAGTTTTTGTCCATCTCTCATACCCAGGCCTTCATTCAGAATCTGGAAAGAACTGAAAAAGAAAATTAAGTCCCATAATTTTTAGGAATCCCAGCAAGATCATACCCTAAACCCCACTTCAAAACAGAACAAAACGTGACTGCGTGTTTCTCATTCATTCTCTCTACCACCTCATTTTTATGTGGGTATCAGGCTTTACCTACTAAGTGTTAGAATAATGAAGGATTGCATATCACTATATCAGAGAAAACAGCTTCGAATCAAATTCTAGTCATCCCATGTGACAAGAGTTCTTTGGCCATCCCCAGTGCCAGGGAGTTCTTACTGGCAGTCCTTCTCGCTGGTCCAGCCTCCTGCGTGGTGTACACATTTCCTGACTGTGCCTGACACGCATAGGTATTACATTTGCATGATACATGTAATATGTATTACAATACCCTGTGACACAGGGCATTGGTGCTTGAACACTTAGGTTAGGTTTCTCGGAAAGCTCAGCGTGAGGAACTTATTTATATTTTTTCTTTTTTGAAGTACATGCAGACGTGAACATTTCAAAATGGATTGGTTTCACAGATCTAGAACAAATATTCCAAAAATATATATGGAACCAAAAAAGACCCCAAATAGCCCAGCAATCCTGAGAAAGAAGAACAAAGTTGGAGGGATCACAATACCTGGTATCAAACTATACTACAAGGCCTCTGTAATCAAGACAGCCTGTTACTGGCATAAGAACAGACACATAGATCAATGGAACAGACTGGAGAGCCCAGAACTAAACCCATGCCTCTACGGTCAGTTAATATTCAACAAAGGGGCACGATCATACACTGGAGTAAAAGCAGTCTCTTCAATAAGTGGTGTTGGAAGAACTGGACTGGTACTTGCAAAAAAAATGAAACTAGACCACCAACTTACAACAGAATACATTCAAAATGGATAAAGGAATTAAATATAAGTTGTGATACCATAAAAGTCCTAGCAGAAAACATAGGCAATAAAATTTCAGACATCCCACAAAGCAATATTTTTGCTGATACATATCCAGGGCAAGGAAAATAAAGAAAAAATAAACAAATGGGACTACATCAAATTAAGAAGCTCTGCACAACTAAAGAAACCATCATAGAAATGAAGAGGGAACCGACTGTATGGGACACCATATTTGCCAATGATACATCAGACAAGGGTTTGATCTCCAAAATATATAAAGAACTCACATGACTCCACTCCAGGAAGACAAACAACCCAATTAAAAAATGGGCAAAGGACCTAAATAGACATATAGATGGCCCATAGACATATGAAAAAATTCTCAACATCACTAGTCATCAGAGAAATGCAGATTAAAACCCCAATGAGATACCACCTCACACCTGTCAGAATGGCCATCATAACCAAATTAACAAACAACAAGTGCTGGCAAGGAAATAGAGAAAAAGGAACCTTAGTACATTCTTGGTGGTAATGCAGATTGGTGCAGCCACTGTGAGACACAGGATGGAATTTCCTTAAAACATTAAAAATGGAACTGCCTTATGACCCAGTGATTCCACTGCTGGGAATATACCCTAGGAATCCTGCAACACCAATTTAAAAGAACTTAGCACCTCTATGTTCATAGCAGGACAATTTATAATAGCCAAGTTTTGGAAACAGCCCAAGTGCCCATCGGTCAATGAGTGGATTAAAAAATCGTGATACATTTACATAATGGAATACTACACAGCAGAAAGAAAGAACTCTTACCTTTTGCAACAGCATGGATGGAACTGAAGACTATTATGCTAAGTGAAATAAGCCAGTAGGCAAAAGACAAATAAATACTGTATGACCTCACTTATAACTGAAATCTAATGAACAAAATAAACTAACAAGAAAAATAGAAACAGAGATATGGAAACATGGAACAGACTGATAGTTGTAGAAGGGCGAGGGGTGGGGGGAATGGTGGAAGGAAAGGGAAGGGATTAGTCAAAGAACATGTATGCATGTCCCATGGACATGGACAATGGAGAGGGGGTTGACAGTGGGGGTGGGGGGGTGGGCTGGGTTGAGGGGGTCAAAAGAGAAAAAATTTGGGACAACCGTAATAGAATAAACAACAAAAAATAAAGTAGAAAAAGATAAATTGAGTCGGAACTCTTTTTTTTCATTGTTAAATCCTGTCATTCTATTTTATTTTATTTTTTATTGTTGTTCAAGTACAGTTGTCTCCATTTTCCCTCCACCACTCCCCCCACCCCAGCCATCCCTACATCCCGCCCTCCATCCTATCCCCTTCTGGCTTAAGAGAATCATAGTTATAAGTTACTACTTATGAGTTAGTATTACTCCCCTCTCCTCCCCATTTATGATCATGTCGTCACCTCACATTTGATAAACGGATGGTTTAAGTTATTGTAAGTGCATGGTCTGTTAGGGATGGGGTTTTTTGAGTGATCTTTCTATATCATTGTCGACATGGTTGGAAGGTGTAATTACTTAAGTGGAAGGGAAGTGTAAGTGGATACCAAACTGGGCTTTACTGGAGAAACAGCTGCATTTGTCTTCTCTACTGCAGTTCATGTGGAAAGGACAGTTTCAGGTACCGTGTGTGCTAACCTCTTCCTGGACATTATAAAGAATCCAACTAAAACAAAGTTTTAAACTATTTCATATGTGCAAGTCTATTGAAGCCAATATTTTATTTTAGAGATTTATGTAAGTCTTTGTACTGCGATTCTGCGCCTTCTAATTTAAAAAACATGAAAATAAACTACTATGACATTATTTTTCTGCTTAACTCTTTATATGTTTATTTGAAAATTAGGAAGATTAATAGAAAAAAGAAAGGACAGATGTGCAGTGCTTTTTTTATTAAAAAATTTTAATAATAAATTAGAAAAAGTATGGTTCCATTTGTTGACAGACTACTGCATGCCCGATCAACAAATGCTCTCATGAATAAATATCAACATTTGTGGCATTTATTCTGACATTTCCAGAACAGCTTGGATGATTCGAGAAGATCATAAAAGTCTTAGTTCCTGATACATATGCTCTTGTATGTGAGAGGGTTTTTTTTTTAATACAAAATAGGTTGTCTTCTGTGTGATGGAACCATTAAAAAATGAACTGTCACAGGTACTAAAGCTGGGCATTCAACATACTATATTTGACTCAAGGGTTCACACAATGTGATGCAGATGAATGTTCTCTCAACTTACATCCAGGACAGCTAAAATATTGCTTTAACACATGTGAAAAGTAGAGCACTGTAACTATTTGGCTAGCTATAATTCCAGGCTGTCTAAGTTGAGTAATTTCCGCAGGCATTCCAACTTTGATCGACCACAGCAAGAAATCGTAGTATGTCTGTAAAGCAGCCAGTGCATCTGTATGTATGTCCTGAGGTAGAGAGAAAAGGGAGAATGCCAAGAAAAAAAGAACACTCTCTGTCATTAAGGAGCAGTTACAGAAAGAAATGGAAAATTGTTTTGTTTCCCTAGGAGCTCTTCTTAGATAATTGAACCTCAGATGTGTAACTATGCCTTGTGGTTCTCTATTAATAAATGAAAGATACTTCATTTGGCCTAGTAAAAATGTTTTCTAGCTAATTCTGCTGAAACGTATCGGGTAAACTCCATTAATTCTTAAACATTTCATTCTTTTTTAAAATATTTATTTATTTTTAGAGAGAGGGAAAGGGAGGGATGAAGAGAGGCAGAGAAACATTGATGTGAGAGAGAAACCTCAATTGGTTACCAAGGACCGAGACTGCAAAACTCTGCTAGCAACAATCCCAAGAGAAATGTCTCCTGCTCTGTTTCCTGTGAGCATGTGTTGCTCTCTAGTGCGGGTCAGTCAACATGTACTTCTTTTATTCCAGCCTCAAACTGATCTAGTAATTTTAGTCTTTCAAAATACAGATTAAAAAGCCAACTGTTTTATTTCCATACTGTATCACTTAGAACTGTGTACAGTTTTAACAATATGTTGATAAAAGTTTGTTTTTCTCACTTAGCAAGATGTCAAGTGGTAAGCTTCTGCCGGCATTTGCCCGGCTCTGTGATGTCAGGGCTGGTATTTCTATGATTCTCTCGGTCTTGCCACATGGTTGCAAGATGGCTGCCACACTTTTAAATGTCAAATTCAAGGCAGGAGGGAATAGTTAGGATCAGCACTAACCACATCTGTCCTCTTCTTCGCAGACTTCTGTTTACATGCTATTCACTACAACTGTGTCATATAAGTCAGCCCTAAGGAAGAGCAGGGGAGGCTGGGAAAGCAGAGAATGGGATTGTCACAATTGGCCTCTTAGATCATGGATCTTACTTGGGAATCTTTCTGGCTCAAGACTGAGCACATTGCCACCCTGAACAAAATCGGGGTTCTGTTGGAAAAGGGGGAGGGAGTAAGGATATTGGGAAGATGCCAGAACCATCTTCCACAGATTCCCAGTTCTCGTCAACAGACTAATAGTGGTAACCAATGGTTATAGTCCGGGAAACAGCTATTCATTTGATATAGAACTCTACCTGCTAACCAAATTTCTCCTTATTAATCAGCTCCACGTGAATAATACGTGGTCCAGTGAATTATTACAGCCTGTTCTACTAGCACTTGATGTTGTTTTCTGAGTCACTCAACAACTTCACTCTTTGAAGTCGAGTCTATCTTCTTAAGTGAACTCTGAGGATGAAGTGTCCTCAAAGTAGGTATGTGTGAGTTAAAGTCAGAGTTTTGTAAGCAATTTTCAAAATTCACAATCGATTTTACGAGGGGAATACATTGGTAAAAAGAAGCAAGCTTGTCAGAATAATTCTATAAGTATGATTTGTGTCATACGAATACCTGGAGCCTCTTCAGCTTGTTCAGTGGTTGTTGCAAGAAGTCAGAAGAGACTTTGGAAGTCAATTTGTACCAAGTGAAATGCATTGTATTGGCTGAAAACAGCTTTAGTATTCTAGCAAACTATCCAAAAATAAAAGCTATCATGGTCAATGTATCATCTACCATGGTGCAGTTATATATAATTGTAAAAATATTCTTGTGACTAATATTTTCATGTCTTAGTCTACAGGAAGAAATTGAAGCATAAAAAATAAGTTGTATAGGAAGAACACAGAGTAACAAAGGAAAAGAGGTGAGGAACAGGGATTGATCTAAAGAGCACCTTCATGTTTAAGACCGTCAGAAAAAGAGGAAAAATGTAATATTGTTTAGTTGCAGTTCACTAGTGTTTTTTATTGGGTCCAATATAGTATTTATGCTGTTAAGTTTTTTATTTCATTTACTTTATTTTAATTCTCACAATGTCTTTTTTTGTAGTCTACCATTTCTGCCTATTTCTATTTTGTAATTTCTGGTTCTCTATCTCTTTGAAGTTCTGGAACATAACATTTTAAAATCACTTGATATATTTCCATTTTTTTTTGCATTTCATTATGCATGAATCCATCTGACTGATAAATTTTTAAAGGTAGTTTTATTTTTTTTAGCATAGTTATTTTTTAAAGATTTTATTTATTTTTAGAAAGAGGGGAAGGAAAGGAGAAAGAGAGGGGGAGAAACATCAATGTGTGGTTGCCTCTCGCACACACCCCCATCAGGGACCTGGGCTGGAGCCCAGGCATGTGCCGTGACTGGGAATCAAACCGATGACCCTTCAGTTCATGGGCCTGCACTCAATCCACCGAGTCACACCAGCCAGGGTTATAGGTAGTTTTCTTAATGGTGAATTTATGTTTGGGTTGATAGATGCATCTTGGGTGGCATCAGTCTTTGTTGTTTTGTCTTAGCTTGTTTTCATTCCCTGTGATCAGTCCCTTTTATGTCTAAGTTTTGCAGTTGCCTCCACTGAGCCTCCAGGGAGACCCACCACCCACGACTATAATCTGGTCCTAACATGGAGGGAGAGCTCCAAGCACAGAAGGACGGGCCTATTTTAGATGTAGTTACTGAGCCTAACAGGCCCTGTGGCTGGGCTTGCTCTACCTCCTTGCAGGGACTCGGCCTTATAAAGTATCGGCTTCAAGCAAAGATCAGAGCCGCTTCAACTCGTTTCATGGTCAGGGCAGGCCCACTTACCCTTCGGTCTTACAGTGTGAGGCTGGCCCTGCTGCTCCACCATATGCGGGTGTCATTCCATTGAAGGAGTCGCACTCTTAACTCCACCTGTTTCTGTACCTTTAGCCCAGCAGGCCTATGCTGCAGTCCCAGCTTACTGCTGAATGTTTCCATCTCCGGCCCATAGAAATGTTTAGCTATTGTTCGTTTGGGGATTTTTTTTTTCTATATCTGTCTTTTAAGTTTGGAGCAGAGGGAAAATTTTAAAGGAAACACTCATACTACCATTGGATGGAGAAGTCTGGAAAGAAAATAGAGTGCGACTACAGATAAATCTGTAGATCAGGAGTCAGAAGTTGAAGAACATTAGAGTTTGGCTGAAGCATGGCCCTGCTTCCAAAGACACAGAAATTATCTAAATAAAGGCAGCAGGTATATCGGCTGAGGAGGGAATAATGCTCACATGCATATTTACTGTAAGAAACACAGACATATTCTAAAGAGGAAGAAGGAAAAGAGGAAAAAAACATTGCCAGAATAATCCATATGGTTTTACAGAGCCCATCCATCCCATCAAGCCCCATGACCACAAATTCGGAAGAATGAAATCAGTATGTCTTCTCCCACGTGTTTTTTAGCTTTCTTTAGGCCAACAGAAGAAATACTGCTCTCTCTACCTCTTTTTCTGCAGCAGCACAACCTAATGTCTTACTGCTGCATACGATTTCCATGTCCTCCTAAAGCATCCCCATTTCTTACAGGTAGAGTCAGATATGTCTTTCCAAACTTCCACCTGCTCCTAAGCTAGTTCCATTCCTCGTCTGCAATATGTAGGTGTACACTGGTTGTGGAACTGGTACCATCCTTCCCAGTATGTTCACTGTCCACTTGATCTCCAGACAAAAAGTATTTTGAAAGCTAGCCCTGTTCCTCTCCTCGTTCCAGACTTGCCACTTTCAAAGCCCAAGCAGTACTTTTCTGATCCTATAAAGGATTTCGAATCCTTCTTCTTCTTACAGTTTTCCTCTGCCCCTGAGCAAACATGTGTGATGAGAAAAATGTTTGTTTTCTGAGTTGCTGCTAGGCATTTTACAGTATGATAGCCCTGCTCATATTCAGAGACTGGGCTCAGGCACTTTTTGAAACAACCACCTAGAGTGAAGGCCTTGAAAACAGCGACCACTACCCCAACCACCATGTAGGTAAGAGCCGCTGGCCCCTGCTCCCTCTCCCCTAGGACAGAGGACTGCCCTTCCCAGCTCACTGCACAGGGTTGGGGCACCCTGTTTCTAAAAGTCTGTAAGTGACAAATCTTGTGACTATCTCCTTTGAAACCGCACCTTCGATCAAAATGACCCATGGTTTCAGTTCCCCAAAGCAGGAGCTCTGAGGAGCTGCAGGAGCTACCTGCCAGCCCTGGGGAGGTGCCTTGTGCCCCCTCACTCCAAGGTTCATAATCTGCACATTCTTAATTCAACACACCAGCTCCAGCTTCTCAATACAACATGGTATCTAGAATCTGAGTGTCCTGGCACCATAGACCTTTATATTTTCCAAGAAGATGACACACCCCTGTATAGAAAGGGTCCGTTAGGAAAAAATAGTTATAGGTATAGATGTATGTACATGTGTATCCTTACATATATGGGTATGTTAACAGCTGGTGGGGAAGAGGCTTTCTTAAATAAGATGCTAAAAGCAAAATGGCAAACAAACAAAAAGCACGGAAAAAGCTGGGTCAGATGAGTTTGGGCTACATCCCAATTTAGGCCCGTGTTATCCAAGACCCCAGTGACAGAGCTAAACTGATTAAGAGAAAATATTTGTCACATATTTGACAAAAGATTATTTTACAGAGTTATAAGAAAAAGGCTAACAGTATAATCAAAATGAGAACAGAGGCTATGAACAGATGATTTCCAGAAGAGAAAATGCAAATAGCTAATAAACATATGAAAAGATGCTCAGTCTCACCAGAAACCACAGCAATCCAAATTAAACAATCATGACATAATATTTCTCTCCATTAGACTGAAAAAAACTGTTTAATTTTATTCATGAGCTTTTGCGAGGTGTTGAGAAAGTGAGTCTTCTCGGACATTGCGGGTGGAAGTGTGAGTTGGCTCCAGCAACGTGCACGTCCCTTGCCACCCCGCAGCTGCACATACAGATTTATGTGAAACTCTGATGCGTGTGCACACTATGGCACAGACACGAATGGGGAGGTTCTGTGCAGCACCATTCACAGCAGACAAAAATTAGTAACATTTTAACTGTCCATCAGTAAGGAAGTAGCTAAAGAAATTACAGATACCCATTATGTGTGTTATAGCAGTTAAAAGGAATATGTTAGATTCATTTGTGTCCACATGGGTAAATCTCAAAACATCATCGCTAATTGAAATAGGCAAGTTGAAGAATAGTATGCATAACATTACAGCATCTTGTCAAACACATGGCCAAACTTACACACAAACAATACTGAAACGACATTCTGAAAACTCATAATAGTGGTTGTTAGCTCTGGGAACTGGGGAGAAGTACACACCACAAGCGAGAAGTAGGATAATAGGATTGTGCTGGCCAAAAAGCTCATTTGGTTTTTTCCAAAAGATGGCTATGGTAGTGCTTAGTTGTCTTTAATGTCATTCACAACAGTTTTGTTAGATTGTATTGTGACAGCTGTCATATCAGCGTTCATTTTTTTTAAAAAAAAAGCTTATCAAAATTGGTGAATTTTTGTGCACCATTTACATATTGAAGATGGAAGAAAATATGCAATATTTTTGGCATGTTATGCTTTATTATGTCAAGAAAGGTAGAAACTCAACTGAAATGTAAAAAAAAAAAAAAGATTTTGCAGTGTATGAAGAAGGTTCTGTAATTAATCGAATGTATCAAAACTGAGTTTGCAAAGTTTCTTGGTCCTGTTGACATTTTGGCCAAATAATTCTTTGCTGTGGGGCTGTCTTATGCATTGGAAGATGTTTAGCAGCGCCCCTTACCTCTATCCACTAGAAGCCAATAACAGGAGATAGCTGACATACTCAGAATATCCAAATCAATAAAATTATTGGTGAAAATGAAAAATGTGTCTTTTATTTTATGGAAAAAAACTAAATGGACTTTTTGGCCAACCCAATAGCTAACATTCATCCAATACTCACTAAGTGTGATATAATTTTAAGTGTTTTGCATATATTATTACATTTAATCCTTAAAGCTGCCCTTTGAGGTAGGTATTAAAAACATTTTCATTTTCCTGATAAAGACATTTAGGTACAGGCAGGTTAAGTAACTTAGCTAAAGTTGCACAGGCAGTTAAGTGGTAGGCTTAAATTTTAGCCTAAGCAATCTGGCTACAGCTCCTCCTTTAATTACCCTGTGACAATGCCTGGAATATGGCACTGGCGTAGGGGGGTAGTGGGACAATGTCCCCAGAGGACTTGATGGCAGCGTTAGCTGTAAGTGTCTGGTGTTTTGGCAGGAGAATGCATTCAGGAATCACTTATATAATTAAAAATTAATTTAAAATAGGAAAAGCAGTTATTGGTATATCCTACATGGAACCACCTCCAAAAGAAAAAGAAGAATGAATGAATAAAAGGAGGGAAGAAGGACAGAACAATGGAAGGAAAAAAGGAATAGAGGGAAGGAAGGAGGGAGGAAGGAAGGAAGGAAGGAAGGAAGAGAGAGAGAGAGGGGCAAGTAACAAGGAGAGAGGACTTCCACCTTCTCCATCTATGTAGTGATGGATTTGATAGCTCTGGTTTACTGGACACTTCTGCTCCAAAATCCATACCATTATCAGAATTGATCTGTGCCAGGTGGAGAAACAGGAGCAAAAAAGAAAAACAAATCCCTTGGATTGTGAATATACTCTCCAGTCCACAAATGCTGGCAACAGCAGCCAAAATTCTCTACGGAGATGCTCTGTTTTGAGATGAGCCTTTCTTTGCCCTTGGAACTAATTCCTAACCCATTACAATCAGTTCTGTCTCATTACCCAAAGGATGTTGCCTGGCCTGCAGTTATCCTCATTGTTTGGCTCTGATGGAGAGAAGAGACAATTCCAATCAAATCGCAGTTAAAGCAAGGAAGGGAAGAAAAGCTTTTCTTTTCTAGAAACCAACCATTGCCTCCCTTCTGGGAAGCAAGGCCTTGGGGGGGGGGGGCGGTGGCAGGCACCTCCATCTGTGAAGAAGCCTCTTTTCGTCAATCCAACTATACGGGAAACCAGTTTCCCTGAAGAGAAAACCCTACAAAATGGAGAGCCAAAAATAACTTTTGCCTCCAGGTTTAACCTTTCCTTCAACACAGAGAATGTTCCAGACCCTAGCACTGTGCCCTAAACTGTGTTCTTGGACTTGACCAATCCCAAGGTCTGTGGCTAACCCCCCTGGGGGGTGGAGTAACAGCTAAGGGAAGTGAGATTTGAGCTCCCCCACGTGGCTGGAGCCTTCTACTGACCTGAATGGGGTGAATAGGTTTCTGCAGGCTCTCCCAGATTTTTCAGGTCTGTGAGCAGTCCTGATTCTCTTCGGATGTGTTTCCACAGCGTTTTCTGAAGTAACATTATTATTTGATGGGTTCTTGTCCCGAGACACCAAATACTGCGGTGATTACGACTGGAGCTAGCCCAGCATATCTTTCTCAATAATAGACAGTACAATCTGCTTATTCCTGTGTTTTTGCCAGCCCACACGACACTTCTTATGCGAATTCACTTTCTGAGCAAGGTTTTTATTTTCAGGACCACGTTACAATTTAGTATCTTGTTTTTCAACTATTCTATGACCAAGAGGAAAAATAGCTCTAGCCTGTGTCATTTACTCTACTATAGTCCTCAAAACAGGGCTAATCTAGTCCCATGATTAAGAACAAAATAAACCACAATGGGGTTTGATACACGTTCCTCACCCCCAAAATAACCTCAAGAACACAAAACACAGGGGCCCTTAGTTCAAGCTTGCAGTATGTTCTTCCTCTTCTGTCTTAGGAACTCCTCCCAGATACAGAGCAAGCCTTGAATTTGGCAATTATTCTTGCTGCAACAGCATATCTTCTGATTCCTAAGAAAATGTTCTTTCTCTTAAAAGAGTAAAATGACCAAAATTGAAAGGCAAACCACAAGCTGGGGAAATACTACAACTAAAATGATAAAGCACTTATATAAAACTACCACAGAGAAAGACTGTCACTCCAGTAGCTAAGGATATAAAGATTATTTTCAAAAGAGGAAAGACTAATGGGCAATAGGTCAGCCTCTAAAAATCAAAGAAATAAAAATTAAAACAAGGTCACATCTTTTGTATATCATGTTAACAAAGACATGTGAAATGTTAAAAGGATGTATTTGCATACAGTCGAAGAGACACTGGACAATTTGCTTTTGAAAACAATTTGAAAAATATCAGTAGGAACCTTAAAAATACTCATATCCTTTGACTTCTGGGATTGATGCTAAGAGCATGCTACAAAATAAGGGAAAAGATTTATGTACAGAATTCTTATTAAAATATTATGGGTAGAAACAACCTAAATAGTCAGTATTAAGGGATTGTTTACTGCCATGGATTTCTTAGCCAACTGTTTCTCATTCCTGATTCTGTGTTAGAATCACTTGGGAATTTTATTTTTATAATAATGATGTCTTGGCCTCATTTAGAATGGCTGAGACAAAACCTCTGGGAGTGGGATCTGGGCATGTATATATTTTTTAAACTCCAAGTGATTCTCATATTACTGATTGAGAACTACTAGCTAAGGAAACTATGGAAGATTCATTAACTTAAATATCATGCAGCCAATACAAATATGTTTTTGGAATTTTTTAAAATATTTTATTTTGAAACAGTTCTAAAGTTAACAAAAAGTGATAAGGTTGGCGCAAAGAACTCCTTTAAAACCCATCACGCAGAAGCCCCAACTGAGTTTGGCCAACTATGGATATGAGTCCATAACACATGTGAAGTCGTGTCTACCAGGGAAGCTTATTACAGACTCAAAGCTTTTATTGGAGGTTGGTCACAGAGAGCAACTTTGCCTAGCAGGAATCAAAATTTCTGACTCCAAGAAGAAAAGCAGGTATGATTCAGCATGAATCAAGCAGGGTATGGTTCAGCATGAACCATATCCCAGTACAAAGACTTTAGGCACAGTGAACCTCTTTTATCAGTTCGTGTAGTGGCAATGCTCCAAAACCCGACAAAATCCAAGTTTCCAAATGCCGACGAGAGCCAGTCTTGCAAACAGGGCTTTCTAAGGACAGGTCTTTTTTTTTTTTTTTTTCCCTGAGGCCTGCTATGCTAACTCTTTTCTATGTAGTAGATTTAAGTGATGTTTCTAATGATTAGGCCCAGGCAATGTATTTTGAGCTTGACTATCACAGACATGTACTTCTCTTTGCATTTATCGGGTAGAACACAGCATCAATTGGCCATAGAATAAAGATTCCATTTTGATGTTTGACTGCTGACAACTTTCAAGTCATTTCTCTCTCTTCTCCTGCCCCACATCTGGGCAAGCCAATCAGAAAGCCCAGATGGTCACTCCTTTGGTGCAGGTAAAAAGTTCAAACCACACAAGCCCTGGCCTTGGCCTGCGAACCATCACCAGAGGCCCAGCCCCTGAAGGAAATAGAAACCCAAACCAGTCATTCTCCCTGCTCTCTCAAGCCATGCATGTGAGCCTGCCCTACTCGACCCCAAAATGCGAGTAATAAACCTTTTCCTGTCTTCTTTGTGTGTGTGATCGTCAGTCTCAGCACTGAACCAACGTTGGTGGGTGATCCATCACACCTCTAAAAAAGTCCTGTTACCAGTGGTATTAACTTTACAGGGTTAAGACCCTGCTTGCCAGGTCACTAAAAGTGTAGAGTAAGTTCTTCCCCTTATGTGATCAATAAACATTTTGTGGAAAGATCATTTCACTATGTAAAATCTCACTCTTCACCTCACTTTGACCCACCAGTCGTGACATCCATTAATGTTAATTGTTACTCTGATTTTTGCCAAATGGAGATTTTTCTAACATCATCAGTTCTACATTTAGTAACTGACTTTCTACCCTCAGAAAGATTTCTCTAGTTTCCTCATTTATTTAGTTATTTATTTTTTTTACATATTTTTCAACTTTATTGGGATATTGACATATAACATATACAAATTTAGGATATACAAAGTGATGATTTGATACACATACATATTATGAAATGATTATCACAATAAGATTAGTTAATACCTTCATCATCTTGCATAATTACAATTTTGTGTATATGGGTGGTAAGAACACTTAAGATCTACCACTCTCTTACCAACTTTCAGGTATATAATACAGTATTAACAATAGCCAGCATGCTGAATATTGTATCCCCAAATCTTTTTTATCTTATAACTGGAAGTTTATACCCTCTAACCAACATCTCTCCATTTCCCCATGAACTCTAACTGCTGTGCCTCCTTGGATGTCATCTCCTCATAGGCTATAGGGAAATTCCAGTCCCTATTCTGTCTTGTCCAAAAGCAAACTTCTCCTTAATGGCCTTTTGAAAAGAAAGAAAGAAAGAAAGAGAGAGAGAGAGAAAGAAAGAAAGAAAGAAAGAAAGAAAGAAAGAAAGAAAGAAAGAAAGAAAGAAAGAAAGAACATCAAATACTTTTTAAAGAGAATGGAAAGAAAGAAGGAGAAGTAAAAGAGAGAGAGGTAGAATTGCTCACAGAATTTTTAATAACATTGGAGAAAGCTTTGTGACTTAATTTTTTTTAAGAATATGAAACTATACATACAATACGGTCTTGTTTACGAAAACACACACACACACACACACACACACACACACACACTGACCTGGGCCGGGACTCACAGAAATACTAGCAATGCTTGCCCTTCAGTATAAGATTTTTCTTATTTTCGGATTTTCTGTATTTTCCAAAGTTTTAAAAACAATAATTAGGTAGCATTTTCATAATAAAGAAAAAAATCACAAGTGAGACCACTGGATTCACCTTAAAATAAGAAGGAAAATAAGAAACACAAAGAGAGCTAAAACAAGCTGTGGCTGGTATGGCTCAGTGGACTGAGCTCGGGCTGCAAACCAGGGTGTCGCCAGTTTGATTCCCAGTCAGGGCATATGCCTGGGTTGTGAGCCAAGTCCCCAGTGGAGGCCACCTGAGAGGCAACTGCACATTGCTATATCTCTCCTTCTGTTTCTGCCTCCCATCCCCTCTCTCTAAAACTAAATAAATAAAATCTTTAAGAGAGAGAGAGAGCATGCGCAAAAATGACCCAAATGTGTGACAAATTTTTTAGGTAGAAGAATTCTATGAGTTTTCATATTAAGATTAGAAATCTCACCTAACATCCCAAAATGTCACTAAAAATGTAGTGGTGGATCCAAGAGACTTGTAGCTCCAAATAAGGTGCTACACATACTAAGTGAGACTGCCTTCTCGCTTACACTGACCTGAAGACTCTGTCTCTGGCATTGGCTATCCAAATTCTTGACTTAATGCTATGATGCTACAACTAACTTTTCAGAGTGGATGCTGAACTTCATGGTAATATTTAAACTCCGTAGAATAAAAAAAAGGTAAAGTTATTTTAAACAGCCCGAAGAACAAACAAAGCTGTAGGGGTTTCTGCACATAAAAACCTAACTCTCTTCACTAGACTTGTATGTAGCATGTCCTCCACTGTGGTTCCTCTGCCATCTTATATTGATAAAGTCAGTGTTTGTAAGATTTAAAGAGATCTTGTCTAAAGATAATTTATCTAAATGAACATAAACAAAATAAAAATAGTCTTTTGTCCCCAAAAGCAAATGTTTTGCCGCTTTTGTTCACTGATTCCCCAGTAAAATTCAGTGTTTCTTCTTCTGTGTAAACCTTATATTTGCCATGGCTAACTTAGTTTTCCACTATTTTGTTCATACATATTGAAGAACTCAGTGACATAATTGGCTTTGCTTTTCACTCAGTTGCTTAGGGCTTATAAAAATAAAACACAAATACCCACAGCTGTTCCAGGCAATCACTCAGCTCTTTGACAAAAAAAAAAAAAAAATTCAAATATAGGGACAGGTGGCCTCACTCTCGGCACAATATTAAGAATCAAGGGTTCAGGGACTGCAGCTGTGTTTCCAGGAGAACACTAGCAAACTCCCAGGTTTGCTAGGTTAACTATGGTTCCCTATGGATACACAGGCTCAAGGGAGTGGTCTTTCTTGAGTCTTGCTTTTCCTGGAAGTTGACCAACTGTTATCCAAGGTCTTTCTCTATAGGAATACTTCAGGATTTCTGATTACTCAGTGGAGATAGTTCAGCAGTCCAGAAAATGTGGAGTCAGCCAGCAAACTGTCAGGTAGTGAAGTTGGTAAAGGATACACCAGGTGCTCTACCTGCCCTTTGTACAGCTAGCCTGATTGTAACAACTTGGCTTTCTAAGTACAATTGAGCAAAGGCAAGAAGACAGAGCAAAAGAAGGTGATAGCTCAAATGGTTTTGAAGGAGATTAACTGGGTGCTACTGTCTAATTCTACTCTTAATATACTCACAACACCCAGCTTAGTCAAAGATTCCGACTGCTACCTAGAAGAAGTGAGATCACAGAAGTCATGCCTCCAGCTCTTTTCAGCTGTGGCTGTCCGCAGAGCCTGCCTTATGACCCCTTGAATCTCAGAATGGCACTACTGTTTTCAGCTTTATTTACATCTCTGACTATAAATTTATCACAGATTTAAGTTGGGAGTCTCCACTCTGTCTTTTAGCCTTATGGGCCAGAGCCCTGGCCAGTTCTCCCAAGTGGTAAATGAATCAAATAGCAGCTTAAATCTCTATACCATTTTCTACCCTAAATTACCATAAATCTTTTCCAAACCAATTCAACCATTGATTCATGAGCTGTAGTGGTGCATCCCAAACATCTTTTATGGCAGCCCATTGACTCCATTTATTTTTAATTTCCAGTTGAAAAAGAATTTGAGAAGACTAATCAATATGATGATACAGGAAAAAAATCTAATAGAAGAAAAAAACCTAATGGTAATGTTTCATCTATCTTAATAAATATTCATTAAATGAATGAACATAGCAATAGAAAGCCATTGCCAACTGAAGTAAAAATTGATGATGCACTCTCAAGGATCAGTCCTTCCATGTGTTATGGCATTCCAATCATCTCCTTTTGTGAGTCCCAAATTTGAGTAATTCTTAAGAGGGCAGTGGATTCTGGGAATATGACAGAGTAAGAAGCATCAGGAATCAGTTTCCTCACCTAGACAAAATTCACACTGGCAAGATCTGTCTGATGTAATATTTTTGGAACTCTGAAGTCTACTAAAGGTTTGCTACTTCCAGGGGAAAACTTGGACAGTAAATTGTGGTTAGTTTCAGTCAATTTCATCTCTTGGTGCAGTAGCAGATACCCATCCCTCGTGGTAGAAAGCTGTACTTGCATGCAAGACTTGGGAGCCAGGATGAGTAAAAAGGACCCCCTACAACCGATAGTGGGGATCTGTGCTCTGATAACTGATTGACCAATGCTAAAAGCTAAAAAGTTAATGATCAAAAAGACTACTTAAATCATAAAATTGGGCTAAATTTGTTTTTTCTTCTTTCTCCTACCTTGTAGGAATTTGTAAAGGAGACCACTTCAGTTTTGAAGAACTAAGGAATCTACATTGCCTTAACACATTCAAGTGATAGGGTAAGAGAACTGGATGATTTCACCGCAAATGAATGAAAGAACTCTGAGTGGAAACATGAGTCTGTATGGCATATTTGAATACTACCTATTACTGCCTTTTGTCTGGTCCTAGGATGATGGACTTATAGACCAACAGAGCTGAGAAAGACTTCAGTGCTTGTGTTTCAACCTTCCTCATTTTACAAACAAGGAAACATTATGAGTTCTTCATTATCAGTTTGGTTCCTTTAAGACCCATTTCCACCTCAGCAAGGCATGCCAGAATTCATGTGAGAGAAGTCCTCCACTATGTTACATGATCCCCACACCTTTACTTACCCTCTGCTCCAGTCCTTGCCCCAGGCTCTCTGTCTCTGTTAATGCTTCATCCAGACTCTCCAGTTGATGCATAGCTCAGTACAGTATCTTCCCCTGTGGTGGTTCTCACTGCAGAGACAGCTTCACTGCCAAGCAGTAGCTCATGCTTTGACTCTATGATAAAATGATCTTAAGAGCAACTTCTAGGTAATCTCTTCTGGTTTACCTAGGACCTAACCCTGAAGACCTCATATATTGACCAATAGGCGACATTCTCAGGTCTAGTTTGACCTTAGCAATGAGAATAACTCTCTTTTTCATTTTTCTACATCTTGATCTCTTCAACTAGATTATAAATTTCATCTTTCTATTCTTGCCCACATTACCTAATATAGTTCCTGGCATATAACAAGTGACAAGAATATTGGTTAATTGATTTAAATCACTCCCTGATCACCAATACAACCCCCACACCACATTCTGAGTGAGCAGTGTAGGCAGCTGCTGGCTTGATATAAATTTAGAGTTTAGGAGAGCTCTCCCAGCTCAAGGACCGTTTCTCTGCCAGGATACCTAAAATAACAACATTACTCACTCCTTTGAGTTAAGGCCTTGAAAATTCTTGTTCAAATGCAAATGTCATCTGAGAAGGATGACATGAAGTTATCAATGCCTATTAATAACATATAATATGATTAGTTTAGCAGGGAATAAGAAAGATCAAGAATATGGAAAGGCAGACTTAAATCAGCCCCAAATTTTAGAACCTGGTGAAATCAGGAAAAGCATCTCAACAATTGGTGGATGCATACTGAAAGGAAAAAGATCTTAGAAAATGCAAATGAGATGATAGAAAGAAAAAAAACCCACCTGGTACAGTGCAAAAAAGATTAATAATAATAGCTAATATTTTTAGGTACATGTTCTGTGCCAGGTAATGTTCCAAGTGCTTTACATATATTAGCTCACTTTCCTTTTCCTTATCTATAAAACAGGCAGTTATTATTGTACACTTTCAGTTGAAGAAACCAAGGCAGAGAGGCATTAAGTGATTAGTTAGGTGATAGAGCTGGAATTTGGAGTAAGTGCAGTTGTCTCCTTGTTGACCATCCATGCCACATCAGTGTTTGATTATTGTTTTCATTAACATGCTCATGATTTAAATCCACAGAAGGAGCTATTCATTCCCCTCAATCGTGTTTGCCTTCATTCTACAAGTCTCTTGATACTTGTCATCTCTTGATTCCTTTCCTTTTTTCCTACAACCTGAAACAAGTTCTCTTTATTTCTTTTCTAGGAAGCACTGACTCTATGCCAGGCATGATGCCAGTACCTTATCTCATTTAAACCTCAGATAAAATATTGATAATTTATACATGAAGAAACTGAGGCACAGAATGTTCTGTTGTCTGCCCCCAAATATTAGTCCTGGGATTTGAACCCTCAAAGCCTGATTCCAGAGCCCTTATTCATATTTCCTGTGTGACCTAACCACCTGGCTATCCTAAGAGTTTCCTAACATGCCTCCCTTTGCCAGTCCTTTCCCTATCCCAGTCTTTCACATCATAAACCCTAAAATCTCCTCTCTGCACTCTAGCTTCTCATCTGTCATTTAAGGAAGTGGGTGCTGGAGCTACCACCTTCCTTATGCTGCTCCAGGTGTAACTACCTATAGAAAAGCAACGGATTTGACTATACTTTCTATTTTTATTAAATTATATCTTACTGATTATGCTATTACAGTTGTTCCACTTTCCACCTTTGTCCCCCTCTACCCAGTCCCCCTAATCCCTCAGGCAATCCTCACACTGTTGTCCATGTGCATGGACAATGTATATGTGTTCTTTGCTCTATTTCCTATGCTGTACTTTACATCCCCATGACTATTCTGTAACCACCAATTGGTACTTCCTTATCCCTTCACCTTTTTCACCCATCCCACTCACCTCTCTCCATTCTAGCAACCATCAGAATGTCCTCTGTATCTATGAGTCTGTTTCTGTTCTGCTTGTTTGCTTATTTTGTTATTGATTCAGTGGTTGATATATATGTATTTATTGCCATTTTATTGTTTATATTTTTTATCTTCTTTTTCTTAAATAAGTCCCTTTAACATTTCATATAATAGTGATTTGGTGATGATGATCTTCTTTAGTTTTTTCTTACTTGGGAAGCTCTTTATCTGCCCTTCAATTCTAAATGATAGCTTTGCTGAGCAGAGTAGTCTTAGCTATAGTTCCTTGTTTTTTATCACTTTGAATATTTCTTGCCAATCTCTTCTAGCCTGCAAAGTTTCTTTTGAGAAATCAGCCAACAGTCTTATGGGAGCTTCCTTGTAGGTACCTAACTGCTTTTCTTTGATGCTTTTAAGATTCTCACTTTGTCTTCAGCCTTTGGCATTTTAAGTATGATGTGCCTTGGTATGGGCCTCTTTGGGTTCATCTTGTTTGGGACTCTCTGCGCTTCCTAAACTTGTATGTCTATTTCCTTCACCAAGGCAGGGAAGATTTTGTCATTATTTTTTCAAATCTGTTTCCAATTTCTTGCTCACTCTCTTTTTCTTCTCTTTTCTGGCACCCCCATGATGAGAATGTTGGTATACTTGATGTTGTCCCAGAGGCTCCTTACACTATTCTCAGTTTTTAGATTCTTTTTTCTTTTTGCAGTTCTTATTGGGTGTCCTTTGCTTCCTTTATTCCAAATTGCTGATTTGATTCTCAGTTTCATCCCCTCTGCCATTGATTCCCTGTGAAGGGTTCTTCATTTTAGTTAGTGTATCCTTCATTTTTGGCTAGTTCTTTTTTATGGTTTCCATGTCCTTTTTTATGCTGTTGAAGTTTTCTCTGAGTTCATCTGCTCTTTCCATAAGTTCATTGAACAGTCTTATAACCAGTGTTTTGAACTCAGAATCTAGTAGATTGCTTGTCTCCACTTTGTTTAGTTCTTTTTCTGGATTTTTTTTTCTGTTCTTTCATTTGGGCCATGTTTGTTTGTCTCCTCATTTTTGCAGCCTCCCTATGTTTGTTTCTATGTATTAGGTAGAGCTGCTATGTCTCCAAGACTTGGTAAAGTGGCCTAACATAGTAGGTGTCTTGTAGGGTCCAGTGGCACAGCATCCCCTGTCACCTAAACTGGGTACTCGAGGTGTGCCCATGGTATGAGCTATATATGCCTTCCTCTTGTAGTTGAGCCTTAGATTGCACTTAGCAGGTCAATGGCAAGGATTTTCCCAAGCTGATCAGCCTCAAGGACTGGCTGTGGCCTCTGACCACCAACCTCCAATCTCTGTAGAGGATCAGCTATGCAGGAACCCACTCCACAGAGTAGAACTTACTTCAGCAGGACTCTGGTACCTGCTGAGTTCACCCATTGGGTGTGTCTCCAGTGGAGGTGGTTGGATAGTGGTGCTCTGACATGGGCTGTAGCTGTCCACTTGGTATGCAGGCTCTGGAGCTTCCCAGAAGGTACAGGCCCAGGTCAGCCACTGGCTGTGTTCTGTCTGAGGCCACCCAGCATAGGCAATCTGAAGATAGTTGCTACTTGGGCTGGGCTTGTAGGTGCCTAAGTGAGTCCAAGCTGTAAACCAAGGCCAGCTGCTGCTAGATGCAGGCCTGGGGCCACTTAGCAAGAGGTAGAAGGCTTCCTGAGGCTAGATGCTACTTGTTTGAGATGGAAAATCTGAAGCATGAACAAAGACAAGCCATTTGTTTGGAAAAGTCACTGAGAACAGCTTGGGTGGGCCTAAAAGTTGGGTGGGACATGGCCTCAGAGAATCACCAGAGTGGGGCAAACAGTGTGAGCCAGGTTAATGGAGTCTCGGATATTGCACATGCCTGCCAGTTCTTTTGAGGTGGGTTCAAAAAAGGAACAATGGTCTCTGCCAGCACTTCTGTCTGGAAAAAAGCTGTCTCCCTGCTCTCACCCTGATGCCAGACACTTCGGTTTCTCCTCGTATGCATCTGGTGCCCTTCAAACTGCTGCCCCAGTGCTGTAGCTGAAAGTAAGTGAATCTGAGTAAATCTGTGGGCCCTTTAAGAACCTCAATCCCTGCTGATTTTTACATCCAAAAATTATGGGGACTTAATCTTCCTGTCACTGGATCCCTGGGCTGGGGAATGTGTTGTGCAGCTGGGATGCCCCTCTCCCAAGATATCCCTCCCAATTTTTATCCACCACACATGGGTGAAGGACAAGCCTGTTCTACCTCCTTGCCCCTCCTAACAGTCTTGATGTGGTTTCCTCTTTAATTCCATAGTTGTAACCCTTCCATTCAGCTCAATTTCTGGTCGTTCTGAATAGTGGTTGTTCTGTAGTTTAGATGTAATTTTGATGTGATTGTGTGAGGAGGCAAGCCATGTTTGCCTAGGCCACCATCTTAGCTTTCTCCACTCCAGATAATTTGATTATACCTTTTTTTTTTAAGTTGAACACTTCTGAATGGCCACAAACAATTCAATAAACAAAGGGCAACCCAAGAATATATGATAAAGGGCTGATTTTCTTAACTGACATAAAACTTTTAGATATATGTCCCAAAAAAGCAGGAAAAATTGACATGAGATATAAATTGGATTTACGCAATTCAGAGACTTAAATCTAATTTAAAATTTTTGAACTCAATTATAATTAAAGAAATGCTCTCTGATACCACAATATATTATTTCTCACCTACTAGCTTGGACAAAAATTTTAAAGATTGATACCTAGTTTTGCAGGAAGTTTGGAAAAAGAGACTTTATAGACTATCATTTGAAATGGGAATTGGTGCAGCTCTTTTTGTAGGGCAGTTTGAGAATATTCACCAAAATGTGAAATGCACATACAGTTTGACTCAACATCACTACTACAAACATAGTCAAAGAATTCAGCAAAGGTATCTGCCCAAGGATGTTCACTGGAACATTTCTGTTTGGTAAGTAGATCAGAGAAAATAAATTATGATGTCATGAATACACTTCCAGAGATATCAATGCTAAACCCCAATGGTCTACCAATTGAGTTCTATGCACCAGGGGTCCATTAAAAAAATTGGTGCAATGTAGGAAAAAAATAAGAAAGTATAGAATTAATATTGAATATATATTTACACACTTTATCTCATTCCTCTTAAATCATTCTCACATATGTTTTAAAATGAACCCAATAAATGGATGTAGTGGTTGAAGGGGTTCAGAGTACGGCACCCCAAAATGCACCACTCCAGCATAAGGATTATTTGAACTGAAAACAACTGAGAAGAAACAGACACAAGAAAAACTCTCTACCCTCCATCTCTCTACCAAGAAGGGCAGGGTGATTCTTGATCACTGCAGACAACTCTAGATTCTTCTCAGCCCAGAGATGGCACCAGAGAACCCTATATAGCAAACCTTGCTGAAACCACCTTTATGTTCCATTAGTTTCCCCCATATATTTATGTTTTCACAATTTGCCACCCCTGGAAGTTCAAAGTCCCTTTCCTTTGTCTTGTCCCTTCTGTAAAAATATATCGTTCTTTATTAAGATGCTGTATAAACCCTGCTGGCATCTTTATCTTGGACTTCCCAGCCTTCAGAACTGTGAGAAATAAATGTTTCAGCCACTCAGTCTATCGTAATTTTGTTATAACATCCCTAATGGCCATACAAGGTCCTTAGCAATGGGGCTTTAAATTACTTCTCCCTGTTCCTCCCCTGCTCCCTCTTCTCCTTCCCAAACCGATGCACTCACAGACTCTCACTTACGTGTTTTGAGAGATACTCCTCCGACAGTCTCCTGTGCTCCTACACGTAGCACTGAATGTGCCAAGAACGCAAGGCCCTGACTGATATTTACCAAGACTATTTCTTACAGTTATGTCTTCAGCAAGCAACTTTTGGGAAAAAAAAGGCAATTTCTCTCTCATTGGGATGAACAGCAGGTTTGCGTAGTGCTTGTTGTAAAACAACAGGTTCCTAAGCTAGTGTTTCTTCCCTATAACACAACTCACTGCAGTTTCAAACATCCATCTCAACTCTTTTGTGTCACTGTCATGGGTTTTAGAAAACAAGGAAACTAGTACAAATAGGCTGATTGATACTTATGCTACTTACCAGGCTGTGAGTATTAGTGTCCTTTGTATCTTACATAGGAATCTTGTGTCTTCTTCCAACAGCTATGAAACCATAACAGGCTAAGTTATTAGCATGTGAGTAGAGTAAATTCAAACTTCAGAGCTGACAATGGAGCCTCTTTTCCACTTCTGTCCTATTGCTCCCATTTTCACTTTGCTTGATCTATTTTTTCCTCCTATTTTTGCTTATTTCTTATTTTTTCCTTTCTTTTATGGTTATTTCATTTTTAATTCCTTTTTTCTTACAGATTTCAAAATTATACTTTATATTTTTATTCACTTAGTAGTTATCCTTAAGTCATGCTTATGACCTCTCCCTGAAAGTTTAACCACAATCTCCTTTCTTCTCCCAAACTCTACGAAGATTTCAGAATGCTTCAACACTAATCACATGTCTTCTTTCTCCATGCTATGGTTGTCCTTTATGTTAATTTAATTCCACTTTATTTTAACTTCCTTTCCCTTTGTTTTGTTTACTATAGGCAATTAGTAAGCAGATTTAACATCTGCTTACTAATTGTTTTGCTCACCATTGCTTCTTGTGTCCCAGTGGTTTCTTCTAGGTTTAATTCCTTTCTTACAGTAAAGTATATCCTTTGGTAGTTTTCTCAGCAGTGGTTTATGAGTGGTAAATCCTTTCAGCCACTTTATCTGAAATACCTTTATTTCATCTTAATTCTTTGGAGACTGCAAGAGCAAATGTTTTTTCAAAAATTTTTATGCCCTTAGCATGCATAAGAACAATCTGGGGAAATTTGTCAATTGCACATTTTTGGGTTCCTTCGAGACCCTTTTTTAGTAGTTTTGGAAGGGGCAAAACAGGAGCATATCTTTTCGATTATCACTTAAACTGATTCTGATGTAAGTACGTCAAGGCCACACTTTGAGAAGAAACAGGGCTATAGATAGAGGGATGCCATGGAAAAGATTTTTAGTTTGTTTTTCACGTTTTTTCCTTATAAAAGTAACATATACTTATCAAAGGAACTTTAGAAAAATAGAGAAACAGGGAGGAATAGGTCATTTAATTCTATCCAAATACAACTACCATCAATTATGTATAGGTGATCATTATTAGTGGGTCCCATATTTACCCACTCCCTAAAATTTCTTTGTATTTCACCTACTCCCTAAAATGTCTTTGTAACTCCAAAATGAATACTTGCGGACATGCACATGGCGGTGAATAGTTTTGAGTGGCTCGTCAGACCTGTGCAGTGTCCAGCTCTCCTATTTCAGCTCTCACCACAGGTGGCTAGGGGATGGGGTCAGTAGGGGGCAGTGCAGTGCAGTGTAGGAAGTACCAGCTGGGGGTCAGCCGGGTGGGGTTTCAAACTCCACCCTGGCCCCTGTTCTTGGGATAGTCTCAGGCAAATCACTTAACATCATCGACCCTCGTTTCTTCTCATTTGTAAAATAAAGAAAAGATAGAATCTACCAGGATGGTGTGTTTTTAGGATTAAAGATTATAATCTATGTGAGATACATATATATATATAGTACATATTTCCCCTGGGAGCAATGCATTAATATTAGCGAATTCAGTGGTTCCCAGACTTTATGGAACATGACTACCATTATGAGAACTGATTGTGTTTCCTTCCAGATTTTTTAATACGAAGAAACTTTTTTGTAATGCTTCTGTTGAGATTTATATGCCATATTTACTGCCCAAGGCCAGTTTCTCCCACTCCTCATAACCTTCCCTAAGGCAGTGGTTTCAGAATGGCTGCACATCAGAATTATCTGGGAAACTCTAATAAAACTGATGCCAGACCCCGCCCCCAGGGATCCTGATTCAATTGTTATGCAGTGGGACCCAGGTATCAGTAGCTTTTAAGAGCTTCCAGGTGGTTCCTGTGAGCAACCTGGGGTGGAACCTCTGTTTAATCTATTTGGAGGAGAAGCTAATGGTCTCAGAGCCCCTTGGAGCCACCCATGTGGCAGCCCCTCTCGCTATGGAGGATTACTCCCCATTCATTCGCAGCTCTGCACTGGCCATGGCTCATTCCTCCGCCCACCAGTGCCTGGAACTCAGGCCTCGTGTCCTTCCCAATGCTGCTCTTCATGCCGCTGACCTCAAGGGAGGGGTGAGGCACAAAGGGCCCCATAGTCCCCTTACTGACCAGCCCCTTAGTCTCCCCTTAACAGTACCACACAGGCCAGAAGGGGAAAATGGGCTTCTGGAAGATTGGAGGTAATGAAAGGGAACTGCAGAGCAAAAGAAACAAATGTAAACCATGCACCAGATGTGACTGCTCTAACATCCATAAAAAGAGCCATCACCACCATAGGATTCTGAGTGCAGACCCAGAACCCTGCCTTCTACCTCCTCCCTCCCTCAGGCAGCCCCTAGGACACAGCCTCAGGGGGCATTTCCCTAAGGCTGTTCCCCAGTCTAGAGTAATGTTCCATGAAAGATGGAGAGGGGTCTATTTATCCTTGCAAGGTAAAAATATGCCTCTTCTTTCTTCCTCATAGATTCAGCAGGTAACCACAGAATCAAATACACACACACACACACACACACACACACACACACACACACTGAGAGAAAACTCCTCAGTAGTGAACAGTCTCAGTTCATACCAAGGGTTCAGAGACACATTTTCCTAAATGCGAATTAACATAGTCCCCACATAAATTGAAGGTTAACACTTTATCCTTATCAGGCAAAGCAATGCCAACCTCAATACCCTATGACTGTGTCTTATACACTTGCATTCACACAATTCTCAGAGGCCTGCTGGTGCTAACTGGACCACCTCTGTGCGTTTGTCCAGCATCAGAGCCACCTGTCTCTGACAGCCACGCCTGGTTCCACAAAGAATTAGCAAAGCTTGGAAATCCCTCTTGCTTTCCTATTATATTAAATCATTTTCTCAGACAGGGCATTTTCAAGACTAACTTTTGTCTGTGGTGGAAGGCAATAAGAGGTTTATTATCTTGGAGTCCTTGGACTCCTTGGAGTCCCTTCCCTACCTCACCCTCAGGGTGTGGTGATGGAGATGGGAGGGGGAAAGGAAATTTGTGTCTTTTATGTTTTTGGATATTTAACATAGTTCTGTATTTTAATATGCTTACTAAAAGTTATTGCATAAGTACTTTTCATACTATAAAATAGTGTAATTGACTACCTTAGTTGCTAAAAAATATTTCATAAGGTGTACCAGGGGCTACTTAACTATTCCCCTATGTGTGTGTACGTTAAGTTTGCTTCCAATTCTTTATTGTTCTAAATAACACTACATTCAACATCTCTGTATGTAAAGCACCTTGCTTGGGACTACTCACTGAGGAAGGATGCTGAGAAATAGAACTGCTGAGCCACAAGACAGATATGGTTTTTCAATTCTTGATAAATATTGGCAAAGGACACGTGCGACCTGGCACCTTCAGCAGGAGACTGGATGTGAGTGGTTTTTAAACGAGGAAGGGACACAACCAAGTCTGCAGTTTAGAAAGGTAATTCTGGCTTCATAGCTAGGCCAGGTTACGTGGGATTATGGCAATTCAGGTGAAGCTGGGAGGGGCCTGGTGCAAACTAAAGAGAAGGCTTCACTAATTGACCTGGCCACCAGATAACCAGGAAAGAAGCAAGGCCCCTACTGGCCTAAAATTCACCATGCATAAATGACAAGGCGGAAGGGAACCTGGAGCCATGTCTGTCCACCACAGTGGAGGGGGACAGCACACAGTATCTGCTATAACTGGGTGGAGGGGACTGAAGCACCCGACGACTCCAGGATGTTTTCTGTCCACGTGAAGTCACGTTACGAGGAAGCGTGCTGGAGATGGACACTGGAGTAGCAAGAAGCGTACATGCACTCAGCTATATTTTATAGTCAAGTTTTTGTTTATTTTAAAAAACAAAGCAATTTCTTTACTTTGTTTCTGATTGTGAAAATAAGCCATGCTCGCTCTCCTATTTCTAACTGGCATGCTGACTGTCCCACATTTTAAAGAGCTTTAATGTCTTTTTGATAGTCCATACAGCCTCAGGATAAATTTCCCTCAAGACCACTTTAGAGTCTAAAAATAGTGGTGAAAGCACTAGAGTTCCCTTTCACTTGAGTAAGAAATGTAATTTTTATCAATCTCTTTAAATTCTTCATTTACAACTAACTGGAACTTATTTCTCTATTTAGAGTCATTAAAGCTTACTTTTTAAATTCAAATACACAAAGTATATTGATCCAAACCCTGAATCTTAGATATATTACCTCTACAGCAATAATTTCAACCAAAAAGGATAGTAAGTATCATCAAAAAAATCATCAAAATTACAATAATCCACCCTGCCTGGTGTGGCTCAATTGGTTGAGTGTCATCCCGCAAAGCGAAAGGTCACAGGTCTGATTCCCAGTCGGGGCACCTGCCTGAGTTGTGGGTTCAGTCCCCAGTGGGAGAGAGGCAGCTGGTCAATGTCTCTCTTACATGGATGCTTCTCTCCAACTCTTTCTCCCTCCCTCCCCGTTTCTCTAAAAAGAAGTAAGTAAAGTATTTTTAAAAGTGATAATAATCTTCCAAAAAAGAAAAATGCTTATTTTATGTAGTTTTACCTAATTTGGTTTATCATCCACATCTATGAAAATTTGCTTAAAAATTTTTTTACAGATCAAAGATATCTATGGAGGAAAGCATGCAACATTTCTTTGATGTAAACCTTGGCTATTGCTATATTGCTATATCTATCAATCTCTTATGTGTCTAGACTGATTCCCTTTCTTAATTTTTATTTATTGGTTTTTAGAGAGAGAGGAAGGAAGAGAGAAACATCAGATTGTTGCCCCGCTTATAATAGGTGTTCTTTGGTCAGTTCTCACGTGTGCCCTGACCAGAGATCAGACCCACAAGCTTGGTATATCGGAACAATGCTCCAACCAGCTGAGTCACACAGCTAGGGCTGTCTCCAGTGATGCTTGCATATGTGATGCTTTTTGTTAAAAAAAGCATCTGGAAATAATTACTTTTACAACTATCTCCCTCATGTTTACTTTGCTCCCACTGCTACAGAATCTACTCCACACCCTTGAAATGTTCAGTCTCATTTCAGGATACACCAAAAGCTCTGGAGTGCTGGGCACCTTCAAGAACACAAACGACTTCCTCAGCTAATTTTCCACAGACTTAACTGGCTTTCCTCTAAAACCAGCTCTAGTATTTATTACACTGAAAACACAGGTTTTTTTAAACCATTCTTCTGACAATCAAGTAGCAAGGAAGCAATGACCAAATTAGTGTTGAAATTGTGAAATGCAAAAATTGCTTTTCTTGCCAAATATACTAAGGGTTACACTTTATCAGATAACAGTGAATAATTGCCCAGCAGCTTGTGGGGGGAAATTTTACTTAAAAAAAAGTTTTTCCCAAGATAGGAATAGAAGCAGAAATGGTCAGCTACTATTGAACACTCTACACAGTTCTAAAAGCATAATTAGTCTGCTTCCTTTATTATGGACCTCGTCTAAGCCTGCTGTTCTTGTGGAAAACCACTGATGCATAAACCACATGTCAAACAAGCTGTAACTGCCCAGCACTTTTCCATCATCCTAGTTTCTTCCCACTGGGACCCAGAAGTGCCATTTCCATGTGAAAATCACTTTCTAATTTCGAACAAAAAAGAGAATAATTGAGCAAAAATATATAGTTTTCTTAGCAATTTTCAACATTGAGAGGAAAGAGTAGATTCAGAGGATTGCTCCCCGAGATGGAGCTCCACTCCCCAACAATCCTCACCTCCCTTCCAGTATGCAGAGGCAGGAATTGGCCCACAGGTGCCCTTAGTGGGGTGAGAGGAAGAGAGGGTGGTAGTGGGGACAAGTTAATAAATACGTGAAGCCCTTAGAACAGTAAGCACAGTGTGTTAGCTACTCTCACCATCATGATTAGTATTGCTGGCTTTCTTTTTATTAGAAAATCTTATTCTTTCTCAATACTCTGAGATTTTCTGGATATCCTGGATATCCTGGGCCAGTGGAGGAGACCCCAGAGTGTCTCAGCTCAAACAGATGGACAGGGTTCATAGGCACCCTTCATCTTCTCCATAGATGAGGCAGAGTCTCTGGTGGTTTTCTCATGAGAGTTCATTACCACTGTTTTCCTGCTCCTGTAGCACCAGCACCACCAGCTCTCTGCTCTACCACAGCGCAGTCACAACTAGCAGGTGCCATTTCCACAGCAGCTGCCACTCCCTTCCACTGCTGCCGACATTGCCTTTGCCATTTCCATCTAGATGGCCGAAGGTGATCTCGTTGCCAAGATTACAGCCCTTCTACATGGCTTACAGTAGTCTCTTTTTTTACAGGTTATTTTCTCAAAGAGATAGAGAGACACATCTCCTTAATGTTGGATCAGAAGATTTTTATATGACATCAAATCTTAATCATCTCAAAACCTCTAATGAGTTTTTATGAGAACAGAAAGAAATGCTGGGGGCTTTTTATGGGGCAATGGCGTTTCTTCATTCGTTATGCAGGTTGCATTTCTCCCCTTCATTCTCAGGATTATCTTCATTGTATTCACAACCTGCTTATAGTCAAAGTGTCAAAAATGACCAAGAAGAACACTCGATGGTTGTCCTAAATTGTGAGCAGGGAAAATGTGGCATGGGGTGACAAACGAAAGAATAGTTTTGAGATAGGCAGCTGAGGTCCATGTTAGTGTTTTTACAATAACAGCCTTGTGGAGACAAATGTGAAAGAAATGTAAAACAACCAGAAATAATACATATGTTTTAAAGAACCTAGGAACATTCTGAGAAGTCAATAATACACAGAAATCCTTGGGATGGAGAGGTAGTCGATAAAAGTCTTGTAATTGTGATCCAACTTCTTCAATTATGGCTCTCTATTAGGAAACTCCTCATTCTTCCACTCCCACTGAAACATTTTGAACTCTCTACAAGCATTCAATGATGGGGAAGTGAGACTCTTTGACTGGCTTTTTATTTCCAAACAATGGGAATTCTGGAGTATTCAGAAACATGATAGAGGCAACCCTGACAAGGATGGGAGGGATGGGGGGATGAAACAATATTTTCATTTAAGATTTCATAGTTGTATATCTTAAAACCCATTTAGAAATATCAGGGGGAAGACTTTGTAAAGTATATGATTGTCTAACCACTGTGATGTGCACCTTAAACTAATATAAAATAATATTGAGTGTAAACTATAATTGAAAAAAAAAAGATTAAGATCCAATGACTGACTTATTCAATAAAAATAAAATCCATCCAAAAAACCTATTTAAATTATCTCAAGAAAATCATAGTCTGATATATTGGATATTTTATGAGAAAGTATGCCTCACAGTTTTTACCTCTCTGATCAGATATCAGAAGCTAGTGGGAGGCTTCTTCTCAAAGCCTGTGAGTCTCCCTTTTTTGATTCCTCAATCCACCTTATGAAATCTTAAATAAAATCCCTTATCTATATGGAGTAGATATTTCTTGGGGAAATATGAGGAATAACTAATTTGTACTTCAAGGTTGATGGAGGTCATACTAAAGGCAGAGACAACCACCATCTGGTTAAATGTGCAATGTGCTATGGAAGTTTTGAGGAAGGAGATATGAAAGGTTTGAATGGGTAAAGTGAGAGTAACATCAGGTACCATGTCAAACTGGAATGTCCAAAATTTGGGGGCAAATGAACTTTTCAGTATTTCTCTTTTTTTTAAGATTTTATTTATTTTTAGAGAGGGAAAGGGAGGGAGAAAGAAATTGAGAGACACATCAATGTGCAGTTGCCTCTCAGGTGGCCCCCACTGGGGACCTGGCCCACAACCCAAGCATTTGCCCTGACTGGGAATCGAATTGGTGACCCTTTGGTTCACAGACAGGTGCTCAATCCACTGAGCCACACAAGCCAGGACATTTTTCAGTATTTCTTAAATCACACAATATACATAGATGACTGATAAGTGAAGGGAGATAAATAAGGGAAACTTCTCTAGATCAACCATATTTAGCAAATACTTACACACCTCAGAAATTAATAAACAGCCCTGGCTGGTGTGGCTCAGTGGATTGAGTGCCAGCCTGTGAACTTAAGGGTCACCAATCGATTCCTACTCATGGCACACGCCTGAGTTGCAGGCCTGATCTCTAGTTGGGGGCATACAAGAGACAACCACACACTGATGATTCTCTCCCTCTCTTTCTCCCTCCCTTCCACTCTCTCAAAAAATAAATAAATAAAATATTTTTTAAAAATGAACAAACATAGATTCCAGTTTCAAGAATGTGATATTAGACTTCTGGTCAAGATGGAGGCATAGGTACACCTGCTTCCCCTCCTCGTGCAACCATAGAAAGAGATACAACCAGATCTCAAAACTAATAACACCCTGAACTGTCAGAAAATCCAGCTGTAAGGAAGTATGACAACCAAGGATTTAAAGAAGACACATCATCCAGATGGGTAGGAGAGGAAGAATCATGGAGACAGGCAGAGCGGTGGTGTAGCACAGAAAGGATGGGAGGGATACCTTCTGAGTGAGTGATCCCAGCTCCAGGCCAGACCACACAGCCCAGGGTTCCAGCACCAGGAAGACAGATTCCAGATACCTCTGGCTGTAAAAACCAGTGGGGGTAGGGGGCAGAAGAAACTATCAAATTTTCACTGCTTAAAGGGGCAGTACAGTCTTAGAACCTATGCAAACCTATCCACTCCAGGATTCACCACCAGGACAACTGGAAGGGCACCAGTTGCTCATAGGAAGGAGGTAAAGTCACTGGAAATGGCATGAGCACTGGGCAAACTGCCAGAAGCCAGGTAGTGTCATGGTCCCCTCTCCGAGCCCTCCCCACACAGTCACAAAATGATGAAGTGAGTGCCCCAGCCTGGCAATTACTTAAGGCTCCACCCCACACAATTTACAGGTGCCTTTTCAACATAGGCCATGCTACTAAGGGAGTAAAAGCAGCTACCTCATACATAGAAATAAACACAGGGAGGCTGCTAGATTGAGGAGACAAAGAAATATGGCCCAAATGAAAAAATAGAACAAAACCCCAGAAAAATATCTAAGCAAAATGAAGATAGCCAACCTATCATATACGAAGTTCAAAACCCTGGTTATCATGATGCTCAGAGAACTCCTTGAGTACAGCAAAAAAATAAAGGAAGAAATGAAGATTACACTAAATGAAATAAAGAATAATTCACAGGAAACCAACAGAGAAAGGAAGAAAACTGGGATTCATACCAATGATTTGGAACATAAGGTAGAGATAAACATTGAACCTGAACAAAAAGAAGAAACAAGAATTTTAAAAAAACAAAACAAAAAAAAAATAGGCTTAAGAACCTCTGGGATATCCCCAAACATGCCAGCATCTGAATCATAAGGATGCCAGAAGGATAAGAGGAAGAGCAAGAAATTGAAAACTTATTTGAAAAAATAATGAAAGAAAACTTCACTAATTTGGCGAAGGATATAGACATACAAGTCCAGGGAACACAGAGAGTCCCAAACAAGTTGGACCCAAAGAGGACCACACAGGGACACATCATAAGTAAAATACCAAAAGTTAAAGATAAGGAGAGGATCTTAAAAGTAGCAAGAGAAAAGCAGAGAATTCCCTACAAAAGAGTTCCCATAAGACTGTCAGCTGACTTCTCAAAAGACATTTGCAGACTGGAAGGGACTGGCAAGAAATATTCAAAGTGATTAAAAGCAAGGACTTACAACCAAGATTACTCTATCCAGCAAAGCTATCTTTTGGAATGGAAGGACAGATAAAGTGCTCCCCAGGCAAGGTAAAGCTAAAAGAGTTAATGACCACCTAGCCATTATTACAAGAAATGTTAAAGGGACTTGCTTAAGGAAAAAAAAGATAAAAACCATGAACATGGTTTAAAAACGCAACAAATTTACAACTATCAATGGCTGAATCTAAAAAACAAACAAACTAAGCAAATGAGCAGAAGGGTACAGAATCATAGATATGGAGATTATTTGGAGGGTCATCAGCTAGGAAGGAAAGGGGAAAAATAGGGAAATGGTGCAGGGATTAAGAAGTACAATTGGAGCCCTGGCTGGTGTAGCTCAGTGGATTGAACACGAGCCACAAACCAAAGGGTCACAGGTTCAATTCTCAGTCAGGGCACATGCCTGGGTGGGTCCCCAAAGGCCAGGTCCCCATTGGGGGAATGTGAGAGGCAACCACACATTGATGTTTCTTTCCCTCTCTTTCTCCTTCCCTTCCCCTCTCTCTAAAAATAAATAAATAAAATATTTTAAAAAAATAAAACAAATCTACTTTCTAAAAAAAAAAGTATAATTGGAAAAAGAGGTGTTTCAGCCCAGATGGAAGCATAGGTAGAAACGCTTCATTTCCTCACACCACCAAAAGAAGGATGACAACCAATTTAAAAAGAATAAACAACCAGAAGTTCCAGAAAAGGGAACTGCATGGAACTATGACAACCAAGGAGTTAAACATTCATCCAGACTGGTAGGTGGGGTGGAGACTGGCAGCCAAGCGGAAAGGATGCTCAGCAAGGCAGTGGACCACGTAGGCAAGGCAGGGCTGGCTGACAGGGAATGAAGAATCAAAACCTCTACCTGTAAAATACTGTAGGATTGCGATGGTGGGAAAAAATCTGTCTCACAAGAGAGTTCCTTGGAAAGTGGGGCTAGAGCAGAGCAAGCAGCATTGTTCCCTCTCTGACCCCTCCTCCACAGGCAGTGCCACAACACAGCAAAGAGGGTTGCCCGGCCCTGCCAAATACCTAAAGCTCTTCCCCCTTACCATATAACAGGTGCACTGAGACAAAGAAATATGGCCCCAATGAAAGAACAGATCAAAACTCCAGAAAAAGAGCTAAACAACAAGGAGATAGACAACCTCTCTGATGTAGAGTTCAAAACACTGGCAATCAGGATGCTTGCAAAACTGATTGAGTTCAGTCACAAAATGAAGGAAGAAACAAAGGCTATATCAAATGAAATAAAGCAAAATATACATGGAACCAACAGTGAAGGGAAGGAAACTAGGACTCAAATCAACAATTTGGAACAAAAGGAAGAAATAAACATCCAACCAGAACAGAATGAAGAAATAAGAATTCAAAAAACTGAGAAAAGGTTTAGGAACCTATAGTACAACTTTAAACATTCCAACATCCGAATCATAGGGGTGCCAGAAGGAGAAGAGGAAAAGCAAGAAACTGAAAACTTATTTGAACAAATAATGAAGGAAAACTTCCCCAATCTGGTGAAGGAAATATATTTCTAGGAAGCCCAGAGAGTCCCAAAAAAAACTGGACCCAAGGAGGAACACACCAAGGCACATCATAATTAAATTACCCAAGATTAAAGATAAGGAGAGAATCTTAAAAGCATCAAGAGAAAAGGAGACAAATACCTACAAAGGAATTCCCATAAGACCATCAGCTGATTTCTCAAAAGAAACCTTACAGGCAAGAAGGGGCTGGAAAGAAGTATTCGAAGTCATGAAAGGCAAGGACCTACATCTAAGATTACTCTATCCTGCAAAGCTATCATTTAGAATGGAAGGGCAGATAAAGTGCTTCCCAGATAAGGTCAAGTTCAAGGAGTTCATCATCACCCAGACCTTATTATATGAAATGTTAAAGGGACTTACCTAAGAAAAAGAAGATTAAAAATATGAACAGTAAAATGACGACAAACTCATAACTATCAACAACTGAATCTAAAAAACAAAAACTAAGCAAACAGCTAGAACAGGAATCAAATCAGAGACATGGGGATCACATGGAGGGTTATCAGAGAGGAGGAGAAGGAGGAGAATTGGGGGAAAAGTAACAGAGAATAATAAGCATAATTGATAGGCATAACAGATGGGGAGAGGTTAAGAAGAGTATAGGAAACAGAGAAGCCAAAGAACTTATATGTACAACCCATGGACATAAACTAAGGGGTAGGGTGAATGCTGGAGGGTGGGGGGTGCAGGGCAGGAGGGATAAAGGGGAGAAAAAATTGGTACAACTGTAATAGCATAATCAATAATATATACTTAAAAAAACATAATTGGTGAACAAAATAGACTGGAAGAAGTTAAGAACAATATAGGAAATGGAGAAGCCAAAGAACTTATTTGCATTACCCATGGATATGAACTAAGTGGGGAGATTTCTAGAAGGAAAGGGGATATTGGACAGAGGGAGAAGGGGGGAAATGGGACAACTGTAATAATTAATCAATAAAATACAATAAAAATATTACTAATAAAAAGACTGTCCAATTATATATCCATCATATTTTCATTTTGTTTTATTTCCATTGCTGAGGATAGCTGTTAAAAAGCTCTCTAGACTTCTGGCCAAGATGAAGGTGTAGGTGGACACACTGTGCATCCTCACACAACCAAAATTAAGGACAACAAAGATTTAGAAACAAGAAAACAATAAAAACTGATAGAAAATTGAACTGTATGGAAGTCCAACAACCATTCATCCAGACCGGTAAGAGGGGCGATGTCCTGGCAGGAAAAAGTGGAGGTTGGTGGACCCGGGCACGCAGATAGCAGTGGCTGGCAGATCCCAAGTGCATAGGTGGCAGCTAGCAGACCCTGGGCACGGAGTGGCAATGATGCAGACTCAGTGAGGCCCTGCAAGGTGGCTGGCTGACCAGGTGGTCCCACATTCGAGTGCAGATAATCCAGGTGAAGGGGAAGTGTCAGAAGGAACTGGAATCCAAGAGAAAGCGGAGCAACTGCCATTGTTCCCTCTTGGAACCCGCCCCCACATGCAGCGTCACTATCCAGCGACTGGGCTGCCCCGCTCTGGGGAACACCTGAGGCTCCACCCCTCACTACATAACAGCCACGACCAGACCAAGAAAAAAAAATGGCTCAAACAGGAGAACAAATCAAATTTCCAGAGCCAATTCCTCTAAGCTACAAAGAGATAGCCAACCTATCAGATGCACAGTTGAAAGCCCTAGTGATCAGGATGCTCGCAGAATTCATTGATTTTGCTCACAAATTAGATGAACAAATGAAGGCTACACAAAGTGAAATGAAGGAAAATGCACAGGGGACCAATAGAGATGGGAGGAAAACTGGGGCTCAAATCAATGGAGTGGATCAGAAGGAAGAAATAAACAACTGAACAGAAAACAAGGAAGAAACAAGAATTCAAAAAAATGAGGAGAGGCTTAGAAACCTCCAGGACATCTTTAAACGTCCCAACATCTGAATTGTAGAGGTACCAGAAGGGGAAGAAGCAGAGCAACAAGTGGAAAACTTATTTGAACATATAATAAAGGAGAACTTCCCCAATATGACAAAGGAAATAGACTTCCAGGAAGTCCAGGAAGCTCAGAGAGTCCCAAAAAAGTTGGACCCAAGGAGGAACACACGAAGGCACATCATAATTACATTAGCCAAGATTCAAATGAAGGAGAGAATTCTAGAAGCAGCAAGGGATAAGGGGACAGTCACCTACAAAGAAATTCCCGTCAGACTGTCAGCTGATTTCTCAAAAGAAACCTCCCAGGCAAGAAGGGGCTGGAAAGAAGTATTCCAAGTTGTGAAAGGCAAGGACCTGCAACCAAGATTGCTCTATCCAGTGAAGCTGTCATTTAGAATAGAAGGGCAGATAAAGTGCTTTTCAGATAAGGTCAAGTTCAAGGAGTTCATCATCACCAAGCCCTTATTATATGAAATGTTAAAGGGACTTATCTAAGAAAAAGAAGATCAAAAATAGGACAGTGAAAAGACAGCAAACTCACAGATATTAACAGCCACACCTAAAACAAAAGCAAACAGCTAGAACAGGAACAGAACCACAGAAATGGAGATCACATGGAGGGTTAGCAACAGGGGAATGGGAGGAGGAGAGTGGGGAAAAGGGACAGAGAATAAGTAATATGGATGGTGGGTAGAAAATAGACAGGGGGAGGGCAAGAATAGTGTGGGAAATGTAGAAGCTAAAGAACTTATGACACATGGACGTGAACTAAAGGGGGGAAATGTGGGTGGGAGGGTGTGTGCAGGGTGGAGGGGAATGATGGGGGAGAAATGGGACAACTGTAATAGCATAATCAATAAAATATATTTTTTTAAAAAAGCTCTCTAATGTGACCAAATTACTATGCTCTAGAACAAGCTGGTCTCTTAACTAAATTATAGTTGAGCTCCTTTGAGCTCTGAAGACCTATGACCCAGCCATGATGTGAACAGTTTACATGCTCAAAAGATAATTATGATAATTGTGTTTACGGTAAAATAGGTACATCTGCAGAAACTATATTATTTAATTTTAAATCCTGTTCCAACCATTTTCTATCTCTTCCAAAATAGAGGAAATAACATTCCAACTCCAATTAGCTCAGCAATGAAGATACTGAATTAAGCCAGAATAGTGAGCAAGACAGAAAAGACAGTTTCAGGAACCTCTCATTAAAATGGAAATGAGATGTTAAGCTGAAGACAAGGGGAAGAAAATTTGTTCAAAAGACATTTGAGTTATGATAGTTTTAATGTGGTACTATAATGACACACTTCTAACCAGTGATTAACTTAACTAGTCACATGAATCATCAACCTGCCAGTTATGTCAAAATGAGTTGGCCTGAACAATGAATTCTGAAAATAGTTCCAGCAGATGTGAAAGCAAGTGGGAAGGCAGGTAAGAGAAAGAGGAGGGGAGGGGAGATTAATTGGGGACAAGGTGGGTCCTGAATGTGAAGCAGCATTCTGTTCACATGCCAATTCACTGTCTTTACTTTCAGCACAATGAACTCTTCTGCATAGACGGGCTCGATTCAATGCTCCGCATCAACTTAGAAGTATTCTAACTCCCAGTAACACATTACTTTTTGAGATTCAAAACCAGTTACTTATAAATTTAAAACTAGCAGTCACCTATCTGTATTGTATGATTTAGGAGATACAGAGAGGTCTGTTTGCCCCTAAATTTTTGTACTTCCAGCTTGACATAGGACCTGAAACCCTCACTATTATAACCCTTCCATTAAATTACATCATTCTCTGGAAAGTCTCTGGGAAAATGCTAATATTAGTCTTTATGCCTGGTATCTACTGCCAGACCACCTTGTTACACTCCTGCCTAGATATCCTTTTGTTGAGCATGGCTGAGGCTTTCGCAGTTGTCTGGGATAATTCTGTGAATATATCAAGCCTACAGATTCTGGCTGATGTACAAGTGACTAAGCCAAGAGAGCACACATATTGATAAACATGAGGCTCTTTAAGAGATATAAGTAAAACACGTTCTCAGCCATTTTAAGAATTAGAGGAAATACTGCTTGTGAGTAATTAAGTCTTGCAACAATGAAAATAAAGGAACTACAACTACATGTAAAAACATGGATGACTCCCACAGACAAAGGTTGAGCAAAAGAAGTCAGACATGAAAAGAGTACATACTGTACAATTCCATTAATAAAACAGAAGAAAAGCTTCATGATGTTGGACTTGGAAATGATTTCTTGGTTATGACACTAAAAGCATAGGCAACAAAAGAAAAAGTAGACAAGTTGGACTTGATTGAAATTTAAAAAATTTGTGCATCAAGGGGCATTATCAAAACAATAAAAATTCCAAAGAAGAACAACAAAAGGCAAACTGGATAAGAGGTGCTTAATAAATTAGCCCTGGCTGGCGTAGCTCAATGGATTGAGCTCGGGCTGCGAACCAAAGGGTCGCAGGTTCGATTCCCAGTCAGGGCACACGCCTGGGTTGCGGGCCAGGTCCTCAGTGGGGGCCACGCGAGAAGCAACCACACATTGATGTTTCTCTCTCTCTCTTTCTCCCTCCCTTCCCCTCTGTCTAAAAATAAATAAATAAATAAATCTTAAAAAAAAAGAAAATAATGTCTTAAAAAAAATAAATTAATTAATCCATTAATCTTTATTAAAAATAAAATAAAAATTTTAGTGGGAGATACAGGCCTGGCCATATAAAGGAAGAGAAGTGTTTCCCAGCCTCAATTATATATTATCTCCTTTATCTATTATACAGAAATCATTAGTATTATAAGCTAAATGTCCAATTTAGCTTATAAAAAAAATCTCTTACAAAAAAGTGAAAAGGTAACTCACAGAGTGAGACTATATTTGGAAATCATGTATCTGATAAGGAATTGATATCCAGAATGTATATGGAACTCCTACAGCTCAACAATAACAAAAAACCAAACAACTTCATTTTTTTAATTTGTTTAATTTTAATTGTTGTTCCTGTACAGTTTTCTATCTTTTACTCCCATCCCAGCCCACTGCCCCAGCCCTCCCCACCTCCCTCCCATTTCCACCCCCCATAGTTTTTGTCCATGTGTCTTTTATACTTGTTGCTCTAAACTCTTCCCCTTTTCCCTTGATATTCCCACCCCTCTCCCCTCTGATGACTGTTAGCCTATTCTCAATTTCAATGTCTTTGGTTATATTATGCTTGTTTGTTTGTTTTGTTGATTAGGTTCCTGTTAAAGGTGAGATCATATGGTATTTGTCTTTCACTGCCTGGCTCCAAACAACTTCATTTTTTAAATGGGCAAAGGATCAAGTGACATTAACATGATGATAGAATAAAAGTTTTCTACCATCATTCCCCCACAGAATGTTGACTTTGATAACCACCCACAGAAGTATTTTTGTGAGAGTTTAGGAGTCCAGCAAAGAAGTTCCAGCACATCACTGAAGTGAAAAATCAAAAAATAAGGGCATTGAAGAGTTAGGTAAGAGGAATAGTTCCACTTTACCCCTGTCACCTCTCCCCCAAGGCAGCTCAATTCAGTGCCAAGAGAGACCCCCTCAGTCTGCAATTTCTTCCAAGGGGAGAAAGTGAGAAGGTACTGTATGAGCACCCAGTTTCCCTAGCTGTTCAGGACACTGCCCAAGATGCCCACTTATTTTTTGTACCACCCAGAACACTGAGATGATTGGCACAACTGAGAAGTTGGAAGAAGCTGGGAGCACAGTAAGCAGGGCTCATAATTCATCAGAGGTATCCATAATTCATGGTTCTACTAACTGCTTCATAGATTCCATCAAGAAGCCTGCCCATAAGCCACTTGGGGCACTTTGCCTGTAGACACCCCCAAATGGCCCATGGGTATCCCCAGTGCTCCAAGTGCCCCACCCAAACACCCTGCCATGGTCAGCTCCCCATGTGCACTCTGGGGATGGCGAGAGTGAGCCTTTGTAGACGGCGTGCAAGCCTGTGCAGAGAGCCAGCCTGAACCTGCGGGTTTAGGAGGCAAACAAACTTGAGCAATTGAGTGCCCTGTCCTAGGAAAAACAAACGAGAGGCCCTCAGCACCCAGCCTGGCTTTGTGGGGTTGAGAAAAAGCATATGATCTTAGGAATCCCCCATCACCCGCTCTCCTAAGAAGAAACAAGAGTTGTGGAGTGGACACATTTCATAGAAAAAGTCTGAAAGAGCCTCAGAATCCCTGACAGGGCTGACTAATGAAGGCATTTCTCTCCCAACACCAGTGAGTAATACTGGAGGAGCTGATTGCTTCGTCAAACATGAAGACAGAATGCATAGTCTCAGGGAACACTAAATGTCAAGGACGCATGACACCACTAAAGGAATACAATAATTTTCCAGGAACCCGTTCCAAAAAAATGGAGATCTACAAATTGCCTGTCAAGTAATTCCAAATAATTCTTTTAAGGAAGCTCAGTGAGCTACAAGAGAACACAGATAGACAACTCAATGGAATCAGGAAACAATACTTGAACAGAAAAAGAAGTTCAACAGAGACAGAAATCATTTTTAAAAGAACCAGATAGAAATTCTGGAGCTAAAGAATGCAATAAATTATACCAAAAAAAAAAATGCTTTCATAAAAATGGTGACATAGGTCTTTCCTGACTTCAGTCTTCCTTGCAAGAAAACCAACTAGCAACTATCCACAGACAAGACACCATTGTGAAAATCCCAGGGGTGAGGCTTAGGTACCGGCTGGACCACAGACCGAGAAGGGCAGTATTAGAAACATAAGAGGAGGGGCTCCACTCCCACCATATTGCCCCTCCACTGGGCTGGCACAGCACCGCACCAAGAGGGCCCCCCAGGCCCATAGTTTCCCCAGTGGGAAGAGACCCCCAAGTGGTCATCTAGCTCCCCCAGCATTCTGGGTCACTTCCTGGGAGGCCCACTTGGGTTTGGTTTCACAGGGATATCAAGGGGAATTTGTGGGGCTCAAGTCCTGGGATGAGACTGTGACAGAGAAGGGAGCAGAACTTAAAGCAAAGAGCACACCACGGGCCTTTGAAGATTGAGTTTCTACTTGCAGCTTCACGCACACGGAAATCCCTACTGGAGGCAAAGACAAGACAATGGCCCTATCTGGCTAGGGAACCTGGTGAACATTTCTGCCTGATTCAAGACCCCTAACAAGAAGCATGGCCTTGAAGCATGTTCTTCCGCACCACCCAGGAAAGGGAAGCTAATTCATAACCCTGCCTACTGCTGAAGGTACAATACCCCTCCTCCAACCAATCAGCAAACATGACCTGGGAATCCAGGCCACTGCAGAGCCTATTCTATAGCTGTGCTTGGACAGGGAACCACGCCAGTAGTCCCATCCAACTGTTCCCAGCCAGCAACATCTCAGAACATGGGCAGTGGCCTTGCCCCAAAATAGAGCCCATGGCAAGTTCCATTTGGCCAAGGATGATACCAGCTGAACAGTCCAGAACCTCAGAATGAACAGTGAAGAATGTTTCTGCCAAAGCAAACCTATAAGGTCTCGAAGAGGGGGCTGCTTACTCAATGTGTACATAGGGAATAAAGGATCATAAAAAATCAGGTAAACATGACACCACCAAAGGAAACTAATGAACAAAGAATTCAGAATTATCCTCTTAAAGAAATTTAGTGAACCTCTTCAACAGCGACTCGATCAAGCAGAAGAAAGAGTTCTGATGTTTGCTACACATGAATGAACCTGAAGGACATGGTGCTAAGTGAAATAAGCCAGACACAGGAAGACAAATACTGCAGGATCTTACTTACATGTGAAATCTAAAAAAATCAAACTCAAAGCGACAGAAAGTAGAATGGTGGTTGCCAGGGGCTGAGGGGTGAGAGAGATGGAGAGAAGTTGGTCAGAGGGTGCAAAGTTTTAGTGAGAAGATGAATGGGTTCTGGGAATCTAACGTACAGCCTCATGACAACAGTTAAGAATAATGTGTTATATAATTAAAATTTGTTAAGAGATTACTCTCAAGTGTTGTCACTACACCCAGAAAATACCACTTCATGAAGTGATGGGTATGTTAATTAGATTGATTGATTTCATAATGTATATATAAGTCAAAACATCATACTTCAGTAAAGCTGGTAAAAACAGACAAAGGGCTTGAATAGACATTTCTCCAAAGGAGAGAGTACAAATGGCTAATGAGCACATGAAAAGATGCTCTCCATCACTAATCATCAGGGAAATGCAAATCAAAACCACGATGAGATACCACCTCATTTGTATGGCTATTCTCTTTTCGCAAAGCCCAGCAAATAACAAGTGTTAGTGAGTGAGAATGTGGAAAAGTCTGAACCCCTGCCCAGTGATGATGTGAACGTAAAATAATGCAACTGCTGTGGAAAACGTGACGGCCGTTCCTCAGAAAATTAAAAATGGGATCGCTGTATGATCGAGCAATGCCACTTCTGGGTACATAACCAAAAGAATGAAAAGCAGGGACTCAAACAGATATTTACTCCCTCATTCTCTGGCAGCATTATTCACAAAGCCAAAGGGTGGAAGCAACCCCAAGGTCCAGGTACAAGGTGGTGCATACATACAATGGAGTATTATTTAGTCTTAAAAAGAAAGGAAACTCTGGCACTGTGCTACAACGTGTAAGCCAGCCATAAAAGGACAAATGCTGTATGATTCCAATTACATGAAGTACCTAAAGCAGTCACACTCACAGAGACAGAAAACAGAACGGCGGTTGCCAGGGGCTGGGGGTAGGAGAGATCAGGGAGTTACTGTTTAACGAGTGCAGTTTCACTGGGGGAGGATGAAAACGTTCTGGAGATGAATGGTGCTGATGTCTCCGCGACAATGCCAGTGTGCTTAAGGCTTCCGAGCTGCACATCTAGCATTGGTTCAAATGGTACATTGGATGTTATAGCTTTTACCCTAGTAAAAAAAAGTCACCTACCACAAAACAGGGGCTGAAGCTGTCTCTGCCAGCACTTCCCAAAAGTCAGTCAGGACACTAGACTAGTGCCTAGCTAGCTGCAGAGGAATTATTACTGGAACAGTTTGGATAAAGTACAAACTATAGGACCCACACCAAGACCCTAATTTGTGTGGGGCCTGAACATTTTTTATGTCCCCAAGAGATGCTAAGGTGCAGCCATGTGTGCAGGTAGCTATTTCTGCCACTTCACCATCTCATAGGTAGAGGCAAAAAATGTGATCCTTTTGTTTATAAAAATCTCAACTCTAAATACACTACTTTTACATGACAAAAGATAGATTTTTGTTTGTTTTGTTACATGATATTATATTGCTATTCAAGAAAAACCCAAATTGAATATATCAAAGTCTGAAACCTTGACTTCACAGACATTTATTACTCAAAAAGAAAAAAAAATTGACTGATGTTAATCTTTTAAAATCAAATTTTTAGACACATTTTCTCAACTCCCTGTTAACTTCATGTTGAAATTTCTTAAGAGACCACAGACCACTTCCCAAGCAGCAGGGAAATGTCATCTCATATTGTGTCTTGGCAGATGCTGGCATTATAAAGTGTCTGATTCTTTGCTCATAGGCACATCACAGTTTATATTTAAAATGTCAGCTTCCACCTGAAATAATCAGGGGATTTTTTCAGCGAAAGCACTACACAGTAATTATACCCCATTTGCGCCTACAGATTCATTCATTATTAACAAGTTTATGATTTTACATCACTGATCAGCATCTTTCTGGAGGCAGAAAATTTATTTAATTACATGCTAAATCAAAAGCCTAAGGATGTCTACAGGCAGTGCTTGATAAGTGGTGACACACGGTGTCGTGGAAACATTGAAATGACACCCAAAGGCCGGATACTCTAGACCATCTGCCCCCTGATCCCCCTTCAGAACTCGGCTCTCATCGCCTCAGCTGAGTGAAAGAAAGGGCCCTCGGCCAAAAGGTTATGCTTCCTCCCAGAGTCAGGCTAGATAGAATGGCCGGTGGACCCAGATCTCTCGCCTCAGTCCCCACATCTCTGCAGGTTCACCCCCTCTTTGGTTTCCTGGCGAAGGCCTGCCAGTAATACAGCTGCATCACGGTTGCAGGCCTCCGCCCTACCCTGCATCCCTCGCTCCAAAGAGCTAGCTCTAATAAATCCTCCGCAACAGGATCTTCATTGCAGAGTCTGTTTCCATGGAAACCAGACCTGCATCAGCTATTCTCTCAACTAGCTCTGTAACCATAGCAAAGTCACTTAATCATACCACTGCCTGTAATTGAAGAAGTCTTACTGAGCTTGGGGCCACTGAAAACCCCCAGTGTCACACCGAACAATGTTGTGTGGTGGCAGAGACCTGCTCTCAGGCCTGCTGTGATGAAGTTCATTCATTTTACAACCCACCCCTTTGTATTCCACCCCCTTTAGATGGCAAGGAAGAGAAATTCTGTATCACTACCAGGTGTATGTTTGAGGTTCATCAATTCGGAAGGAGCCGATGGCCTTTTCCTGGAGAAAAAAATGTCCTGGGTTAGGGGTTGCTTAGCATGATCGACTCATCTGCATTTACTGAGGACTTCCCCAGCTTTAGGACAAAGAGTCCCATGTCCCAGGAAGCCCCTCAGTCCCAGGTAAACCTCAATAGCTGGACACCCTAATGTGGTTTCCTCTGCCCCCTGGTCCTTGGTCTTGCACAATTAGTCATCCTCCTAGCGACTCCAGCCACCTGACTTGTACACAAGGCAGACTCTAAGTCCCAACCTACACAGCCCTTTTACTTTTCCTTTGTAAGACTTACCAGAGTTGTGATTAGTTATGCAATGATTTGTCTCCTCAGCTAGATTGCAAGAACCAAATGGACCTGTTTGCCTAGTTCGTGACTGTACTCTTACTGCCTAGCAGACAGTCTGGCACACAGGCAACAGCCAATCAGTGTTTGTGGAATAAAGGAGCAAAGTGGGAAGGAAGGAGATGGGTAAGGGAGGGGGAAAGACTAAGAAGAAGAGCGACTGCAGGAGAGTCAGAGTGAAAGTAGGCGTGAGGAGTGGAGGACCAGATGCGCGCCTCCAGCCTCCGGCCGTGAGTCCACGCCCCTGGTCATTTCACTGTATCGCTGAACAGTTGTTAAGTGTTTGGTAAGTGCCCACACCGATCTGACATATACTCATAATTTTTTTATTTATTTTTTATTGGTTTTCAAGTACAGTTGTCTCCATTTCCCCGCTCCCCCCACCTCACCCACCCCCTTCTCCCCCTTGATCCTACCCCCTTTGGCTTTGTCCATGGGTTCTTTTTTTTTTTTTTTTTTTGGTGAAAAACAATACCTTTATCTTGCTGAGTTTCATTTGGATTTTCTTAGACACCAGATCAGACCAGTACTTCTCTCCTAAGAAGTCCCAAAACATTCTTCCAAGCAAGGCGTTCACTCAGGCTTCCTGTTCTCCCTCCTCAGAGGGTGGCCCCTCCAGCAACCTTTTTCCAGCTGTGGGACTGCTCTCCGCACTCTGCACGGGGCTCCTCTGGGGACTTTGGTTCTCTTGGGGGACACACCTGGCCATGTACACATCGTAGTCCAGAGCATCCTTCTGCTTCAGCTGGAACATAATCTCCTCCCCGCTGCCTTTACTGCTGCTGCGACTGTGGGTCAGGTGCCCCGAGGGACTACTGTGTCTGCTGTGTGAGGGCAAAACTCCTGGTTTACTTCCAGAGACACCAGGTGGGTTCTTGATTTCCGACTTCAGCTCAGATGCCAGAATAAATCTAAACCACTCTTTTTCTCAGCTAGTTCTCCCAAAGAGATACAATATCTGATCTCGCTGGCCAGATCTTGTTTCCTCCTGAGGATGGGGTGGCTTCTTAGGGTCCTCGCTTCCCAGGTCTCTCTCTCGGCTGGTGGCCTTTCTTCAGAAGTCTCTTTATCAGTCTGGGCCTTGGACATAAAGTCATCTTGTCGACCAAGCTCGATGCAAATGAGGTACTTTTTATTCCAGATTCGTTTTCGAGCCAGACTTTTAGGTACAAGATAAATCTTGCTCTCTGAGAGGTCGTAGATTTTCTGACTGATATAGGTGACCTCTGGCTTTGTTTCATTGTAGCTTACCCTCCTGGATATATTTTTATTGGGCTTTGAAAGTCTTAAGGTCTCACCCTCAAGTCCAACAAACACTGAATGTGTCAAAGTCGCCTGGTAAGTTTCTGGATCACGGTTGTAAATTTCATTCATCCATCCCTTCAGTACTTCTGGTTCTTTAATATCCAGAGATCTTGTGTTCCAGTGTTGTTGGTTTTTATGCAGTCTGTGATATTTATGAACACTTGGTGGTATAAAAAAACCAAATCATGCAAACTGCAGTCATGAATCCCAGGCTGATTCCCAGAAAGAGTCCATTCACTGGGCGAGCTAGCTAAGGGTCCTGATGAAGATGACCCTGGGGACAGAGCCAATGGCACTGTACTTAACACTTGCGCTGCCGGAGGAGGGGCCTCCAACAGCTTAACAGTGTTCTCCGAAACCAGCAAAACGGCAGGGGACCCGGACAGTCCACCTGCCAGGATGTGCTAGGCGGCAGAGCCAGAGGGGCCATGGCCACCCCAAGGTTCAAGATAGAGATCTTTCTTGGCTTCAAGCCCGGTTACAATGCTTTGGTCGTCCAGCCCCTCCTCAAGATACCCCCTGAACTCCTCCTCTTCTTCCTCCTCCTCCCCGGATGCCGAGAAGTGGATGGCGATGGTGTCTCGGGACACAGACCTCTGCACAGGCACTCTGGGGACTGATGTTTTTGGCATGTCGATGGTTTTTTTGGCATAGCAACCATTCAGACTTGTCATTGCCGGCTTCACAAGGACTTAGGCTTCCAATCCGCTGCTGGCGGCCTCATTGTACTGCGCCGGCCTCCGTGCTCCGCAGCCACCACGGCTCCAGCTCAGGCTCTGGCCGCGGTCCAGTCCTCTGCCTTATCCCGGGCACCAGCCGCCCCACCCCGCCGATGGACCGCCCTGCGCCTGTGGCCTGTCCCTGTGTTCTTTATACAAGTTCCTTAAAAACCCTTCAGATCAAGTGTACTGTGCCTGGAATACAGTAGACCCTCAATTAAAAAAAAATTGCTGTCTGAATGAATGAGCTGCATTGCCATTTCGGGGGTCTCTGTTTCAGCTCAGTTCTGTGGCAAGATTTTTAATTCTTAGGATCAGAGAGCACGTCCTCTAGAAGAAACCCTAGCCAGCATTTGATCAAACCTCCCAATTTCTCTCAAGACATCTGCCTATCACATCTTTGTTCCCTTAAAGTAGTATTTTCTGTGGGTTTCTATTTTTTTCTTTCTCACCGGTTACTACTGGGATAAAGCAAGTCCTTTTATGTCACTTGAAAACACTGAAATTTCCTTTTTTTAAAATCCTCAGAACCATAATAAGAATTGTTATAGTATAACTCCCCACCCACATAACAGCTTTTTGATCTCGATGCTTAAACTGAAACTGGTTTAAATTGAAACATATGTTTAAAAACAAAACAAAACAAGGAACTTCTGTGTCCTGTGAAGTTACTCATCAATACTAAATGTTACCCACTTTGAACAGCAATTCATACACACAGAATTCACGTGGAGAATGCCATCCTATTAGATTCTGGTATAATGATAATTATTTTTGGTACGCAAATGTGGATTTTGCCAGTATGAGCTACCAGAATTGATTTCTGCCCTTGTTTTGCTTTTATAAGTGACTTTTATCCTTGGACCACCTAGGTCCAAGGGTGAAGTTTCATTTGTCAAGCTAAAAAATTATCTTTATCTCATCAATTTATTTCATACCAACTATAAAATAGTTATAAAATTTTATTGATAAATTCACTGCTATGCCTTATCATATAAATCATGTGAACTAAACAATATAAATAGCAAATGTGTCAGATGATAAATAGAGAGTTGGTAGATGAAACAGGTCAAAGTTTCTTTGTCTCATGCCTAACCGCGATGGGAAATGGTGAAGGTTGCAGCCTCCTGCCTGCTCTACCAGGGCTCCGTGGCTGGCATGATGGCAGCTTAAAGCTCCTGGGAGTGTTGCGTTGGGGAAAAGAAGATACTCTAAGGCAGTAGTTCTCAGACCTTGACCCATGGACCCCTGGAGACCTTGGGGACACTTCCGTGGAGTCTATGAGATAAAAAAGCAATTTCATAATATTACTATGACATTGAATTTTTTGCCCACTGTGTTAACATTTTTATTGATAACACAAAACAATGGTGAATGGAACAGCTGGCCCCTAGATTCATATCAAGACAGTGGCCCCAAACTATGCTAGGGGTCAATATATTCTTTACGAAAAAGCACTAACTAAAAAAAAATTAGGTTTCACTTAAGAATGCACTTGAAGAATCAGTAAAAATTATTAATTTTATTAAAAATGAAGAGTTGAGTACGTCTGTTGAATATTCTGTAAGATGAATCGGGAAGCACACATAAAGAACTATTGTATACTGATGTGAAATGGTTGTCTCCAGGCAGAACGACTGTGCATTGATTTACAAACTGGACTAGCTGCTTTTTCGTGTAATACCATTTTATTTGCAAGAACAGCTGGCAGGCAAAGCATGCTTATTCAGATTGGGATCTTTGGCAGACATTTTATTGAAAATAAAGTGAGCCTTTAGCTTCAAGGAAAACAACTGACAATATTTTTGCCAAGGATAAAATGCAAGCTTTCAAGTGAAAATTAGGATTTAGAAATCTGCATTCAATACTGTGAATCTAACAGGTTACCAATGCTTAAAGATTTGTCTGATGAAATTGGTAGCAATAAAAACAAATGTGATTTTTTGATATTGTATAATCAAACATTTGGAAGATCTACATAACTCAGTGACACGGTATTTTCCAAATGACCAACGCATAATATAACAAAATCATGCATGGGCAAAAGATCCATTCGATGGGCAAAACAGACCAGTGGACTTTAATGTAACAAAGTATGAAAAGATCACTGGTGTGGTTTTAGAGTCCACATGGCAACTATCCTTTAAGAAACCACCACTTGTCAAGTTTCTGGGGTCATTTCAAAGACAAATAACCACAACGACCTGCCAAGGCTTTTAAAATACTCCTCTTTTGCTCCAACTTACATCTCTGTGAGGCCAAATTTTCTACATAATTCAATGACAAGCAACAGATTAAATGCAGGAGGAGAGATGAAAATCCAACTGTTCTATTAAACACTAAAAAGATTTGAAAAAGTGTAAAATAATGCCACTCTTCTCACTAATGTTTTTGTTTTGTAAAATATAGTTATGTTTTATTAAAGATATATTATTTATTAGCATATAGTAGGATTATTATTGCTATTTTTAATTAAATTAATAAATATTTATACGTTTCTCATTTTTACTTTCTCATGCAATAAATCTCAATAGATATAACCTATATAAACAAAATCCCTTTGGGATCCTTCATAATTTGAAGAATATAAAGAGCTTCTGGGTCCAAAAAGTTTGAGAACCACTGCTCAAGATGCTAAAATCTTTGCTGGTTTGAGTTCTTTTATTGTCGTTTGCAACAAAAGTTGGAAATGAAATAGAGGAAAAAGAAAGGAATTGAGTTCCAAGTTTGGTGTCACATCAATACAGAGATAAAGAATCAGCCCTAATATTCAGAACAAAGAACAAGAATTCAGCCAATGCAGGATATAGGAGCCAGAGGTAACTGAAAATTTAAGCCTTCCTTATTCTCCCTACTTAAGGATCTGTAGAAATATTGAGAATATTTGGATTTGGAATTTATTCAAAATATTAAGAAGAAGAGTGATTCAAACTGACATCTAGGTAACCTAAGGTTCTAATAGAAAAATTCCCCCTATAGAAATTTGATTTCAAGAAATTACACTGAAATGTCCATCACTGATGAGTGAATAAACAAAAAGTAGGTTATCCATACAACAGAATATTATTTGGCCATAAAAAAGGACTGAAGTGCTGCCCTGACCAGTGTGACTCAGTTGGTCGGGCATCATCCCGCCCAGCAAAAAGTCGCCAGTTTGATTCCTGGTCAGTCTACATACTGGGTGGCAGCTGGTCCCCATTTGGGCCTGCTCCAAGGGCAACCAATTGATATTTCTCTGCCACATCGATGTTTCTTTTCATCTCTTTTTCCCTCTCTTCCCTTCTCTCCAAAAACAAGTAAATAAAATTTTTTTAAAAAAAAGAATGAAGTGCTGATTCATGCTAAAGCATGGATGAACCTAGAAAATATTATGTTTAGTGAAAGAAGCCATACCAAAAGGCCACATTTGTGTGATTCCTTTTGCAGAAAAGATTCGGAACAGGCTAATCTACAGTGACAAAAATAGATTCATGGTTGATGGGGACTGGGGCAAGGAGAAATGGGGGGTTGCTGATAATGGCTATGGGGGTTATGAAAACATTCTGGAAGTAGGTAGTGATCAAGTCTGTACATCTTTGTGACTCCACTTAATTATACATTTTAAAGGGTGAATTTTATGGTATATGAATTACATCTCAATCAAAGTTATATAAAATAAGATATAAACCTGGTAGAACAGTATCATATGGCTTCTATAATAAACAACCACAAATCTGTGGCTTAAAACAACAGAAGTTTATTCTCTTACCACTCTGGAGAGCAAAAGTCTGAAGCCAAGGTATCGGTTGGGCTGGACTCCCTATGGAGATTCTGGGGGGAATCTGTTCTCGTCTCTTCTAGCTTTGGTAGTTGCTGGCATTTTTTGGACACATTATTCTGATTTCTGCCCCTGTCTTTACAATGCCGTGTGTGTGTGTGTGTGTGTGTGTGTGTGTGTGTGTGTGTGTGTGTGAGAGAGAGAGAGAGAGAGAGAGAGAGAGAGAGAGAGAGAGAGAGAGATCTCTCTGCCTATTTCTGATAGGGACACTTGTGATGGTATATGTAGGGTCCTCCCAAATAATATTACCTCAAGATCCTTAACCTAATCATATCTACAGAGACTCTTTTCACAGAACAAGTATCTCATACATTCCAGGGATTAGGAGGTGAATGTATCTTTGAGAGAGCCATTACCAACCTACCATATCCAGGTGTATGCAAAAAACTGTTGCGGTCTGGCAGCCATTGATGTGTGCCAGCTGAATCTGCCTTTGAGAAAGAACTTACCAATCAGCATAAGGCATGCAGTTAGCCAACATCCTCCAGCTACGGAAATTTCGGGACGTGCCACACTCTTCCAGGCAGCCCAAGCCAACAACTGAGCACGGCAGGTGGGCAAGGTGCTGGTCACCTGCACAAGATGGGACCGCTCTTCCAGCACCCTTTATGCCAGAGCTCTCCGCCGAGCTGAATGAGCTTTGGCTCTTCCTACTTGATTCATCATCCTTTTTCCCCTCCTCACCTACCCATTCCTATCCCTCTCCCTTTGATATTTCACAGGGTCACTCCTGTAAACCTCTTGTGTTGCCAATTTGGGCTTGACATATTCTTCTCAGAGGATCCAAGCTCAGTCAGTCAGTTGATACTGAGTGGTCCAAGACAGCAAATAGCAAGGTGGACTTTCAGGACTACGTTACTCACTGCCCAGCAGCAAGTGATGACCCTTTGCCCCAGGCACATGTGAAAGGTAGGAGCCTATTCATTAAACTTTTACCAGTGGTGACTCTGGAGATGGTTCTGGTGGAGGAGACTTCTCTGGCCAGCGCAGTAATTCAGGCGTTTGAGAGAGAACAATGCATACAGGATAATGGAGTTGGCTGGTTATTACTAAGGGCCATGAAGGGGTAAGAAACTGAAGGCAGTTAACATTTAAAAACTAAGAATGAGAGCCAAAGGACCTCTCTGACAACTTACAAAGAGACTTATCTCCTGCAGTGAGAAAACAGACACAGCTGTGGAACAAATTCAGAGCAGCCAAACTTCGAAGATGATTGAATACTCAGCCAAGGCCAGTCCTGATCGTACGCTAAGATCAGGACTCGGCTAGAAAATACAGACTCTGAAACCTGGGATAGCGATGGATTCCTAAAAGACTTTGGCTCTGTAGACTACCCTGAACTGTCAGAAACTTCAGAGACTACCTATGCCTCTCCATTAAGAGGCAGTATTTCACCCTGACTGGTGTAGCTCAGTGGGTTGGACATCATCCTACAAACCAAAGGTTCACCAGTTCAATACCAGGCCAGGGCTGATGCCTGTGTTGCTGGCCAGCTTCCCAGTTGGGAGTGCACGAGAGGAAACTGATCTGATGTTATTTTTTTCTCTCCCTCTCTCTAAAAATAATCAAACAAAATCTTTAAAAAAAAGAGTTAGCATTTCCTCCATGAGGCCCTATAGTGAGTGACCTGTGCAGAAAAATACTGCAGAGACCTCTCCCCCTGCAAGACAACCAGCCGCCCCTCAGAAACTGATCTCATCTCCTCACTGGGCTTCAGATCAATCACTAGGATGAAATCCCAGCATAACACAACTGGGCGTGTGCTGGAAATGATAAGGAAAGGGGAGAGTACACCCTAAAGGAGCTGCAAGGATTCACCAGGATGTACTAGCAGAAGCCATGGGATTGAATTTTGAGTGTGCCTAAATCAACTTCTGTACAAGCAAGAGCTTACTGACTTAGGGTCACTCTCTCAGAACACAAGATTTTACACCTTGCAAAGAAGGACCCAAAAGAATGGGGCAAACTCACTGGTAGGGTGGCTCTGAAAATTTGGAGAAAGCAATAGCCCATTCTACATGAATTTGAAATGCATGAGTTGCTATGGCAGGAAGACAAAGTAATTAAAAAGCTCATGAATCAGACAGGTGAGGATGCATATATTATGGGGGTCCAGAAGACCAATCAGAGGATTCAGTTCTACAGGAGAACCTGGAGGGCACACCATCCATAAAGGCTATCAGGAATGTGGTGAGAAGGGCCCCAACATCACTGAGAAATTCAGTGGTGGTCCTCTTCTGTAGGTAAGGGCTGGCTGTAGAAGAGGCAGTCACAGAGAATGGCTCATTAATAGCAATGACGATAAGGAGTCTCTGAAATAGTAGACACCAGGTAGTGGTGCATAGCTGCCCACCAGAAGCTCCTCATAAGATGGAAAAGGTACACCTGGGATCAAGATCAAGCAAGACCAGAGAACATGTGTAAACTGCATGACCAAGTAGTCTACACTCCCATTTATCTTGTAGGGTGGTACAAATGCTCCTCCTTTAGCTTACACCTCATGCGCATATGGACGGCCCCACATGACCAGCTGAAGCCAGAGGAGAAAACCTGAGTTTGGTGTACAAATGTGTTATCTCTGAATATGGAAGAAAGCTGAAATCAATAGAGGCTATATTACATTCCCATTCAGAGGTAAAGTTGAAAGACAGGGAGAATCTTTACAATGGCTAGAGCTTTCAACTTGCTCACCAGATCATTCACTTTGTGTGGAAGAAGAAATGGTCCATGGTGAGAAAATATATAGAATCACGGATAGTAATGAATGGCCTGATACACTGGTCAAGGGAATAGAAGGAAAATTCCGGAAGTTTGGAGAAAAGAGTTCTGAAGTTGAGGTGAGTGGACAGTTTTATGGGAATTGGCACCAGTGTAAAGATGTTTGTATGGTATATTAACCCCCGCCAGAAAGCATCCCCCACAAAAGAGGCAATAAACATCCAAATAATGAAATGGCTCAGCCAGCTGACACTAGCCAGCCTTCACCACCAATCATCTGAAGACTGAGAGATGGGCGTTTAAGTGAGGAGTCACCCTGTCAGAGATCGAGGCTGCACCAGGGCCCTTCGGCATGGATGTTACTTAGCAAGGTCAGTCTAGGTACTGTCACTTCTAAAGGTCTAACCTGCCAACAATAGAGACCAGTTTTGAACCCGTGACATGGCACTATCTGTGAAGGTCACTTGATGGCAAGTTGACTTCTTTGGTCCCTTCATGTCCTGGAAGGACCAGTGAGTGATTCATTCTCTTAGAAATACTTACTTTAAGTAAGTGGTTATCTTTCCTGCCTCCACCTTCCCTCCAGCATCATGACTTGGGTACTTAGAGTGACTAATCTGAAGCTATGAAGTTACACACAATATAGCATCCAAACTACTTCACAGTAAAGGAAGTAGAGTAATAGACCCATGACCATGGGATCCATTGGCCACATCATACACAATACTATCCATACACAATACTGAGCAGTGAAATGGCCTGCTAAGGTGCAAGCTTAGAGGCAGTACCCTGTTACAAACCCTGGTGAAGCTGCTCCCCAAAAGTGTATGGCGAAGTGGATCTGCATGGCTCAAGGAGAGGACAATGGTAACCTTAACCACAGAGGTGTGCCTCTTGGCTCTCCCTTCAAGAAGAACCTGCTGGTCAGTGGTTAGGAGTGCAGTTAGCTGACAGCCTCTAGCTGCAACACCTTCAGGACCCACTGATTGTTGGAGGTGAGCCCACGAGCCTTCTGGATAGCCTCCAGCCAATGACTGAGTCATTTCTGTCCAATGTGGAACTTTTCTATGAGTCATCTTTGTACTGAGGCTCCCTTTGGGGCTGCCTAGAACTTTATCACGCTGCACCACATTCTGTGGCTCTTCTCAAGCAACTGTTTTTCTTCCCCCCTCTCCTTTCATGGGCATCACACATAAACTGCTTCTGAAGACTCTTTACCTACTCTTATTCCCCTTTCTCTTTGTATTTCACGGGCATTTTGCGGGATAGGTTTGTTTCACAAGAAGCCTTTTGCATTTCTAACTCTATCCCAAAACTGAAGGACCTTCCTGAAGGACCTAAACTGACATATAAAATAATTAAAGTTTTCCTTACCAACCAACACAATAAAATTAACTCACATTTCCTCCCTTACCACTACCCCACCGATGGACCACTACTTAACACCATGGAAGTCAAGCACTCATAATGACCTCAATGTATATTGGATTAGCTACAACACCTACAAAAATCCCAGAGTCATTAATTTATTCATTCAACACTTATTTATTGAGGACTTACTCTGCGCTAGATCCAGACACTGGAAACATAGCAATAAACAAACCACTTAAAAAAATCCTTCTTTTTATGGAACTTAGAGTCTAATGGGGCAGACAGAACTTTTCAAAAGATGGACAAACAGAAAAATGCATATACGTACTATATTGCTTTCTTTCCGCAGTGGAATTGCCTTTCATGACATGACAATATGAAAGTGAGCCTCAGCTTTTTACTATGGATGAATATAAGAGAGAGCCATGTGTGAACTCACTGCTGTATTTTTTTGGCAGAATGACTAATTATAAAAACCGATTTAGTCTATGTTAGAAAAAGTCCTTATTAAAAATGCATATAAGCTTTGTTCTAACAATTTTATTTCTAGGAATTTATCCCAAGAAAGTAGTCATGAATATTCAAAAAGCTTTATCCACAGGAATATTGGTGGCAGGGGTTCCATACTTGAAAAATAAACTGACAACAACAATCTAGAGCCATTTAAATAAACATTTTGTCATCCACGCAATGGAATACTGCACAGCCATTTAAAAAATGTTATAGAGAATATGGCAAGGAAAGATGTCCATGGGTATTTAGTGGGAGGACAAGCTGGTTACAAAACAACACTCCATACACCATTTACAGGGTCATTCCATTAAAATGTGTATCTGGAAGACATACACAAAAATACCAGTGGTGTGATTTCTGGGTGATGAAACTATGGATAATTTTAATTTTCTCAGTCTGTCCATAGCTTCAAAAATTTCTACAATAAACAGGTAAATTCATTTTATCTGCTACCTTAAATTTCTTAAAGTTGTGTTTTCATTTTGTTTTTGGTTTTTAAAACAGTCACTCAACACTTCTGACTTGAATATCAATAAGTAAAGTTTTCAAGTGACTTTCAGGTAGTTGGAGATATCTTAGAAATAAAATTGTCCAGAACTCCCTAACTAACTAACCCAAAGGAAAACTAGTCCCCAAACGGTGTCCTCAGCAGCCTCTGATAAGGATACACAGGTGCAGAATAGCACATCAGAAATGCTGTGGAGGAAACACTGTTCCTCCAACACTAATTGGTCATGAGTCATTACAATCGATCTAACACCTCTATGTCACAATTTTCTCCCATGTAATAGGACTTGACCCCCGCCTCTGCTAGATAAGGAAAGACATGTATGTGAACACGTATGCACCTGCCCACTCTCTCTCAAAGGATCCTGCAACGGCAATTTATTACAGCGGATTTTTTTATGAAATTCAAAGAAGAAAAGAAAAAGGAACTCTTTTGCATAATAAGAAACCAAAAGTTATGTGGGAGTTGACAGAGATTATCTCTTCCAGAATCTCAATGCTAGAGTTTGAATTTTAATATCTATTTTATAAATATATAATATTTACTATCTATACTAAATGATATTAGTATATAATAAATTATCACTTTATAATATATAATTTATTACTCTATGTGTAATTTATCACATATATTATTATATGTAATTTTTATATATAGGGTGCGACAGAAGTAAGGCCTTCTTGAGTGTAGTTCATAGGGCAATAATATGGGTGTAATAATTTATAGGTTTTTTTGTTTTTATTCTCTAAAATTTATTTATTTTTTTATTGTTGTTCAAGTCCAGTTGTCTCCATTCCCCCCCCCCATTTCACCTAAAATGTTATATGGTGTGCTTGAGTATGACATTGTTATGTTTCAGAATTACATGCTTATGATTTTGTAAAAAAAGATTTTGTAATAAAAAAGGTGCACTATTTGTGCTGGACCCTGTATGTATAATTTTTTTCAAGGCCAATCATGGGGAAAAAAAGCAACCTGCCACTCCAAGTATATACCTTTCAATGAAGTTTCCCCTCTCCATCATCAGGATATTTTTATAAGATTTTACTTATTTTTAAGGAGGGGAAGGGAGGGAGAAAGAGAGGGAGAGAAACATCAATGTGCGGTTGCCTCTTAAGTGCCCCCTACTGGGAACTTGGCCCACAACCCAGGCATGTGCCCTAACTAGGAATTGAACCAGTGAATCTTTGGTTCAAAGGCCAGCACTCAATCCACTGAGCTGCACCAGCCAGGGCAGTACATTTTTCTATTTGACTTTTCCAATATCTTTTTAAAAAGTGACTCATGCCCCACAACAAAATCTTGTAAATTAAAAGGTATCTAGGAGAAATAATCAAGATAGGGAAGAGGGGAGGCAGAGCCAGGTGAAGGAGATGCACCCCACAGGTCTGGGTTGGGAGGATTCCCACTCTGGAATCAGGGCTCTGTGAAGCCCATGGCAGGGAAAACTGGGGAAAGTTGAGACAACTGTAACAGCATAAACAATAGAAAAGGAAAAGAAGGGAAGGGAAGGGAAGGGAGGGGAAGGGAAGGGAAGAAAAAAGAAAAGAAAAGAAAAGGAAAGGAAAGGAAAGGAAAGGAAAGGAAAGGAAAGGAAAGGAAAGGAAAGGAAAGGAAAGGAAAGGAAAAGGAAAGGAAAGGAAAGGAAAGGAAAAAAGAAAAGAAAAGAAAAGAAAAGAAAAGGAAAAGGAAAGAGAAAAGAAAAGAAAAGAAAAGAAAAGAAAAGAAAAGAAAAGAAAAGAAAAGAAAAGAAAAGAAAAGAAAAGAGAAAAGAGAAAAGAGAAAAGAAAGCACACAGCAGCAAGGAAGGCTAAGGCCAAGGCTGGCTGACAGATTAAACTAGTAAAGAGACACCAGGCCTTTTTAGATTTAGACAGTTTATTATTTAGGTTGACAGCAAAAGAGTAGACAAGACTCCAGCTCCCTGTTATCTTTGTCCCACATAACAAAAAAGATAACTTCCGAACAATCAGGATCAGAATATTGCAACACAAGCTGTGGGACATCCCATTGCTGCAGAGCTAATTCTAGACTGCAGCTAGGTGGTTTTGTAGTCCGCAGCTATATTCCAAAGGGCCAAGGCAAAAAGCTTCATACCTCAGCAGTACCCCAAGGCAAGGAGAAACTCAAGGGTGACGGCCTTGAACTTGCTCTTCAAAGACCTTTATTCCCTGACTTCTGGGAGAATAATAAGTCATTCTGCCAAGACTCATATTAACTGTGTTTCAGGCCTTTGCCTGAATGACTTAGGTGGGTGTGTGTAAGGTTACCTGGGTGCTGAGTGGAGTTATTCCCCTATATAGGCCCCATATGGAGTCTATTACTGTGAATCCTATCTCAAGACTCCAACTTTTGGAGTTATGTGGATGCTCATTTGGAAACGTTAGAAGAAAACCACTCAGCCAATCATGATCAGTAGGAGTAACGAGGGAGGTCCAAAATTTTCTGGCCTAGAGATCATTTGAATGTTTACAGTATGCTAACTAAACCAGTTTTACCAATGTTCTTTCCCACCTCCAAGGTAAGAAATTTAGTGACTGAATTATAGGGATAATAATACCTATCCTAGAGTGGTTATGAAGACTAATTTAGATAATATAAATAAATCTTGTACAGTATGTAATATGTAGCAGATGCTCATCAAATGACAGTTCCTTTCACTCATTAATTGTTTGTAATTTATTTATTCAACACATACTTTATGAAAATGTACTGTCAGCCAGATATTAAGTCAGATACTGGATAGATATTGATGAGTATAGTAGACAAGGCTCCATTCTCATGAAATATTCAAGCTTGTTGGAAAGACAGGCACACAATAAATATATATTCACAAATTATGTATGTTAAGTGCTAAGCAAAAAGAACATATATTACACTGGACATATTGAGAGACAAAAAATGTAATGCAAGCAATAACTACTACATCTTGAACCTACATAACCTAGTACAGAAGACAAGATGTGTGAACTTTTTTGTTGTTTTTAAGTGTATTTTATTGGTTATGTTATTACAGTTGTCCCATTTATTCCCTTTTGCCCCCCTCTGCCCAGTATACTCTTCCCTCCAGCAATCCTTCCCCTTAAGTCACGTCCATGGGTCATGCATATAAGTTCTTTGGCGTCTACATTTCCTATACTATTCTTAACATTCCCTGTCTATTTTGTACCTACCAATTATGCTTCTTAATCCCTGCACCCTATCCCCTCATTCTCCCCTTTCCCATTCCCAGCTGATAACCCTCCAAATGCTCTCCATATCTATCATTCTGGTACTGTTCTGCTTGTTTGCTTAGTTTGGTTTTGGGGTTTTTTGTTGTTTTTTTTTTTTTTTTAGATTAAGTTGTTAGTTGTGAATTTATTGCCATTTTACTGTTCATAGTTTTTATCTTTTTCTTAAATAAGTTCCTTTAACATTTCATGTAATAGGGGCTTCATCATGATGAGCTTCTTTAGCTTTACCTTGTCTGAGGAGCATTTTATCTGTCCTTCCATTCTAAATGATAGCTTTGCTGGATGGAGCAATCTTGGTTGTATGTCCTTGCTTTTCATCACTTTAAATGCTTCTTGCCTGCAAAGTTTCTTTTGAGAAATCAGCTGTTAGCTTTATGGCAACTCCTCTGTAGGGAACTCTCTCCTTTTCTCTTGATGCTTTTAAGATTCTCTTTATCTTTAACCTTTGGCATTTTTCTTATGATGTGTCCTTGTGTGGTCCTCTTTGGGTCCATCTTGTTTGAGACTCTCCATACTTCTTGGACTCGTATGTCTATTTTCTTTACCAAATTAGGGAAGTTTTCTTTCATTATTTTTTCAAATAAGTTTTCAATTTCCTATTCTTCCTCTTCTCCTTCTGGCATCCCTATGATTCAGGTGTTGCCACATTTGGAGAAGTCCCAGAGTCCTCTTATACTATCCTTGTTCTTTTTTAATTCTTATTTCTGCTCTGCTTGAATGTTTATTTCTTCCTTATGTTCCAAATCATTTATTTGAACCCCAGCTTCCTTCCCTTCACTGTTGGTTCCCTGCAGATTTTTCTTTACTTCACTTAGTGTAACCTTCTTTTCTTCATTTATGTTGTTGCTGTACTCAAGGTGTTTTCTCAGCATCCTGATCACCAGTGTTCTGAACTCTGCCTCTGATGGGTTGGCTATCAGGTTTCATTTAGTTCTTTTTCTGGAATTTGTTCTGTTATTTCATTTAGGCCATATTTCTTTGTCTCCTTAATTTGGCAGCCTCCCTGTGATTGTTTTTGTGTACTAAGTAGCCTTAGGTAATCACCAGCATAGGGCAACCTGCTTCACTGCTTTGTGGCTCTGTGTGTGGGGAGGGCTTGGAAAGGAGACTGTGCTGCTGCCTGGCTTCTGGAGGTCTGTCCAGTGCTCACTCCATTCCTAGTCACTTTACCCGCTCCCCATATGTGACTGGCACCCTTCCAGCTGTTGCCCTGGTATTGAATCCCAGAGTGGGTGGGTCTGCATATGCTCTTAGACCATGCAGGCCCTTTAAGCAGAGATTCCTGGAAATCTGGCTTTTTTCCCCCCAGAACTCTTCCTGGTGCTGAAACTCTGGGCTATGCAGTCTGTCCTGGGGCTGGGAATGCTCTCTCTCTCTCAATGTATGCCTCCAAATTTTTATCCACCACACATGAATGTGGGACCACACATGCCCATTCCTCTTCACACCACACGACATCTCCTTACCTCTTCACCCATCTCAACCCCTTGAACTCATCTGAATGGATGTGGCTTCCTTAAATCTTCGGTTGTTGAACTTCCTGACAATTCAATTTTCTGACAGTTCTGGGTGTTATTTGTTTTGAGATTTAGTTGTATTTTCTTTTGTGGTTGCACAAGGAGAAGAAGCATAGCTACCTACACCTCTATCTTGACCAGAATTCTGTATAAGCTTTTAGAGGAAAATATACAAAAACATTTCAACTCCAGAATTTCTATTTTTTTCCAATTTCTCTTTATTGGTATTTTCCAGCTGGTAAAACATTGTTCTTATGCTTTAATTCTTTAGATGTGGTTTCCTCTAGTTCTTTATATTTGTATATTTCTAAAATTAATATTTATAAATGCTTATTTCCATATTTAAGTAATAAATTATATATATTATACTTAAGACCTATTTAAAGTCTTTGTCTATTAATTGTAGCACTTGGACCCCTCAAGGACAGTTTCTATAGGCTGTTTTCTTTCCTGTGTATCGACCATACTTTTCTGTTTCTCTGAAAATATTTAAAATTTTTTCATTGAGCCCTGGCTGGTGTAGCTCAGTGGATTGAGCGTGGGCCTGCGAACCAGAAGATCGAGGTTCGATTCCCAGTCAGGGCACATGCCTGGGTTGCAGGCCAGTTCCCAGCAGGGGACACACAAGAGGCAACCGTACATTGATATTTCTCTCCCTCTTCCTCTCTCCTACCCTTCCCCTCTGAAGATAAATAAATTTTAAAAAAAAAAAATCTTTAAAAAAATAAATAAATAAATAAAAATTTTTCATTGAAAACTGGACATTATAGAGATGGAAGCATGGGTAGGTACATTTTTCCTCCTCACACAACCAAAAGAAGGACAACAATAACAAATTTAAAAACAAAAAAACAACCAGATCTTCCAGAAAATCAAACTATATGAAAGTCTGAAAACCAAGGAGTTAAAGAAGAAATATTCATCCAGACTGGTAGGAGGGATGGAGATGGGCAACCTAGGTGAAGAGGACACATGGCAAGGCAGCAGCTAGAGGACCAGGTGGGTGAGGCAGCAGCTGGCAATCCCGCATCTGCGTGTAGATAAACTGGGAGGAACAACCAGGAAGCAAGACAGATCACACATCCCAGGGTTCCAGAGAGGGAAAACATCAAAACCTCTGGCTGTAAAAACCTGTGGTGGTTGCAGTGGTAGGGAAAACTCTCAGCCTCACGGGAGTGTTCATTGGAGAGATCCACTGAGTTCTAGAACACACACAAACCCACCAACCCACCCCGGAATCAGCACCAGAAGGGCCCAATTTCCTTGTGGGTAGTGAGGAAGCAACTAAAAGCAGGGTGAGAGCTCAGCAAGCATCATTGTTCACTCTCTGACCCCCACCTCCACATACAGTGCCGCAGCGTAGCAATGTGGATTGCCCCATCCTGGTGAATACTTAAGGCTCCAACCCTTACAAAATACCAGGCATGCCGAGACAAAGAAATATGGCCCAAATGCAAGAACAAATCAAAGATCCAAAAATAGAAGGGGCTGGAAAGAGTATTCCAAGTCGTGAAAGGCAAGGACCTGCAACCAAGATTGCTCTATCCAACAAAGCTGTCATTTAGAATGGAAGAGAAGATAAAGTGCTTCTCAGATAAGGTCAAGTTCAAGGAGTTCATCATCACCAAGCCCTTATTATATGAAATGTTAAAGGGACTTATCTAAGAAAAAGAAGATAAAAAATAGGACAGTAAAAAGACAGCACACTCACAGCTATTAACAGCCACACCTAAAACAAAAGCAAAGAACTAGAACAGAAACAGAACCGCAGAAATGGAGATCATATGGAGGGTTAGCAACAGGGAAGTGGGAGGAAGGGGGGGAAGGTACAGAGAATAAGTAGCACAGATGGTGGGTAGAAAATAGACAGGGGGAGGGCAAGAATAGTGTGGGAAATGTAGAAGCTAAAGAACTTATGACACATGGACATGAACTAAAGGAGGGGAGTGTGGGTGGAAGGGGGTGTGCAGGGTAGAGGGGAATGATGGGGGAGAAATGGGACAACTGTAATAGCATAATCAATAAAATATATTAAATTTAAAAAAATAGACCTAAGCGATGAAGTGATAGCCAACCTATCACTGCTAATCAGGATGATTAGAAACGGTTGAGTATGGTCGCAAAATAGAGGAAAAAGTAAAGGCTATGAAAAGTGAAATAAAAAATATATATACAGGGAACCAACAGTGAAGGAAAGGAAACTGGGATTCAAATCAATGATTTCGAGCAAAAGGAAGAAATAAACACTTAACCAGAACAGAATGAAGAAATAAGAATTCATAAAACATGAGGAGAAGCTTAGGAACCTCTGGGACAACTTTAAACATTCCAACATCTAAATTATAGGGGTGCCAGAAGGAGAAAAGGAAGAGAAAGAAATTGGAAACTTATTTTTAAAAAGATAATGCTGGAGAACTTCCCCAGTCTGGAAAAAGAAATAGACTTCGAGGAAGTCCAGGAAGTTTAGGGAGTCCCAAAGAAGCTGGACCCAACGAAGCACACACCAAGGCATTTCTGGCTGTAAAATCCTGTGGGGGTTGCAGTGGTGGGAGAAACTCCCAGCCACACAGAAGAGTTACATTATATTACCCAAGATTAAAAGATAAGGACAGAATCTTTTTTTAATATATGGAATGCTTCACAAATTTGTGTGTCATCCTTGTGCAGGGGCCATGCTAATCTTCTCTGTATCATTCCAGTTTTAGTATATGTGCTGCTGAAACAAGCACAGATAAGGAGAGAATCTTAAAAGCTGCAAGAGAAAAGGAGACAGTTGCCTACAAAGGAGTTCCCATCAGACTGTCAGCTGATTTCTCAAAAGAAACCTTACGGGCAAGAAGGGGCTGGAAAGACGTATTCAAAGTCATGATAGGCAAGGACCTACATCCAAGATTGCTCTATCTAGCAAAGCTGTCATTTAGAATGGAAGGTCAGATAAAGTGCTTCCCAGATAAGGTCAAGTTAAATGAGTTCATCATCACCTAGCTCTTATTATATGCAAGTTAAAAGGACTTAGCTAATAAAATGAAGAATATCAAAACTATGAACAATAAAATGACAACAAACTCACAGCTATCAAAAACTGAACATAAAAAATAAACTGAGTAAATAACTAGAACAGGAACAGAATCACAGAAATGGAGATCATGTGGAGGGTTAGCAGCAGGCAGGGGGAGGGGGAGAATGGGGGGAAAGGTACAGGGAATAAGAAGCATAGATGGTAGGTACAAAACAAACAGGGGGAGGTTAAGAATAGTATGGGAAACAGAGAAGCCAAAGAACTTATATGTACAAGCTATGGACATGAACTAAGGTGCGGGGAATGCTGAGGGATAGGAGGTACAGTGTGGAGGGGCATAAAGGGGAGGAAAAAATGGGACAGCTGTAATAGCATAATCAATAACATATACTTTAAAAAAAGAAAACTGGACATTATAGATAATATAATGTGAGAACTCTGCAAGTCAGATTTCCTCCGCCCTCAGTGTCTGTTATTATTGCTGTTTTATTATTGTTGCTGATGCTCTTTGTTAGTGACCTTTCTGGACTAATTTTATAAATTCTTTATTCTCTGTAGTGTACAGCTACTGAATTCTTGGATCAAAGATTTTCTGAAATGCCTTGAACTAATAAGTGTTCCATTCTTTGCTGAGAAGCTCCGTGTGTAGGTATGATAGGGCATGACCTTGACACTCAGGCAGTTTGCAGCTCTGCCTTGGCTGCCACTTCCTGCTTGTGCAGGAAGCCGGACGAGAGAGACTGAGTCCGTCTCAAGTTTTCCCAGGAATGCACACAGCCTTGCACATTTGTAGAGACTTTTAGATCCCCAGGAGTACATTAGAGTTTTTCAAACCCCGCTACAAACACCCTATCCTATGTTTCTCCCAACTGGTCTTAGCTTTGGAGTAAAACAACTGCCGCTGGTTGTTTTCAACAAATGCCTGGAGGATGGGGCTTTTCCGCAGATTAAACTCAAAGGCAGGAAAAAATTAATAGCTCCCCTCATTGAGTTTTCCAGAAAGCTGTAAGACATGTCAAATAGTGTCAGCATTCTGGAGACAGGACTTTCTGAGGACTTTCATACACAGCCTGCCCTTTCTAGTAGCTGCAAGGCTTCTGGGGAAAGGGTAATGGGAGCAGGACAGGTTAAAATGCCCCAAGCCCCCCATTTGAAACTCAGTAGTTTTTCTTGAATAAACATTTTTCATATTATTGCAAGCCTTTGGTTAATTTCTAGCATATGAAAAAGTTGATTTTGACTATTTTTGTGAGTGTTTTTATGAAGGGAAAGATTTGGGGAGGTCTTTATTCCATTATTCCAGGAGCTCCCACTTCTTTTAGAACAAATTAGGCACAAGATGATGAAGTTCTAGACTGGGTCACAGGAGTGGAGATGATCAACATTGCAGAAACTGTAAGTAAATATTCATACAATATTGTATTGGGATCTGGTGGCCAAGAGGAAATGGAGAGACAGAGATGCTGCCAATCACACTGTGTTATTCTCCTGGACCCAACTGCAGGGTCACTATGTTCATTTGGAGGCTGAGGAAACTCACAGCCAGAATGGACTCTCCTTAAGGAATGGGACCTCTTCCTTTACTCAGAATGAGCTCTCAATATCTCCACTTAACACCATGCACTTGCACCTCCCGAAATTGTTTGAATGATTCCCATGCAGTTTTATTGTGGTTCAGAAGGAAAACAAATTCCTTTGGCATGGATGCTAAGTCCTAAGTACTGTTTAATGTAAACTCTTCTCTATGGCCAAGAGAAAGGCCACATATTGAAGACATAATCAGAAATTTTTCCATTGGACAGGAGTTGAAGAAGGATATTAGAATTCAGGAACATTCCACAGAGTAATTTGAATTCATAGACTCTGCACTAAAAATACTTTAAACACTTACTCTCTTATATTAAAAAATCTGTTGCTACAGTATACCTGCACATAACTAAAAGGAATCTTTGCCCATCGTCTCACCTACAGTAAGTAAAATTAACTGTTTCTCATTGAAAGGCCACAGAAGAAAAGACTATGCCTATTTCAGAGTTTAAATTTATATGGCTTAAGCCACAACACTTGGAAACAGTAAAATCAACATCTGAGCAGAAAATAGTCATCCTTGTTCCAGCCAAGATGGAGGCACAAGTAGATTATGCATTGTGCCCCTCGTACAACCAAAAGAAAGACAACAAATTTAAAAACAAAAATCAACAAGAACTTCCAGAAAATTGAACTGTATGGAAGTCCAGTAACCAAGGAGTTAAAGAAGAAACTTTCATCCAGACCTGTAGGAGGGGCAGAGACAGGCAGCCAGGGTGGAGAGGACTCAGCAAGGGGGCAGCTGGCAGAGGGGCAGTCCCACATACAGTGCCAAATACAGCTATGTGGGTTGCCCTGCTCTGGAGAGTACCTAAGGCTCTGCCCCTTACTACATAACAGGCGCACCAAGACAAAAAAAAAAAAAAAAAAAAAAATGGCCCAAATGAAAGAACAAATCAAAGCTCCAGAAAAAACACAGTGAAGCTACAATGAGATAGCCAACCTATCAGGCTCAGGATTCAAAACACTGGTAATCAGGATGCTCACAGAATTGGTTGAGTATGGTCGCAAAATGGAGGAAAAAGTGAAGGCTATGCAAAGTGAAATAGAGGAAAAAATGTGCAGGAAACCAAGAGGGACAGGAAGGAAACCAGAACTCATATCAATGATTTGGAGTATAAGGAAGAAATAAACATTCAACCAGAACAGAATGAATAAACAATAACTGAAAAAAATGAGGAAAGGTTTGGGAACCTCTGGGACAACTTTAAATGTCCCAACATCTGAACCATAAGGGTGCCAGAAGGAGAAAAGGAAGAGCAAGAAATTTAAAACTTATTTGAAAAACAACGCAGGAGAACTTTCCCAATCTGGTGAAGGAAATAGACTTTCAGGAAGTCCAGGAAGCTCAGACAGTCCCAAAGAAGTTGGACCCAAGGAGGAACACACCAAGGCACATCATAATTACATTAACCAAGATTAAAATAAGGAGAGAATCTTAAAAGCAGCAAGAGAAAAGGAAACAGTTGCCTACAAAGGAGTGCCCACAGGACTATCAGCTGATTTCTCAAAAGAAACCTTGCAGGCAAGAAGGAGCTGGAAAGAAGTATTCGAAGTCATGAAAGGCAAAGACCTACATCCGAGATGACTCTATCCAGCAAAGCTTTCATTTAGAATGGAAGGGCAGATAAAGTGCTTCCTAGATAAGGTCTAGTTAAAGGAGTTCATCATCACCAGGCCCGTATTATATGAAATGTTAAAGGGACTTATCTAAGAAAAAGATGATGAAAAATATGAACAGCAAAATTATGACAAACTCACAACTATCAACAACCAAACCTAAAAAAAACAAAAACAAATAAGCAAACAGCTAGAACAGGAACAGAATCACAGAAATGGAGATCACATGGAGGATTATCAGTGGAAAGTGGGAGGGGGAGAATGAGGGGAAAGGTACAGGGAATAAGTAGCATAAATTGTAGGTACTAATAGACAGGGAAGGTTAAGAATAGTGTAGGAAATGTGGAAGCCAAAGAACTTATATGTATGACCCATCAACATGAACTAAGGTTGGGGGGGGGGCGGAATGCTGGTGGCAGGGGTGTGCAGGGTGGCTGGGAATAAAGGGGAAAATGGGACAACTCTTATTGCACAATCAATAAAATATATTTAAAAAAATAAAATAGTCATCCTTGATTAACACTTAAAATAAAGCAGCCATTTTTCTTCAGAATAATTCTCAACATTTTTAATTCAGCAAAAATGTTCTACATTTTCTATTTGAAAGAAATTATCCCCTACATAGGAATATTTGTCTGAGTCACAGAAAGTGCCCTGAGGGACCCATCCTTGCCTGTCCTTTTGTGGGTGTCATGGTTTTGTTCAGAAGCCTTCAGATATGGTTGCTTAAAAATAATCACATGGCACACTCTTTTTTTTAACTTGTATCAGAACACTAGTGTCTGAATACATTTAATCTGTATCTCATATCTTTTTTTTATTTTAAAGAGAAAGGAAGAGAAGGAGAAAGAGAGGGAGAGAAACATCAATTGGTTGCCTTCTGTACATTACCTGACCAGAGACCAAACCTGCAACCCCAGGATATGCCATGACCAGGAATCGAACCGGTGACCTTTTGGTTTGTGGGACAACGCTCAACCACCTGAGCCACACCGGTCATGGCACATGGCACATTCTTGCCACCTTCCCTTTTTTAAAAAATTTCTTCTTCAGAAAGGGGAAGAGAAGAGGGGAAGGAATATGGCTAAGATTAATGATCAAAGGAAACACAGATTATTAAAAGTTTTAACTGTTTTGTTTTGTTTTTTTTTTGTAGAAGAGAGAAGAAGTGACTTGAAGGAACTATAATACTGATATATTAGCCATCTGGATGGAAACAACATGATGTTTACTAAATAGTCTTGCCTTCCTCTTTGTGAATCTCTCAACAGAAATGATGATAGATGGTGTGCAGGTGTGCAAAAGGGGACAACCAGGAGGGACTGCTGAAGGTGGGCAAACACCAAGCTAGGCCAGTTGCCAAGTTGCAGGGATACAGAAATAAAAGGCACATCCCTGTCCTCGTGGTGTTATATTGGAGTTGTCAACAGAAAAAAAAATTTTTTCACAATTCTGTGATAGAGTTGAGCCAGGAAAGACCTCCTGGAGAAACTGACACCAGAAATGTCTTTAAAAATCAGGGCTGGGGCCTATCAACTGATGGACAGATAAATTAAATGTGATTTACCCATACAATGGACCGTTACTTGGCAATACGAAGTCATAAAGTACTGATGCATGCTACAAAGTAGATGAACCTTAATAAATAACGCTAAGGGGAAAAAGCTAGTCACAAAAGGCCATACATTGTATGATCCCCTTTTTATAAAACGGGCAGAACAGGCAAATTTATAGAGGCAGAAAGTGGATGAGTGACTACTAGAGTCTGGGATGAAGGGAAGTTGGAGTGGGGGGCAGGGCAACTGCTAATAGGTACAGGTTTTCTTTTGATGTCAAATGCATGCAAAATCAAATTAACTGTATTGACTGTTAACGTGCATGGGGTTTCATTGATGAAAATGTTCTAAAGCGGGGGAGGGCTGCACAACTCTGAACAAACTAAAAACCACCGGTTATACTCTTTGAAAGGGCGAACTCTATGGCATGTGAATCCTAGTTCAATAAACCTGTTATGTCTTTTAAAAAATATAAGTGCTAAATTTTAAGTGCTAAGTAATTTAACCAGGTGATCCAAATATACTAAGAACGGCCCAGCTGTCATCAATTTTTAAAGGGGCCACTGGATTACAGGTAATACTAATACTTCCATTTTAACTCTGCCACTCAGAACAGTCCTCATGTCCTGCCTTCTCCCATGATCATCTGGTGCAGGTGACAAAATGTCCTGCCTCCAGATGCTCTCTGGCAGTCGCTTCTCATCACACAGGGCAATCTGAGGTCATTACGATGGTTTCTCAAAGGACGGTCATACATTGTCATGCCACATTTTATGTTAAACTTGAGATTCTTTCACTGTAGGAAGGGAAAGAGCTTTGTAGTTCTGCTAGGATATAGATGTATTAAGTAGTACATTGGGAATGACAACCTACAAATTATCGGTTATAAGGGTTAGGTGGTTTCTCTGATTCTACGAATAGAGATATCAATGCTGCCTCAAAGACTCACCTAAATATACTCTTGATGTCAGGCCACTGTGTAAAACAGCAGAATGAGGCTAGTGTTTGGTACAATGAAGTGGTCATATTAACACTCATATTTCCAAGTAGTCATTCACCTAGTAAAATAGCTTCAGCTCAATGCGTGATAAACATACCACTTATTTCATTGACTGTGACAAATAATAACAACTCTTCAGACAAGAAATCAACTGTTTTTCAAGTTCAAAGAAGCTAACAATATCTCAACTCAAAAACTAAACATCTGATGGATATATCAGTGTCTTTAAGAAGTCATGTGCATGCTGTGGTAAGATGGGTAACTGAGTCTATGCAACACCCCATCCTGGTGCAACAAACCAATTCAGGAAAGAGGATGCATAATAATGAAAAGACAGGAAAATTATCTTTTCAGATAATGGTGAGACATGCCTTGCAATAGGTCTTAGTACATTGAGGAATTTTTCAATGCCCAATAGTGGTATCCTCTGTTACCTATATAGTTTATTAATAATCTTTTGAAAGCATAAGAATTATGTTTCAAGTCCACTAATTTCCCACTACTGAAATTCTTTCACTCTGATCAGTTAATGAAAGGAAAAGAGAGATGTTTGGTTGATGCTTGGAGCCTTGGCACACACCAGAGGGCCAGGCACATAATAGGGGTATAAGTAATATTTGTAAAATGTATAAAAAAGCTACTGTCTTATCTATGATAAGTTAGATGGTAAGTATATAAAAATTTCAGTAACACTTGCCTCAAAATTCAGTTGTGAAAAAATAACTATTTGTTAACTCTCCCTTTATGAGAACCTCCCATTTCACATCACTGAGCGCTCGTCTCCTGAGATAAGGACAAAGACTGGATATCTTTAATCACCACTTTTATTCAAACAGACATCACATGGCTGCTGTTATGATACATTGAGAAGTTCACAAAATTACTGCCCCCCCCCACAAAAAGCATTGATTATAAAGAAACATCAGACAAACTCATACTGAGGAACATTTCACAAAGAAACTGGTTTGTACACTTCAAAATGCCAAGGTACTAAATACAAAGAAAGGCTGAGGAACTGCTCCACACTGAAAGATACTAAAGTCATAACAGCGTGTGCGACTGGACCGAATCCCAGGCCTAGAAAGGACATCGTGGGATAACCTACAAAATCTGAGTACGGTACATGGAGTAGAGAGTTATATCATATCAACATTAATTATATCACACCGATGATTCTGATGTGATGGTGGTTATGCAGGAGTGTGATTTCAAGGAAACATGTCCACCATGACAAGTGCCATCAATACTTCCTCGCTCTATAGCACACGTAGACTAGGATAATGGGCAACTTGGACATGACTCTCCCTTTGGTCACCTGCAAGCAAGCCGTTGTGAAAGGACTTAAGTAATGCGCTGATACTTAATGAGAATTCACAAAGCACAGTGAAAAAGAATGTCAAGAGGAGCGATAAAGGGGAAAAGGGTCAAAGATAGAAAGGATAAAGCATTCAAGTATTAAAGCACTCAAAAGGCAAAGAGCGGTTGGTCTTGGAATTGGGGTAGTAATCAAGGAAAACAGGTATGTGCGGTATAAACAAACAGCCTCAAGCCTACCATTAGCTTCTATCATTATTTGCAGAAAACCCACATTCTGTCACCAGCTTTATTAATAACTAATTATAAATACTATTCAGCAAATAAGAAAAAATTCTGACTCATGCTACAACACAAAAGACCCTTGAAAACATTGTGGTGAATGAAGGAAGCCAGACACAGAAGACCACATATTGCATGGTGTCATTTACATGAAATGTCCAGAAAAGGCCAAACTGTACAGACATACGGAAAGTAACTGGTGGGTGGGAATGCAGATGGGGTTGGGGATGAGGATTCACTGTGACCCCAATTTGATTACAGCACATAACAACTCATTTGTAATCTCAAATTTGAGGCTCCATGCCTCAATTGTCTCATTTGCTATTTAGTGATAATTACAGAAACTAACTCATAAGGGCTTTCTGAAGATCAAACGAAATACTGTAATTCAGGTTAAAAGCTTAAAACAATGCCTGGTAATTAGTGCTTAAGAAGTACACACACATGCCCACCTTAAAAATGTAGAAAATAAAATGCATGTAAAAATGCAACACACATGGAATAAATTATAAACATAGGGGAAAAGTAAATTTGTACTTAAAGATTGAGCAACAAACTACAGTTCAACCTAGACCTATCCCTTAATCAAGGTAAATAGTTCAAAATACATGGAAAGAACTTTTAAAATATACTCATAAATGATAAAAACAAAGGCAATATACTAGATGTATTATTTCCCTAATATTTAGGGCCTAAGTATAAGGAAATCTTGAGATTCTTCCTCAGCCTCTCATCTTCAAAAGTTGACATTTTGATGTGTAATTCCTTAATTACATGATTTTTTCAGTATTTTCCATATTTTTTCTATATAGAAAAGTCCTTTATGGAGAATGGACTTCCATGTTATTCTTTTATTCTAGTAATTTTTTATTATAGAGTAGGCTGTCGTTCATCTTAATATAATCCTGGACCAAAAAACCCCAGAAGTCACTGCACTGAGGCCAAAGGCACCTACCTCACTGACACACATATACTCTTCAGTGTTTTCTTGCCCTTGATGATGTACGCTCTGGTGTTGGAGGAATCGAAGTTCTCTTCCCAGCAGGTGTCACATAACGATAGAGATGCTGCCTCCTGAACTCAGTCCTGTTCACCGACTCTTTAAATGCAGGTATACAAAGTGAAGAGCTGCTGACCCATCACTCCACCAGACTAAATGCTTGCTGAATTTTAATCTTTTGAAACAACTACTCCGTTGAACATGACCTGTATATCTTTGGTTAAACAGTATTGTCTCACCAGCATCAACGTTTACAGTCTCTATTACCTCTAAGACCATTTACAAAATGAACTTCTGTTTTGATCATTCCCTAATTCTTAAGAAGTCCCAGAAAAAGTTCCTAACATGAGAAAGTAGAGACAAATTTCAATATTTGATAAATTTCATCTTGATAACTTCGAAAACAAATTTACTCTTTAAATTGCATTATAAAAAATACATTAGTCTTCACATTAATTTTACATGGAAATATATAATTGTTTGAATATTTAAATATAGTTTCTCTTTACCAAAAAGTGTCACTCAAAGCCCTACTTACACAAATAATTTAAATGCACTAACGCAAACACACTTTACACAATATTGTCCACACACATACTGTTTAACTTGGAACAATTATAATAAAAGTCTATGCGGGATACTGAACAAGTACAAGATTAATAAAATATTCATTGTGGCTGTAATTTAATTTCCACTATTAAAAGAACTTAATGCACTCTTGAATACACACACACACACACACACACACACACACAAAAACATCCAACTGTTTTATCTAATCTGCAAATTAAGCCAAAGTGTAACTTGACAAAGGGGCACATCATGTAACCTACCAAATTCTGAAAGCAATTCATTTACAATTTAACCAAAATTATAATTCTTACAAATACAAGTTTTCAAGCTTGTCTAAAATAATAATGATTATAGGAACTTAGGTAAACATTTCCAAAATGTTTCTTAAAACATTAGGACCGTATACTTTAATATTTAAGTAATATAAATTTTTTAATTATAAACCTTTTCCTCTAAAGAAATGGAACTTTTTAGAAGAGTTTCCAATGTGAAAACGCCAGTAAATTTTTTAGGTGTTTGATCATTTAAATTGTAAGAACTGTCCTCTTTGCATGATGTCATCACAATAGATATGACACATCGTAATTACACAGTACATTACTTCCATGGGATCTCTCGCTTTAAAACTTACACTGAAAGTTTGCAGAATGACTATTAATCGTACTTGCGGTAATTATATGTCTACTTCATAGGAAAAAAGACACCAATACCCACAAGTAGAATATTTTTGTATGTTAGTTCTTTGTTTACTTCCTAATCAGTAGGACAGTATCCTTCCTAAATTAAAACTGGAGAATTATTTTAAACTAGTGACACACAGTGACATTTTAAGAAAGGAAATTAAAATACTTGTATATGAGGCAAGGTTAAAGTTGCTTTATAACTAGAAATATAAACATTTGTCCATTTTACAATATAATTACTGTTTTAAATTTAGAAGAAATTAGATCATTATAACACACTTGCAGGTTAAGTAATGGCCCCTGAAATAAAACTACATTTAGAAATCAACTGTTACAACACTATATTTAATTCTAAGATAACACACTTTTATCTCTGAAATCATGGTACACTGATATAGTTCAATCAAATATGGTTTATACAATATAGTTGAAATTCATGTTTTCCTTTAACATTAATGATAGAAAAGGATCCAGAATCCTTGGCTTAAGGATAATTGGACACATCTGTACTAGCCCAACCAGTGTCCTTGAATAAAGGATCTAAACATACTCTGAGGATCTTAGACCTAAACTGCTTATCTTAACATCATTTATTTGAATTATTAAAATAGCAAGTTTAGGGAAAGCCAAACTAATGTACAAATAGTTTCTCACTTGCCAAATGGGCCTCCATTTGGGTTGTCAATTTTATCAGATCTCTTCACATATCAAGATTATAAGTAATTTTTAATAACAATTAATGGTCTGCCCAAATTACCAAACCAATAATTTTAGTTCAAGCTATTATAAAATAATATAGTAATGTCTAAAATATTTTTAAGAGATAAGGCCATAAAATCATCTGGATTTTTATATTAAACCACCAAAGCCTTCAGGTCCAGGCGGTGGAAAAGCGTAGCGACACTGGCAAGACCATTTCCCCCTTACAGTAATGCTAAAGGAAAGCAGAGGGTGTATATTACAGAGATCGTATATGTGCATGTATCCAAATGTGGAAAGTTAGAGACTTGCAGATCCATTCTAAATAAAGCAGGAGGAGTTTGTGCTATGTATATAAAATTACCAGGCAGTTTTTAAAGTCTGGATTAAGGATTATGGAATCTCATCCACTGGAATGCTTTTAAAAGAAATTATATCTCATTTGTCAACCCCACTGAAAAGTTGAGATAATTTGTTATAGTTTCTTCTTCTCAATTATCCAGTCAGACCGTGGTATTGACAATGCCACCCTGAAACACACTGAATGTAAGTATATAGTCATTGTTCCAATTTTTAAAAAGTAAAAATAAGATAGCACTAAATGTTTGCCATTTTAATTCTTGCAATATTATAACCTACTGACATGAGGTACAATTATAAAAAATAAGTAAGAGGGATTTGATTTGGGAGAAGAAAATTATACTGTGCTAAATTATGCGGCAAATTAAGATGAAGCTCTTCTATAGCAAATAGACAAAGGGTCTTTAGAATTTTTTTAAAAGGACCTTAAACACTAATCTTAAAATAATATAAAAGTTTTCATTATAGTATAATGAAAAATGATGTAGCAAAATAGTGGAAGGTTGATTTTTTTCCAAAGTTAGGAGAGCTATGTGTACTAAGTACCAAAGATATTTCAACTGAAGTTCTGAATCCTCAACTAGCTTTAATACAAATACTTCTGCTTTGCTTTACTGAGCAACAATTTGTGTAATAGTCGGGTCATCATCCTATCAGAATATGGTACCTGAGAATATAAACTTCTCAAATCATATATTTTAACAGGTTTAGGACGCTTTCTTTGTTTCTTTCTGGGGCGTTTTTTATGACCCTTCCTCTTAGTTCCTGCAATGCGGGAAGAATCCTGCACAGGTTGCTTGGGAGAAGGGCTCTTTATAGCTCTTAACTGCTCTTCAGCACCAGCTGATGGTACTGACTGTGAAAGCAGTTTGGCTGGTCTCTTTGCCTTCTTTAATCTACTGACAACAGACTTTTTCTTCTTAAGATGCATTCCAATAAAAGCCCTCCTGGACTGATATTTTCGACGCAAAAAAACAGAGTATTTTGAAATATACTTTCTAATTATATCACTTAGTTTGGTCTGAATCCAAATTGACTGTTTTTCTAATGTGATTCTGGGTTTTTGCTGGAGAAATACTGGTCTGTAAATTTTTTTGAGTAAACCTGTCTTATTACTTGTCACCTTCCTTCTCTGAACTTTTTTTTTACTTTCTAAAGACTCATTTCTCACTGATTTTGGTGAGATTTTGGCAGCATCACCATTTAGGAGAGTTAACTGGAAATTACTTTTCTTCGGAACTTCACTAGAATTCAAGATATCTGATTTTGCCAGAAATACAGAAGACCCACTGGCCTCCTGGTGTGACATTAATTCATGTCTTACTGACAATGTCATAAAAGGTGCTAAAGTAGAGTTTTGTACATGAGCATCGTCATCTCCTACACTGGGGTTCAGGTCACTAAAACGAATTTGAACCCAGTTATTCTTGTCTGACTCTGGTACTTCTATGTTCAGAGGAGGATTAATTACAATTTGTTTATTCAATGGGTCATAATAATTAAAGGAACTCGGTTTATACTTGTACTGTATGCTAAAATCCTGATTGTTTTTGTCACTACGGCGCCTTATTTTAGAGAAGTTGAAGGATTCACCTTCCTTCAGCTTAATATTTGAAGAAAGAACATAGACTAAGGCATTGGGGTGCAAAGGCTTCAAAATGTTAGTATATGATTCAAGAAATTCAACTGTTCCAATTTCAATTTTCTTTTTTGGTTTTCTGTCGTTGTGTAAAAGTAAACGCTTCAGTGTTGGCGAGTCTTCCTCTTGTCCACTTATTCCTTTTGTCACTAGGTAACTCATGAGATTGGTTTGAGTTCCATGGCTGACTTTTACAGCCTGGCATCTAGAAGCCACTCGCCACGTTTGTTCATAAGGCCTCTTTTCTGTAGGATGATGGCTAGGTTTATCTAAGGCTACTGAAAAGTCATCAATATTGTAATCACAGTCTAACAGAACTTGAATAAATGCAGTGTCATTAAGGTCAGCCGAGGTAATCACTTTTTCTTCATTCAAATTTTTTTTTTTTACTTTCCTGGTCTCAGAGTCATCATCAAAGTAACAGTGGAAACGGCCTTCCTTAAATTCCTTCACAAGGGCATTAATTTTCATGTCATCTTCTCTCATTATTTGAGACCACGTTTTCCCCACAAATGAAGGAGGGACATGAGGCAAGGCTTCAAGAACTGGTTCATCAGTGTTCTCCTCTACGACCCCCTTTGCTTTTCTCTGCTTCCTTACAGACTCAACCTTTGGAGCAGAGCTTGAATGGGAATCACGTTTCATTTCTTTCATGTCACAAGATGTCTTCTTAAACAGGTCTGGTTTACTAACACCTTCCTGAGGATGGTCAGTACCAGACAGAAGAGAGGGATCTCGTTGAAAATTCACTCCAGAACCACAAGGTTCAGAGTTCATGTTTCCTAGATCTCTAGGTTTTAACTTCAAAAGGTTATCTTCTTCAGCCATTTGAAGGATCTCTGACTCAGGAGAAGCATTACAATCTATGGCAGAAACACTACATTCACAGCTCTTTTCTTTTAGACCAGTAATTTTTGGATCTTTCCAAAAGTTGTCTTCACTGTCAGCTTTCTGCAGTTGATGAGTCACTGGCTGAGAAGTGTCTTTCCATTTATAATTTTTTTTTGGACTACTGGATTCACAGGTCTTCTTTTCTGGGCCAATATATTTTGCCTTTTTTTTATCAGACCCTGCTGATTGGTAAGTCGTGGACTGATGAGAGGGATCAATTTGAAAATTTATGTCAGAACCATAAGACTCACAGCCTGACTCTTCCAGAATAATATAGTCTTTTTTCTGGTTTACTACTTTGAAAGTCTTTCTGGACTGATTTGACACTGACTGAGGAGAGGCTTCACAAACATATCCTAGTTCAGTATCACAACAGTCACAGCATTCACCCTCTAAACCAAAACTTTTTGCATTTATACTGTCAATTCCTTCAACAGTCACTTGGGGTGAGTCAATCACTGGCTGACATGGGATATCAGAATCAGAAACCATTTCACAATCACTATCACCAGTCACCAGGTCCACAAGCAGCATCTTTTGAAGATTTGCTTCTTTGACTGACACTTGACATTCATTAACTACTATTTGAAGAGGGACATCAGAATCAGACATTACTTCAGAATCACTAGTCTTTTCTTCCATGCCAAGATGAGCTACCCTCTGAAGGTTCATTTCTTTGCAAACCACTTGAGGTTGGTCAACTTCCAACTGAAAATGAATACCAGAATCACATTTTATTTCACAAACACTGGGTTCACAGTTTTTATTTTCTAGGTCATTATGATCCTTCTTTTCCAAGTTTATTTGTTTGAGAGCCACAGGAGATTGATCAACCACTAACTGAACAGGAGCATCAGAATCACAGCGTACTTCAAAATCACCTAGTTTATAGCTCTTATCTCCTAGGTAAATACAGTCTTCCTTCCAAAGACTCACTTTAACAGCTTTTTCCAGCTGGTCAGTCACAGACTGAAGGGGATCATCAGAGGCAAAACTTATTTCGGGACCACAAAGGTCATTGCTCTTATCTTCCAAATCAGCATGTTCCTCTTGCAAAATGTGTGGTTCTTCAATCGCTGACTGAAGAGGGACATTTGTAACATAAATTACCTCAGAATCATTGGGTTCATAGACCTTATCATGCAGACAAACATGTCCCTCCCTCAGAAGATTTATTTCTGTGGTAGCGTCTTGAATTTCATTAGCCACAGAATGAAATGGTTCATCAGAGTCAAAACTTATTTTAGGAGCACTAGGTTCGACAATCTTACCTTCCAAGTCCACAGGCTTCTTCCAAAGGTTGATCTCCTTAACAATTTCCTCATTTTGGCCGGCCACTGACTGAAAAAGGACATTAGAATCATACATAATTCCATAACCCTTAGATTTATCCCTCTTCTCTTCCACGTCAACTTCATCCTTCCAAAGGCTTATTTCTTTAACAGTTTCTCTAAGCTGGTCAGCCACTGACTGAAGAGGGTCATCAGAGTCAAAACTTATTTCAGAACCGCAAGTTTTATTGTGCTTATCTTCTAGCTCAATACGCTCCTTCTCCAAAATAGTTATTTGAGGTTGATCAACTGCTGACTGAACCAAGAAATCAGAATCCAAACTCATTTCAGAACTGCTATATTGGCTGTTATTGTCTTCCATGTACACATGACCTTCATTCTCAAGGTTTATTTGTTTAACAGATGCTTCAGGTGGATCAGGCACAGATTGAGGAGAAACATCAGAATCCTGTATTAATTTAGAACCATTAGGTTTATCAACTTTACTTTCTAGGCCAATATCCTCTGCCTTCCACAGGTTTGTTTTTCTAATCACTTCCTGAAATTGTTCAGTCAATGGCTGAAGAGGATCATCAGAATCAAAATTTACTTTACGATTACTAGATTCACTGCTTGTATCTTCCAGATCACCATGTTTTTCCTTCAATGGGACTAGCTGAGATTGCTCAATGACTGAATGACGAGGGGGACCAATATCCAAACTTATTTCAAAACCTCTAGATTCAGTACTTTCTTCTTCTGGGTCAACATGGCCCTCCTTCAAAACTGCTATTTGAGGTTTTTCAGGCATCGACTGAGGAAGGATATCAGAACCCAAAATTACTTCAGAACCACTATATTTATCACTCTTGTTTTCTAAAACATATTCTTCATTCTGAACATTTACTTCTTTAACAACTATTTGAGGTTCAGTCACTGGATAACGAGAAACATCACAATCTAAATTTATTTCAGAACCACTAAATTCAGTGCTTTTACCTTCGAATTGAGCATGCTTTTCTTTCTGAAGCCATATTCCTTTAAGAACTACGTCAGTTCTTTGAATCACTGACTGAAGAGGGATACTGAAATCCAAACTTGTTTCAGAAACACTTAGTTCATTGTCTTTATCTTGTAAGTTTACACGTTCTTCTTTCTGATGGTTTACTTCTTTCACAGCTCTGTCAGGATGATCAGTCACTAAATGAGAAATATAAGATTTCAAAGTGATTTCAGGAACATCAGGTCCATTATTCTTGTTTTCTAACTGTACATGCTCTTCTTTCTGAAGGCTTACTTCTCTAATGGGATCTTCAGAATGTCCAATTATTGAATGAAAACTATCATAATTCAGATTTAATTCAGAACCACTAGGTTCATTTTCCTTACTTTCAAAGTGTTCCTTTTCTTCTTTTTGAAGATTAAGCCTTTTAACGAGTACTCCAGGAGAATTTGTCACTGAAAGAGGAGGGACATAAGAATCCAAACTTATTTCAGAACCATTGGTTTCATCATTCTTCCTTCCTAAGTGTGCACAGTCTTCTTTCTGAATGATCATTTCTTTAACAGCTACTTCAGGTTGATCAGTCCCTGAAGGAAGAGGTATATCAGAATCAAAAGTTGTTTCAGAAACACAAGATTCATTACTTTTATATTCCTGATCAATACGTTCCTCCTCAGCTACTTGAGATTGGTCAGCTATTGAACATGGAGGAATATCAGACTCAAAAGTTATTTCAGAACTATTTGACCCAGAGCTCTCACCTTCCAAGTTAATGTGCCTTTTTCTTATTTCTTCAACATCCAGCTCAGATTGCTCGGTAACTGACAGAGGAGGGGGATCAGACTCAAAAGTCAATTCAGAACTGGAGCACCCATAGCTCTTAACTTCCATGTCGACATTTAACTCTTTCGGATTTATTTCACCCAGAGCTCCATGAGGTTGTTCATTAGCTGACTGATAAAGAGAAGCATGAGAATTAAAACTTAGATCAGAAACGCTAGATTTAGCACTCTTATTCTGTGGGTCAATAACTACTTCTTGAGGATTTACTTCCTGAACTGCTACTTGGGGTTGGTCATCCACTAACTGACCATCAGTGTGAAAACTCATTTCAGGACCATAATATTCACAGTTGTTATCCACAAGGTCATTCTTCTCTTTCGGAAGATTTATTTCTTCAGCAGCCCTCTGAGTTTCATCGGTCACTGTCTCAAGAGTCACTGTCTCAAGAGAGATACCACAATCAAGAGGTGCTTTAGCACTACTGGATTTGTGGTTATCTTTCAGGTAGACATGCCTATCCTTTAGATTTCTTTCTTTATTAGCCATCTGGGGATGGACAATTACTGACTGAAGAGAAACGTCACAATCAAAACTTGTTTCAGAACAACTTGATCCATAGTTCACATCAACCAAGCCGATGGGAACTTTCTTCTGAAGCTCTGTTTCAGTGACAGCCACTGGGAGTTGGTCAGTCACTGACTGAAGTGGTAAAACAGAATCAGCACTTATTTCAGAGCTACTAGAGCCATAGTTCTTATCCACCAAGTCAACGGGTGCCTCCTTAGGAAGGTCTGCTTCTTTTGCAGGCTGTTGTGGGTAGTCATCAGTTGACTGTGGTGAGGTATCACAATCAAAATTCATCTCAGAATCACTAGAATCATAGCTTTCATCAACCAGGCGAATAGGCACTGCCTTCTGAACACTACTACCTTTAACAATTACGTGAGTTCGGTTGGTGGCCAACTGAGGAGGGCCATCATGATCAGAACTTATTTCAGAAACACAAGATTTATTACTCTTATGCTGCAAATCAGCATGTACTTCCTTTGAAGGGTTCATTTCTTTAGCAGTCACTTTAGATTGGTCAGTTAGTAAATAAAAAGAGGAACTGCAATCAAAACTCATCTCAGAACCTCTAGATTCATAAGCCTTATCTTCTTGGTCAATTCTCTCCGCACTCCAAAGGTCTTGTACAGTCTCTTCAGGTTGATCAGACGTTGACTGAGGAGAGCCACAAGCATATTCCATTTTAGAACTCACTGAGCTCCTCTGTCTCAAAATGACTGACTTGTTTAAAACCACATGCTTTTCTTCTTGGGTACGATTCATATTAGAAAACAATTTCTCATGGTGCTTTGGAATGCCATATTCAAAGATTCTTTTATTAGGAGGTATATCAGTTTTATTCAGGTTGGTTGCTGGCTTTGCTGCTAATTTGGAAAGAGATTCACATTTGAAGGAGCCCTCAGTACCCATAAAAGCATGAGATTTAAAGCCAGTTGACAAAGTTTTACCACGAGGTTTTACATCTCCCTGCAAAATCAATTTATCTGAACTTATGCATACAGATTTCCTACTTGATTCTTTAGGTTTCTGATACAAAACTGAAGAAGCTTCTAGACGGGATGAGAGCATGGGATTTCTAGAGCCCCTGTCTTGCTGGGCAATGGACCTGTCAACTTTGTTTGGGTCACCTTTGCTAACTGAATCCAAATGGGCTGCTAGTGGTAACCTAGTAGTATTAGTTGTACGTGGTCGGTCACAAGAACTTTCAGGTAAACGACTAGCAGGAGCGGTAGAAATCACTGAGGGATATGGTAAGTTTTTTCCATTATCTGTAGCTTGACCAATACCTACTGGACTTAATTCTTTCAGGCCACTCCCAATTTTATAAACAAACTCCAAGGGCTGCTGCTGCCCCTTCTCCAATTTTTGAATAACTGATGGTCGAACTGAAACACCCTGTGCACATTCCTGAGATTTACTAGGTCTAGAATACAACTCTCCAATAGGTTCAAAACTTTTGGTAGCTATCTCTCCTCTGACTCCAGTAGCATCATCAGCCATTTCTTCAGAAACAGAATCATCTACAGGAGCCACTTCAGAAGATGATGCATTACTCCTAAGAAGTCTCTCATTTTGTCTTGATCTAAAAAGAAAGGGAAAAATAATTAAAATATTCTAGTATTTGTTTAAAATGTTTAAGTTAAGACATAATGTTATTTTCTTTTTATCCTGGAGCAGATTCTTAGAGGATAAAGATTTAAGACCATCACACTAGGCCACAGCCTGGTGTACAGCTATACAAGGTATTTCATGAAGGTAATCAGTGCAGAAGATGGAGGTGGCTCTACCAGTTGCTACTTAGTAAACACAAATGGCTCCTAAATATAAGAAATATGTAAATAAAGCCATACATCACTTTTCGGATATCAGAACAGTAAATAGCAAAAAGTTTAACGCAAGTTACTCAATCTTCTTTAGTTTCCTCCTTCAAAAAAAAAAAGGAAATACATGAGTCTGTTTTTTAATGTTTTTAAAATATATTTTATTGATTATGCCATTGCAGCTGTCCGAATTTTCCCCTTTGCCCCCTTCCACCCAGTAGCCCCCTCCCTTCAGCAAATCCCCCACTTTTTCATGCCTATGGGTTTTGTATATTAGTTCCATGGCTTCTCCATTTCCTATACTTTTCTTAACATCTCCCTGTTTATTTTGTACCTACAAATTATGCTTGTTTTTTTATTTATTAAAGTATATTCTATTGATTATGCTATTACAGCTGTCCCATTTTTTCTCCCCTTTATCCCCCTCCGAACTGCACCCCCCCTCCCTCCAGCATCCCCCTTGCTTAGTTCATGTCCATGGGTCGTACAGGTAAGTTCTTTAGCTTCTCCATTTCTGACACTATTCTTAATCTCACTCTATTTTGTACCTGTTTATGCTTATTTCCTATACCTTTCCCCCCTAATTCTTTCCCCTTCCACTCCCCGCTCATACCCTCCATGTGATCTCCAGTTCTGTGATTCTTTTCCTGTTTTAGTTATTTGCTTAGTTTGTTTTTATTTTTGTTTTTTTAGGTTCAACTGTTGATAGTTATGAGTTTGTTATCATTTTACTGTTCATATTTTTCATCATCTTTTTCTTTGACAAGTCCCTTTAACATTTCATATAATAAGGGGTTGGTGACGATGAACTCCTTTAACTAGACCTTACCTGGGAAACACTTTCTCTGCCCTCACATATGAAATCATAGCTTTGCTGGACAGAGCAATCTTGGATGTAGGTCCTTGCCTTCCATGACTTTAAATACTTCTTTCCAGCCCCTTCTTGCCTGTAAGGTCTCTTTTGAGAAATAGCTGACAGCCTTATGAGAACTCCTCTGTAGGGAACTCTCTGCTTTTCTCTCACTGCTTTTAAGATTCTCTCTGTATCTTTAACTTTTGGCATTTTAATTATGATGTGTCTTGGTGTGGTCCTCTTTGGGCCCATCTTGTTTGGGACTCTCTGTGCTTCTTAGACTTGTATGTCTATTTCCTTCACCAAATTAAGGAAGTTTTCATTCATTATTTTTTCAAATAAGTTTTCAATTTCCTATTCTTCCTCTTCTCCTTCTGGCATCCCCATGATTCAGATGTTGCCACATCTGGAGATGCCCTGTAGTCTTCTTATACCATACTCATTCTTTTTGAACTCTCACTTATTCTTTCTGTTCTAGTTGAATGCTTATTTTTTCCTTATGTTCCAAGTTGTTGATTTGAATACCAGCTTCCTTCCCTTCACTGTTGGTTCCCTGTAAATATCTCTTCATTTCACTTAGTGTAAAACTTCATTTCTTCCTTTACGGTGTTTATGTACTCAAAGAGTTCTTTGAGCATCCTGATCACCAGTGTTTTGAACTCTGATTCTGAAAGGCTGGTTATCTCTGTTTCATTTAGTTCTTTTTCTAGGGTTTTGTTCTGTTCTTTCATTTGAGCCATATTTCTGTTTCCTCAATTTGTCAGCCTCCCTGTGTCTGTTTCTGTATATTAGTTAGTGCTCTTTTGACTCCCTTAGTAGCATGGTGTGTTATTAAAAAAGGCACCTGTAAACTGAGTGGGGCAGAGCTTTAGGTAATACCCATGATGGGGCAACCCACTTCACCACTTTGTGGCTGTGGGTGTTGGGTGGGCTCAGAGAGGAGACAATGCTGCTGACTGGCTTCTGGAGGTTGGCCCAGTACTTGCCCCATTTCCAGTCACTTCACCCACTATGCAAGGGCACCCTTCCAGCTGTTGCCCTCATGCTGAATCCCAGAGCAGGTGGATTTATGTACATTCTAAGAACGTGTAGGACCTATAAAAGGTGTTTCCAGAAGATCCAGCAATTTTTTCACTGACACAACCCCCACTGGTTTTTACATCCAGAAGTTATCAGGATTTATCTTCCCAGCACTAGAACCCTTGGCTATGCAGTGGCCTGGGGCTGGGATCACTTGTTCCCAAGGTATCCCTCCCAATTTCTGTCCACCACATGAATGTGGGACTGCCTATTCCACCACCATGCCTCATCTCCTCGCCTTTCTACCTGTATCCATATCTCCAGCCCTCCTACCCATCAGGATGAATATGGCTTCTTTAAATCCTTGGTTGTTGGACTTCCATACGGTATGATTTCCCAACAGTAGTGGGTGTTGTTTGTTTTGAGTTAGTTGTAATTCTTTTTGTGGTTGTGCAAGGAGGCGAAGCATGTGTACCTCCATCTTGATTGGAAGTCCTCCTTCATGAGACTGTTTTGAGAAGTAAATTAGTTATTACTAATTAGTTAACACTAATTTTCTTTAAGATTTTATTAATTTATTTTTAGAGAGGGAAAGGGATGGAAGGAATTAGAGAGGGAGAGAAAAATCAATGTGAGAGAGAAATATCGATTGGCTGCCTCTCATATGTGCCCCAATCAGGGACCAAACCCATAGCGCAGGCATGTGATGTGTCCTGACCAGGCATCAAACCCATGATCTTTTGCTTTACAGTGTGACACCCAACCAACTGAGTCACACTAGTCAAGGCAAGGAACATTTTTTTAAGCCTAGAAAATAGTAATCATTAATAATAATCACTATTATTATTTTAACACATTGTTTTGGCAAGGCTGCAAGGACCAGCACTTTAATACATTATTGGTAGGAGTATAGATTAGGTTAATCTCTATGAAGAACAATTTGGTAATATCTACTAAAATTAAAAATGCCAAGAGAAGTCTAAAGAGACATGACAAGTTAATTTAATATGATTATCCTGGATGGGACCGTGAAACAAAAAAAATTAGGTAAAAACTAGAGAAATCTGAATAAACTACAGAATTCAGTTAATGTATTACATTGGTTCATTAATTGTAACAAATGTACCATACTAATGTAAGATGTTAGTAATAGGTAACTGGATGAGGGGGTATAGAAAAATTATCTGTCCCATCTTCCCAAATATTCTGGTAATCTAAATCTATGTAAAAATATAGTCTAAGACAAAGGGAGGTTAAAAATAGCATAAGAAATGAAGAAGCCAAAGAACTTATGTGTACAACCCATGGACATGAACTAAGCAGGGGGGAATGCTGGAGGGTGGGGTGGAGTACAGGGTGGAGGGGGATGAAGGGGGAAAAAATGGGACAACTATAATAGCACAATCAATAAAATACACTTGAAATATATATATAGCCTATTTAAAATAATAACTAAAAGTTTAAATAGATTAACACCTAAAAAAACACCTTTATTAAATATTTTTCAACTTGAAAGATGCCACAATTGCCTAAAAGAATACTGACATATGTGTTGGCTACATGCAACTTTTTAAAAAAATGTCATAGATATTGCAAATGCTTCCCCCCCAAAATTATCATAATTGTATTATGATCATGTTTCTGGCATTTGTAAATTTAAAAAGTTAACCCTGCTATCAAAATAATATCATGATGGGGCAAAAAATTTCCATAATTTTCATACTTCTGAATTCTAATCAGTAAAATTGGAGTACAGTGATCACTTTACCCCAGTTTTTCAGAAGCCTGTAGATTATCTCCATTTGTCTTAAAGAATACCACAACATTCTCAAAATAAAATTAACTTTGCATCGTTTGGCTAACAAAAGAGATGAAGAAAAGAGAGACAAGCAGATTCATAAAATCCAATAAGCTGGTAAAGTACCAAAAAGGTTAAGAATCATCATTTATATGCTTAGATTTGCATCAATATTTTTGTTTATGCATATGTTTGAAGTTAACAACTAAAGCACCATCTGTATTTCTACTTGTTTTAAGCTAATTTTACGACCAAAAAAAAAAAAGCCCTTAAAAAAATCTAATGTCTAATGACTAGAGGTTTAAAAAAACACTCTTTTCTATAACCCATGCTAAAAAAGCAAAATTTTAAAAACTATCTATAAAAACAAGAACTGTATAAAAAATTTATGTCAAAATGAAAACTTCAAACTTTTAAACTTTCCATTTAAAAAGAATTAGTACACATAAATTAACTAAATAAGCACCTAATTTAAGTAGATAGAAGAATAACCAAATTCCTCCCCCAAAAGCTGAAGAAATAAATTAAGAAAAATCAATAAATAGAAAGCAAAAATAAAGCAAGAGCTGATTTTAGGAAGGCTAAAATGTCTAGACAAGAAAGCAAGACAGAAAATTTTTTTAAACTTTTACTTAGAAAGCTTATAAATATATTTAAACAATGTTGTATTGGCATAGGATTTAAAAACTCAAGGAAAGAAAACTGTATTCAAAAATCAAATATGCAGATACACATAACAATTTAGGAATTTAGTTTATGTTGCAGGTGATATTATATATTAGTGGAGATAATATTATAACATAAGTTTATTTAAAAATCAGTAGAAATGCTGTCTCACTCCACAGATTTTTAAAATTCCAAGAAGTGCCCTGGCTGGTGTGGCTCAGTTGATTGAGTGCCGGCCTGTGAACCAAAGGGTTGCTGGTTCAATTCCTGGTCAGGGCACATGCCTGGGTTGCAAGCCAGGTCCCTAATAGAGTGTGTGTGACAGGCAACCACACATTAATGTTTTTCTCTCTTTCTCCCTCCCTTCTCTAAAAAAATACATAAATAAAATCTTTTTTAAAAAACTCTGGGAAGATTAAAAATATTTAAAAGAAGAAACAAGGGCATAAAAAAAGACACAGAAAAAAACTGTAAAGGGAAATTCCCCTTAGATCTGATTATATCAAAATGTTTAATTGCTATATCATAAAAGAGACACAATTGAAAAATATAACAAATTTTGAAAAATATTTTTAACATGTTTAAATACAAAGAACTAGTATCCACAAATATTGCATACAAATCCAAAATATACAAAAAGTTCAATAGAAAAATAAGCAAAGTATATGAACAATTCAGAGGATAAATATATAGCTAATAAATATATGAAGAGAGTAGTTCTATTGAACTCATAAATAATTAAGGTGAGAGATACACTTTTTTTGCCTGTTATGTTGGGAAGATCAAAGAGAGACTGCTACAACCCCAGTGCTGGCAAGAGCGACAGGAAAGGGGCACTCTCTTCCACGGCCTGTGTGTGTGTGTAAACACGAATTGTATGAGCTGCGTATAAGCCTGACTACCCTTACTCTGCTGTCACCAGGGTTTCTGGTACTCGTCTTTTAAAAGCTATCGGTGCTGCCACCTTTTTCCTGTGCTTAATCTTGATATACTTATCAAACACGTGAATGATATATAATTATTTACTGCCCTCAAACTTTTATTTGGGAAAAAGTATTATATAGTCCATATCTTTCATAGTAAAATGTGCTACTTAAAGTAGAAAAAATAAAAAAATAATTGCGAAGGAAAATTACTAGATAAAATTTCACATTATATTCCCTGACTCAAAGGTTCATTTTAAGAAGCACTAAAATGTTATCACAAATATCTACTGTAATGTATACTAACTATGCACTAATCTTATTCCATTCTGTTACTTTACCTGCTTTCTTGATAATGATATGGGTGGTGCCGCAGTACGTCCTGCAAGAAACGTTCCATCAAACTACTGGAACTCATCCGTTGTCTATTCTGTGCGGTCAAGTATCTGTGCTGAGGACTAGCCATATGCTATAGGGAAGAAAGAAACTGAATGTTTTTAAATGGGTCATACTCAGCAGTGAGAGTAGGAGAAATTGATATACCCTTTCTAAAAAGCAATTCTAAAATATACATCTAAAATCTATAAATTAACTTTCCCTTAGATACAATACTTACATCTCTCTAAATCTTTTTAGGAGCGATGTGGATAATTTATGCAAAAACTGATGCTTATCATAGATTTCTTATCTGCTTCCTCATGTTTATAATAGCATTAAAAAGTATGTCTTTTTCAAAACGCAAAGGTGTGGAAATCAATAATAAAACCTCATCCTTAGTATGAATTTAAGTGATTACTATTAGACAATTAAACAAAACAAGTGCCACTAAACAGCAGAATTTTCATATATTACAAACCTGTGTTTGATATCATAAAAGTTTAGCACTAGCAGCATCGGAACTTCATTAGATCACAACTTCACCTATGATACAATTATGAATATAGATACAGAAATCTTCAACAAAATACCAACAAACCAAACTCAGTAACATATAAAAAGGATTATATACCATGACCAAGTGAAATTTATCCCAGGAATGCAAAATTAGTTTAACATTTGAAAAGCAATCAATTATAATTGCTACAGGTTGAAGTCTGTACCCCACAAATGTATATGTTAAAGTTTTAACTGCCAATATGACTATATTTGGAGACAGAGCTTTTGGAGAGTAATTAAATCACATCATAAAGAAAAATTAACTCAAAACGAATCAAAGATCTGAATATAAGAGCTAAAGCTATAACACACTTAGAGAAAAACGCAGGCATAAATCTTCGTGATCTTGGACTAGGCAATCTTTATGACATCCACAACACAGGCAACAAAAGGGAAGAAAGCTGAATTCAACTATAGCAAAATGTAAAACTTTTGTGCATCAAAGCATAAAATTCAAAGTCCTTACCTTATTTTACAATGTCTTACAGAATCTAACTCTCTGAATTCTTCACCTACCATTCAACACCTACTCCCACCGCCACCCTACTTCCACTGTGGTCGCACTGGCCTCCTGGCTTTTGGTTAGCACGCCCACCACCCACCCGTCTCAGGGTCTCCATCCTTGCTCTCTCTTCCCTCTGCCTAGGGAGTCTTCTGCCGGAGAGGAGCAAGCCTGGCTCCCACGCTTTATTCAAATCCCAACTCTAATGTTATTTCCCTAACCTTACCTAGCCACCCTATCTAAAATTGTACTCCTTTGCTTATTTTATTTTCCTTATAATGTTTATCACAATCTAACATGTTGTGTACTAAATTTATATGACTATTTTCTTTTTTATTGTATTGTAACGTAAGCTCCATACGCAGACCTTGTTTTGTGGATGGTCATATCCCTAGATCCTTAAACAGTATCTTTCAACTACTAGGTTCTTATGATGATCTGTTCCATGAATGGATAAACTGAATAAAAAAATTAGAAAAAGAGGAAGTCACTACCAAGTCCTTTGAGGCATAATTACCACGTTAACAGGATCATCTCACCTGTTCCAGATTACTGTAGCGCACACAGCAATAGCTGCAATATCCTTGTCTGTTCTGCATGTTGAATAACCAAAGTCAAAAGGTATTGTCGCTGAATACTCACACTAGAAAAAGAAATGGTGAAATCACAGTAATTCTTGCTATCACAAGGAAACTTGCTATGATAATATCAGAGAACAGAAATTCACTCGAGTCCTGCCCACTCTTATTTCTCATAATTATGAAGATAGATAAGGCTTCCTTCCACGTGAGCTATGAAATCAATCCATGAGTGGAGTGGGGATGACAGCTGTACATCTAAAACAGTAGCTTGCTGCTGCCAATAATTGAAGCCTAGATGACTAAGTTTTTAACTTGTTAGCATTATTAGGACTGATTCAGTATTGAAGAATATCTTACTCAATCTTAAAGACAAATTACTCTTTCTAAGTTATTATTATAGTATATTTAACATACGCTAATGAGGCTCATGAATTTTCCCATTATATTTCTATACAAAATCCCAAATTACTGAAACAGCCAGTGTCATATATAATATCTAATTCTCTTTCATGAGAGTAAAGATGCCACTTGTATTTTCTGCTTAGTCCAGAAACAGATTTTTGAAATAATTACCCAACAAAGTTGTTGAAAATCAAAACAACAACTAATTTAGTCCCTGAAACACATGACATTTCTCTCTGACAATTACATAGACCAAACAGATGAGGAATTTTTTCCAACTGGTATAATGAAATTTCGTTACATATAGTTTCTAAGTTTCTACCCCTTAAAACTATAATCCTTCAATATTATATAGTGCAGTAGTTTCCAAATCAGAATGAAGATCAAAGTCATCCCCCCAAATTCTGATTTTGTAGAGCTGAGAAGGAATCCAGATTTTAGGAATTCCCAGGCAATGCTGATCCGCAGCCAATGCATCCACTGACACAAAGTACATAGGCTGATTGCTTCAGTAACAAACTCAATGCAATCAGTTTTTGCTTTGTTTTCTTAAAGTTAAAGTAGAACTGTAAGAAATAATTTTATCGTATTTTTAATTCTAATTATTTTAAACACTGTATGTTGGAAAATATATACGGAATAATGCTATAAAGTATTATGAATATTTCTGATAAGAAGGATGACCCTGCAACAGAAAAAAATTTACTCATTAAAATCAATGTTTAAAAAGCGAAATCAGAGCCTCGAAACCTGTAAGATGAGAACAGAAAAAAGCTTCTTTAAGTCAAAATGTTGTAACATTCACTTACCTATTACTTTTTATTATGAAAAACTTTGACTTTTTGACTTCCCACACTTAGGAGGAAAATGGATCAATTAAAACCAGCCTCTGAAATAAAGAATATATAAGAAATTACTTGTAGTCTGGTCTCAGTTCCATTAATTTACTTTACTCATAATCTGAAGCAACAAAGTGAAACAAGCTTAAAGTTGCATTTACAGATAGAGTCATTTTCAGGTTGAGAAACCCCTAGAGCTTAAATGTAAACTTTGAAAATCATTAAACAAAAAACATTTATTTAGAAGTTTTTTATTTAATGTGCTTCATTTAAAATACAATGAAAGCATTCATTGAATGAGAGGCAAAGTGGAAGTATGGATTTACTATCACACACGCAAAATTTAAATATTTTAAAAATCTTTAACCCTTATGTCCTTCAAGTCTCATGGCATTGTCACCTGCTACTTCCATCATCTCTAATGTCATATACATGCTACAGTGACAGTGAGCGACAATGAATCAGAAGCGTTTGTTGTTGGCATCTGTTAAAATTCACACGCTAGGACCCCACCTCAAAAACTTCCCGAATCAAAACCTGCTGGTGAGAGACAGGCCCATGCATATAATCCATATTTACAATGCTCCCAGATGGTTCTCTTATTGGTTGAACCAATAATATATGCCGTCTTTTTAATGTACTAATGAATATCTTACTTAAAGGCATCATTTCTTTGGGGTCTGGGTCTCTATCACATCGTATGACTGAATAGGTCCTTTTATATAAACTCTCAATTCTCCCAGTACCTGGTACGTTTATGAAGTAATAAATCATTTACCTTAGCAGAAAAGGGCAGGTACTTCATCAGCTATATTAGTCCTGGCAAACATCTGTAAATTAAAATAAAATGATTTTTTTTTAAAGATGAGCTCCGTAAGTGTCTGCCATTGGCCAAATAAATACCTCCAAGTCATATTTCAGTTTAAAAAGTGACACGGTTAGGTTTCTAACAATAAGAGCAAAAATATTAACCTTTGAACACAAGGCACTTCACATCCTATGACTCACTAAATCCTGCACGACCTCCTAAGATACTCCGGAGCGGAGGAGCGGTGATGGCCCACGTAAGCCCCATCAAAGACATCAGATCTCAGGGGGCCGAGAATAGCAGCTGTAAAAAAAGTAAGGCAAAACTGCCTCTAACGTTAAGAACCAAGATACCATCAAACCCAAAATAAACTGCATGAGAAACATTTAAAAGAAATATCTATGTGAAATTAAGTTTAGTTTCTGGACTAACCACCCAATTCTCACCTCCTGTGTTAGTTCTAATGAAAGATACTGTCAATTAGGTATCACCTATTTATAGTTATTGACACTTCAGCCAAATTATCAATTTTTTATTTTTCCACACGTTGTGGGCAAAGTGTTCACTATATTATCCAGGTTCACTGGTTAACAAAAAATGCCCATGCTTTGACTCAAAAGAGCTGCTGACACCAACGTATAATCAAGGAATGGAATCAATACATTGAGCACCTATGCTGTGTAAGGGACCACCGTAGGAGATTTAAGGGATAGAGGAAAATGCAAGAAAATCTTTCTTGCTCTTAAGAAGTTTAAAACGGAAATGGGGAATTAATGTAAAAAATACTAGGTGGTATTTGAGAAGTGCCTAGGCACAAATAATAAATGCTAATTGGTTTTAACTGGAGGGGCCAGGATGCATGATAGGTATGGTTTTTTTAGTTGGAAATTGGAAAATGGGTAGAATTTGCTCACACAAAGGTCAGGAAAAGATATTCCAAGTAACAAAAAAAAAAAGTACAAAAGCAAGAAAGCACACGGTATATTTGGAGATAATCAGTTGACAAGTACAGCTAAAGCCAAGGTTTCGCTGAAGAGTTCATGGGCAATAAAGCAAGAAAAGATGATCTGAGTATTGACAGGATAGGGGTTAAAAGCAGACTAAAGAATCTAGACCTTTTCTTTAGACACTATGGAAATATTCTGAAAAGCAGTATACGACACTCAAAGACTGCTGTAAGAAAATTCTGGAACAATGGTTCTTTCCTACTCAACGGAGCTTTTTTTGTAGGGAAAGGAATGTAACTGTTAAACTCTTCAGTACCATTTCCTAGAATATTAGAGAAATTAGTTTATATCCAAAATATCCACATAAGAATCTGAATCCCTCAGAGCAAAGATTTAGGCTCATTATGCTTGCAAATTAGAAAAATACAATCTTTTCCTTTAGTAACATAACTTTTATTATTTTTAGTATAAAAGTGAAAAATACTTATTATAAGGCAATTATAAAACTAAAGAAATAAAAAGCATAAAAATTGGCCGTAATGCCAGTAGCCACCATTAACATATATCATATATTCTTTTTTCTAAACATGTTTTTATAAAAATGGGATGATACCATTCAATCTATTCTATAGCCTCTCTGTCACTTAACCATGTATGAGAAGCACCTCTATATATTATATAATTCCTAAACAGAATGTTTAATGATTACATAGTATCTCTTCCATTTTATTAGTGTAAGACAAAAAAAAAATCCCTCTTATCTGACAAGACCAAGTAATTTGTGAACTTTTAAAAAAATAGTCAATAAGATGATTTCAAAAATACATACACACATAAACTTACTATAATATCTAATTATATATGTATATATGCTTGATTTAAGGCCAAATTAGGCTTTTTTTGTTTCACTGAGGGCTTTTTGTGCATAGGACAGCCAGAGTTCCAAGTCATTTTTTTATTCTTTCAAAATCTCCATCATAATCATACACACTCAACAAGTTTCCATTTTCTTGTTCTCTAAAGCAGAACAAGAATTTAAAGACACATTCGAAACTGAGAGCACTATTAGGATTTTGTCCAACCCTTTACAGTTGTCACACCCACTTAAGTATTTTTGCAAAAGCCTCATTTTTAGTCCAAAGCATTTATTTTTCATAAGTATAACAATGCTATAAAAATGACAATGCTCACACTCTCAGTTCACTGATTTATGTGACATTTAAAACCGGGGAAACGATGAAGGGCAGCACACAGAGACTCTGAACTGAGTGAAAGAACTTCAGCACAACTGACTCAAAAACGAAATAAAATTGCATTTATTTTCTTTTCACGGTTTCTTGCACACCGGAGACCTGTACCTGTTGTCGAAATGAGCTCAGAGTTGTCGTGTGTGAGTTTCTCAAGCTGCCTTCGGCATTGAAATAAAAGATAACCAGAATCCTTATGGGAAAAAATTTTCAACAGCCTGACAAGAGAGACACCGATTTACTAGGCAAGACAATAGAAGGGCATTTGGTCTACTGAATAAAATAATCTAAATTACCTGTCTAGGAATAGGGATACGGCAATTACAAAACAATGGCCAAACAATATGTTAAAAATCCTCGTTCAGTATCCCTTTCTTTACAGTGTTAAATTTATTTTCAACTTACCTCTGGTGACAAGCATTATCCTGGATACCTCCGTTCAGTCTTATTAAAATAATAATAGCTAGCTTTTGGTGAGTACTTAATCTGGGCCAGGCACTGTGTCAACAATTTCACAAGCATTTTGTCATCTCGATATCAAACAGTCTTTTGAGATTGGTGTTTTGGTATCTCCCACTTTACAAATCAAGAAACTGAGGTTTAGAGAGAAAGCAGCGTCTTGTTCCAGGGCACACACCCATGACCAGTGTAGCGGGGATCTGACCCTAGGTCAATCTGAGCAGTTTGTGCTCTTAACCTTTTAACTGCTATAAAATGCTTCCTCCCTGCATTTTCAGGAATGCTAATTACTTGTTTTAATATTAGGTGAAAACAAATAATTAGGAATATAATTTGCCGCAATAAACACTGTCATATTCCAAAAAAGAGAGTAAAACTGATGTTTGGCTTAATTGCATCATTGCTCCATTCTCCAAGCCGGGGGCAGACAATACCTTGCATTAGTGACTCAAAATTAAATATTGTGTTGAGCAAAAAGAAAAAAGCACTGATGGACATGGACAACGGTGTGGTGATTGCTGGGGAGAGGGAGGATAGAAAGGGACTAAATGGTAACGGAAAAATACAATAAAGACTAAATGTAAAAAAATAAATTAATTAATTAAACATCAAGACACAGGAAGGCAATACATTTTATATCACAATCCAGCACACGCACGCGCAGGTATACATACACCCCCCCCCCACACACACACACAGTTTTGCAAAACAATACCCTCATGATGCATAATGTAATGCATTCCAGTATCTTCTATGCTATTTTATTTCGTTTTTTTAGAAAGTGCTAGTTATGAGTCACCAAATTAATTTCACAATTTACCAATGGATTGAAAACTACCATTTGAAAAAACACTGCCTCAAAATATAAAGCAGAACAAACAATATTTTATAGAAAATGGTTGTTACCCTGAATTCAGTTTATTTCTATCCAATACCTTGGCCACAACTGCGATACTTTATTAAATCTTTAACAAGTGTCTTTACGAAGGCTGACCACTGGCCAAGGTGCAGGGAGAAGAAAATCACTGCCTTCTACGCTTTGGGTCCAGATCAGTGCAAGTTGAGAAGGCAGTGAAGGGATGTTTATGCATCGACGTAGAAAAAGTCCTCAATGTAGTAAGAGTAGAAAAAGTACTCAGTGTAGTAAAAAAAGGGGGGAAGGGCAGATTACATTAGTACCCCAATTATATAACACACGAATATAATTTATAAACCCCAAATAGTTAACAGTGGTTCTTGAAGATGAGATTGCTATGGGCTTTTTCAGCGGGTGTTTTCCTGATAGCACAAACACGGTTTGCTACAAAAAATAAATATAATTCTATTCTGAGTGTTAAAAAACCGTTTTAGCTCCTTGAGGGCCACTCTCTCTTTACGCATTTCTTCTTCCACGCGCTACCAGATTCACCGCGTCGGATAATGTTAAGAGCTGGAAACGGCCTTTTCAGGAGCACGTAATGACAACGGGCGTAATTTGACCAGATTTACACAACTGTTGCACAGCGATAGTAAAATAATCGTTAACACAAAAACCTAACATTTCCAAAATAAATTCCAATTGCAAGAGGCTGGTAAAGGCCTAGTTCTGGGGGGCAGCTGAACACAGCGCAAGGCACAGGGGGAAGGGGATCTGCAGACAGGTGGCTCCGGATCTCGACCCCACAGATGCCCGTGCAATTCCCCGAGGGTACAAAGCCCTGAATCCGACCTCTGCAGATTTCCCCATCTCCAGGGCCCAGCCCAAGGCCTCGTCCACCGGGCCCCTCCGACCCAGGGCCCCCGACAGAAGCACAAGGCTGCCCGCGCCCCACCTCCACCCCACGCCCCAGCCACCGCGATCCCAGCCCGGAGACGCCGGCCCCGCTCGCGCAGGAGGAGAAGGAAGGGACTGGGGTGAGGGGAAGCCGAGGACCTGCGAGGCGGGTGCGGGAGCCGGGAGAGCGGTCCGTACGTCCCTCGGGAGGAAGAAGGCGCCCGGGGCGCGAGGCGAACAGGCCCCACCCCCGGCCGCGCACACAGAGCCCGCGGGCGTCGCCCGGGCTGCGCGCCGACTCGGCCAGCCCGTCCGCGTCCGCCCCCGCCGCCGTTCTCACCTCCGTGGAGGCCGCCCTGATTCCTTCCGGGCCTCGGTAGAGGCCGAAGACCGGTGGGCTCGCTCCCTTCCTATTCCGGTTCCATGGCGGTGCCCAGACCCCCGAGCCGTCCAGAGCGCCGCGGCCGCCTGCGCTTGATGACTGCTGCCCGCGGAGCCAGATGCAGGAGCCACCAGCCTCCGCCGCCTGTGCGAGAGGAGAAGCGAAGTGAGAGCGTCACTTCGCGGACCTGGGCCCCCAGTCACGACTCAGCCCACGTAGTCCTCCTGGGGCAACGCTGCGTTGCAGCCCCGATTGAGGTTTGACGTCAGGGAAGGTGCGAAAACAAGGCCCCTTCTGACGCAGGAACAGCGAGACCGCCCCTAGCCCACCCCCACCCCCCGCGCCGGAGCCCCCTTCCTCCCGCCCCCAACCCTCCCCTCCCCGACATCTTTTAAAGCGAACACTTCCTCCAGGGTCAGGGCCCCACTCCAGGCTTGTGAAATCAAACCTGTTTCAAACAAAATGACTAGGCTTATAGCGCAGTTAGGACGTGAGATACACACCAAGGTTTTATTATCTGAGGGACTAGATAGAAAATGCTTCCCAATGCAAAGCAACACATGAGCTGCAGAAAGAAAATGGGCTCAGAGGGGCTAGTCGTTTGCGCTGTTTCGGTGTGTTTCCCGCAGTGAGCTGCATCTAACAAAAGCTGCTGTTTAATGAGCGCTTGATTGGTGTTTAAGGTTTCTATGAGATTCTTGCATTTCATCCTCAGGACAATCCTTTATAAGATCTTATAACGAATCCTGTTATACCCTTTTGACAAATGAAAAAAAACAAGGCTTGGGGAGGTTAGGTATTCAAAGACCTACAGTGCACACGAAAGGGTTACGAATATTAATCAAAATCAAGTCAGTTATTCAGTGATATTCTGTACCACCCACTGCGAATATAATTTTGTGCAAAAACAGCTTAGTGTAATGAGGGACACAAGCCCGAATTCATCACGCTACTGAATGCATTATAATCTATGATAAGGAAAATAATCATACCTAAAATGGAGAGAGCGGGTCTCTATTTGAAGAGCTTTATGTCTTATGTAAAAATAATCATAGAATGAGCTACTTTGCTCTTCGGTAATTGCTATGATTATCATTTTTTAAATAAGCTTGTGACTTTGCCCCCCCTCCTCCGCTTTTTTAACTTGTCCATTGCTTTTGCATTCATAGTTTACATTCTTTGTGTATATTTCAGCTCCTGCTTCCCCTACTATCTTTCTTCCACTTTAAATCTGGGCTTTTGCAACTGTTTGGTTTATCACCCCCTTTAGATTTTGTTAAGACACCAAAAAAGCAGGCTTTTTTTTTTTTAAAGGCAAACTCTTTCCACATCTTAACCTTGGAATTGGTGAAAGAAAATTCATTATACATTAACCCAGCCACCATGACATAATGTTATTTCACAGATGCTGAGACACACATTTTTTACACTTTAACATCTCTGAAAACAGGATACGTTTTACAAACTGGGCTCTTAATATTGGCCAGGGGGCTGTATTAACATAGTTGTCATTGACAGCACACATAGATAGCTGTTCACATCGTCTTTATTTCACCTGAATTAAGGCCATTGTTTAATAAGACCCTCAACTCTAAGAGAAGGGAATTAACAGGTATAGGAGTCTTTCAGACTTGAAGAGTCCTAGGAAAAGAGGGGAGATTTTCCTAGGACCAAAAAGAGATTTCTCCAGCACTTAGCAAACAGAAATATGGGACTGGCTAAAAGCTATTAGACCCCTGAGTTACTCACCAGGTACATTAGTTCTTAATGCATTTCGGAAACCTATATCTGAACAGTTAAATAATAAGTCTAATGCACACCTCCAAAAAAGTGAAATGTCCGAGTTATTATTCTCGATGTTATAGTTAGTCAATTACAACCCCTCCAAGTTTCAGTTAAAAAAAAAAATTATCGAAGAAGGAAAATGAATCCTGAATGTAACCTGAAAAGAATCCATTAACCTCTTCTGGTCAAGAAAGTGCTAGTATGTATCAGAGAGATGCAAATTAAAACCACAATGAGATACCACTTCACTCTGGTCAGAATGGCCATCATAAAGCAACAAACAACAAGTGTTGGAGAGGTTGTGGAGAAAAGGGGACCCTAGTGCACTGTTGGTAGGATTGCAGACTGATACAACCATTATGGAAAACAGTATGGATTTTTCTAAGAAAACTAAAAATGGATCTACCTTTTGACCCAGCAATTCCACTGCTTGGATTATATCCTAAGAACCCTGAAACACCAATCCAAAAGAACCTATGCACCCCAATGTTCATAGCAGCACAATTTACAATAGCCAAGTGCTGGAAGCAACCTAGGGGCCCATCAGTAAATGAATGGATCAAAAAACTATGGTACATTTACACATTGGAATTCTGTGCAGCAGAAAGAAAGAAGGAGCTTCTACCCTTCGCAACAGCATGGATGGAACTGGAGAGCATTATGCTAAGCAAAACAAGCCAGGTGATGAAAGACAAATAGCATATGATCTCACCTTTAACAGGAACCTAATGAACAAAACAAACAAACAAACAAGCATAATATAACCAAAGACACTGAAATTGAGAACAGGTTGACAGTCACCAGAGGGGAGAGGGGAGGGAATTTCAGGAGAAAAGGGGAACGGTTTAGAGCAACAAGTATAAAGGACACATGGACAAAAACTAGAGGGGTTGGAAATGGGAGGGAGGTGGGGAGGGCTGGGGCGGTGGGCTGGGATGGGGGTAAAAGGCAGAAAACTGTACTTGAACAACAATTAAAACAAAAAATATTTTTAAAAAAGGAAGTGCTAGCATGAAACTTGCAAAATAGGACGAGTTGCTTGGAGGAAAATACTGGATTCAGCCCTGGTGGGTGTAGCACAATGGATTGAGTGCAAGCCTGTGAACCAGAGAGTTGCCAATTGGATTTCCTGTCAGAGCACATGCCTGGGTTGCAGGTCAGGCTGGGCCCCCAGCTGGGGACATGTACATGGCAACCCATCGATGTATCGCTCACATATTGGTGTTTCTCACTCTCTGTTCCCTCTATTTAAATAAATAAATAAATAAATAAATAAATAAAATCTTTAAAAAACGAAACAAAACCCTGGATTCACTAGTGGAGCACTTGTAAGCCTCGATGCATCACCACCACTTCTGGTGGCACAAGACAATACTGCATGGAAAACCACAGCTGTCCAACAACTGACTCCAAAAGCAACTGAGTGGCATGGTTGGAGCGTTGCTCCTGTACACCAAACGATTGTGGATTTGATTTCCAGTCACGGCCCATGCCTAGGTTGCAGGTTTGCACCCTGGTTGGGACACATGCAGGAGGCCAATCCATGTTTCTCTCTCACATTGATATTTCTCTTTCTCTCTCCCTTCCTCTCTCTCTAAAATCAATTTAAAAAAACTTATCCTCAGGTGAGGATTTTTAAAACATGATTTAGAAAAATGTGAAGTTTTGCCCTGACTGGCATGGCTCAGTCGACTCAGAGTGCCGGCCTGTGAACCAGGGGGTTCGCTGGTTCAATTCCTGGTCGGGGCACATGCCTGGGTTGGGGGCAGGGCCCCCAGTTGGGGGTGCTCAAGAGGCAAGCACACATTGATGTTTCTCTCCCTCTCTTTCTCTCTCTCTTCCTTCCCCTCTCTGAAGGTGAGTAAATAAAATCTTTGAAGAGAAAAAAAAGGAAAATGTGAAGTTTTTGGAACACCTTAACCAATTTCATAGTTCCCTTTTTATGCATGCTCCAGATTGATACATAATAAGCTGTTTCTAAGTCTGAAAGAGTTCTTTCACTAAGTATGAAATAAAAATGCTAAACTACAAGAAATTGTTGCATTTCAGTTTGGTTGGCAGCATTTTTTATCCCAACTGATATTATCATAAACTTAGAGGAAGCGCCATCCTGCATCAGAGGAGCGGTCCTGCCAGACTAGATCTCTGTCTAGTGGCAGTGGGGACTTTTTTCGCAGAGCTTAATTATCTACAAGGCTCAGTTCTAAAAGTTAAAAAAAAAAATCCCCATAATCCTTTGTTAGCCCACTATAAATCAAAACCCATTCATTCAGCAAATATTTATTTAAAGGATCTTAGGAATCGAAGTTGGTTTTATGTGTACCCCATTCCCTCCTCAGAGAGAGAGGGGGAGAAAGATCCTCTGTATGTGTTATTTCACATTCTTCATTCTTCAACAGAAGAATAAAAACTGCTTTTTAATGTCCGGAAATCATTACAATAATTCCTGGTTTTTGTAAGCTGCTTAAGCTAACATTAGGCTAATGTCTGAAGGGAAAAGGCAACTAGGGAAACCTAGATCTCATTTCTGAATCATAAAGGAATTTAGATTCCATCTGCTTAAGAGTTTGGATTATTTTTCCCCAAAATTCTATTACTGTACACAGTGAATAGGTATTCACAGGCAGGTGAGATTCTTATGAAGCTTTTACCCATTAGCCTGGCATTTCAACTTTTTAAAAAGTATAATGTCATCTTTAAAGGAAAAGGATTCACTCACATTCCTCATACAAAGCAAAACTTTAAAATTAATGAGAAGGGTCACAAAATATCTCCATCATTTTGTCTTGATTCCTCCTCGTAAGATGCTCTCCATCCTTGACAAAAAATTCATTCAAAAGGAGAGGGAAGAATGATCATGCTAATGTCTTCATCTTACTGATGGTTGGAACAAGAAGGAAAAAGAGGTTCCTGGAAAAGAATGCAAGTTACATGACCTAAGATTGCAGAGCTACATGGCGGACGTGTGGAGGACAGCGGGCTAAGTGTGAGGGCAGACAGAGTGCAGGGGCAGGCTGTGTGAAGGGGCTAAATCCTCATCCATCAAGTAAGAGTTCTATGTATAATGTGTGAAGTTGGCAAACCACCAACTAGCAATAGAAGCCTATTTTTAACTAAACCCGAACATGATCCACCAGAACTGAAGACAATAAATTTGTTTTGAATATTTGCTTCTGTTTGTCCGGAGTAAACGTGGGAAAAGGCACGGCCGTAGGACAGGTGACTCAACTCTAGGAACATTTGCCGCACATTGGTTTAAAATTATGCACAATGAGATTTAACTTCTCTGGAATAACCTTCCCATCCTATTCTTCCTTCAGTCTAGCCAAACAAATTATTTCCACTTTTCCATTCTGTAGATACACCTGTAACACAACCTCATACAAAGCTATGACTGGGACACAGTTTGACATCGTTTGTTTCCAATACATAATTCTTTACCAACTCTTATATTCTATTCCTTTCTTTTTTTCTGTCTCTCCTTCCCCTCTTTTGTTTCTATGCACCCCCTTTTTTTTATTTTTCTTTCATTGTTTTCTTGCTAATTAAAACATAACTTGTTGCTCTTAAAGAGAGTGCTTTTGACTTGTGGTGATAATAAAGATTGAAAATGTCGCTTACCTCACACTGGTGCCTTCCAAATTGAAAAGTCATAACTGAGAAGTCATTTCAAAACGTATGTCCTTTGGAGTTTAACTTTTAAAAAAGTAATTACTATTGCCCTTTCATAAAACAAAGTCATCAATATAAGAACTATGTTCTTGAGCTTTTCCGTCTACTTAAACTCCCAAATACCTTCACTGCTTGACTTGCAACAATATAGAATTATTTCATTGCTGAGGTTCCTCCCATATTCACTCCCAAAACCTCTACAAGAGTCCTGAGTCCCACAGAGCCCATTGCACTAGCTACATTTTATTTTATTCCTGATGCTCTGACGTCTGGAGCCCAAGGACCCAAGGAACCCACCCACCCAGAATTGACTAATTCTGAGACATAACAAACAACTGGGCCTGCCAGCAAAGCTTTGATAGGCAAGTGACCTAATAATACCTGAGTCCATACCCCACTGGCTATGTTCATCAGGCCTCTACTGTCCAGAACTGTATCCCTAGCCCTTCACTAAAGGTCCAGGTACCAAACAACCGGAGATCAAGCCTGTAGAGCAGAGTCTGTAGAAACTATTCAAACTGTCCAATTATAGTTTGTACTCCTTGCTTACCTTGCATAGCCCATTCCTTCCCTGCTTCCCTAGTGGCTCCTCATGGACCAACCTACCTTTTCTAGGATACTATAAGCATAATAAAAATATTTTCTTTTGTGGTAATCATTTTCATGTCTGTGTGTCTTACTTTGGCTGCTCAAAACGAGTGTAGGGCACATTTTTTGGAGCAGAATGGTTTTGCATCAGAGATGATAGATCCTCAGACAGCTTGGGCTCACCAACTGGACCCAAAAGGAAAGCCACTGCCAAAGGGCACTGCTGGTTGCTGTCACCCTTGCTGCTTGAAGGTGCTGTGTTGCCTTTCTGGGGTATTGCCATGATTTCCGGCTTAAAATTGGGGAGCTCAGGGAGGTGAATGCTCCCTGAGCTGTCATGTGGAGGGCGGCTGCAAAGGCAGCACCATCGAGTGGCTGGAAGATGGACTTCAGTGTCGAGAGTGGACTCGTAGAAGCACCTTTCCTGACCACGATAGTGTGAAGACAGAAATTACTGGTGGAAGAAAAACTGGAAAATTAACAACATGTGGAAATTAAACCACAACTTCGGAACAACGAATGGGTCACAGAGGAAATCATAAGAGAATTCACAAAGTACTTTGACACAAATGAAAATGAAAAGAACCGTCCGGAGCTCGTGCGATGCAGCAAAAGCAGTTCTAAAAGGATTGTTTATAACGAAAAATGCTGTTAAGTAAAGAAAGATCTCAAACAACCTGACTGTATTTAATCTCAAGGAACAATAGAAACTACAACACACTGAGCCAAAAGTAGCAATAGGAAGGAAATAATACAGATTACAGCAGAAATCAATGAAATAAAGTCAATAGGGAAAAATCAATGAAATAAAAGTTGCCTTTTTGAAAAGATAAACCAGGTTGAAACCCTTTATTTAGAATAACCAAGACAAAAAGAGGGAAGACTCAAATAATAAAATCCGAAAAGAAAGGGCGGGCATTACAATTTTTACCGGGAAATACGAAGAACCGTAAGAGACTACTAAAACAATTATACATGAACAAGTTGGATAACCTAGAACAAACGGGTCACAAGTCTGTACCTCTTCTTTGCTGTGCATTTTTTTTTTTTGGAAAAAACTCCCACAGGGCTCCCGTTCTCGGTTCCCCTCTTGCTCTCCGCCTGCTGATCTTGCTACATGCTTCCTGCTGCTAAGAGACAGTACAATACAACCTTCTTCCTTCTGGGCAACCCTTTCCGTGTCTGTGTAGGTTACTATTTCTGCGTAAACCGAGGCCATTGGCACCGCTGAAAACGGGAAGGGGTGGGAGGGATCGCCCGTGGTGGAGAGATTGGCCCTAGACTTCCTGGGCTCTCGACCTAGACTCACCCGCACAGGCCACACCTAAACATCACCGCAGGTGGTAATGCACTCGCTTCTTGATGGGTGCTGCGTCGTGTTGTTCTCGTCGGATGTTGCCATGACTTCGCAGGGCCGCCTGCGACGCCGTGCAACTGTGCTCAAGCCTGTGACTTACGCGGATGCCAGTGCTCAGGTGTGGCGACGCAGCACACTGCAGCCGCACCGTGTGGCAGCGTGTAATAACGTTTGTGAAAATGGTAAAACGGTATTATTCAGAACCGTAGCAATAGGTACAGGGACATCTCCAACTGGGACTTCGCAATGGGAGAGCTACTGGGCTTAATTCCTAATACAACATGGGCAAGTGGGAATTTATAGCCAAGGAGTAGTGTGGTGGGCAGTGCATGAAAAATGACCAAAAGGAATAAAGGAGTTCTGACTAAACCAACCCAACACAATCCCTGCCAAGGCAGTCCAGGGTGATCAGTTATCGCCTGGGAATGGCAAAGGATGAGGCTTCTGCTCTGATGTCCATGGTGATCAGAGCTGGAGGCTGGGGGTTCTGTTGAAAACGGTTTAGTAGAGTTCTTGCTAAAAAATGGATTTTACAAGGAAGCGCACAGATGAGCTTAGAAGATCTGAAACCTCGGCTTGGAGTTCGGTGGAGTAAAGAACATTTGTCACCCAGGAGCGCCTGGATACAGAGCTGCTCTACTGGTTGGAGACAGGTGTCCTTCTGGTGCTGCATTTGATGGCGTTCGTGGTGCAGAATGTGAAGAGGCGGTAAGTGTCCTTTCACTGCCACTGTTAAGAAAAAAAGATATTCAGTGACACTTGTTCAAAGGGTAAGACAGACTTTATTCCAGGCCATGGGCAGCAGGTACAGGAACCCCCGGAAGAGGATTTTAGAGGAGGGGAGAGAATGGGCTCAACTCCAAATCCAGCATGAGTCGTTCTGACGGCAGAACCGAGAACTAATACATGGGTTTAACTTAGGCCACTAAGTGTGTGGCAATTCGTTACACAGCAATAGAAAACGATTACAGTAATCCACGTGAATTCGATTATATTTAGTACACAAGAAATTCACAAATACATGGTTCTTATAAATGTGGAAAAATGTGGGAGGACATCAGACTTTAAAACCTCTGCAAGTCAAAGGAAACGACAGAGTGAAAGACAACCTATGGAAAGAATGAAAAGAATTGCGTGTTATATGTCTGACAAGGTGTCGCTTACCCAGCATGTTTAAGGAGCTTATACAAATAAACAACAACAAAACTAATAACCCAATTTAAAAGGGGAATAGGGATCGAATGCACATACCTCCAAATAGCCGGCAAGCCTAAGAAAAGATGGGCATCATCACTAATCATCAGGGAAATACACAAGGGTGGGCGCGAGTAGGTTTGCAGTTGTGAGTACACCAAACACAGAGCTTATTCTTGTATTATTGTTCGTGGTATTGTTTATTTGTAGTATAACTGTACGCCTACTTTTGCCCACCCCTGTATATCAAAACCACAATAAGGTATCACCTCATATGCATCAGGATGGCAGCTATCAAAAGAACAGAAAATAACAATGTTGCAAGGAAGACCAAGAAACTAGAACCCAAGAACATTGTTGGTGAGAAAGTAAAATAGTTCAGCCATTATTAAAAAGCAGTATGAAGATTCTTCAAAAAATATAAAAAGAGAGGATACTGTAATCTCTACCTATCCCACTTCTGATATTTATCCAAAACTACTCAAAGGCAAATCCCAGAGAGGTATTCGGACCCTATGTTCATCACGACGGCATTCACAACAGCCAAGAGGTGAGGACAACCCAGTGTCCACACTGGATGAGTGGAGAGAGAAAACGGGGTCTGCAGAGATGGTGGAACATTACGCAGCTCTCAGAAAAATCGTGCCAGGGCTCCTGTGTGAACGCACATCAGGGACGTTATGCTAAAATAAATACGCCTGTCGTAAGAAAGAAAAATGCTGTATGATGTATCTAAAGTAGCCAAAATCATGGAAAGAAAAGTAGAACGAAGATTACCAAATGCTGGGGAAGTAGAGAAGTGATATTAGTGTCTTGGGGTTATACAGTTTCAGAATTGCAGGATCAGAAAGTTTTAGCGATCTAGTGAACAACCACATGACAATGTGACCACTTTCCAGCTTTGCACTTAAAATGGCTGCAATGGTAGGTTTAATAATATCTGTCTTTTACACAAAGAAAATGATAGAAAGAAAGAAAGGACAGAGAATGAGGGCAATACAAACTTGGAAGAGTTTCTATGTTGAGCTCTGATATAAGAGTCACTGCTCAGGAGAAATAGCAAGTAGCCACCATAGACGTGTCCTAAGATTCAAGATTTACTCAAAGATCCTTAACCTCTCCAGGGCAAGGTTAGAGTCCACCAAAACTGTTCAAAGTCTCCAGTCACAAGTTTGTTCATGCACCGGGTTTATTTGTTTTGCTCATTCTTTTCCAAGAAAACCTCCATAAAGATTCCATCTCCCCCCCACCCCGTAATCCTGTGGAACCTTACCTGGTGGCCCTGCATATAGATTGCCTTGCTTTCAGTTCTGAATGATTTCATTGTGATAAAAATCATCTTCCTTCATGAAAATTATTTTTGTATGTCTGTCTATTTCTGCTCAAAAGTCCAGAGCATCTTTCAGAACAATTGGTGCAACAAGCAGGTTATTAACACCCAATGGGGATGACGCAGCATTGGGTGGCTTGTACTCTCTAACTGGAATCAACAGCAGCTGCCACTGCCTAAGGCCATCTCTAGTTATCAGCATACATGTTATTTCACGGCTGCTGCACTGTATTATTGAAGGGGGGGGGTTGGTGGGTAATGTCATGGTTTCCTAGTGTAAAATTGGGGAGCTCCAAAAAAACTTCTCATAGAACTGCCTGGAAGAGTGTGGTGAAGAGTGCCAAGCTGTGCAAAAAATGATATGAAATGAAATGAAATAAAATAAAATAAAATAAAGATGGTAGGTGCCTGGACTGGTGGTTCTGCGCATTGGAGCGTCATCCTGTACACGAAAGGGTTGAGCTTCAATTCCCTGTCGAGGCACACGCAGGAAACAACCAACATATGTTGCTCTCTCACATCGATGTTTTTCTGTCTCTGTCTCTCTCTCGCGCCCCTTCTCTCTCCCTAAAACCAATAAACATATCTGGGTGAGGTTTAAAAGAAGGAAAGGATGGTGGATGAGTTTCTTGAAACGGACTCAGCAGGGTTCTTGTTAAAACTGGATGTTACAAGAAAGATTATAGAGGAGACTGGAAGACTCAGGAGCCTAATCAAAGTATGGCGAAACCAAGAATCGTCCCTAAGAGTTCCACGAAAAGTCCAGAAGGTACAGTGCCAAGGCACATACCCAGCACAAAACCAAGGTACAAACTGCAGTACCGCCCGTGGTACCACTAGGGGCAGCCAAAGGACAGTGCCATCTAGGAGGCTGTGTATGCAGTTACGCACCAAGTCGGGGTTTGTGCCAACTGTGGTGTTGCCGTGTGGTGCCTCGCAGTGCCACTGCTAAAGAAAAAATCTTTAGTGACACTTATTGAAGATGGTAAAACAGACCATAGCGTAGGCAGAGGGATCACTGCCATTGGGACTTCGCAGCGGGGCAGAGATTGCACTCACCCCAAAGATAACATGAGTTGGTGAGAATACATAGCCAAGGAGGAGAGTGATGACGGTGGGTGGAAAATTACTAAGAGAAAACATCAGGGAAGAGGAAGATTCTGGCTAAACAAACCAGACATGATTGTTGCTGAAGATGGGACTGGGTTATCAAATATCACATGGGAGATGATGAATGATGAGGATCCCAGTCGGATATGCTGGGTGATCAAATATGGAGGTGGGCAGGGAGGTTCTGAAAAAACTGATTCAGCAGGGTTCCTACTAAAACTGGATTTTACAAGAAAGTGCACAGAAGAGACTAGGAGACATTTATGGAATGAGCCTGACTGAAAAGTAAAAGGAAGCAAAGCATCTTCATCACAAAAAAGTGCCAACATCCAAGCTAGGTGGTAAGGCAGTCATCCTGCACACCAGAGGGTTGCGGGTTCAGCCCCTGCCAGGGCACATACTTAAGTGGAAGGTTCAATACCCAGTCAGGGTGCGTAAGGGAGGCAACCAATAAATGTTTCTCTCACACATCAATTTTCTCTCTTTCTTACTCTCCCTTCTTCTCTCTCTAAAATCAATAAACATATCCTCCAGAGGACTTTTTAAGTGCCACAGTAGCACCTAAATGCCAAGGTGTATAGGCCTTTAGGGTCTAAGGTACCACCATAAGTTTCCAACATACTTGGCTCGGTGCTGAGGTGCATCCTGGGTACAGCGCTGGAGTACACCAATGGGTGCTTCCAGGGTACACCTGTTACAGTGCCAAGGTTCACTTAGAGTTGCCTATAGAGACTTTGGTGAAACTGACTTACCAGAGTTCTTGCCGAAGCTAGATTTTTCAAGAAAGTGCATAGGTGAGCCTTGGAGGTTAGGGAGTGAGCCTCACTAAAAAGTATTGGGTTGTCCAAAAACTTCATTTGGTGTTTTTCGTAAGAGGGTGGCACATAGTTGTCTTTAATTTCATTTGAAACAATCTTGCTAGATTGTATTGTGATGGCTGTCATATCAGCATACATTAAAAAAAAGCTTATCAAAATTGCTGAATTTTTGTACAGCCATTTTAATATTGAAAATGCAAGAAGATATGCAACATTTTGGGCTCATTATGCTTTATTATTTCAAGAAAGGTAAAAACACAACTGAAATGCAAAAGAAACATTTGTGCAGTGTATGGAGAAGGTGCTGTGACTGATGGAACATGTCAAACATGATTTGCCAAGTTTTATGCCTGAGATTTCTTGCTAAACGAACTCCACAGTCAGGCAGACCAGTTGAAGTGGATAGTGATCAAATCCAGACACTAACTGATAACAATCAACCTTAGACCACATGGGAGATACCAACATACTCAAAATATCCAAATCATAAAGTTATTGGTGAAAATGAAAAATGCATCTCTTATTTCATGGAAAAAACCATACGGACATTTTGGCGCACCCAACAGAATGAAGTAAGAATCTTCGTCACAAAAGAGTTCCACCTAAGACCTGGATGTTAGAGCTGAGGTTCGCCCGCAGTACCTTGCCGAGGTGCGCCGCTGCCCTAAGGCGCTGAGGAGCAATCGCAGGAAGGTTCCCAGGTTCCTAAGTGCTTCCCGGCACAGTGTGGAAGTTCCTCTGCAGCACAGTGGGAGTGTGTCTGAAGGACAGAGCCGAGGTGCATCCGAGGACCAGTGCTGCTTGGTGTGCACGTACGGTGCGGTTCGAGGGTCCACCTGGTACCACGCCAAGGTCCACCGAACCCGGGGTTCGGTACGGGGTTCTGGTGAGACTGACTTAGCAGACTTCTTGCTGAAACTGGATTTTACAAGGAAGTGCACTGATGAGTCTAGAAGGTTAGGGAGTGAGCTACATGAGAAATTTAATGAAGCAGAGGATCTTTGTCATAAAAGAGTCCCCCAGTAAAACCTAGAAGTAAGTGCCGGGTACGCCCATGGTAAGGGTTCTAGCTGCAGTGCAGTTATGAAGCACATCGCGGAGTGCGCCCTGGGTACGCGGAGTTACTGCGCTGGGACACAGCCACGGCCTGGCGGAAGAACACACCTGGGAAAGGGCAAAGGTCGACCTGCAGTTCGGTATGGAAGCACTGTATTTTGCCATGTGTAATGCGCATTTTTTTGCCCAAATTTTTTAGGGAAAAATAAGAATGCCCAATACACATGGGTAGTACTAATTCTGTCACCATAGAAATGGTTTTTATTAATTTTTTATGCTTATGGATTAAAAGTGTAACTCTAAAAAGCAGTAACAATGTCTGTGTGCAAAATAATACCCTGGAATACATAACTGGTTTTGTTTCTAAATGTAAATTAATTAAAAATTGATTGAAAAATTAAAATGAAAGATTTTTTTCTGAAAGCTTGGGCTGAAAACGTGTGCACAATACACAGGGAGCATATTATACACGGCAAAATACGGTATATGCGGTAGAACGCAAATGGACAGAACCCTCTATTTTACCTCCCGGGAGCCAGGAAAGGCTGTCACCGGGTTGGAGCCCACACGCGTATTTGTGCATGATGCTGACAGACCTACGATGCTACCTGTGGTGCTGAGGTTTGGGTGCCTCGCAGTGCCTCTGTTTAAAAAAAAAAAAAAAAGTATAGTCAGTGAAACTTGACTACTCCACGAGAAACAAAACAAATAGCCCAATTAAAATATGGGCAGAGCTCTGGCCAGATGGCTCAGTTGGTGCAGCCTCATCCTGTACACCAAGAGGCCAGTAGGTTCGATTGCTGATCAGGGCGCGTACCTGGATTGCAGTTCCCATCCCTGGCTGATGCGCATGCGGGAAGCAACTGATCCATGTTCCCCACCCTGCATGTCTCCCTCTCTCCCCTTTCCTCTGTCTATAGAATCAATAAACATATCCTCTGGTGAGGATTAAAATAATAATAATAAAATATGGGCAGAGGTTTGAAGAGACAGTTCTTCGTAGAAAGTTTATAAATGGCCTACTCATATATGAAAAGTTACTCAACATTCCATGTCCTCATCATCAGGAAATGCAATTCAAAACCGTAATGATATATCACCTCACAAGTGTCACGGTGGCCACATTTAAAAGGACAGATAAATACAAATTGTTGCTGGCAAGGGGGAGAAGTTGGAATCGAAGAGCACTTGGTGTGAATGTAAAATACTGAACCCATCATAGAAAACTGTATGGGGAGTCCTCAAAATATAAAAAGAGAATGACGTACGCCCCAGCAATCCTACTCTGGGATATTTATTCCAAATTACTCAAACTAGCATCTCGAAGAGATATTTGGACCCGTATATTCATCAAAACATTTGTCATCATATCCAAGAAGTAAAACCAACCCAAGTACCCATGCATGGATGCATGCAGAGAGAAAGTACATACACATAATGGCATGTTATGCAGGCTTTTAAGTAAAAGGCAAAAGATTTATAAGATCTGAAGAGAGACTAGAGTACATATGTGCAGTCTTTTTAAAAAAAAATCCTGGCTCATTCCACGGCATGAATGGATATAATGACATTATGCCTAGCAAAATATGCCAGTCACAACAAAGACAAATACGTATGATCCCACTCAAATAAAATGTCTAAAGTAGTCAAATTAAAAAAAAAAAGAATAGTAGAATGAAGATTAGCAAAGTCTGGGGAGGTTGAAGGGAATATTACTGTTTTTACTACTTACAGAGTTTCAGGAGTACAAGAAAAAATGTTCTAGAGATCTGTTCAACAATGAAGTAATATTTAACACTAACCGTACACTTATACATATTTAAGAAGGTACATTTAAAGTTATTTGGTTTTTATACAATGAAAGGGAAAAGCAAAAAATACAGAGAAGGAAGGGAAGACAAACTTCAAAGGGTTTCTATCATGAGCTCTGGACCGTAGCTCGCTGTCTGGGAAACACAGCAATTAGCTGCCATAACAGGAGATGCTAATAACATTCTGGATTTCTAAGTGATCTCCAGACTCTCCTGTGAGTAGACTTTAGACAGCAAGGAATATCGCTATATATGGGTCAGTCAGCCAAAACTATTTAAACTATGCAACCGTAAGTTATACACCAGCCTTATTCTGCTTTGCTCATTCCTTCTCATGAAAAGCCTCCATAGAGTCTCCTACCCACACTTCCCTTCTCCCTCCCTCTCTGTCAGCTGATCTTGCAGGCTGCTTCTCCTGGTTGTCCTGCACGTACGCCACTCCTCCCATTTCTAGGGGACTGGGAAATTCATACAAAATGTCTTCCTCCATCATTCACAATCATTTCGGAGCCTGTGTGTTCCCTTGTTTGCTGAATCAAGTCCAAGGTTTGTTTGCAGAACAATTGGCACCACCAGCACAGTAGATCAAACTGAGAGATGATACATTCTTAGACTGCTTTGGCTCACCAGCTGGGTCCGACGGAGAAGCCATTGCCTAAAGGGTGTCGCTGCTTTTTGTCACACTAGCTCCTTGATGTCTACTGCATTGTGTCTGTTGAGCATTGCCATCATTTCCAGCTTACAGTTAAGGAGTTCTAAAGCTGAGAGCACCTGAGCTGCCTTGTAGACAGCTTCTTGTGATGCTGCTGCCACAGGGTACTTCGTACGGAGCACCTTAGAGGGCTGGAAGGTAGACTGACATGTCAAGACCATACTCATGGAAGTATCTCTTCTGTCCACAATGGTGTGAAAACAGAAATTACTACTGGAAGAAATTGGAAAATTCACATGTGGAAATTAAACCACAATTGGGACTAAACAATGGGTCAAAATGGAAATTATAAGGAAAATCACAAAGAATCTTGACACAAAAACACAAACAGTAAAGCTTATAAGAAGCAGCAAAAGCAGGTCTAAGAGGGATGGTCATAAAGAAAAACACTAGATTTAGAATAAAGAATGATCTCGAGTAACCTAACATCAGGAACAATAGAAACTACAACACACCAGCTAAAAGTCAGCAGGAGAAAGGAAACATTACAGATGAGAGCAGAATCAATGACACAAGATTGGAAAGGCAATAGGGAAAGATCAAGGATGAACAGTTGTCTCTTTGGAAGATAATCAAAGTTGAAACCCTTTAGTTAGAATTACCAAGGCAAAAAGAGGAAAGACTCAAATATTCAGAAATAAAAGAGAAGACAACATAATATTTACCAGAAAAATACAAAGAGCCTTAAGGGACTACTAAAACGATTATATGTGAACAACTTTGATAACCTAGAACAAATAGATAAATTATAAGTTTGTAACTTTATTTTGCTTTGCTTATTTCTTTCGAGAAAAACTCCATTTGGGTCCCCACTCCCCATCCCCCTCTTGCTCTCTGTCTGCTGGTCTTGCAGGCCACTTCCCCAGTGGCCCTGGGGGCCTGTCTTGCCTCCTGACAGTATAATGCAAACTCCTTCCTTCAGGGTAACCCTTTTTGTGTCTATGTAGCTTACCATTTCTGAGGAAACTGAGTCCAGGGCATCTTTGTAGAACCACTGGTGCTGCGGAGCATGGGAGGATCACCGCAGGTGGAGAAGATAGCCCTAGACCGCTTGGGCTCTTCAACTGGACCCACCCGCCAAGGCCGCATCTGAACGGTACCGCAGGTGGTAGGTAGTGCACTTGCTTCGTGATGGGTGCCGCGTCGTGTTGTTCTCGTCTGATGTTGCCATGATTTTTCAGACTAGATGGTGGATGTCTTCTAGTTGAGAAGTTCTTTCCCAGCCAAGAAGAGAGCTGAGTCCCTGACTAGTGTGGCGTCAACCCACAAACCAAAAGGTCACCGGTACAATGCCCTGTTGGGACACATGCCTGGGTTACGGGCCAGGTCCCCAGTTGAGGGCATGGAAGAGGTAACCAACTGACGTTTCTCTCTTTCTCCAGTGTTTTCTCTCTCTCCCCCTTCCTCTCTCTCTAAAATCAATTAACATATCCTCATGAGAAAACACTGAGAGGATTTTTTTTAAGTGCCACAGAAATACCTATAAGTAACTGCCAATGTGTACAGGCATTCGGGGGCTGAGGTACAATCTAAGTTTCCGAGGTATGTTAGCTTGATGCTGAGGTGTATTCTCAGTAGAGTTTTGAGATACGTCTGTACAACACTGGAGAGCACCCACGGAATGGTTCCAGGGTACACCCGATACGGTGCCAAGGTTCACCTGTAGTTGCTTATGAAGGTTCTGGTAAAACTAGATTTTACAAGGAAGTGCACAGGTGAGCCTCGAACGTTGGGGAGTGAGCCTGTATAAAAGTATTGGGTTGCCCAAAAATTTCCTTTGTTTTTTTTTTCACATAAGATGGCTCCTAGTAGCACTTAGTTGTCCTTAATTCCTTCCAAACAATCTTGTTACATTGTACTGTGACAGCTGTCATATCAACATGCCTTTAAAAAAACTCTTACAAAAATTGGTGAATTTTTGTGCAGCCATTTTAATATTGAAGATATAAAAAGAACACAACATCTTTGGTGTATTGTGCTTCGTTATTTCAAGAAAGGTAAGCATGCAACTGAAACGTACACAAAAAAAGATTTCTGCAGTATATGCAGAAGGTGCTGTGACTGATGAAACATGTCAAATGTCATTTGCAAAGTTTTGTGCCTGAGATTTCTTGCTAAATGAACTCCATAGTCAGGCAGACCAGTTGAAGTTGATAGCGTCAAATTCGGACACTAACTGATAACGATCAACATCATGTCATGCAGAAGATGGCCAACATACTCAAAATATCCAAATCGTAAAGTTATTGGTGAAAATGAAAAATGTATCTCTTATTTTATGGAAAAAAACATGCAGACCTTTAGCCAACCCAACAGAATGAAGTAAGAATCTTCATCACAAAAGAGTTCCACCTAAGACCTGGAAGTTAGAGCCGAGGTTTGCCCGAGTACCTTGCCGAGGTGCGCCGCTGCCCTAAGACACTGAGGAGCAACCGCAGGAAGGTTCTCAGGTTCCTAAGTGCTTCCCGGCACAGTGTGGAAGTTCCTCCGCAGCACAGTGGGAGTGTGTCTGAAGGACAGAGCCGAGGTGCATCCGAGGACCAGAGCTGCTTGGTGTGCACCTACGGTGCGGTTCGAGGGTCCACCTGGTACCACGCCAAGGTCCACCGAACCCGGGGTTCGGTAGGGGTTCAGGTGAGACTGACTTAGCAGACTTCTTGCTGAAACTGGATTTTACAAGGAAGTGCACTGATGAGCCTAGAAGGTTAGGGAGTGAGCTACATGAAAAAGTATAATAAGGCAAAGAATCTTTGTCATAGAGAGTACCCCAGTAAAACCTGGAAGTAAGTGCTGAGGTACGCCCACGGTAAGGTTTCTAGGCACATCCACCATACGGTGCTGAAATACAGCTGCAGTGCAGTTATGAAGCACATCGCAGAGTGCGCCCTGGGTACGCCGAGTTACTGCGCTGGGACACAGCCACGACCTGGCGGCAGAACACACCTGGGAAAGGGCAAAGGTCCTCCTGCAGTTGGTCGATGTACCCTATTTTGCCATGTATAACGCACACTTTTCGCCCGAATTTTTGAGGGAGCAATAAGAGGGCACATTATATATGGGTAGTACAAATTCCATATCTATGTAATTGTTTTTAATTGTTTTATTTGTGCTTATGCTTTAAATTGCAACTCTAGAAAGCAATAACAATGTCCGTATGCAAAATAATACCCTGAAATATGATAATTGGTTTTGTTTTTAAATGTAAATAAATCAATAATTGATTTTACAAACTGATTTAAAACAAAAGATTTTTTTCTGAAAGTTTGGGCTAAAAATGTGTGTGTACAGTGTACAGGGGAGCATATTATACATGGCAAAATACGTTATATCCACCCGCGGTATAGAGCAGAGGGACAAAACCGCCTAGGTTTCCACCTGGGAGCAGCCAAAGGCCGCCACTGCGTGGGAGGCTGCACTTGTAATTGTGCATGATGCTCACTGCCCTACGATGCCACCTGTTGTGTTGAGGTGTGGGTGCTTTGCAGTGCCACTGTTAAATAACAGAATATTCATTGAAACTTGACTACTCATAAGAACAAAACAAATAACCCACTTAAAATATGGGCAGAGCACTGACCAGATAGCTAGGTTGGTGGAGCATCATCCAGTACAACAAAAGGTTGCGGATTCAAGTCCTAGTCAGAGTACTTACCAAAGTTGCAGGTTCCATCTCTTTGGCACGTACAAGAGACAACCAATTATGTTTCTCTTTGCTACATCTCTATTTTCTCTCCTTCTCTGTCTCTCTACAATCAATTAACATACCTTCAATGGAGGATTTTTTTTAAAGAGTGCCACGGAAACACCTAAAAGTAAGTGTCAAGGGTAGGCTTTCAGGCTGAGGTACAATTGTAAGTTTCCGACGTACATTAGCCCAGTGCCAATGTACATTCTCTGTACAATGCTCAGGAACATTTGAGGTGCAGCACTGCAGTACACTCGTGGGGTGCTTTCAGGACACACCTGATACAGTGCCAAGATTCAGGAAGGCTCTATATGGAGGTTCTAGTGAAACTGACTTAGCAGAGTTCTCGCTAAAACTAGATGTTACAAGGAAGTACACAGGTGAGCCTTAAAGTTTAGGGAGTGAGCCTCACTAAAAAAGTATTAGCTAGGCCAAAAACTTCATTTGGTGTTTTTTTCTAAGATCACTCTAGTGGCACTTAGTTGTCTTTTAACTGCATTCAAAACAGTCTTGCTAGATTGCATTGTGACACCTGTCATATTTGCTTGCATTTAAAAAATCGTATCCGCCCTGGCTGGTGTGGCTCAGTACATTGAGTGCTGGCCTGTGAACCAAAATGTCACCAGTTCAATGGCCACTCAAGGCGCATGGCTGGGTTGCAGGCCAGGTCCCTAGTATGGGCGAGCAAGAGGTAACCACACGTAAATGCTTCTCTCCCTCCCTTCTCTGTCTAAAATTAAATAAATAAAATCCTTTAAAAATTGTATAAATTGTTGGAATATGTGCAGTCATTGTAATATTGAAGATGGGAGAAAATAAGCATCATTTTCAGCGTATTATGCTGTATTATTTCAAGAAAGGTAAACAAGCAACTAAAACACAGACAATAATTTTTGTGCAGTATATGGAGAGTATGCTGTGACTGGTGGAACATGTCACAAGTGGTTCACAAAGTTTTGTGCCTGAGATTTCTTCCTAACCAAACTCCACGGTCAGAAAGACCAGTTGAAACTCGTAAGGTCAAATTGGGAAACTGATAACAATCAACAGACCACCTGAGCAATAGCCAACATACTCAAAATATCCAAATCATAAAGTTATTGGTGAAAATGAAAAATGCATCTCTTATTTCATGGAAATAACCATACGGACCTTTTGGCGCACCCAACAGAATGAAGTAAGAATCTTCATCACAAAAGAGTTCCACCTAAGACCTGGAAGTTAGAGCGGAGGTTCGCCCGCGGTACCTTGCCGAGGTGCGCCGCTGCCCTAAGGCGCTGAGGAGCAACCGCAGGAAGGTTCCCAGGTTCCTAAGTGCTTCCCGGCACAGTGTGGAAGTTCCTCCGCAGCACAGTGGGAGTGTGTCTGAAGGACAGAGCCGAGGTGCATCCGAGGACCAGAGCTGCTTGGTGTGCACCTACGGTGCGGTTCGAGGGTCCACCTGGTACCAGCCAGGGTCCACCGAACCCGGGGTTTGGTAGGGGTTCAGGTGAGACTGACTTAGCAGACTTCTTGCTGAAACTGGATTTTACAAGGAAGTGCACTGATGAGTCTAGAAGGTTAGGGAGTGAGCTACATGAGAAGTTTAATGAAGCAGAGGATCTTTGTCATAAAAGAGTCCCCCAGTAAAACCTGGAAGTAAGTGCCGGGTACGCCCATGGTAAGGGTTCTAGCTGCAGTGTAGTTATGAAGCACATCGTGGAGTGCACCCTGGGTACGCGGAGTTACTGCGCTGGGACACAGCCACGGCCTGGCGGAAGAACACACCTGGGAAAGGGCAAAGGTTGGATATGGAGGCACAATATTTTGTCATGTGTAACGTGCACTTTTTTTGTCCAAATGTTTGAGGAAAAAATAAAGCGGCATGTTATACATGGGTAGTACTAATTCCTTATCTGTAGAAATGTTTTTAATTCTTTTTTATGCTTACACATTAAAAGTGTAACTCTAGAAAGCAATAACAATGTCCGTATGCAAAATAATACCCTAGAATTCGATAATTGGTTTTCTTTCTGAATATAAATAAATAAATGATTGATTTTAAAAATTAAAATGAAAGATTCTTTTCTGAAAGTTTTGGTTAAAAATATTTCTGCACAATATAAATCTGAGGTGCTGGTGAAACTGATTTAACAGAGCTCTTGCGAAAGCTAGATTTACAAGGAAGTACACAGGTGAGCCTTGGTGGTTAGGGAGTGAGCCTGACTAAGAAGTATTGGGTTGGTTGAAATGTTTATTTGGTGTTTTTTCTAAGATGCTCTAGTAGTGCTTAGTTGTCTTTAACTTCATTCAAAACAACCGTGCTGGATGGTATTTTGACAGCTGTCATATCCGTGCATTTGAAAAATACTATCTGCCCTGGCTGGTGTGGGTCAGTGGATTGAGTGCCAGTCTGCAAACCAAAGTGTCACCGATTCCATTTCCACTCAGGTCACATGCCTGGGTTGCGGGCCAGGCCTCAAGTAGGGGGCATGCAAGTGGCAACCACACATTTATACTTCTGTGCCCCTCTTTCTCCTTCCCTTCCCCTCTGTCTAAAAATAAATAAATAAAATCCTTTTCTAACTATTAAAGTTGTAGGATCTTTGTGTAGTCATTTTAATATTGAAAATGCAAGAAGATATGCAATGTTTGTGGCATATTATGCTTCATTATTTCAAGAAAGGGAAACACGCAACTGAAACACGCACAGAAAACAGTTTGTGCACTGTATGGAGAAGGCGCTGTAACTGACAGAACATATCAAACATGGTTTGCCAAGTTTTGTGCCTGAGATTTTTTGCTGAATGAACTCCAAGGTCAGGCAGACCAGTTGAAGTTGATAGTAATCAAATCCAGACACTAATTGATAACAATCAATCTTAGACCACCTGAGCGATAGCCAACATACTCAAAATATCCAAATCATAAAGTTATTGGTGAAAATGAAAAATGCATCTCTTATTTCATGGAAATAACCATACGGACCTTTTGGCGCACCCAACAGAATGAAGTAAGAATCTTCATCACAAAAGAGTTCCACCTAAGACCTGGAAGTTAGAGCGGAGGTTCGCCCGCGGTACCTTGCCGAGGTGCGCCGCTGCCCTAAGGCACTGAGGAGCAACCGCAGGAAGGTTCCCAGGTTCCTAAGTGCTTCCCGGCACAGTGTGGAAGTTCCTCCGCAGCACAGTGGGAGTGTGTCTGAAGGACAGAGCCGAGGTGCATCCGAGGACCAGTGCTGCTTGTTGTGCACCTACGGTGCGGTTCGAGGGTCCACCTGGTACCACGCCAAGGTCCACCGAACCTGGGGTTCGGTATGGGGTTCTGGTGAGACTGACTTAGCAGACTTCTTGCTGAAACAATTTTACAAGGAAGTGCACTGATGAGCCTAGAAGGTTAGGGAGTGAGCTACATGAAAAAGTATAATAAGGCAAAGAATCTTTGTCATAAAAGAGTGCCCCAGTAAAACCTGGAAGTAAGTGCTGAGGTACGCCCACGGTAAGGTTTCTAGGCGCATCCACAGTACGGTGCCGAAATACAGCTGCAGTGCAGTTATGAAGCACATCGCGGAGTGCGCCCTGGGTACGCCGAGTTACTGCGCTGGGACACAGCCACGGCCTGGCGGCAGAACACACCTGGGAAAGGGCAAAGGTTGGATACGGAGGCACGATATTTTGTCATGTGTAACGCGCACTTTTTGGTCCAAACGTTTGAGGGGAAAATAAGGCGGCATATTATACATGGGTAGTACTAATTTCATATCTGTAGAAATGTTTTTAATTCTTTTTTATGCTTACGCATTAAAAGTGTAACTCTAGAAAGCAATAACAACGTCCGTATGCAAAATAATACCCTGGAATTCGATAATTGTTTTTTTCTAAATATAAGTAAATAATTAATTGATTTAAAAATTAAAACAAAAGTTTTTTTCTCAAAGTTTGGCCTAAAAATATGATACAGGGGAGCATATTATACACATCAAAACATGTTATTTCCAGGGTCGAGCGCAGAAGCACAGAACCGGCTACGTCCACCTGGGTGCAGCCGAAGACGGTCACTGCGTGGGAGGCTGCAAAGGTAATTGTGCATGGTACTTACAGGCCTGTGATGCCCCCTGTGGTGTTGAGGTGTAGATGCCTTGATGTGGCACTGTTAAAGAGAGAATATGCAGTGAAACTTGACCACTCATCCAGAACAAAACAAATAACTCAGTTTAAATATAGGCAGAGCTCTGGTCAGGTAGCTTGGTTGGTGGAGAATCATCCAGTGCACCTAAAGGTTGCAGGTTCAGTTCCTGGTCAGGGTACGTACCCAGCTTGCAGGTTCCATCCTTGCTTGCGGCATATACATGAGGCAACCAATCAATGTTTCTCCATCACATGGAAGTTTCTCTGTCTTAGCAACACAGCTTGCCATGACACTTGTTACAATGGTATCATGGGCATCGTTCTGCACTGGAAGAGTGTGTGAAGAGTGCCAAGCCCAGGAAAAAAGGATAGTGGTGGCGTTTGGAGGGAACCTGACTGAGCTGCATTCTTATTAAAACTCTTTTTATAGGGAAGATCACAGAGGAGCCTAGGATGAGGAGGTATCATGAAGCAAGGAATCTTTGTCATAAAAACTGCCAGGATAAGTTCTTCTAATATGGTGCTGAGGTACAGCTATCACACAGTTCCAAGGTACATGTGTCCTAGTAAGTTGGCAAGGGTCCTCCACAGGAACTGTACCTTCTATGGTACCACTGGGGTAGTCAAAGAACAGTGCTGTGTAAGGCATGGTATAGAGAGGTGCGCACAGGAAAAAGGGGAGTTCTAGCAAACAAACCTAACAGGAGTCTTTCTGAAGATGTGACTGGGTGATGAAATATCACTTGCGGGATGGTGAGGGATGAGAGTCCTGATCAGTCATACAGAGTGATCTGATATGGAGGCAGCAATTTAGATGAAGCTGACTTAGCAGGCTTCTAACTGAAATTGATTATTACAAGTAAGTACACAGATGAGCCTCAGAATATTAGTGAACGGGCCCGAATAAAAAGTACAATGAAGCAAAGAATCTTCATTGCAAAAGATGGCCACAAGCCCTGGCCAAGTGGCAAAGTTGGTTAGAGATTCATCCAGTACCTCAACAGGTTGTGGGTACAATCCCAGTCAAGGCTCATACCCAGGTTGCAGTTTCAATCCCCGGTCGGGGTGCGTAAGGGAGGCAACCAATTGATGCTTCTCTCTCTCACATTGATATTTTCTCTCTCTCCCTTCTTCTCTCCCTAAGGTCAATAAACATATTCTCAATAGAGGATTTTTAAAAAGAGTGCCACAGAAACACCTAGGAGTAAGTGCCAAGGTGCTTAGGACTTCAGGGGCTGAGGTACAACCGTAAGTTTCTGAAGTACGTTAACCCGGTGCCGAGGTACACCCTCTATACAATGCCGAGGTATATTTGAGGTACAGCGCTGGAGTACAAGCACGGGATGGTTTCAGGGTACACCCGATATGGTGCAAGGTTTACCTGCAGTTGCTTATGAGTGTTGTGGTGACACTGACTTAGCAGAGTTCTTGCTAAAACTGGATTTTACAAGGAAGTGCACAGGTGAGCCTTCGGCATTGGGGAGTGAATCTGACTAAGAAGTATTGGATTGCCCAAAAAGTTTGCTTCATTTTTTCCCTAAGAGCGCTTAGTTGTCTTTAAAACTAAGCTTTATAATAAAAGCTTTATTTGAAACAATGTTGCTAGACTGCATTGTGACAACTGTCATATCAGTGTGCATTTTTTAAAAAAATTATCAAATTGGTAGCTTTTTGTGCAGCCATTTTAATATTGAAAATGGAAGAAGATACAAAACATTTTTGGTATGTTACGCTTTATTATTTCAAGAAAGGTAAAAAAATGCAACTGAAACACGCAAAAAAAACAGTTGTGCTGTGACTGATGGAACATGTCAAGCATAGTTTGCCAAGTTTTGTGCCTGAGATTTCTTGCTAAACGAACTCCACAGTCAGGCAGACCAGTTGAAGTTGATAGTAATCAAATCCAGACACTAACTGATAATAATCAACCTTAGACCACCTGAGCGATAGCCAACATACTCAAAATATCCAAATCATAAAGTTATTGGTGAAAATGAAAAATGTGTCTCTTATCTTATGGAAATAACCATACGGACCTTTTGGCCCACCCAACAGAATGAAGTAAGAATCTTCATCACAAAAGAGTTCCACCTAAGACCTGGATGTTAGAGCCGAGGTTCGCCCGCAGTACCTTGCCGAGGTGCGCCGCTGCCCTAAGGCGCTGAGGAGCAACCGCAGGAAGGTTCTCAGGTTCCTAAGTGCTTCCCGGCACAGTGTGGAAGTTCCTCTGCAGCACAGTGGGAGTGTGTCTGAAGGACAGAGCCGAGGTGCATCCGAGGACCAGTGCTGCTTGGTGTGCACGTACGGTGCGGTTCGAGGGTCCACCTGGTACCACGCCAAGGTCCACCGAACCCGGGGTTCGGTACGGGGTTCTGGTGAGACTGACTTAGCAGACTTCTTGCTGAAACTGGATTTTACAAGGAAGTGCACTGATGAGCCTAGAAGGTTAGGGAGTGAGCCACATGAGAAGTTTAATGAAGCAGAGGATCTTTGTCTTAAGAGATTCCCCCAATCCAACCTGGAAGTAAGTGCAGAGGTACACCCACAGTTAGGGTCCCAAGACATTTTCAAGAGACCCAGAGCAGTGGGGAACAGAACCTCAAGGGTATAACTGAGGCAGACTCCAGACCACTGCTGAGACAGCCAAGCTCAACACACCAAGGTGCTGCCCCACCCCTGCAGATCTCCTGACTGCAGTCCGCTGGAGGCTCTGCCCTGCTTTCGAGAACTTCGTTTGTGCCGCTGCGGACCCCGCTCCAGTGATTCTGCCTTGTAAGACGCTGACGATTCCCTTGCTCACCGTGCCGTCTCCAGGACTCATTGACCGAGACTCTGGGATTCAGGACTAGGTTTTGTTAGCTCCCAATTCTCTTGCGTGATGTTGTTTACTCATTGCATCCGAGTGATATTAATTGTCATTAAGTTAGTACGGATTTGGAATCTGCATTAATAAAGCTGGCCAAATCTACGTTAATAAAAGACGAGTGAATAGCATAGTCACCTGTCTTAACTTCCTGTTATTTCTCAGTGCAGGTGTCACCTTTAGGACTGGCGGTCGCACAGGTAGCTCGGCACTTTCGGTTCTTAAGGGCCAGATCAGATGACCCCAGCAGCGACTGCAGGCTGGCTTATAGGAAAGACTGTATCAGGAAATGCATGCTCGCAACAAGGAAGTACACAGATGAGCCTTGGAGAACGTCAGGGAACAAGCCCGACTGAAAAGTATAGTGCAGCAAAAAATATTTGTCACAAAAGTGTGCTGCGGTAAGACCTGGAAGTCAGTGCGAAGGGACGTCCACTGTAGGGTTCACCCGCGGTACAGTACCGAGGTACGCGCTGCAGTACTGCCTCTGGTACCACTAGGGGAAGCCAAAGAACAGTGCTATGTAGGATGCTGTGGCTGTAGTGCACACAGGGAATAGAGTGGTTCTGGCTACACGAACCTAGCACCTGCCTTTCTGAAGATGCAACAGGGAGATTAAATATCGCCTGAGGGATGGTGAAGGATATGGGTCCTGCAGATATCCAGGGTGATTGGACATGGAGGGCTGCTTAGGGGGGATAGTTCTGAAGAAACTGATTTAACAAAGTCCTTGCTAAAACTAGATTTTACAAGGAAGTGCACAGATGAGCCTAGGAGAAGGAGGAGGAGCGAACCTGACTAAAAAGCATAATGAAGCCAAGAATCTTCACAAAAGGCTGCAACTGGAAGACCTGGAAGTAAGTGCTGAAGTTCGTCTGTGGTTGGTGCCCGAGGTGCATTCGCTGTACTGGTTGAGGTAGATCTCCTAAGGTTACTAGGTATGTCTGCTGTTCCGTGCTGAGGTGCATCTCAGGTACCACTCCGGAGTACACTTACGGTATGGTCCCAAGGGTACACCTGGTTCAGTGTCAAGTTCCACCATGGTGGTTAGGTATGAGGTTCTGGTGAAACTGACTTACAGAGTTCTTGCTAAAACTGGATTTTATAAGAAAGTGCAGAGATGAGCCTAGGAGAGTTCCAGCAGCCTGACTAATATTGAATTGACCGAAAGGTTCATTTTTTTTTTCTGTACAATGGCTCTAGTAGTGCTTAGTTGTCTTCAACCTCATTAGAAATGCTCGTTAGATCTATTGTATTATGGAAACTGTCATATCAGTGTGCATTTTTAAAAACTTATCAAAATTGGTGAATTTTTGTGCAGCATTTAAATATTAAAGATGGGAGAAAATACACATTTTTGGCGTATTATGCTTTATTATTTCACAAGAGGTAAAAATGCAACTGAAATGCACAAAAAGATTTGCGCAGTGTGTGAAGAAGGTGCAGTGACTAATCGAATGCGTCAAAAGTGGTTTGTGAAGTTTCTTGGTACTATTGACATTTTGGCCAAATAATTTTTTGCTGTGGAGCTGTCTTATACATTGGGCGATGTTCAGCAGCACCCCTGGCCTCCACCCACAAGAAGCCAATTGCAGGAGATATCCGACATACTCAGAATATCCAAATCAATAAAGTAATCAGTGAAAATGAAAAACATGTCCTTTGTTTTATGGAAAAAAACTAAACGGACTTTTTGGCCAAACCAATAACGTGTCAGTAAAGAATGCCTTGGTCCGATGCTGCGACATGGCACCAGCAAAGCGCGGTGCAGTGCTGCTTCAAGCCTACCGCATTGTGGCTGGTTGGTTGGTTGGTTGGCTGGTTTTTTCAAGCGTTGTCAGTATTCTCCAGCCTAAAACTGGGGAGTTCTAGAAGTTGAGTCTTCCTGGAGCCACCACGTAGGGAGCCGCTTGTAGCGCCACATAGTGTTGCGCACGAACCTGCGTAAAGTCCTGCGGAAGGCGCTGCAAATATTGCCACGCATGTGTGTAGCGTAGAATATCGAGTCTGGGACTCACCTCCTAGGGGCAGTCAGCATTTTCTCCAAGTTATGTGCTCCCATGAGCACTTAAAAGCCCACTTTCCCTTTTCTCTCCGAGCTTTTTTGAGTTAAATTACTTCCGCGGAGGGGCGGAGCTCTCCCTCAAGAGTCTTGGATAATTGCGGCAGCGGGCAGCTCCTTCCTCGTTGGATCGGACCTTGCTGCTGTCCCAGTCCACACCCCAACCGGGTGGTGTATATGGCATCGCATTCGTGGAGAAGTACACTCTCAATAAATGAGCGACTCCGTTGCCACCAGATCTGCCTGTGAGAATTGTGAAAAGATGTTCTTTACAGAGAAAAAAGAATGATAAATACCTCAGAAACTCAGATCAACATAGAGAGAAGAACATCAAATGAGTAAGTGAAGGTAAAATAAAAACTTTTATTTTTCTTATTTTTTTATTGAACTAACGGTCTGTTTAAAATGTTAATATCAACAATATTAAATTACGTATGCTCATGCGTATGTATCTTGTGTGTGTATCTGTGTATATATAAATGCTGTGTGTGCACATGTACAAGTGAAATGAATAACAATGTTACAAGGGACAGAGGGAGCAATGAGGACTATTTTGTTAATATAAGGTTCTCACGCTACCCAAAATTGTGAGGAGTTATTGGAAAGTAGACTTGGATTCACTGTGAATGTGTATGTCAAAGTCTAGAACAATCGTTAAAAAAAAAAATTAAGATATTAAATTAGATGTTAAAATTGACTTGAGTTAGCAAGGAAAGCTATAGTCTGTCTTTAGCCGTCTCACTGAAAATAGAAATGTACATCTGTTTATGTATGTTGAATAATAGATTCTTTTTTTTGAGAATCTAATACAGTTCGACTTTATTTTTTTAATCAGTATTTTCTTTAATTATTGATCTTGTGCAGTTTTTTGTCTTTTACTCCCCCCAGCCCACCGCCCCAGCCCTCCCCACCTCCCTCCCATTTCCACCCCCCATAGTTTTTGTCCATGTGTCCTTTATACTTGTTGCTCTGAATAATAGATTCTAAGTACTTTTTGAATGTATAAATATAAAAACCCAGTCAGAGGTATTTAAATAATCACCTGCATGAGTAAAAAATTAATGTGATTATTTGACAAATGTATTATAAAATGTATATAATTTAACATAATTTTATCATGTAAAACAATTTACATGATAAAATTATTAAATTTTAATAAAATAAAATTATTAAAAGAATTACATGAAATAATTTTAACTCTCCCCGCTTCCTTCCCAGCTTAGTCAACTAGTATCTATCGTGAATTTGATAGCTGGTAGGTTTCCTTGCTTATATCTGACTGTACATATAACATCCCAGAACCAAAACTTGGTTCTACAAAAGCACTAATATAATCAATAAACTTTTCACCAGAAAGATCCAAAAATAATTAAATAATTACATAAAATTTTAAATGTAAAATGTATAATATATGCTAAGAAAGGAAGGAAATGGAAGCATATTAAAACTCAATTAAAATCACAAAAGGAAAGAAAAGTGTGGAAGGCAAAAATAAGAACAAATAACAGTGACAACAAATAGAACAGTAATATCTATGGTAGGTATTAATCCACTACATCAATAATCACTTTGGATATCAATGGTCTAAATAACACCATTAAAAGATATTGCCAGAGAGGATTGAAACAAGACCTAATTGTATATTGTCTACAAGAAGCTCACTTTTAAAAAAATGTTTAAAGTCAAGAAAAAGAAAATTCTTTATTTAAAAGATCTAATGTGAGCCCTGGCTGCTGTGGCTCAGTGGATTGAGCCGGCCTGAGAACCAACCTGATCAATTCCCAGTCAGGCAGGGCACGTGCCTGGGTTGGGGGCCAGGTCCCCAGCTGGGGACGTGTGGGAGGCAACCGCTGGATGTTTCTCTTACACAAATGTTTCTCACCCTCTTTTTCTCCCTCCCTTTCCCTCTCTCCAAAAATAAATAAAATCTTTAAAAAAACAAAATCTAATGTTACGAGAACAGTACACAGAACTCTAATGTGGCTGTGCTTTGCTCGTGATACCTACTGTGCCACTGTATGTGGCATATACACAGGCTGTGTATAACAGGGTTAATGGTTTGATGTGAGGTCCATGGACCTTCTTCTGGTTAGGCAAAATGTTCACTTTCAGAAAATAATTAATTATGGGGAGTGCTTTTCACCTATAGTTCAATTGACATTATTCAAAATTACAGTCTCTCTAGCCATTTAAGACTGTGAGATTGCTATCCCACCCAAGAAAACCTCACTCAGTACTGCAGTTGAAAAATAATGTACCTTGATAAGGAATGCTGTTTTGCTTTCTAAATGTAAGAAGTATGGCAAACATAAGTACATAAACATTTAAAACCTGATTTATTTAATAGGTTTATGATATAAAATACATATTCTGTGCATATTGAGAAAAACCATCCATATCTCTGATTCCTGTAACAATACAATACCAGATATTCTATATGTAAATTTCTGTCAGCTGTGTCAGAAGTAATGGTTAATTTGAATTTTCCAAATATTGACATTATATTTTATTGGGATTTCTTTACTGAGTGTCAGCAATAACTTAATCCTTAGTCTTTCACTAAGTCTACTATAAAATACCATGGAAAGTGAAGAAAATTGTTTTAAGTCAAAATTAATGCCCATTCTTTAAAAATTCTTGCTGCACTGTTTTCAGATGTGCATTTTGCTCCTACAAGCCACACCATACTTGGGAGAGCACATACTTAACCCACGAAACACGTCACATCCCTCTGTGTTCAAAGTCTAGCCTCTCCCACACCCAGGGAGGTGTTCAGAGAAGGCCACCTGGTTGTTATTATGCACAGGCTTCCGTAGTCATCATCTCTAGTAATTCACTGTGATAATCTGTATAACTAAGGTAATTTTAAATCACTTATTTGTTTAGGGGTGTCTTGTACATAACTCTCCCCAAAGAGAATTAATAACCAACATAAATAATTGCACTGCGGCTCCGAAACCAGTGCTTTAGGGTGTTCAGAGTAGAAACTCCCATCTCTCCTCTGATTCTACAGGGGGCAACCTGCATCTGAGCTCGATATTGCTTATTGTGCTTGTTGTGAAAGATGCAACTATAATAAACAGGTTTAGAAGGAAAAAAAACTACCTTTTGATCTCATATTAACATCACCTGTAAAACTGTAGTTTCTCCAGGCTCTTTTTGGTACATGGCTTTTCAATAACTGTCCCTTCAGGCATCTTCTTAGATGTAATGAGAATTCTAGCACATTCTCGGATTTGTTAGAATTTCTATAAGATATCATCAGGTAGAAAACTTTTACTTCATTTTCCAACAGCTATCTAGGATCACTGAGTTTCAACTTGACTCCTCAAAATAGCAAATGACCATCACCTCTTAAGTAGTGTATGGATGGTTAGATTAGCTAAACCCCTGCACTGAAGCCTCCACAGCTTAACTTTAACAAAAATCCAATTATCCAAGAGGTCCCCTTTATTTTAATAGTTGCCAAGATTTTATAAGTGGTATGTGATGGAAGGAACTGTTTTTAAAAATCAAAATTTTGTTCTTTTTTATTACAGTGGAAAATTTTTATATTTAGAATTAGTCCGCTGGACTCAGTTTAGATGATCCCAATTTTGTTGGCAAAACAGGCAAAGCATCCTAGTCGGGAGCCAGTGGAACATATGCCTCCTTCTCCCCATCAGGTCTGATCAGGGTGTTGACCTTGGCCACATCAATGTCATAGAGCTTCTTCACAGCCTGTTGATCTGGTGCTCGTTGGCCTTGACATCCACAGTGAACACAAGTGTATTGTTGTCTTCTATCTTCTTCATGGCTAACTGGATAGTCAGGGGGAGCTTGATGATGGCATAGCTCTCAAGCTTGTTTCTCCTGAGGGTACTCCTTCCCGGATACTTAGGCTGCCTTCAGAGGAGTAGGGTCTTTGGCCACCTGGAAGGTGAGTGACATGTGGAACTTCATCCCCTTCTCTCCCCTCCCCTTCTCCTTTCTTTTTCTTCTTCTTTTCTTCTTCTTCTTCTGGCTATAGACACCTTTTAGCACTGCTTTCTTTGCCTTCAAAGCTTTTGCTGTGGTTTCAGCTTTGGGAAGAGTAGTGACTGAGAGAAAGAAAGAATATGAGGGTGCAGGCCTTTTTTTTTTCAATTTAAGACATATTTACTGAGCAACCACCATGAGTAAGGTATTGGTGATGGAGCCTGTGCTACTTGGCCGCTATGCTTCAAAGGGACAGGTGGGTGGTTTACTAAGAGGAGTATGGCAGGAGGATCTAGGTTGCAGCACGTACTCAAAAGTAATTCAGCTCATTACAGCTTTAAAAGTGAAACACTTTGAACTTCAGATGATTCCACTTCCTCCTTAGGTCAGACCTGGTGCTATCAGATGTAAAAGTGTAGTTGATGGATTTATAAGACAGATCCCATCCCTGAGACTAGGTCACACTAAATTTTTTAAGACTTTATTTATTTTTTAGAGAGAATAAGGGAGTGAGAAAAAGAGGGAAAGAAACATCGATGTCCCAGGGGACCTGGCCCAGAGCCCAGGCATGTACCCTGACCAGGAATCAAACTAGCAACCTTTCAGATTGCAGGCCAACACTGAACTCACTAATCCACACCAGCCAGGGCCAAAAGAAATTTTTCAGCTGCCAGCTGGTGCTCTTAGGAAAGGTATACTGCAAAAAACACCCTTAGCATCAATACAGATCACAAAAGGATGAGCAATACTGTGGGAATCTGAAATGGTGCTGGTGATAAGACAGAGCTGTCTGACTTTGAAGACTTGAGATCAAACAGAGTTCCAGCAGGATCTTGTATTTCCTCACAAAGTCCACCAAATCCCGGGATCCTCCCTCAAAGGAGTTGAGAAATGATCCATGCCCAGTTCTGTCAGAAAGCAGATCCAGGAGTTTTGGAAATCTCTGGAAGGTGCAATGCCATCTTCAGAACTATTGCGGGGGGGGGGGGGGTGTTTGTTTGTTTTGCTTCTAAAAGAAGTTCAAATAAATCTTTTGCTTGCCCTGCTATAGGGTCTCCACTGAGGTCAAGACCAAAAACTTCATCTTCTGTAGAAAGGAAGAATTCTTCAGAAAGTTTAAGTCTCCTTGGCCACTGAAGGGCCCCTTCTATCAATTGATATCAAATACATAACATCAGTCTCTAAGTTTTCTTGTTTAAACTGTTTTATACCCTCATGTACACATTCCACATAAGTCTTTTTAGTCATTTCTGCAGCATTTTCTCATCAGGCTGTGTCCCTTAGGTCCAGAATTTATAGCTCATCTGCAAATTCTTTAATGACATCTTTTGTGAGCATTAGAATATCATAAGGGCTAGTAGTAAGCTGATGAATAATCTGAAACATCTGGAAACATTCTTCTAAAGTTCTTTTCTTTCCCTTATAAATTATAGTCATCCGATCATGAATTTTAAGACCTGATTTCTTAACTATTAATTTATTCATGGTATTTGAACTAATGGATTCATTCAAGTGGGCATGAAGTTCCACTTAGAGACCACTCTTTTTTTTTTTTATTCTCACCCAAGGACATTTTTTCATTGGTTTTAGAGAGAGAGAGGAAGGGAAAGAAAGAAAAACATTGATACAGAAGAGAAACACCAATCTATTGCCTTCTATACACACCCCAACAGGGAATCAAACTTGCAACCTGGGCATGTGCCTTGACCAGGAATTGAACTCTCACTCCTTAGATTCCAACCAACTAAGCCACAGCAGCCAGGGCACATCACCACTCTTGAGTATCTTCTGGCCATGGGCCTGCAGAGCCAGGAGCATTGGGTGCAGGCAGTGCGGAGTACCAGCAAAGCAGCACCCTTAACAAGAGTTTTCCAGCCTTGTACCCGGTACATGCATAATGCCTTTGCCGTGTTGCTAGTTCTGGAGCCAAAATTTATTTCTTATATTTGACTCAATTAAATCCACAGACTATATGTATGCATAATTATTTACACAACAAATTTTCATTATCCTTAAAATTATTTACAATTAGAAGAAAACCTTGGCCCTAATTCAGCATCTGATTGGCAGGATGAGGGGAAATGGAAAAGCTCCATGCCATATTGATTTTATCATCAAGTGAGCATCCTTGACAGCATGTCAGTGTCTGCAGTTTCAGACTTTAAACTATCTTTTGTTATTGAAAATGCACATTTGCTGTATTTGCACCTGCATAAAATTGTTTTTGATGAAAAATAATGGCACTTACGTTAATTTGGACTCACTTTCTATGTACCTTGCATTAATGTAAATGGCTTATTTTCTACCCTAATAACTTACTCTAGGGATACACATAGAATAGCATATTGTCAAATTTTGCTATTCCGCTATGCAATCATACAATAATTTTTGAGAAAATTTTTGTGTACTTATAGTGGAACACACAACTTAAGTATTTTTTTATATCTCCTGCTGGTTTATTGATTTGAATAGTCAGCCCAAGGGGCCCTGGCTGGTGTGGCTCAAGGGTTGAGCACTCATTTGGTTTGCTGGTTTGATTCCCAGTCAGAGCACATGCCTGGGTTGCCGGCCCGGTCCCCAGTGGGGGGCATGCTAGAGGTAACCACACATTGATGTTTCTCTCCCTCTCTCCTTCCCTTCCCTTCTCTCTAAAAAATAAATAAATAAAATCTTTTAAAAATTTTATTAAATGTAACCTGCATCATTTTATTAGACCAAGAACTGTCCCATCCATTACAAAAACCAAATGAAAATCCATGGATAAGTAATATTACTTCCCCCCACCTGACAGCTTCTGTAAATGAACCATGTATAGTCTCAAATTTTTATAGCTCATCTCAGGATCCTCAGTCTCTAGTTACACTACATTCTATTCACCACTGTTACTGGGTTAAGCCAAACAAATTCAGTTTGCAGATTTCACCAAGAGGTTAAAGGAATCATCGATGTCAAGATCAACATTACTGATAATAGAGATGCAGAAAGAGTAACTGCAGTCTTATAATCTTGTCGGGATAACAAATGACTCATTCTCCCTAGTTTTGACTGTTTCTGCTGCATCTTCTTCCATGTTTTTCTGATAGCCAACTAGATCACCAGTTAATTATGAAAGGTTATAACTCAGGAGCAACCAGATGGAACTGTTACATAGGGCTAGGTATGGGGAAAGAGCAAGGAGTTTCCTTGCTCTCACTAGGCATACCACACTCCCCAAACCCCCATGTGTTCACCAGTCCAGAAGCTCAGGAAACTCACTTTACATAAAAGAACACATAGAGCCCTGGCTGGTGTGGCTCAGTGGATTGGGTGCCAGCCTGTGAACCAAACGGTTGCTGGTTTGATTCCCAGTCAGGGCACATGCCTGGGTTGTGGGTCAGGTCCCCAGTAGGGAGCACCTGAGAGACAACTACACATTGATGTTTCTCTCTTTCTCCCTCCTTTCCCCTCTCTAAAAGTAAATAAATGAAATCTTTAAAAATAAAAAAATTTAAAGGACATATATAGATTACAAGTGAATGGATGAAATAGCTTCCAAATTGGAAAGAAGTAAAACTGTCAATATTTTCACCTGACATGATATTACACATAGCAAACCCTAAAGACTTTACCAAAAAACTGTTAGAATTAATAACTTAATTCAGTAAAGTTTCAGGTACAAAATCAATATACAGAAATCTTTTGCATTTCTGTACACTAATAATAAACTATCTGAAAGAGAAATTAAGAAAGCACCAATAAAATAATATACCTAGGAATAAATTCAACAAAGGAAGTAAAAAATAAACTATACACTGAAAACTCTTAATATGTTGATGAAAGAAATTGAAGAATACACAAATAAATGGAAGTACATACCATGCTCATGGATTAAAACAATTAATATTCTTAACACCCAAAGCAATCTACACATTCAATTCAATTCCTACCAAAATTCCAATGGCATTTTTTGCTAGAAATAGACCAAATAATAGTAAAATTTGTATGGAACCACAAGAATCCTAGCAACCAAAGCAATCTTTTTTTCTTCAGTGTAAATATCTTTTCTTTTATTTATTTATTTATTTTTACTTTTTAAAATATATTTTATTGATTATGCTATTATAGTTGTCCCATTTCTCCCCCATCATTCCCCTCTACCCTGCACACCCTCTCTCACCCACATTCCCCCCCTTTAGTTCATGTCCATGTGTCATAAGTTCTTTAGCTTCTACATTTCCCACACTATTCTTGCCCTCCCCCTGTCTATTTTCTACCCACCATCTATGCTACTTATTCTCTGTACCTTTCCCCCCTCTCTCCTCCTCCCACTCCCCTGTTGCTAACCCTCCATATGATCTCCATTTCTGTGGTTCTGTTCCTGTTCTACTTGTTCCCTTAGTTTGCTTTTGTTTTAGGTGTGGTTGTTAATATCTGTGAGTTTGGTGTCTTTTCACTGTCCTATTTTTTATCTTCTTTTTCTTAGATAAGTCCCTTTAACATTTCATATAATAAGGGCTTGGTGATGATGAACTCCTTGAACTTGACCTTATCTAAGAAGCACTTTATCTTCCCTTCCATTCTAAATGACAGCTTTGCTGGATAGAGCAATTTTGGATGTAGGTCCCTGCTTTTCAAGAATTCAAATATTTCTTTCCAGCCCCTTCTTGCCTGGAAGGTCTCTTTTGAGAAATCAGCTGACAGTCTGATGGGAACTCCTTTGGAGGTGACTGTCCCCTTATCCCTTGCTGCTTCTAGAATTCTCTCCTTCATTTTAATCTTGGGTACTGTAATTACGATGTGCCTTGGTGTGTTGCTCCTTGGGTCCAACTTCTTTGGGACTCTCTGAGCTTCCTGGACTTCCTGGTAGTCTGTTTCCTTTGCCAGATTGGGGAAATTCTCCTTTGTTATTTGTTCAGATAAGTTTTCCATTTGTTGCTCTTCTTCTTCCCCTTCTGGTACCCCTGTAATTCAGATGTTGGGACATTTAACGATGTCCCAGAGGTTGCTAAGCCTCTGCTCAGTTTTTTGAATTCTTGTTTCTTCCTTGTTTTCTGTTTGGCTGTTTGTTTCTTCCTTCTGGTCCACTCCATTGATTTGAGTCCCAGTTTTCCTTCCATCTCTATTAGTTCCCTATGCGTCTTCCTTCATTTCACGTATTGTAGCCTGCATTTTTTCATCTAATTTGTGAGCAAAATCAACAAATTCTGTGAGCATCCTGATCACCAGAGCTTTGAATTGTTCATCTGATAGGTTGGCTATCTCTTCATGGCTTAGAGGAATTGGCTCTGGGTGGGGCTTTGATGTGTTCTCCGGTTTGAGCCATTTTTGGTGTTTTTGTTTTGTTTGGTTTTGGTTTTAGTCTGGTCGTGGCTCTTATATAGTGAGGGGTGGAGCCTTAGGTGTTCCCCAGTGTGGGGCAGCTCAGTCTCTGGGTAGTGATGCTGTATGTGGGGGCGGGGTCCGAGAGGGAACAATGGCACCTGCTCCATTCTCTCCTGGATTCCAGTCCCTCCGCCACTTCCCCTTCACCTGGATTGTCTGCGCGCGTGAATGTGGGACCACCAGCCAGCCACCTTGTGCAGCCTCAGTGGGTCTGCACAGTTGCCACCCCGTGCCTGGGGTCTGCCAACCGCCACCTGTGCACCTGGGAACTGCCATCCGCTGCTGCCTGCATTCCTGGGTTCGCACCTCCACATTTTCCTGCTGAGACTCCGCCCCTCTTACCGGTCTGGATGAATGGTTGTTGGACTTCCATACAGTTCAATTTACTATCAGTTCTGGTAGTTTTCCTAAATATTTGTTGTCCTTAATTTTGGTTGTGAGAGGAGGCACAGTGTGTCCACCTATGCCTCCATCTTGGCCGGAACTTCAACCAAAGCAATCTTGAGAAATAAAATCAAAGCTGAGGGCATCACAATCCCCTGATTTCAAACTATATCACAAAACTATAGTAATCAAATCAGTGTGGTAATGGCACACAGACACATGTCAATGGAAATGGAACAGAATAGAGAACCCAGCAATAAACCTATGCTTATTTGGTCAATTAATTTACAACAAAGGAATCAGGTATATACAATAGGGAAAGGATAGTCACTTCAATAAATGGTATTGGAAAAACTGTATAGCCACATGCAAAAAAAAAAGTAACTAAACCACTCTCTTCCACCATATACAAAATAGCTGATAATGGATTAATGACTTGAATGTAAGACCAGAAACTCCTAGAAGAAAATATAGGCAGTAAGCTTCTTGACATTGGTTTTGGCTGAGATTTTTTAAATTTGACACCACAAACACGGGCAGTAAAAGCAAAAATAAACAGGTGGAACTACATCAAACTAAAAAGCTTCTGCACAGCAAAGGGAACAATCAGCAAATTAAAAGGCAACCTACTAAACAGGAGAAAATATTTACAAATCATATATATAATAAGAAGTTAATATCCAAAATATATGAATAACTTACACAACTCAATAGCAAAACAAACAAACATTCCAATTTAAAAATGGACAGAGGACTAGCCTAGCTGGTGTGGATTGAATGCTGGCCTGAAAACCAAAGGGTTCCCAGTCAGGGCACATGCCTGTGTTGTGGGCCAGGTCCCCAGCAGGGGGTGCACAACAGGCAACCAAACATTAATGTTTCTCTCCCTTCCCCTCTGTCTAAAAATAAATAAAATATTTAAAAAAAATAAAAGACAAAAATGGGCAGAGGACTGAATAGGCATTATTCCAAAGAAGACATATGAATGACCGATACATGAAAAGATGTGTGACATCACTTATCAAGGAAAGACAAATCCAAACCACAATGAGATATCCCTCACACCGAAAGGCTATTACCAAAAAGATAAGAAATAGCAAAGGGTGCTGAGAATGTGGAGAGAAATGTGTACAGATGGTGGAAATGAAAATTAGTGCTGCCATTAAGGAAAACAGTATGGAGGTTGCTCAAAAAATTAAAAATAGAGCTACCTTGTGATTTAGCAATTCCATGTCTAGATATTTACTCAAAGAAAACAAAAACACTGACTCAGAAAGAAATACGCACCCCATATTCATTGCAGCATCACTTATAGCCAAGATATGTAAACAACCTAAGTTTCCACCAACGCGTTAAAGGATAAAAAAAAAAGTTTTATATATACACAATGGAATGTTATTCAGTCATGAAAAAGAATGGAATTTTGTCATTTGTGTCAACATGGATGGATCTAGAGAGCATTATGCTAAGTGAAATGATCAGAGAATAAAAACCATATGATTTCTCTAATATGTGGAATCCAAACAAAACAGCCTCATAGATACAGAGAGTAGATTAGTGGTTGCCATAGTAGATTAGTGGAAGAGAGGGGACAAAGTGGGTGAAGGGAGTCAAAAGGTGCAAACTTCCAGTTACAGAATGAGGAAGTCATGAAGATGTGGTGTACAGCACAACTACTATAGTTAATAACGCTGTGTTGCACATTTCGGAATTGCTGAGAGTAGATATTACGTTATCATTATGAGGAAACAAACCTTATTACTACTAGGTGTGGTGGTGGCTGATAATGAGACTTATCGTTGTGATCATTCGATAATGTGTGCAAACACAAAATCACATTGTGCACCTGAACCCAGTGTGATGTTGTGTGTCAGTCACACCTCAACATAAAACGAAATGAAAAGTACACGGACAAAGAAAAATATACCAGCTAACACTAATCAAAAGAAAACAGGTGGAACTGTATTTATTTTAGAGCAGAATTCAAAGTAAGAAAATTTATCAGGAATACAGATGGCATTAGTGGTCAATTCTCCAAGAAGATCTAACCGCCCTTAACATGTATGCACATAATAACAGACTTTCAGACTATGTGAAGCAAAAACGAATAGGAATGCAAGGAGAAATAGACGAACCACTATCGTAAATGGAGACTTCAACACCCCTCTATTAGAAATGAACAGATCCAGCAGGCAGAAAATCAATAGACACATAATTGAACTCAACAACACCATCAATCAACTGGATGTAACCGACATCTCTTGACTGCTTCATTCGACCACAGCAGCACACACATTCTCCTGAAGCTCTCACAGAGCACTGACCAAGCGAGAACACATTCTGGGCTGTAAAACACACCCTAACAATTTTTTAAAAATAGAAATCATTCCATGTCTGCTCTCAGATTACAGTGGAATTAAACTAGAAATCAATAACAGAAACATAGCTGAAAATTACAAACTGTGTGAAGTTTAATAAATACACTTCCAGCTTTTCTGTGCTACCCAGAGAGGTGTCCTTGTGGCATTATTCTGGATTCTCATCATGACATGAAGGGAAACTTTCACAATATCTGGAGCTTTCGATGTCTACAGATGAAGAAGGAGGATGTCCTCAAATTTCTTGCAGCAAGAATCCACTTAGGTGGCACCAACCTTGAATTCCAAATGGAACATACATTTATAGAAGGAAAAGTGGTGGCATCTTCACAATAAATCTGAAGATAACCTGAGAGAAGCTTCTTCCAGCAGTTCATGCCATTGTAATTCTGGCTGAGGTCAATATTCTATCCTTCAGGAATAACAGCCGGCAGGCTGTGCTGATGTTTGCTGCTGCCTTTGGAGCCACCTCTGTTGCTGTGGCTTGACTACTAGAACATTCTCTAACCAGACCCAGGTAGCCTTCTGGAAGTCATAACTTCTGGTGCTTATGGACCCTAAGGCTGAACACAAGCCTTTCACAGATGCAGCTTGTGTTAACCCACCTACCAGTAGTGCCTTGTGCCACAAGACACTCCTCTGCACTGCGTGGACATTGCCATCGAGTGCAACAACAAACAAGCTCATTCAGTGACTCCGATGTGGTGGACGTTGGTCCAGGAAGCCCTGCATGTTCGTGGCACCATACGTCTGCAGGAGGTCACGCCTGATCTCTACTCTCACAGAGATCCTGTGAAGACTGAAACAGAAAACCACAACACTGCTAAAAGCTGTGGCCAAGGAAAAATTTCATGGTGAAGGGACTGCTCCAGCTCCTGAACTTACTGCTTCTCAACCCAAGGTTGCAGACTGATCTCAAGGCATCCAGGTGCCCTCGGTGTCTGTTCAGCAGCTTCCTACTGAAGAAGAGAGCGCTCAGCTGCCACTGGAGACTGGTCTGAGGCTCCCACTACTCAGGCCACTGAATGGGTGGGAATAACCACTGAGTGGTCTTGAGCTGGTCTTCCACAGATTCTTCAACAGAAAATGGAAAGAGGGTTGATGGAAAATAAACAGTGATGTAAAGGAAAGAAAGGGAAAAAGAAGGGAGGGATGGAAGGGAAGGAGGGAAAGAAAACCATACTTCTAAATAACACAGGTCAAAGAAGAAATCTCAAGAGAAATTTAAAAATATTTTGAACTAAGTGAAAATGAAAACACGACTTACCAAAGTGTGAGGGATGTAGTAAGAGCAATGTTTAGAGGAAAATTTATACTATTGAATGCACATATATTAGAAAAAGGGAAAGATCTGAAATCAACAATCTGAACTTTTGACCTTAGAAAACTAGGGGAAAAAATGTGCAAAGTAAGTCCAAAGTAAGCAGAAGAAAAAAAATTGTAAGAATCAGAGCAAAACCCAAAGAAATTGTGAACAGACCATCTATCGAATTGGAGTCCAAAATCAGACGTAAATGATTTTGAAACTGCCCTACTTTGTGTGCTGCCATTACAGATGATTTTTCTTTTAATTTTCTTAACTGGTTTTAGAGACTGAGAGGTAGGGAGAGAGAGAAAACATCATTGTTCCACGTTTTTATGCATTCATTGGTTGCTTCTTGTATGTACCCTGACCAGAGATTGAACCCGCAACCTTGGCGTATGGGGACAATGTTCCAACCAACTGAACTACCTGGCCAGGGTCCACTTAAGGCTGACTTGAGTCAAGCTCAGGACTAGTGGTTGTCATCAATTTTGAAGGCTGGACGCCTTAGTAACACAGCAGAACCCACCTTCTGAGACTCATCAGTGCATTTCTGGTCTGATTCATACATGCCTGTGCACATCTGGAAAACCGTGGGGCAGCTCTTGCCAAAAAAATGTAACCATGAGTAAATGAAGAGCCTCCTGGGAGAAAACTGATCCTAATGGAGAAAGAAGCTTCGTCCTATTCAGCATAGTACTGGAAGTCCTAGCCAGAGCGATCAGGCAAAAAAGAAAAAAAAAGGAAAGAGAATCCAAATTAGACAGGAAGACACAGAATTGACTCTGTTTGCAGATGACATGATCTTACATATAGAAAACCCTAAAGATGCTACCAAAGCTCTGTTAAAACTAAGTGAAACGGCAAGATGCAAACTCAGTAAACAAAAGTTAGTTGCATTTCTATACCCCAACAACAAAATATCCGAATAATTAAAAAAAATCCCATTTACCATAGAATCAAAAAAGAATAAAACAATAACACAGAAGTTTAACCAAGGAGGCGAAAGATCTCTACACTGAAAATAGTGAGATATTGATGAAAAAATGAAGATGAAAATCAGTGGAAAGACATGCTGTGTTCATGAATGAAAAGAGGTAATATTGTTAAAATGCTCATAACCGGAAGTCATTTATAGGTTCAGTGAAATTCTTATCAAAATTCGAATGTTATTTTTCACATAATATTAAAACAATCCTAAAATTTATATGAAACCACAACAGAACCAGAATAACCAACACAATATTGAGAAAGAAAAACAGAGCCAGTTTCAAACTGTACCATAAAGCTGCAGTAATCAAAATGGTATGGTACTGGCATAAAAACAAACACAGAGACCCACGGAACAGATTCAAAAGCTCTGGAAAAACCTGGGCGTAGACCATCGATGAATATTGGATATGGAAGCCAAGAATGCTGAATGAGGAAAAGATAAATGGTGTTGGGAAAACTGGATGTTCACATGCAAAAGAATAAAATCTTGCCCCTATCTTACTTACACCATTTGTAAAAATTAAGTCGAAATGGATTAAAGACTTTAATGTCAAACCTGAAACCAGCCCTGGCTGGTGCACCTCAGTTGTTTGAGCAGTGGCCTGCAGACTGATATGTTGCTGGTTCAATTCCCGGTTAGGGCACATGACTAGGTAGTGGGCCAGGTCCCCAGTGGGGATGTGTGAGAGGCAACCAATCAACGTTTCTCTCTGTCCTTCTCCCTCCTTTCCCCTCTCTCTAGAAATAAATAAATAAATAATCTTTTTTTAAAACCCCACATAATCTAAGTAAAAAATGGACAGAGGTTCCAATAGACATTTTTCCAAACAAGACACAAATGGCCAACAGGTGCATGAAAAGATTCTCAACATCAATAATCATCAGAGAAATGCAAATCAAAAGCACATCAGATATCACCCCACCCCTGTGAGAATAGCAGTTATTAAAAAGACAAGAGATAGGTGTTGGTGAGCATGTGGGGAAAAGGGAAGTATACTAGGAGAGCACTGTTGGTAAGAATGTGAATTGATACAACCACTATAGAAAACAGTATAGCCCTGGCTGGTGTGACTCAGTGGATTGAGGGCTGGCCTACGAACCAAAATGTCACTGGTTCAATTCCCAGTCAGGGCACATGCCTGGGCTGTGGGCCAGGTTCCCCATTTGGGGGCATGCAAGAGGCAACCACACATTGATGTTTCTCTAAATCTCATTCTCTCTCCCTTCCACTCTCTCTAAAAGTAAATAAACAAAATTTTTATTAAAAAAGAAAACACTATAGAGTTTCCTTAAAACATTCAAAAGAGAACCACTGTATGATACAGTAATCCCATTTCTGGATATCTAAATGAAGGATATAAAAGCATTACCTTGAAAAGTTTTCTGCACCCGTAAGTTCACTGCAGCATTATTCACAATAGCCAAAACATGGAAACAGCCTAACTGTCCATGAATGGATAAATGGATTTAAAAAAATGTGAAAGACAATTCAACCAGGAATCCTGACATTTGTGACAACACGGGGGGATTGAGGGCATTACTCAAAGTGAAATAAGTCAGACAGAGAATGGCAAATAGTGTATGATCTCACTTCCATGTAAGTTTTTTAAAAAAGAAAAGCCAAATCTGTAGAAACAGCAGAATGACGCTTGCGTGGACCAAGGGTCCTGACTGCCCGTTTTTACGTACAGCTGCTGGCAGAGGAGACAGGAAGAAGAAGGCTGCAATGTCAGAGACTCGGCTCCTATGTTACCACGCTGTGTATTGAAAAGTAGGTGGCCCATTGTTTCAGCACAGGTATGAATGAGATGTCAGCTCTGAGGAGAAAGCCCTGAAGAATGAAGAGAAGGTAGAGAATTTAAATTGGTGGCAAAGCAGGAAATAGAGACTGGGTGTTTTGGTTTAGATTTCCCATAAAAGCAGCCCCTGAGGAAGGGTTTGGGTGCGAGCAGTTTGTTTGGGAAGTGTTACCCAGAAGCTAAAGTGTCAGGGTGAGTAAAGTGAGACCCAGGCAAGAGAGAGAGGGGGCCCTGGAAAGATATCTGAATGAGGGGATTAAGGTGTGGGCAAGTTTGTCTCTGTCCCGCTGGGGACCTGTGAAGTGAAGAACTGCAGAGTGGAGAACTGGGGTGTTTACATATCTCATCAGTTGAGGGTTGGTGGTGGTGCATTAAGCCCGTGTCCTAGGCCTGAGGAGGCTCCCGGGTGCCTGAGAAATCCCTTAGGCAGTGAACATTTAAGGCCTCGCTGCGAGGAGTGTCAGCATGCTCTATCATCTTCTGCCCAAATGCCAAGTGATATAAATTTCTGGGCTCTAAGCATCCAGTCAAATCTGCCACCTATATAAACATCTTACATGGGGGCATCTTTGCAAAATGGCAAGAAAAAGAATCATGAGAAAGTTCCCAAGTTCAAAATCTGGATCAGTGGAGAAGGGAACATAGCGGGGCAGGGGTACAGAGTGCAAGGGAACAGGGGTCAGAAGTGACCATGGGAATGACCCGCAGGACAGGGAAAGAGCAGGGTGCTCTCAGATGAGGCTTCAGAGCAAGGTCTCCTGGTTCTTTTCATGTGCTAAGTGGAATAGCTCTTTCCATTTGCGCTTGATGTGTATTGCAGCTCCTTCTCTTCTTCTCCCTCTCCCAGAGCTCGGAGCTGAGCCCAGGCGGCAGACACAGAGGGCAGTCTGAGTGACAGACACCCACCACACTGTCCTCAGAATCCCCTGCCCCCGACCCCACCACTTCCCTCTCACTGTCTCTGAACCAAATCAGAGAAGACTTCATTTTTTTTCTTCCCTTAAGATGATTTCTTTTCCATGAAGCTCCTTATGCAAAAAGACCAATCCCCTGTCACGTATCAGCCTTCCAGACCGTGCTACAGAAGCCTGAGTCCTGTGTGAACCCAATTTAGGATGTTGCGAAGGGATCCCTGCTACATTAGCAAACCTGCCTGAAGGGTAACTGGGCTCGGCCCTCCCAGCAGCTGGCTAATGCTGCCTGGCTGAAAGAAACCGCTATATCAGCAGTTCCATCAGCTCTCTTAGAGACAGACCCTGCAGTGAGCCAGAAAGAGCTGTTTTTCTATCCACTGGAAAATATTTCTAAGACAAAGCCTTGTCCTCTGAAGCATTAGCTGGGATTTTATGCTATGGGCAAATTAATCACATTCCTGCTCAGTGGGGCTCCACACACAAAAAAGACCAAAAAAAAAAAAAAAAAAAAAACCAACCCAGGAGGGTTGCTAAGTTACCACTGCAGTGCTTCAATGATGGCATCGAGATTGAGGCAGGTAACACATTCTAGAAATTGCCTGAAGATGGGGAGGAGTTTCCTGATACTACATCATGCTTGGTTCTCGGAGTTTTCAGGCATGGACTGAATCAAATTTTCCAACCCTTTCACCTTAATTAATCATGTTCTTTGAATGCTTACCAAGTTCTGTACAGACCTCCTAAAGGTTGCGTGTCTCATCCTGCAATTGCTTCTGTTCCTGTGAAAAGGTATGCAGAACCCCTCTCTGAAAACACAGAAGAACAGAGGCGCAGGTACTCAACAAACATATGCAGCTATTCCTGGAGTCAGCATACAAAAGTCAACAATTACTTGCAACTCTTCCTGCCTCGGGAGTCGTGGAGGGCTATGGGACACAGATGTAGAAGGCTCACTGGGAGACGAAAGTTTCCCTCTTAGTCACACTGGGAAGGTGTCATCACCAGTGTCTTACCGAGTGGAAGCTACTATCAGAATCCATTAAACATGTTTTATATTTCAGTGTATTAAAAAGTATCCCTTGGCTGTCATAAAAAATCAACAAATGATGAGGACCGGCAAGGTGGAGGAAAAGGAGCGCTGCTGCCCTGTTGGTGGGACTGCAAATAGGTGCAGCCCCTTGCATAACAGTGTGGAGGGTCCGCAAAAAATTTAAAAGACAGCTGCCATGTGACCCAGCCATTCCACTTCTGAGTATTTACCCGAAGAAAACAAAAGCATAGATGCAAAAAGATAGATGCACCCTTATGTTAATGACAGCATTATTTACAATAGCCAAGATATGGACCCAGATGGACGGATAAAGAAGACATCCTCATTATCATGTATCTTTTATCTATAAAGGGGCGACATACTAAACCTGACAAACTCAGGGGAAGCCTGCGTGGTAACCTTACAAACTCTGAAGACCTAAAGTAACCACCGAGGATGGTCTGAAATGACAACTTTCTAACTAAAATTGAGTCGTGGTGGGTAGTCGCAACCTGGGCCAGTATCTCCCCTGACCAAGGTCATTCTTTACCCTAACTGAGCCTGTCTGTTGTCTTTTTTGCATCTGCGTTAACATACCTTTGGAATGTCAGGGTAATTCCCTTTTTTCCAGACCCCTCACTGCACCAGAGCAGAGACCACAAAACCCCTCATTGTTATTGTTACCATGTTGATTGTTAACTATCTTGTATTCACAAATGTAAACCAAGTATGTGTCTATCTAGTTGGCTTTTTATCCAGTCCCAGAGATTCCCCCCATTTAGCTTTCTTAGTGTATCTACCTCCCTAATCTATCACCGATGGATTTCAAATCACCCCCTTACGCCTCCTCCTTTGGTTGTATAAAATAAGGTGCAAAACTACCATTCTCTGGAGCATTTTCTCAATCCATTGAGCAACTGTCAGTATGGCTCATAAACTCATAACAATTCTCTACAGAGGTAAATGTTTCTTACATTGACAATGCACACACACAATGGAATATTACTCAGCAATTAAAAAAGAACAAAATCTTGCCATTTGCAACAGCATGGATGGATGTAGAGGGTATTATGTTAAGTGAAATAAGTTCGATAGAGAAAGACCAGTACCAATTGATTTCACATATATGTGAAATCTAAAAACAGCAACAACAACAAAAATAAAATAAAATCAACAACAACAGAAACAGACCCATAGATACAAAGAACAAGCTGATGGTGGCCAAAGGGGAGGCAGTGGGGTAATGGGGAAGATAATAGATTAATAAATGCAATACTTTTTTTAAAAAGTTTCCTTAAGTCAGATGGGCTAAAGTATACTGTAATAACAAACAATTCCAAAATGTCAGTGGCTTAAAACAATAAGGGTTTATTTCTTGTTCTCATTATCCTGTAGCTGGAAGCTTTGCTCCAAGTTTACTCACTATGGGACCTCGGGGAAGGAGCACACACTTTCTGGAATATTGCCTGTCTTTCTGGCAGAGGAAACGAGAGAGCATGGACTGAATTGTGGGGGGAAAAAAGTAAGAGAAAGAGGAATCTTCTTTTCCTCCCTGTAGAATAGCTTCACATTTAAAAAAAGAAAAAAGTCAGCAAACCAACCTTTTTCAAACCCCTCTAATTACTATTACACCCCTCTGTGAAAGCCTTGTGTTACTATTACAATTACTATTATTATTTCTATTAGTATTTCTCCGGCCCTTTAAAAGGAAAATCTCACTGCCTCCACTTGCGGGCCCCTCCTTCTCTAATGAAACACTAAATCATTGGGTCTGGCTTTTCCTAAAGTTGCAATGACTTCCTTTTGCTGAAACCAGTGATTTTCAACCGGTGCGCCACAAGAATGTTTAAAACATGCAGTGCCTTGGCTCTAGGGTCAGGGACACTGACCTCTTTTCCCTCAGATGGTCAAATAAAAAAAATGGCAACAGGCAACATGACAGTGGTTGTCTGGCATGAATGAATCAAAATTATATCTATTTTTAGTCAGATCAGTGAAATATATAATCTATTTTTGGGGTGCTGCAGAATTTTAGTGGTTAGTTTATGTGTGCCACAAGGTGAAAAAGACTGAAAATCATTTCTCAGACCAAAGAAGACTTTCTTGTTCTGGCCCACTAGTCACCTCTGAAGCATGTCCATCTAATGCCTTACTCTTCTTTAAATCCTTTTGTTTAGCATTAAGACACTGACATATTTAAAAAACCTAGATATCATATGATTGAATCCATAAATATTTCAGGATGAGTAGCTAGCTAATAATAATTTATTAACATAACCACCTTTCCATGGTCAGACCTGATAAAGTGAATAATTCCTTTACTTATCTCATCTGCTACCCAATGCATATTAAAATGTATCTGATTTTCAGATAAAATCTATCAGAATTCAAAAAAGGTCCACACATTGAGTAGGTTGTGATGTCTTTTAAATATCTTTTATTTTATACATTTTTTTAAATTGACCGTGAGAGAGAGAGAGAGAAACATCATTTCGTGGCTGCAACCATTCAGGCATTCACTCATCGATGCTTGTCCACTACCTGACCAGGGATCTAACCTGTGACTTTCACATGTCAGGGACAGGACGGGTGACGCTCTGACCAACTGAGCTACCTCGCCGGGGCCACTTTTATATTATAATACCTCTCTTTAACACTTTCTTCCTACACCATGGATTTGTTGGAGAATCATTTATCTTTAAATGTTCCACATTTTGGATGCGGCTGATTGCTTTCTCATAATGTCATCTAACTTTTTCTCCATCCTCTGCATTTCCTGTAAAATGATAGCTCTAGAGACATCATTAGGCTTGGTTCAATTTATTTTAAGCAAGAATATTCCATATGTAATGCTGTGCCAATATCTTTATCAATGGCAATTTTAAAAACTTCTCTGCAGTTCTTTTTCCCTAAATTATATCCCACAGGGATGTGCAGGCAAAATATTGTAAAGTCTTTTGAAGTAATATTTTCTTTGTATGGTTATGCTACCAACTTCGTATATAGTTAGGTTCATTAGCTTCCATTTGTTTTCAATTTTTAAGTATTGTTCGTGAAGGAAACCAGAATATGCCACCCCAAAATATGCCACTTTCACATGTTGATTACTTTGAATTAAAGGCATTTAAGAAACAGCTGGTACAAGAAGGACACTCTGACCCTTCTTTGCCCTGAAAGCGAAAGATAAGTCTCCCATGTGAAAAGTGCCCTCCCATGCCAGGAGGGGGGAAGATATTCTTATCACCAGAAACAAGAAATTTGGAGCCACAAAATCTGTCCAAACAAGCCTTGTTAATCTAACCCTTATCTGCCTTGTTACTTCATCATTTACTACACTTAGCCCAAATCCCTGTGTCTTGCCAATTTTTCACAAATTTCTTGTTACTTTGTCTGAGGGTTTAATAGCTTCCTGCTCTAGTCACTTCTTTGAATCTTCATTCTGTCGTGAAGGCTCCCATGTACTGTAAACATATACTAAAATTTTATCCTTTTCTCCTGTTAATCTGTCAGGATTGTATCAGTTTAAATATTAGGCCCAGCTGTAGATCCAAAGAGAGTAGAGGAGAATTTGTCTTCCCTCATATTGTCCTCACTTAATTATACTGTGTGCTTTTAATGATTTAAAACAAATGCGGTTATGGACAAAGCATCTCAGACCACTTTCGTCAGGCTCCTGAACCTGATCTCAGACCCATCAGTGCTCTTCTTAAAAATCTGGTATTAGCAAAAACCCCACTAAGTCAGTTCAGCAAGAGGACCCCATCCTCCGTGGGAAGGGTCCAAACTTCTGTTGGTCTAATACATCCCTCGATTCAGCCTGTCCATGCTGTGCAAAGGGTGTTTCCATGCTGTGTATGGATGCTTCAGACTCAGGAGGCACCAAGCAGCCTTCTTGGTGTTGCCAGTGTCCATCAAAGTGGATTAAACTTCCAGCTTTTTCTATCCAATGCTTTCTGAGTCTGCAGCTGTTGTGTGGCCCGTGAAGTTCTCTTTTACGATTTCCTGAGGTGTCATCCTAAAGAAGTTCTCTTCCTCAAGGAAGGGTGAGTAATCCCACCAAGGGGCTAAGGCCTTGAAATGCGACCTAGGGGCATAGTCCCAAGGAAACTGCTTGGATTTCTGGAGTGGTTGGGGAAGAGACTGCTGCTTTTGCAAATTTATCAGCTAGTTATCACAGTGGGGAATTCTTCTAAACTGACTCAGCAGGAAGAGTCCTTGTTGAGCAGAGTAAAGTTTGGTCAAACAAAGAATCTTTGTCAACACAGACACATGCGCATACCTATGTACATGTGCACTCTCAAAAGGTGGCACACTATAACACAGCCGGACCCTTATTTTTTTTTTTTACTAAAATACATCTTATTGAGCACTCCATATCACTCTATAAGTATATATTTTTTTTTCATTTGCAGAAGACTCCATTGTATGGAGCTACCATAATCTGTTGGATTTAGGTGTGTTTCTTATATATACCATAACATTGAATTTGCTTGTTTTTTAATGTCATAAAACAATTTACAATTTTAGAATATGGTTACCGATTCTACACTATATGTGTGTAACACCCATAAATGGCTGCCACACAAAAATGTTTTCCTCCTCTTAAATTAGGTCATAGTTTGGATAAGCAGGGAAGAATGCTGGGAAAGCAGTAATCTTATCTTTAATGTGTTTTGCACATCATTTTGGACGCTGTGGCTGTACAATAAGATGTCTCAGGATACTGCCAACAATTTTGAGATTAGCCTCCATCCTAAACCAATGAGAATAAACTCAAGATGAGATAAACGTTTCCTGAGAGCGGTCTTTGACATTTTATTGCTCTTTTAGAGCTTAATTAAAAACAGTGTGATGCTAACACAGACTAAGCCAATAAAAAAATTCTCCTCGGCGTGTGAATTGTGACTTCACTCAGGACTTTTGGCAATGATGTCCATCTGCCAATTTCAGGATCACCCATTTGTCACATGGATCACCCATTCGTCGCAGGCTGTAGATGTTTCCGCCACTTAAGAAATTCACACAGAGCTAATAAGTTCAAGCTTGCTCTGTGTTGTGGTGCGTTGGTTGCATCGCCTGCAAATAAGAGGAGAGTCAGGAAAGGATGAGCCGGGCTCTGAGGCCCAGGCACAGCTGCGTGTTTCTGAATGTACGTCTCACCTGCACATTGAACCATGATGTCGTTAGTTCAGAACTAAAATGCAGGACACAGGTATATGATCTCCCTCATATCGCAGAAACCCCACATCAGAAGCTTGTAGATTGCTGCCTGGCACTCTCTCTTTGAGTGGAAGGCCACATATTTTGTGCTTCCAGTTTCATGAGGTTTATTGGCTTTCTTGTACGCCTTGCCTTCTCAATCACTTTGGAGCTGAAATGCTCCTGACTAATGAATTCATCAGATGGTGAGTTTAGGAAAATAACAATAATAATACAGAATGTCAGTTGGTAAGCTATAAAAGTGATTGTCCCTGGTTTCAACTCCAAGGACAAGACAAGGTTTTCCCTAGTGTGCTCCTCTTCATGATAGCCCTGTAGTGCTAGCCACTCTGAACCAATCATGACGTGCTCAGGGACTGTATCAGGCCAGTCCATTTCTGTGCTTGCTTGCTTTTTGTTCTATCCTCATAACGACACTGTGAGGTAGATTCTCAGTCAGCTTTTTGTTTGCTTCAAAAACAAACTTACCAATGCACACAATGAGACACTATTATAACAATACCTGGAACAATGAAGTTATCATTATCTTTCAAGGATTTTAACGTGCTGTGGTGTATGTGAGTTATAATTTGGTTTGGCAACATGTGATAACAACAAACTCAAAATAATGGCAACCTTAACGTATAAAGGCCTGCATCGCTCAAGAATTTGGAGGTAGAAGGTTGTTGGCATTACTTCAGTGACTCAAGAATTTCAAGGCTGAGCTCACTGGGATTCTATGTTGTGTAACTTCTCCATATAGTTCCAAAAGAGCTGCTGAGAGTTTCAGTCATCTTGTCAGCCTTCCAAGGCATACCTCCAAGGCATAACCAGCTTTCCTTGAAGCTCCAGCCAATGTTTTCTACATAAATCTTAGTGACCAATCTCAGCACCAGTGGAAAGCTGGGAAATATAGTATTTTATCTGGATACGTTGCTGTCCTAAATAAAATTGTAGTTCTGATGATGTGAAAGAAGGAAGGAATGGATTTTGAGGAGGCAATTGTTGTCCTTGGCACAAAGTTAATAGGTGATAATAGTTTTTCATGAACAGATAATACACATGGAAAGCACCTTGGGTAATACATGGTGAGTAACAATAACATAAATATTTATTGAGACCTTACTCTTTATGTACTTTACATATACTCTCTCATCAAAACCTCATAGTAACACTATGATGTAGGTAAAATCATGGTACCTATTCCTCAGACAAGAAAACCTGGGCTTAGAGAAGTTCAGAAGCTGGTTTAAAATCTTTCAGAAAGTCATTGGAGGAGCAGTTGGACTTAGAATCCAGGTTCTTCTAAAGCCAAGATTTTGCAGTCAGTATGCGGTGGTTTCCCTTCCGAAATAACTTAGTGATCCCAAAATTAAGAGACTCTGTTCTAGAGAGAAAAGGCCTTTCCTGGAAGAATATGTGGTCAGAGCCTTTCTCGGGACTGGGCCCTTTCCATCAAAGTACAATGCCACTTAATCAATCTGGCCCTGCTGTTTCTCCTAATGAGCAATTTCTTCAGTGCTATTTCCATGTTCTGGTCTTTGCATTTATCATCCTTGTGTGCATAGGTACCATAACGATTTGGAGGAATTTTTTTTTCAGGTAAATTTCCAAGTGTAACATTTATTGCAATGTTTTGATAGCTGAAATGACAGGAATGAAAATAAAATATTAAGTATGCTCTTTTTATTATGCCTTCAAATGCCATAAATCTGTGTTCATTGGAAAGGGCTGGTGGACTATAACTGAAGTTATAAACTTGCAAGCCTGTTGTTAACTGATCTAGAGGATGCAGGAGAAGCTCCCACTTTTCCATTTCAATATGTTTATCATTCAACAAACATTTCTCCTCACTTTGCTCCCTGGGCCTCATAAAATTGAAATGAAAAATATAAAATGGCTTAATAGCTGAGCAACACCAAATAGCATGCTTGGCATGACTTAACATTTTTAAAATATAGAGTCTCATTATATTAAATATGTCTCATTATTATAATTATGCTGCTACAAATGTGGTGGATAACACATCATATCATTACTTAATTTTATGGAAAAGCTCTCTAAGTTGTTTGTTGACAGATAATACCACGTTCTGCTTCTATTTGCCTAAATTGCCGCCTGTGCTAGTGTTTTATATTCCACTTTAACATTTCTTAAAATGTGCTTATCTTCGGGATCCAGCTTGATAATGTTACAGAAAGGAACTGTTTTGAGGGGGAGACCCAGATACTGTTACTGAAACAGTATCCCCCCCCCCGGGGTCTATCTCTCACTGTGAGTTCTTTGCCCACTGCCGAGTTATGAACTGTGGCTCTCATTGCCCGAGTTTGGTGTAAAGGAAAGGAACTATTAATTCAAAAGTTATACAAGTTTAGGGTAATGGCGGAATTTTACCATTAAATCTCCACGTCCCTTTAAAACACCCACAAACACACACACAGTCTTGCCTTCCCCCCTTTGCCCAGCCAGGCCAGTGAGGGGTGCCGTATCTCAGGAAAAGAAATAGAAGTGCCTAGCTCGGCTAGACTGCTGGTTCCGCACAGTCATCCATGCTGGGCTGGTCAGGTCTCCTGCAAGCCTCAGCACCTGCAGCTGTGTCTCAGCGATCTCCAGTTCTTAATCCAAACCACTTGGCACCTCCTCATGGCCCACCAGCGAGAGTCCTTTCACCCCTTGTCTTCCCTCTCGGTCTCGGTCTCGCATTGTCCTCCATTGTCTCCCTTGTTGTCGCCATATTGTCTCTCTTGACACGTAGGGGCCCACCTTTAGTTTAAATCCCAGCCTGGAACCTCCTCCATAACCCCATGTCCCACTCCTCCCACAACTGGCTACACTGCCAGCACTCCTGTATTTTGGTGCCTTTCTTGGCTGCCATGGTTAGTCTGGGCAGGTGGCTTCCCTGTGGCTTGGAGTGAAACTCTAAGCTGTCAAGTAGAGTAGGCATGGTCAGGGGGGCTGCCTCCCAGCTATATCACAGGTTAAAGTCTTGTATACCTTTCTGGCTCCCCTTAGGCTGGAAGACTAGTCTGCTGTTATTGATGTGCGAAATAACTCTCAATGGCCCTGCTCCATGTGTCCCATCCCCCAGCCATACTTGTGGGGAGGGGGAGCCCCTGGCTGCACCTCATTACAATAATGCTTTATTTCAGCATAAGATGTACCAGGAATCGTTTTGAAAACAGGTGTGACTGCACTGTAATTCTGTGCTAGGATGGTGCCTTTTTTTTAATCCTCATCAGAGGACATTTTTTTTCAACTGTTTTTAGAAAGAGAAGAAGGGAAAGAGGAAAGGAGGAAGAGAAACCTCAGTGAGAGAGAGAAGCATCGGCTGGTTGCCTCCTTTACCCTAACCGGGAATCAAACCCTCAACAGTTTGGTTACAGGATGTTGTTCCAACCAGCCAGGGCAAAGTTGCCACTTTTAAGATGCCTTAAAGAACAACTGTAGAATGTGATATTCTGCAGTCATGAAAACATGTTTTTGAATAATATATAAGGACATGGAAAATTGCTCACGGTGTAAGCGAAATGGGCAAGTGATAAAGTTGTGAGTACATCATCTTGCATAAATATTTTAAAAATATAGAAGTATGCCAAAATGCCAAGGGTTTGGTTTCTCAAACTGGTGGATTAAGGGTGATTTTTAAAAATCCTCACTCAAGGATATATTTGTTGATCTGAGGGAGGAACATCCATTGGTTGCCTCCTATACATGCCTAACCTGGGATTGAACCTGCAACCTAGGTACATGCCCTGACAGCAGGTCAGACCTGCCACCTTTGGTGTGTGGGACAACGCTCCAACCACCTGAGCCTTCCAGCCTGGGCAAGGATGACTTTCATTGTCACTTTATATTCTTTTGTATTTTCTGAATGTTCTGTGATAAAAATAGTCTATGAAAAAATAATATAATTGAAAAAGTTACTATTTGAGAAGTCACTCTGAATGAGTGAGTGGAAGATGTTACGGTGTGACGTTGGCTGCAGAACGATGAAGCTACGCAAGCAGCAGACGTCTCACTCCATGGGCGATTTCAATGCCGGGATACCGAGCATCTTTGAGGACTGGACCCTTCAAAAAACAATGACCTAGGCCCCTTGCTAGCCTCTCCAGGACCTCCACCTGGACGTCTGCCACTCCTGGCGAATCCGACTATCCCTATCAGGACTGGCTTATACTCTCCTTTCTGTCCAATATGAAGTTCATTTCCTTACTCCTCGCTCTGCCCTGCTTCATGCTGGATACTTAGCTTGGTGCTCTCCCTTGACTAACCTGTCGGGTGCAATTTCTTTTAAAGATTTAGTACAAAAACAGGCGCGCTTGTTTAATGGGTATAGAGTTGCACGTTTGGAAGATTAAAAAGTTCTGGAGATGTATTTTATGACAGTGTACATACTGAACTGCTGAACTATATACTTAAAAATAGTGATGATGATGAGTCTTATGGGTTTTTTTAACCACAATTGTTTTTTTAAAAGGAAAAAAATTTTTTGAATTTGGTACGGACACCCCTAACTCAATGGAATAAACCCAGTGAACAGAACCATAGCTTGTTGCGTTCAGGTTATTTAAGGAAATCAGCACATGCCACTGTAAAATATGCATATTTGGCTTAAGGATTACTTTGACCGGAAGGAATTTTAAGAAAAGACAGAGACATAGGAGGAACACTCTGCCCTCCCTTTGGGGGGGGGTTAGAATTTAACATAGGAATTTGGGAGGAAAACAAACAAGCCATACCACCTACTAAGAACTTTTATCTGTCATAGGTTTCCTAGTTGTTACCTTCCCGCAATACAAAAAAAGGTATGTCCAGAAAGTATCCAGCCGTGTACTATGAAAAATAAACATTTATTGAGGAAGGTACAAGAAACATTGTACATAGGAAAATGTCACTTCAGTCCCCTTCAAAGTAGGCACTTGGGGACGTCACATAGTTCTCTCAGTCGCCATCAGCTACACTGTCGTATTTTCCCCGAATTTCATTGACAGTCTGAAATCTCTTCCCTTTCAAAGGTGATTTTAGTTTTGGGAAAAGCCAGAAGTCGCAGGGTGCCAAATGTGGGTGTAGGGGAGCTGAGTCACCTGGGTGATTTGAAGTTTTGCCGAAAACCTCTGCACGAGACGTGAAGCATTGAGTGGACGCGTTGTCATTTTGAAGCTGCCAGTCACCAGTTGTCCAGTGCTGCAGCTTTCTGAAACATCCAAATACTTTCCATGGAGGAATGTTCAAGCTTAATGCAAAATGTGATGCAGATTCATTGCTCTACTTGCTCAGTCATTTGGAATGCGACAGCCACACAGTACACATGCTCACCCAACAGCGTCTCCTGCCCCCACTGACTAGTTCAGTGAAATCATCATTGTTCACACATGTGCATTCCAGTCCACTGTCCTCAGCTGCCAGGTTCCACCAACGTCACGCAAACTGTTCTCGTTGTGGCTGGACTTTTTCTGGACAGGCCTCATTGCATGTCATCCCTAGAAGCACGACCACCACTTTCTTTAGTCGAGTCACTTCTCTACACTTTATCGACATTTGCTAAAATTGTTTGGAAGCTCCTAACTACTTCTTTAGGTTTTAACTTCTTTTTGTGAAGTTCCATGAGAAATAAACCTTTTCTCCTGTTAATCTATCTTTTTCCAGTTTAATTCACAGTCCCCTGCTACAGAACCAAAGAAGACAGAGGAAAAGTTTTTCCTTCCCTACATCAGTTACCTTGACAGTCCCTGTGTGCCATAGCAGCGGTACACCTATACCTCGACAGCGGGACCAGGTCATCGTTCAGTAGCTCCCTTCCTCAACATGACCAAAGTATTTTCTTGAAAATTTTATTTATTTATTTTTAGACAGAAGGGAAGTCAGGGAGAGAGGGGAGAAACATCGATGTGGGGTTGCCTCTCTCCTGCCCCCTACTGTGGACCTGGCCCACAACCCAGGCATGTGCCCTGACTTCCCAGTCAGGGATTGAACCAGCGATCCCTTGGTTCGCAGGCTGGCACTCAATCCACTGACCCATGCCTGCCAGGTATGGCCAAATTATTTTCAGTGATATCATGAAATGAAACAAAAAGAAATGCAGATGGTGAGAATTTTTATTTACTGAACCTTTGTCTATTTAATTATGCCAGGAAACAAAATGAAAAGAAAAAACAATACAAAAAGAGAAAAATGACAACTATTTCTTCAACATTTTTTATATCAAACAATTTGACTGTAGATTCCTTGGTTACAGTCTGATATAATATTTTATTCAAATAATTGTCCAGTGACAGGGCTCAAACACACTACCACAAAATAGGTACCTTGGCGTATCAAATGTTTTAAGCTGAAGGAATTTGAGAAACAGCAGGTTCAGGAAGAACCTCCTGGCTTCTCCTGAAGCAGGCCACAGACTCTCCTGTGAGAGGTGCCTTATCTACACCCCAGGAGAAGACCATCCTTATCTCCAAGGTGCCACGAGGAATTCGAATAAACAAGCCTTGCTTGTTCATCCCAATTTACTATACTTAGCTCAAACCCTTTTTTGTCCAAGCACACTTTTTCGCAATTTTCTACTCACCATCAAACCTAACATAAAAACACTCAGGTTTAACGGTCTCCTCAGATCTTCATTTCCTTATGAAGACCCCTGTATCCTGTAAAATGCATGTTAAATAAATTTATATGCTTTTCTTTAGTTATTCTGTTTTTGGTTACAGGGTCCCCCCCTTAGATGGATGGGGGGGGAGATCCTCTTTCTTTTCTACATCAGCAATTAATAACTGAATTTTAATAAAACTGATATGTCTGCAGAAGATATGATTTAGGCAACTATTAAATCACATCATTGCTGTAATGCTTTTACTTCTTGAACCAGTCTTTCATTCTAAAACAATTTTTAAATAAATTTTAATTTAAAAAAATATTACCCAAATTTCGTTGTTAACAGTCTGTGGACTAAACTTATATATGCCGTACGAAGACGGCTTGTAACTCGCCCTTGGTTTCACCGTGTAACGTTTTAAGTGTACAACTAGAAACTCCAATTGGTGACATGGAATAAAGGAGTTGAAATGCCTTAAGTTCTGTTTCCTCATCTTTACCGTGGTTGTGCCATTACTGTGAATTCCAGATCTCTTGTTTAAATGCAGGGAAACAAAAACTAAATAAACGATTAGAACCATTTCCAATTAAATCTGAAAAAATGGGTTAACCGAGTCCATGGTGGTGCAACGCCACTCTCCCAGTGGGTGGTTTTTTCAGTGGCCTTCCATGTAAAACACATGGTCTATTAAAGAATAAGTAACACATATTAAAATAAGAAATTAACTTCCATGTAACACATATGTCTATTAAAAATAAATTTTAAAAGAACTCATGGACACGAACAACAGTATAATTGTAGTGGGGGAGGGGTGAGTAGAGGTGAAAGAGGGTACAGGCGGATAAACAGTAATAGAAAAAGCGTAACAGAGTGCAGCCACGGGGCCCCCAAAGAAGGGATTTGTAATGGGGTCCAGAACTCAGGGTATCCAGGAAGTATTAAAAATATAGGATATCCTCACCCCCACAAGTCTGAACTTGTGGTATGGGACACATGGAGGAGGGCCATTGAGAGTTGTTCTGTATAGCAACAGTTTTGCAAATAACCTCATGAATGGTCATTTAACATATTTATAACTTTTAACTGGTTTCATGGATATGTTAAATAGCTGAGGCCATGCTTTGAGCCAGGGAGATGGAAGTGATTTCCACTCAGGATGTAACTGGGGGGCAACTCCCCCTGGTTACAGTGCTTGTGGGAGAGCTTGGAGATGATTCGCTCCGTGCAACGGGGCCACACCTGCCCGGACTTATTATGGCAGCCCAGAAAAACTGGAAAAATACAGAAAGGCTGGCAGGTGCAGCTAATTGTGGGAAGAGTTGGAAATGAGACCACAGAGGACGATTGGTGCTGGGATTTAAAACCAGACATGGCAGCCATGCAAGGAAGAACCACTCGGCTTTGGAGAGAGGGGCACTCAGGGACTTTGGGACTCCCTTTGCCACGCAGGTTAGAAAGCTGGAAAGCAAGAGGGAGCATTGATGCAGGGCTCTCGCTTAGCAGTTTGGAAGAATGCAGGAGAGATGTTGTGGGAAGGAAAGGGGCGAAAGGACTCTCGGTGGTGGGCCACGAGAAGGTGCCACGTGGGTTTGGATTAAGAACTGGAGATCGCAGCGGTGACATGGGTGATGGTGCTGGGAACCAAGGGAGGCCTGCCAGCCAAGCATAGATTACTGGGAAGAACCAGGGGCTGCCTGAGCCACGGACTTCTATTTCTTTTCCTGAAATAGGGTACCCTGGGCTGAGCAAAAGGGGGAAGGAAGGACTGTGTGTGTTTGTGGGTGTTTTAAGGGACTTTGGGATTTTAATGAGGACATTAAGTCATTACTCTTAAGTCTGTATAACTTTTGAATAAATAATTCCTTTCCTTTTCACCAGTCTCTGGCGTTGAGAGCCATAATTCCCTGGTGGAGGGCAAGGTGAACCAAGTACAGGGGGACCCTAGGAAAAGGGGGGTACATTTGGTAATAGTATTTTGTACCCCCACCCATGGGTCCATGCTGTGACAAAAGTGCAATAAAAATTTTAAAATAATAAATAAACTTTACATACATAATCATATAAAATTGAAATACATAAGAATTAGCAATATTTTTAGAATCTAAGCCAACAAAAGATTTTTTAAATTTTTTATTTATTACAAAAATAAATAAAATTTTAATTTATTAATTGACAGAGACGGGGAGAGAGAGAAAAACGCTGACCTGATGTTTCACTTACTTATTCATTCGTTGGTTGATTCTTGTATGTACCCTGACCAGGGATTGAACCCGCAACCGTTGTATATAGGGACAGTGCTCTAACCAATGGAGCTACCTGGTCATGACTAAGCCAGCAGAAGATTTTTTGAGGGAAGGAGTATTTCCTCACGGAGCTTGTTTAGAATCGCTGACACATAAAAGCCGACACACAAGAGCTGTACTTGGTGTTATCATTGTTTTTAAATCCCCTGCAGAGAGTGCACGCCCTCATTGCCTGTACTGGGCACATTGCGACCCATTGCACCTGCATTGGCACACCGCAATTCCGTAGTTAAGATGGTCACGTTGGCTTTGTCCATTTAATCATATTGTGTAATGCATTCAGGTTTTACTAGGAGATTCGTATCTTTTATTTTGTTAAAGATTTTATTTATATATTTTTGGAGAGAAAGAAACATTGCATGTGCCCTGACTGGAAATCGAACCGGCAACATTTTGGTCCACAGGCCAGCACTCAATCCATTGAGGCACACCAACCAGGACTGAGATTCGTATTTTTTAAATAAGCAAATCTGAAATACTTTACGCAATAAAAATATTGTCCGGTGACACCTTTCTGCGTTCTCAACTTTCCTAAATTGGAGAAACTCCACAGGGAAAGACTTAAAAAGGGGTACGAGGAGGTAGGGAAGAAAGGTGTGGAACTGGGAGGCCACGCGTGTGGGAAGCAGGCAGGTGGCAGTGAGCACCCAGCCTCCTCCAGCTGCGTCCTCGTGGGACGGGGACACAGGCCCATTGTTCCCAGATCTGGCAGGTTTTTTCTCCTGAGGATCTGATAATCTGATGGCTGTGTAAGATCTCCCGATCGGTAAATGACGGAAATTAATTTAAACTCCAGAAGACACTGTGCAGTGCCAACAGAACACACCAGCAGCGGTATAGGCCCCAGGCTACCACTTCTTATGAAAAGTGCAAGTCGTGCTTTATTCTCTGAAACTGACGGTCTCAAAACTGTGACATTTTAGAAAAGTCCAGAAACACTTACATCATAACCATAATCTGCACTTTAATAAGAAAAGTACCATAATTAGAGTAAATAGTTGGGAGTGGCCTGAAATCCCAAAGCAATCCTTTCCCTTGAGTTGGGGCCAAGGATGGTGTCACCCAGATGCCTGTTGACTAAGTGATACACACCAGATTTATTTAACCACCGGCAAACCACATTTCTTTTCCTAGAGCAGTGAGTTAAAAGATTATTGACCTCCCTTGGTTACCAAAAAAGAGGAAATACTTTTTCCAAGACTCAGGGTAGCTGCAACCAGATCTTTCAGAGAAATTATTAACCACAAAGATTCAGAAAACAGAACTTGAAGCTTCTGCCCACATCCCACCCTGCGGCAGCCCCCACGAGCACCTTTCCAGAGGTGAGTGTTTGCTTTGCGTTCTTAAGAGCCTCAGGCCCTGAGAATCCGAGGGTTAGTTAAGAAAACCAGTCTAAATCCTGTGTGGACCTCATTTGATTTGGCATTTGGCATATTAAAAGGGAAGGTTTATTCAAATTAGAGATAACAATAGAAGCTATTCCCCACATTTCCGCAGGTAATTAGAGCTTTGTGTATCTTAATTAAAAAGAAGTAGAGCTAAATCCTCTAACAGATTTACTCAGCATCCTTAAGGCTCAGTTCCTGCAGGGGCCATTCAGAATTAAAAGCAAGAATGTGGAAAAGGCTTTGTCCCCAGTGGCTTTTAAGAATTCACTGGGTTAAGAGGCATGAATGCTGCCCAGTGTGGCCAGGTTGGCACGGCTTCTCCATGTGACCTCCCAGAGACTCTGAGCCTGCAACTGTGAGTCCCATTTCAGTGCCTAGGAAAAGCTTTTCATGGTTCCAGCCTCACTGTTCAACCCAATCAAGGCCCCAAAGTCCAATCTTCAATCTTGCCTACTCTGAAGAAGCAGGAGGCAATCAACTCCCTGTATGAGAAGAGGGAAAAAATGGAAAAGCAGTTCAGTCTTTCCATTTTTCACAAGAGAGTTTCTTTTATTTAAAATTTGTTCGTTTGTATACTATCTGTTTTCCAGTGCTATGTTCTGGGCTGATTTTTTTCTTGTTGTACAAACAGCAACAACAAAAAGAGAAATGATCATTACCAAAAATAAATCTTGTCAACGTAAGAAACATCCAAACCTGGGAGCAAAATCTCAACAGATTGAGAAAATGCTTCAGAGAGTTGCAGTTTTGCAGCTTATTTTATACATTAGAATAAAAGAAGACCTAAGGAGGATTACATGAAATCCATTGGTAGAAGATTAAGGGGGCGGAGAAAGCATAGGGGAGATGGCCAGGACTTGATAAAAACTAAAATAAGAAGACGCATACTTCTTTTACATTGGTATAGAATAGTTAATAAGTAACATTTACAGCATAAATATTTACATTTACAGTAAATAATTAACATTTACAGTGATGTTACTCAGGGAACCAGATAACTATTAGAGCTTCTGTGTGAGCTCAGGATCTGGTGAGGTGGGTGTGCCATGAAGGGTCTGGAAAGGGATATTACGCTAACATTTCAAAAGCTAGGTATTTTACATGCAAAAGGACAATAGACAGGCTAGACTTCTATCCAAGGTTGCAGCCTTACCCCATCCCCAATGGTCCACCATTTCAAGACAACTGGTGACACTAAGACTTCTAGGAATGGAGCCTGAATTGCCCCAACCTTATTGCTGACTTTCTGCAGTTACAGTAAATAGCACACAGGACAGATAAGTTAGAGGGAGGCGAGCACAAAGCTGACTCTGATTCTGAAGGTGAGGGAGAGAAGAGCAAGCCAAAGAAGAAGAAAAGAGTCAGAAAGGCTGTGAGGCTTTGCCCGGGGTTTGGAGCTGGAATGGGTCACTGGGGCTCCAGCTCCAGTGGGGAACTCACGGTCCTGGTGAAACGGGAGAGCTCTGAGGAGGCTGATGGGCCTGGGCCTTGCCCAGGAAGCCAAAGCAAGTGCCCCCAGGTTCTCATAACCTTCTAAGGAAAGGCCGACGTGGCATTCCTACCCCTCGGAGGATGATAACAAAAAAAAAGATGATAAGAATTAACTCTCCTGAGCACCAGCCCCCATCACATCTGACTGTGGGGTTCAGGTGGGGAGGGGAAGGGGTGCTACTTGTTTCATACCATAGAGGTGGCTTGAGAAGATGTCCTTTGAAGAGCTAGTGTCATTTCTGTGCCTACAGCAGTCCCAGGGCTTTGATGTGTCCCATAATGTGTAGTTTGCACACCCATTGCAGTGGAGGGCACGGAGAATAAGGGTTTCATGGCAAACCATTCTGCACTTTGCTGAGAAGAGCAAAGGGCCTTGTACGATGGATGAAACTGGCAGAACAGGTGGGAAAGAAAGGAGGTGGGTAGAATCATTGTTAAAATTTGGGGTCTGGTTGGGGAAATGGTGAAACAATGGGAAGAACCAACAACTAATAAGCGGGGGGGAAGACCTCCTAGAAATGTGCTTTCCTAGCACCGTGAGAACACATCCAACCAAGAGCTTGGTCATTAATGCATCCTTTGGATTGATTCATGACCAAAAAAGAGAAGTGTGGATGAAAAGGGGGACACACGCCCTGGCCTGCGCGGCTCAGTTTGTTGGAGCGTCATCCTGTACACCAAAAGGTTGCCCGTTTGATCCCTACTCAGGGAACATAGATTGTAGCTTTGATGCCCGGTCGGGGAACATATCGGAGGCAACCAGTACCTGTTTCTCTCTCACATCGATGTTTCTTTCTCTATCTCTGTCTTTCTCTCTAGAAGCGGTGAAAATGTCTTCAGAAAAGGATTTAAAAAAATCAAAAAAAGGGGCCACGTGTTAGGGTGGTCAGTGATGCGTGCTGTGAAAGAATGCACAAAGAGAAGTGCCAAAAGCAAAGTTTTTTATTTTTACTTTCCCAAGAGAAGGAAAGGGCTAGGTGTGGAGAGATGCGCCAGCACCAGCCCTGAGGGGCGGCGGCTGTGAGTTTTCATCAGGTGATGGGGCGGTCGCAGAGCAGGATGTTTCAGCTGGGCTGCAACTTGTCTCAGTGTTCTCTCTGGGCACAGGGTCCGCTCGCTGTGGTCTGGTATGTCCTGTTCTGTAAGTTCCTGGAGTCTCTGAGCCTTCAGGGCGCTTCCAGTAATGTTCTAGTCCTGAGGATAAAGGCTGATAAAACAATCAGGGTCAGTCATGCTGCATGGGGTCCAGCCAGCTCTGGGAAAGGGGGCCCAAGAAAGGGGCTTTTGTCCTATTACTACATACAAAACCTGACAAACTAAGGGGAGGCTAGAGCAGTGGGCCCTGCAAACTCAGAGACTAAAAGTAACCAACCACAGAGGAGGGCCTGAACGTAATTCCTAGCTAAAAGCGTGTCATAGCAGGTAGTCACGGCCAAGACCTGTAGCGTCCTTGACAAAGGTCCAGTCCTTGACAAAGGTCCATCTTGATCTTGAGTGAGCCTGTTTATTGTCTTTTTGCATCCAAGATAACATCACCTTTGAAATTTCAGAGTTATCTCCTTTTCCAAACCCTTCAGGGCACACCCACCTCACCAGAGCCCTGGATCACACAGAAACCCTTATTGTTAACTTGTTCCCTGCATACCATCTCTTTGTGCTGTAAACGAAGTGTTTAGAGTAAGTGTTTGAGTTGTGCCAGAGACAAAACTCCAGCTCTCAACTCACAGTAGAATCTCTCTTAAAGGATCTCCAATGACCTGACTCACCAGCTTAACCAAGGCACCACCCAACAGCTTGGCTGAAGTACATTGCATCCCTGGTGTCCCCAGTGCGCAGGTAAGTTATCTCTAGTACTTCTGAGCGCTTCAGCTTCAACTACTTTTGAATAATAGGATCAGCTGTAAGGTATACATATACCGGTATGTATATATCTTAGGGGAGCTTCTCAAATGCACAGCCAAGAGGTTTTATGCACTTTTCCTAATTTGGGGGGGAACAATGTCAAAGCTAAGTAATCCTATGTTTCAACTCCATTATTTTAGGACGTAGCTAAAACATAAAAATGTATACAGTTTCTTGAGTTTCAGTGTGCACTGTGCTTAAACTATACGTCGTGTGTGACAGTAAATCCTTGCTCAATGTCATTCCTCGCCTTTTTCTATCCTTCGCCTCTCAATGCTTCCTGTTCTATTACCAAAAATAAACTCAAAATCATGTAAAAAAGGCAGAGTCTTGTTCCCAGTCGCACACCCATGCCTTTCTCTCTTCTCAGACGCGCATCTCTTAAACGCTAAGGGTCCCCATGAGACTTGCAACCAGGGGAGCAATGGGCAGTGGCAGCGAATCCTGGGCCGACCCCCTGAACCTGTCTCCAAGGCTCCCGTTCCCGACTTCTCAGTGAGCAGTCCCCTCATCGCTTTCCTGCCACTTCTTCTATCCTAAGGCCTTCCTTGTTTCACTGTCCCTACCCAGCCTATGTACTTCCAAACAAACAAACAAACATGTAAATTAACTACAACTCAAAATTGTCCTTGAAGTGTCTTTCGTGGATAAAATTGTGCTGTTGTGTGGTTACAGAAAATAACATAAAACTATTAGTAAATAGTAACACTGCTGATGCAAGACCGTGGGAGCTGGCGACTAGATGGGAGTCTCCAGCAGAGATCTCTATACTTGCAGCCTCCTTCAATGAGCGCATCTATGCTGGGGTCATACCGAGAGAAATATGCCGAGACGAGGAATAGTGGTACTTATGTGGACGCAAGGGACTGGGGGCAAATGGGAGAGTGTACATCCTTACAGGACAAGAGGTATTTGTGGTTTGAAAAAGCGCACCTAACCCACACCCCAGGGTTATTCCAATTTGCTTCCACCTTACCCTTACTCACTACAGAGAGGATACTCCTTTAAATTTTCTAGACTTGGTCTTGCAGGGGAGGAAAAAGAATTTTCTTTCTGCCTTTCATTGTCCTGGGCTAAGACCCCGTGTAAAAAGACATTAACAGGAGGGGGAAAAAGCAATTTTAATTATGTACATTCAGGAGCCTTAAATGGTGGCCAGAAGACTGAGGATTATAGAGGATCCTCGGCAAAGGAAAGGGATAGGGGCCTGGGATTTCAAGAGCGGAAGGCAATTCAAGACGAGGAAATGTCTGGAAAACAAAGGTTGCCCTGATGGCCAGATGAGCCCCTCAGGTGAAAACAGGATCTCCAGTAGTAGCCCTCCTCCCGAGACTCAGGCCTCCTTTCTAATGTAAATTTCTTTTATAGATGTAGATTTCCCTTACAAAAGGGCAACTTCTACTCTGTTGCAGAGCTGCTTCTGTGTCTGCAGCTTTCAAAAAAAAAAAAAAAAATCAGCTCAAAATAATCCTTATGCCAAAGAGGCATATATTTTGGGGAGGCACACGGTGCTCCCCGGCAGTCTTTCACAGCGGTGAGATCCAAAACCGTGTGCTCCTCGAACAGTGTTCAATTAGGCGGCCTGACAAGGTTTCAGGACCTAATAACGTTCGATTTCCAATATCACACAGTCAAGCTGATGTTAGACCTTCCCAGAATAATCAAGTTAGCCCTGCAGAGGCAAGCTAAACACATCAAGGGTTGCTTCCCTTCAGCCTCCACAACTCTCGCTCTGTGAATTTCTGAATTATGAGTCCTTCTTCAGATACACAGACCAGCCCCTATCTGCCAGGCCCACAGGTGAGATAAGAGATAAAAATCCAACCTTTAATTTCCTCAGAGTCTGGAAAGTTGCCTCTCAAAACCTGCCTCAGTAAAGAAATAAAACTAAAATGCATCCTCTAATAATGTGATTCCAAATCTTCGCTCTTAGAAATACACTAAAACCCAGTCCATTTGAAGAGCTCTCCTTTGACATTTCTAAGGTTCTTTTCATTCCATGGTTGGAATGAAATTTAACTTGACTGTTTCATAAGCAAAAGCCCACCCAAACAAAGGAGGAATGGGTGCCTCCCCCATCACTGCTTTTCAGCCTGCGGCACTGCAGCCAATAGCCATGATTTCCATTCAAAAAAACAAATCTCAGCTACACACAGACAAACATGCTGAGCAAAAGAAATAATGTGTGCAATATGCTCGTTTCTTACTTTCTCCTAGAATACATGACGCATTTTTATGAAGGGTGGTGTAGCAAGGGAAGAACCACATTCAGATGAAACCCAACATCATTTTCCTCTACAGTGTCATTTCAAAAGCCAGATAAAAAGCCAAATGAAGAAACAGGGAAAAAGAGTGCACAGCGTAGCTTTGTGAAAACCACCCTCCATTTCGCACTGCAGCGGGGAGGTCACACCCAGGCATCCCAATAGCTTCTCTCCTCACAGAAAATTAACTGGTAAGTGCTTCTTGTTTGTTTTTCTCAAACTGATACATTTGCAGCTGACCTGAGGAGGATTTCTGCAGACAATTTATTTCCCAAATGATATTTTGACTAAACTACCAGCTGGCCAAAAAGAAAAAGGACTCCTAGTAGTTTATGGAAAGCAGTCTATGTGAAGCTTCACATTTTTGGTCCTGTCAGAAGTGTCGAGGGAAGATCTTCGCAGGCTTTGCTGCAGCTGCTGATTAAATCGAAAACACTGGAAGAGAACATAAGGGCACAAAGAACTTTCTGTAATTTCCTCGCTTTTACCTCGAAAATGATGGCTCATAAATGTGGATTTTAAGCAGCAGTGACTCAGAAATAATCAAGTATCATTTGTGCAAAGCCCACTGTAGAGAAATCTAATAGGAGAAAATGGTACTTGGAGATGAAAATTGATTTTGCCCTCCTTAGATTACAAAGTAAGAAAAAAGTTCTAAATTGAGTTGTAATGTAGTTTGGTTGCTTTTCCCACCTCTTCTCTTTTATAAGATGAATAGCTTGTGGTTCTTCAAAACAAACATTTCTTTGTGGTTGCTCTTTGAAGTCTCCTAATCAATTGCCTGTTGGAAGAGTTGGTACCTGGGCCCTCCTAATGAAGCACAAATGGCTAAAGGCAGGGAAGAAGCTGGGAGGAAAGGTTCAGCTAACTCGATTGTTCCAATGGTAGTCAGATAACTGCGAGCAACAATTGCTTTTCGTCTAATAGTGGAGCATTTCCTCCCAATGAAAGCTAATGAAAACCATATGAAGGTTTGATAACGGGACTTTCATCAGCAATTACTCTCTGAAATTGGCCCTTTGCACTTAAAGCAAACTCATTCACCCAAGCTTCCACAAACTTGATGCTAAATTAATCCACTATTATATTTTTGTCTGTTTTGTGAAAAAAAGTCCAAGGGACCTTTCTCTGGGTTTCAAATTACCTAGTTCAAGTAATTCCTCCTACTGAATACTTCTCATCATGTCTTCCCATCTTCCAGACACAAGATGGCTTTTGTTTTGGGTTTATTTTTTCATGGCCCTTATGTATGATTTTACCGGAGACTTGTTTAGTTTATAAACGAATGTCAGACATTTCCTATGTTACTTGACCACTAAGTGTCATCTCCCTGAGATGGATATTTAACGTAACATTCCCTTTCCAAAGGCCGCGGCACTTGGAGCTAGCTTGTGGAAGTAATACATCGAAAGAATCAGAAACAATCTAAATATCCAACAGCAGGAAGCTAGTTCAGGAATTTATTATTTGTCATCTCAATGAAGTGGTTTGCAGTCATTAGGAAATCATAATTTAGAGGGTTGTGTAGCATCGCAGATGGGTGCTTCTAATGTTAATAAAGATTATAATAACATAAAAAGTAAATACAGTTGAAAACAGTGTAGAAAATACGCACAATCGAAAATAGTTGTGTTGGGCTGATGATGCGCTGCCAGTGACTCGACAGTGTGCCGGGAAGGAAAAGGGCAGGAAAAGCTTTTCCTCTGCCCTCCTAGTGCAGTCCCTGGGGTCCTGTGAATTAAATCGACAAAAGACAAATTAGTCAGAAAAACACACACATTTAGTCACATTTTTTATTAATGTACGTAGAGGAGTTCACGGAAAAATGTGACTCAAAGGGAGTTAGAATTTGGGGCTTATAAACCATCTAAATAGCAGAAAAGAAGGTAGAGGAGGGCACTTAAAGGAATACAAATGATGTATTAAGAAGAGGAGGGGGAGAAAGGGCACTTATGGGAAAACTAATGACTTTTTAATAAGAGGAGAATAGCCCTGACCAGTGTGGCTCAATTGGTTGGGCTTCATCCCACAAAGTGAAAGGTCACCAGTTCAATTCCTGGTCACGGCATGTGCCTGGGTTGCAGGTTCAGTCCCCAGTTGGGGGTGCAAATGAAGGGCAACCAGTTGACGTTTCTCTCTCACATTAATGTTTCTCTCACTTTCTCCCTCCTTCCTCTCTCTCTCTCTCTAAAATAAATAAATAGATACATAGATAGATAAAATAAAAATAAATAAATAAATAAAATCTTTCACAAAAATTCAGAGGTAAAGAGATAGGCAAGTTTTTCTGCCACGTCTGTTTAGGTGTGGAATAAGAGCCAGTCTTCCCAGGTTGCTCCCCGGGAGGGCTTTTATGACAATTGACTCTCTCTGGGACCTCAAATGCCTTCTGCTAAAAATACTCTTTGGGCCACAGTGGCATGCACTGGATCCCTATGGGTGATACAGCCTTTCTTCCCCCACCCTCAACTTTCTCTAATAGTCCACTCCTTTTATAATTTAGAAACTTTATAATATTGAAAATTCCTATCGTTTTCCTGCAAGTCCTAGAAAGTTAAATCTTTTAGTCTGGTGTGGGCTCCAGTTTTAATTCATCTGGTTTCTTTGGGAACGCTAACTTTAGTAAAAGGTTCTGCCTCAAAAAGAAAAACAACAACAAAAAAAAACTTTCTAATAAACCTAGTAAAAACCAAGACACCAATAAAAACTGATAGTGTAAAAATTTAAGATAGGGAAAAAAGTGCCTAGTTAAATGAAGATTACTAACATTGCATCCTTTTAAACTGCACAATTTCCAAATATGCTTCAAATCTATGGTTGCGCAATATCTTTAGGCTTGTTTTCATTATTTCTGTTTCCCCAGAGCTCTAATTCTAACTCTGCCTCTAATGTTTTCATGGCTTGAAGGAGAACAAATTCTCAGGATCTCAGTTTCTTTTCTTCTAAAACAGGGATTTTCAATCTTTTTCAACTCATGGCACACTTAAACTAATCACAAAAATTCTGCAGCACACCCCGACTGGTGTGGCCCAGTTGCTTGGGTGTCACCCCACAAAGCATGGCCGGGTGGATTCCCTGTTCAGTCCCTCCCTGGTTGGGGCGCACGGGAGAAACAACTGACTGGATGTTTCTCTCCCTCTCTTTCTCACTGTCATTCCCTCTCTTAAAAAAAAAAAAAGAAAAGGTAAAATCTCAAAAAAATAAATAAAATTCTTCAGCCCACCAAAAAATGTTATATCTGACAAAAAATATAGGTATAATTTTGACTCGCTCACAGCAGGCAGCTACCGTAGTGCTGGCTGTTGTCATGTTTTTATTTGACAATCTGAGGGAAAAGAGGCCGGTGCCCCTGACTAAACAGTCAGGTATTGCGTGGTTTAACATTCTCACGGCACACCAGTGTGCTGTGGCGTGCCGGGTGAAAATTGCTGCTGTAAAAGAAATCTGACAAGTTAGATTTCTTCCAGCTTTTCATTCCCCACCTTTTTAATCGCTGCTTATTAAGTCATTGCTTGGTGTGATATACGTAATGGGTATTTAGCGCACACAGTGGATACCAAATAAATATTTAGTGAAACACATCTTTTATTCAGACTATATTTTTATATTTTTCAATTATCATAGTATATTCTGAATATTCCATTAATACTCAAATAAGATGGTAAAAAAAATCTCTTCATTGTTAAAGAAAAGGGTGTCGGTAGGAAGAAACTACACATGATTCAGGCAGAACATTTTGTTGGAAATTTTGTAGTCTTCCTTTCAGCCCTATGGTTACAGAACAAACACACACAGGTTCATTATGTCCGCTGCCTTATAGGAAAGATGTCTCTCAATGCCACAGATTTGTGAAAAGGAAAGGAAATGTTTATTTAACTCTATACAGACTTAGAGTAGTGACCTAATGTCTTCATTAAAATATCAAAGTCCTTTAGGATACCCACAGACGCCCACAGCGCTTCCTTCTCCCTCTGCCCTAATTCAGGGTACTGTAACTCAGGAAAAGAAGCAAACGTCCAGGATCCAGGCTCCTGACACAGTCAGCTGTGTCGCCGTCGAGGCAGGATCTCTGATTAATCCGAAGCCATGTCGCACCTTCTCATGGCCTACTGGCAAGAGTTCGTTCACCCTTCTTCCAGGCAAAGTCTCTCCTGCTTCCCAGGCCACGCAGCCAAAGGGAGCACCCAAAACTGTGTGGTCCTCTTCTCCCAAAGTTGCAGGGAAGGGGTCCCCACTCTGGCAAAATCTTGTGATTCTCTCCCACAGGGCTGTGGGAGTCTCTACTCTCGCCAAAGCCGCATGGCTCTCCCTTCACCTAAGTTGTGGGGAAAACCGAGTGGTGGTTCTCTGCTAAAGCCACATGGTGATTCTCCCTCACATGGCTGCGGGGGTCCTGACTCTGCCAAAAGCACATGGTTCTCTGTCAGGCCAAAGCCGCGTGGCTCTCCCTTCAATGGCTGCTGCATCGGGGTTTTTAAATCCCAGCGCCAATCTTCCTCTGCAGCCCCATTGCTGACTCCTCCCATAGTTGGCTACACTTGCCAGCGTTCCATATCCTTCCAGCTTTACTGGGCTTCCATAGGGAGTCTGGGCAGGTGTGGCCCCATGGTGTGGAGCCAGTCATCTCCAAGCTCACGCAGGCGCTATAAACGGAGAGCTGCCTTCCAGTTCCATCTTGGGTGGAAGTCACTCCCTTCTCTCTGGCTCAAAGCATGGCCACAGCTATTCAACATATTCACGAAACCAGTTAAAGGTTATACATATGTTAAGTGACCTTTCCAGAGGTTAGCTGCAAAGCTGTTGCTATGCAAAACCTCTCAATGGCCCTGCTCCATTTGTCCCTTCCCCCAACTCACACCTGAGGGGGAAGGGGTGAGGACACGTTATATGTCTTTCTAATATTTCCTGGACACCCTGGGTTCTGGGCCCCATTCCAAATCCCTATTTTGGGGCCCCCCTCTTGGCTGTTACAGTATCAGTCAACGATTAATCGGAGAATAGAGGGCAGGGGATAAATGGAACCCGAGGAGCTGGTGGGAGAGCCCACTACCCAACCTTGGTTGCATTGGCCCCTTGCTCAGCAAACACAACCAGCTAGCCCATGTGAACCTAAGTGTGTGGAACGCTGTGTACAGTAGTTTTGCTGTACACAAAACTTGGTTTGTGATAAAGGAGTTCCTGAAGTCAAATAAATAAGGCACATTAGAGCTTTTGAATGGTTGACATTTTGTTTTGTTCTGTTTTCTAAATCTCAGTTTTCACCTCCATGTTTAAGCAAAGGAAGAGGGAAGTTGGAAAATGTGGTTCCTTGTTTGGAATTCTGCTCTTTTCCATTCTTGGAGGGAAGGGAGGCTGTTTCTCATTAACTAAGAGAAGCCACCTTTATGTGTAACATTCAATCAAGCAAATATTGACTGAACCCTCAGCTATTGTGGTGGAAGAAGACAGGGATTTTAATGGGAGATTCTTGCTGTAAGTAAACTTAGAATTGTGCTGTCTGGGAGACAGAATTAAGCTATTAAACTAAAAAGTGTTAAAAGGTGTCTAGTACCTACAGAATACAGAGTACCTACAGAAAAGGGAGAGATGAATGTGGACAGTAGTTTGCAAGGGAACAGTCCATGGAGGAAGTGAGAGAGAGAGGTGGGCATCCGTGTTCCATCATGAGTCACGTGAGACGAAAAGATCTGGACTTGACTGAACAACTGATGGGGTGCACCCACCAGAATTCCTTCTTGGCCTGAGGAGCCTCATGGGAGAACTTACTAGGAGGGAGGAGCCCAGAACAGGCTTTGACCTCTGAGAGGGTATGAGAACAGCCTGCAAGTGAAAGTGCAAATCATTGTTTCCATTAAAACATCAGGGCACAAACAGCCCTATTTTGGGTCTCATATAACAAAGAAAATCTTAACACAAGAGGATTCTCTAGCCCACAATGCTCCCTCCATCCCAAAGCTCTACCTAGCTTTGACAAGGCAAGTAGCCTGGTGCTCTGGCAGTACGCTGGACAAAGTATTGGTGCCCAAGGGGAGCAAACTTGTGTAAAAACATGTAATTCACCTCCTGGCTCCAGAAATACTTTTTAGTGAATTTTCTTAAGTGTGATATATTTATTGGGAAAACACAGGGGTGTACCACATCAACTAGTGGGGACACCCCATTGAACCCTGAATTGACACTCCAAGTACTCCCGCATTTGTGTCCACTGTCAACTGGGAAAATTTTCAGGTTGCAACAGAAATATGTTTATATAACACTTCACAGTTTTCGCTGTGATGCTTTTGAAAACACTATCGCTCACTCTCCTCTAGGAAATCCATGTGTAACTCAATTCTGCAGTGAAGGTTCTTACCCGAGTGCTGAACACCTGTAGTACCAGTGCTGCTGATCTACCTGCAGTGTTATCACCAATCCAGATGACAGCGCTGTGCTTAAAGCCAAGCTAACCCAACTAGGCTGGAAAATTCCCAGGTGGACATGAAGTGTAGTTTTTAAATTAAGGACTGAAGTAGAGTTGGAAGAGAATTCAGGCCCACCAGTGCATTAGGTAGGCATTCTTAGGACACCAAAACAGGAGGCCTTGTTGGCATCACTGGTGACAAAATCCCTAGATGACACAATTCCAAGTAAAGTGAAGCCAAGGCAGTAATTAATTTCATAACACGTAACACATTTAGACACATAAATTCTTATTTAACACATAAAGAATTCAATAAGGAGAGGTCATAGCTTATCCTTGGAGTCAAACAGAAGCAAAGCGGATCTCATGTGTGCTTAAAATGGTTTCTAATGCTACGCTCTCAAGTTCTAATTGTGCATTTTTTTAAATGCAAAAGAATTATTTAAGAATGGCCCATGGTCAACCAGTTAATCATCTAGTGTAACAACTGAGTCAGTTCGGTTTAGTTCATCAATTGCAAATGCTTTGTTTGCATAGTTGAATATCCTAGACCTCATATTCCACAAAAAGTGATCATTGTAGACACAAGTAGTAGGAGCATTACAAAAGTGTTTGAGGAGCACTGTGTGGTGGGTGCATCAGTGCTTGGGAAAAGGCAGAAATAATGTTAAAAAGGGAGAACTTCGTGGGGAAGGACTTTGAAAGAAGGTGTATGCAACTTGGCAGTCTGGAAAAGAGAGAATCCAAGCCAAGGGTAATAAATATGTGCAGGGTTGAATGTTCATAGAACCAAATTACTCCTACTGGCACGAGAAATAATTTGTGTATAAAGTTAGATCACTGGGCCTAGAAGAAAGTCCTTATAGATATGACATTTTGAATTATTCACAAAACGTTCTCTTTGGTGGTTTATAATGACAGACCTCTATTTGAGTAGGAAAAATCTAGTAGTGGAGCATTCTGCTTAATTATATAACTAAGAATTGACATAAGTTTTTTTCACTAGTTTGCACCATCTAAAACTGATGTCACCCTGCCCTGGTGTGGCTCAGTGGATTGAGTACCAGTTGGATTCTCAGTCAGGGCACATGCCTGGGTTGCAGGCCAGGTCCCCAGATGAGGGCATGCGGGAGGCACCCAATCAATGTGTCTCTTGCACATCGATGTTTCTCTCCCTCTCTTTCTCCCTCTCTTTCTCCCTCTCTTTCTCCCTCTCTCTAAAAATAAAATCTTAAAAAAAAAAAACCAAAACTGATGTCATTCTGACTGGTGTGGCTCAGTGGATTGGGCTTCAGCCTGCAAACCAAAGGGTAGCTGGTCCAATTCCTGGTAGGGGCACATGCCCGGGTTGCAGGCTAGCTAGGTCCCTAGTTGGGGTCGTGTGAGGGGTGACTGATCAATGTTTCTGTTGCTCTCCCTCTCTTTTTCCCTCTTCCCCTCTCTCTAAAAATAAATAAATACAATCTTCAAAAAACAAAACAAAACTGATGTTATCTGATCTTGACCATTTTTGACCTAAAAATAAGAAATTAACAAAATGGCAATTTCTTATACATCAACATAAAACATGGATTACTAATTTAATAAAAGTAGTGAGATACATTAGTATATAATTGTCTTATCTAAATATGTGTTTGATTTGTGTATTTTGTCTAGATACATTATACAGCTAACTATATTAACATTAAAACTATATTAAGCATACTGCCCTGGTGTGGCTTGGTTGGTTGGAGCATCATCCTGTAACTGAAAAGTTAAAGGTTTGATTCCCATTCAGGGCACGTGCTTAGGTTGTGGGTTCGATCCCTGGTCCAGGAGCATACAGGAGTCAACCTATGGATGCTTCTCTCTCGCACTGTTGTTTCTCTCTCTCCCTCCCTCTTCTTCTCTCTCTGAAAGCAATGAAATAATGTCCTTGGGTGAGCATTAAAAATAAAAACTATATTAAGGTTACTATAGTTTTTTTTTGGATATTAATTTAAATTTAAAATTTACATTGCAATATTTCCAGTGTTACACAAAAATACAACAGATGGCTTTTCTCATTGTGTAAAACTCAAGATATTACATTACTTCATAGAACAAAACCTAAAGTTTAAAACTGACTCTGGCCCCTCCATTCCATTTCCTCTTCAACCTCTATGACTCATTTGGACAGTTTTGAGTGTCCTGACAATTAGTATTTATATTAGGATACTTATGAAAATAAGTATCCTTGTGGAAGAAAAAGAAATACTTATAGAAATAAGTATCCAATTTTCTTTTTATTTTATTTTATTTTATTTTTAATCAGTATTTTTTAAGGTTACTATAGTTTTGATATGGAGAAAGCACTTCCTTCTTACAATTTTACTGAGCACCTGTATTTCCTGCACTCTGCTCTGTACTTGAGATATGAGGATGAGTGAGGCATAGTACCTGCCCTTGAGGCTCTCACAGTTTAGTAAGGGAGATAAACACACTAACAGAGAGGTTCTGTACAAGGGTTAAGGAAGAAATACCTGAAGTCAGACAATCCCAGAAATCCTGGGAGGGCTTCATTATTTTTGCTAATTGCCCAACCACTCTTAGCCACATGGAAATATAATAGTATAATAATAGTACCTCACAAGACTGTTGTGAGAATTAAATGTGAAAATGCATGCAAAGTTGCTTAGCCACTTAACCAGTGCTCAGAAATTGTCAGGTATTACCATAATGTGTTAAATAATATTATGTAATTAGATGTGCTTGGTATTTGCTTTCTTTTGAATGTAGTTAGGTGAACTGGTTTTAATTATAAGCAATACATGATTAAACAGTCATATGGTTTTCAGGGAACTAGGTGCTCTTAATAATAATACGGAGAAAATTTTCCATCCTCTTTCCATGGAAGTGGAACCTGCTGTCAATCAAAATTCCTGGTCTGATGAAGTGCCGGAACAAATTTCACACCTCTCAGGAGGCTAGCTTTCCTAGGTAATCAACATTCTTTTAACACCTTTAATAAAAAGAGGTTCTGAACACAGAATGAATGGAGCTGATGATAATTAAGAACTTAAATTCCCTTCTCAAACTCACCTTTGCCTTCTCAGACAAAAATGAAATATTCGTTATTGTTGAGATGCCCATATTCATGAATGCCTTTTATCAAAACCCACTAAATACTGTACATAGGTAAACAACAGAAGAAGTAGCTAAAAGAAGTAAAAATGATTGCTGTGGAGGTGGGAAGAGAGGGAGAAAGGAACCTGCTATATTTTAAAAAATAGGCTTTGTAGTTATTATTTGACTTTGAAAACTACGTTGTATATTACTTCCAAAACTTTTTTAAAACTAACTTTAAACAATAGGAAAGGAAATAATAAGGTTTTATGTAATTTTCTGTAAGAAATGATTATAAGTAACATTGGGGTCTCTCATTGTACACAGGAGCTCATCATACACGGCAGAATACGGCAGTCTTTCCACCAGTCAATGAATATTATTGAGACCTGCTCTTTGCCAGACACTGTGGCAGGCCCTGGAATGGAGAGGTACACTAAGCTGCAGCCTGGTGGAAGAGGGACATTCACCAAATACGCATTCAGATAAACAACAGAAAGTTGTGAGTGAAGCGTGTAGAGCAGGGATCCAGAGTTAAAATGTGGGACAGGCTTTGTGGAAGTCAGGGAGGAGTTTGTTAGGAAGGTAACATCTGAAAATACAGCTTACTCTTTAGAATCATTGGTGATTTTCTCCTTAATTCCAAAACCACTAACAAATTCAGGAAATAAAAACTTAGTCAAATCAATGATTTGGTTACTTCGTAAAAAATACTAAGCCAATATAAATTATGTATTATATTGCCCAAGTGCAAAGATAATATTAAACATGACTTCTGCTTGATTGTCATTCTGCCTCACATGGGCTTTCATTTCATTAATTCTATTCAAAACAAAACCAGTCACCTCTGGAATGATCTTATCCTGATCAACATACATGCAAAATATATACTTAATTACAATTCCTTACATGCACTGACCAAGAAGATGGGAAAAATGTAGAAGATGGCAAAATGCTAAGCTTCCTATCTTGTCCAGGAGGAATGCCTGGCTCTGGAATGATATCTTACTTATAGACACGGCACTTCTCTGTTGTTTGCCTTTTGTTTTTTGAGAGATTGAATGGGGAAGGGGGATTTCAGCACACAGGTGAAGCTGCTTGATTGGTAGGAGGAATTATATTACACCACTCCATAAAAGTTATATTTGCAGGCCCTGGCCAGGCAGCTCAGTTAATTAGAGCATTATCCCCATATGCCACGGTTGCAGGTTCAATCCCCAGTTAGAGCACATACAAGAATCAATCAATGAATGCATAAATAAATCCAACAAATCAATGTTTCTCTCCCTTCCTCTCTTGAGTACAAAAAGAAAAAGGAAAAAAAAGGTTGTAGAGGGTGTTTCTCCATTTTTACTTTATATTAAAATATTTATAAAAACATTCACTCATTTATTTCAGTCTTACATAAACAAAGCCTTGGTGTAAAAAAAAAAAAAAAAAAAAATCCGATCTCTTTTCTGCCCATGGGAAATGGAACCTGCTTGAATCCTCTGGCTGCTCTTTAGTGATACCCTAAAGAATGACCATTTTTTCCTTTTCATGTTTTTCTCAGGCAATCAGTAAATAATTTACTCATCAAATTTAAGAGAATGCCCCAGCAGAAACTTTTTGGGAGAGCTGGTGTTTTCTCGCCGAGGCCTGTGACAATGGATGTGTTCTTTGGCTAGCTGTGTTACAGCAGTCGGTGAGATTGTAGCAAGAAGTCCAGCTATGTTGTACTAATCTTCCTCACAAGAACTGAACTCATCGACACAAATCATTTGATGAAAAATAAATAAACCCCTTTAGTAGAACATTGTCACAGGATCAGAATGTTCTGCTTTTGGAAAGCAAGGCATGAGCATAATGCAGCTTTACCATAGTGGCAGGAAACCCCTGTTTTGCTGCTCACAGTGGCATCTTTCGGCCAGTGTTTTCTCTTAGGATGAAACACATCCAAAATGTTATCTAAACCAATCACAAGTAATATCATCAAATGAGCTCTCTGATTAGAACCCTCGGTCATTAGATGAACTAGAAACACAAGAATTTGCTACCTTTTAACAGAGTCATATGTTAGTTATGTGAATTATGTCATAATACACCCTCGTATAAGGGCCAATAGAATAAAACAATAACAACATCTCACGCTTCTTCGGGCGTTAGTATGAACCAGGCACTGTCAAATGGTTTACTGATGGGCTTTCCCCCCTAGATCATAGATGAAATAACTGGAATTAATTGTAATTACAAAGTAATACGGCCCTGGTTGGTGTGGCTCAGTTGGTTGGAGCCATGCCCGATAATGAAAATGTTGCAGGTCCTTCCCAGTCAGGGCACATGCCTAGGCTGTGGACTGGCCCGGCGCAGGCTCATGCCACCACCCCTCCATCAGGACGCACTTGGTGCCTGGTCCGAGTGCAGATCCCCAGAGTCCGGGCTGGCAGGACTGGAAACCGGGTGGTGCCCCTCTCTCGTGCGGTTGTTTCCCTTTCTCCTTTCTTCTTCCTCTAAAAAGCAATGGAAAAAAAATGTCCTCAGATGAGGATTTAAAAAAAAAATGATTTAGTACATGAGACCACTCTCTTTAACTTCAGTATTAGAGGGGAGGAAAAAATAAATATCTTTCCCTCTTCCCCTTCTAAATTCTCAGCTAGAGCTCCTGTAGCAAAAGGCAAATGAATGCCTTTATTTTACTTTTTATTTGTTTACATCAACTATAAACAAATGAATATAAATTTCATACTATAAATATATTTAAAATTTATATTTTTATTTAAAGGACAGAAAAGCATACACATTTATTTGATACAAGTGTTAAATGACACCAGAGCCTTCATAAAGAAGGCTTCATAGTGAAAATTTCATACAAGGTTGGATGCAAAGTGGAGAGTCCTAGAAAAGTGTGTTGGCCCAGAAGGGTTAGGAGGTACGGGTAGTAAACTGGGAAATGTAGCAAATCCTGTTTTTTCAGATTCCTCTCTGCTCCCTCTGGCTTATCAGAGATAAGGATGCTCCTTTGCTCTGGGTGCAGGAGAGGCACCTCTTACATGTGGGTTTTATGACCTTCAGGAAAAATTCAAAAAGGCTTTTTTAGCCCTGACCTGCGCTCAGTGGGTCCTGCAAAGCGAAAGGTCATTCACTGATTCGCAGTCAGGGCACATGCCTGAGCTGCAGCTTCCGTCAGGTCAGTGTACGCACGGAGGCAGCCTATCGATGTTTCTCTCCATCTCCCTCTCCCTCTCTTTCTCCCTCCCTTCCCCTCACTCTAAAAAATAAATAAGTAAATGATTTGTAAAAGGCCTTCCTATACCCACTGTTTCTCAGATTCTTTCAGCATAAATTATAGAACAGGCCAAAGTGCCGTATTTGGGGGTAGCATGTCCTGCAGCTCGTTGGTATCGTTGGATTGAGGGGAAGGCTGTGAAGTAGTACCTACAAATAAGAAAATAGGAAATAGAAAAACACTTACAAACAGGTAAAATAGGAAATGGGAGACAGAGAAGGAAATCGCAACAGTAATAGATGCCTGTATCAGGCACTGAGCTTCACTTAATTGCCTCATTTCATCCTCACAGCTGCCCCAAAAAGTAAATAGTATTATCCTTATTTTACAGGTGGAGAAATTGAAGCTTAGAGCTTTTAGCTAATTTCCTAAGGCCACACAGGTAGGTGAAAAATGGCACTGCAATTAGAAACCAAGGTCTGTCTGACTCCAGGGCTCTCTCATTTTTAACTGCTATAAATTACTGCCCAGAAATGCTTGTGATTGTTTACATGGAAGCGCTTGCTGAGAAGGGACTGGTGGGAAAGACGGAGGTTTAACAAAGGGGGAGAGCAAGGCGACAGAAGAGAAAGAACACGGAGGGGTATGCAGAAATAAAACCCAAGTCTGCGTAAACACCCTGGAAGTTTTTAGATATCACGAGGGCCAGTGGAGGCAAGGAAAGTCACAGATTAGATATAACAGCAACCTCTTTGGGGCTGCTGTAACTTCTCTTTATCCCGCTTTGCTCAGGCAGATAGTATCCTCAGGCCAAGGAAGACATTCTGGGTTCTCAAATTGCACTCAGGCAAAGCACCACATCTAACCAATTACTTTGTTGTTTGTGGATGGCTAGAACATTGGTTTAGCCCCCTTGTTCTGTCTGAGTAGCTGCAGCAGGGCTTAAAGTGGCCTCCGTCTAATTGCAAAAAAAAAAAAAAAAAAAAAGTAGAGGGTGGGGAAGGGAAAGCTGAACGTATTTAATTACTGTGTTAATGTTCTAGTTGTGCAAAACAATTACAGTAATCTTACTTATTGGTCTCATTTCCAACAACCATATTAAGGACCTGGGTTCTGACACCTCATCTTTAGAGACAACAGATAGTGATGAAGGGAAGGGGGTCTAGGGTCCCTAAAGAAAGAATTTCCCTGGGCAGTATCAAACTTGAGGAGATAGCAGAATTCCTTCTCATGGAAACCCGTCCCCGCTTGCCTGGTCTTGCACTTGAACACACACTCCCAATCCCCGTCCCTCCCCTGTTCCCGTAAGTGAGCGCTTCCCCACCCTGATGTTCAGTCCCATCATTATCCAAGGAGTGGAAGGTAAATTTAGGTTTTGAAAATTGAATGGGCCAGAAAGAAACTTCATGCACATTTTTTTAAAAAAACCTTACCACATACCCGCCCTTCTCTCTCTACTCTCAGTTCTCCTCCCAAAGTCAGACCAACGCTTTTGGACTAAAGACTTACTAAATATAATTTTTTGAAAAACACCAAGCTCGTACATACAGGGAACAGATTGGTGGTGTGGGGAATGGGTGAAAGGGGTCAAAAGGTACAAACTTATAAAATGAATAAGTCCTGGGGATGTCATGTACAGCATGGCAACTATAGTCAATAACACTGTATTATATACTTGAAAATTGCTAAGAGATAAGATCTTAAAAGTTCATATCACAAGAAAAATATTTGGTAACAATTTACGGTGGTGGATGTTAAGTAGACTTACTACAGCGATATATTTCACAATATACACAAATGTCAAATCCTTTTGTGGTATATCTGAAAATATAATGTTTATGTCAATTATACCTCAATAAAAAAAGAAAGAAAATGAAAAATAAAATAATTTTATACAGGTAAATCATAACTCATGTGCAAATATAAAGTGAACATGTTTCAAAGGTTTTTACTTAACCTATTAATTATGAGAGAATCCATAAAATATTATATTTAAAAGGAGAATTCAAAGTTTCGAATGTATATTGTACACACCATCAGGAATGCTGAAAGGAATTTATAAACAGTTGCAAAACAGGCCAGTACTCACAGGGCAATAATCAGTTGCATTCCACCGGACACAGTTTATTTGGATTTCTGTGGACAAGGATCATTTGCAGGAATGTAAGCTGTGTACAACTTACACAATTGTAAGATAAAACACCTCACAGGCAACAGGAGAGAGAACCTGAAAAGATGCACCAGGTAGGATGCCCAGGAATCTTTTTGCCCATTTTGAAGTCCTTTACAATTTTTCCTGACAGGGAGACCCTATATATACTGGAAAAAATTATGTTATCCCTCTTCATATGTACCACAGTACCAAAAATATGAAACGAAAACCCGCAAATTTCATAAAGAAAGTCAAATATCTCCTTTCCAGAATTTTGTATTGCAAAGCTATTGTTTTACTGCTTCTGCGTTGCTGTTCTAACTTAGTCTGCTTTTGGAGTAGCCCTCTCCTCCTGTTAGCTTAGCTCTTGGCCATGTTGGTGACCTCTGTAGTAAAGTCCTGTTACATGCACAACCTCAGGAGAGGCCAACAGCTGAGTATTAATAAAATAATTTGAAAAAGAAAATGGGCCCTGACTGGTGTGGTTCAGTAGATTGAGCGCTGGCCTGTGAACCAAAGGGTCGCTGGTTTGATTCCCAGCCAGGGCACATGCCTGGGTTGCGGTCCAGGCTCCCAGTAGGGGCAGCACAAGAGGCAACCATACATTGATGTTTCTCTCCCTCTCTTTCTCCCTTCCATCCCTTCCCTAAAAATAAATCTTTTAAAAAATATGTAAAATCTTTAAAAAAATAAAGAAAATGGAGAAACATTATATAGCACTCTCGCTATAAATGGGGAAAATATCTGAACTAAAGCCCAACCACTAGTCACTTCTCAGAACACCTACATGCCATAAATCACATCTCCCAGTGCACCTCTGTGTTGAGGCCACAGCGCTGATTTTAGTTCTGATGTCCTGCCGCAGTGGGTCGGGAGGTTGGGCAGTGTGGCCCTTTAAACACAGTGTGAGTTGCCTCCTTGAAAACACTTCAGGTATTTGCTGGCCGTTTTAGTTAAAAGGATAAATTTTATTATTCAATGCAAAATGACTAATTATAAATCTAAACAAATTATTTTAAATAAAAGTTGCCTAGGGAGCCCGCAGCTCTTTTCATTTGAAAATGAAAAGGTGAGGGCCAGCCTAGAGGATGAAAATGAAAAACTGAAGGCTCTGGGTTATCTTTGTTCAACTTTCTCTGATTCTGAGCTGTGAATGGAAATACAGAGTGTAGTGAAGGAGAATATTAAGAGTGTCCTGAGACGACAGGAGTGTGTGTCTTAGGATGACACTTGCCCTTAGCACTAAGTCCTGTTAGCCACCAGCACCACCAGGAAGCCACCAGTGTTTGCCTGGAGGTCACAATCACAGCAAGGCAGCTGTTTTGCAGTTAGCACACCCGCGTCCATTAGGGCAAAACTGATGCAATGTATTTCCGCATCTACTTAGGTTCCTCTCTGTTGTTCCGATCCTGATTTCTGCATTCAGACTCCTGACTCATCGTTTCTTGCAGCTTCAACTCATTTCTGGTTTCACTGAGTGAGTATTGACACTTCGGTAGTAAATAAGCTATATTTTCTGACGTGTGGCTTCATATAGCCTGTGGACCTCTTCAAGTGTGGTAGAACGTCGTTCTCCTGGTGTCAAGTCAGCCTGATCCTATGTGGTGAGTCCTTCCCTCCAAGACCCTCAGCTGCAGCTGCACCCCTTTCCTCAAGCTCACTCTGCACCTAAGTGGCCCGAAGGGCTTGCATTCAAAAAGCTCTCTGCCGCTCTCTCCAGGAATCTAGCAGTGCTAACTCCAACATTTCCTGGCTCAGGTTCGTCAATTAATGACTTTACTGCTAAAGTAATTCAGGATCAGATTCTCCTGACTGGCAGTAAGAAAGAGAAAGCAAGCAAGAAGTCAAACCAAGTTTAATGCTGGCTATCATGGTAGGAGCTGGAGTTTAGTAGATCCAATTGTTAACCTTTAGGAAAACCATTATTTTAGATCTTTCTCACTTGTTCCTTTATAGATATTTATTGACCATATGCCATGTTCTAGGAATTGTTCTAGCAACTAAGGATATAGCAGAGAATAAAAAGAGAGAAAGGTGTGGTACTCGGAGTTTACACTATACATCTAATGAGGTTTCTGAGAGTAAGGAGGTAAATAATTAATGATTTAAGAGTTCAGTTTTATGGAGGGGAAAACTTTAAGAGTCTAATTGGTATGCTAATGTATGTTCTCTCAGTTAATCTCTCAGTTAATCACAGATAGAGTAACCATTAAACTTGGAGCAGCTACTTGAAATAAAGGCATAGTGCTCCAAAAGGTAGTCTTGCAAATCTCATAGTTAGCAATAACGAACATCCTGGCCCCCACTTCCCCCCTCCAAATTTTATTGTGAAAAAACTCAAACATTCAGAGAAATTGAAAGAATAGTGCAGAGAATGACTTTATACCTATTATCTAGATCAATTATTAACATTTTGCTATTTCTGGCTGATCTGTAATTCTTTATATGTTATACATATATAACATATATTTAAATTTTTTTATTTTAAGATTACGGAAAAGTTGCATGCAGATACAAAGAACCCTTGCCTGTCCCCTTTACCTAGCCTGTAACAGTTTTGTTCCATTTGCTTTTATATTCTTTCTGTGCATGTTTGTACGTAGTTTTTCAGAATCTTTTCCCCTATATATTTCAGTGTCTATTTTTTAAAAATGAGGACATTCTTTTACATAACCACTGTATACTTATCAGTTACAGGAAGTTTGAAATGGATTGAATCTTTTTATCTAATCTACAATCCATATTCCAATGTTGTCAGCTGACCCAACGATGCTCCCGTGGGTATTTAATTCGTCTCCTGGGCAGGGTGCAGTCCAGCATCATATGCTACACTTACTTGTCAGGTCTCTCCAGTTTCTTTTAATTTGGAACATTTCCACAGTCTGTCTTTGTCTCTGATGACATTGGCTTTTTAAAAAAATTTTAGTTTTTGCTCATTTTATTTCTTAATTTTTTAATAATATATATTTATGCTATTCTATTACAGTTGTCCCAGTTTTTCCCCTTTGCCCTCCTCCTTCCAGCCCGCTCCCACCCCAAGAAGGAAACAAAACTTTTAAAAAATGTGTTCCTCATTTGGAAATTATTTGATGTCCATTCACGTCACAGGTTGAGTTTATCCTAGAAGACTCTGAGGCCGAGGTTAATAATCAGATGTTTATTAGGTTGTGCCCTTAAGATCCGTATCTGTATGTGGAAGGTGGGTGGGTGGGGAACAACTGGGCAGGGGGAGAAATTGAGCTGTGAGGTGGGACTCACAGCCATAGCAGACTTGAAAGCGAAAATGGGCCCATCAGAATCGTCTCCCATCGGACCAGAACGTGCCAGGTGCCGTGCTTCCATTTCAGTGCTCACTGATGGACAAGACCTTGGCCAAGGGCAGGGGTGGGGGGCTTCATGTAGTAGCAGCAGTCCCTTAAGGGCTGCTGGCTGGAGGCTCTCTCTTGACTGCTTTCCCACGAGCGAGGGCAACAAGTTTTTTCTTGAAGGAGGAAGTGTATTTCTGTTCATCATATTTCGTGATAAGAATCAGGGTATACATTCCCAGCTTGACAACTACACTGTGTATATAACTTTTCTGAATCATTTGAAAAATTTGTAAACTTCCGCCCTAAAAACTTCAGCACTCAACCCCCGAAAAAAGAACGTTCTCCTACAAAACAATATCGTTAACACACCTAAGAAAATGAAAAACAGTTTCTTAATGATATCCAATCCGTATTGAATTTCTATAATTACTCTCAAAATGCCTTTCATAGCTTTCTTTTTCTTTCATAGCTTTTTAAAATCAGTATCTAATCAGTGGTCACATATTACTCAGTTTTTGTATCTTTTCTCTTAATCTGGAATAATCCCCATGTTTGTTTTTCTATGACAAACATTTCTAAAGAGATCAGGCCTGGTGTCTTGAAGAACCTCCCTACTTCTCAGAGTGTTTTTCAAATTTGAAAGTCATAAGACAAGTCATAAGAACTGAGAAAAATCCCCTTTGCTTTTTTTATATGACTTTAAGTACTTAGTGAAGATAAAACAGTTTTGAAGGATATAGGTAGGCTATGTTTGCTAGAGTAGAAATTGAAGTCCTGCTTTTGTATTCATTATTAATTAAATAGAGTCATTGGAGAAGTAAGGACATAAAATGATTTATTATAGCAATTTATTATACATTTATAAAATTGAATTAACTCAATATGTGTGCGTGTGTGTCCAGGTTCCACTTAATCGTCACATCTCGGACAAGAATGAAATAAAATTAAAAGCTGCTTAGTTTGTTGGTTTTTTTTTTTAATTTGCAATTTGCTAGTAAGAACAGTAAATGAAAGAATCATGTAATCTTATCCAATCATATTATATTGTACTGCAATCATATTATATTGTTACTAAAGCTTCTTTAGTCTTTAAATGTAGCTCTAACATTATAAACAGCTTTAATCCTCTTAAAATATGACTCATTCATTATAACAAATTAAGAAAGATATGAGACACAACAATCTTTTGGATTATTTCCAAATGGGCTTCTTTAATTACTGTCCTTCCATTGAGCTAGTTAAGAGTTTTCTGATCAAAAATGATTACATATCTGCTGCATATTAGTAAAAATACTTTTTATAACTTGTCAGTGGCTACCACCTTGTCAACCAGCAAGAGTGTCTTCTCTCCTTCCTCCTTTCTTTTGTCCCTCCTTGTTCCTTTGTTCCTTTTTGTATGGAGAGAATTTACTGTTAAAACTACATTATAGGACTAATTTTCTATTCATACTAAGATATACTCCATAAAAATTAAATGGGGGGAAAGCCAGCTGGTTAGCTCAGTTGGTTAGTGCGTGATGCTAAAAATTAAGTGGAAAATTTTCTTTATAAAAGAGTATACAGCTCTGGCTGGTGTGGGTCAGTGGATTGAGCACCATCCTGAGAACCAAAGGGTCACCAGTTTGATTCCCAGTCAGAGTACATGCCTGGGTTGCATGCCAGGTCCCCAGTAGGGGGCACATGGGAGGCAAACACACGTTGATGTTTTTCTCCCTCTCTTTCTCCCTCCCATCCCCTCTGTCTAAAAAGAAATAAATAAAATCTTTTTAAAAATTAAAAAAAGAATATACAATTTTATATAGGAGAAATGTAAAACTAAAGATTTAATGCTATGAGTAGGATAAGATATAATAAAGAACAGAAAGATTTTTCCTATTTGAGCCAATCTAGTTTGATTTAGCACCATTCTTTGAGTGCCCTTTCTGTGTAAGTCCCTGTATTGGACCGTTTGATGAGCCACAAATTTAATTGATTTATTAGTCAATTAGTTCATTAATTAAATTCATTTGTATAGTCTCTAAAGCTAAAGCAAGTTTAGGAAGGAGAAGGAGGTGGTAGAACAGAACAATGTATATTATTCCATAAGAGTTTAACTATTAGGTGAGTTATAATCTTCTTAAATTTCATAAGCCTAAATTTTTAGAACACCATGATCTTTGGGCCAAGTGGTTTTCAGATGCACAAAGTACGCCTATTCAAAGTCCCTAGTGAGGCGACATTATCGAAAGTAACAAAGTGCCTCAGACAATTCTTTCCTCCACAAAAGCAACAAAAAACTGGCAATGTGGCCAGAATGAGCTTTTTCAGAACTCTGGAAATTACTCAAAAGCTAGCAACAAGTGTTTATTTAAAAAGTGAGAAATAGAGGAGGAAAGGAAGGAAGGACTAAAGGAAGGAACAAAGGAAAGAGGAAATAGCTCAATCTCAGTGAGCTTTGTGACACTTTTCACTTGCCCATGTCCATCCTGGAGTCTTCTGCTTTGGTAGAGTCTTAAAAACTAATAGTCTGAGTTCCAGGTGAAGACTGGCAGTCTGGAAGCCTGTGGGAACAACAGAAAGGAGCTGGAGCTCCATCAACGCTTGATTTTCAGAGAATTAATATATGACCTGTTTGGTAGCTCCCAGAAAATCCTCATTTACAAGACTGTGTATATAGGAGTTAACTCAGAGCACAACCATTATAAAAAGCTTTTTACCCATAAGCATTTGTCAAAAATAATTACAGGCAATTACTTAACTTTGCAGCTGCTTAAGGTGATGGATACCAACTGGGGGAAGGCATTAAATTAACCAAAAGCATTAAAAGAAAAATTGGAGAACAAGACATACAGAGGGGCTTTGGAAAGCTCTGACACATACCTAGGAATCAAGATGGCCACACTCGACCTGGCTGGGTGACTCAGTTGGTTGGCGCATCATCCCAGACACCAAAAGGTTGTTGGTTTAATCCCTGGTCAGAGCACATACATCCATGTTTCTCTGTCTCCCTTCCTCCCTCTCTAAAATCAACAAAACATAGCCTCAGGTGAGGATTAAACAAAAAGGAAGGCCACATTCATGTACAGGGTGTGCTGATGTCCAGAAACTGCATAGTCAAGACCTAAAAAGACCCTAAGCTTTCATCTCTGGATGACTTAAGGCTTTGCGCGAGGAGAGAGTGATGGTTAAGGCCGAACTGAAAGTGTGCCTCTAATACACACACATACACGCACACACGAGCCCTTCATCAAACACTTGGAGAGTGATTGGTTCCAAGCATTTCAGGAAATTTCCTGGTCCAACATTTTAAATTTGTGCCCTACCTGGTGGTAGCAACAAAGGGAAGGCCACAGGGGCCGTGGGGCAGCCAACAGCTTTGATGTCTCTGGATTCTTGATCCCATTTCAGTTCAGGCCACTAAGGATTTTCCTTCATTTCTCTCCATCTCAGCCATACATTTAAAAAGATGGTTTTTATGTCTTTTCCACTGATTTTAGAGTTTTTAAAGAACATCTAGGTAACCATACTGTAGAAAGTGTAACTCCACCCAGCTTTTGAGCTATCCCTTCCTTCCTGCTGTCTTTAGGAAGGATCTACCCATATTGAATACAGTAAGGGGCGGGAGTTGTGTAGACCCCAGTGGCTGCATTGTTGGGCAGTCCCACTTGTCTTTTTCTACTATTCAGCCTCAGAGCCAGGCTTCCACCAGCTTCCATTTTCTCTTCTCATCCTGGAGGGGACCCGGGAACTCCAGACTTTTCCCTCTCCCTCAGAGCTGACTCTGCTACCCACTTCTCTTGCCATGAATCTCTCCACCTTCCGTATTCTCTGCTCCACAAATATTTATTTTTATCTTAAGGACTTTATTATTAATCACTGGAGAAGAGTCAATAATAGAAACAAGATCAATATAAGAGGTTTATAAGCATTTTGTAATTCTACAAAAGGTTTTATAATCATGGTCCAACTTTCATTCTATGATGAGTTCTCATCTTCCAGTTGCATTCTCTCATGGAGTTAGTTTATCTAGGGTTAGGTGAAGAGCAGGGACCCCATTTGCAAAGATGACCCTTCTTCCCAAACCAAACATGTGACCAAGCTTGTGGATGTAATGCCATTGAGACAGAACAATGGGTCCTGCACTCTGGAGGACATTTGGCATCTCTGGGAATTATCAGATTGAATGATACCCAAATCAGTCATCCTCTGTCCTAATCAGGAATATTATGGGCATTATTTTATAATTCTCTATTGGTACATGATCAAATATCCAAGTACAAAATAGCTTCTGATTGTAGACCCACTTTTAAATACCTGCTTTTATCCTCTTCTGAAACTTTGATTCGACTTGATATATGTTAGAATTTCTTACTCTCTACTCCTCATTTTTTAGCTTTTTTTTCTAATATTTTCCATTTCATTGGCTCTCTGTGTTACATTTTGGGTAACTCCTTCAGATGTATCTTCTAGTTTACATTCTCTCATCAACTAGGTCTAAGCTTCTATTTTATCTATCCATTAAATTAAATTTCAATATTAAGTTTTTAATTTCTAGAAGTTCTACTTCATTCTTTATAAAACTTTCTTGTCCCAAAGTAGATATTGTGCTTAAAATTCCAGTAGTTATTAGTGCTTCTGTTTTTAGTGTTCAGGTCGTGTAAAGAGTTCTGCTAACTTTCTGTTTTCTTGTGTGTAGAATGAAGGGATTAAATTAAATTACCTCTAACATCTCATCCCGTTTTAACAATGAGTCTGTGATCTGTAGCTACCCTGACTCCACCCTCTTTCAAAGAGATTAAAGAATGGAAATTGGTTTGTAAAGGGAGGACTCGCATTCCTGAGCAAATAATGGCAAGCTGAGAAAGAATGAAAGTAACAGAAATAGCAACCAGCAATTTGGGGATAATATGGGACATCAGGAAAATTGTGTTCCTTCTCTGTACAATATGCATGGAAGAAATTTTGTAGTGTCCTCTCTCTTTACCCTCCATGCCACCCAAGCCCTCTAAGAAACTTAGCAGAGACATCACTGTGTATATGCATTGATTGACAAAAGACTGGCTAAGCCACATAATCAGAACTGTACATCCTGACCAATAAATAGCCAAGAGAGCTGTCAAACTTCACCACTGAAACATTTGAGTAACCACAACATAGGGTTTCAGGGTTGCCAGAACTTAGACATCTTCAAGTCCAGTTATGTTTAATTGCTGATTTCCTGCTACAAAACCCTCAATTTACAGTTGCCTCATGAAACATCTCCCAGTATGAGTAATGTGCCATCATCTGACACAGGTTTGTAAAAGAACGAAAACTCCATGGGTTCTTTTCACTGGTATTCACTGATGTATCTCCAGGGCCTAAAACACATAGTAGATGCTCAGTAAATAGTAAATAAATAAATGCCAATTTTAAACAACCACAACCTTTAGGAAGTTTTGACTTACATTGAGCTAAAATGTTTCTTTCCCTCATATTCTTGGTTTCACCATCTGGCAGATAACACAGTTCCCTCTTCTGTATGCAAGCCCTTGAAGCATTTGAAAAAAGTCAACCTGTCCTTTCTTTCCAGGATGAATGGCTTCCACCAGTTCATTCAATGCTCCTCACATGATGTAGTTTAAAGCCTTCTCTCCATCCTGTTCCCTCTCTTGTGGACATGCTCCAGTTTATCATTGTTCTTCTTACATTATAATTCCCAGAAAAGAATACAATACCCCGGGGTGCAGTCTGACCAGTTCTCATAGAGTTGGACAAATACTTCCCTAATTCTATTAAAAAGTCCAAGGGCAAATTTTACCGTGTGTATATGTGTGCGCGCACACGTGTGTGTGTGTGTGTGTGTGTGTGTGTGTGTTAAGCCGCCTCATCTCTTTCTTGACTTACAGTGACTTGACTTGACTTACATGGTCAAGGAGAAAGCTTATATTTGGCATGTCTTAGTGTCGGAACAGGTCACAAAAGGACACTAATCTCTGCCAAGGGTGAATAGCAGTGCACATCCCATGAAAATGAAAGTGAAGGTGGTCGATTGGCACGCTTCCAGGGCATATCATGTTGACTGACGCCCTTCTTTCTCATGGATGGTGAAAAGGCACTGAATGAGCCATTAGTCCATATTACGGATCTCTTTCATGTTGGCTTACCAAATCCATTTTAGCAAAACAGTTCAGGGCCTGAAACTGCTGCTTAAGCATGTTATCAGCTGGGAAAACCTGCCGGAAAAGATGACTTGCTTTGTACTGTAACTGGTGTAAAGTTCAAGGCAAGTGTTGCTTAACATGTGACTTCTGAAGTGGCAGAAGACAGGTAATTTTTAAAGAACACAGTGGACACTGCCTTTCAGTCCCATTTTCCAGGTCAGCAGGGTAGAATTAGATTTTTTATGAAGTAATTGAATGGCCATTGTGAATTTCTCTGTTCAGAACCTTCAAAACATCTTAAATACAAGCCATAAACTAAAGTATCTTCAATTCAAGATAGCTATGGTTACTATTAATCTGACTCTTCTTAGGTGGTTTTAAAAATGAGCTTAGAATTGCCGAGCTGTTTTGCTTTTAATAACTAGTCACACAAGTCATAAAACACAGTTTCAGGGAATCAGACTTTAGGTAGAAATAATTTGTCTGACTTTGCCTTGTTAGAAAAAATCTGTGATGAGTGGAAAAGATATAGGAATCTGTTCTAAAAGTAGAATTTCTATTTATTTATTCTAGAGAGGCAGGAATGGAGGGAGAAAGAGAGGGGCAGAAACATCAATGTACAAGAAATATATCAATCGGTTACCTGTCCCACATCCTCAACTGGGGACCTGGCCTGCAACCCAGGCATGTACCCTGACTGGGAATCGAACCACTGACCTTTTGTTCTCAGGCCAGGGCTCAATCCACACAACCACACCAACCAGGGCTAAAAGTAGAATTTTAAAAAAGAAATTTGATTACATCAAGTGGTTTGTTAACTGAGTTCCTTCCACGTTCCCTATCAGGATGTAAACTGCACTGTGCTTTAGTGAAGGTATGTTGTGTAACTCGCATAGGCACCAAGACCTTTTCTGACTACTTCCTAGGGCACGACGATCTGGAGAAGCACCTGGCTTTCAGGTATCCAAAACACTGCGACGACAGGGACAGTGCAGGCATATGCCTCTATCCATTCTTTCTTATGAGTCACCATGCTTAATGACCTTTAGAAGGTCATTTTTATTTTCCTCAAGTAACAGACCTCTGTTTCTGAGACGAGGTTGAGTAATATCAAATAGGAAAGAAAGATACTAAATACATTAAAATTATTTACTGCAAATATACTGTGTCCAGAAACGATTTGCAAAGTGCTATCATTAAGAGGTCTCAGAAGCAGTTCTGCTCCTGGATTTCTACCAGCGGTCAGAGAGCAAATAAATGGGAAAGACGGCATAATATAAAATGAGCTTAGACTAAAGAAAAGAGCTGTGAAAATAGAGAAAATATAGCCATATGTTTTACTGTTGAACAAGTATCTTTTGCTCCTGCCTTCCTTCCTTCTTCTCTCTCTCCCTTCCTTTCTTTGACAGGCAAGGAAAGAAGAGGAGAAAATAAGAGAGTTTTGAGCTACAGGCAGAAACGTTCTCTCCCCCTACTTATGCAGACTTCACTATGAAGCACTAGTTAAGAAGTGGAGAGTGTGTTTCTTCGGCAGTTCTACAGCTGTTTTAGGCACTGCTGCATGTTTATAACCTTTTCTCACAGATGTTACATTTTATGAAATGTGACTCATTCGGGTGGTACTGGTATCTTTAAATAAAAGAAATCCCAGAGGGCTAAATGATTACACAAGTCTTGTTTGCTCATAACCTGAAATACTTGGATATATGCTGGGGGGGAGAAAAAGCAATAAGACTTTGCCATACTCACCGGTAAATGAATTAGAAAGAGCAATGATTTCAATTTCATTCTTTTCTCTGGAAGGAATAAGGGAGGGACAATACTCTTGTCTGGGGAGGTTTTGTTTTCATTTGCAGAATGTTTTTAATTTGTGTAGGCCTTTTGTCTTGGATCTCGGTTTATATTTTTGATCCAATGTGCAACAAAAATTTACTAAATGACATATTTTGAAGACCCACTCTATGCAAAGCACTGGGTTCGGTGCTCCTTGGAGGCGCAGAGTAGTAGAAGAGCTAGAATGCACTGTCCTACCATCCTGGAGCTTCTCGTAACAGTTTAAAACTGTGTGTCACCTGCCTTTTCCAGATGAGGCCCCCTGGGGTCCCAGGTGGGAAGGTGACACATCCAAAGTCATGCAACCAGTGACATGCAGAAGTGACACTTCAACCATCTCTCCTGAATTCCAGTGCTTGGTCAGCCTATTGGGCAACCTGGTGCCCATGGACTCAAACAGGTTGAGTGCCCCAGGAGGTCAGGAACTAGGGTGAGGTAACCGAGGCAAAATTTTCACAGGTGCCAAAAACATTAGTAATCACACTTAATGCAAAAGAATTCCATGCTGAACAATATATCAAAATTTTAAATGAAGTCAGGATCCAACTCTGTGTGGGTGATGTAACCTCTCTGGCCTCACCCTAATCCTGGTCCTATGTCACGCAATCTGAACTTTTGGGCCGACCAAGTGGAAAACCAACAAGAAAATATTCCCATGTGGCTAGGAGAGTTGTAAAGGAATCTCTGAATGTATAGAAGGAAGTGCTCACATGTTCAGGGAAGGGGCACAAACTAGGCACAGTAGTGTACTTGGGTAAAATAGCTCTCGTTTGTTTTAATAAGAAGCTGAGACCAAAGAGCATGAGGGAAAATTCAAGATGTGACGGTGGGTCACGCTAACCTCCGGGGGACACTGTTCCCATAATGAACCAGGTTCCCTCGAAGGGCTGTGCTAGGCAGAGGACAAAAGGGGGCCTGGAAAGCCCCACAGGGGAGCTTGGGTGAAGGTCTTTGATCAGAACTAGGAAGTGGGCTAAAAGTTTTCTTCCCCTTTTTGATTTTCTCCTCTGTCATCCATGTCTTATGCCTGATGAGTCAAGCCAGGATCTGGATATGCACCATGTGGAAGCACCCTTGCCCTTAGAAGGCCAAGGAGAAGTCACACTGGGTTCCAGGAGGAAAGGAGAGGCTCTCGGGCAGATGCAGCCCTCTAGGTTCCTACGCAGTCCCGTTCACCAGGAGAGAGCAAAGAAGATGCATTTGCCTGAGTGTCCTCAGAATCCAGATGCTGTGTGCTAGATAGAAGTTGGTTTAGATTCCTGGTCTGGCAGTTTGGTTCTTCACGTTTCCACATTTTGCAGTGACTTGAACAGCAGAGGCAGAGCCAGCCCCAGGGACAGAATAGATTCTGGGTAAATGTGTGCCTCTGACGCAGTGCTCATATGTAGCAGCGACAGGGGCACAAAGTTAAAAAATGTTCTCATAAGCTGGCTCTGCTGGGCCTGCAGGTGGGGAGCAGTGTGGAAGAGTCTAAGAAAGAACCAAAGTAGCTTTCCTTTTCTTAGATGATTCTCAGCTTCCTCCTATCTAGTCATCCTCATTTGCTGGGAAGAGTGGTTCATTTTCTTGTTTGTTTTGTTTTGTTTTCATCCAGCCACAGGTACAGCTCTAGGAAGGGAAAGCAACAGCAGAATTATTCTCTAAATTCTGTCACTCTCAGAATCTCTACTACTTTAAACCCTCTTGAGAAAGGAGTCCTATACTCCGGGTGCTTGAAGATTAAGAGCCTGGGCATTTACAAATTGGATAAGAATTCTAGCCATGCCAATTTGCCAACTAAACGGTTTGCGAGTTCTTTAATTTTCCTCTTCTTCAGTTTACTGATCAGTAGAGAATAAGGGCTCAAAAATAATATCCGTTGTCATGGATTCTTGCCCTTAAAGGCCCCCTGCATGCATACGTCAGTGCCTTCTAGAGTGTCCCATTCAGCAACCGTTCAGGCTGTACCTGAACCCCCTTAGTGCCTGCCTAATACAATCTATCTGTTTGTTTGGTTTGTTGTTTTGCAGGTTTTTAATATTCTCCAATTTGAGCAGCCGTCAGTTCATGTTTCTAATAAGCTGAGATTTTCCTGGCTACTATGCCAACATGTTTTGCCCCAGCTCCAACACTGGAAACACACAGAATACACCCCTTACATTTTCCTCATCCTCACCTATCTGAAGGTGGCTGTCAGACTCCTGAAGACTTCCTTTTTCCCTGGGGCCTTCAGCCGTTCCTTTAACAAAGACACCACCTCAAGTCTCTGCAGCCTCCTGAGTTTTTTCTTTGCGCTGCTTTAGTTTTCCAGTGGTCTTCTCAAAATCTGTTTTGCAGACCTCAACAAACTAGTCCTAATAAGACTGACCGTGACAAAGTGGAGTGCTGAGGTTGCTAGCTTTGTTTTCATTATCATAAAATAATTAAAAGTATTCACAATAATTCTGGGACCCAATTGTTTGGTTATGACCAAAGGGCAAGCCTTTCAACTTGCTTTATTTTATTTTCCACTACTCCATCTCATCCTATACTCCCTCCTGTCTCCTCCTAGGGGGGAAAATAGGGCAAAAAATATTTTCAGGCACAATCTGGTATGAATAGGAGGAAGTTCTAGAAATGTTGCCTCTCCCTCCCCACCCCCACTTTTTTTTTTTTTGCTGCCGTGTTGAAAAAACATTACTGTTGCTATCAAAACAAGTTTCCCATCCCCCCCCCCCCACCAAGTTCACTTACTACTTCTCTGAATGATGAACAGTATTGTTTTGTGAGTGGCTGCAACTTCAATACATTCTGCAAGTTCCTTGACTATTGTTCCTTCTCCTTTAGGAGAAGAGCCTTCTCTTTCTTTAAGAAAGGAAATATCTTGCCCTAAGACTTCAGTAAATGTCACTGACAATATGTGATTGAAAACCAAAACATACTTAGTGCCAAGTAATGATGAAATACAAAACAAAGGTGTATTGTGGTACCAGCACAAACTTCCGCTGTGTGCCCCTAACTTTTCTGAAGCCTAGCTCTGTCTGCAGAGACTTCAGGTCATGGTTAAAGATTCTAGACTCACACAAACATTGTCATGGTCAACCTTTAAGACAATCTTCAAACCCTGGGCGGTATCTATTTATGAGATGTTTTATAAACTGTTAGGTACCCTGTTGTGACTGCTACTTCCAAAATCAGTTCTTCAAGAGACATAACACTGCCCAGAACATATTAGAAAGGATTAAAGCTTTAATTTTGACTGTTTATATGAATGAAAATATCCAAAATATAATCTGGGACAATTCAGATCTCCAGTAGCTATCTAGCCATGCCCTACAAAAATAAAGTGACAGAAGTCCTGTGCCATCAAGGTTTCAGATTCAGTGGGCACATTGTTCCTGCTAAAAAATTACTTGTACACATAGAAACCCTTTTTCAAGGAAATAGTGATTTGGGGGTTTCTTGCTGCCATAATAAAGGCTTTGAAACTTTATGTCATCAATAGTGCTGATTCTTCCCCAGACTCTAGATAATATTTGGAGAGGAGCAAGATAAAAACCTAGACTATGTCCTTTAATCAAAGGTGAATAAATAGCTCTTTTGAAAGAGAGAAGTATGGAGACTTCCAGCCAATACGGAGGCATAGGTGGACACACTGTGCCTCCTCGCAAAACCAAAATTAATGACAACAAAGATTTAGAAACAAGAGAACAACCAGAACTGATAGAAAATTGAACTGTACAGAGGTCCAACAACCATTCATACAGATAGGTAAGAAGGGTGGAGTCATGGCAGGAAAAAGTGGAGGTTGGTGGACCTGGGCATTGTAGGCAGCAGCGGATGGCAGATCCCAGGCCTGCAGGTGGCGGCTAGCAGACCCCAGGCACAGGGTGACAATGGTGCAGACCCAGTGAGGCCACGCAAGGTGGCTGGCTGACCAGGTGGTCCCACATTTGCACACAGATAATCCAGGTGAAGGGGAAGCATCAAAAGGGACTGGAATCTGAGAGAGAGCGGAGCAAGCACCATTATTCCCTCTCGGACCCCACCCCCACATGTAGTGTCACAACCCAGCGACTGGGCTGCCTTGCTCTGGGGAACACCTAAGGCTCCGCCCCTTACTATGTAACAGCTGCTACCAGACCAAAAACAAACAAACAACAACAACAACAACAAAACACCCAAAAATGGCTCAAACGGGAGAACAAATCAATGCTCCAGAACCGATTCATGTAAGCGACGAAGAGATAGCCAGCCTATCAGATGCACAGTTCAAAGCCCTGGTCATCAGGATGCTCACAGAATTGGTTGATTTTGCTCACAAATTAGATGAAAAAATGAAGGCTACACAAAGTGAAATGAAGGAAAACGCACAGGGAACCAATAGAGATGGGAAGAAAGCTGGAACTCAAATCAATGGAGTGGACCAGAAGGAAGAAATAAACAACCAAACAGAAAACAAGGAAGAAACAAGAATTCAAAAAAATGAGGAGAGGCTTAGGAACCTCCGGGACATCTTTAAACATCCCAACATCTGAATTATAGGGGTACCAGAAGGGGAAGAAGAAGAGCAACAAATGGAAAACTTATTTGAACAAATAACAAAGGAGAACTTCCCCAATCTGGCAAAGGAAATAGACTACCAGGAAGTCCAGGAAGCTCAGAGAGTCCCAAAGAGGTTGGACCCAAGGAGCAACACAGCAAGGCACATCATAATTACAGTACCCAAGATTCAAATGAAAGAGAGAATTCTAGAAGCAGCAAGGGATAAGGGACAGTCACCTACAAAGGAGTTCCCATCAGACTGTCAGCTGATTTCTCAAAAGAGACCTTCCAGGCAAGAAGGGGCTGGAAAGAAGTATTCCAAGTCATGAAAGGCAAGGACCTACATCCAAGATTGTTCTATCCAGTAAAGCTGTCATTTAGAATGGAAGGGCAGATAAAGTGCTTCTCAGATAAGGTCAAGTTCAAGGAGTTCATTATCACCAAGCCCTTACTATATGAAATGTTAAAGGGACTTATCTAAGAAAAAGAAGATAAAAAATATGACAGTAAAAAGAGAGCAAACTAACAGCTGTCTATAGACAGCTATTAACAACCACACCTAAAACAAAAGCAAACTAAGCGAACAACTAGAACAGGAACAGAAATACAGAAATGGAGATCATATGGAGGGTTAGCAACAGGGGATTGGAAGGAGGAGAGGTGGGGAAAGGTACAGAGAATAAGTAGCATAGACGGTAGGTAGAAAATAGACAGCGGGAGGGCAAGAATAGTGTGGGAAATGTAGAAGCTAAAGAACTTATGACACATGGTCATGAACTAAAGGGAATGTGGGTGGGAGGGAGTGTGCAGGGTGGAGGGGAATGATGGGGGAGAAATGGGACAACTGTAATAGCATAATCAATAAAATATATTAAAAATACAAAAAAGAGAGAAGTATGAGAAATATAATGCTTCACAGTGTTATATTTTCTCACTAGTCTTGTCCAGATAACAATGGCAGTGGGGGGCTAAACACAGGGGTTCCTCAATTCAAACACCTCCAGAAGACAGGCATACAACAATGTGTGAACTGCATACAGAGTCAATGTTTTTAGAAATATAAAGTCCACAAAACAAAACAAGTTTTAAAATCTCTACTTCAAACTTCTTACCCTCGTCATGAAGTAACACGAAGAAGTCCCTCCATAGTGTCCTGCTTCGGTCTTACACTGGTTATAGTTATAGCTGCAATCATTGAGCGTACTTTATGTGCCAGGTACTGAGCTGACCACTTTTTAAGGATTTCCTTATATGATCATCACAGCAACTCTATGACTTAGTACTACTACTATTCCCATGTTACAAGTGAGGAGGAGACAGATTCCACAGCCAGGAAGAGGGGGAGACGGGGATTTGAAGGCAAGCAGTCTAATTCCAGAGCTCATAAACCACTTTTTTGCCTGATATTTAAATTACACTGTGTTAATTATCTTACAGTCTTGAAAAGGAATTAAGCCTAAAAGTTTCTCCCTGACCCAAGGTTCATCGTTCCCTCTGCTTTCTCCCAGCAATCAACAGTCACACCGAGTGCCCACGTGGGGACACTAACCTCTGGGTGGAGCATTAGAACAACGGGTCCGTAAGTAGGCATTGACTTCTCAAATATGTGTTGTGTCTTCTTAAAATACTTTGTTTTATGTATTAATTTTAAAGAGAAAGAGAGAGAGAGAGAAACATCGATTTGTTGTTCCACTCATCCATGCATTCATTGGTTGTCTCCTGTGGGTGCCCCAACCGGGGATCGGACCTGCGACATGGGTGTATCAGACGATGCTCTTGTCAGCTGAGCTATATATATGGCTAGGGCTGTGCTGTGTCTTCTTAAACTGCCCAAGTGAAGCAGGGGGTTAGACATGCAGGGCAGCTTGGAAGTGGTTTTTATGAAAAGACTTTGATCCCAGCAGAGTGAAAATAAGTATCATTTCTATTTTATTCAATTGTTCTTTCTTCTTTTTTTCATAAAGGAAAAACTCTCCTAACCTCACTGCCTTTAAAAGTGAATAAAACATTTGTATGCCCTAAAATTAGTTAGCTTTTCCGTTTGAGGTTGATTTTCAACGCCAACTCCATAAAAATGTTATTGTGAATGACATACTCAGTTTAGCTAAACTTCCTGAAAAGTTCTATTAGCTTCCTAAATGAATGCCTCTCAAATGAATATCATCTCCATTCTCACTGTCACTGCCTAAGGCCCTTCCATCTTGGACTTCGATTGTGACGACATTCTCCCAAACTGCTACCAGATGACATTTATAAAAACAAAGATTCAGTGATGTCACTCTCTCCTACAGACCTTTTTCTTTGCTCCCAGCTGGCAATGGAGTAACATCCAAATGCTTAAGCCTGACACTCAAAGGACATCATTACCAGAACACTACCCATCGTTGTTGTCTCTTTTCCAGACAAACCAAAAAAACTCCATTCTTCCTATTATGCCAAGGAATATTGTCAGTAATGTTTCCATGTCTGGCATGAAGCAATAAATGACATGGGAGCTATTGATAAGCAAGCTACTTCTCTGTTAAAGGATAGGCTCCACCCAGGGTTGGGTGTGAGAGTGCGATCTGCAGTCACTGTTCTAGCTCTTAGCAACCAACAGTAGCTGTCAGTATCACACCCGACCTTCAGTTTCTATTTAAACCTCCATCGCTTGCCTTGGGTCAATAAACAGGGCATCTTTATAAAACGCTGCTGAGCCTCAACACCTTCCAAGCAGAGATTGTTCATCCAAAGGGCAGCAAAATATTCTACTGGTGCCAAACATCTTGAGTACAGTCTGGGTGTGGGGTCCAGTTTATATTTGATAGTGGAAAATACTGAACACTGCCACCAAATAACTGTTACCCGCCACCCACCCCACCCCACACATGCATTTCAAAAACATCTCTCTTCCCTAAGAAGATAGCCCTTGAAAGATTGTTTGCTTACCATATCTGTTTGCTGGGTCATGGATCTGTGATTTTTCACCAGAGGTTCTCTTTCATGTCCATTGATTCATTCAGCTCATTCCTGTCATCAATCAGAAGCAACACACATGTTCCCTCAAGGGCACCTATGGTTTTCACAGAAGACACATTTATTTAGTCCTTGAGTTCTTTTGTACCAGGTGTCTGAGGAACTCTACACGGCAATCCACATAGACCAAGTTCATTGAATCCTTCTCTCTGTGTAAAGCAGATTAGAGCCTACATTTTCTTAAGATTCTATTAGGTATAGGTTTTAGCAGTGGTCCATGAAAACCTATCTGACTCAACATTATGGAACTAAATTAAACCTCTCTGCATTCACCAAATGTTTTGCCAGAAGGCATCTTTGTGTTTGTCAAGGTAGATAAACAGAATGTTTCCCTTTACAGCCAGCCTTGTTTAAAGGCACATTGAAAAGCTTAATGATACACATTACTACCAGATGTCCTTTCCCCAAGTCATCTGGATTTCTTAGACTATTTATCACTATACTTTCTGCCAGAACTCTTGCTCTGAAATCTATTTACTCAGAAAAGAATTTCAGCTTCACCATCTATTAAATCTGAATAGACCAGAAACCAATTTGTTTAACTCAATAAACAGTTCTGTGCTCCAGAAGTAGACATTTGCCGCTTAAGTATCTGGGTCAGTGTTACCCAGAAAGTGATAACTTGGGTCCCCAGGACAGCTGAATCCCTGCAGGAAATAAGCCTCTTCACATTCTTTGGAGGCCAAGCCACAGACTTCAGGGATGGTTCTCTGACCTTTGCTCCACACCAAGTGTTTCTCACACATTCCTAAGAGACTTGGGTGGGTCTGCACACATTCTTGTCCGCGGTGCAGCCTGCCACATACTTAAGTGGCTACTCCAAAGATTTTATGATCATGTAGATCTTCATTAGCCTGTATTTCAGTCAGAATATTTATTTGCTTTTCAGCAGCACACATGGTTGAAGACAAATACAGTAGCTCTTTTCTCTTTTCAGTCAAGTCTAAAGTGTCATTCCGACACTGTCACCTTGCCCCTCCAAGGACTTCCAAATTGACAAAACTAGATGACATCCCAGTGGAAAGTCACTACCAGCCAACACTGTTTGACTCTGCCCGTTTCATAAACGACGATGTTTCCTTCAGACCTGGACTTGAAGACTGAATTTTGCCTACTCTGCATGTCCATTTCTACTTACTGCCCAACAAGGCTCCTTTCCAATGCCCAGAAATCCCTCCACTTTCCCCTGAGGCTGTGTTCACACACTCCCACTCCCTCCCTGCCACCACTTCTCCAGAACACGTGTGCATTGCCACGCGGTTACATTGAGGATGAATTTCCCCACATTTCCTTTCTGTACCTCTTTTTGCCTTCTCTTCTCTCACCAAGATTGAACAGATAAGTATAACACAATATGATTGATGATACAGCAGAATTTCAGTCTTTAAAAGTTTAAAGACACATCTCTTTAAATTTACACCCTTAAATTTCCATTGGCAGAAATGCACAAGGTTGTAAGGTTTCTTCGTAGACCACATTTTTACTTTGAGGTTGCAGACCAGATCTTATTTTGAAATGACACTTCCACACACTTTGTTTGCACTTGCATACAGTCTTAATTTTTTCAAGTTTTTTTCTTACGCAGTATTAGCAAAGATTGCAAAGTCAAGGGCTGGCAGCATCTTAGAACGCATAGGAAATGTGTTACTTGGAAGTGGTGGTGACCGGGGCAAGTCAGAGAGTACATCCCTCATCTAAAGAGGAATGCAAATACTGTTCTAGGAAATGCAGGCCCATTCCTAACAGAGAATATAAATCATCCAGAGAAGCTAAACAGTGGAATCTTTTTTGTGTGAAATCTCCCAATATTTAAAGATTAGCATCTACATCCAATATTTTAAAACACGTTTCAATCGAATTAAACACACCTATCTCCAGTTCGCAAGCGTTATAAAGCACAGTTGGGGCGAAGTGGGGTGGATGGACCAAGCTGAGCCAGGACTCTGAGATGAGAGTGCTCACAGGAAAAGGGTAGATTCAGCAGCAAGAGACAGAGGGAAGGGGTTCAGACTCGGCTCAGTATGTGTAGGTCAGGGTTTCTTAACTTCAGCCTCATTGATCTGGGGGGATAAGACCATTTTTCCTGTAGAGAGCTGTGCATTTTAGGATATTTAGCAGTATTCCTGGCCCCTAGCCACCGGATACCAGTGGCACCCATCTGCCCCTTCCCGCATCCCCCGTTGTTATAACCAACAGTACCTCTACATGTTGCCAAATGTAACCCCTGAGAGGCAAAACTGTCCTGCATTGAGAATCACTGGAGCAGATTTTGTGGCATAAGAGATGGGAGTTGGTGTCAGGGTGTTGTCTCCTGGGTTGGAAGGTGAAGAGTCTAACCAATTGGGAGCACGGAAGTGTGGAGCCTGAAAGAGAGCAAATGAGAAAGGTCATGGGAATGTGATAATAGAGGTCAGCATTCTCCCGAGGACTAGCAAGAACTAACAATACAGCAACCCCAAACTGGAACCCCTGGGGAAGGCCTAGGAACAAAGCAGTACCCAGTTACTCAGACTGGAGAATGGAGTAGAGGTAGGTCTATGGGCCAGGAAGACTCTCAGGTTATGCTTTGAACTAGGAACGTGGTTGAGTTCACATTTAGGGCAGAGCACAGCTCGTAAGAGTTGAAAGATCCAAGCTGTGGGGATTAGATCAATGATGAGGCAGGGATATAGGGGTCTTCTAACCAGAGATGGCAGGAAACAGGATGAGGGTCATTTACCAGGGAGTTTATTCACCCTTCTCTCTAATGGACCAGGGGCTTTGTCCTGCTTCAAAGAATAGCTCTGGGTGCACTCTCACTCCCAGAAGCATGCCCATGCCTTTCCCTTCCATCTCTTTTTCCCCCCGCAGGCGTGCATCTCCTAAACTCTAAGGGACGCCAGAGGACTTACAACCAGGGGAGTAATAGGCAGCGGCAGCCTGTCCCACGCTAACCCCCTGACCCTGTCTCCGAGGCCCCCTTTTCTCTGACTTTCCAGCAAGCCCAAGCAGCGCTGCCTGGGCTCTCTCCTGTTGTTTCTTTTACCCTAAGCCCTTCCTAGTTTCACTGTCCCCAGCTTTAGTAAAAGTATTTGCAAAATAATAATTAAAAAAATAATAGCTCTGGTCCTAGGTGCTGATTTATTATTTTGTTTTTCTTACCAAGGTCCTCCTTGACAACTCTTAATAGAAACCTAGTAAAGTTAGGAACTATTTTTTCTAGAGAAAAAAAAAGCACTGTCCTACTTTCTATAGTCAATCTTCTATATCAGTTGGGCAGAGAATAAAGCGAAGGTCTCTGGAGAGGCCGTTGAGTGTTGAACCCGAGGGTTTGCCTCTCTGGGACCACGAGGCAACTCGTTCGCAGGAGCCAACTCAGAGTATCTATTTCTGTTTTAATGTATCGTTTCTCCCTTCACTATTGAAAAGCTCAACGTTTGTTTTTCTTTTTCTTTTTTGGTGTGTTTTAAAAAATATATTTTATTTATTTATTTTTAGAAAGAGGGGAAGGGAGGGAGAAAGAGAGGTAGAGAAACATTGATGTGTGGTTGTCTCTTGCACACGCCCAGTCAGGGACTTGGCCCACAACCCGGGCATGTGCGGTGACCGAGAATCAAACCAGCGACCCATCGGTTCACAGGCTGGGACTCAATCCACTGAGCCACACCAGCCAGGGTGAAGAGCTCAGCGTTTCTAAGAATTTGCCTGTCCCAAGAGTCAAAAACTTGCAGCTGGGTTGACTATGGCCCACAGCTATTTTGTTTAAAACAGTAATTTAGAACTTGGAAACTTTTCACATTAAAATATAAATATCCAGCAATTCTTCAAAAACTCTGGCAACGCTAAGAGCTCATTTCCCACATGGAAACAAATGGCTGGAACTGACTAGCTGCTGTTCACTGAACGCAAGTCCACTGCTCTTTGGTTCACACAGATCCTATTGTCTCCCAACCTGGACTGCTGCACCCATTAAAGTGTCCTGCTCCTGGAGACACTTAAATCGTGAAATGAAGGGCAGAGGGCATTAACTCGGCCAAAACAGCACAGGTCTAGTATCATCACAACTGGGCCTATGCTGCCCTTGTTTTCTTATAAAGCCCCAGTCCTAGCAGCCCAGCATAGTCCGTTGCAGAAACTCCCATATTCAGTCTGCATGGTTAAAAAGGGTGTTCTGAAATGCGCTGCCTGTATTCTTTGCCTTGAAAACTTGCTTTGAGAAGTATCAGTACGACACTGAAGTTCACCAGGATTTGGACATCAAGAATATAATCACAAGTACTACTCAGAAATCTACTATTACCAGTTCATGAAATGAAATATTTTTATCCTTATATTCCTGTTCACTGAACATTTCTTGTTCTTTTAAACGTTGTTTTCTTTTTAAATTTGCTTCTATAGGTTTCTTCATTCTCCACCTTCTCCAGGTCATGGAAGATCTAGAAGAAATATTATTTGAAGAATTTGAGAACTACTCCTATCCCGAGGAATATTACTCCCCAGAGTCTGACGTGGAAGAGAAAGTACCCCTGGGGGTGGTTCACTGGGTCTCCATGCTGTTATATTGTTTGGCATTTGTCTTGGGCATTCCAGGAAATGCCGTTGTCATTTGGTTCACGGGTTTCAAGTGGAAGAAGACAGTCACCACTCTCTGGTTTCTCAATCTAGCCATTGCAGATTTCATTTTTCTTCTCTTCTTGCCCCTGTATATCTCCTATGTGGCCATGAATTTCCAATGGCCTTTTGGCCTCTGGCTGTGCAAGGCCAATTCCTTCATTGCCCAGCTGAACATGTTTGCCAGTGTTTATTTCCTGACGGTGATTAGCCTGGACCGCTATGTGCACTTGATCCATCCTGTCGTAGCTCATCGGCACCGAACCCTGAGGAATTCCCAGATTGTTATTGTACTTGTTTGGCTTTTGGCTGCTATAATGGGTGGTCCTTCCCTATACTTCCGGGACACTGAGGAGCTGAATAACCATACTATTTGCTATAACAATTTCCATAAACATGATCCTGACATCGCTTTGATGAGGCACCATGTTCTGACCTGGGTGAAATTTATTGTTGGGTACCTCTTGCCTTTACTAACAATGAGCATTTGCTACTTGTGTCTCATCTTCAAGGTGAAGAAGCGAAGCAACCTGGTCTCTAATAAGTATTTCTGGACCATCGTAGCTGTGGTCCTGGCCTTTTTTATTTGCTGGACTCCTTACCACCTGTTCAGCATTGGGGAGCTCACGATTCACCACAGCAGCTATTTCCACCAGGTGCTGCGGGCTGGAATCCCCCTCTCCACAGCCCTGGCATTCCTCAATAGTTGCTTGAATCCCATCCTTTATGTCCTAATTAGTAAGAAGTTCCAAGCACGCTTTCGCGCCTCGGTTGCTGAGATACTAAAGTACACGCTGTGGGAAGTCAGCTGTTCTGGCACGGCGGGCGAGCAGCTTAGGAACTCTGAAACCAAGAACTCGTGTCTCCTGGAAACAGCCCAGTGAAATACTACTCTTCCACAAATCAGGATCAGGCTATTTTGTGGGTCCCCTGACAGATGCTTTCAGATGATTTGGTCCCAAGATACAGAGCTGGCTATAGCTTTTCGTTGTTGTTTTTGGTTAGTTTGTTGGCATCACATTCTTACATGGATGTAGCATTTAGGAAAGATTTTCATTTTTTCCCTGCTAGTTAAATTATGTGTCGTTCTTGCTGATTATACTATAGTGGATTAATCATGGTCGTTGAGGTAATTTCAGTTATTATTTCATAAATCTTAACAAATGTCTAAGTCCTAAATCTTAATATTAAATATGTGATTAACTAATTTCAAAAATGGTAAAATAAGTTTCCTTAAGCTTTTTAATTTTGTACTAGTAACCTGTTAGAAAAGTTCTTAAAATGCAACATGTGTACTTAATTTCATGTAACCTTTGTATATACATTTATGAATTAAAGTAATAGTTGACTATAGTAATTAGTTTAAAACATTTTTCCAGTTGATAATTACTAATGCTTTGTAAACTGCCCCAAAATATAGTTGCTTAGAAGCAATGATTTATTACTATGCTATCTCACAATTCAGTCAGGAATTCGAACGAGCACAGAAGGGAGGCTCCTCTGTGCTTTACAATGCTTGGAACCTCGGCTGGACTGCAGCGACCCAAATGGCTGAGGTTCCCAGCAGCTGGGGCTGGCTGAGCAGCTCTCTGCCCTTCCCTCTTCTCTCCTCTCCTCCCCCCGCTCTTCTCGCTTCTTTCTTCACACGGCTGTTCCATCATGGTGCTTCTGGATAGCCAGGCTTCTTATAGGGCAATTTAGGGCTCCAAGAAACCAAGGCAGACATTTCTAGTCCTCTTAAAAGCTATGTTCGACACAGATATTGTATCACTTCTATTGTACCCTATTGGTCAAAGCTGTCATGAGCCTTTTATTTCCATAACTGTCTTTATATAGACACCAGTGTAAAGCCAATAAAGCAGCCCTGGCTGGTGTGGCTCAGTGGATTGCATGCTGGCCTGTGAACCAAAAGGTCGCTGGTTCAATCCCTGGTCAAGGCACATGCCTGGGTTACGGGCCAGACCCCCATTTGTGGGCATGTAAAAGGCAACTGACTGATGATTGATGTATCTCACACATCAATGTTTTTCTCCCTCCCTTCCTCTCTCTCTAAAAATAAACAAATAAAATCTTTTTAAAAAAAGGCCAATAAAATTGCATATCTTTAAGTCGGGTGCACATCTGTTGCATATTAGACTGTAAGAATATTTTGACCTGTATTCATTTTTCCATTTAACAAATAAGTGAATATCTAAGAGGTTTGTCAAGCTAGACAGGTATTGTGAGGGATGCCAAGAACCATAAGGTACTTATAGTTTAGAAAGTGAGATGAAATTTGCATAACACAATCACAAAACAAAGCAGACTGTACTAAGTGCCATAGAGAGCTAGGAAAAGTGTGCCTTGTTCTGAGTGCAGAGAGATGGCATCCAGTGTGGAGGTTAGGGGACACAGGAGGTCTCTGTCCCTGTCTTTGGGGTTCCCTATGGTCCTGTTCCTACCTTTTGTCTCTGCTGGCATCCTCGTCTTCATGAAGATCAACTTGGCTACTCACTGCGATTTAAAATATATATTTAGCGTTGGCTGGTGTGGCTCAGTGGATTGAGCACTGGCCTTTGAACCAAAAGGTCACCGGTGTGAAAACCTGTCAGGGCACGTGCCTGGGTTGCAGGGCACGTGCCCAGTAGGGGGCGTATGCGAGACAACTGATTGATTCAATGTTTCTCTCCTCTCCTCCCTCTCTCTAAAAATAAATAAATAAAATATTAAGAAAATAGAATAAATAAAAAATATATTTAATTTTCTACAATTTCTCCATTTTAATTTCAACGCTGTGAGGGCAGCTTTGTTATTTCTTGAATCAGTATCCTTTTTAATTTCATCTCTTATTAAGTTATCTACTATCAGGTCATTTATTGTCAATGTTCTTTACTATAAGTCCCTCGCAACAATGAGGTCTGGTTTGGGGAATTATTCCAAAAAATGTGTGGCATAGCTCAGTCTACCCAAATGTCTGCTATTCTTAGACCTCATGGTTTCTGTTATGTCCAGCACAGGTTAAGGGGAGGAAGGGAGAGAAAGACTCTTTGTGAGCTCCTGGCCTTCGGTCCAGCATTTACCTTTTTCCTCCGCCTGTGGTTTGAGATATTCCACTCTGGGTTCCCCTTGTCCCTGGAGGAACAGGTCCTGGGTTCCCAGAATCAGGAGAAAAGCTGGAGGATCCAAGAAGAAAAAAAAGAGAACTTCATAGTCTCATCTTTTTTGAGCCAATGGAGACTCTCAGGGCTGTAGGGGAGAGAGGAAGGCTGAGGAGCAGCCGAGGGCAGGAGGAAATGAATGGAGCAGGGGGTTTTCTGGAAGTTACATTTCAGGGCAGTGCTTCCTGAACTTTGTGGATTAGGAATACATGCAAAGCTGTTCTTCGCACTCGGTTAATCTAGGGCCCATGGGCTTTCCAAGGGCCTAAGAAAATATTCAAGATTTTAAAAAATAATTATTGGCTCTAGAATACAAAAAGAAAACTTGAAAAGTCAAAAGGAATGCTTAATTGCATGCTATAAAATACACCTTTATGTCACTTGGTCAAATGAAGTGTTTAGTAATTATATAAAAACATATATTTAACATGGGATTTCAGTATGTTGCAATGCTTGGTAAGAGGCGTGGAGCTTCCCAAAAGAAACGTGCTTTAAGAAGGTCTACGAAGGTCTTAGAGGAACTTCGAATCCATGCAAGAATCTAATGAAAGTCATGGGTCCTCTCTACAGAAAAATGCCTTTAAATAAACTACCAGGGAGGCCTTAGACCCCAGGCGAAGAACTCCAGTTTTAGGAGTTTTTAAAATAGCTGGTAGCAGGCATGTTGACAGGAATTCACTAGAAGAAAGCAGCAACCAGTACAGGCACTTTGTAGCAGACACAGGACTTACTTTTATTCTCAGTTTGAGGGAAGATCCAAGGAGTAACGGAGGACCCACGCTCAGACCCAGGACTGGGGACTCCAAGCCTCCTCCCCTGGCAGGTGGAATCTGGTTAGCGAGGCTCTCCCGAGGTACAATGAAGAGCAGGATGAAGGACGAGAAACAGAGGCTGGAGGCTGGACAAGTGGTACAGCAATTTGGGGAAGAAGTGATAGAGCTTGGTGCCTAGTTGGCAGGAGAGGAAAGAATCCCAGGAAGCTCAGGGAATGGGGTATAGACCCAGGGAAACCTGCCTTTTTCTCAATGGAAGGAAGCTCTTAGGAATAGAGTGCAAGTCCCAAGGCTTCCAGAGGAAGAATACCTGGATTTGAATTATGGCTGTAACGCATCCTAGCTCTGGTCTTGGCTAAATGCAGATTTCTAGACCTCAATTTTCCCCATCTGCAAAATGGGCATAACAGTGGTATCTGCCACACAGGGTTATTGTGACAATTAAATGAGTTGCTGCAGGTATTTATAGGGCATTCCTGAAAGCACTTAAAGTGGTGCTTAGCCCTAAAGATAGCTACCTGATAAAAATTAGCTGGTATTAAACTTGCTCAATGAAACTCCTACCATATTCTGACAGAGTAACTGCTTAGTAAATGTTAGATCCCCTTCTCCTCTTGAATGAACATAAAAATCTCATAGGAGGCACACAGACAACTTTAAAACAAGACAGTTTATAAGTACTATAAAAGAATATATGTGCTGGGAGGCTGCAAGGCGGGGGAAGGAGCAGAATTTACAAAGATTTCTTGTGGGAGGTATTTGAAGTGCATTTTGAAAAATGACTACCATGTGACAAAGCGCAGGTGAGGAAAGAGATTATTTTAGGTGGATGGCACAGCAAGCACAAAGGTAGAGACTGGAAAACATGGGCTGTGTTCAGAAAAGGGAAAACGGTCCCATTTTACAGGAACGAAGAACAGGAGATTCAGAGCTGGTGTCAAGCTGGAAGAGCAATGCATAGTTCTTTCCTATGTTTGTAAACAGGCAGTAGGTCTTTTGGGGATGAATGTTTAGAAGTCTGTGGACATTCTCTTTCAATTTTCACTTTCCTGAAAGTTATACAGGCCAGTGAAATTCCAAATGACAGGCTCTTATTTGGGACATTTCCTGAATGCAACTATTATCAAATGGGGCATGTAATGAGAGAATGTCTGTTTATCAGTCTCAGTTTCCAATTTAGGTTTACCCTTATGTGATATCTTCTCACACTCTCTAAGTGGAGATATGAAGCGCTGCTGAAATAGGATTAAATTGTATAAAAGCAGGGATGAAGAACTTTTCCTACTCTATTACCAACACATTATTGGACTCTAAAGACCTGGATTTGAATTCTTCCCCCTCTTACTGGATGAATACCCAGGCACATCATCTTTCAGAGCTCAGTCTAACCTGTAAACGGTGATAACAGTGTCTGCCTAATCTCCTAGGCTTATAATAAAGTTCAAATTAGACAACATATAGGAGGCATTTATCTATATATTTTACTTTTTTATTCTAAGGAAAATAATTGCCATTGCCAAATGGCATTTGGAAAAAATTACACATGTCTCAAAACACTAATGCAACTCTTTCTGTATTTGTGTCTTTGCCTATAAGCTTATCTTTTGATAATAACAATATAAAATCAAGCATGTTTCAATGTTGCTATAGTCTCCATTTTCTAAGCAATTCTATTAAGCTTATAAAAGATTTCATTGAGTATATTACATATGCCATCGTTTAGTCATTTCCATTTGGGTTAGGATTATAACAGTCTTATTTACCTGCTTCCATCCACACCATCTCCAAGTTTCCCCATGAATGCGCCAGCCTATTATTCAAATGCCTCACAACCTGGCCGGATCCTGTCTAATCCAACACACTGCAAAATGCAGCCGAACTGGTTGAATGGCCTCCCAAACGTTCCTGGGTTTATCATTCTGCCTTTCGTACCCTCCTGGGACATTCTCTCTCTCTCTCCTTTTAACAAACTGGTCAAAGTCTATCTAGTTTAAGCTCTGATTTCTCTAAAAAAACTTTTCTTCAATTCTAGCTTTCTTGTGAACTTTTGGATTTCCTGCTTAATCACAAAATGACTTTTATACTTTTTCAACAATTTTGTATGTGTTCGAACCATCTCCCTAGTAATTTTCTTTGTATTTTTTATAGCAGCTAGAAGTGATGCCGAATGAATCATTTTTAATTACCTCCCACACTGTACCCAACCCTGTGCTGGGGAGGCTGAACCTGAAAAATAAACAAGGTTTCAGTTATTGTAATCACGTATGGGGCATGCAAATAGAGGTGGCCACTTATGTCTCCTGTCTTCCACTCCAAAGACAGAAACAGAAAAAAAAATCTTTCTCTACATACACCTATGTCCTCTGAGCCTATGGGTTCAAAAACAGTTCATTCAGTATCCTGGCTCACATGTAAATGTCAGCATTGCTCATAAATAGCAAAAAATTAAAAGCAATCTAAAAATCCAATAAATAGACTGGTTACATAAGATATGAAACAATGGATTATGTAACTTAAAAAAATGAGGAAGCTTTTTATGTACTGATATGGAATATCCAAGCTATAGATGATCTCCAGGGTATTTATCTATTTCTATGGACAAAACGCCAAGTGCAGATCTGTTTGTGCTGCATGCTGCAGTTAGTCTGTATGCCTATGCTCAGGCCCTGAAAAGGCCCAAGAAGCTGGTGGTATTAGTTGCTTTTATGCAAGTGAGCAGGAAGTGAGCAAAGATTTCATTGTATAACCTCTTGAATTTTGAACTATGTCAATGTATTATCTACTTTTTAAAATATAAAATTAAAAGATACTATTAAATATATTTTTTATTCAAGGCTGTGAAGTCAAGCTTTGGTGACACGTATCATCAGTTATGTTTTGTTTTTTTTTTTTTAAGATTTCATTTACTTATTTTCAGAGAGGAGGAGGGAGGGAGAAAGAGGGAGGGAAACACCAATGTGTGAAAGAAACAGCAATAAGCAATTGGTTGCCCCTCGCACACCCCCAAATGGGGACTTGGCCTGCAATCCAGAGAGGCGCCCTGAGGGGAATCACACCAGTGACTTTTCGGTTCGCAGGCCGGCACTCAATCCACTGAGCCTCACCAGCCAGGGCTTTTTTCAAGATTTATAAAACAGCTGTGGCTTGAACTCACCATGCTGATTTTTTAAACACCTTTTAAACAAAATTTTAATCATTAGTTTTTTATCATTAATATTTGTTGAAAGTTAATGTTTTGGTCAAGCTACTTAGCACCAATCCCTTTAATATGTCAATGCCTAAATTATTTTTGCTGCCATTCATTAGTTAATCTCTCCATAGCAGCATTTCCAGAAACCGCAGGATCTGAATCTTTAGAAAATGAGGTACTGCCCTCTGCTGGCTCTCATGATAATGACAACCTGAAATTTTCTCATGATTTTAGACTGGGCTTGTTGGACTAATTGCTTAGTGAAGATGATTTCAATCTTTAGTATATACACATTCAATTAAATAAATTTTCTTTACAATTTAAACAATTTCCCACACTCAAGGTAGTCACATATAAAGAAAATCAGATTTGAGAGGGGAAAATAAAAACAGCATTGACTGCTTCAGCTAGGAAACTTCTGACCTCAAATCACTTAATCTTTGGTCTACAGAGACCTTTAGAGGTCAGCAATTTCCAAGTTCTACTTTTATAAAAAACTACTGTAAAAAGTAAATCATATGTCATATATATGTCAAATCAACGAATATAAAACCGTTCCCAGGATGTGCCTATCCCTTAACGTCTGTCTTCATCTCAGCACATTTACTGCGGTACTACCTCACTTGGTCAGTGTAGAAGTCCTTCTATCCCAACAGGTCCAATCAGATTTCCAAATGAGAAAGATGCCCCACTTAGTCCCCACTCACCTTCACACCCAAGCCAGGCTTTTGAAAAAACCATAGCCTGGGAATCAATTACCTATATAATCTCCCTCCCACAACACAATGCTACTCAAAACACACTCCCAACACTTCCCACTTTCTCCTTTGTAGGTACAGGGTCAGGCATGATTGCATCTGAGTAAATGGTTAATTCATGAGAAATTATGGGAGCCCTTCCCTTACCTGTTACCCCGCTTTGTGTTGGGTGTCCTTTAGTAACATGGCACATCTCCACATTTAACATTTGAAATTGTGATTTCTCAGTCGCAAGTAACCAACTTGAAGATGCTAGGTTACTTCATCAGCCATTTAGGTCTAGTCTGTCTCAGCATTAAATTCCTTTTAACTCCAAAAGTTTGACTACCCCGCAAAGACTGTAATTGACGTTCTCCACCAGGTGCCCAGTACTGCCCAAGTGCTTCCCAGACTCATGACATGACTCTTAGTGCAAGGTGACCCTAACATTCCCATCGAAGAAACCTAGCTCAGATAACTCCTTGCAAAGCCCAAGGTCTGAACCATCAAACTGCAGGGCTAAACTCTTAACCCAAAATTTCCATAAATGAAGTTTTTAGCTCACCAGTTTCTCTTAAAAATAAGACAAATAGGAAAACTTAAAATAGTCATAAAAAATCATGCACTGCTAAAGGACATCACTAGTTAAGTACAGAAATTATATGGAGATGAAACCCATTTAAATGTTTATAAAATTTGTAACACCCACCTACACACCTTTTATAATAGGTTGTTTCCCTTTGTTTGCACTCAGTCTAACAATACTGACCCAGCCCCAATTGCTGTGGTTCACTTGGTTGGGGAATTGTCCTGCAAACTGAAAGGTCACTGGTTTGATTCCCTCATGCCTGGTTTGCAGGTCTTATCCCCAAGTCAGGGTTTGATTGACATTTTGCTTCTTCTCTTAACCTCTAAAACCTTAAAAAAAAAGGAATGCTAACCCAAATTTATATCACATATTCACTGAATTACTCAAAATGGAAGGAATATACTGTTAACCCTTGAACACGGGTTCGAACTATTTGAGTCCACTTATACGCAAATTCTAAACTGTAGTCAGTCCTCTGGGTCTTCCATCTGTGGATGATGCAGAAGGCTGAACGCGTGGATTGTTTCCTGCCATTTTACACAAGGGACTTAATATCCATGAGGAGTCCTGGAACCGATCCCCTATGGATAGCTAGGGACTTAAGTTTTGGGGAGAACAAAGATAACCATGAACTTCTGACCATGTTGGGAGTTGGCACCCCAACCTTTCGTATTGTTCAAGGGGCAACCATACCACCCTCTTACTAAACAGTCAAGAGGCAAAGGTTATCTTTCAAGCTTTTATTTAAGGGCAATGATCCAGGATGGCTTCAGATCTTGTTGAAAGCAGCCACGTCCATGGACTGCACATAGTCTTCAAAAGCAGTGATCCGCTCCTCCAGCATGTCTGTTCCCACTTTATCGTCTTCCACTACACACTGTATTTGAAGTTTTTTAATTCCATACCCCACTGGAACCAGTTTAGCTGAAAAGAGCATTAAGAAAAATCTTAGAGAAGTGCTGTTCATTCGCAAATGTTGAAAACCGCGCAAATTCCCAATGTCAATTTCAAAAACAAAACAAAGAGCAAAGACTAAACTCACAAGAGCCCCAGACCAAGCCGTCTGCTTGAATGCTCCTGACACACTCCTCTAATTTCGCCATGTCCGTCTCGTCATCCCAAGGTTTCACGTCTAGTAAGATGGAAGACTTGGCAACAAGTGCAGGTTCTAGAAAAAAGTATACGGAACAGCATTACTCAAATATTCTATCATATTTTTTAATCTAATTAGCCCAAGACACACGACCAATCATTTGTTACAAAAGGGATCATCTCTCCTTAGCCACACAGAACTACAGTACACATCCTGTGTCTGTCACACACGTGCCCACTCTCTGCTTTGCTAAGAGAGAGGTGTGTAACTGTGTGACAACTCCTTTCCCACAGAGGAATGCCACAGCTGCCACCATCAGAACAGCTGCAGACCAGTAGCTGTGGAAGTCTGAAGAACCACTCCTACAGGTTTACTGACCTAGTTGGTAAAAGTGGAGGAAATTACAGATTAATCTTTGAAAGAGATTTTTCCACTACTATGAAATGAAGATAAACACAATTATAAAATGACCTACTTTTGGCTTTCTTTGACTCATACTGTGCAAGGCGTTCTTCTCTTAGCCTTTTTGCTTCTTCGCTTTCCTGTAAAGAGAAAATTTAATTCATTTCACAAAGCTGGTTGTTCCTCAGCTTAAAGATAGTGGGGTCATCATAGTAAAGACCAGCTTTATCAGAAAAAAGCAAATCCATCACGAACTCAGCCGAAAGATGGTGATTTGATTTCATTTATCATGTAACCAGTGAGAATTTTTAGAAGGCAGGTAATAAAATGAAGCCAGGATTCAAATCCAGGGAATTAGCCTACAGAGTCTGTGCTTAAGCACAATGATATACTTATACCAATTCATTCCGTACCTCCTCGTCATCAGATCCAAAGAGATCGATGTCATCATCATCTTTACCATCTGTAGCTCCACTTCCTGTGGTGTCTTCCACATTAGCAGGGCCATACTTGCCCAAAGCTTTCTTTACTCCAGGCAGGCTTTAAAAAAAACAAAACTATTAGACTGATACATTATTCTTCAAAATGCACATGCGCTGTTTTCATCACTACCCACAGAACCCATTTAACATTCCCAGATAATTTTTTATATATTTTAATTTCTCACCCAAACAACATGAGTGGCATGCGAGACATTACATTCAATACTCACTATGATTTACTCTTTCAGAATGAATATTTCTGTTCTGAGATTTCACTAAATACACTCAATTCCATTCTTAGTGAACTGGAGTCCACCTCCCCAAACTTCCACCCTTGTTGGCAGTTTCAGAAGAATGGCCAAGGACTGAATGAATCAGCCACCCTCTCACCCGAAGGTGGGCCTCCCAGTTCCGGGTCAGGCACACTGGCAGGGCAGTGTAGGGAAAAGCTGAACTGCTGTTGTCCATGTTCTACTGATTTGCGAAAAAATGGAGTACTTCAGTCCCTTGTCTTTTTAAAATCACACACACAAAACAAAAACCCTTAAGATTACAATATTCCAACAAAACTAAAGTAGCCTACGTCCAATTCTATCAAGTGAAAATACTGAGCTAAAACTTAGAAAGTGCCCTGACTGGTGTGGCTCAGTGGGCTGGACACCCTGCAGCAAACCAAAAGGTTGCTGGTCTGATTCCCAGTCAAGGCACACGCCTGGCAGCAGGTCAGGTCCCTGGTTGGGGATGTTTTTTCCCCTCTTTCTCCTCCTCTCTCTGAAAATAAATAAAATCTTAAGAAAAAGTGTAGGAAGCATCCTACTCTTCAGACAAACAAAGATAATCTTACCTGGCTTTTTCCTTTTCGTAGGACTTGATGTGATTATACCAACGTAGGGCATGATACAAATCGGCAGGCGGTGGGCCAGAGATTGCTTCAAATACTGCCATGTCTGCTTGTGATGGCACATACCTGCCAACGACACAAAAGTACATGGGACTTTAAAAGTTTTGCCACAAACACCATTAAAGAAAAGACAAACGCTTCGTCTCTTAAATTTCTTAGTGGAATCTCGTCCATTTATTACCGGGTTACCTAAGCTACCTCAAATCAAGAGAAAGCTCCTGAAGGTAAAGAACCTTCTGTTCCGTTCTATCCTGAGGAGTGCCTGACACTTGATAGACCTCAAAGATTGCAATCTCTAACGCAGACCTATACATTTACACTTACTGACCTAAGACCAAGAAAAACCTGAAATCAGGTAAATCGTTTTAAAAGACACATTTTGACCCTTTTTCCCTTTGAGGCCCCTAGCCTAAGGGGGCGGAGGCCGGGCTGCCTTTCCCCCCAGCCGCAGCGGAGAGCGCCACGTGGTCTCCGGCGCACCCGGCCCCAGCCCGTCCGCTTACCCCTCGATGTAGCTCCTGTCCGCCAGGTAGTCGTTGAGCACCTGGAGACCGGCGGGGCTTTTCAGGTCTCCAAAACCCATGGTGTCGGCTGACCCGGGAACCCGGCGGCAACAGAGGAAAGAGGAGCGCAGGCAAACTGACGCCGAGCGCTAAAAAGGAAAAGGCCGCAAAAAGCCGGAAAATCCCTTATATAGAGATGGAGGCGTTTCCCTCCGCCGCGCCCGCCGGAAGTTTAACGTCAAAGTACGTTAACCTTTTCATTCCTCAACGCAAAAACCCGGACTCTGAATTAAACGGCCCACCAATTTTCCGTGGGCCTTTCTTTGTGGATAGAAATAAATTGATAAATGGGGCATTTCTTAAATTAGTACCTCCTCGACCTCCAGATATTTACAGTACCCGCCCCTTGAAGCACCGGAGACAATCGAAGAGGCTCGGTCTCAGCCTCCTAGTCACTTCCGGCGGAACTGCAGTCCAGGCCTCCAATCCCGGCCTCCTCCCGGCTGTTACGCCCTTCGCCCCGCCTTCTGTCAAACTGACGGAAATGGCCGAACTCAATGTATAAGGGAAATTGTAGAATCTGAAGTTTCTAGTCCCTCCTGGCTTCCCGTTTTCCGGGCCCGGTGGGCGGAGTTAGCCAGCGCCGCCATATTGAATAAGCAATCGGGCGCCTAAGGGGGTCGGTGTGTTGCAGACAGTTCTGCAGAGCACCCTCGGCGGCTCTAGGGAGAAGGTGAGGTCGTGTTTGGGTGAAAAGGTTGCGGTACCTCGGCCACAGGAGTTTATTTCTTAACAAAACTGTCTTCTTCGGCCTAGGAGACTCGTTCTCCTCTTGTCCTTGAACTGGCCGCCGCGTCCCATTCCGCCTCCCCAGGAACCCTTGAGGGCCGGCCGGTGAGACCCGTGTAGCCACGGTCTCTGGTCTGCTGTAGGGGCAAAGAAGCGGAGGCTTTAGAGACCTTGGGGAGTGCTGGCCTGAATGCAGGCTTGTGGGTGACCTTCCCTCCGCAGGGGAAATTCAGGACAGTCCCCTTTCTGGAGGAGGTCGTTTTGTTCCCTGGAAGAGGACCTGTATCAAGTGACAGGCCTAAAGACTGAGCATTTCTCCCAAAATTATTACTTACCTGATACAGTGCATCATTGTTTGGACTCATTGCCATAGCAACCGTCCATATCTCTGATTGTTTCTTTTGTTTGTTTTTAGTTTTGTCCGTTGGTTGCATTGGGCCGCACTTTTATTTTCACTGGTGGGGAAACTGAAGGAAAAGATATACAAAAAGCCCAAGGTCGCACTGCGAATAACGAAGCTACATTGTTCAGAAGTTCTTGGGATTTAGTGCATGTACAATACTGTAAGATTGTGGATCAGACAATTGAGGATATAGAAAATGTAATGTGAACCGTTTCTGTGAATAAACATCAAGGTGGTCTTTTTTTTTTTTTTTTTTTTTTTTGAGGAAAGTTGTTTTTCACCAAATTGTGTGTGCATTGTTAGGCAGGGTATTACAATGTTGCCTGAGAACCTGCACTGTCTAATTTAAGGGAAGTGTACGTTTATGTACAGAGATTGGATATAGAATTTATTTAGCACCTCTGGCTGGTGTGGCTCAGTGGATTGAGCCAAAAGCCTGGGTTGCAGGCTCAGAGGCAACCCATCCATGTTTCTCTCACCCACTGATGTTTCTCTGCTTCTCTCTTTCTCCCTTCCACTCTCTACAAATAAATAAATAAAGTCTTTTAAAAAAGATACTTAGCAAATAATATTTGAACATCTACTAGAGGCTAGAAAGAAGTCCATGGAGAAGAATGAAATCATTGAGGTGCCAGGGGAATGGTTAGGAGATTTTAGATAAGCTGGTCAATGAAAGCCTCCCTGAGCAGTGGCTTTGAAGCCAAAATTGGAAGGATGAGAAGAAAGATCTGAGGGAGTGGTATTTCAGTCTGAGGCCCCACCTGGTGGGAAGAGGGGAGAGGCTGTGACAACTATGGAGCCAGAGACCTGTTAGGGGCTGGAGATGGTGGTTTGGACTAGGGTAGTACCTTGGAAGGAGAGAAGTGGAGAATGGAGAAGGTGGAGTAGTATTGTCCCAGTAACAAAAAGGGTTGTTCCTGCATGGTAGTTAAATATGTGTGAAGTACATATCAAAGATTTGCAATCTGTATTTTTTTAAGTCCTTACCCAAGGATGTGTTTATCGATTTTAGAAAGAGAGGAAGGGAAAGAGAGAGAAACATCGATCAGTTGCGTCCTATGCACACACCCTGTACCCCAACCAGGGTCGGACCTGCAACCTAGGTATGTGCCCTGACTGGGGATTGAATCCATAACCTTTTGGTGTACAGGATGACACTCCAACCAACTGAGCTTCCTGGGCAGGGCCACAACCTGTATTACGTTGGGGCTGTGCGGTATTCCAGTTGATGCTGATTTATAACAGCTAGCCTAGTTCTGGTAGATTTCTTAGCTAAAGTGGGCACTGTTAAATTGTACTGGAGACAATAGTATTAAAAGTTTTTATATTGTATAAACTATTGGTTTGTGATTTTGAATCTGTCACTAATTGAATTAAGCAAATTGAGGTTTACCTCTATATCAGTGGATTTTAATCGAACAGATGGCTACTCATGCTGGAAATTGGTAATTAGATTATTGGATGGTTCTTTTTCCAAGGGCATGGTGCTAGGTCTTCAGAAAAAGGAAATGATGAAAGTGAATTGTTCCTCATCAAGGAGCTTTTATAGTTTAGTAGGTACTAAAACTGATTGCTAACCTGTGGGTTACTAGGTGGAATAATAGAGATTGTATACACAGTATGTGCTGATAGTAAAAAGAAGGAGTACAAAAGAAGAGCACTTTAAAACCGATCTTAAGTGACTAGTCCTACCTAAATTGATTTCCGCTTTAACTGATATTTATTGAGCTCTAACTAGTAATACATAGCCTAGGAAGTATTGTTTTCTTTCTGCTCTATAAATAAAGAAGCAGAAACTTTCGTTTACCGAAAATCACCAGTAGGTGACAGACCTGATGTCTGCAAATTCAGTATCACAAATTCAGAATTAATGAAATTTAGGAATTAGTGAAATCTGATTTAATGAAATTTCTTATTATATACACCTATAATAAGTACGTGAAACTAATCCTTCAAACTTAGGTACATGTATTATTTTCCATGCTCTTTATCTTTGAAATACTTTATGTTGATACATTCTGATCACATAATTTGCATTTTTTTTAATTCCAAGTGAAAAGTTTAGATGCTTTGCCCATCTGAATGAGTGAATGGAGAAAAACTTCTAAAAGTTAAGCTAACTTTTCTTTATGTATGTCTTTAATTGGTATTATTTATATTATCCGCTTTCATATATTTCAGTAATTCAGCAAACCTTTTAAAGCAGGATTTTCCAACTTTCAGCACTGTTGACACTTTGGATAATTCTTTATTATGGGGCTGTCCTGCGCATTGTAGGATGGTTAGCAGCACCCCAGCCTCTGTCCCCTAGATGCCTCTAGTTTTTCCCCTGTTGTGACAACAAATAATGTGTGCAGACATTTCCAAATGTTTCCTGGGAAGCAAAATTGTTCCTGGTTGAGAACCACAAATTTAGAGCTTACTGTGTGTCAACCTCAGGGCTAGGTGCTAAAGGTAGATTCAAGAAGTTCATGATACAGTGGGAGGAGAATAGGCATATAAACAGGTCATTACAGATCTATAAGCTACATGTACTACTCGGCACAGAAGATGGCACTCTAGACACTTTACAGTGTTGGACTTGGGAGCTATCTCGGAATATCTCAGGATCCTCTAGGACCGTATATAACTGCTCAGAATACAGAATGTTAGAAGACATATTAGTAGAAAACGAAGGCAGAACGGTAGGCTTTATTTTACATATCTATCAATCACAAGCTAATTGTTATTCTTGAAATTTATTTTACTATGTAGTAGTGTTTTAATGGGATAATTTGTTGATAGTTAAAAACAACAAAACTATCCTTTAACAGAATTAGAAGGCCCACATTTATATACCAGCTGCTTTTCTCAGCTCCTTTACATTGTATAAGTCTGTAATCTCTTTGAGGCTGAATGTTCTCATCTATAGAATTTGAGGGAAAAATCAGTATTTGTGAATGTTCAGTGAAATGATGTATGTGTAATGCTTTAAAATAATAAAATATTACCAGAAGTGTGTAATTAGTATTTTTCTACAATAATGTAACTCTTCTTTTTTTTTTTTCCTCAGCAACATGTTAAGGATACCTGTAAGAAGGGCCTTAGCAGGCCTTGCTAAGTCTCCTAAAGAATGTGGTAAGTATTTTTTAAATTGCATTTGTTTGTACTTAACTATTTTCATAAATTCATAGGTCTATGGAATGTTTCTTGAAAGACCCTAAACTCTTAATTTGTTTTAAATAAAAATAGAAACAAATGACCCAAGTCAAATTGAATAATTTAAAAATATAGCTTTACCTTAAACAGTTTATAGAAATTATCATGGAATAGAAAGTAGTCGGAACTGCCCGTCAGTGCCAAAATGGAAAAAACAGTCGTTCTACTTTTAGAAAGTGTCCTTCCCATGAACGTATTTTCAATGGTATTAAAAGTTTTAATTACTGAAAGTATACAACTATATTCTGTTTGGTAGTCAGGATTTAAAAAGCTTTTTTTCCTAATTCAATGTTATATAATTTTCAGTCTAGAAAAATTTTAGGCTTATAGGTTAGAGTTAATTAATCCATTATCTTCTGCTATAATAAATTCAACCCTGTTATCTTATCTTTCGCTTCAATATTTTTAATGGTCAGTTCGAACAACTGCCACAGCAGCAAGCAACTTGATTGAAGTATTTGTTGATGGTCAATCTGTCATGGTGGAACCGGGAACTACCGTCCTTCAAGTAGGCATATGTTCTAATTCTGTGTTTTTGTGTATGTTCTGCTTTTTTGTGAATACCAATTTATTCCCTTTATACTGTTTAATTTACCTCTAAAATTTTTAGGATGCTTTAATAAATGCTCATAAAAGAGCTAGGGGTGGTAAAATTACATGAAAATAAGTTTGACTTGAAATCTTGGCATTTCAGAGTAAGCTGTCATTTATCTGTGTCTGACTTCCTTAGTGAATTATGGCAGTTCTTTCACTTCTGCCTTCCACACCAATACTCATTGAGAAATTTGAAATAACTTAAATTATTAGTTAATATGGGTAAGCTTGGGGAGAAGGTAACCCTTGTTTGTGGTGAGCCTGCTTGATGCTTTGACTTTCGTATAACCTTTCTGTTTTCAGAATATTTCTAGGACTATAACCTACAAAACAGGTAAATGAAGGGTAATACATTCTTGAATATTTCGTTTCTCTAATTTCCTCTAGAACTAACAAAATTGGTCATGCAGAAGCGATGTTTTATTCCATCTGCAAGTTATCGCAGAGCTGAATGCTCTTTATTCATTTCAGCCCCCACTTTTAGGCTCTCTGCCAGGCATAGACATGTAAACAATAAATATGTAACAAAAATGTGTTCCATGTATAGTGCAGAGTAGTTTGTAGTTTGGCAGGAATAGGGGGTGGTGGAAAGAGATGTGAGGTGTGTCTCAGGTGATCCCTGAGGAGATTGTAAAGGTTGTAGATGAGGAAGCTTTACATAGTTTGGTACTGATGGAACATAAGGTATATGGAGAAGATTAGGTAACAGGAAATCAAGTTACTCTGGTAGGGAATGTCTGGTCACGAAAGAAGATATATGCCATGCTGAAATGCTTGTAGTTTGACCCATCAGGCGTGTTCGTGGCTGTTAAGGAGTATGGCAGCAACTGTAGCATGAAGGCTTGGAGAGTAACAAGACTGAGGTGAGAGACGAGGAAAGAGTATCTTGCTGTGGTGGAGCAGGAATTGAAAAGGCCTGAAATAGATGGTAGCAGTGGGAATGAAAGCATGATGGCTGAGTCAAAGGAGAGTGAGCTATAGATAGGCAGTCCTCTCGGAGTGATGAAGAGCAGAGTAGTTTTTGTGAATTCTTTGTTTATTTGGGGACATATTAGTAGGGGACAGAAATAGTTTGAATTTTAACTCTGTGGAGCATACACTTGGGTAAACGCCTATTAAGTTTAAAACCTGCAGAAGGGAGGACTCTGGGTTGCAGATCAAGGTTAGATATAATCACTTGGAATGTGAGATAGTACAAAGGCTGGGACAGTGTCTATCATGCTCACTATTATACCCACTGCATGCAGCATGTAGGAAGATTCGATACATTTTTTACTAAGTAGTTAAGACATTGGACATTGATGAGATTACTTTAGCATGGGGGCTAAGGCTGGAAGAACTAACTCTTGAGAAAATCTGAATACATATGTTTATCACAGGCTCAGAGAAGGAGAAATGGTAATTGGTAGATCAGAACTAATCTCCCTTACTTGGCAAACAGGGCCGGGGAAGAGCTTTAGCCACAATGGGAGAGTAAGTCCTGGGTGAGGTGTATGGAGCCAAAGGAAGAACCCGATCATAGCCAGCTAGACAGTGCGAAGTGGAGTGTCTAGTCCAAAGGAGGACAGTTAGGCAAAGAGGAAGTCCATGTGTTGGACCACTGGGACAGAGTTCGAAGGGGTATCGTGAACAGTGGTTCGGAGCGGAAATGGGGGATCAAGCCTTCAGCACAGTCTGAGGATTCTTCATTCTAGTTTCTTCCACACAAGGTGTAGGCATGCTGAGGATCCTTAAAGAGGCAGCCTCAGAGCAGACAGGTTGGAATTAAGAGCAAAAGAGGGAAATCTCTTCAGGGACGAAGTAAGAATGAAGGTATACATATTTATAAATAAGAGTAATGAGGTAGGTAGGGGATGGCCTCATTTTTTCCTCCCTGTGTTTTAGTGTGAGACAAGGATGAGGTCAGGTTATTCTAATGCAAAGGTTTTTTATGTGTTGTTTTCTAGGCTTGTGAAAAGGTTGGCATGCAGATCCCTCGATTCTGTTATCATGAAAGGTTGTCAATTGCTGGAAACTGCAGGATGTGCCTTGTTGAAATCGAGAAAGCTCCTAAGGTACTTGATACCTAAAATTCCACACCATGCTGTAGAAGGTAGAAAACTTTAAATTTTGCAGCAAACTTTATTTAGAATCAGTATTATTGTAGTGGAGAATCTAGCCCTGTTTACCTTTATCTATAAATTTATTTATTTATTTATTTATTTTTTAAGGTGACTAGAAAGTTCTTACATTTTTTTTTAATTTTTTTTTTCTTTTAGATTTTATTTATTTATCTTCAGAGGGGAAGGGAAGGAGAGAGGGAGAGAAACATCAATGTGCGGTTGCCTCTTGTATGTCCCCTGCCGGGAACTGGCCTGGCAACCCAGGCATGTGCTCTGACTGGGAATCGAACCGCGATCCTGCGGTTCGCAGGCCCGCGCTCAATCACTGAGCTACACCAGCCAGGGCTAAATTTATTTTTTGTGCGATTGATTCTCTTCAGAAGTGCAGACTCATCAATGAAAGTGTTTTGTAAATGCATGTTGTATAACTGTAACAGTTTTAGAAATAAAGGTGACTTCCTAACACCTGCCAGTATTTCCAAATGGCCGTATGACACACAGCTAGGATGTGCAGTTGCCAAACAGTACATTGGAAGTACTTGTATATTGTGCTGTTTTCACTAGAGAAAAGGGTTGCAGCTAAGAGGTTCACTTTCAGTTTAATCTCATTTGGCTTATGTAGTTTTAAATCAGTAGAGCCTGCTAATCCGAAAACAGTTAATTTGATGTTTTGTTTCAGAGCCTCTTATAAAAAATTGCATTAGAAAAAAAATACATTGACAATTAGAATAAAATTAAGACATAGGATCTTATTCTAAAAGAAACGTGAAGGTCAGATTATCATGACTATGAAAACTTAAAAAATTCATCATTCAAAAATATTCTTTTTTGCTTGTTTTCAAAAGTATAATTTAATGTTTTTATATATTGGGTTATATATAAGTACAAATAAGTACAAATACTTACAGATGTCTCCATTGAAATTTTAGGTTGTGGCTGCTTGTGCCATGCCAGTAATGAAAGGCTGGAATATCCTTACAAACTCAGAGAAAACTAAGAAAGCCAGGTACTTCATTGTTTCTTGGCTTTAGAAACTTTTCCTGGAGCAGAAAATTGTTGAGCTGGGATTACTGCAGTGATATGTTACCATAGTGGTACTGAGTATGTTTGGTTTCGCTTTGCATTTGTATGTTTGTTTTTTGTTTTGAATTAATATATTTTCTGAGGACCATTCAGCAACTTTTGGAAATTTTGTATTGTTATAAGTTATAATTTTCTACATTCTGTAATAATAGTTTATTCTAGGCTTCTGTAAGTGTTTTTTAGGTTGCGTTTAATACTACTCAAAATGACGGTTATATTGACATATCGGATAAGTGTAAAATTAATACTGTGTGACAGCATGCATCTGTGAAGGTTATTTAAATAGTGTATGTGTAAACCATATTATATATTAACAATTTTTCATACAGAGAAGGTGTGATGGAATTCTTATTAGCAAATCACCCACTGGACTGTCCTATTTGTGATCAGGGAGGTGAATGTGATCTGCAGGTATGTAGTCTAATTCCATAAAACTTTTTGATGGTCTCATTTTGTTAGCAGAATCAGACTAACTCTCTCATAACCCATTTAAGGACCAGTCCATGATGTTTGGAAGCGACAGGAGCCGATTTTTGGAGGGGAAACGTGCTGTAGAGGACAAGAACATTGGGCCCTTGGTGAAGACCATCATGACTAGATGTATACAGTGTACTCGCTGCATCCGGTAACTGTCCCCCTCTTCTGCAATGTTGTTTGTGTAGTTACCGAATATTCACAAAATTTGCTGGGCTAACACTTTTATTTGGTGGGAGAAGAGGGATGTTTTTAATGTTTTTTTGCATCAGCCAATAAAATGAGTAAGTTGGTCACTTTCACTAAATATCAATGTCAGTTGGATTTAAAAAATCAAAATCTATAAGCATTAACTGTGATAAGTTGCTGAGCTGTACACATATTACTACATTATTTGTGCAATTTTATGTATGTGTCTTATATCTCAAAAGCAAACATTTATTGAATTATTTTTTCTAGGGACTATGCTTGCCATTGAAAATATACTCATATCTTTTTTTAGTGCTTTGAAAATGATTATCTCTTTGTGATTATGAGTAGGAAAGGAGGTAGTTTCGCTGGATTTAGCCGTTTGACAGTACACGTTTGTCTTGCAGGTTTGCAAGTGAGATTGCAGGAGTAGATGATTTGGGAACAACAGGCAGAGGAAATGACATGCAAGTTGGCACGTACATTGAAAAGATGTTTATGTCTGAACTGTCTGGGAATATCATTGATATCTGTCCTGTGGGGGCCCTGACCTCTAAGCCTTATGCCTTTACTGCCCGGCCTTGGGAAACAAGGTACTCCTTCATCATTGTGTTTTTTGACAATTTTTTGTCCTTTAATTTGCTACTGTTAAAATGTTTTTAAGATTTATTTTCTTCCTGAGTCCTAATTGGTCTGGTAAATTATTATTTGTTTGCTTTAAGTAAACTCTTGATGGAAGATAAATAGTTGTAGATTGAACAAGAGGATGAACTTGTGTAAAGTAATTGTAGTTTTCTTGGAAATAAATTCCATAGTACTTAACCACAAAATTATTTTGTTCACTTGATCTTCCAAAGAGTAAAATTGTTTTCATTTTTAAAAAATTTTTAATCTCTTCATTGTATATTGTTTTTAATTATGTGGATATAGCATACTTAACCATTTCCTATTATTAGATTTTTCTATTTTTTTATAATTATAAATAAATCTCTGGTAAACATTGTTATTCATAAATCTTCTTGTATGTCTCTGATTCTTTTTGATTAAACCAAGAAATGGAGTAGGTCGGTGCAACAAATGTGAATATTTTCAAGGTTGTAGAAACATACCAAATTGCCTCTGATTTTAAACTTTCTCCACAGAGTACATGGGAATTTCTGAAAATTCCTGGGGTTAAGCCATGTATTTATGAACACAAAAGGACTGGATAGGGGGAACAGTGCGTAACTGAGATGTTTAAATCAGAGTTTGTTCCCTTCTCCTATAGTTCCACAGGTCTTGAGACACTGTTCATTTTTCTTAAATCTTTTTTTTCTTTTTGTTCTTCAGATTGGATAATTTCTATTCATCTATTACCAAGCTTATGCATTCTTCTTTTGCCATTTTGAGCCCTTGTAGTAAATTTTTTATTGCAGTTATATATTTTTTAAATTTATTAATTTTAGAGAGAGTGAGGAAGGGGGAGAGAGAAAAAAACATTGATTTGTTGTCCCACTTATTTGTGTATTCGCTGGTTGATTCGTGTATGTGCCTTGATCAGGAATTGAACCCACAGCCTTGGCATATCAGCCTGCCACTAACCAAGTGAACTACCTGGCCAAGGCCAGTTATACTTTTCAATGCCAGAATTTCTGTTTGGTTTTTTTGAAAATAATTTTTAGATCCTTACTGAGACCTTCTACTTGTTGATTCATGGTTGTCATATTTCTCTTTAATTCTTTAAACATGGCTTTTCTTAGTTCTTTGAATGTATTTTAATGTTCTTGTTTTTATTTTCATTTTTTTAGATTTTTATTTATTTATCTTTAGAGGGAGTGGAAGGGAGGGAGAAAGAGAAGAAGAGAAATATCAATGTGTGGTTGCCTCATGTACCCCCATCATGGGGTCCTGGCCCACAGCCCAGGCATGGTGCCCTGACTGGGAACTGAACCTGAGACCCTTTGGTTCACACGTCTGCACCCAGTCCATTGAGCCACACCAGCTAGGACCTTGTTTTTATTTTTAAGTAAGTTTTCTTAGGAGTTACCCTCTCTGCAAAGCGAAGTGATCAGATAATGATTACGTTCAAATGCTTTCAGCCAGTAAGGCTTCCAGACTGCCAGTGGATCTGTGAGAATAGAGGAGCACATTCAAAGTTCAGGCTGTTTTAAAGTTGGCCCAGCCTGTGCTTTCCACTGGGCCCTTTGAATCTCAGTGTTGTCCAGTAGCATAGGCCCTCTTTGGCCTGAGCTGTACATACAATGATAGCCTCCCCCAGGAACATTTGCCCCAACTATGATTACAGCCTCAGGCTAGTCCTTTGGCTCTCCTCAGCTCAAGGATCTCCATGATATCCCTTCCACAGACAACTTTGCTCACTGCTCCAAACTGAGCGAGTCTTCATCTGCCATCTTCACAGCTTGCCCTGCCCTGGCAAAACCTCCAGTTTAGGGTGATGGGAGAGGGGTAGGAACAGCCTCAAGCCACAACACCACTGATTTTCACTGTTCTTACTAAAAGTTCAACAGTTTTTCCAGGTGTCAAAATTTCTCATGATGTTGTATCCCTTTGGTAGAGTTCCACAGTGCTGAATTGGTTGTTAATTTTGTTCAGTTAAATTTTTGCCATTTGGAAGAAGGATTTGTCAAAGTCCATAACTGACCAAAACCAGAAATCTCTCCCTTCGTTATTTATTTTGATACTCAAATTGTTTCTGATTTGCTTATTTGGAGCCTTTCCAATTGGTTTACATATCAGATAACAGTTTTAAAGGCTTCATTTTTGCTTTAGAAATTTATGTGATGCGTCCAAATATAAGGTTTTTGTGTGTGTGTGTGTTTGTTTTTTAGCATTTTCTTTGAGTTCCGTTATTTTTAGAAATTCAGAAAGGAAAGTAATTGCAAAATTTTTTGTTTGGGGTAAACCAGATGGCAGAAACTTTGTTCTTAGTCATAAAATCAAATAGTAAACAGTGTCTATTTGACTATTTATTTTCTCAGAAAAACAGAATCCATTGATGTAATGGATGCAGTTGGAAGCAATATTGTGGTAAGCACAAGAACTGGGGAGGTGATGAGGATTCTGCCAAGAATGCATGAGGACATCAATGAAGAGTGGATCTCTGACAAAACCAGGTATATGCTATACTGTTTCCTTTTGCAGTTGATTTAAAGGAAACTTAATAATTTAGTTTTAAAGAACTATCTTTTATAGTTGCAAATTAGTTCATGAATATTAAAATCTGGACTACTTATATAGAGAATTGGACAAAACTAGTCCTAGATCTATCATTGGTTTTCATATTAACTTGGAGAAATATTTTTTCCTTCTAAATGGAGAAATTGAAGTAAATGAAGATATGTCAGTTGGCTCATTGGAGAAAAGAAGCTAAATATAAGTTACAGTTTGTACAACACAATTTTTTAATATATTTTATTGATTATGCTATCACAGTTCTCCCATTCCCCCCCTTTATTCTCTGCCCCGCACACCCCCTCCCACCCACATTCTCCCACCCCTTTAGTTCATGTCCATGTGTCATACATATAAGTTTTTCGGCTTCTACTTTTCCTATACTATACTTAACCTACCCCTGTCTGTTTTCTACTACCATTTATGCTACTAATTCTCTGTACCTTTCCCCCTTGCTCCCCCTCCCACACCCCTGTTGCTATCCCTCCATGGGATCTCCATTTCTGTGGTTCTGTTCCTGTTCTAGCTGTTTGCTTAGTTTGCTTTTGTTTTTGTTTTAGTTTTAGGCAGGGTTGTTAGTAACTGTCATTTTGTTGTCATTTTACTGTTCATAGTTTTGATCTTCTTTTTCTTAGATAAGTCCCTTTAACATTTCATATAATAAGGGCTTGGTGATGATGAACTCCTTGAACTTGACCTTATCTGAGAAGCACTTTATCTGCCCTTTCATTCTAAATGAAAACTTTGCTGGATAGAGCAATCTTGGATGTAGGTCCTTGCCTTTCATGACTTGGAATACTTCTTTCCAGCCCCTTCTTGCCTGGAAGGTCTCTTTTGAGAAATCAGCTGACAGTCTGGTAGGAACTCCTTTGTAGGTGACTATCCCCTTATCCCTTGCTGCTTCTAGAATTCTCTCCCTCATTTTAATCTTGGGTGATGTAATTATGCTGTGCCTTGGTGTATTCCTCCTTCGGTTCAACTTCTTTGGGACTCTCTGAGCTTCCTGGACTTCCTAGAACTCTATTTCTTTTGCCAGATTGGGGAAGTTCTCCTTTATTATTTGTTCAAATAAGTTTTCCACTTGTTGCTCTGCTTCTTCCCCTTCTGGTACCCCTATAATTTGGATGTCAGGATGTTTGAAGATGTCCTAAAGGTTCCTAAGCCTCTCCTCATTTTTTTTGAATTCTTGTTTCTTCATTCTTTTCTGTTTGGTTGTTTCTTTCTTCCTTCTGGTCCACTCCATTGATTCAAGTCCCAGTTTCCTTCCCATCACTATTGGTCCCCTGTACATTTTCCTTTATTTCATTTAGCATAGCCTTCATTTTTTCATCTAATCTGCGACCAAATTCAACCAATTCTGTGAGCATCCTGATTACCAGCGTTTTGAACTGTGTATTTGATAGGTTGGTTATCTCTTCGTTGCTTAGTTGTATTTTTTCTGGAGCTTTGATTTGTTCTTTTCATTTGGGCCATTTTTTCTTTTGCCTCAGCAGCCTGTTATATAGGAAGGGGTGGAGCCTTAGATATTTGCCAGGGCAGGGCAACCCATGTTGCTGGGCTGTGATACTGTTTGTCGGGCAGGGGTCCGAGAGGGAACAGTGGTGCTTGCTCTACTCTCTGCTGGTTTCCAATCACTTCCCCCGCTTCTCACAAGCAAAGTGGGCTCTTCTGGTGCTGATTCCCACATGGGTGGGTTTGTATACATTCTAGGACCCTGTGGGTCTCTCCAATGAACTCTCTGGTGAGGCTGGGAGTTTCTCCGGCTGCTGTCCCAACCCCCACAAGTGTTTTCAAGCACTGGTTTGAGGCTTTATTTCCCTGCACTGGAGCTCTGGGCCATGGGGTCTGTCTCGCCCCCAGTTGATTCTCCCGGTATATCTGCATGCGAATGTGGGACCACTGGCTTCCCTAGCTGCTGCCTTGCCTGAGTCCTCTCCACCCCTCCTACTGGTCTGGATGAATATTTCTTCTTTAACTCCTTGGTTGTCGGACTTCCATACAGGTTGATTTTTTCTGTCAGTGTTGGTTGTTTTTTTGTTTTTAAATTTTTGTTGTACTTTTGGTTTTGTGAGGAGGCACAGTGTGTCTACCTATGCCTCCATCTTGGCCAGAAGTATACAACAGAATTTTGATAAACTCTGTAAAGGTACTTGGGTTTTATAAATAAAAATGATTCAGGTATTTCAGCTGTCATATTGTTTGTATTATAATTTTAAGATTATTCAGGTAACTGAAAATAAGTTATCAGAAGGCAAACTTTTCAGATAGTGTTTTAGTTTTTAGCTGATATTGATAAAATACTTACTAGTTCATCTCCATTAAACCTGGGATTAAAAAACTTGTATTAAGATATTTATGATCAACAGAAACAAGTAAAAAGGACACATGGATAAAAACTATGGGGGGGTGGAAATGGGAGGGAAGGGCTGGGGTGGTGGGTTGGGGTGAGAATAAAAGACAGAAAACTGTATAAGATCAACAATTAAAATAAAAATTAAAAAAAAAAAAGATATTTATGATCATAGTGGATACTTTAACCAATACTGTATTTAAATAACATTTCTTTTAGATTTTAAACTTGAAAATTTTAGTTGCCTCAACAGCAAGATCCCACAAATGGTGTAATTTCTGTTATCTAGATTTGCCTATGATGGGCTGAAACGTCAGAGACTTACCGAGCCAATGGTCAGAAACGAAAAGGGGCTTTTAACCTACACTTCCTGGGAGGATGCGCTCTCTCGTGTAGCTGGAATGGTAAAATATGGAAATATGGAATGATTAGTATTTGTGATTTTCAGAGGATATCTTTGCAGTGAGGAAGGGATATATATTTCTTCACTTCTTTGCTTTTACCAAGATTGTCTTTGACAAACATTTGTTGAGAATATATGCCAGATGTCATGCTAGATGTAGGGATATAGAGACTGCTCACCTCTCCCACAATCTTGAAGAGAAAGATGTATGATTAGGCCGTTATAATGCTGGTATGGGTAGTTATGCAGGAAGCAATGTATGAAAGCATATAGGAGGGGTGCCTAACCAGGGCTAGCATGTCAGGGACACCTTCCTAGATGAGGTGACTCCTTGGGCAAAATTAAAGAATGAATACTAGCTTGCCAGAGCAAAAATGGAGGGAATGGCTTTCCAGTCAGAAAAAGACAACATACATAAAGGGCTTGAGGGAATGACAGATGCTTGCAAAGAAGTTGTATTTAACTGTAACTCCTTGTCTTTATCCTCCAGACCTTATTTTGAGACTCTTTTGTTCCTAATTTAAAACAGCTTCTCTCCAAGCTGGTGTTGTTAGCCTTGGCATTGCATATACCTCTGGTTCTCACTTTTAGATTAATTAATAATGGGTGTAAAACTTTTTTTGTTGTTGTTAAAATCCCACCTGAGGAAATATTTAATGATTCTAGAGAAGGGAGTGAGAAAAACATCAACCACACACCCTGACCGGGGATCAAACCTGAAACCTTTTGGTGTATGGGCTGACACTGCAACCAACTTAGCCATCTGGCTAGGGCTGGTATAAAACTTTTTATTAGAAGTTTGTTTCTGGCCCTGGCCAGGTAGGTCATTTGGTTAGAGAGTAGTCCTGATACACCAAGGTTGTGGCTTTGATCTCCAATCAGGGTGTATACAAGAATCAACCAAAGAATGTATAAATAGGTAGAACAATAAAAATCAGTGCTTCTCTTTATCTCTTCTCCCTCCTTCCCTGCTCTCTCTAAAGTTAAAAAAAAAAAAGTATTTTTTTTCTACTTGAAAATGATGGGGTTTTTTTGTTTTGTTTTGTTTTTTAGTTACAGTTGAAAGTGATCACTGTTTTATTTTCTGGATAATTCATTGTGGTCTTTGCTAGATGAAAACTTCTTGGTGATATCCTTTGCATTCATTTCTAGTTGCAGAGTTTTCAAGGCAAGGATGTGGCAGCAATTGCAGGTGGCTTGGTGGATGCTGAAGCCCTAGTAGCTCTCAAAGATTTGCTTAATAGAGTGGACTCTGACACCCTGTGCACCGAAGAGATCTTCCCCACTGCAGGGGCTGGGTGAGAAATACGAAGCTGTCATCTCAGCTTCCTCCCCTGCTCTCTTCTCCCCTCTGCTTTCCTTGCTTCCCTTCCCCTTTCCTTTTTTCTTTTCTCTCCCCTCCCCTCCCGCTTCCCTTCCCTTTGCGTAAGCCGACACATCTGTAGTATCAATAACTGAAATGTGACAACTTGAGTCTCCAGCATACCCAACAGTTTATTTTCACAAGTAGACCAGAGTCAGACCAGGAGCTCCTGGAGAATCCATTGAAGTAAACTTGTATTTTTAATTTTGTGTTTCTAGTACAGATTTGCGTTCGAATTATCTTCTTAATACTACAATTGCTGGTGTGGAAGAGGCCGATCTTGTCCTTCTGATTGGTACAAATCCACGTTTTGAGGCACCACTGTTTAATGCTAGAATTCGAAAGAGGTTAGTAATAATATTCTGGGTTTAAAAATATTTATATAGTAATTTATTTTATATATGAGAAATTATTAGTTGATTTCTAATAGGGTTAGTGAGAGTGAAACTTCAAAAGGTTGCCCTGGTTGGTGTGGCTTAGTGGATTGAAAGCCAGCCTGAGGACCAAAAGGTTGCAGGATTGATTCCCGGTCAGAGCACATGCCTGGGTTGCAGGCCAGGTCCCCAGGTCAGGGCTTGTGAGAGGCAACTGATCAGTGTGTTTCTTGTGCAGCAATGTTTCTCTGCCTCTTTTTCTCCCGTATTTCCTCTCTAAAAATAAATAAATAAATAAAATCTTTAAACAAAAAAACTTCAAAAGATTATTTTAAGACAGTTTCTAACAGGTCTGTTCCCTCCCACCCCAACCTTTTTATTTTGTCTTGTTTATAATAATTCAAGATGTTTGAAGTAGTTTTTGTATATACTATTTTTCGTAATACTCTTCATCCAGATTAACCAGTGTTAACATTTTGTCGTTTATTATTCTTGTTCTGTGTGTGTGTGTGTATATTTATATATATATATGAATGTAATTTTCTGAATTATTTGAAAGTAAGTTGTACACATTGATGCCCCTTTATGCGTAAAAACTTCTGTGGGGATTTCCTAAGAATAAGGGACATTCTCTTAAATAATCAAGTACTTAGTATTGTTACAATACTATCTAATACACAGTTTATGTTCAGATTCTACCAACTTTTCCTGTAATTTCTTTTAGAATAATTTTTTTCCTGCCAGAATCAAACCCAGTCTGTAGTCACACATCATAATTAGCGTCATGGCTCCTCAGTGCCTTTTTTTTTTTTTTTTTTTTTTGAAGAACAAGGGCCAGTTATTTTGTAGAATGCTTCTCGATTTTTTTATATCTTAGAGATGTATGAATAGGTCAACCATGTAATTTATTGTCTAAACTGGGATACTGTTGAGAGTCAAACGGGGGATTGTTAATTACTCCAGGAAAACAACTGAAAACCAGCACTGTCTCACACTACTCAGAATGTGTGGTCACCACATTTATATCTATTCCAGCAAGAGGGTCCATGCCTCCATGCCATATAGATTAAATATGGATCGTAGAGCTTATTTTCATAAAATATGTTCAGAGGACTTTAGTGACTAATTAGGAGATAACTGTTCTATAAATATGGAAGAATAAAAACTACAGATTATTCTGAAATTGAAGTCTTTGTTTATAGCTGGTTTATAGAGTTAGCATTTTTGCAACTCTAAAAATTCTATAGAACTCTATAGAAAATCGGTTCCGTGAATTACCTTTGTGTGTACTTCTGCAACACTTTATTTTGAAAGGTACACAATAAATTGCATCTGTTAAGGTTAAATGTCCTACTAGTGCTTTTATGCTTTTAATATTTTGTAACACCTAGCATTAATTAGGCCAATAACTTAGTAATCTAGTAATCTAGTTCTTGTTGTTTTTTATTTCAGCTGGCTTCATAATGACTTAAAAGTGGCCCTTATAGGCAGCCAAGTGGATCTCACTTACAGATATGACCATCTGGGAGATTCCCCCAAAATTCTTCAAGACATTGCTTCCGGTAGCCATCCATTCAGCCAGGTGCTCTCAAGTTACCTATATCTACTCTTGTTGATTTTTAAATACTATTTTAAAATTTTCTTGTTTTTGTAATAACAGTATGTAATTATCATTAATATTACAGCAATATAGACAAGATCATGGAAGGAAATAAAACATTCAGAATTCCACCACCCCAAACAACTGTTGATAAAATATCATAATCATCTCTCTGTTCATCTATAGAGCAAGATAGATGAATGCACAGGCAAACAAAAAAAATGAGATGATACTATATATGCTATTTTTATTTACCAGAGTTTAATTTTACTTGATATTATCAGAAAAGAAATGGAAATGTAACTGAAGGGATTAAACTTGAACCTTCAATGAAGTCTTTCTTTATTTCAGGAGTTAATTATACCTAAAAGAAATTTTACTTGACTTTTTTATTAATTGAGTGCTTTATTTACATTCATTTCATTGCTATCTGTAGAATAGAGTCTTTTATTTCTTATTTTTCAAGAGGGGCTCATTGGTGCCCTATTCCTTGAGTTCTTGCTTGCTTGAGAATGTCTAGTATTCTGAAGACAGCCTTAGATAAAAAGATCCTGGGTCACACTGTTTTCCTTCTCTAAACTTTATACAATACCTTTTGTTCCTTTGGAGAGGCCTGAAATCAGCCATATTCTCCCCAACCCTGTCCTAATTTTTTTTTCCTGTCTAGATACTTTTTCTTAATAATATATTCTTGATTCTTCATCCTTGAAATTTAGTAACTTCACCAGAAACTGTCTTAATGGTGGTGGTTCTCTATCCGTTTTTTAATTTGATATGGTGTGCCTTTCAGTTGGAAGATTCAGGGTTCTCTTTATTTTAGGGTTTGTGTGTTGGGGTGATGATTGTTAAAAAATGTGAAGAGTTTTCCTTTTTTACGTAACTGTGGTTCTGGAGAGAGGCAGTTTGACAGATGGTGCGGCTTTCCCAGGATGTCATCAAGGAAGGAGCCTTCTTGCTTTGCTGTCCTCCCTGCATTTGATCAGTCGCGTGTTTGTGTGAGTTTCTCCTCACGGTTCCAAGATGATTGCTTCCTTTATAGCCTCAGGTGTCTATATAAAGAAAGTCAAGTGCAAAGGGACAAAACAGCCAAGCTCTATTCGTTTTGAATAGGAGAAACTTATCATGATTACAGTAATCAAAAAGATTTTTAAAATACTTAGGATCTCTCTTGTATCTCTACTTCTCATCCCCATGCTTCAGAAGGTGATTAGTGTTCTTCAGGAAAATTTGCTTCAATAATAGATTTAAATGTGTTTTTTTAATTAATTAGTTCTATTCCCTTAATCAGGAACTCAATGATACAGATATTGGATCCCCTTTTCTATCTTTTTCTGTCATTTTTTTTTTCAGTTTGTTTTCTATAATTTTCTATAGCCTGTCTTTCTCTTCCTGTATTTACAGTCCTATTTTATTTTGTTTTTTACTGTTTCTGGAATGTTGTTCTTATCTAATTTCTCTTCCAGTTCTTTTCTGAGTTCTGATATAAAAATCTTCCACTGTATAATACTCTCTATTATGTCACTTATTTGAACTTTTTTTTTTAAGTGAGAAAAGAATGTGTTGTTTTTCATTTTGTTTGAGGCTATTGAAAACTTCCTCTGAACTCTTCACATTTCCTTGGAAAATGCCTCTTGCGATGAATGGCCTCCTTTTTGTAGTATGTAGGGGTAATTCTCGTGCTGATCCTTTGATTGGGGCCATCTGTTTATTGAAGAATGCTACAGAGGATGGGCAGGAGAGTGAGCTATGTAGGCTACTTCTAATTAGAAACTATAAATTAGAAACTTTACTTCTAATTTTTTCATCCTCCACCAAATCTCTAGTTTCCTTTGCTCTTGGGATGCACTCCCTCTTAGTTTTTGGCATTCAGGAAGTTACCATGGTTGAAAGAAAACTGCTCTGTGATCTAGTGATCATTGCTTTTCCCACCGCATCCTCCCTGTCTGGAGCGTGGTAAGGAGATAGAAAACAGTAGGCACTGTACCTTAGCACGGTTTCTCCCGTTACATAGTACCACCTGAATCTCTCTAGGGAACCTTCCCCAGTTTTTCTGGGATCTACCCATAGTCATTCTGACCAAAGGGTATTTGGCTGGGATTTTGATTCCCAATGCTTACTTCAGAAAGTCTGTTTGATCTGGTACTTGTTTAACCATTTCACATAGCACTGGCAAGACGTTTTGATTAAATGTGGCTATATATATGTCTATAGGTTGGCTCACTGAAACTTACGGACAACGTATTGTAGATGCAAATTTGGTTAAGTTTAGTTTAGTTTTTTTTTTTAATCAAAATATATTATTTTAAATAGGTCCTAAAGGAAGCTAAAAAACCTATGGTGGTTTTAGGCAGTTCTGCACTCCAAAGAAATGATGGGGCGGCAATTCTTGCAGCTGTCTCCAGCATCGCTCAGAAGGTTCGGACGAGCAGTGGCGTTGCTGGTGACTGGAAGGTTATGAATATCCTCCACAGGTATGTTGGGTATTGTTTTATGTAACATAAAGTTGAAGTAATTTAATATATGTGTGTATCACATTGTCACGTTTAGATTTACAAACAGCTTAATATTTAACATTAATCTCAGTAGCTGGTACGAAATAGAGACCTTTACTATCTGTGTGAGAAAAACCCAGGATAATAAATAATACTAAAAATATCCAAAATAGCAGTAAGTGCTGAGAAAATCTTGAAAATCTGTACCAGTATAACTTGTTTCAAAAGTTGCAACAAGTCTTTGATTAAATGATGAAAATGTAAGCTAACATGAGAATATACCTGAAGTAAAGTTTTTTGCTGACTATATTAATAATGCAAGTGTAAGAAAGTTTTAAAGAGAAGAAGGTATACAAAATAGAAATTATTCTTATTCCACTATTTGTAGATAATTACTGTTGTAATTATTATTTTTATAGCTTTCTAAAAAATTGATTTAGAGAGAAACATTGATTTGTTGTTCCACTTATTTATGCACTCATTGGTCGATTCTTGTATGTGTCTTGACTGGGGATCAAACCCACAACCTTGGCATATCGGGATGATGCTCTAACCAACTGAGCTACCTGGCCAGGGTACCATTGGTATTTTGGTGTACTTTTGTCTAGCCTTTTACTTCCTATGCAAATGTTTTTTGTTTTTTTAGTTATATAGTTGAAATTATACTGTGTATAAAAGTTTGTGTCCTGATTTTGATCAATTTTCATTAACAAACAAAAATTTCTTCTTGTGATGAGAAATTACTTATAAATACAAACTGTAGTGGCTATTTCATATCATGAATAAATATATTTTAGTCATTTCTTCTTACCATGTGAATTGATGCTTGCCTTTATTTATAAATCATATAGTGATACACAGATACCTCTGCACCTTAGATTATTTCCTTAGGATGTGTTTTTAAAAGTAGAACTGTTGGGGCAAACAGGATAAACATATTTGAGGTTCTTAAAGCGTATTTCCACATTGTTTTAGAAAGGTTGTGCCATTTGCATGTTAGTGAATCAGTTCTCCCATGTCATATAACCCTTTCTACCTTGAGTATTATATTTCAAAATCTCCCAATTTTTTTTAAGGGTTGGACTTAATAGCTTTTTAACTATAATAGGTAAATTTTTTAAATTTAAAAATGTTCAAATGCATTTTTAAATATTCATTTCAATATTAATACTTCTCTTACTCGTTTAATTTGGCATTGGAGATCATCATATAAATATTTTTTAAACTTAATATTTTTACATGGAATTTACTTTCATTGACAACTTTTAGATCCTGTCTAGGCACAATTGTTACTCATTTTTAATTTACTTTTGCATCTGTCTTTATTCATATAGTTGTTTCTTTTTTCCGAGTGACTACTAAATTAGTAACTTTCATTTTTAATTCCCGAATGTCTGACTGTTTTTCTGGGTCCTTCTCACAAAGGACCAGTAGGCTAGGTACAAAGATCACTGTCTCTTCCTTTAATACTCAGTGTTTTTCACCTATTCTTTCATTTGATATTTGGAGAGGATCTCATTTAGTCTGTTTTGTCTCTGACAACCTGATTTTATACATGTACATGTACCTGTCTCCCTACCCATCATTTGGTTTTATTTATTTATTTATTTTTTAAGATTTTATTTATTCACTTCTAGAGAGAGGAAGGGATGGAGAAAGGGAGGGAGAGAAACATCAGTGTGTGGTTGCCTCTCACTTGCTCCGTGCTGGGAACCTGGCCCACAACCCAGGCATGTGCCCTGACTGGGAACTATACCAGTGACCCTTTGGTTCACAGGCTGGCACTCAGTCCACTGAGCCACACCAGCCAGGGCCGGGTTTCTTATTTTTAATGTTAAGAAAATTCTCCTGGACTATAACTCGGTGACACTCATTTGTCATTACTTTTGCCTGGGAATATCATAGATACTCTCCTTTTTTAAATGGGAAAAAAATTTTTTTTCTTTTAAGTTCAGAAACTCCTTATTGGTTGACTCTTATTTTGTTATTTGCTGTTGTACAGAAGTTTCTATTTGTTATGCATTGGTTGTCCCTTCAGATGTTTGGCTCTTTAAAAATTTTTCTCACTTCTTTTTCTATATGTTTGGGGAAAATTCCTTAAATTATCTCCTGTTATTTTGTGATTTTTCATTCTAGAGATCACTGACATGATTGTAATTTTTAATTTATTAACCTTGTTTTTTATTTTATTCTTATCACAAGATACCATTTTCAGTGAAAGTTTACCATAGTGAAAACATGAAACATCTTAAAACTTTTCTTACAGTAGGTCTACTTCAGAATAAAGCACGTTTTCTAATTCTTGGGGAATCTTTTATTTATTTACTTTTCCATTGATTGATTGGGGAGAGAGAGAAACATGGATTTGTTGTTCCATTTATGCATTCTTTGGTTGCTCATTGTACATGCCCTGAACCAGCAGCCTTCACATATGGGGACGATGCTCTAACCAACCTGGCAAGGGCCTAATTTTTGAAGAATCTTTCAATTGGCCCTGTAGTTCTGTTGTTTACTGATCATTTTCCCAGAAGCAAGCTTAGGCTTACTCAGTTTGTTTTCCAAGATGAGGTGGGCTCTCTCATAAGTGAGTGTGAGTCTGCCTGGATCTTTGAGAGTGAGACAGAGAGACTGCAAGGCTTAGAATGAGGGAAATTAAGACAAAAAATATTGTGTACATGGCAGGAGAGGGAAGGGGAGCTAAGTTTTTACATTGGAAAGTATGACTCCTCTACTGTTCATTTTAAAGACAGGTTTGGCTACTCTGAGTCTTTTGCATTCCGTACAAATTTTAGGATCAGTTGGTCAGTTACTGCAAAGGATTCAGCTATGATTTTTAACAGGGATCGTAGTGGGCCTAGAGGTCAATTTGGGGAGTATTGCCATCTTAACAATGTTAAGTCTTCTAATCCATAAATTTAGGATGCCTTTCTATTTATTAATGTCTTTAATTTGTTTCAAAGTTATTTTGTAGTTTTTGTTATACAAATCTTGCACTCCTTCTGTTAAATGTTTGCCTAAGTATTCTTTTTAAAGATTTTTTTAAAGTCCTTCACTTTTTAAAAAAAGATTTATTTATTTATTTTTAGAAAGAGGAGAAGGGGAGGAGAAAGAGAGGGATAGAAACATCGATGTGAGAGAGAAATATCAATTGGTTGCCTCTTATACATGCCCTGACTGGTGAGCGGACCACAGCCTAGGCATGTGCCCTGACTGGGAATAGAACTGGAGACCTTTCCCTTTGCAGGAATGCTACCCAACTAAGTGAGCCACACGGTCAGGGCTATCTAAGTATTCTTTTGATGTGGTTCCATCAGAGAGTTTGACAGCAACAGCATCTAGTGGGAGTTGCTTTGAACTGCCCTCATCCCTTAACAAATAGGTAAAAGACCAATAAGCTTTATATACAGTAAGTCCTCAGAATGGCTACTATTTCTAGAAAGAAAGTTAATAATAGGCAATTAGGCCAAAGACTTAACAATTGTTCAAGGTACTCATAGTTATTATAGACCTCTCCTGTAAAAGATTTTCTGCTTATAAGAGTAATACATGTTCACAGAAAAAATTCCATACAGATATACACCATTGTGCTAATATTGTTTCCTTGGAATTACAGTTTTATGAATTGTGTTCAAATTTATCCCTTTTGGTTTTCAAAATCATCTGATTTTTCTCTAATTGACTATGTTTGTCTTATCAGGTATTTTATGCTTAACTGTAATGAAAAAGGATCAACTTAAAACAATTGGAATTGGTAGAAAGTTTCCAGAATTACTTTATTAAATATTATCTAATGAGGAAACAAGATGTGTCATAAGCATCTTGTTTCTTTATTTCCCATTCTTCGAACAGGATAAGACTGTTTCTGGTTTTTACATGTTTTAAATGGGTTAAAAGGTGAGGGAAGGTTTTTGACAGCATTAAATAGAAAAGAGCCCAGTTATAACATTTAATTTGTTATAGCAAAAACACTGCGCATATACTAAAAATCCCTAATTTTACAGGATTGCAAGCCAAGTAGCTGCTTTAGATCTTGGCTATAAACCTGGGGTGGAAGCAATCCGAAAGAACCCTCCCAAAGTGCTCTTTCTCCTAGGAGCAGATGGAGGTTGTATCACTCGACAGGATTTGCCAAAGGATTGTTTCATTATTTATCAAGGTAGGTAGCGTCTGTGACACCAGAAACAAAAGAGAGTAGTAGTACACTGCGTATATTAGAAACTGTACAGCAAGTATTTAGTGTATCGAATATTTTCCATTCAGGAGTTTCCCACACACGCCCTCCCAATATTTTTAAAAACTAAATTATAGGTTTTATTTGTTGTGTAATTGATATTGTTATTAGGAGTTATTACTTGATGTTATTAACAGAATTAGAAGTAACCTAAATGCTCCCAGTAACAGAAATGGTTAAATTATGGTTTATTTATGCAATTAAATATATAACATTAAAATTCAGCTTTTCAAAGAAATAGTGTAAAAGTTAAAAATCATGAGTCCTGTGTTACAGGACTTTAATGAATTAATTATGTTTGACTCATTTTCCTGAACTCTCATTGTAAATGTGACCAGGTTTCCCTGGAGTAAATGGAGTCCAGAGATTCTTGGATATTTTACAGAGAAAAGTGTTATAACTTCTCATTTCACTTTACGCATAAACACCATAAATTTATAAGAGGCTTTTCATGGCACAAAAAAGCATTATATAATAGTTTGTGTCTTTAGTTTGATCAAATTTAACCAAAATGCATAAACTGAAATCCTGTTTCTATTGTAGTCCTATCCAGAGATAATTATTGGTGGTGGTTTTGACATGCATGCTTCATACATTTGCCTATGCATATATAAACACGTTCACAAATGAGATCAAACTTTGTATGTTGTTAAAACTTTCATTTAACTCACGTGTCCCCTTCCAACAATTTTGCTAGACTTTTTTTTTTTTCCCAAAGATTTTATTTATTTATTTTTAGAGAGAGGGGAAGGAAGGAAGAAAGAGAGGGAGAGAAAGGAAACATTGATGTGAGAGAGAAACATCAATTGGTTGCCCCTCGCATGCCCCCAACTGAGGACTTGGCCCGCAACCCAGGCCTGTGCCCTGACTGGGAATCCAACCAGTGACCTTGCGGCTTGCAGGCCAGCACTCAGTCCACTGAGCCACACCAGCCAGGGCCAATTTTGCTAAACTATTAATGAGTGAGAGAGTCTTTCGGTATACTATTTTCTGTATATGACCTTTTTGGTATTAATTCTGTCTTATTCATGTGTACACTTTTTGTTCTTCTACCATTGGAGTCCACTTTACCAAATTTCACAAATGTTCATCTGAGCTTTTCCACTTTGTAATCATCAAGAGAAGTAATATACGGTACCTACTGTCCCATTGTATATGTGTGTATGATATTCATATTTGTGCATTTGCAAACAATCTGGGAAGATACATACCGTGTACTTTAACAGTAATTTTCTTTGGGAAAGGAGGTGAATTGTAGGCAAGGTGGGCTTTAATTTTTATTCCAACACTTCAGTACTATATTGTTTTAATTTTTAAAACACTTAAAATTTAAAAAACGGAATTTTAAAAGGTTGTATACTGTGTTCATGTAATAGTAAACTGATCAGTTTTTTACTAAAATGTGGTTTGTTATTTTCCATCTTTTCACAGGCCATCATGGTGATGTTGGAGCTCCTATAGCTGATGTTATTCTCCCAGGTGCTGCTTACACAGAAAAGTCTGCTACTTATGTCAATACTGAGGGCCGAGCTCAGCAGACTAAAGTAGCAGTGACACCTCCCGGCTTAGCAAGAGAAGACTGGAAAATTATAAGAGCCCTCTCGGAGGTATTTGTTCTTGGTGATGCTGTTAATGGGATATTTGACATGTTAGCTCGTCAGAATGGCTTTCAAAGTCTAGGATAATGCAAGTCTAAACTGCAAAGATGATTTGAATATTCACTCGCTATAGGAAAAATGTGTTTTAAAATGGGGATTCGAAATTGGCATTTTAATTTTTAACTTGGCTTTTGATATTTCTTTTTACTCATTTTACTGTAAAAAGAATCATCATGAGATTTAAAATAATAGACAATTATCTCTAAACTTTATATACAAGGGGTAACCCAAGGAAAACCCAGAATTATCTTGTGGAGGGTGGGACCCTTGTAGTGTACAGGCTTACCCAGCTAGGTGAGTGTTCTAGGAACCCATCTTTATCAGTGTACCAGCTGGTGGTGTTGTGAGAGGCCGGGGTCAGCTTCAGTGAATTTTTTTTGAAGACTTAAAATGTTTGCCTGTTTCACAATGGGTGATTTACAAGTGCACCCAACACATCATGCTTAGTGTTCAGCAGTTTTTGACCAAAAACAGCATGACCTCTGTCTCCCACCCTCCCTATTCATCTGATCTTGCCCCAGGCAACTTTTTCGTTTATTTGTTTCACTGGATGAAAAGAGTCCTCAAAGGGAAACATTTTGTCAATGTGGAATAGGTGAAACAAAAAATGGCAGAAGCACTAAAAGGCATATCAGTGACTTTAAAAACTGTTTTGAGCAGTGGAAAAATGTCTCAATGGCTATATTGCATCAAATGGAGAGTACTTTGAAGGTGACTAAAATTTAAACATGTAAGAATAAATACTCAAATTTTTATAAATAAATTCCTGTTTTTTGGCGGGGTCACCCTTCATATGACCAATAACAGGTTAGTAGAAGCATTCAGATTTAGCACAGCATTATCTCTTTAATCATTTACTCTATAATCCATCTGTTTTCTGAAGATAAATTACTAATGTACTGACAGCTATCTATGGATTAGTAGAATTTTTGACAGTTGCTTTCCCTAGTTAACTACATGCTTAATATACACGTATATACTATACTAGTAGACACCGGTAGATTTTTCAGTAGTAGTGCATTACTTCTCCATGCTGCAGTTACGTATAGGGATGAGCAAAGTAGGTTTACAGTTGTGAATATGCGAAACAGTTTACACTTGTATTAGTATTTATTATTGAGTTATTTTCCATATCACCCATAAACATTTGAAAATTTTAAATATTAAAGCTTTATGTCAATCTTTGGGCCCTGATATGGTACAGATTGCAGGTATAACTCTTCCATACGATACTCTGGATCAAGTAAGGAACAGATTAGAAGAAGTCTCTCCTAATCTCGTTCGATATGATGACGTTGAAGGAGCTAATTATTTCCAGCAAGCAAGCGAGCTCTCCAAGGTAAAAACTTACCTATATGCAGCTTTCATAGTAGTGTATCGTTTAGTGTAACAGAAGTAGTTTTTAATACTATGACTGATCTCTTATTCCTTTTTTGCAGCTAGTGAACCAGCAACTTCTTGCTGATCCCCTTGTTCCCCCTCAGCTGACAATAAGAGACTTCTACATGACAGGTACGCAGTTGTCAGCACGACTGCCAAGTGTGGAAGGTGGTGGGGAATGAGATCACTTCATTTTTAGCATTATGATTACACTCTGTTAGTGGTAGTATTTGATATTTTTAGTCTTTGAAGGTTTGTAAAACATCAGAACTAATACAATTCATATTGTCTCATTTTACTATAATTTCTTTTTCTGAAATGTAAGAAGAGTTTGAAAATTCAAGAAAAATTAACAGACTTTACATGTAAAATTTTACTATTGTATGTAAAATCACTGTGTAGCAATTTAGGGAGAATTTTTCTGGGAAGGTTTTCCTGAGAATTACAGTGGAAGAATCAAAACACTTTAGTGGTAAAACATGTTAAATGCTGCTTCTGATATAAATTGTTAGGAATGTTTTTAAGGAATGCAGACTAACTGAAACTCTCTAATAATCCCACTGTCCAGAAGTAACTATATTTATGTTTTTAACATTTTGGTCCATCACTGAGGAATATGTACATAAATTGTTTATTTTAACAAAAACAGATTATTCAGTTACTATGAGATTTTTGACAGGTATTGAAATATAATTCATAGCACCATAAAATTCACCCATAAAGTGTAGAATTTAATGGATTTTAGTACATGTTTTATGACTGTTTTTTCAATAACAGTATTTTACATACTGTTCCTCTTTAATACTTTTCTATAATATGTTTACTGGTTGCATACTGGCATATTGTTTGTATATAATTATTTACTAATACCTAGGAGTGCTTATTAAAAGCATTTAGCTAATAAGGGATGTATCTTCTGAATCTGTTGGTTGATCTCAAAAATTTACATAGAGTTGCATAGTTTTATGTAGCTTTTTTTTGTTCCTGTGTATGTGAAACAAGAACGTTTTACTATGTGCTTTTTTAAAGTTGTGTTCTCTAAATGCACCTGTCCTTAATACCTTTCAGATTCGATCAGCAGAGCCTCGCAGACAATGGCCAAGTGCGTTAAAGCTGTCACGGAGGGCGCCCAGGCAGTGGAGGAGCCGTCTATATGCTGAAACCGCTGGGAACCTGGTTTTGTCACAGATACTTAATGGACAGTTATGTAGGAGGGACCTCTTAGAGGTTTATCTCTTTAAAAAATAATCGGAATGATGTAATATTTAAGGTTCTACCATGCTCATTTGGAAATAATATTGCAACTATCAAAGAACTTTGAAGTTCCAAAAAATTTATGTATTGTGTGTAAACATTAAATGGTTTAATAAAACATGTATACAGATGCTCTTTTGTGTAAAAGCATTGATAATCTTTGTGATGAATACAAAGAAAATCCTTAAAATAAGAATTTTTGCTTATAGATCATTTATGTTTATAAACAGATGAAATAAGTTTTCATTAGGACCTCCTTTTTCTAGTACCAAAGTGAAGATTTAAGCATTCTGTTAGGCTAGGTATATAAAATATATAACCATATATGTATCTTGGAAAAGTATAATGATAGATGATGATTATTCAGCTTTTTTCTGTATGCTAAGTAAACACTTTGGTTTTGTATGTATTTTGTTTTGTCCTTGCTCCAAACTTATGCGGTAGTATTATCTCATTTTACAGATGAAGAAACTGCAGTTCGGGGCTATTAGGCAGCTTGCCCGAGGCCATAGCAAAAAAAAACAAAAAAAAAAAACCGTCAGACTCAAGCCTAGTTTTTTGTGACTGCAAAATTCAATGTTCTTAACTGAATAAATCACATAATTCCCTGCTGTTATTACGTATTCTATAGGTGGTTACCTCTAGGAATTAGTACTGAGGAAGTTAATGGGTAACATTTTTCTGTATTCTCATATGATGTCATGATGGTTATGAGACATTTTTCTTTGGATAATAGATCATACACACACACCCCCTCTTGGAATGAGGGAGGTCCCAAGAGATACATAATTTAGGTGCTCATTGATGTTTCATATTCATTATATTAGCACCATGTACAAGTATTAAGTCAAATAACTTATTCCAATAATAGACTAATCCCATTCACAAATTTTAATTGTCAAAACAAAAAGGCAGTAAAAGTTTTACAGTTAATCTAGGAGATAATCTAAAGCTATATTAATTTTTTTTCAAAATCTATGTTCAGAATTCCTTTGTTTTCTAATCCTTATTCCTTTCTGTTTTCTTGATATAAACTCAGTTCCATCGATTATAAGGGAAAGTCATGTCTAATATAACCTCCAGGTTGTTTTGGGTTTTTTCCCCCAAGGAAAGCAGTACTTTACCAAGGCTCAAAATAATTAAGTAGTTAAATCATTTGTCCAAGGTCAACCCAATCAAGGAAATACTGCTGCTACAGACCATCCACCAGGGTTGTGAAAATTAATTTGTTGTTATGTGCAGAATTCTGCTTATTTTGATAAAATTTTTACCAGTCATAGTAAGATGTACTGAGTCTGTTGGATCGTAACCCTTAAAAGAGAGCAAAAACGTAAACTAGTGCTATCAGAAGAGGGAACACTGTATGCTAGTGATGGAAAGGGTAGAGAAGGAGAGTTAGTTATTCATGTGCGTAGAAGCAGACAGGTGGATCCTTTTGACAACAGAAAGCTTTAGCTAACATAAAGTGTCAGCCTTCCTGCTGCCCAAACAAATTACCACACTGCTATTCAGACTCCCAAGGAAAGGAACTAAAGCAGCTTAGCAACCAAAGCAGTGGTAAGAGGTTTTTTTAAAAAAATTCTAACATTGTCATTCATGACCGCTGTTAAAATGTCACTAGCAGTCATTACAATCCCATTACCAAATGCCTGGCGTTGCTATGAAGATATGGTTCGTGCAGAAATCAATGCTGTACATGAGTATGACAGACTGTTTTTTAGGACATGTTATAAACCTAATCCAATCTTAGCATAGCTAGACCTTATGTTTGTGATTGACTCAACTTTTGGAAACAAGTAGAAATGAAAAAAAATCATAAAGATCTGTTGGAACAAAAAATTGTGTATGTACATATACATGGTGGCATTTTATAAAAAGATGAAGATAGCTGATAATTCCCTTGTAATTTCTAGTAACTAATATTTTTAGGTATCTTACCTATTGCATAGCACTCTAATTAGTTTGTTTATATAATTTAGTCCAAGAGACAAAAATGTTCATGAAAAAACTGACTAGACTTAAGGTCTAGATTTTAAGAGAACAAGGATTTCAGAAGCAAATACCTTTTGCTTAAAGTGTTTTCTTTTGGTCTTTTTACCACTGAAAATTCTGTTGTGTTTTTTAAGCACTTTTTTAAAAGATTTTATTTATTGACCTAGCTGGCGTAGCTCAGTGGATTGAGCACGGCTCTGAACCAAAGGGTCACAGGTTCGATTCCCAGTCAGGGCACATGCCTGGGTTGTGGACCAGGTTCCCAGTGGGGGCCACATGAGAGGCAACCACACACTGATGTTTCTCTCCCTCTCTTTCTCCCTCCCTTCTCCTCTCTAAAAATAAATCAATAAAATCTTAAATAAAATAAAATTTAAAAAAGATTTTATTTTTAAAATTAAATTTTTTTAGAGAGAGGAGAGGAGGGAGAAAGTGAGGCAAAGGAACATCAATGTGTGAGAGAAACACCAATTGGTTGCCTCTTGAAGACCCTCAGCAGGGAGGCTGACCTGGCCCACAACCCAGGCATGTGCCCTGGCGGGGAACTGAACCAGTGACCTTTTGATTCTCAGGCCAGCACTCAGTCCACTGAGCCACACCAGCCAGAGCACCACTAAACATTTTTCAAGATTAAAGATTGACTTACCTATGACTGATTTTCAAAATCTTTGACATCATGATATTTCTTAAATAAAGTCAGTACATTGGTATTGAAAAATATGGCAAATGCATGCATGGTCTATGATTAGTGATTAGTTGATAGTATTTAATTTGAATTTGTATGTAAAGAGATTATAAGATGAACAATTTACTACTTTCCTTCTTAGAAGCCAATAATGTTGAATCTGAAAAGGGACTGTAGGAAAAAATCTAGTATTACACGTGCAATTTAAAATTGTGGAAGGGTCTCCAGTTAGTTCAGTTCCCAGTTAGGGCACATGCCTGGGTTGCGTGAGAGGCAACCACACGTTGATATTTCTCTCCTCTCTTTCTCCTCTTCCCCTCTCTCTGAAAATGAATAAATAAAATCTTAAAAAATAATAATTGTGGAAATGAAGACCAGAGAGAATAAGTGGCAAATTGGGGGCAGGTTTGGTGGTTTGAACCAGCTCTTCTGACTTCTTAAAGCCTTAAATTCAACTCCGACATTTATTAAACATTTGCAGAGTATCTACTGTGTGTCAAGTATAATAATTAAGTTCTAAGACTACAAAGAGAAATTCAATTAAATTTGTGGCCTCAAGAAGTTAACCATGTAATAAAAGTTATGTAAACATCAATTGCAGTAATGATATAACACTCTAATACAGTTGTGTATATAAAACAGTGTTGGCCAGGCTGGACCTGACAAAATTTTTGAATTTACTAATACTCAGTGTTAGCCATTATCTAGGAAAACAGATACATTCATATACTACATTATCCCACAAAAAATTTTTTTCTTAGGTGTAGTTATTTATTTATTTAATTTAGTGTTTGTGCATTTTTTAAGACCCAGCGATTCTACTTCCCAGGAATTTATTCTCAAGGTACACCAGCATTAATTTGCAAAGACATATGGGTAAGAATGCACATTTGCATCTTTTGTCAGATAAATAAAAAATTTAAAAGTTTATCAATAGGGGACTGTTTAACATATTTTTAGCATAATCATGAAATAAAATGCTTATTTCATTTGCAGATGTTTAAAAGAATGTTCCAGGTCTCTACATAGTAAGAAGGAAAGAAGTCTAAGATATACTAAGAACATTAAATAGACAATAATATTTATCTGTATCTACATACATGTTTATGTATGTATAGAATATCTCAGCAGATTTAAAAAACCTTAATTGTGGACACCTCTGGGTTCTTCGATTAGTAGGAGGAACTGCATAAGGAAAAGGATTTTACACCTGTATCATTCGAAAGTTTTTTACAAGAATATATTGCTTTCCTAATTTTTAAAAAGGCATTGTGTATTGCTACGTCCGGCCAAGATGGAGGCATAGGCAGACACACTGTGCCTCCTCTCACAACCAAAATTAAGGACAACAAATATTTAGAAACAAGAAAACAACCAGAACTTATAGAAAATTGAACTGTACGGAAGTCCAACAACCATTCATCCAGACCGGTAAGAGGGGCGGAGTCGCGGTAGGAAAAAGTGGAGGTGCGGACCCAGGAACGCAAGTAGCAGCGGCTCGCAGTTCCCAGGTGCACGGGCGGTGGCTGGCAGTCCTCGGGCGCCCAGGCGGCAGCTGGCGGACCCCGGGCACAGGGGGGCAACTGTGCAGACCCAGTGAGGACGCACAGGGCAGCTGGCTGGCCAGGGGATCCCGCATTCGCACACGCAGACGGTCCAGGCAGAGGGGAAGTGGCAGAAGGGACTGAATTCAGGAGAGCAGAGCAGGCGCCATTCTTCCCTCTCAGACCCCGCCCCCACATAAGCGTCACAACCCAGCGACTGGGCTGCCCCATACTGGGGAGCACCTGAGGCTCCACCCCTCACTACATAACAGCACGCGCGCGTGCGCAGATAATCCAGGCGAAGGAGAAGCAGCGGAAGGGACCGTAGTCCAGAAAAGAGTGGAACAGGCGCCATTCTTCCCTCTCGGACCCCGCCCCCACCTATAGCATCACAACCCAGCGACTGGGCTGCCCCGCCCTGAGGAAAACCTAAGGCTCCACCCCTAACTACGCGTAATAGCCGCGACCAGACTAAAACCAAAACAAAACAAAAAAACCCACCAAAAATGGCTCAAACTGGAGAAAAAATGAAAACCCCAGAGTCAATTCCTCTAAGCAACAAAGAGATAGCCAACCTATCAGATGCACAGTTCAAAGCACTGGTCATCAAAATGCTCACAGAACTGGTTGATTTTGCTCATAAATTAGATGAGAAAATGCAGGCTACAATACATGAAATGAAGGAAGACGCATGGGGAACCGATAGAGATGGAAGGAAAACTGGCACTCAAATCAATGGAGTGGACCAGAAGGAAGAAAGTAGCAACCAAACAGAAAACGAGGAAGAAACAAGAATTCAAAAAAATGAGGAGAGGCTTAGGAACTTCCAGGACATCGTTAAACGTCCCAACATCCGAATTATAGGGGTCCCAGAAGGGGAAGAAGAAGAGCAACAAGTAGAAAACTTATTTGAACAAATAATAAAGAAGAACTTCCCCAATATGGCAAAGGAAATAGACTACCAGGAAGTCCAGGAAGCTCAGAGAGTCCCAAAGAAGTTGGGCCCAAGGAGGAACACATCAAAGCACATCGTAATTACATTAGCCAATATTAAAATGAAGCAGAGAATTCTAGAAGCAGCAAGGGATAAGGGGACAGTCATCTACAAAGGAGTTCCCATCAGACTGTCAGCTGATTTCTCAAAAGAGACCTTACAGGCAAGAAGGGGCTGGAAAGAAATATTTGAAATCTTGAAAAGCAGGGACCTACATCCAAAATTGCTCTTTCCAGCAAAGCTGTCATTTAGAATGGAAGGACAGATAAAGCGCTTCTCAGATAAGGTCAAGTTCAAGGAGTTCATCATCACCAAGCTCTTATTATATGAAATGTTAAAGGGACTTATCTAAGAAAAAGAAGATAAAAAATATGACAATGAAAAGACAGCAAACTCACAGCTATTAAAAAGCACACCTAAAACAAAAGCAAACTAAGCAAACAGCTAGAACAGAAACAGAACCACAGAAATGGAGATGATATGGAGGGTTAGCAACAGGGGCGTGGGAGGAGGGGGGGGAAGGTACAGAGAATGAGTAGCATAGATAGTGGGTAGAAAATAGACAGGGGCAGGGTAAGAATAGTATGGGAAATGTAGAAGCTAAAGAACTTATGACACAAGGACATGAACTAAAAGGGGGAATGTGGGTGGGAGAGGGTGTGCAGGGTGGGGGGAATGATGGGAGAGAAACGGGACAACTGTAATAACAATCAATAAAATATATTTAAAAAAAATAAAAAGGCATTGTGTAAATGAAGAACATATCGCAAAACAAAACATTTAAGTTGATAAAAACTTGAAAATAGCAAGATACATAATTGTATGCTTACTATGCATGGCAGGCACCGATAAGCCTGCCGGCTGGGATTCCGCCTTCATGCATTCCCTCTTCTTGATTGGGGACTGGCCTTCTGATTTCATTTAGGGATGTCCCTGCTGAGATAAGGTTTTAAAAAGACTGTGGCTTCCGTCCCAGGCTCTCTGATTTGCTCCCTCTCAGACCACCACCTGGCAGCCCATGGAGAAAGGCCCCTGTCGTAAGGACAGACCTACCACCAACATGTGCGTGAACTGAATCCTTCGGCCCCAGTTGAACTGAGATGACTGGAGCCTCAGCCAACAGCTTAACTGTACATTTTTTAATTCCTTACACACAGAAACTAAGATGATAAATGTTGACTTTAGCCCCTAAGTTTTGGTTATTTTGTTCTGCAATAAGAGGTGACTAATATGTTGTAATTACAACCTTACAAAAGCACATGACAGGGCTGCTCACATCCAATGACTAGTCCATGTCCAAGTATAAAGGCCATCTAGACCCACTGGGGGACAATTCTGAGGCTGTCACTGGGTCTGCACTGCAGCCCAACTTTTCCCTCTGCCCACTCCTGCTTTCTTCCCCTCCTTTTAGGTAGTGACCCCTGGGGAACTCCTTAATAAATATCCTGAACTTTAAACTCTGCTGAGTCTGTTACCTGGGGACTCTAATCTGTGACAGCCAACTGCAGTGTCTATGGATCCGAGGTAGCTGCTCCAATTATCACTGTCTCAGCCACCAAGAAGTGGGTGAGGGAGAGGAAGTGTACGACAAGCACTTAATGTTGTATTGACATGACTTGGAAATTGCATTATGTCCACTCACACCCCACAAGCAAGACTTCCCAGCCACATTCCGCTGCAAGAGAGGAGGGTAGGAAGTACAGCCTCTAACGAGCCAGCCATCTATCTAACTAAGCCACACAGATTCTAAGAGAAAGTGTTTTAGTTATTTATTGCTGTGTAACAAACCACCCCAAAATTTAGTGGTGTAAAACACTAAGATATCATGGGTCCAAAATACAGAAAGAACACAGCGGTGATATTTGGAGATAACTAATAGGACTGGATCAGCTCTGGTGGGAGGACTCGGTCCCCCGATAGCTTCCTCACTCACACATTTGGCTCCTAGGCGGGAATGTTGGGAAGACATGTTCAGATGGGATTATCTTCCAGAGCTTTTACTTGTGGCCTATTCAGCATGACAGTCTCAGGATGGTTGTACTTACAGGGTGGTTCAGGGCTCCAAGAGTAACAGCATTCCTAGAGACCAAGGAGGAAGCTAAAAGGCTTTTTATGACTTAACCTCAGAAGTTGTATAGCATCACTCCCTCTGTACTTGATTGGTCAAGCCAGTCTCAGAGCCCACCCATAGTTCAAGGGGAGGAAACACACATCCTACCTTTTGATGGGAGGTGGGTCAAAGAATTAACCCCCCAAAGGTAGGTATGGGGGGACAATTAGCTCCTGCCATAGGCCCTGTGATATGTACCACAGTAATGAAGAGGGGGATAGAGAAAAAGAGACCATGACTAAAATGAAGTTTCTATAATATACCAATTAATCTGTAAGTATTTTCTGATTACTTACCACATAACCCAACTCTATTGCTTTTGTAACCAGTATAGAGTTGGTAAGTCCCCTTTCATATAGGAGATAGAGATGAGGCCTTCAAAGTTCTAAACATAGCTCAAGAACCTTGACACATATAACTGAAATGGCATTAAGACTATTTATAGGAGGAAATTAGTCTTTATTAGGTTACTTATAGGTTATCCAGCTTGGGTTGCTGTAGGTGGGTAAGTGCCAGGTCTAGATGAAGTAGTCTCCCTCATGTGATCCTAAATGATACTATTTAGTATTATACTAAATAATACTATTTAGTATCACTGTTTGAGTACAGTAGTGAACCCAGTGTCTTCTCTTCCACTGACACTTTACAGGATTTACCATATTCCTCGTGGGCCAAGTAACTCCCTGCCAGACAGATAATGTACTATACATTATTAATATAAATTATTTTCTGAATTAAAAAATGAAAGTGGTAAGTCACAGGATCAAACCAGGACAGGAACTGAACCTACTGAGATCTTTAAACTCTTCCAAGACTTTGGGATTTTCCTCATATTCCTTGGGGTAAGGTGACCTAGGCCCATTGTTCTAGAACAGAAGCGTCTGTTTTGCTGCTGGGAAATCCTGGGATAGCACTGCAAGTCTAAAAGGAGCTGTAAAGCATGACTAAATTTCATTAATTTCAATTTTCTCTGCCAAAAATAAAGGCCAACTTTTTTGTTGTTATTGTTAGGCTTTGTTTTGTTTTGTTTTGTTTTGTTTTTTAAGACTGGAAGCAACCTGGTTTTTACCCTGAGTTGTAGCACTGAAGGTATAAAGTTAAATAGTGGAATATATAACTCCCTGTAGTTCCCAAAACCCAAACTACAATTCCCATAGAGCATAAAGTAGATATCTACTGTTTGCTTAGTAGCGGGAACTGAACAGCCACACCCCTTCATGGACTGGGACGTGTTTTGTACTCGCAAACCTGGAGGGAATGAGGTGTATCCCTGGGCAGTACTATGCCAGAACTCCTCTGTGTGTCCACACTCTGGCCTGTGACCTCTCCTTGTTTATCCCGCACTTTACTAGCCACCTGTGTGTGTCCATGTCTCTTCAGACCTTTTGCTCCGAGAGATGGGACGTGTTCCTTGCTCCTTCCACTTTGTATCTCTAGGGGTTGGCTTCTAATGTTCTTACCCACTATTTTCCTTTCCCACTTACACATAAGGTGCATTTTCAACAGGTTCAAATTTGTCCTTGTCATCTCATGCATTCTGCACCTTTTCTTCACTGTGACTTGGTATGTAAAATGCATTGCCCTCTGGTAAAATTGGAATGATTCACATCCAAATATGGAATATGAGGACACATAACTTGAAAGGGAGTGATTTTAGAAAAGTATTGTACCCTGTAGAAATCCAGTGATTGCCAGAAAAGAGACACCTACTCATTTCTTATTAAAAAAAATTTTTAAAGATTTTATTTATTTTTAGACAGAGTGGAAGGGAGAGAGAAAGAGGGAGAGAAAAACACAGTGTGAGGTTGCCTCTCAAGCGTCCCTTACTGGGGACCTGGCCCACAACCCAGGCATGTGCCCTGACTGGGAATCAAAACGGGGACCCTTTGGTTCGCAGGCCAGTACTCAATCCACTGAGCCACACCAGCCAGGGCACATAATCATTTCTAATAATATATTTCAATCCTGAGAGTCTACATCTTACTCCACTATGATCTTTTTGATTGGAATTGGTTCTATCCATGTTTTATGGTTTAATTCATGAAGTTCCTGTGCAAAAAAAAGCAATTTTTCAGAAGGAAAATGAAAAACACCATATGGGGGGGGGGGCAGAAAACTTTCTGGTAAGTGAGCCACCAAACAGACTGTTAAGAGCTTTTATGCTTTTAATACAGCAACCTGTTCTTATCCTTAATGCTTTATAATTGAAGCTACCAGGCAAGGACTGTGCCTTCTCTGTTTTACTCCCGGGGCAGTACCCAACGTGCTCTTAAATTTGAACATTCTTATGTTAACTTGAATTAGGCCTGATCCTCAGGGCTGAGTAGAGCAAGTCAACTAACTTGCTCACCCCTGGGAATAACAGTTAATTTTTCCCAGGCACCAAGCTACTGATTAGGGCACTGGGCAAGGAATTTTCCTAAATTGGCCCTGCTGCCCAGGAAGAGGCCATTCCATTTCCCTTGTGAGCATCTCCCTCCCAGAAAGCAGGGCTGACTCACCTTCTGAGTCAGGGTGATTGCACAGTGAACGGTTGAGAAATGACTGTCTCTGCTCGAGTTTCTGGTGTAGTAAGGCGCATGTATACGTTTAGTGACCAAAAAAAGCCAGATTTCAATTTCCTACAGGGCCTCTATTTTTTACCCTGGCCCCTTTTCCTCCCTGAACCCACACACCAAACTGATATATCAAAAGTGTTGGCTATTCCTCTCTCCTCACATAGTCCATGTTCCAAAGCCTGTCACCTTCCTTCCCCAAAAACCCCAAATGTTTTTTTCCACCAGAACTCAAAAAATTTGCTCTTTGTTCTTCAATATATAGTCATTTACACCAAGTTTAAATTTAGTCCCTCTCTAGCTGATTTTTTCTTGGGAGTTGCAGGGAGACAAACTGAGGTGGCAAAGACTACCTGCCAGTTAAGCAGAGGACGTAGAGCTCTCCTTAAAACCGTTGCCTACTATTCCGTTGCGTGCCTCCACCAAAATGCATCCCAATCCGCCCTGGCTGGCGTAGCTCAGTGGATTGAGCGCGGGCTGCGAACCAAAGGGTTGCAGGTTCGATTCCCAGTCAGGGCACATGCCTGGGTTGCAGGCCAGGCCCCTAGTGGGGGCCACGTGAGAGGCAACCACACATTGATGTTTCTCTCCCTCTCTTTCTCCCTCCCTTCCCCTCTCTAAAAATAAATAAATAAAATCTTTAAAAAAAATTAAATTAAAAAAAAATGTAGCCCAATCCCCCCTAAAAATACTGACTAAAATGTATGGAGCATATACTGTGGATTAGGCACTGTTCGAAATATTATCACAAGCCAATGAAGGACGCCCTGTTATTAGCCCCCCTTTACGGATGGATAAACTGAAAGTGCAGTGAGATAATTTGTCCGTAATCACACAGCTGTGGAGATGGGATTTGAATCCAGGCAATTCTTAACCAATTGTTATACTGCTTCCCATTGATGGGATATTTAGGGCTTTCTCTAGGGTTTGCTTGTTTTTCCACTTTTACAGATAATGCAGTAATAAATATCCTTGCACATAAATATTTGCATAACTTTTTAAGTATATCTATAAAGACAAATTCCTTGAAATGAGATTACGAAGTCAGAAGCGGCATACATTTGTTGGAATAGAAAAACTTTCTCCTCCAAATTCATTATTTGTTATGTGGTGGTAGCATTTTATCAGAGGCAACAAGCTGTCCTCTTCATATATTTAAAATTTCACTAGCAAAACTACTAGAAAGTCATCTTGGTCCCTTACTAGATAAAGTATTATAATTATCCAAGTGTCCCTTCCTTGTGGCAATTCTGTTACTTGATTAGGAGGCGCAGAGACAGGTGAACTGGAAGCAAAAGGCCCTGAACTGGGGGCCCGAGTCATGGTAGTTCAGTGACTGATTTCAATGATGGGAGCTTTGGTGTTTTGGGTTTTTTTTTTTTAAATCTTGAAACTGTGGATATTAAGTACTATACACTTAATCTTTCACCAATGGCTTTACAGGCACAAATACGGATGTATACTCATTGCTCATATATATCATTATGAACACTTATAATGGAGGGATACCCCCAGGGGCAAGAACTACAGGCCTAATAGAAAGCTGAGATTTGGTATCTTTTTGGTCACGAAGTGCATATATGCCTTACTGCATCGGAAGCTCTAGCAGAGACAGTTATTCTTCAACACAGAGACCATCTGTATAAGACCTAGGACACTAACAGGTAGGCTCACTAGAATAAATGTTTTATTAATAAATTAACGAACCAAGTTTTCAAGGCCACTCATTAAAAGTACCTGTATCTTTATAACTATGTTCATTGTATAGTTTAAAGGTCTTCAAATTTGATCTCGGGCAAGTTAATAACCAAATCATCCAGAGCAAAGAGTTGAAGGTTATCTAGTTTGTCAAATGTTGAGTAACTGCTGCTATAAATTTGGAAAACACAGAGATGTAGGAAAATAACCCATTTATTGATGAGAACCCTTTCCTAATGCTATACAGGGGTTGGCAAAAGTAGGTTTACAGTTATTTGTATGGAAAAACACATGCAGCTTATGACTATTACAATGGTTTTATTAACTCTGTGTTTCTGTGTTTCGTGTACTCACAACTGTGAACCTACTGTTGCCCAACCCTGTACAACTTACTGGTTCTGCAGGACAGCGTCTCCTTTTTCTTTAAAGTTATTGATAAACAATCTTATTTATGAGAACCACTTACAAATGACTAACAATTCAATGGGAATCAGTCACATGTAGTCATATGTATGCTGACAAAACTTACTTTCAAATTATAATATAGTTATTTTAATATACTTTAGGTTATATGTATTTTATTAGATGATATAAATCACGTCTCATATATTTCAACTTCTATTTTATTCCCCAACTTTCAATTATCTTGAATAATGTTCCCTCTTCTTGAGTATATCCATATTTTAGACTTGTACAAATAGCTATATAAATTGAATTCATTTTTCCTCTTTCTAACTTATCTAGATTTACACTTTTTAAAAAGATTTTACTTATTTATTTTTAGAGAGAGAGGAAGAGAAGGAGAAAGGGAGGGAGAGAAACATCAGTGTGTGGCTGCCTCTTGAGTGCACCCCACTGGGGACCTGGCCCACAACCCAGGCATGTGCCCAGACCAGGAATTGAACTGTCAACCCTTTGGTTCACAGGCCAGCACTCAATCCACTGAGCCATACTTTTTAAACTGGGTTGAGAAATACCTAAAAATTTCAAAATGAAAATAACTTTGACCCGGGTGTCCTGGAATAGAGAAAGTTACACATTTCTATGAATGAAACATGTAAGTACTCAAATGTAGAAATACAGCAAATGTAAAAAACACTTTTTGTGATTAGTTATGAATAAAATATATTTTTAAGAGTCTGTCACTGGGTAGCCTAAATTTATTTACCTAAGAGTTTCCTTCCAGAATTTTTGTAAGAACTGGAAAAATAACACTGTTTTAGTCTGTTTGGGCTGCTTTAACAAAATGCCACAGACTGGTGATTTATAAACAGCAGAACTTTATTTTTCACACTTCTGGAGGCTGGAAGTTCAAGATCGTGGTGCCAGCATAGTGCTGTTCTGGTAAAGGCCTCTTCTGTAGGATCTCTTTCATAAAAAAGCACTAGCCGGCCCTGGCTGGTGTGGCTCAGTGGACTGAGCGCCAGCTTGTGAACCTAAGAGACACCTGGACTCCCGATTCCCAGTCAGGGCGCATGCCTGGGTTGCGGGCTGGGCTCCCAGCTGGGGGCGTGCAAGAGGCAACTGATCTGTGTTTCTCTTACACATCAATGTTTCTCTCCCTCTCCTACTCCCTTCCCTTTCTCTAAAAATAAATAAGTAAAACATTTTTTTAAATTAAAAAAAAGAGAAAACCCACTAATCCTATGCATGACACCCCCACCCTCATGACTTAAGCACCTACCAAAGGCCCCACCTCCTAACACCATCGCATTGAAATTAGCATTTCAACATTAATTTTGACAGGACATAAACATTAAAAATATTTGTGTCCAACCAACAGCCCATGGGATGGCTGCATGCGGCCCAACAAAAAATGGTAAATTTACTTAAAACCATTTTTTTTTTTTTTTTTTTTTTTTTGCTCATCAGTTTTTGTTAGTGTTTGTCTATTTAATGTGTTGCCCAGGACAACTCTTTTTCCACTGTGGCCCAGAGACACCAAAAGGTTGGACACCCCTGATAAAAATCATAGCACATTCCTGCATTGATAGCAGTCCTCCTCAATGGTGGTAACTGCCAGTGGCAAAACAGATACTGATAACAGTTCAACCTTGTTCTCTACAATTGTGCTGGGCCCTGGCCAAGTGGCTTGGATGGAGCATAGGCCTGTATACCGAAAGGTTACCAGTTCAATCCCTAGTCAGGGCACATACCTAGGTTGCAGGTTCGATCTGGGTTGGGGTGTATCCATGAGGCAACAATTTGATGTTTCTCTCTCCTCTTCTTCCTCTCTCTTTAAAATATATACTATACATTTAAGTATATATTTTACTAATATATATATACACACACTTGGGTGAGGATTAACAATAAATAAATAACTGTGCTGGGAGCTACATTCTCCCTGAGTTGTGCCATCAAATTAAAGACGGGATTTATGATTTCAACAGCAATGGTGAACTTAGCCTGCAATGTCTTGGGCTCTAGTTACTGTGTGTGGGTTCAACAGGACTTTGATTTACTAAGTCTGTGTGGCATTTAGGCTGTTTCTGACATTTCTGCTCCCTCTATGAATCAATCCATTGATGCCATAGTTTTTCAGCTATATCCCAAAGTTGGGAAAAATAATCAAGTTACAAACACGAATAGGAGTAACTGTTACATCCAGCACTATTTACTGAGTGTCAACACTATGTGGTATTGTACACACTGATTTGTGAGGAAACTCTGGAATCAGCTGCCCAGATTAAATGCTGGCTCTACCACTTACCAGCTATGTCATGTCTCTCTCTGTTACCTGTTGAAATGGGGATGATGAGGACAATAACAGTGCCTCATAGTGCTGACTAAGTAATTTAATATGTGTGAAGCATTGGGCAAGTGTAGTAAGCGCTAATAAGTTGTTGATATTTACTATACACCCAATCCATAATCAATCTATAGGTCAGCACTAGAATAGAAAGCATTAAATAGCATTGCACATATAACGCTTTACATCAAAATTTTATTTCTAGTTAAAAGTAATGAGAATGGGCAAATTTTGGTTTTTAAAAACAACCTTCCAGACAGAAAGTAAGTATATAAGTATTACATATTATTCCCTGAAGTTAAGCTACTGAAAGCAATATCCCCATATTCTGAGTCATGACTAACTACATCTTACTGGTCATCACCAGTATCTATTGCAGTGACTTGCACAGTCAGATATTCAATAAACATTTGCTCAATAAATAAATGAATAAAAAGTAAGTAAACAATTATAGCCAAGAGAAAGACGGTTTAAAAATTTTTTTTAGATAGTTTTTTTTTTTTTAAGATTTTATTTATTTATTTTTAGAGAGGGGAAGGGACGGAGAAGGAGAGGGACAGAAACATCAATGTGTGGTTGCCTCTCACGTGGTCCCCACTAGGGGCCTGGCCTGCAACGCAGGCATGTGCCCTGACTGGGAATCAAACCTGCGACCCTTTGGTTCGCAGCCCGCGCTCAATCCACTGAGCTATGCCAGCCAGGGCTAATTTTTTTCATTTAGCTCTGACAGGGCAACTCCCAACCAGCAGCGTGCACACAGGTGGTATAAACGGAGCTGTTTGGACCGCAGAGTAATGCATCATGAGAAAGCATAACCAGCGCTTTTACCTCTGGGCATGATCCTGTGAAATCTGTGCTGTTGGTGACAAATGGAGAAGGACAGACAGACCTTTCACTGCGGCTGGAGGGCAGATCACAATCAGTGTTCCACCAGTGGAGGGTCAATAATACTTACTTACCAAGGATTTAGATAATTTTTTTAAAAAAGTGACTTACTGGCTAAGAAGAAAAAGTAAAAAGGGGCCTGTTATTAAAAGAATATTATCCTTTGGTCTGATTTTTGTGGATTGATCATCTTATTAGTCCAATATTAGTCCAAATATATTCACGTGGTAGGTAGAATAATGGCCCCCAAATATGTCCATGTCCCAAACCTGTGAATACGTTACTTTATATGGCAAAAGGATTTTGTAGATACAATTAAGTTAATGATCCTGAGATAGGGAGATTATTCTGGATTATCTGTGTGGCACAGTGTAATCAGAAGCATCCTAATAAGAGTGAGGCAGGACAAGAGTCAGAAAAGATTAGGTGACACTATGCTTCTTTCTTTAAAGACAGTGGGAAGGGACCATGAGACCAAAAGGCAGGTAGCTTCCAAAAGCTGGGAAAGACCAGGAAACAGATTATCCCCTGTGGCCTCCAGTAGGAAAGCAGCTCTGCTAATAGCTCAATTTTAGTCCAGCAAAACCCTTTTCAGACTCATCTGCAGAACTGTAAGATAACAAATCTGTATTGTTTTAAATCACTAAATCTGTGGTACTTTGTTAGGACAGCAAGTGAAAACTCAGACATTCATTAATTTTTACCTAACCTATAGAGACACTAATTTGTAGCCATTACAAACTGAAATTTACTTCTAGTTCTCTTGGATTAAAACTTGAGTTATCCTTGGGAAAGGGATTTATTTTGGGGTTGGGGCAGGAAAAAGTGCAAATGAATCTAGAGTGCCCTATGATGTTAAAATGTAAAGAAGTACTCAGAAAAAAAAAAGTAAAGCACTCAGAAAGGATGGAGCATGTTGAAAGGGCACAGAAGCTAACCTAAAAGAGCCCCCAGTAGCCAAAACTGGAACAATCTGAACAAAGTAATGATACTACTGAATTATAATTCCCCAAATAAATACAAGGGGACCAAAAAAACCCTGGAATTATCTTTTGGAGGGCAGGCCTCTTATAGTACAGGCTTCCCCAGCTAGATGAGTGTTCTAGGAACACATCTGTATCAGTGTACCAGCTGGTGTTGTTGTGAGAGGCTGCATTCGGTCTCAGTGACTTTGTTTTGAAGACTTTCAAGGTGTTTGCACATTTCATGATGGGTGATTTACCAGCACACCTGCCCTACCCTCCCTGTTTAGCCAATCTCACCCAGAACAACTTTTTTTTGTTTCCCCAGATGAAAAATGTTCTTAGAAATGTTTTGCTGATGTGGAAGAGGTGAAACAAAAAATGACAGAAGCACTAAAAGGCATCAAAATCGATAATAAAGAAATGGAGAATGTACAATCCCACTGATGAATGTTAAAATTAGTATAGGAAAATTTGAGGAGAAATAGAATATTTGCACCCTGGCTGGTGTGGCTCAGTGGATTGAGCACTGTGAATGGAAAGGTCACTGGTTCAATTCCCTGTTACAGTACATGCCTGGGTTGCGAGCCAGGTCCCCATTTGGGGATATATGAAAGGCAACCGATCATGTATCTCTTGCACACTGATGTTCCTCTCCCTTTGTTCCTCTCTTCCCCTCTCTCTAAAAGTAAGTAAATAAAAATTTTTTAAAAAGTGTGTTTAAAAAAGGAATATTTGCATAGTTCGAAGTATCTCTCCCAATATATTTAAACATTATATATGGAAAAACATAACTTTACAGTGGGTAAACCCAAAAGACACCAGCGTAATCATGTAATCAAGGCTAGTATCACAAGTCTGGTAGACAGAATTCTATATGCCTGCTCCCTCCCCACTTCCTCCTCACCTTTGGTGTATATGAGTACACCTTACACAGCCATCCATCCAGTGAGTATGATGGACCTCAACTTTCTCTTTAGGTTACATTAGGGGACACAGCTGACTTTAAGAGGGATCATTCATTTGGGCCTGACCTAATCACATGAGCCTTTTAAAATCTGGGTCAAGTTAGACAGTAAAAGTGTGAGAGGGGTTAAACAGGAGAGAAATTCTCCTACTGCCCTTGTAGATGGAGGGGCCACGGAAGGTCCTTGAGAGTGGCCTCCAGGAACTGAGAGTGGTCCTTAGCTGCCAGCCAGCAAGAAAAGTGTACGCCCAATAAACAAGAAACTGAATTCTGCCAACAACCTGAATGAGCTGAGCTAGGGGGAGGAGGACTGATGAGGTGTAGCTCAGCCGACACCTTGATTTCGGCTTTGTGACTCTGAGCAGAGAGCCCAGCTGGTTTGCCTGGACTCCTTCTCACCTCCAGGAACTGTGAGCCAGTAAGCGCGTATTTCTGGTGCCAGGGCTGTCGTGGTTTGTCAAGGCAGCCACAGAAAACTACTCAACTCGTCCTAGCACACACAACATCACGTCCTACCTGGCAGGGTGCTCTGAAAAGGACATATCGCATCTGATATTTTCTTGCCAAAAATACAGTAACTCATCTAATCATGAGAACACATTGCCAAATCCAAACTGAGAGGCAGTCTATAAAATAACCGACCAGTACTCTCCAAAAAGGTCAAGGTCATGAAAGACAAAGTCTGAAGCAGGAAAAAGACATTAGGAGTAAACTAGTGAAATCTGAGTCTATAGCTTAATTAATAACAAAAATTACAACAAAACACATCTAAAGTTACTTCTCTAAATATGGGCCAGTCTAGAAGTTGGTTAGAGCATCGTCCCCATATGCCAGGGTTGCAGGTTCCATCCCCGTCAGGGCCTGTCCTGGAAGCAACCAATGAATGCATAGATGGGTGGAGCAACAAATCCATGCTCCTCCCTCTACCTTTCTCTCTTCTTTTCTCTCTCTCTAAACATCAATACATAAAACATTTTTAAAAATAAATAAAATTGGGCTAGTCTATGTAATCTTAAGCAATTCACTTGTTAAAACTTGTTTCTCCGATTGTTAGGTAACACGAAAAATGTAATGTGCTTTAAGATTCTTAGATGAAATAGAGTTATGCTGCTTACTGTTTATCTTTTAATAATTTCAATTTTATTTACCTTTAAGATGGCTTAATTTTGGGAAAGTTGGAGTGTTTTGGAAGTCTCACTAGGCTTCAAACTGGCAATGATTTTGATGCAACAGTATAAACTAATGAAAACAAATACTGTTGATGGATGCAATACACAAACGAAAATTTGGACAACTCAGTACATTGTGGAGGCTTTTTGTGGTTCTTGCTTTGATGTTTGCTTTTTACTTTTATTCCAAATTAAGGAGTTAGGATGTAAAACCATAAATATACAAAATCTTTCTCAACAGCTTTAAAGAAAAACATTTCAGAAGTTTTCTGAAGTCAAGACAGAAGCAAACAAGAACTCAGTAACACACTGCTTGAACAGTTTGATTCACACCAAACTCCCTCCCAACAGGTAAAAGAAAAGACAAGTGGCCGCATGGAGTATTTACAGGAGTCATGAGTCATTTTTTTCCTAGCTTCATTTCAGAGGGATAGACACACTGCAGGGGGTGAATAATAATGTATCACAATATCAGTGATTACTGTATGGAGCACTCGACTTTGCTCTCACATGTTCAGGTAACATAATTCTTCTCTCCTTCCTCCACAGAGAAGCACAGTGCTTGTGCTCTAGCGTGAGGCTGGCTAACGGCCTCCTCTGAGGTTAATGTTGACATCGCCCTGGACGGAGCAACAGGAAGCATCTGTGTATCTCACCACAAACTCAGATGATCCGGACTTTCCCCATTCGAAGTATAAATTCTGTTGGTATTAAATTACTTGATTGTGCTTGCTTTGTTCATTGAAAACATTTAATTATATAAAACATCATGGTAGTAACCTCTGAGAAAACTGAAATAATCGATGACTATATATAAACACTTAATTAGTCCTTACCAGTTGGTCAATATTGATTCCCCTCCTATAAGTTAAAGGCAGTATGTACTATGAAAGCTTTTCTTGCAAATCTTTTGTTCTTATATTCTAGAACCATCTACGGTGACAGCAAAACTCAAGGAACAGTGTTAGTCAATTATCAGCTGCCAAGTTACCTTAAAGACCAGGTGGTATAATTGATCATTTTCTACACAATTGGGGGAATAATTAAATGGTAGAACATCCTTTTTGAATAATTAAATAGCAGGAGATCCGTTTTTGCTTAAGCATAAATAATGGCTCTCTATTGCCTGTTATACCTGTTTGAACTTTTTGGCTTGGCTTTCAAAGTACTCTTAATTGGGCCCTACCCTACTTCCTTATTTTCTACCTTTTCTCAGCACACAACTCCTGTTGTGTGGTAGGCAAGACATGCTCACTCCTGCTTTACCTTGTCATACCCTCTACCCCAGGTCAATAAAAACTCTCCCCATTTAGATTCAACAAACACGGATACAGTATCTTCTATGTGTCAGGACAGTGCTAGATTTTTTCATGCATTTCCCTGAATGTACATGCGTGCTGTCATTGGTGTTTAGAAGTGAGAGACTCACTCAGAGTTCTGAGAACCCACAATCACTCAGTTACTGAGTGCAGGCCTGGAACTCCAGCCCAAGGCAATCTGCCCTCCTCACTCTGCCCCTTCCGCTCCTTACTCTGTTCCCTTGCTTGTTATCCAAGGGCTTCTTGGATGTTATTTATCTTTGCAACTAGATGGTAAGCTGCCTGTGCACAGCTGTGTATTGTATTTTCTTTGACTTCCCCACCCCACAGAGCCTAACTCAGTACTGTGTCCAGGGAGCACTCAAGAAATACTTTAATGGAGAGGTGGCCAAACACTTTGGGCTGTCTCCTTTTTCAACTGTTAACAAAGTTAACCTTTGCAACATAATTTTGTGTTTTGAATTCAGTTCTATGTGGTTAGAACTTGCTGTGTGAAAAAGTACTTCCTTTTAGTCTTAAATACCTCACTTGAAATTCAAGTTATCTTTGACTTACAAGGTTAATTTCATTAATGTTCAGCCAATCTACTTCCTTCATTGACTTTAATCATAACGCTGTTCATTCTATTTTTCCAAGAAAAGAATTCCTAGCATTTCCTAGGTTTTCTGTTATTCTTCTGACCATACAATGGCTTCTTCATGTCTTTGAGGAATGGCAAGCTAAATTGGATGGACAAGTGGTGCTGACTGGTAGCTTAGGTGGTTAGAGCATTGTCCTGATACGTCAAGCTTGCAGGTTCGATGTCTGGTCGGGGCACATACAAGAATCAACCAATGAATGCATAAATAAGTGGAACAACAAATCGATGTTTCTCTCTCTTTCTCCCTTTCTCTGTATCTCTAAAATCAATCAATCAATAAAAATTAAAATGCATGGACAAGCTAGCTTTTGATGAGATAATCTGTCCAGTGTCACGTGATCTCATCAGCCAGGAAATTTGCCAGACATGTTTAGCTTGGCCAGCAGTTGGAAAACAAAGAATATTTTTAAGCCTAGTGGTCTCAGTTCCTCTCGGCCCTCACCATTTTAATAGTCATCAGCCAGGCCAGTTCAGACCTTTATCTTACGTCTAGACTGGAAAGCCAACGAGGACAGGGACTGTCTGTCTTGCTCACTCCTTGACTACTGTAGGATGCCACCAATTTCAGCCTTATGTAGCATAGCTCTCCCAACTTTTTGTCCCAACCCACAATAAAAAATACACACTTACACATATCAAACTAGAGAGAACTCTTCATGAAATAATACTTCAATCACAGACTTTGGATGTTTTCTGTTTTACATCATTCTGTTCTTTTTAGTAGGTCATAAGCTGCTAAAATGATTTCTTAAGTTCCCTGTTTCGAACACACTGTGCCACAGAGTTCAGGTGAAGTCTTTTGCTACTTTATCACCTAGTACCCTAAATGAGAAGTCTCCTGTAAATCATTTTTTGTTAGAGCCAAGTGCTAGGGAAATGCCTAATAGTCTGGCACATAACTGTGTGACTAAAGGCTTGTGGTTTTGTGTTGGCTGAGCCTGTACTTACTGTGAAAATATACAGTTCAACTGTATTTTTAGAAGTTAAACTTTCATGTACTCAAGAGCACCGATAACTTTAATCAACGAGAAATCTCACATAAATCATGCAAGAAAATAGTAGATATGTAAGTAGATTCTGATTAATTTGATATTTATTCTTCAATACTTTAGACATTGATTCTAGAGCAAGGTCCCTTTTCAGTTTTCTAATTAAAGTCCAACTTTGATTCCAGGCACTTTCTATGAATTCAATGAAGAGGAAAGACATAGAAATAGACGGTTATGGAGTGGCTGTTATATGTCAGATATCACACTACATATGGTCCTATAAATCATCTTATTCAAGCAATTGTGCTAAGAATGAAGGTACTGAGGTATGAGAGGCCAGGGAACTGGCCCCAGGTTGTACAGCTAGTTAATAAATACAAGCCCTGGGCTTCACACATGGTTTCCTGACCTAAACCCGACACTTTGCCTACTGCCTGACATTGTATGTGCATTTTAAAACAATGCATTAGTGCCTACCCTACGTTTTGTATAATGTCACAGTGCTACAATATTAGTTGGAAATACTACACGTCAAACATCCATTACTCCCTTTGTGGGATGACTCTGTTTGGAGATATTTCGTGATCCTTTTTATGCCTCATTGTCAGAGAAGCCTTTCTTTTTCAGTATCTCATAGTGAAACTCAAATGCATTTCTTTCTTTAGAATGGCTAATGAAAGAGGCCTGAACTGGTCACAATATTCTCCTGTTACATATTCTGTAAATGTTCTTCCTGTACCTCCACTTTGTATTTTTTTGAGATTGTGATTGAGTCTGAAGGACGCCAAAAGCTCAGCTAAATTTAAAGTTCTTTGCTGCAGACTTTCAACTATCTGGGTATTCAAAAATATCTGGGGAAAAAAATCAGTGGACTGTTTCTGTTTTAATGAAGACATCTGGTATGCTATAATCACGTCTTCTTTCATTTTTTTTGTCTGTTGAATTCAACTTGTGACTATTGCTAAGTCCACTGTCTTGGTACTGTTTAAAAACAAAACAAACAAAACAATACTCCCTGACCTTGAGCTGTACTGCCTGTAAGGTGTTTATTGGCAAGCATCCAAATAAAGCAGCTGAGCTTAACATAGCACGGAAGTGCTGAAGACCCTGCCTTGTGCCGTATGTGCACTATGCTGTTTAATCCTCGCAACAACACAATGAGGTGGATATTATTATTATTATCCCTGTTTTTTCAAACAAGGAAGCTAAGAAGTTAAGCAGCTTGCCCAGGGGTCACCAAGAAAAGTGGTGGAGCCTAGTGTTTTAAGCCAGATGGCCTTGACTGGAGATTGAGCTCTTAACCACATGGCACCCCTTGCGTAAGAGGAACACTGGTAAGAAACCACCCCCCATTCCCACAAAACCAAGAACACAATACAAGGTCTTAAAGAATAAGGTCACTGCAGAATCAGGTTGGCACCAGAAGGCTTCTGGGACAAGACTCTGAGCAGGGCATCCAAGCAGGGTGGGTAATACTGGCAGAGGAGAGAATGGGGGCATCAAGACAAATATGTCCCTGGCTTGCTGAGTCGGGGAAAAAAGCATCAGGCTAATGGACAAGGTTGGGTAAATTGTAAGTCTTATCTACTTTGGTCCCCTCATTTCTTTCTGGTTTTCCTTAAAAATAAAACAAAATGCAAATACATACTCTAACATAATTCAGCACCAGATATGCATAAAATAGAAACACCAATATATACAATTAAGGTAAATAATACAATTATTAGTTACTGACTGAGGTCTTTTTTTCCTTCCTGGTGTACTACGACTATAGCCTAGCCATTTTTATATCTGATAATCTTTCTTATTCGAATTTAAATAAAACTGTTTGAGCCCTGGATGGTGTGGCTCAGTGACTTGAGCATCAGCCTGTGGACCAAAAGGACACTGGTTCGATTCCTGGTCAGGGACATGGCTGGGATGCAGGCCAAGTTCCAATTTGGGGGTGCGTAAGGGGCAGCTGATCGATGTTTCTCTCCCTCTCTCTAAAAATTAAAAAAAACCTTCAAATGTTTGAATTGTGTTAATGGTTACTCTTTATTTTAATTGAATGAGAGGGTTTTCCCACCTTTTCCCCAGCCTTACTATTCAATTCTGGAAGTCAGTAACAAATATATGGCAAAGACGTTATAGTACAGGAAGTCCAAAGTTGCAAAAGGGCTGGGTTCCAGACATCATTGTAAGTCAGTTATTTGGAACCTGGAATTTATTTTCCCATGGAAATAGTGGTTAAGTTCCCAGAGGGCCCACAAAGGCTTGCTTAACCAGGAATGTGACAGAAATGAACAGTGCCACCTTTGTGTTGAACTCTATTATTCTGAGGACTCTATGGATTTCTCTTCTTACAATGTTTTAGCTAATCACCCCTTCTGGGACACAGGTTTTTTCATTATAAATTACAGAAAAAGCTATCACTTAGGAATTCTACCCAAATCCAATCTTGAATACTACGTGAGGGTATTCCTTTTCACTAATCACTACTTAGAACATGACTTCAGTTGGAAAGTTGTTTTTCTTAGCCTAAGGATACAAGCAGTAGAATGGCCCAAGGATGCTTATAGCCTAGGCTGTGACAGAACATCCTCTGCCTGCCCTGTGACGAGAAGGCAGTGAAATGATACCAGGGACATGTGTTGCCCCTGCTGGTACAAGTGACCATCTGGTTCGCAGAGGGTAACCTTTTGGCCTGTGTATAAAAAACACTTTCTTGGTTTCTGACTTGGCATCAGGTAGTAAAAGTAGTTCCTAGGTCTCGGTGACCCAGGGTAGGTGTTACAACTTGGGAGATTACCCGATCATGTGTTTTGACTATAAGTGAATGCATATTACACAAATTATCTGAAGCTATGAAGTGGGTATCTGTCAAATACAACGCTTGTCTCAGAAACATTTCCTTGGAGGGCACAGTAACAAATTATCTGAAGCTATGAAGTGGGTATCTGTCAAATACAATGCTTGTCTCAGAAACATTTCCTTGGAGGGCACAGTAACAACAATAAAACCAAAATCTTTGTTTTAGGTAGAAACATTACCAACAAATGTTTCCAAAACAGAAATGCTTAAAGTGAAAAAAAATTTATTTCTACGTCCATCAAAATAGTGCGGTTTTAAAAACTTTAGCCTTCTGTACACACTTCACTTCTACTTTTTTACCTCCTTGGGAACTTTTACACTAGCTAGGGACTCTTGGTATGACTTTAGAGTCTGCCTTTACCAAATGGTAGAGAAAAATTTGTATGACGAGGGAAGGTTTATATTCACAACCCTAGTCCTCTCCTCCCCTCGAATAAAAATCCCACTAAATTTGTATAACCATGTCTGCTGTCAGTGTCTATTTAAACACTTGGTGATTCTGTCTGCAAATATTTGCCAATAAAGGCAATGCATTTCAACTGAAAAACACTTTTTTTTTTTTTTTTTTGCATTCCTTAAAACACTGTATATACTTAGGTACTACACTTCACAAAGGTGAAGTAAGCCACTGGCTGCCACTAATGAATGAATGAGTACTGCTGGGTACTCAAAGTCTGTTTTTAGCAAAGAATACACGGCAGGAACTCAGCATTTCCAGATATACAGCATAGAGCTATGGTAGGCATCATGGAAAGTCTAGAGAACAGGAGGAGGATTTGGAATGTTATTGGAAAGCTTTAGGGCCAAGTAGGTCTACGCTCTTTGAAAGTGAAGACAGTTATCCCAACTGTATTTAAAAGGAAGAAGAAAGAGAAAGGAGGAGAGAAAGGAAAGGAAAACAATACTTTTTAGAGCTCTTGGGGGAATTAAATGAGGGCACATGCACAGAAGTATCCAGCAAGGTTACAAAGATGCATTAGGTGCTCAATGTTAGCCAAGTTTGAGTACTTGGAATTTTATTGGGCAAACATAGGGTTATTTATGCTTAATTATGTCAGTAGTTTTGTTAGCACCTGAAGCTTCTAGGAATTAAAGAGACATAGCAACTGAAATAAGTTCAATTATCAACTGAAATAAAATATCGACCAATCAAATTCACCAATATTGCAAATAAGGTGGGATTTCTTTCTTGGTTGGGCTATAATTTCCCAAGTCAAGGCTTATAAAGAGAAAGACATTGAAATGCTATGATTATCCACCATGTCCCTATCCCCAGATACACATGCAAACAAGTTTATTGGTCACCAGAGGGACTGCATAAAAGGGTGCAGTCAGCTTAAAGCAAACACATCTTAGTTTCTTAAAAAATTCAAAGCCTATCTATAAAGTCATGTCATACACACAGAACAAGTTGTTGAAAAACATGCTTTTCAAGTCCACTAGAGTTCTCCATGAACAGCAGTAATTTCCTTGTTATGACCAATGTGTTTGATCTACAACTGTTCTTTAAAAATAGAACTTCCCAACTCAAGTTTCCAAGATGATGAAAATTAATTTTAATTACTTTACATTCTTCTACCAGAGAAAGAAAAACAATCGCAAAAGAAAACCTCGATGATTCGAGTATTGTATTCAAATTTAGGTGATAAAGACAGGGGTCAGCATGAAACATGTAAAACGATACATGCATTATCTGAACTCATTTTACTATTCTAAATTTGTAAGCTCAAAAAATAAACATTTTGAAGTAGAGTCAGTTATTTTTAAATGCCTTGTAATAAATTTTAAATGAGATATTTAAGGCAATAATATTACAAATTAATTCCCACTAGATTAGCCAACATGTGTCAGAAAAATAAACTAAGTATAAGATTCAGCATTCTCTGTAGAACAAACAAAAAGATCCTTTGGTTATTTTCTAATATTCTTCTCTTTCTCACAAAAACAGAAAACTCTGCAATTCACTCTCCTCCAGGAAGAAGAGTTCTATCGGGTCTGTTTTAGCGGGAGGCACCTTTCTCTCTCTCACCTCTGTGCTCCCTCAGCATCGGGTAACTTGGACTCTATTTATCTGCTAAGGTTTGCTAAATAAAAAGGATTGATGACATCTATTGCAATACACTAAAAGTAATTTACACATGCTGGCAGCACACTAGAAGTTCTGAACAGACAACATTTCAACTCTAACAGACAGACATCTCTCCATTCTGTGACACAACAGGAAGTAGACAGCAACCTGTGTAATGTACCAAAGACTTAAACCTTAAAAAATCTAAATAAATTTAAAAAATAAAATGCCTGGATGTAATGAATTGCTAATAAGCCATTTTACTTAAAGTCTAAAGCTGTCCTTAAAATATATTTCCAGCTTTACAGTAACCTTTCTTCATGGTCAGACCATAACAGAATTAGGATTATTTCCAGAAACGTGGTCAATTGTACTTAAGTTGTATTTAACCCCTCAGTGACCTCTGCCTTTATTTGCACTGTGAAAAATAAACAGCTATATCATGCCTTTCCGGGCAGTCAATTGGTTTTATTTACATTGCTTTGAGAAAAGGAGACAAAAGACATCCTTTACAATTGTCTTTCAACAATCTCAGTTGTGAGGGGAATATATAACACAAAATTTTATATATAAGAAAAATATCTATATATACAAAACATATAAATAAATAGAGAGATAAACAGACAAATAAAGACAAAGTGGCTCTGAAGTCTCTTGAAGTACAAATTTATAAACTGACCACCAGACACAGAACTTAGATCTATAACGGAGAAAAATCGTTATGAGCCTGAAAAAAAATAAAATAAAATACCACCGTCACTATCATGGAAAAAACAGAAAATAGAAAATAATCACCGGAAAACCTGGGTCTTGTAAAGATTTCTTTCCATCAGAAGATGCAGAAACATATTTCCCCCTGGTGCAAATGAAAACGTTTCTCAAGCACCCCCAGTTTCTTCCCTGCTTGTCCCCCCAGGCGCTGGTGTAGACGGCCGGCGTGGACTTTTTCCCAGAGATGAGAAGTAGAAATTTGTACTTTATCGGGAGCGGGTGCACTTTTCCCCCCGGCCCCCCTTTCCTCTGCCTCCAAGATGGTAGGAAAGTTGTCGTTTCGGAGGGCAGAGGAGCGGCTCTCTGGTGTTATGTCCTCGCAGTGCCTGTAGTGGTGCTGTAGGAGGCTGCTGCCTCTTCTTGTGCAGCCCCGGCAGCCCTGCCTTCTTGGCTGGAGAGTATATTCAGGGATTTCCCCTTAATAATCACCGACCCTGGGAGCACTTTTTACTTTCCAAAATAAAAATATGATCCTCACCCCTCTTGCTTGACAGGGAAAGGCTCTCGCCGGAGCCTAGTGGGGAGCAGTAGCAGCGGCAGCCGAGCTTCCTAGTCCATTGCCAGCGTCTCTCAGATCTGTCAGCCCAGCCGAGGGAAAAGGGGGGAAGGAGGAAAAAAAAAAAAAAGCAGCTGAAAGGTAAGCAGAGGCGGCCCCAGGCCCGGCCCACATCCCCGGGCTCCCGTAGGGCGGCGGGCTGGGCCGCGCAGGCAGGGCGGGCGGCGAGCGCGCTTACGTGAGACCGGGGATTCGCCGGCCTGCGCCAGGCCCCGGACACAGGATGGAGGGGTGAGAGGGGTCGGCGCCGGGGTGGCGGGGGCTGGGGACCTGGGGGCCTCTGGGGCGCCCGCAGGCAGCGACGGCGGGCGGGCGGACCCGAGTCCAGCCCCGGCCGGAGCTGGGCGAGCGGCGCGGCCTACGCGGGCCGGGGTGGGGGTGTGGGGCGGGGTGGGGGTGCAGGCTAGGCCTCGGGCGGCGGGCCCCGCGGCGACCGCACCCTACCCCCTCACTGGGGCCTCCGCGCGCCCCTGCGGGACCCCGAGGCCTCCGGGCCGGACGGCGGCGCCGCGGGGCCGAGTCTGGCGCTGGCCGGGAGGTTCCCCCGCGGGGCAGCAGGCCCGGGTTTCCGGGACAGGGGCGTCGGGGCCTAGGAGGGGAACGGGTGCCCACCCCCGAGCGCCCACCCTCCCCTTCCCCCGGTCTCCCTCAGACGCCCCTCCCCCATTCCGGTAATAGTTAAATTTATTTATCCCCCTCCTCCGCGCTCTGGGCGGCCTGGCCGGGGCGGGGCAGGCGGCCAGGCGGGCGTGGGGTGGGGTGCTGGGGCGGTGAGGAGTCAGGTGCAGCCGCGGCCCGGAAAGTTTCCTTTTAGGCCCGAATGGGGGGGCTGCCCTCCTTTCGGGGAGCCCTGGTCCTAGCGCTCGCGACCCCCGAGGGCGTGGGGGAGAGCACTCGGCTATTTTGAAACTCTTTGCCAGTTCCTGTCCGTTGAAGGTACTCCGCCCCTGCACCCCTCGCCCGCGCCCCACCCCACTCCCCGGCGAGCCCTTCCCGGGCTGCGAACTGAGCCCATTCCCCAGGCGCCCCCGGGCTGGGGAGAGGGCCTTCTCTTCCCGTGTGGAAAAGTTTTCCAGGGATTTTTCTTAGCGTATTAGTTAGTGACTGGGCTTTTTGCGGTGGGAAGGGAGGAGGTAAATTCAGGTGGTATTTCTTTCTGTCGGTGCTGGCTTTCCTCGTCGCCTTTTGAGCCCTTACCCCGGACCCAGGGGGTGTTCTTTTCAGATCCAGGCACCCCCCCCAACCCCCGCCCTTTCATCCCGACTCCTTCGGGTCGCAGCCGCGTTTCCTGGACAGCCCCTTGCAGGAGGGAACGGGGAGCGGTGAGGACTGTCAGTGAGCGAGGGCCGGGTTTCTGGAGCGGCCCCCACATGCCGGAGTTTCGCGTCCTGTTGGGTCACTGTCCGATGAAACCAGCACGTGAACAGAGCCCGAGGGCGAGAGACCCCGGTTGTCAGCACGCTTGGAAGCATTAAAAATTAGGAGGCAGAGAAGGTGGGCAGGGCAGCTCCTGAAACGCGGTTTAAAGATCCGTGGTGGATTTATTCTGATAATAACTATTTGCATTTATGTAATATTTTATATTCGACCCCATCAGTAGAAAAATGGGGATTTTAAGGAAATGTGTTGTTGCTGCAACTCAAAAGGGTGGGTGTGTGGAGAGCCCTCAGGGAACTGACATCGTGGATGGTTTTCTGTGTTTAAATGGGTTCAGTTTTAGCAATATTTTGGTGCCATCAGCTTTAAAAGTTTTTTTTTTAAGTTGAAAACTTAAAACTTCAAATCTAGATGCCCTGGATGGGATGTTTCCTGTGGCTACACTTAACCTCCTGGTAATGTTCTTTAGTGTGGAAGGTGGAATGTTAATGTACCCTGCCCCCCACCACCAGCCTCCGGTATGGGCAAGTTTGGAGAGGTTATTTTTCGTTCTTTTCCCTCCCTTCCCTTTATAGTGGACCTAGGACAGGATGTCGTGTGTGTACGTGTGTGTGTCCTGCCTGGTGGCAGGCTGGAGTTGGCTGGCAGAGGTGTTCCCCACTCTGCCCGCAGAGCACTGTTACCCAGCCCAAGCGGACACTTGCAGAGCATGGGTAGCCCATGACTTGCTCGGTGCTGACTTCCGTCAGGCAGGGGAGTGAGACTCCTTCCGAGATTCTCACTGTATCTTTTCCTGTGGTCTGCCTAAAATAAAACTTTTTCCCCCCCAGTGATAGATGTCCAGCCATTTAGCATTGTTCTTAAGAAAAGCATGATATTTGAGATCATAGGGGTTTCAGACAAAAATGCAAATTACCCTTAATGGTTGTTTAACTTTATTGATTAATTGAAATTGCTTATTGACTTGGACGTTTTTATATACTCGTGTATCCAAAGATGTTACTTCTATTGTGGTTTGTCATTTTTAGGGCATATTGGTTGGAAGAAATCATTTGATGAGTCTCTTTTCTTAGGACATATTAAGGTTAAAAAAAATCTCTTTGCCTCATAATTTGGTATTTTAAAGGTACAGCTTTAATTTGACATTCCTAAGCTTCAAAAACTGTGTATGTACAAATCCCAAAAGTTTTGTATTAATTTCCTAATCCTAACTGCCTCGAGGGCTACTTATTCCTGAGGGGATGGTGGAGTTTATTTTTTATTTGAAAGTAATAAAAGATTACAGAGCAAATACGGAATTAATTTTAAATTGTAAGGTAAGGTACTTTTGACTCTTAAATATTTAGTTTCAAAAATAGATACTTATTTTGATTTATAAGTCTGAAATTATCAATTTTTCCTCTGAAAGATCACAGAAGGAAATTTGTATACCGCACCCCAACTATTTTCTCAGCAAATTGTGTCACTACTATTTTTAGAGAAGTGAAATTTTGGTTTAGATGGATTTAAAAATTTCTAAGTGAGAGCACCCAAAATTAAACGAGTCACTTCAAAACAAATGCCGATCCATTCATTCTTACCTGAGATGTTCCCCCAGGGTTAGCAGCTCTCACTATGCAGGTTTGGAACAACAGTTATGGATAATGAGAGGTCATTTATTTCTGAGTGCAGTTGGCAGTATTCTGTGGACACGTAGCCCAGTGTCTCCTCACGCACACTTGGGAACTCGTAAGTGGTGGGTGGGTAGGTGAGAGTGAGCTGGAGGCAGCAAGTCTTCTCCAGGGCAGACTCCCCACTGCATGTGCAGTGGGGTCGCCTCCAGGCCCTCTGAGTTTATGCTAATGTAACTCTGTCCCAGCGCCCTGACTTTAGTCATGCTGATTTTAGACAGTACCTGTGGCTATTGTGAGACACTTGCAAAGATAGTCTCCACGCAAGCCTAGAGGTAAAACCTGGAGCCTCTCTTCTCTCTTCCCTCCTTGCACTTAAGATGGCAGGCTGCTTGGTTCACACTCTTTGTAAGACAGATTTTCAGTTAAATTTTATTCGATAGCGTGATATCCTGTAGTCAGACACGTTTGACCTGCCTGGCCTTTGGGTTCTTATCCCAGCCCTTCTACTGGATGGGTTGCTTCATCTTTGCTTTCTTTGCCTGTAAAATGGAAATAGCACTTTTTAATGTAAGGATTAGGTGAGACGGCCCTTGTGCTTGGCTCTTAGTTGGTGCTCCTTAAGTATTAATTCCCCTTGCCCACCTTACCTTTCTGTTAACACCATCTAAATACCATTTATAATTGTTTGCTTCTTTTCTGACTAAAAGTAATACGTTCTCATGTCCATTCCGCTCACACGTATTTATCCCAGGAGATAACCATTGTTAATGTTTTGTTGTTTTGTTTCTCTGTTTCGTGTGACTGTGTGTGCGTACAACATAAACTTAATCCTAGGGTTTTCCATTTAACAGCGTTGTGTAGTTTTTTTGTTGTTTAAAGCCTGGGCTCTGGAAGCGATCTGGCCTTGAATCCTACCTATGGGATTTGGGCAAATTACTTCGTCTTACTCTCAGTTTCTTCATCTGTGAAAGAAGGTGATCAGCATACCTTCTTCATAGGGTTGCTGTGGTGAGTGAATGAGGAATTGCATAGAGAGCCTTTTGTATGGTACCTGGTGCATGACCTTTAGATACTATTTTTCTCTAAAGATTTTCGATATTCTCCGTGTGGATTTTTCAGTGTGAGTTCTTGATTCAGTATATACTAATACTAGTGAGTAGTGAGTAGGTAGAATGTTAAAGTTACCTTCGTGGGACAAATAAATATTTTTGTGCCAGTAAAAAAGCGGCAGTATATTCATAGAAACTTTCAGCAGCTCAATGTTCGTCTGGTCTCTGTTGTCGAATTCTGCGAGCTGGCAAATATAAAGGAGCGTTAAGTACACTAGTGGTCAAAGAAGGTAGGTTTATTTACCTCTGACTCCTCCTTTAAAACGTTAGAATGCTTACCCCAGGTAGGTGAAGGTAGGAGTTGCTGAAGCTGGTGCTGTTTCATTCATTTAAGTAACTGTGGGCCCTGTAATACAGAGATACATTCACTGGCCTTGAGGAGTTTTTAGTCTAGTGGAGAAGGGAAAAACGCTGACATTTACAATCGTGAATGATAAGGGATAGATTTGCCTGGAGGCAGGGAAGCTATTTATTTTGGCTGCCCTGGGGCAAGTGGTAAAGTGAGGGCTTTCCAGGGGTGTTTCCGCCCTAGGCAAATGCGAAGAGCGAGAAAGGCGTTTCCGAAGGTGGGACCTGAAACACAAGAGTATTCTGTGTTGCAAATTGTTGGAGTTGTAGGAATAGGAATAAATAGCGGGGGAGGGAGAGGTCAGCTTGGCCAGGTCCTAAAGAGTTTATGTGTTAGGCTAAAGAGTTTGCATTCCTTTTACATTTGCAAGTAGACCCTGAAAGGCCTTTGGCCAAATAAATTATTTGCATTTTCAAGGACTTGAGTTGTACAAAGAGTGGAATAAAGGAGGGAAAGATTGGAATTAGACCGTGAGAGAGCCACAGAGAAGAGATTGGAGGTTTGGGTTAAGGTGGCGGCAGTGGCAGAGGAGATGGAGAGAAGTGGGGAGGCTGGTTCCGAAGGTAAAGTAGCTGCCTTAGTTGACCAGATGTAGATTTGGGAATCGTCCTTGGATAGACGACCCTTGGATAGACAATAGCTGAAGTTGTAGAAGTAGAAGAACTTGGCTTAGTCAGTGGTTCTTAGCCTTTTTTTTTTTTTTTTTTTGAGAATCCGATGAACTTTGTGGACCCTTTTCCAGAAAAATGCACTCACATTCATAATTTTGTACATTTGGTTTGAAACTTGGTAATAACCTAGTCTTGTGGTGGATATAGAGTAGAAATTCAAATGAAAGCCCGTTGAAATGTCTTTCAACCCATGCTTTTTTTGTGTGTGACTTTATCACTATCATCTCATAGATGAGGGTACAGATGTATAAAGTAAACTTCTCAAGGTCATACATCTTGTTTCTTTTAAAGATTTTATTTATTTATTTTTAGAGAGTAAGGGAGTGAGAGAGGGAGAAAAAAATCGATGTGTGGTTGCCTCTTCAACACCCTTACCCAGGGACCCAGCTCACAACCCAGGCATGTGCCCTGACTGGGAATCGCAGCCCTTTGGTTCATAGGCGGCACTCAGTCCACTGAGCTGCACCAGCCAGGGCTACATCTTGTATTTTAACAATTTAAATGAACTGCCAACATGGACAACAATTAGGACATTTTGTGAGATTATTTTGATTTTTACCTTTTGAAAAAAATCAGAAACCTTGCCTCTGCTTTTTTTTTTTTTTTTTTTAAATCGCATGAGCTTATTGGAACTGGTTGGAGTCAGCCCCCTTTAGATGAGCAAAGTTTGCCAAAGTCTGCCCCTGGCCCACCTTGGTGGCCCATGTTAAGTATTTCACCTAGCATCCCTATAAATAAGATAAAGAGAATCTAGGGAACATAGCACTTGAGTGTGGGGGCAAGAGAACCAAAGCCAGTGACTGAGCAGCCGGAAAGAGATTTTCAAGAAAGAGAAAGTGGTCAAATGCTACAGAGAGGTCAGGTAAGATAAGGATGAAACCATGTATGTAGAGTTTCAGCAACAGAGGCCATTGGCTTCAGATTCTTAGAACAAAAGAACTTTGAGGACTCTAGCTATAACTTTTTTCTTTTTGTCCTGCAATGTAGGCTTTCCGTAACAATTGAAAGCCACTGTGGCATGAACAGGAACCCAAAAAGCATTTATTGTAAAGGAGCATTAACTGGAGCTAACAAATGCTGTAACCAAGTCAGTCACTGCTCATTCTGCTAGCATTTTCCAACATAAGAACATCGGTACATAGATGCTGTATAGGATGCAGACAGTATTTTTAGCATTATATTTTTAATATGAATTATAGGGAAGAATTCTGAGTGGATTCTGTTAGCATAGCCCCAAGAAGGTGGGAAGGCCTGACTTGATGGAGAATTAAACTGTACCATTCAGAAAACCGCTAGCAGCTGGAAGTGCATTTTAGCTCTGCAGACTCTAGATTAAAATGATAATAATCCTTATAAACTACTACTACAGTTTCTAATAGTAGTTAATATTAAGTGATTACTGTGTGCTGAGTACCATGCTAAGCGTGGTTCATGAAATACCTAATTTAATTCTAAACGACTCAACTTGGTACATACTACTATAATTCTCTCTTTACCTGTGAGAAAACTGAAACCTAAATAACTTGCCCAAGGTCATAGAGTAGTCATTAGGAGAACCAGATTTCAGCGCCAGGCTCTGATGCTCACTAGTGCCAGTGTGTTCTCAACTTCTGCATAAACTCCCTTTTACCTTTCTGATAAACCAGGTAAGGAACTCAACTACTGTAAAGACCATTTACATTTAAACTCACAACACATATTTATTTTTCCAATAATAAATGGCACATAGTAGACATTCAGTAAGTGTTTATTTGATTTATTTTTAAATATTTTAATTTGAACTTTATACTGAAGATTGTATTTCTGGGTGATACGCAGTTTTTTTCACTGATCTTTTCAGATCACATCAGTTGATTTTCATGATTTCTAATGTTACTATTTTTCACATTGATATGTGGGATGTTAGTATTTTAAAAAAATTAATATACTCATCTGTTTAGTATTTCATTTTTTGCTGTCTGCAGTTGAATTAAAACAAAAAAAACTTAAAATGGGGAACTTTTTTTAAGACTTTAAAGTATGTGACTGAGATAGGTAAGTATACTCATCATCTGTATCAATTAGAAAACTAACATTCTGAGAATTTAGGTTCCTGCTGTATTAAAAATTGTAAGGTTTATTGCAGTTCTAGGCTCTTAAAAGGGGGTAGAATATAAAATTACAGATGGCAATTAGAGAAAAATACTGCGGCAGTGAAATGAACATGCTTCTGTAACATGAGACTCAAAAGAACAGTGAGAACATGCAGAGATTCCACTCGGAGGTGATAGAGCAGCGGTCCCTAAGAGGGTAATGTTCATGTTTCTGTCAAATGGTTTGTGGTTGCTGTTGGAAGACTGAGAAGGCTGTAGGTGCTTTCGTTAAACCTTATCGTCCTGATTTTTCTCCCTGCTGATGCCTCATTCCTCTGTATTTGTAAGATGAAAGAAACAATATAAAGGAATTGTTTTATTTTCCAATTAAATTCAGTGTATAATAATTTAAAACAGGTTTTACACCTGGCCATATTTTCTACTCTTGAATTCCAGTATATGGATATGTTTACTGTGCAGATAGTCTTTCTGTGAGACTATTCTCAGTAATAGTTCTTTTTTCTTTCTGGTAACAAATAACTAAGTGAGGGTGTATGATCTGCTCTAAAGTGCCTAATTACCTGCATTCTCCTACTTAAGGGAGCAGAGATCCGTTTATATTCTAAGCAAGGTATTTCCATAGGTTTGAAGATAATACCTGCTATAGTTGTTAATGAATTGATTCTAGTTAGGAAATTTTTTCTTAGTTTTTTTAAGTGGTTTTCATCATATGTTAAAAGATAGAGTTTAAAAAAAAAAAGAGTTGAGGTATAGTTTTTTCATTATGGATTAGACATGTGATAGTATTTAAATATTAGGTCTGTAAGACATTTGATTAAAAGCATGTGGACTTGACATTTATATATTCTGTTTCTTCTTTATATCTTAAAATGAGAAAGAGTGAAGGCCATGTGAACTTCACCTTTAGTAGAGTGGGTGTAAAGAACTTGTGTTGTGAGAGGCCAGATAGAAGGAATGAAAAAAGTGTAGGGTCTTTTCCCTGAAATCTGCCTTAGTGCTTTTGTCATGATTTCTTCTTTAATTAAAAAAGGAAAACCTATTACAATAGAGTAGTAAAGGACTGGTTGTTAAAAGTTTACAGACAAAGTGATTTTTTAGAAGATTTTAAGTATTTATTTTTAGAGCGGGGGAAGGGAGAAAGAGGAGAGAAACATCAATGTGCTGTTGCCTCTGGTACTCCCCCTACCAGGGACTTGGCCTGCAACCCAGGCATGTGCCCCGACTTGGAATTGAACAGGTGACCCTTTGATTTGAACGTCTGCTCAAACCACTGAGCTATATCAGCCAGGGTGACAAAGTGATTTTTTTAAGAAAAGATTTTATTCTTAGAGAGGGGGAGGGAGAGAGAGAAATATGCTCTGAGCAGGGACTGGGTCCCAACCCAGGCATGTGTCCTGACCAGGAATCGAACCCAGCAACCTTTCACTTTGCAGGATGATGTCCAACCAACTGAGCTGCACTGGTCAGGGCTATAGACAAAATGATTTTGATATAACATGTTACTCACTTAGAAGGAAGTTATATTTCAAAGCAGAGGGCCATTTTCCCCAAACATTCTTGCCTTTTATGGTGTATATAAAGTGAGTCTGAATTTATCAGGGAATTGAAAATATAAGTATAAAGATTAAGTTGAGCTTTTAAAAGAGGGATTTGAAAATGGTGAAACTGGTCAGTTGGTCAAAAGGAAGAGTCAAAGAAAGATATAAAGGTGGCTTTTAGCAGGACTTTAAAACATTAAAAATAAAAAAAAAATGGGAGGGAAAATTAATCACCGATGTAAGAAAAATTAAGATTGAAGAAAAGTTGTTTATAAGATGTTGAAATTAAGTGTCTTTTTGTAATGGCATAGAGGTCATTAAAAAGAGCTTTCCCACCTGTGGCAAATGCTGAATGAGGGCAATTGGCTAGATTAATGAATTCTTAGAAGAAAGTTGACTAGGCAGATTTTAATGCATTCTTGTATTTTTTAAATATTATTTGTAAAATAGACATTGGATAGCAAACTATATGACATCTATTTAATGAAATATTTGATGTTATTTAATGAGATATGCTAGAATATTCAAAACTTTTAAAGCTATATTCTGATTTTTCTCTTGGTGTATGACTATGGCTATTAGATATTATTGTATAGACTATCTAAAGTACCAATTTAGTGCTTGTTAGAAGTTACTGAATGATCAGTGGGTGAATCTAGTAACCTTTGTTTTGGGCAGACAGCCTGGAATTAAGAGTTTCTGTCACAGAAGCTGTTTATGCAAGCACTGTGTACTTACTGAGCACCTATTAACTGCTAGGCCCTGGTATACAAAGATGAACAGAAAACTCATCCCTCTGGGTCAGAGGGATGGGCAATTAAATAGAATGTAGTGAGTGCCGGAACAGGGAAATGCATGAAGTTCCTCATCAGAACATGTAACTAACTCAGCCTTTGGGAAGCTGCACAGGTGACGGCTGGACTGTGCTCTGAAGAGTTAGACTAGGGCTGGCCAGAGGAGGGACAACATCCCTCGCTCCAGACAGAGGTGGCAGCCTGACCTTAGGCTTGGTGGCACCTAAGGAACCTGGTGTGCTCAGAGCAGTGGGTGAGGTCCTCCAATTACTCACTTCCTTTCTTTTGAATGAATCTTGCCTCATAGATTATAATCTTCTAAAGGCAAAAATGACGCCTCTTACTATTACATCCTCCATAGCTTCAGGGAAGATGGATTTTTCATAAGTGCTTAATAAGTCAATACTTGCCATTAAAGCTAGAATCAGGCCAATAACAGAGAGAATGAACTGAATCAAGTTTAGTAATTTTTTAATAGCATGTTGACTCTTTCAAATAAAAACAATTATTACAAAAGTAATTTGTTATAAAAATTATGTAATAAATTTGTTTAATGATTTTATTTTAGTATATGGATTGGACAAAAGTAGGTTTACAGTTGTGAAACAGTTTATTCTTGTATTATTATTTTCCATATAAACAACTTGTTGACCTACTTTTGCCTACCCCTATAATTTTTCTATACAGAATTTTGAAAGATATTTCTGGTTAATGATAGCAGAATAGTGACATCTCTGTTCTCTTTAAACTAACTAAAAATAATAAGAATGAGAAACAGAAAAGAAACTCAATCTTGTTAACTAATAAAGCTTTGTAATCAGAATATATGAATTAATGCTGTTAAGTATAGTGAAAATTGAACCAGGGCAAGAGAGGATTCCTGGACAGGATGATTTTTTTCTCTAAAACTCAGGCAAAATGAGAGGGGCAGCTTTCTCCCAAGTAGGTGGATGACCCACCGTGGGGACAAAACCAATGACTTAATACTGGGAGTGGCTAAGTGGTATCTACATTGGATTCCCAGAGTGGCAGGAGAGGTGGGGTTGAACCACAAACTATAGTCATACTATTTTTGTAGCAAGTTTAGAGGAGAAATGGGCAGTAGACAGCCTTACAGATGCTGATCTTAGTGAACTGAAGAGAAACAAAGCCTGCATTATCATGCCCTAAAATCTATGTCATATGGGCCCCTGTGAGTTGGAGAGACTAGTCCAGCATTGAGTCAAACCTCAAGGGAAGAGTGTGTAAATAAGACAACAGAAGGAGATAAAACTGAACTGATGGAACCTAGGTACAAAATAAAAGAGAAAAATGTAGTCATAATAGAAATGAAGGCCACCTTCAAAGCAGCATATACATACTATAGCTGGGAATATTGGAGGTAAGCTTGAGAAATTTAAGCAATCCAAAATGGAAAAAGTAAAAATTAAGATGAGAGAGAGATATGGAATACAATAAATCTAGCTTACCAATAATTGATACCCCTGAAGAAGACAACAGAATAAATGAAACAAAAAAATTTTCAAAACATTGAGTTTCCCACAATAACAGAAGACTTGAAATTATAAATAATTTCTAGTCGTTACGTATAAAGACTTATTGTTAGGTCAAAATGGTGGGGGCTGGGAATCAAGCTCTCTATAAAAGATAGAGGCTGGCCTCAGGCTTTTTCATTCTAGAAGACATGGAAAAAATATACAGAGTCAGTAGACCAAAAAAATGTGACCCAAGAATTTTATGTCCAAGCAAACAATAGTTTAAGAATATTATCAATTGACATGTATTTCTAAACAAAAACCATAGCTTGGATTCCATAAGTCAACCTTGGGTGTGGGGGGGGGGGTGGAGAGGAAGGGAGGATAGAGATGAATTGAAAGGTAAATTAAAAGAATTAGTGATTAGGCCCTGGCTGGTGTGGCTCAGTGGATTGAACACTGGCCTGCGAACCAAAGAGTCACTGGTTCGGTTCCCAGTCAGGGTACATGCCTGGGTTGCGGGTCTGGTCCCCAGTTGAGGGTGTCCCCAGTTGAGGGTGTACATCATCCCCGCACATTGATGTTTCTTTCCCTTTCTTTCTCCCTCCTTTCTTCTCTATCTAAAAATAAATAAATAAAGTCTTAAGAAAAAAAAGAATTAGTGCTTAGCATTGAATAAATGTAAATGTAGAACCAGCATTAAAATGTTAGAAACTTACGGCAATATAGAAATGATACAAGGAAAAAATACTGCATTTGGGATGGGTAGTTTAAAAAAATGGAAATTTTTTTCATTGTTCATAACATGAGATCAGTCATGACAATGCAAAGTATACCAGTTTTCCTAGTGGGCAGTAAAGAAATGTTATCTAAAGGACGCAGATTAAATCTTCTAAGAAAACAGCCTGAATAATGAAATTTGTGATAAAAAGATAGAATTGAAAGCTAAAAGCATTGCAAAAAAAGATAACATTAAGATGAAATATTTGCCATGCAAATAAATATCAAAGTATAAATTGGTTATAGCCATTTATTAAAAGAAAATGACACTCAGAGCAAAAAAGTCAGCCAGTTAACAGATGGCATCTGAAAGGGGACCAACAGATAATATTTTAGGCTTTGCATTCATACAGTCTCTGTTGCAACTATTCAGTCAGCTCTAGCATTACTGCATGAAAGCAGCCGTAGACAACATGTAAATGAATTAACCAGCGTAGTGTTCCAATAAAAGTTTATTTACAAAAACAGTGGGCCGAATTTGTCCTGTAAGCAAGAGTTTTCCTACCTGTGATTTAAAACAGTGCCTCAGAAAACTTGAGAGTAAAAGGATGGGCAAAGACTTAACTGGCAAATTCAAAGAAACAAAATGGGAGTCTAAATATTTGTGTCAAACAAGGTTGAATTCAAGATAAAAATCATCACTTGAGTTGCATTTCCTAATGATAAAAGATGATAGTCTAGTGGTTATGAATCTCATATATCAAATAATACAGCTTTAAAATTTATAAAACAAAAAATATAAGAAACAGACAAATCAGATTATAGTAGGGGATTTTGACTCATCTCTTTCACCTCTTTTTTTATTTGCCTTATTTTTTCCCCTTTATTTTTATTGTTGACACTAATACAGATGTCTGCGTCCCCTGCACCTCGCTGTCCCTTTCCTCGGGCCATTGCCACACTGTTGTCTGTGTCTATGAGTTATGCATGTATGTTCTTTGGCTAATCCCTTCACGTTTCATCCAGTCCACTCGCTGCTCCCTGTCAGACTGTTTATATGTCCATGCCTCTGTTTCTGTTTTGTTCATCAGTTATTTTACTCATTAGATTCCATGTATAAGTGAGATCATATGATATTTGTCTTTCTCCAACTGGCTTATTTCACTTAGGATAATAATCTCCAGGTCCATCCATGCTGTTGTAAAAGGTAAGAGTTCCTTCTTTTTTAACGGCTGTGTAGTATTCCGTCGTGTAAATGTACGAACGCTTTTTTTATCCACTCATCTGTTGATGGGCACTTGGACTGTTTCTAGATCGTGGCTGTTGTAAGCATCTCTCATTGCACTATCTTTCAGCTCTTGATAGAGCAAGCAGACAAAACACGTAATAACACAGTGGGTGTTAATCTCCCTACATCCTATATAGTGAACAACATACTCTGGAAACAATGAGTACACTTTTTTAAAGAATACCTAGTAGGGTCCTGATAATAATACTTGAGATTTAAAGAAAATCTCAGTCAAATCCAGAAAGCAGAAATATATGCAGATTCTTCTCCTTATTCCTACCTAGAACTAAAACAAAGGAAAGCATAAAATTCTACCATCTGAAAAAAATAACTCTTGGGTCAAAGGAAAAATTAAAATATCAAAGCTAAATAAACTAGAAAGTACTGATAATCAAAATTCTGGTTACTCGTACCTATGGAATATGGCTAAAGCGGTACTCAGGAAAATTCATAAATTACTAAGTAAGAAAAAATGAAAATGGAAGAAGTCAGCCCAAGAAGTTACAAAACAAAGAAAATGGAAAGAAAGCAGAAAGATTTATCAAAGATAAAAGCAGAAATTAATTAGAAAACATACATGGAGATACTAATAAATCCAAGAGATTTCAGTTTGTTTTTTTTTTAGAAGATAATTGGTAAAAAGAAAGAAAGAGAGAGAGAGAGAGAGAGAAACCCCTACTGAATCTGCCATGAACGGAGGGAGAAAGCACAAACACCACATATGTGTATGAATGAGTACACAGAATATGAGAGTAAATCACATATAGTTAGGACATTAAACGTAAGAGGTCACATTGCTAAACTGTATGCAGATAAAGTTGAAAACCAGATTCACTACAAAAAAGCACTGCTGAACCCTGGCAGCTTCTAGGACCCTTCTAAGGACCACTGTAACTGCGGTGCTTTGTAACTTGTTCAAGAACATAGGAAAAGAGAAAGATTTTCTAAATTATTTTCGGAAATATCATATTGATACCCAATTCTGGCAAAGCACACCAGCAGGAAATGAGCCCATTCTCAAAATACAAAAATCTTAAACATTAGCAAGCATATTAGAAGAAGAATCCATAGTGACCAAGTTGCTTTCATCTCAGAACTGTAAGAGTTCAGGATCAGGAAATACTGCTGAACACCATATTTTAAAAGAGAAAAATGATCATCTCCTCAGAAGGTAAAAAAATAATTTGATAAGATTAATCATTAATTCTGAGTTTCTAAAGAACAACTCTTAGTAAAATAGGAATTACTTAATCTTAACATAACAGGAAATACATTATGATAAAAGTCAGCAGTTTTCCTACCGTTGACCTCAAAGTGGTCTCATTTAAAGCTACGAGTAAGATTGGTCACTATTAACATTGTTCCAGTAGTTTTGGCTAATTCAAATGAGGGAAGAAAATGTGTAAAACTGAAAAGAAGGGGAAAACCAATCGGCAGATACGATCGCATACCCTGGAATACGTCCAAGGAAAAAGTAACACTGCCCTTCACGTCCCTCCGTGCCTGCCCTCAGATGGCTTTCTTGATTTATAGAATATCATATATGTGGATACATGGGCTGCTTTTTTTCCTAGTGGCAATCAAACTGATTCTGAAAATTACTTTTTTCTCTTATATCCAGTGTAGTTTTTTTCCCCCGGAGTTATAGATTTACTTAAACTAATCCATGAAGGATTTATGTGTGCCAGGTGGATGAAGAGGCCAAAAAGTGTAGAAGTGGAACCACATGGGTTTTGAAATAGATCCAGACCTTCAGGGCAGCCAGATCCGAAATTTTAGTCCCAACTTTTTCTTGCACCCTAATAAAGTGAATGGGGAAAGCTATTATTTTTGTTTTACGTTGGTATGATTAGGTTTACTCAGTAATGAATGTGATTTTTATTTTTTAATTTTTTTTATTGTTTATGCTATTAGAGTTGTCCCAATTTTTTCCCCCTTTGCCCCCTGCCCCCAAATGTGATTTTTATTAACCAAGATACTATTTCAGAGTTTTTGTTTTCCAATTAGAGTAAGTGAAATCCTTCTCAAGGGTAATACAGATGATCTATTTTGTATCACTGGCAGGTAGAGTGTAGTAACAATAAGAATTAACATGAATTACGATTTTCACTTGGTCAGTGCTTAATGATGCATGGTACTTAGTATGTTCATGCTCTGTACCATTTGATCCTTGGAGCAGCCTGGAGATAACATATCTACTGTCATTATCCCTCTTTTACAGAAGAGAAAACTGGGGTTAAATGACTTGTTCAGGGTGACCAGGTCCAGATTTTGGACTTGAGCAAACCTGTCTCCTGACTCCTCCAGCACTGATGTATCTTGTCACTCACTGGTACTAAGGGATTTCGTAGTCAGTCTCATAAAGGAGAGAGTACTCCTTGAGTTTTTCTGTAGCTGGTATCTAAACTGTTCCATTAGACATGTAGGTGACTTTTGGAGTGTGGACAGAGTGTTAGGCTGCATCAGCCCACTATAGTCCTGAGTGGACAAATGAGTTGATTCAATTTCATTGTAGACTGTGTGGTGTTATAATATATAAATGCTACTGCTGGAACTTTTGTGTTTGGAGAGGTAATGAGTATTGTGTCGTTTCTTCCATTTTCTTACTAAACCTTTAAAGACTCATAAACCGTAATTATTATTGTATTTCAAAACAGGGGTGTCCAACCTGCAGCCCATGGGCTACATGTGGCCCAGGATGGCTATGAATGCGTCCCAACACAAAATTGTAAATTTATTAGGACCTTTCTTTTGTTCATCAGTTTTCTTTAGTGTTTGTGTTTTTAATACGTGGCCCAAGACAACTCTAATTCAGTGTGGCCCAGACACGCCAAAAGGCCAGACATGCCTGGCAGTGTCACTGGGAGTGTCCTGTGTTGCAGAGCCCTGACTCGGTGGAATTACGGTGGGGGGACGAGTCTTTGGGCTCAAGAAGTTTATAGTTTGGATGGGATAAGAGGGGAAAGATTAAAGGGAAAATTACTTTTTTAAAAACAGCAATTGCCTTTTTTTTTTTGTATTTCATAGAAATGTTTGTTACAAATTGCCAAATATTTGCCAACCTAACAAAAATATAGACTTTCTGAAGGGAGTTTGAGGTCTGTTGGCATTGTAAAAGGATTTGGGTTCTGAAAATAGGTATAGCCTGTCAGCGCCAGTAATGAAATGAAAAGACCTGCCACCTTATATTTGTTTGGTGGAAGACCCCTAATTTTTTTAGGTATTTTCAAAACTTAACCAAAGGAGCAGTTACTTAGTTCAATTTGGAGGGGTAAGGTAACTTAATATTTTATGTCTCTTATTTGAATTCAGTATTGGGATGTTGGATTACAATGAAGAATCCATCCTATTAGGAGAGTGGTATCCTAGTATTTTACTTCCAAGGTGAGCAGGCTTTGCTTATTTCATTTTGTTAACTAGGCCTTTTGATATTTTTGTAGACAATCTGCGTCATCTTGATTCTGCAGCATTCCAAAGTGTGGTATCCTTGGGGTTCTCTTAACATTGCTATGGTGCAGAAGATTTAAAACCAGGTATGGCTGTGGGGCTAGAAGTCCCTCAGTGAAATTCTTAGCTTAAATCTGCCTTACACACTCTGATTTATCATTTGGGTTTCTTTTTTTTGTGGTGGTCTTTTAGCTGATGTTCACAAGGAATAGAGTCACGTGATGTATGAAGGGAAACATATACACTTCTCTGAGGTTGACAATAAGCCCTTGTGCTCGTATAGCCCCAAACTGTGCAAGCAGCGGCGACTCAACGGCTACGCTTTCTGTATCAGACACGTTCTGGAGGACAAGACTGCCCCCTTCAAGCAATGTGAATATGTGGCCAAGTATAACAGCCAACGCTGCACCAACCCCATCCCCAAATCAGAGGATCGTAGGTAAGAGCTAATAATGGGATTCTATCTTTGATTCAGTTAATAGGCTTGGAATTTTTCTTTTGACGTGGTGATGTTCTCTGGGGGTGATCTAAGAAAACTTTGAAAATGCTTCTAAAGATGAGAGATGGCAGTTTTTTTTAAAAAAAAAAATAGAGTCGGAAATTTGGGAAATTATTTGAAAAGTATGTTTGAGTGTTATTTTTTTTATTGATTTAATAGACATTTTAGGATTATTTAAAGAAATTTTTTCCCTTCACATCTTGGCACCGATGTATTTAGTTTGCAGCTTTATAAAGTGTTTCTGACTTGTCTACTTAGTTTTGTCATCTGCCTAAATGAGAAAAATTGTAGGAACTACTTAGGTGTTGTAATTAATGATAATTTTGAAATTCTTAAATCTGTACTTGAAAGGTAGCATAGTCCTTATTGAAAAATAATTATTCAAAAGAATGCTACTTGAATCACTTGGATTTATTTTCTCTGCGACTTCTAATCAGTATTTGGCATTGTTTTGTAATTTTGCCTTTTTTGGTTAAAAAGAATTCCATATAGAGTAGGTTTACTATGAGTTAGAAACTGTATTTTCATAATAATGGTAGGTTTTATCACTACAATTATGAATTTATGCTTTGCTGAATTTTTAAAAAAATAAACTGAGGTGTTTTTAAAGAAGTTGTATGCTGGTTGTTCATCTCTCGTATTTGTAGGAAAATTCACACTGTACATCACATGTAATCCCTTTTCCACATCTCTTTCGTTAGTCCTCCAGAAACCATGTTGATCACTGTAGGCTGTAGCAGAGGGAAGCGTGCTTATTGAATACAACAGTTTCAAATACTTGTTAGCTTCAGGTAGAAAATTGAACTTTTTACCTCTCAGAATATGTATATACATATATATTGTTTATGTATAGGAACAAGGATGAACTTTTTACTTCCACCTTAGACTGTATCATCCTTGTTCCTATACATATGCAAATGTCACCTGCATGAAGTGGTTGAAAAGGAATCATGTATTTTATATGTCACACTGAGCAATTTTTACACTTTTAGGGTGAAATAAATAATTTGTGTTGATGGAGATCCCACAGAAATTAGTATAGTATAATGTGATTTGGGAATACTCTTGTTAGAATTTCTAAAGAGCATTTAAGGCTTCAAATTACAATACTCGAAAGTCAGAAACAGCTGCTTAGTGAGCTAAGGAATAAAACTTTAATCTCAGGTGAGAAAGGGACCACCGTATTAGGGTAAACATATCTGTCCAGTTGGTTTTAGCAGACTGAAAATGTTAATTTCTTACTCCTGCCCTTTTTAAATTTAAAGAATGGAAGAACTTGGATTAAATGTTTACTTCAAGCTCCATTATAAACACATCTCAATAATTTTGCCTTTAATTTAGTTTATCGCAGTTGGAATTGTCAACCTTGGATTTTTTTTCGGTTCAGCTGAAGCAGGTATTAACTTATATCTAATAGCAAAAAGTAAAGTGAGAATCACTCTGAATTTGTCCAAAATATTAATTCTGTGAAGCATATATTTTCACTTATATATACTAAGTAATTTCCATTTTAGGACAAGATAAGGGAAAGGATTTTTGTATTGCTATGTCAAGAAAAGCTATACTTGATAAGTGCTATATACGGTTTTTTTTTTTTCTCCAAAATTAGCCCAAGAACATATGAATGCAAATGGTATTAAAATATACATTTATATTTTTGGTATTAATATTTTTGTTTGTAGGATTGTTTGAAATATATTAAAGTAGACTTTAGCAGCAAGTAGTAGTCTTATGTTACTATAAGAAATCCGGGTCGAATTTATGTGATATGTCTTAACCTGTGTATAAATATTGGTAATTGTAACTATTACTACATGACTTACTGTAGAAAAGTTAATATTCTTTTTTTTTTTTAGTTTTTATTTTTATTTTAAAAATTGTACTTATTTTTAGAGAGAGGGGAAGGGAGGGAGGAAGAGAGGGAGGGAAACATCAATGTGTGGTTGCCTCTCATGTGGCCCCCACTGGGGACCTGGCCCACAACCCAGGCATGTGCCCTGACTGGGGATCGAACCACCAACCCTTTGGTTCGAGGCCTGCACTCAGTTCACTGAGCTACACCAGCCAGGGCTAAAATTAATATTCTTTCGAAGATTACTTTCATTATTGTTGATGCAGTTACTCCTTGGACACTTATGAATTTGAGGTGGTTTATGTATTGTTTTAGAAAAAAAAATTTTTCCAAGGACTTTTAATTGACAAAATTATCGGGTTGTTGGTCAGCTAGAGGAAGCTTCTTGATGGCTGGTGCCTAACGTCTCTGGTGTGTATTATAAATGCTAACTTATGGGGTTCCAGCTTTTTGAAGTAGAATAGTGCTTCTTCTTGAAGTAGAATTATACCAGTACTTCTACTGGATTATATTCAGTTATAATCCATATTCAGTAGAATATAATCCAGTAGAAGTACTGGTATAATTAAAAAGTAAAGTCCATTTTCTAAGCTAAGGCTCATTACTGTAACCTTGGTTTCTTACAGATAAGTGGTTATATTAAGTTGGTTATTTTATATAAAATAACTTTATGTGTATTTTTAGGAGTATGTATATATTTACGAAGAAATTTCTTGTTATCTGTATGTTTATTTTTTAAAACAGTTTAAGATATAATTCACATCCCATACAATGCACCCATTTAAAATATACAATTCAGTATTTTTTATTATATTGACAGGGTTGTGCAACTATCACCACAGTCTAAGTTTACAATGTTTTCATCCCCCCAGAAGAACCCATTAGCAGTTACTCCCCTGTCTAGTAACTCTTTTAGGCTAGAAATTCATATTTGTATACTTACTCTAAATGCTGTTCATAACCAAGTAAGCAGCTCTAATTCTTGTAGCGGATGACACTCTAGCAGAGGCAGCCGGGTTTTTCGGAGTTTAGCTTTGCTGTGCCAGTGCTGCTGGTGTGGCCGGAGAGTGAGGCCAGGCGGCTGGACATATGTCAGCCTCGGCTGTGTTGCCCAGTGAAGCACACGGCAGCCTTGTTTACCAGTTCCTGCTGCCTGCGTGTGAATGGGCAGGAAAGTCTCATTTCTAAGTTAAAAAAAAAAAAGAAAAAAAAAAACCCTCATTTTTCTCCACTAAAAAACTATCCTTTTGTGAATTTGAAAGTGTGTGGAAAACAACAACAAAAACTATTTACTGTTTATTGGTAAGCTTCTTAGTTAGTGTAGGTATTGCTGGAGCCCTTTCTCTGTGGGCCACAGCTTTATGAATCTGTTCTCTGTGTGTAGAACATACAGTGGGCACTTGACATTCCTAAGGTTGATGTCATAAGATCTTTATGAATCCCTAAGTACTTGAATGGCATTGGAACATAAATATTTTTTCTCCATACGAGAATTTTAAGTGATTCTTGCTGAATAACTTTGGTGTGAATCCAGAGTGGCAAAGCAGTCTGAGAGGCGAGTGCTGGTCACTCACTATTTGAACGCCTGCTGTCTGACCACCTCCGCACATGTGTGGTTCACATACTTGCTTCAGCAGAATTGCACGGACTTTGAGGATTGCTTCAGAATGTGGAAGTTGCGTATATGGAATTCATGAATGTCAAGAGTTATTCTAGTCATGCATTTTTAACATATTAGGATTCACATATTACTAAATGTAGTTTTATATTCTTTCCTTAATATGTGTCATGAACATTTTCCCATATACGTTTGTGTTTTTAAAGGTACTGCAACAGCCACTTGCAGGTACTTGGCTTTATCCCGAAAAAAGAGAGGAAGAAAAAGAATGATCCTATAGATGAGGTAAAGGTCAGGCACCAGATGGATACCATGGCCTTTAGCCTGACGGTGCCCACATTGGCCTTGAAGGTGCCCAATGGACTGGATGGAATGTCCCTCTCTCCACCAGGGGCAAGAGTCCCTCTCCACTACCTGGAAACTGAGTTGGATGACCCATTTGCTTTCAACGAGGAAGATGATGACCTAAAGAAAGGGGCAACTGTGAGAAAGAAGTTGCAGAGCAAGCTTGCCCAGAATCGGCAGCGCCAGAGAGAGACAGAGATTTTAAAAGTTCGACAAGAGCACTTTAGTCCCCCTCCTGCACCTTCACAGCAGCAGCCTCTACAGCAGCACTCCCACCTGTCACCTTTATCCACTTCTGTAAAACCTCCAGCGCCACCGCAGGGTTTAGTCTGCAAGTCACCTCAACCTCAGAACACCAGCCTACCACTGCAGGGAGTGGCCCCCACCACACACACTATAGCACAAGCGAGGCAGTTGTCTCACAAGAGGCCTCTGCCCCTCCTGCCATCAAGTAGGGCTCCTGTTGCGGACCCACCCAGGACTGACCGGGTCCTTATGAAAGCCACAGCCTTCTCTCCACACTTCTCTTGTATAAGTCGACTGCAGAGACTGGTGAAACTGTGCACCCAGAAACATCAGTTGGACACTGATCTGTTTCCCCACTTAGGTGAGTTATCTGTTTTACCATGTCATGTATGTGCAATAAAACAAAATGTGCCCTTTTGCACAAGGCTTTCTTTTCTTGTTTTAAAAAATATATTTATTAATTTGAGAGAGAGAGGAAGGGAGGGGGAGAGAGAGACAGACAGACAGAGAGAGAGAGAGACATCGATGTGAGAGAGAAACATTGATTGGTTGCTTCCCATACATGCCCCCACCAGGGATCAAACCTGCAGCCTTTCGGAAGGGATGTCATCCTGTACACTGGAGGGTTGGGGGTTCGACACCTGGTCAGGGCACATACCTAGGTTGCAGGTTCACTCCCCAATTGGGGCACGTATCGGAGGCGGCCCAGTCAGTGTTTCTCTCTCAAATTGGTGTTTCTCTCTCTCCCTGCTGCCCCTAAAACCAATAAACATTTTTTTAAAAAATTTAAAAAAGCAATAAATGAGGGACATCAATATATCTGTTGAGTATATAGATAGATGTTTACCTGTTAGGTATGAGCATAGGTGAAGTGCGAATGGATGTACACTACCAAGCTGTTAACGTTGGCTGTCGCAGGAGGACAGGACTGGACAGGGTGTGTTTTTTTGAGGAGATGGGAGTGGTGCCCCTTATGTAGCTTTATATTTTTTCACCTATTACTAAACCATGTATGATTTGTTAATTAATAAACAACCTAAACCTTATTAATGCTTATTTGTTAATACCTTAGTATATTTTTTCAGATATATAAAATTGGGTTTCTGCTATACATAGTTTTGTGACCTGTTTTAAAATATTTGGTAATGTATTATGAATTAGTACAAACATAATTTGTCACTGTTGAGTACCTTTACTAATTTAAGTAATTTCCAGTTTATATCATTATCAAGTGTTATAGCTATATAGCCTTCAAGTAACTACTTGAAGTAAAATAACTACTGTCATATCTTTAATTTTCCCTTCACATAGATTCCTAGAAGCAGAATTGCTGATTCCAAGCTTTCACATTTTTTTGTAAGATTTTTTTTTTTTTTTTTTTGTAATTTATTTATCTTTAGAGGGGAAGGGTAGGAGACAGGGAGAGGGAGAGAAATATCAATGTATGGTTGCCTCTTGTATGTCCGATGCTGGGAACTGGCCTGCAACCCAGGCATGTGCCCTGACTGGGAATCGAACCACAATCCTTTGGTTCACAGGCCTGCGCTCAATCCACTGAGCTACACCAGCCAGGGCACCTTTCACATTTTTAAAAAAAATGTTTTTAATATGTGTTGCCAAATTTTCTTTTAGGATTATTTTGTCAGTTTAATCTTTGGAAGTGTATGAGAATGACAAGCTTCTCTACATCTTTATAGCCGTGGATATTAGATGTTATTATTATTATTGTTATTATTTTACCTTTGCAAATTTGATAGGAATTTTGCTTTAATTTGCATACTTTAGATCAGCATTTCTTGAATTTTTGGCCTTAGAATCCTTTTATTTACACTCTTGAAAATTACTGAGTACACCATAGAGCTTTGTGGATATGAATTATCTCTATTGACGTTTACTGAATTGGAAGTTAAAACCGAGAAATGTTTAAAATGATAATTAATTTAAAAATAAAAACAAACTCACCACATGTTAACATGTTCTTTTTACAAAAAAAATTGTTTTCCAAAACAATTATGTGAATTGCAGCATTGTTTTTACATTTGTTTTGAAAATCATAATATCTGATTTATTGAAAGATAGCTAGATTCTCATATTTGCTTTTGTGTTCAATTGGTCATATGAGGTTTTGGTTACCAGATGAAAATACGGCCTCAGACATTTGTAGTTGGCAAAGGGAGGAACACTTTCATCACTTTTTTCCTCTTAAATAATTGTGGATATTCTTACTTGATTCTACACCAAAATTCGACAAGTGGTAGTTTCTTTTATTTTTTAATTTATTTTTGTATTGAATCCGTTGGGGTAACGTTGGTTAACAACATTATATAGGTTTCAGGTATATAATTTACAGCCCATCATCTGTACACTGTATTGTGCGTTTACTGCCTCAAGTCAAGTCTCCGTCCTTCACCATTTATCCTCCTTGCCCCACTTCTACCTCCCCTCCTCCCCCGCTGCCTCTGGCAGTCATCACACCCATTGTCTGTCCATGAATCTTTCTATTTTTTTCCTTTGCTTAATCCCTTCACCCTTCTCACCCAGCCTCCAACCCCCTCCTCTCTGACAAATCTCAGTCTTTTGTTCTCTGTATTTATGAGTCTGTCTGACTGGCTTATTGCACTTAGCAAAATACTCTCCAGGTCCATCCATGCTGTCACAAAAGGGAAGATGTTCTTTTTTAATGTCTGAGTAGTATTTCATTGTGTAGATGTACCACAGCTTTTTTTAAATCCACTCATCTATTGATGGACAGTTGGGCTGCTTCTAAATCTTGGCTATTGTAAATAATGCTGCTGTGAACTTAGGGGTGTGTATATTCTTTTGAATTAGTGTTTTGGGTTTCTTTGGGTATATTCCCAGAAGGACAATTGCTGGGTCATAAGACAGTTCTGTTTTTAATTTTTTGAGGTAACTCCATACTGCTTTCCACAGTGGCTGCACCAGTCTGCATACCCACTAACAGTGCACTAGGGTTCCCTTTTTCCCACATCCTCGCCAACGCTTGTTTGTTGATTTATTGATGATGGCCATTTGACAGGTATGTGGTGACATCTCATTGTGGTTTTAATTTGCTTTTCTTTGATGATTAGTGACGTTGAGCATCTTTTCATATGTCTGTTGGCCATCTGTATATCCTCTTTGGAGAAGTATCTACTCATGTCTTTTGCCCATTTTTTATTTGGATTGTTAGTTTTTTGATTGTTAGTTTTTTGGTGCTAATTTTGAAAATTAGCTCGTTATTACTTGTATCAGTGAATATGTTCTCCCATTCAATGGGTTGTCTTTTCATTTTTGTTGATGGTTTCCTTTGCTGTGCAGAAGGTTTTTAGTTTGTAGTCCTATTTGCGTAGTTTTCTCTTTTGTTTCCCTTGCTTAAGGCTATATATCAGAAAAAATATTGTTATGAGACATGTTCAAGACTTTACTACCTATATTTTCTTCCAGGATTTTTATGGTTTCAAGTCTAATATTTGTCTTTAGTCCATTTTGAGTTTATTCTTGTGTATGATTTAAGAAGTTGGTCTAGTTTCAATTTTTGCATGTATGTGTCTGATTTTTCCCAGCCCACTTAGTGAATAGACTCTCTTTACCCCACTGTATGTCTTTGACTCCTTTGTCAAATATTAATTGACTATAAAGGTATGGGTTTATTTCTGGGCTCTCTATTCTGTGCCATGATTTATAAATCATGCCATGATTTATAAATCATGGAACAGAATCATGATTTATAAATCATGTTTTTATGCCAGCGCCATGCTGTTTTGATTACTGTGGCTTTGTAGCATAGTTTGATATCAGGCAGCCTGATTCCTCCAACTTTGTTCTTCTTTCTCAAGATTGCTGTGTCTATTCAGGGTCTTTTGTGGTTCTATGTAACTTATTGGAATATTTGTTCCAATTTATTCCAATTAGTATCTTGATAGGAATTGCTTTGAATCTACAGATTGCTTTGGGTGGTTATGGACATTTTAATGATGTTAATTTTTCCTGTCTGTGAATGTAGTATATGCTTCTGACAAGAGGTAGTTTCTTTAAAGAATGGTTACAATGTGGAATCTGCAAACATATTAAGGAATTTTACATATGTTACTTTAAGATCCATTGATTTATCCTGTACTTTGAATAAATCCTTTTACCCATTCAAGATTTTGTAACATCATGTGTTGATCATTTGGAAAATACTGATTTACCTAGCTATATAGATGTTCCAAATGTCGACATATTTCATTATTTAAAAGTTTACAATTACATTTATTAATATTATCACCAGTCTCATCAGAAAAGTCTATTAGGAAGTTGTCATAATTTCAGTGAAGAATTCAAATGTTCAAAATTGCGCTTGCAGGTAAAAATTTGAATTTTATATGACAACAAATGCTCTCCATTGTTTTTCTTGAAGTGGTGTTTTCACTGTCTTCATTTTAGAAAAAATGACTGCCAGATACTTAAGTCTTAATAACTATAGTTTGTCAGTCACTCTTCTACATAAAAATGGTGTTGAATGATAAAAAAAGCAAATTAAGATCACAATTAAAACAGTCATGCAAATACTTTCCCTCAAGACAGCCATCATACTTTCTTGTATGCAACAGAGGTGCTTTATATATGCTTCACATTTAGTCACACAGGATATTGTGAAAACATATACTCAAGAATCAAGACTTAAGAAATGATCTTTTAATAAACAAGTGTTTTATCGAGGACATTCTTAAAACTGTTGTTATTCAACCGCAAGTTCTGGTGTGAAACTTACCGTGACCACTAGTACAGGGGGTGCCGCTGCCTTGATTCATGCTGCGGCGCCAGCGTTGACCTGCCATGGTGCCTCCTGGGGTCTGTGGACTGTGCTCTGAGTGAGAACTGCTATTTGGGATTAATAATATAATTCCGAATATTTGTTCTCATTTTCTTTGGACATTTGTATTATTCGCTTTCTCAATTTTTCATTTTAAATGATGTGTTTCTCTTTTTTTTATTGGTTAGGAAGAATTTTTTTTTTTTTAAATTTATTTATCTTTAGAGGGGAAGGATAGGAGAGAGGGAGAGGGAGAGAAATATCAATGTATGGTTGCCTCTTGTGTGTCCCCTGCTGGAAACTGGCCTGCAACCCAGGCATGTGCCCTGACTGGGAATCGAACCGCAATCCTCAAGTTCAGAGGCCCGCGCTCAATCCACTGAGCTACACCAGCCAGGGCAGGAAGAATTTTTTATACATACTTTATATTTGTTATAGTACTTTCCCCTCTCACTTGTTGTTTGCATTTAAGTATCATAATAATTTTAGAATTTTAGAAGTTATAATTTTTAATATATCCTTTTTAAGGATTTCTTCTTTTTAAATCAATTTTTTCCCTATCTTTGAACTCTCTTCATCCCAAGAGTATTTCACCTATAAATTCTTTCAATCCTTTTATTATTTACATTTTAGTCATCTATTTGGAACTCATTAGGTATTAGTTTTGAGGCAGAGATCTACCTTTTTTTCCCCTCCAAATGTTTGCCTCTTTTTATATCACTTACCTATATTATCTACTAAATTTTTATTTTTACTTCTTGTTGCTGATAGTTTTTTAGCTTTTGAGTATTCATTTTGAACAGAAAAAGCCTTGTCTTTTTTTTTTTTAATTCAAATGTATTAGGGGCTCAAGGTTTCAAAAAAAAAGATTATTTTGGAGAAACCACAAATTGTAATGCACTGTATGACCAAAGCATTGTCTGCATTCATGTCCACAAAAAATATGTAAAGAGAAATGGAGTCTTGTAATTGGCTTTTGCACTCTTGTCTGGGCTGGTTATCTCAGTTAGTTATATTAAAACTAGTGATAAGAAGCCAAGATCAAAGGTTTGCTTTATTGGACAATTAATTTTACAGTAGGGGAAACACTTCCATTTTAGTTCTTAATGATTTAGATCATGACTTTTTCAGAGAAAGTCTAGGTATCTTAGTAGAAATTATAACTTCTACGGATAACTCACATTCTGATTTTTTAAAGGTGCCTAAAGTGCCACTTTGTGTTTGAAAGATGTCACTTTTCAACATTCTGAAGCTGATGCTGTTGTGATCACTTTTTTTTACCTGTTTTAAACAACAAATTACTAATTATTGTAGTCGAGACAGTAACTTTTTTTCTTTATCATTTTTTTATTGTTGGAATACAATTGTCTCCATTTTCCCACCACCACTTTCCCATGCCCCACCCACCCTCCATCCTTCCTTACTTTGGCTTTGTCCATGGGTCCTTTATGCATGTTCCTTTATGACCATTTCCCTTCTTCCCTCACTCCCCCACCCCCATTATTTTCCTCCGCCCTCCCCTCTGGTTACTGTCAGTTTGTTCTTTATTTCAGCGTCTCCTTTTACTTTGTAAGTAACTTACTTTTTAAGGTGACCTGACATTTTGGATAGTCACCTTGGTACTAGATGTGAGGTTTCTTTATGCCAGTGGCTATGTGTTCTTTTATTTTAAGCATTTTAAATTTGAGTTTCAGTTAACTTTTTCTTAATTTCCGTATCTGGCACATATAAAGTCATTTAAGTTATGGAAGAAATCTGTAGAAGTCCTTTTTCCACAACTTTGTCTAATGACTTTTGAGCATCTCAAGAAGGACGATTAGAATACTACTTATCAAGCTGTCTCATTCAGGTTTCAGAGTGGTATGAGCATATTAAAGTAATGCAGTCCCACACGCTGCCATATTTTAGGCTCTGTAGTATCAGTGTTTATCAAGCCCTCTTCCAGATATGACACTTTTAAACAAGTGAAACCTTTCTGTTGGAAGCTAACAGTTACTCAATCATTAAAAATAATAGCATTTAGAACAAGTATAAAGGACACATGAACAATAACGGGGGGGGCGGTGGAAATGGGAGGGAGGTGGGGAGGGCTGGGGGGGAAAGGCAGAAAACTGTACTTGAACAACAATTAAAATAAAAAATATATAAAATAATAGCATTTAACAAAATAAGTAAGCACTGTTCATACTATATTTCACTACTTTTTTCCCTATGAATTTACTTTTCAAAATGGAACATCACATGGGTCAGCTATTGCTTAAAAGAAACTCCAAGCCCCATTAGAAATAGGATGTTACCATTCTGCCCCTCCCTCTGCCTGTAGTGGGCAAGAGCCAGGGAATGGCCCTGCCTAGTGGCTGGGGTCCCTTCCTCCAGAGGTGCTGGGAAAGGGGGTTGGGGTGGCTTTGTCTTGGACAATTTAGTCTAGGGCCCTTCTTTGTTGAAGTACAGAGTGACTCCACCAGTGCCTTTAGACTTTTTTCTTGCCTGAACTTCTTTTCTCACCATCTGGAATATGTTATGTGTTTATGACATTTTAGTGTATGATGTTTTGATACTTAAGGAAGTCTACCTTTTTTTTTTTGATTTGTGAACTTTGCTTGTGTTGTTTCTCTTCAGTTTGTGAGGTGTCTGATAAAAGAAGTTCTTCCTTCCATAAACCATTTGCGACAGCATGGATGGACCTAGAGGGTATTTTGCTGAATGAAATAAGCCAGACAGAGAAAGACAAATACCATAAGATTTCCCTTATATGTGGACTCTAAAGAATAAAAGAACAAACAAAATTGAAACAGACTTGTAGACACAGAGAATAGACTGATGGTAGCCAAAGGGGAGGGTGGTTGGGGGACTGGGTGAGGGATTAAGAAATACAAATTGATAGTTACAGATAGTCACGGGGATGTAAGGTACAGCATAGGGAATATAGTTGGTAATATTTGTAATAACTATGTACGGTGCCAGGTGGGTACTGGAAATTTTGAGAGAAACACTTTGTAAAGTATATGAGCGGGGACTCCCTCCACAAAAATTGGAATTATCTTCTGGAGGGCTCGAGACCCTTGTATTGAGTTGGCTAGAAAGTCCTTCTAGTTGTTTCCGTAAAATAAGACACATTTTCCATTTTCACCAATAACTATTGATTTGGATATTTTGAGTATGCCGGATATCTTTTGCATTGGTATACTGTTTGAATATTCTTAATTAATGTCTAAATTTCATTGCTATTAACTTCAACTGCTCTACCCAACCTTGGAGCATCATCCAGTGAGAAATCTCCAGCATGAAATTTTGCAAACCACTTTCAAGAACATTTGATCAGTCATGGCACTTTGTCCATACACTGCACAAATCTTTTTTTGTGTTTCAGTTGAGTTTTTACCTTTTTTGAGATAGTAAAGCATAATATGGCAAAAATGTTGCATATTTTCTTCCATCTTCAGTATTAAAATGGCTACACAAAAATTCACCAGTTTTTATTTATTTTTTAATGCACATTGCTATGACAGCTGTCATAATACATTCTAACAGAATTGTTTCGAATGAAATTCAAGACAACTAAGTCCTACTAGAGCCATCTTAGGGAGAAAACCAAGTGAACTTTTTGGCCAACCCAATAGTTCAGGCTTCCCCCACTAGCTGAGTGTTCTAGAAACCCATCTGTGTTAGGGTACCAGCTGATGTTGGTGTGAGAGGGTTTATTTGACTTCAGGGAATTTTCCTTATGAAGACCCTTTCAAAGCATTTGTCCATTTCATGATGGGTGATTTATAAGCGCACCTGCCTACACTACCCTGAGTGTTCAGCAGTTTTTGACCCAAAATGGCAGGACCCCCATGTCCCACCCTCCCTATCCCCCCGATCTCACCCCAGGCGACATTATTTTTGTTTGTTTCCCCGGATGAAAAAAGTCCTCACAGGGAAGTGCTTTGCTGATGTGGAAGAGGTGAAACAATAATGGCAGAAGCGCTAAAAGGCATCAAAATTGATGAGTTCAGAAACTATTTTCAGCAGTGGGAAAAGTGTCTCAGTAGGTGTATTGTATGAAATGGAGAGTATTTTGAAGGTAACTGAAACTTAAACATGTAAGAATACATACACAATTCTTTATAAATAAATTTTGGTCCCCCCCCCCCATCTGATTATCTAACCTCTATGCTGTACGCCTGAAGCTAGTACAAAATAATATTGAATGTGAACTGTAATCGAAAAATAAAATTAAAAAAAAAACAGAAACAGAAGTTCATCCTTGGCCTATAGGCTTTTTGTTATGTTGTTATTTTGTACCTGAGTGCACGTCATAATCATTATTAATATCTTGGTCAGACAGGGATGAAACTCATCAAGAAGCATTTATTCATATTATGATAGTACTCGCTATAGGTGTTGGGCCACATATTTCAGGTTGATTTTTATTTAATGTTAAAAGTGAGTTTTCGTCTTACTTGCCATACTCTCTCATCTGTGCCAGGGCTGGACTGGTCTGAAGAGAGCGGAGAGGAACTCGAGGACTCAGAGGAGGCCTCGCCGTACCAGGTTGCATGGTCCATCCGAGAAACCCTCAGACATGAAAGACACACGTGAGTCCTCCTTTTTGTTTTTATTCTTAAGCTAACACTGTAGTAGCTTGATCTGCCCTATATATGCAATTTTTGAAAAATATTTATTGGATCCAGTATTATTGTAAAGGAGATCAAATAGACTCCACTTGGAAAGAAATGTACTATATTGTTGGAGGAATGTTACTCTTAGGTTTTCTTGGCTAATTTGTTTCTGAACCTTTCCATTTATTACTGAAGGAAATAATTGGAATAGATTTTTGAATTGAAAGGGACCTCATCGATTATCTAAGCCCATTTCCTTAATTTACAGCAGAGGAAATCAGGGCCTGGATAAGGTAAGTTAAGGAACTTGCTGTGGTCCCAAGGCTACTTGGAAGTCCCACTCTCTGACTTCTCCTTATCTTTTTTTTGGCCATATCCCCATAGTTGCCATAAGTAGTGCTCTTTTACTTCACCTGTATCTTCTGTCAGATTGATTTATTCTTAAATATTTTAATGTGATAAATATTTCTAATGTGCTAACATGTTTTTCAAGATAATCTCATAAAGGTTCTTGGTATCTACCTTATTAGAAAGCTGTGAGAAAGCCAGCTTCCCCCTCACCCCACAGGGGACTCAGTCACAGGAATTCACTTGGTACAGTGTGAATGTGCTGAGATGCATCCTTATTTGTGGGGCCAAAAGATAACCCACAGACTTAGCCAGTTATTTTTTAAAGAGTATTGTGTTTTGTCAGCTAATTATTTTTTTAAAGATTTTATTTATTTTTAGAGAGTGGGGAAGGGAGGGAGAGAGGGAGAGAAACATCAGTGTGTGGTTGCCTCTCATGCGCCCCCTACTGGGGACCTGGCCCACAACCCAGGCATGTGCTCTGTCTGGGAACCAAACTGAGCCACACCAGCCAGGGCTTTAAAGCGTATTGTGTTTTGAATAGATGATCAGCAAGATAGAGAGGAGACCAGTTATCTGCGTCATGTCAACTTGTAGAATTTTGCAGTATCATTCTGTGAACGTACATATAGACTTAAAAATGCTTTGTTAGAGCACCCCAAGGTGGATTAGGCTTAGGGAACTGACTCACTAGACATTAATGTATAAACCTGAATTCCAGTGTACAGTGTGACATACAGCTTACAGTGAGATAGTTTACAGTGAGACATATAATCATTAGTATAGGTGTTCACTAAGCAAAACTTACATGGGAAGCAAAATGTAATCAGAAGCTTACTTAGGCATGGAATTAGAGCAAAGAGAGTTAGTTATATTTATTAATGACCAGTGTCATTAACTTACAATAGCCTGATGCATTCCTTTCCATTCCTGGGATTTATCTTCCACTTAGTTGTCCTTGCCCTCCCTGGTTCCTAGATAGTATTGCAGAATGCTGTATATTCTTTGCTCTTGATGTTACATTTTAAGGTTTATTTTTTTCTCATTCAAGAGGGGATAGAAAGAGAAAGAGAAGGGGACACACACAAACATACACACACACAAACGGGAATCGAACCAATGACCTTTTGGTTTACAGGACAATGCTCCAACCAACTGAGCCACACCTACATGAGCCAGGACTTGATGTTCCATTTTATATGTTGTTCAAGACTGTTTAATTGCCATTAGCATATTCTTTCCTTCAGATAGAAGTACAATTGAGCGAGTGTAAACTTTCTAGTTTATAGATCTACCAATCATGCTTCTAAAAGTTGATAATTCCTATCCACTTACTTGACTTGGGATATTTGGGGTAAATTTTACAAATTGCTGTAAGTGAGGTAACATAAGTAAATGCTCAACACAGTACCTGGCACATGGGAACGGTTGATAAATGATAGTTATGTTTCCTGTTTTAATTCTCCAGGTGACCTAAACATCAGTATTGGGAATTTCTGCTCTTTATTAGAAGCATTCTATATTCATTTCTGCCTTTTGCTCTTGCAGAGTTTTCAGAGTATTTCTTTTGTTGTTTTAGACTGTGACCATCCTTATTTTTCTTCAACTTTGTGGCATTTTATTTTCTTGGCCACTTTTCCTGGGCTTAGGTAACTGATTCACTCATTGCTTCCTCTTTGACTTACCATGATACTCTGCTTTCCTGGTTGTTCTTTTCCTTCAGAATATTTTTCTCCTTTTTATAAGCAGTTACCCTTACTCCTTGCCTAGCTGTCACTTTACTCTTTTGCCCTTCATTCTTCTCTCTTCATTTATTTATTTATTTATTCGCTCAGCATAATCTTGCTGAACACTTATGCTCCAGGCGTGGAGCACTCTATATTCTTTTTCTTGGCTGATGCTGAGACTGAATTTGTTTATGCATAAAATCATAGGTGGACAGTTTTTCTCTCAGTATTTAAGATGTTGCTTACATGTTTTGCATTGCTTCCAGTGTGAAGTCAGCAGTTATCTGTATCGTCATTCATATCCTTGGTCCAGCGAACTTTTTGTTGTGTTTGTTTTTTTCTTCTCTGACTTTTAAGATTTTTCTCTTTATCAATAGTTTGAAACAGTTTGATGTAGTTAGTTTTTTGTTTCTTTAATGTTTCTTGTGGTTGGGATTCTGTGAGCTTTCTATAGCCGTAGATTTATGTCTTAGCAAATTAGGAAAATTTTTGGCCAAATTTTTTCAGTTTTTCTTCTTTCCCCTTCTATTTGAGAAACTCTGGTTACATATATTTTAGGCTGCTTGAAATTATCCCATAACTTACAGATGTCCTGTTCATTTTTTGTTAGTCTATTTTTTTCCTCTCTGTTTCACTTGCAAAAGTTTCTTACTGTCTTCAGTTTCATTAATTTTTTATTTGTAGCCATTAATCCCATCCAGTGTATTTTTTTATATTAGACATTGTGTTTTTCATCTTTAGAAGATTGTTTGCCTCTCTTTTATGTGATCATGGTTTACTCTACCTTCTTGAATATATGGGATATATTTTTAATAATTTTTTAAAATATTTTATTTATTTATTTTTAAAGAGAAAGAGAGGGAGAGAAAAATCAATGTGTGGTTGCCTCTCACACACCCTCAGCCAGCAACCCAGCCCACAACCCAGGCATGTGCACTGACTAGGAATCGAACCAGCGACCCTTTAGTTTGCAGGTTGGCACTCAATCCACTGAGTCGCACCAGCCAGGGCTACTTTTAATATAATTTTTTTGATGTCTGGTTTACTAATTTTATTATCTGTATCATTTCTGGGTCCTTATAGGTTCTATTTTCCTGTTCTTCATATGCCTGATAAGTGTTTTTTCCTTTTATTGAATTTAAGTGGTGACACTTGGTAACAAAATTATACAGATTTCAGGTACACAATTCTATAATACATCATCTGTACATTGTGTTGCGTGTTCACTACATCCATCACCATTTATCCCACCTGTACCCTCCACTTCTCCTTACTGTCCTCTCCCTGGTAATCACCGCATTGTTGTTCCTGTCCATGAATTTTCTCTCTCTTTTTTCTTTTTTGCTCAATCCTGCCATTCCCTCCACCTGGCTCCACCCCCACTCCCAGCTGTCAGCCTGCTCTCTGTCTATGAGTCTGTCTCTAGTTTACTGTTAATTCATTTTGTTAATTATATTTCACATATGAGTGAAGTCATATGGTACTTGTCTTTCTCTGACTGGCTTATTTCACTTAACATAATGTTCTCCAGGTCCATCCAGGCTATTGCAAAGGGCAGAATTTCCTTCTTTTTTCTTCTTTTATCCATTCGTCTACTGAGCGGCACTTGGGCTGCTTCTAAATTTTGGCTATTGTAAATAACACTGTAACGAACATAGGGGTGCGTGTATTCTTTTGAATTAGTATTTTGGGTTTAAATTCCCTGCAGTGGAATCACTGGGTAATAAGGCAGTCCCATTTTTAATTTTTTAAAATATATTTTATTGATTATGCTATTACAGTTGTCCCATTTCTCCCCCACCATCCCCCCACCCCGCACACCCTCTCCCACCTACATTCCCCTGCTTTAGTTCATGTCCATGTGTCATAAGTTCTTCAGCTTCTACATTTCCCACACTATTCTTGCCCTCCCACTGTCTATTTTCTACCCACCATCTATGCTACTTATTCTCTACCTTTTCCCCCCTCTCTCCTCCTCCCACTCCCCTGTTGCCAAGCCTCCATGTGATCTCCATTTCTGTGTTTCTGTTCCTGTTCTGGCTGTTTGATTAGTTTGCTTTTGTTTTAGGTGTGGTTGTTAGTATCTGTGACTTTGCTGTCTTTTTACTGTCCTATATTTTATCTTCTTTTTCTTAGATAAGTCCCTTTAACATTTCGTATAATAAGGGCTTGGTGATGATGAGCTCCTTGAACTTGACCTTATCTGAGAAGTACTTTATCTTCCCTTCCATTCTAAATGAAAGCTTTGCTGGATAGAGCAATCTTGGATGTAGTTCCTTGTCTTTCAAGACTTCAAATACTTCTTTCCAGCCCTTTCTTGCCTAGAAGGTCTCTTTTGAGAAATCAGCTGACAGTCTGATGGGATCTCCTTTGTAAGTAACTGTCCCCTTATCTCTAGCTGCTTCTAGAATTCTCTCCTTCATTTTCATCTTGGCTAATGTAATTATGATGTACCTTGGTGTGTTCCTCCTTGGGTCCAACTTCTTTGGGACTCTCTGAGCTTCCTGGACTTCCTGGAAGTCTATTTCCTTTGCCAGATTGGGGAAGTTCTTTATTATTTGTTCAAGTAAGTTTTCTACTTATTGCTCTACCTCTTCCCCTTCTGGTATCCCTATAATTCGGATGTTGGGATGTTTAAAGATGTCCTGGAGGTTCCTAACCTTCTCAGTGTTTTGAATTCTTGTTTCTTCATTATTTTCTGTTTGGTTGTTTCTTTCTTCCTTCTGGTACACACGGTTGATTTGAGTCCCAGTTTTCTTCCTGTCACTATTGATTCCCTGTGCATTTTCCTTCATTTCACTTATGGTAGCCTTCATTTGTTCATCTAATTTGCAACCAAAATCAACCAATTCTGTGAGCATCCTGATCACCAGTGCATTGAACTGTGCATCTGATAGGTTGGCTGTCTCTTGGTCACTTTAAAGTATTGGCTCTGCCGCTTTGATTTGTTCTTTCATTTGAGCCATTTTTTTTCTTTTTTCTTTTCTTTTTTTGGTCTTGTCACGACTGCTACGTATGAGGGGCAGAACCTTAGGTGTTCACCAGAGCAGGGCAACCCCATTGCAGAGTTGCAATGCTGTATGTGGGGGTGGGGTCAGAAGGAACAAGGGCGCTTGCTCTGCACGCTCTCTCGCTCAAATTTCAGTCCCCTCTGTGAGGCTGGAAGTCTCTCCTGGCACTTCAACCCCCACACGTGTTTTCAATTGGTGCTTTTAGGCTTTATTTCCTGGCACTGGGTTCCTGGGTTATGCAGTCTGTCTTGCCGCTGCCCATTTTCGCCTGGTTTATCTGCTCACAAATGTGTGACCCTGGTCAGTCACCTTTGTGCACTGCACTGGGTCTGCTTGTTGCCTCCCCCCGCCCAGTAACCACCGCCTGTGCACCTGGGGTGTGCCAACCGCCACCTGCATGGCTGGGACCACTAGCCACTGCTTTTTCCTGCCACGATCCCTCTCCACCGGCTGCCAACTCCACCCCCTCTTACTGGTCTGGGTGAATCGTTGTTGGACTTCCATACAATTCAGTTTTCTATCTGTTCTGATTGTTTTTTTTGTTTCTAAATTTTTGTTGTCCTTAATTTTGGTTGTGAGAGGAGGTACAGTGTGTCCAGCTACGCCTCCATCTTGGCCGGAAGTCACCATTTTTAATTTTTATAAAAAATTTTATTTACCTATTTTTTAGAAAAAGGAGAAGGGAGGTAGAAAGAGAGAGAAAGATACATGACATGTAAGAATACATGACTGGTTGCCTCTTCCACACCCCCAACTAGGGACCTGGCCTGCAACCCAGGCATGTGCCCTGACCAAGAATTGAACCAGCAGCCTTTTGGTTCACAGGCCAGCACCCAGTCCACTGAGCCACACCAGCCAGGGCTCATTTTTAACTTTTTGAAGTATAACTTTATATACTGCTTTGCACAGTGGCTGCACCAATCTGTATTCTGACAGGTGTGAGGTGATACTTCATTGTAGTTTTAATATGCATTTTTCTGGTGATTGGTGGTGTTGATCATTTTTCATATGTCTATTGGCCACCTGTATGTCCTCTTTGGAAGGTATCTATTCAGATCTTTTTGACCATTATTAATTGAATTGTTTGTTTTGTTTGTTTGTGTGTGTTGTTTTATAACTTTCTTGTAAATTTTGGATATTAATCTCTTATCAGATGTAACAGTGAATATGTTCTTCCATTCAGTGGGTTCTTTTCATTTTATTGATTGTTTCCTTTGCTTTGCAGAAACTTTATTTTGATGTAGTTCCATTTGCTTTTTTTTCTTTTGTTTTCCTTACTTGAGGCAATATATCAGAAAACGTAATGCTGTGAGAAATGTTCCAGATTTTACTGCCTGTGTTTTCTTCTAGAATTTTTATGGTTTCAGGTCTAATATTTAAGTCTTTAATCCATTTTAAGTTTATTCTTGTGTATGGTATAAATAGATGGTCTAGTTTCCTGAAGTTTTCCATCATTATTTTTTTTTATGTAGGTTTTCAATTACTTGCTCTTTTTCTTCTTCTGGCACGTTCATAATGCAAATGTTGGTGCACTTGAAGTTGTTCTAGAACCTCCTTAAACTATCCTCATTTTTTTTTGGATTATTTTTTCTTTCAGATGTTCTGATATGGTGTTTTTTGTTTCCTTATATTCCAAATCACTTATTTATTGTTGGCTTCATCTACTCTACTGTTGATTCTCTGTAAATTATTCATTTCAGTTAGTGTATCCGTCTTTTCTGTTTGGTTCTTTTTTGTGATTTTCATTTGTTAAATGCTATTGGAGTTCTTAGTAAGTTCATTGAGCATTCTTTTTTTTTTTTCTTTTTTAAGATTTTTAGAGAGGGGTAAGGGAAGGAGAAAGGGAGAGAAACATCTATGTGTGAGAAACATCAATCGGTTGCCTCTTGCTTGCAAGAGGTGCCCACTGAGTTCACTCCTTGAGTATGTTGCTTATGGAAGTGGTTGGGTAATGCTTTCATGTGGTATGAAGCTGCCTACCTTTTGTGCTGGCTCTGGGGGATCCTGGGAAGTGCAGGCCAAGGACAGCTGCCACTTGTGCGCTATCCAGGGCCACCGGAACAGAGCTACAAAGTGATCTGCAAGAGGTTGCTACTTGTGCTGTGCCTGGAGGTGCCTGGACAGGCTAAGCTGTGAACCATGGCCAGCTATTTCGAGTGCCAGTGCCATGCCTTGGGCCACATGGTAAGAAGTATGAGGCTAAATGTTGCTTGTTTGAGAGATTTTAGTAAAGTCTAAAGTATGAGCCATTAGTATGGAAAAGCCACTGCAAGTTGGGTGGGCCCAAAAGTTGGGTGGAGCCCTGGCTGGTGTAGCTCAGTGGATTGAGCGCGGGCCTGTGAACCAAAGGATTGCAGTTCGATTCCCAGTCAGGGCACATGCCTGGGTTGCGGGACAGTTCCCAGCACGGGATGCATGAGAGGCAACCATACATTGATATTTCTCTCCATCTCTCCTTTCCTTCCCCTCTAAAGATAAATAAATAAAATCTTTTTAAAAATTTTTAAAAAAGTTGGGTGGAGTGAGATCTCAGGGAGTCATAGAAAGCAGAGGGTGGAGGTGTGTGAACAGTGATAGCTAGGTGGATGGAGACTCAGATGTGTCATCCACTTGCTGGTCTGGGGGAGGGTGATCAGAAAAGGAACAATGGCCTCTGCCAGCAGTTTTGTCTGGTAGAATGCTGCCCCGCCCCCCAGCTCTTGCCCTAATGCCAGACAACTTCTGTATTTTGCCATATATAATGTGCACCCATGTTTCTGAGCGCTTTATACATGGGATCATTGTACCCATGTTATTTAACCATTATATTCATATATAATGCTCATCCTTTTCTCTCAAAAATTGGGGCAAAAAGTGCACATTATATATGGCAAAATGGGGTAAGTTCCTGTCTGTGTATCCCTTGTGCCTTTCAAGCTGCTGCCCCAGTGCTGGAGCTCAGAGGGAGGGAATCCGAATACATTTGTGCAGGGACCTTTTAAAAAGAACTGCCTGGGACATCAGCAGCCCTCTGTCTCACTCATCCATAATCCCCTCTGGGTTTTACAGCCAGAAGTTATAGGGACTTCTCTTCCTGGCACTGGAACCCTGGCTGGGCTGGGGAGCCTGGTGTGGGGTTGGGACCCCTCACTCCTGAAAGGGGGACCCCCACAGCCAAAATATCCTTCCTGATTCTTATCTGCCACATGTGGGTGGGACCAGTTTGCAGCATCTTCGTCCCCTCTGCCAGGCTTGATGTGGCTTTTTATACCCTTAGTTGTAGGTGGTTCTGAATGATAGTTTTTGGTAGTTTAGTTGTAATTTTGATACAGTCAGTTTACTCAGATTTTTATTCTGTAGTGAGACTCAAAGCTTGTGTGTCTCTGGAAAAGTGTCCATTTCCGCATTATCTAATTTAATTGGCATACCTTTTTGTAATAGTACCTTAAAAATTTTTTTTCTTTTAAGATAGATTGTAATGTTCTCTTTTCATTTCTAATTTTGGTAACTTGAATCTTCTCTTTCTTCTTGGTTAATTGAGCTTTAAAGCTTGGTAATTTTGTTGATCAATTCCAAGAACCAACTTCCGGTTTCATTGATTTTTTTTTTTTTTCTCTCATACTTTTCGTATCTTTTTATTTATTTCTCTTCTAGTCTTCATTGTTTTCTTTCTTCTGCTTGTTTTGTGTTTAGTTTTCTCTTCCTCTCATTTCTTAATGTGAATGTTAGGTTATTGATTTGGTATCTTCCTTTTTAAAAGTATAGGTGATTACAGCTATAAATTGTTAAGGTCCATTGTGGATAAAGGAAAATATGTATTGGTCTCTGTCCCCAGCTCCTAAAACCCTTATAATTTTTTAAATGATAAGAGCACTGGGAACATCTTTTGTTCCTATGAGGTGACTCCAGGTGGGCTCCTGGGTGGCTTCTGAATGGGTGTCAGTCACCAGAAAAACTGAGCCCTTATTCGGGGCTAGGAATTTTTAGCTGAACCTCATCCCCCACAGAGACGGGAGAGGGGCTGGAAATGGAGTTAACACTAGATCACACCTGCCGGAGGAAGATTCTATAAAATCCCAGGAGCACGGGGTTCACAGAGCTTTTGGGTCGGTGAACTGATGGGGGTTCTGGGAGCGTGGCATGTCCACACAGGACGTGGCAGCTCCCTAAGTCTGCATCTGTCATGTTTTTCTTCCTGTCATGAAAAGTGGCGTACCCTCTCCTGTGCATGACAACTTTGATTTTGTAGGTCCTGGACTCATTTTAGAATCTTGGGTTCATCTTGTTGGGATAAGTTCTGTGAAGGCAGTCCATTATCCATTTTTGTTCCCTGCTTCCCACTTCCGCTTCAATTCTGATTTTTAAGAAAAATGTTTGTTTGCCTGATTTTTTTATTATTATTTTTTATTTATTTATTTTTTTATACTCATCTGAGGGCATGCCTGTCGATTTTAGAGAGGGGGAGAAACGGCAATGTGAGAGATCGGTTGCCTCCTGTGCACTCCCTGACCAGAGATGGAACCGCAGCCTAGGCATGAGCCCTGACCAGGAATTGAACCCGCAACCTTTCAGTTTATGGGAAGGCACTCTAACCGACTGAGTCACAGGGCCAGGGCTGTTTGTTTTTTGACCAAGGAGTTTGGGAAGAGATTTCCTCTGCTTCCTTTAAGACCAAAAAAGCATCCACAAGTATATCTTAACCTGTGTGTAGTTGCTTTGGGTTTCTTAGAGTATCAAAGTTGCCACATTGCCATTAGCCTTTTATTGCTTTTTGTTTCAACTGTTATCTGTATGTGAATAACTCGAAAATCTTTTTCTCATGTCTGACCTTTCTTTTGAGTTGGAACTGCCTATCAGATATTTATTATCAACTCTTCTGCCATACACTAAATTCAGCATGATTAAACTCATTCTTTTCCTCAATATTCGTGTCTCTTTCTGACTCCCATATTTTTATCAGAGGTGTTACCCTTTTGCTCTTGTTGTTTTAAAAAGGTAAAATGAAATTTATTTGGGGAATTTTGTGTCATACCTTAAGATTACGGACAAGCCTGAAGTCTTGGGAAATCGGGTTTGGAATTTATGGCTCTATATTTGGAGTTATTATTAGCATTTTAATAATGGTAATACCTATACTTACATTGTGATTTTACATATGTCATGTTTTTTCATTTTCTTAACCTCAGGAATAGGCAAACCGCTAGCTATATCTCTCGTTTCATAGAAGGAAGGAAACTAGCACACCTTGAGAACACAGTAGGTGCCAGACCTGTAGCTGCTAGTAACTGGCCTTTCTCTTCCCAGCTTGCTACCCCTCCTTAGCAAAACCGGATCTGTAATGTTAACATCATAGCATCTTAGAAGTGGGAAGCCTCTAGGAGATTTTCTAGACCATCCCATCACGCCAGGGATGGTCTGTGGGCTGCTGCTGGTGTGCGAACTGCCTGTTACTGGTCCACAATAAGATAAGGATAAAAATTTTGAATAAGCTTTGAAAACTTGTGTGATGATGTAGTATCCAGGTGCATCTTTCCATAGTTGACTGGAGAACCACTGATCTAGGCCATTCCTCTATTCAGTAATAGAGTCTTTTCTTTTTTTTTTTTTTGAGATTTTTAAAAATATATTTTATTGATTATGCTATTACAGTTGTCCCATTTCTCCCCATCATTCCCCTCCACCCTGCACACCCTCGCCCACCCACGTTCCCCCCCTTTAGTTCATGTCCATGTGTCATAAGTTAAAGGGACTTATTTAAGAAAAAGAAGATAAAAATGTGACAGTAAAAAGACAGCAAACTCACAGCTATTAACAACCACACCTAAAACGAAAGCAAACAACTAGAACAGGAACAGAACCACAGAAATGGAGATCATATGGAGGGTTAGCAACAGGGTTAGATCACATGGAGGGTTAGCAACAGGGGAGTGGGAGGAGGAGAGAGGGGGAAAAGGTACAGAGAATAAGTAGCATAGATGGTAGAAAGAAAATAGACAGGGGCAGGGCAAGAATAGTGTGGGAAATGGAGAAGCTAAAGAACTTACGAAGTAATAGAGTCTTTGCAAATAACAATTTTGGCAAGTGATTACCCACCCTGGCTTTACTTTCTTTAAGATTTACTGTTTCTTCTCTCTTTCTTTTTTCTATCAATGACACTTACATTCTCCTAGTTAATGCAGATTCAAAGTTACTGAGTTTACCTTACTTACAGCACTCCCGTATACACACCACTCCTTAGCCAAACTAAGCCATGTAGTGCTTGCTGCCCCGACCCTGTCCATCTCAGGGTCTTGGCTGACGTTGGTTCATCGCTGTGAGGTACGGTTTGTGTCTTTTTTTCAAATTCTGCCCTTTCTTCACAACTTTAGTTCTGTCTTTCATCCAGCAGCCTTTCTGGTGAACTTCAATAGCACTTTATCTGTGCCTCTCTTACGTTACTTGTTGGGGTGTGCTTTGTGTTTAAGATATTTATAACACTTATGGCTCTATTAGAGCTCCCAAATAAATGCCTGCTGTGGGATTTGGGGAAAACAATTTAGAATACAGGTTCCTGGGCCCCATCCCATGGGAAGTCTGGTTTCTATCTGAGGTAAGTTGTGGGAATCTGACATTTTAAAGAGCTCCCAGAGTTTTTGAATTGGAGTCGGATGTTTGAATCATTGGTCTGACTGCCCCACTGTTTTAGTTACTGGGTCTGTCTTGAATTGTTTAATGTTTGGGATGCATTTGTGTTATCTAAGTTACATTGCAAACTCCTTGAAATGTTCTGTTTCTTCTCTATAGTATTTAGCATAATAGACAGACAGTAACTGTTGAGTGTTGCATATATGAAAAGACTGAAGTAAAATCTTCGATTGGTATATCTGCAGAGAACTTATACTGAGGAGAACATGTTTCTTAGGACATATACTAAACAGACTGACAGACAGCCTGTTAATCAACTATTCTGAAGGAGGGAGCCACATAAGAGAAACCAAGCCATGATTTATAGACGATTAGTAAGATAATGCTTAGTTTATAGTGTCACACGGGTGCTGTTTGTTTATGTTACAATAGAAGAGAAAGAAGGTGAAATAACACCGTCGGTTTTCAACTCTGGTGTGCACTGTTCCCAACAGTAAATGGTAAGATAATACGAAAGTGACCTGTCTAACCTCACTGGCAGAGGGCTCCCTGACTGACCCCAGCAGTCTTTCCTGCTGCGTCTACACGTGCCCTCCGCATCCTTGCTACGCAGCACCCCTGCAGAGCCACCAATCAGTCGACGTTAGCACAGTGACAGGAGAGACCACGGTACATGAAACGTTGTTTAGGGTGTATCTCCTATACTCAAAAACATAACATAGAATGATTGCGATCCCTGCCATCAGAATTGTTGGTGTTTAGCAAGAAAAATATAGTTAAAAACCAGTACGTGTAAAATGGCAGCTCTTCGATAATGCACTGCTAGAATTCACTGCTCTGTTTCTGGCATGACCTATCTTTTATGAAATTATGCTGAGTGTTTCTTCATAACTGCCATGTCGTTTACTCAGACTTTTTAGTAAGTAAAGGTAAAAAATATATATTCTTCCCAAGAATTCGCAATTATTGAAAAGTTAGAAGACATTGATGCATTGTGGAATTATGATTTGCTAAGAAGGTTAAGCTTCTTAAAGCATCGGGTTGCCTCTACCTCCTTGCCTTTTTGTTGAAATACTGTACTTATTTTCAGCACTGCTGGGATTCTCTTCCTCTAATTTTGTTGAGGATGTGCTCACATGCCACAAGTGTTAACCCTCTGCATCCAGCCGCCTTCCTCCCCGTGCTTCCCCTTTCTAAAATGAGCCTAACGGGTAATCAGTTTTTCACTTCTCTCTTTGCACCTTCCAGGTCAGATGATGATGATTCGGAGAGTAGGAGCTCCAGGGTGACCCAGCTTTGCACTTACTTTCAGCAGAAATATAAGCACCTCTGCCGCCTGGAGCGGGCGGAAGCCCGTCAGAAGAAATGCCGGCACACTTTTAGGAAAGCCTTGCTGCAGGCGGCCAGTAGAGAGCCCGAGTGCACTGGACAGCTACTGCAGGAGCTGCAGGGGGCGGCGTGCAGCCGGGCCAGGTCAGAGCTGGGCGCGGCTGCCCGCTTTCTGTACTTTGTGAGAGGGTAGCAGAGGCACGGCGGGTGGCGGACATTTAGATCTGAAATATTTATGCATTCTATTTTTGTTTTGTCGCTCAGATAAATGTGATTAAAATTTATTCAGTAAAGAATTTGAGAATGTTACCTGTCTTTAAAAAATATATAATGCCTAGAAATTTTGTGTTACTTAAAAGTAATATTTATAGTTTTTTTTACTACAGAAGCAGCATTTTACATTTTTTACTTCCTTGAAGCTTTTTTTGAAATGTATGTTCTGTTAATATCTACATTATCCCATATTATCATTCAAAATGTTTTACAACATTGGATCTCTTTGCAGGGGAAAGCCTCTGTTTATAGTATAGGTACTTGGCTTATTGTGAAAATTTGAAAAATATAAAAAAAAGGGGGAAATCCCTATAAGTAGTATCACCATTCACAAATCAGAGAGAATATTATAAATATTTTGACTCTGTTTCCTTCTAGACTTTTCCTATGTGTGTGTGAAAGCTGCAGTGAGCCATGCGCTTGCATTAAAAAGCAAAATTGAAATCCTGCACTACTTTTTTGTTTTCTGCTTTTTTCCATTTAACACTGAATTACGATCTTTTTTCGTTATTCTAAAACATGACTTTTAAGTTTCATAACACGAATGTCAGTCTTTACACTTTACATTTTTATATTTGTAATTAAGCAAAATTGATCTGTACTGTTTTAAGAATTAAGTATCTAGCTTTTTTGCCTTTAAAAATATATTATAGCCATTCTCCCATGTTCTTAAAGATTGTTTTTAAAACATGATTTATGATGTTTGCATAATACTTTATTGAATGAAAATCTGTATATTGGAAATGTAGAGTTAGTTGTCTGACATTACAGTGAAGAAATTATGGTGTGTTACCACTTTAGAAGTTTATCTAGGTGGTGAAAACTTAAATCATAATTACTTAGCTTATGTACCTTTTGAAAGTACTGGCTCAATTGAATCGAACATTTCTAAAACATCTTATTTAACTGGGGAAATACTTTTCAAAATTTAGAATGCTTAGTTCTGTATTGAGTTTATTATTTCACACTTTTTACTTATTTTCAGATAAGCTTAAGTATATAGTGTATAACATTTTAGGAGTTTGTACATCTAAATATTAGCAGTGGTTATCTCTAAATAGTGGGATTATTAATTAAAGTTAAGAAAATTTATAGCCTATGAATTTTAATTTTTCTGTAGAGATCATGAGTTACTAGAGGGGGAAAAAGGTTAAAACAAAAAACTGAAAAATAACCTTTATGTTGTAGCTATTGATTATATTTCTTACATACCTGTATATTTTTTGTAATTTCATTTTATTTTGTGTGTTTTGGTTTTCATTATATTTGCTGTAAAAAAGTAACCTATTTTTTAGTTGCTTATCTCAAAAAGACACTATCCCTTTAAGAGTTTTCTGCTTGTTGTCATGTTTAGAGCTGTTTAAAACTGTGCATGTGAATCTGATATACCTGCATAAGTACTGCTCCTGCTGTATTCTCCCTTACTCACAGAGCTCCCAGTCCTCTGTAGGGGAGGCAGTGTCCTAGAGCATCCTTTAGGTCTTGGCTTACTTATTCAGAGACCTACCTTTCTCAGGGAAACTAGGTCCCCCTATTATCTGTGCTCTGTATTTAAGTATTTTAAATGTGCTATCTTTCCTTATCTCTTATCTCTACTGTACAGGTGAGGAAGTTGAGACTTAAGCAATGCTAAGTAACCTGCCAGGGTCACACAGCTAGTCTCCTGTTCATCACTTTTCTGTGTCTCCTTGTGATGCAAAAGGAATCAGATTATTGCTTTAATTTTTTTTGAAAAGGCATAGTTGAAACGGATTATACTATAATTATTTTTTTTGACAACAGTTTGGGGAAACTGGAACTGGTCCTTATAACCCATATTTACATTTTATTTAATGAATATAGAGAGGTAACATACTTGTGTTACGTTGTAGTAGCTTAGTGTTGAAAATTCCCCTGGATTCTTTAAGCATTTTTTAAAATTAATTCTTTTTCTTTTCTTAGCGTCAGCCGGACCAAGCTGAGGGAGGTGGAGCCAGCGGCATGCAGTGGAACGGCGAAGGGTGAACCGTGTGCGAACAGAGCCCTGCCATTCACCAGACATTGTTTCCAACGTATCCTGTGAACTGAGCTGAGTGTGCATTCGAATGTCCCGACTCGTTCAGGGCTGTGTGTTTCATTCATTCTTAAGCCAAGTGAATGACTTTAATTTTTATATGACTTCTGATTTCCATAATGTCCCCTGAGTAATTTTTTCTGCTTATGTTGTTGCGGTTCACAGTAAGCAAAAGTGATAGCAACTAGCAGGTTCTTCCAGGGCTGTCGCTTAATTCAATTTTGTGATAGAATTTCAGTCCTTCCGATGGTTCTAGATAGTTTGTAAGAAGCAACTAGAATGCTAATCAATGGAAAAATCAAATCATACTATTCAATAACTCTTGTCTTCCAAGAAAGTTATGTAGCTTTACAGTATGCCTTTTACTGTGGGAATAATTTGCTGTTTGTATTGTGTACAGTGCTGATTTGAAATGAATAAAAGATAAACATTACTGACCAGGAAAGAGGGTATCTTCAGACAGAAAATGTAATACTTGAGGAAAACTTACATTAAGGGCTTCAAGCTAGTTGTGAAATCTTACTACTATCACTTGTATTAAACATTTAAAATTGAGTAGTACTTAAAACATTTATATAGTAACAATTACTTATTGTACTATCTGACTTTTGCCCTCCTTTCTATTTTTGAAGTTGTATTTTCACAACTTTTCAGCAGCAGTTTCTATGTCATAAAGGCTTTATGAAGAGTCATAATGATAAAACCATGGAAGGAAAAACAGGAAGATACTTCCTTTTTTAAAAAAAAGGAATAAAGTGAAGGGGAAAAAAAGGAATAAAGTGAATTTTGAGGAGATGTAGTTAATGACTAAAAGTATGGATGCTTAAAATGTTGATGATGTAAAGCTGATGTTCTAATTTTAATAGTACACTTTTGATTTAAAAGTAGATTTTTGTTAAGTTTGAGTTTGGTATTGGAAATGCACAATGAAAAATCAAATATGAGTAGATTAGGTTTTTAGAATTGTATCTTTATATTTTTATTCTTTTTTATGCCAACTAATTAATTGTAATTTTTTTCAACCACAGTTTATATTAAATACTATTTTGTGTTAGTTCCAGGTTTTTTAATTCTTTTTTTAATCCTCCCCCAAGGGTACGTTTATTGATTTTAGACAGAGAGGAAGGGGTGGGGAAAGAGAATGCGAAAGAGAGAAAAACCTCGGTGTGAGAGAGAAATATCAGTGGGTTGCTGCTCCTGTGCATGTCCCCAGTGGGGACTGAGCTCGCAACCCAGGTATGTGCCTTGACTGGGAATCCAACCCTCGACCTTTCAGTGTATGCAGTGATGCTTCAACCAACCAAGCCACACCAGCCAGAGCTGTTTTTATTCTTGATGAGTATCATATGCACGAATTTTCCTTAAAAGAAAGTTTCTTTTTTTAAAATATTATATTGGAACTTATAAGAGTTACTGTGTTAAGAAGGAAATGACCCTGCTTCTACAAGTAACAAAAATCAGAATGACCTTAAAGGAGACCTATGTTTAGGGACACAGTAGCAAAATAGACTCCGATAAATAATGACAATAAAACTATCATCATTTTCCTTTATCAGTAGCTGGGTTGGTTCTTTAGCTTTTATAGATAATAAAACTTATACTTACCAAACACAGGTAAGCAAAGAAGAAAACTTTACATTTGTAAAAATCAAATAATTAAAGTTTCAGTGTGTTGTATTCTTAACTTAGAAAAAAAAACAGATATCCTCTTGAACCGCTCTCAGCAGCTCTTCTCAAGTTGCACCGCCAAGTTTGCAGATGGACAGCAGTGCTCTGTGCCTGTTTTTGACATCACGCACCAGACGCCTCTGTGTGAAGAACATGCCAAAAAAATGGTAAGTTCAGGTTTTCTGCAGCAGAGGCTCAAACTTTGATAGCTATCCATAGTCACAATTATTTTGCAACTAAGTACAAACTATATGTATATAAATCACTGAAACAAGTTTTATGAAACAATGCTTTTAGTACCTAATATTTTCTAGTTTGTTCCATTTTACTAAAAATAAAATCTTGGTCATGACCCATTGAATCATTTTTAAACAACAAAAATGCTGTTTTAGTGGTTAAATATAGTTATTTTGTTTATTATCTATCCCTATTCTATACCGCTGTTCTTGTTACATTCTCTTAATCATAGCAGATTTCCCAAACTCCTTTTTGCCTTATTTCTCTAGATTATTGTTGTATTATATACAGTTCTGGGAATGCCTTGGATAGTTAATAGAGTTTTGGCCAAAAGCCAGACCTTTCTGTAATTCTGCTGAACTTAATCATTGCTTTTGTTAATGTTAGTATCATAAGCCCTAATTAATTCAGGATAATTTAGTGCAGAGACAAGTCTGAATTAGTGAACTATCTGATTTATGTAATCACTTAAAATAAGTGGCATTTTTATTGTTTTCACCCATCGGACACTCAATGAGTTCCTCTGCTATTTGCAAGGTATTGTGCAAGGTATGTGTACTAAAAAATTGAGTAAGGCGCTTCTCACCCACTGTAAACCGGTTACAGTTTTCAAGGTGCATCAGGGTAACTGAAGGGTCCAGTAGGTCTTACCATCTAAGGTTGTGATCTTTGTGTTGCCGCTAGCCACACGTTTAACAAGGACTTATAATACATGTTTCTGGACCTCAGTTTACATGTGTTTAGTTCACTGGCTTCTTCTCTACCAAGGACCTCTTTTGTTTTTTAATTTTCTTTATGGGCTGTATATTTTGAAATTTTGTATACTAAACTACATACACAAATGCTGAATAATTATTTTCCCATTTTAATTTAAAAACATTTAAAATGTAGACGTTTTTGTGAGCTCATTCAGGCTTTATCGTGATTAAGGAATGATTCCTAGGTTCTTGAACCACTTTCATGGGTCTTCACTGATGCCCCTTGGTGACGTGGGCACCGCGGCTTTCAAACCGCTGAGGTCACTCATCCGGCTGTGTGTTTTGATTTTTAAGTTAGGCTGTTTGGCATGCTTCTAATAAGACTGGGAAAATATTGTCAACTAAGGAGCCTTCTTCAGGATGTACTTTATTGACTCAGTAAGGTGAGCGTTTGTTGAATGCACATAATAACAAAAATTATTATGTGAATTCTTTTAAAGAAATTGTAAGTGGCTAATTTTTTTTCCAGCTGATAAGTATTCCTGCTTAGGCAAATTCTAGTAGGCAAACAAGGCTGAATTAGTATAGTAAAATTAGCCATAAAATAATATGCATTTTATATACTACAAATAAAATACTAATCAGAGTTTTAAAAGGTATTTACAAAGTTTTGAAAATGGTGTTTTGTCCGAATGCAGTTACAAAATCTGGCACTAGTTTGAGCTGTTTTTAGATTATAAATTACGTAAGTATTCAGCAAACACTCGTACCCCACCATTCCCCCACTTTGAGAGACTTAGACTAGGTGGCCAAAACTGCAAATCTCTTGACTCTACTTTCAGACTATATGTCTTGAGTCCAAACACACTTTATCAACTTTACTGCTACCATCGAAACCTTAGCTACCATCATCTTTGTCTGATTGTTATAATAGTCTCCTGATTGGTTGTCTCCCTTCTTCTTGCCTTGCCCACCCCCGTCCCCACCCCACATCCAGGTATATTGTTCAAATACCAGCCACAGAGGGTTGTGTGTGTATTCCACTTTCTTCGAATTTACATACATTAAAATTCATTCTTTCTGATGTACAGTTTTGAGTTTTGGCAGTGCATACAGTCATATAACCACCTCCATAATCGAGATATAGAACAGTTCCATCATCCCTCAGAATTCCTGTTCTACCCCTTTGTAGTCAAACCTTTTCTTCTGTCTCCACTGATCGATTTCTGTTCCTATAATTTTACATTTTCCAGAAGGTCTTATAAATGGAATTACATATTACTTAGCCTTTAGAGCAGAATATAGACCTGATCAATTTAGTCCCCTGATCAAAACCTTCCAATGGCTCTCCATCACATGGAGATTCATATCCAAAGTTCCTACCATGTCCTGTGAGCCACTGGCTCTTACAACCTGTCTGGCTTCACCTGAATACCCTCTCCTCACTTCCTGAGTTCTAGTACCATTGCCCTCTTGCTGTTTCTTGAACTCTCTAAGTATGTTCCCACCCCAGGGGCTCTGCACTTGTTTTTTCCTTTCCTGGAATGCTCTGCCAGATTTATACAATGCGTCACTTTTTCATTTCATTCAGGTTTCTGATCAACTCTCACTTCATCAAAGAAGTCGTTCACCTCCCCTCTATCCGGTCATGTTTTATTTCGATACTCTACCTTGGTTTTTTTTTTCCCCTAACATTTAAAAAAATCTACATAACATTACATTATTTATTAATTAGTTTGTTTATTGTCTGTATCTCTCTAATAGAACATCACAAAGGCAGGAGCATTTCTTGGTCATTGCTGTATCCCCAGTGCTTAGAACAAAGATGCTCATTGAGTAGATGTTGGATAAATTAATGGTTTGGCACATAGCTGGGAGAGGTCAAGCTGTAGATGGAACCACACCTGGTCACTAGGTAGGACGGCACTGGTAGAAGAGACTTAAGCTGCAGGAAGTCCACGCTGGCAGACAGAACATGTTGTATGAGACCATACAAGAGATGGTAAGTGAGTGCATTATTGTCCTGGCATATAAGTAGGATGAGGTAGTGAGAAAGTTGGGTGTGAATAGTGTTTGTAATAGTGTAGGTAGAGGAACAGTTGGCATTATAGGAGTTCCGGCTCTCTGGAGGAGCTAAGTGAGGGACAACCAAGAGTGAGGCAGGGCCTCAGTTGTGGGCAGTTGTCTGTGGAGTACCTGGCACATGACCAGAAATGTTGCTGGGCTGTGAGGCATTAGCTTGGAAGAATAAGACCTAAGCCTGGAACCAGAACCAGGTAATACTAGGTCACTGAGAGGTAGGCTTCCTCCTGTCTAAGATCCACACTGGTACTGGAGAGAAAGCATAGAACTGATGCCTAGCACTCTGGTGGGTACTACTAGTTGCTCAGTCACTGTTTTTTGAATTAAATAAGGGGCATGATGAAAGAAGACCTCAAGTTTTGTGCCAAAAAGAACTACAGAGGCTGGGAAACAGCTTCTTTTTGTTGTTGTTGTTTTATGAATTTGTGCATTGTGACTTAAGCCTATAATTGTGTTGGAATTAAATTATTTGGCTGGGATTAAACTTCTCTTAGATTTCCTGAATTTATGCTTTAATTTTATTCTTATTTTGAATTTATTTGATGCTAGTAATAGTTACTAGTCTTTAGATACTATTGTCTACTCTCTTTTTATGTACTTAATTATGTTATTGCTAACTTCATCAATTCAAAGGTGTACAATAAAAACAACTCTTGTTTTATATACCAACCAGAAAGAAAAAATGCTGCAGAGTACATTTCTTATCAGTTACAATTTTTGACTTATACTTACTGAAATAGCTTCTTTAGACTTAGTTAGCCATTGATTTTATCTTCTATATTGTTCCTGCTTTCAGCTGAATTACTTGACCTGTGAAATGCAGTATTTTCTGCGTACATCAACTATAACACAGCTTTGTCTCCTCTGTGGTTATTTTCCTTTCTCATTAGATTTTTGCTTTGAAAAAAAAATGGAACTTCAGTCATACTGAATGTTTGCTTCACCAATAACAATTTTATACCCTGCTGCTCTTTGTATTTTTCTGCCTGCACAACTGTTTTTCCTTTACATGTAAAATGAACAGTGCACATACGTTCATTCGAACAGTGACAGCACGAAGAGCTGTGACCAACTTTGAGCGTGTGTGCAGGCTGTGCTAGCTGTAATGACCGTCACCTGGCTGACAGCAATTGTGAGACAGCATTATGTAAAATGCTCCCAATGCAAAAATATTAAACTGTGTGTCTTGAAACTGATGAAATATGGTATTTGCATGTTAGTTTCTGATTCTTCTTTCTTTATTTACTCACTTAATTGCAGCAGGTTTTATTTAAAGTATGTTTTATTGATTATATTATTGCAGCTGTCCAGATTTTTCCCTTTTGCCCTCTTCTACCTGGTACCCACCTTCCCTCCAGCAACCCCCACCTTAGTTCATGTCCATGGGTCATGCATGTAAGTTCTTTGGCTTCTCCATTCCCTATGCTATTCTTAACATCCCCCTGTCTATTTTGTATGTACCAATTACACTTTTTCATCCCTGCACCTTTTTTCCCATCCTCCCCTTACCCCTTCTAGCTAATAATCTCCCCCCCACAAATGATTTTCGTACCTATGATTCTGTTCCTGTTTTGGTTGTTTGTTTTTTTTTTTTTTTTTTTTTAATTCAGTTCATAGTTGTGAATTTGTTGCCTTTGTAATGTTCATAGTTTTGATCTTCTTTTTCTTACATAAGTGCTTTTAACATTTCGCGTAATAATGGCTTGATGATGATGAACTTCTTTAGCTTTGCCTTGTCTGGGAAGCACTTTATCTACCCTTCCATTCTAAATGACAGCTTTGCTAGATAGAGTAATCTAGATTGTAGGTCCTTGCTTTTCATCACTTTGAATACTTCTTGACAGTCTCTTCTTGTCTGCAGAATTTCTTTTGAGAAATCAGCTGATAGTCTTATGGTAACTCCTTTGTAGGTTACTCTACAAAGTAGAATAGTGCTTTTCCCTTGCTGCTTTTAAGAATCTCTCTTTATCTTTAACTTTTGGCATTTCAATTATGTGTCTTAGTGCGGTCCTCTTTGGGTCCAGCTTGTTTGGGACTCTCTGTGCTTCCTGGACTTATATGTCTGTTTCCTTTGCCAAATTGGAGAAGTTTTTTTTTTTTTATTATTGTTTATTCAAATAAGTTTTCAGTGTCTTGCTCTTCTTTTCCTTCTATGGCACCCCTATGATTTGGATGTTGGCATGTTTGGAGATATCCTGGAGTCTTCTTACACTGTCCTTGTTTTTTTAAAGTTTTTTTTTCTTTCTGTTCTGGTTGAATGTTTATTTCTTCCTTATGTTCTAAATCAGGGGTGTCAAACTCATTTTCACCAGAGGTCACATCAGCATCTTGGTTGCCTTCAAAGGGCCAAATGTAATTTCAACTCCTTAACAGTTAAGGAGTAGTTACACTTATACAGTCCTAAAATTATTTTGGCCCTTTGAAGGCAACCATGAGGCTCATGTGGCCCCTGGTGAAAATGAGTTTGACACCCCTGTTGTAAATCATTGATTTGAATCTCAGCTTCCTTCTCTTCACTGTTGGTTCCCTATAGATTTTTCTTTATTTCACTTAGTATAATCTTCATTTCTTCCTTTACGTTGTTGCCATACTCAGTGAGTTCTTTGAGCATTCTGATCACCAATGTTTTGAACTCTGCATTTGGTAAGTTGGCTATCTCTGTTTTGTTTAGTTCTTTTTCTGGGGTTTTGTTCTGTTCTTTCATTTGGGCTGTGTTTCTTTGTCTTCTCAATCTGGCAGATTCCCTGTGCTTGTTTCTGTGTATTCAGTAGGACTTCTTTGACTCTCTGTATAGGGCACCTGTAAATTGTGTGGGGCAGAGCCTTAGGTAATCGCCAGGGTGGGGCAACCCGCTTCACCGCTTGTGCCTCTCTGTTGGGGGGCAGTTTGGAGAGGGGACTGTGCTGCTGCCTGGCTTCTATGGGTTTGCCCGGCACTGACCCCATTTCTAGTCACTACACCCACTCCCTGTTAGCTACTGGCACCCCTTCCAGCTGTTGCCCTGGAGCTGAATCCCAGCTTGTGTGGGTGTGCGTTTTTAAGACCGAACTTAACTCCTTTAAATGGAGTTTTCCGAAAATCCGGCAGTTTCTTCCCACCCAACCCCCACTGGTTTTTACAGGCAGAAGTTATGTGGTTTATCTTTCCGAAGCTGGGACCCTGGATTGAGGACCCTGGGCTGTGCAGCCTGGCCTGGGGATGGGATTGCTCACTCCCAAGGCATCCCTCCTGATCTCTCTCCACCGTACGGGAGTGTAGGACTGCTTGTGCCAGATCTGCCGCTGCTGCCTCGCTGCACCACACCACATCTCCCCGCCTCTCTGCCAGGTCTCCACGTCTGCGCCCCTCCTATGGTCCCATCCGGATGAATGTGGCTTCTTTAAATCCTTGGTTGTTGGGCTCCTGTACAGTTTTCTGACAGTGCTGGCTGTTAATTCGTTTTGAGATTTAGTTGTAATTCCTTTTTGTGGTTGCATGAGGAGACGAAGTGCAGCTACTTACCCTCCATCTTGACCGGAAGTTAATTGCAGCAATTTTAGAAGTCGTATCCTCATTGTCTCCTCTCTTTACCTGGTCTCTCTGACCCATGTCTGTTACTTGAAGGACTTACTGTCATGATTTCCTGGTCTACATATCCATTTCTTTATTTCTGGACACCAAATATAGCTTTCTTTTACTTCCCGGACATCTCAAACCTTAAACTGTGTGTGAGCCAAACTGAATTCCTTAACTTTTCTTCTGAATCTGTATTCTTCTGTGTTCTCTATCCCAGCTAATAGTATTATTATCTAACAGTCACCCTAGAGACGTTTCAGAGCTTTATTTTCCCTCCATCCTGACCACAGCCAAGAAGCTGTCAGATCATGAGAACTCTGTCTTGTCAGGCCCTTGCGTTTCCATTCCCACTCATTCTGCCTTTAGCTCTTTCTCCTGTATTGACTGTTGAACTAGCCTGCTGACTGGAACTGTTGCTCCATTCACTTTGCTAACCCTTCACGTTGCTTACAAGGGTATTAATCCTATTAAAACATTTGTCAAGTCATGCTACTCCTCTCACCAAAGACCGTTCTCCATGGTGTATAAAATAAGTTTAAAATCTTGAACGGGGTAGTCAAAGTCATACATGATCTGGTACCAAACTTCTTCAATAGCTTGGGTTTACATTTCATCCTCAAGTATGCCCCAGGTACTAGTCAAACCCATTTGTTTGCTGTTCTTTTTGTCTGGTTTATGCCATTTTCTTTAGCCTAGAATGGGCTTCCTTTTGACCCCAATGATGTAAAATTTTACTTGTCCTTTAATCCAACAAAACTAAAAACAAGTATATTCTCTTTTGTGTACCCATAGAAGGTGCTTATATCACAACTGCACAACTTTCTCTGTCCTATACTTAATTATACTTGCATTTATGTTTTTCCCATGGGAGAGTAAGTTTTTTGAGTGCAAATTAAATTTTAAAAAAATGTTTTATACTACAGCACTCATCACAATGTCTTTAAATGTGGGATAAACTATATGTACATATTGAATTGATTTGAATTAAATAAAAAATGAGTTTCTATTCATTTATTATTGTTATACGTAGTTTTAGGTGTACAGTGTGTTTTAGGCATTATATAAAATATTAAGAGCCATAAGTATTTTTTTAGGTAGCTGTCAGGTTTTTCCCAATCTCAGTTTAAAAATACCCATTTATTCATTTCAAAGGATAATTTCTTGAGAGGAGATAGCTCCCGCAAAGTTCAGCACCAGCAGCAGAGGAAACCCAGGAAAAAAACCAAGCCTCCTGCACTTACCAAAAAACACAAGAAGAAGCGAAGGCGTGGACCTCGTCGACCCCAAAAGCCCATTCCCCCTGCAGTGCCCCAAGGGAACCTCAGCATGCCCACCAGCGTCTCACTGCCAGTGGAGGCCTCCCAGATCCGGTCAGTGACGGCACCCGAGTTCACGGCCCCTTTCCGTGTTCCGACTGTTCTCGGGGCACCTAGTTTTATTTACTGTCTAGTGTTAGAACTAGGCTACAGATACGCCATTTGGTATATCAGGCTGCCCAACTGTGAAGACACACTTGATACAGCAAACTGTAATTCATTATACTGATTTGAAGTTAAAAATACTATCTTGAAGTGGTTGTGTCAATACCTGGATAGAGGCTGTAGAAATGTGATTGCGTATGGTGAGGTCTGTCATGTTGCTTTCAAATCGCCTTCTCTTGAAGTAGGAAAGGAGACATTTCGAGTTAGGGTTTTCCGTTTTCTTATTGGAGGAACTTGTCTCGGTGACATTGGTGCGAAGGTAGAAAGGGAGTGCTGGGGCCAACCATGTCATCTTCCCCAGGAGCCCGTCCACGCCAGAGCTGAGTGCTGATGAGTTGCCGGATGACATTGCCAATGAGATCACTGACATTCCACACGACTTGGAATTGAACCAGGAGGACTTCTCAGACGTCCTGCCACGGCTACCTGATGACTTACAGGATTTTGATTTTTTTGAAGGTATGGTCAATATTGTCATTCAAGTAAACTGGGTTTTAAAGTGAGTTCTTAAAAAGGAAAATAGTTTTCTTTTTTAAAATAATTTGTTTTTAGATGGAGGGCATTGGAGGGAGAAAGAGAGGGAGAGAAATGTGGATGTGTGAGAGACACATTGATCAGTTGCCTCTCAGATGCCCCCACCTGGGGACCTGGCCTGCAACCCCAGCATGTGTCCTGAGTGGGAACCTAACCGCAACTTTTGGCTTTGCGAGACATTGCCCAGCCCACTGAGTCACGCCCATCAGGGCGCAAAGTAGTTTTCTGAGATGTGTTTGAAATATCCCTCCTCACGTGTAATGTCTTTTACTGTAGATAAAAAAATAGGATACTGCATAGGCTAATTTACCCTTTCAAAAGGTAAGGATTGTGCAATTTGATAGCTAGGTTTGTAACTTCATTCTTTTAAAATGAGTCATTTTACTTGAGTTTATTTTTGAGCAAAGCGAAGGCATTACAACTTGGGCATATTGAAACATTTCTAGAACTTGTGCTAATTTTAATTCCCTACCTTGTACTTCAGTTAAAGTGCACTTTTCCAAAACAGTTTGCTCAATCCCACCAATTCTCTGGTGCTCTCATGAGAAATCTTTTATGCCCTCAGAATGTTCCTTTCACTGTTAAAACTGGATATTTTGTGCTGATTAATCAAGTTTCAGTAGATGTCTTTTAATATTGGAAGTGAAATCAGTGTGGGCCCGTGGGCTTCCATTTTACGAAGATGAGTCAGGAATAGGAGAGAAATGAAGAATGAGAGGGAGGTATTAGGGAGCAGCGCAGGAGCATGTCGGAGACAACCCGTGGAGTGAGTGAGTGAGTGCCTGGTGCTGTGCTGCTGTGCGCGTGGGTGTCTGCGCCGTGGCCGGAGAGTCTGCGGGCAGGAGAGCTCTGTCCACTCCCGCTCCGCAGCCTTTGTCTTAGATCCGAGCTGATAGGGTGGTTTTTATTTTAATGGCTTTAATAAAACTTTCAGGTAAAAACACGTATATTCAAGTAGCCACTATGAGTTTCAAATTGGTAGTACTTAGAATTCCCAAGAATGAAACACTTTTTAAAAAAATGAATTTTTGGGGGTGACACAGGTTAATAAAATTGTACAGGTTTCAGTTGTACAATTCTATAGTACATCATCTGCATACCACTCAAAGTCAAGTCTCCTTCCTAACACTTCAATAAGAGAGTATTTATAAATAAACTGAAGGTGTGGTACAAACTCCAGGACAGCTGGACATTTCAGACCTGTCCTGCAGGTTAATGTTTCACTTTCTCCTTCCAGTCCAATCCTTGAGAACTTCTCTTCTCAGCAGGGCCTCTCTTTCATAGACTACTGTCAAGGGTAATTCAGATGTATGTTGTTTGTAGTATGGGACATGTAAAAGCTCTGCTGATTCTTGGTGACTTTCATTTACTCAGGAAAGAACGGAGACCTCCTCCCAACGACCGAAGAGGCTGAGGAACTTGAACGGGCCTTGCAGGCTGTAACTTCTCTCGAGTGCCTGAGTACCATTGGGGTACTTACCCAGTCAGATGGTGTGCCAGTCCAGGAGTTGTCCGATAGAGGAATGGGGGTGTTCTCCACAGGTACTGGAGCTTCAGGAATTCAGTCCCTGAGCCGAGAAGTAAACACGGACCTAGGGGAGCTGTTGAATGGGCGCATAGTCCATGATAATTTTCCTAGTCTAGAGCTGGATGAGAACCTGCTCCGTTCCGCTACCTTGTCTAACCCACCTACACCCCTGGCAGGGCAGATCCAGGGGCAGTTCTCTGCCCCAGCCAACGTCGGCCTTACTTCTGCCACTCTGATCAGCCAGAGTGCACTTGGGGAGAGAGCCTTCCCAGGACAGTTTCATGGACTTCATGATGGCAGCCATGCCTCCCAGAGGCCACATCCTGCCCAGCTGCTGAGCAAGGCAGATGACCTAATCACCTCACGACAGCAATACAGCAGTGATCATTCACACTCCTCTCCCCATGGAAGCCATTATGATAGTGAGCACGTGCCGTCTCCCTACAGTGACCATATCACCTCTCCCCACACGACATCTTACTCTGGTGATAATATGGCAGCTACCTTTTCAGCAGAGATGCCCATCATGGCACAGCACTTGCTCCCACCCCAACTTGAGGTGCCACTTGGAGGAGTCGTCAACCCCAGAACTCACTGGGGCAATCTCCCTGTCAACCTTGGAGATCCCTCTCCATTTAGCAACCTTCTTGACGCAGATGGACATCTTCTTTCCACTTCCCTATCCACGCCACCCACCACTTCGAACTCAGAGACCACACAGCCTGCCTTCGCCACCGTGACCCCCAGCAGCTCCAGCGTGCTTCCGGGGTTGCCGCAGACCAGCTTCAGTGGCATGGGGCCTTCTGCGGAACTAATGGCCTCCACCTCTCCCAAGCAGCAACTCCCTCAGTTCAGCGCAGCCTTCGGCCACCAGCTGAGTTCTCACAGTGGCATTCCCAAGGACCTGCAGCCCAGCCACAGTTCTATAGCCCCTCCTACAGGCTTCACAGTAACAGGTGCCACAGCTACAAGTACCAATAATGCATCCTCTCCCTTTACCTCCCCTAACTGAGCGTGTCTGTGTGTTTGCAGGCAAGTGGGGAACCTGGTGTTTTCTATCTTTGTTTCCTCCTTATTGCCCCTTCCCCTTTTCCTAAAGAAGATTTTAAAAATAACAGATGGGGACTCGAGGGGACCCCCTTCTCCAGTTAAACAAGTTGCCCTGCAGTGGACCTCGCTTCAGTGTTCACATGTGCTCTGCGCACTGGTGCTCATTCCCTCCTGGCAGGTTCACTCCCCCATGGTTTCCTCAGTGGCTCTCAGCACAGTGACTGCGTAGAATTGACTCTCAGCAGCAAGCCCTAGAAGTGGAAGATACCTCAGATTACCAGTGCCCTTTACTATTTCCTAGTATTCAGATCAATGCTTTCCATTCTCTTCCCAGGTCTTTACATAGGTGGTTCCAGACAGAACGATCCCATTCACCGAGTCCCTGTGTGTAAGACGTAGCCAGTGGTGTGTAGAGGCAGATCAAGGCTCTGACTTAGCACCAACTGCTAAATACCACGTGAGGCCAGGATTCCATTCCTAATTGTGATCATGTTTAATTAAAAAGAAAAAAATTGGTCTTTTGACTGCCTATGTGTATGTGTGCACCCACACGTGTGTTTTGTGCAGGGCAGGAAACAGCTGTCCCATTGTTTCCTTTTTTTCCAAATGAGGGAGTATATAAGGCTCTTCCTTCTTTCCCGCATCTCACGGCCCTACTAAGGTTGGTCATTCTCACCCACTGAGTTAACCAAGTTTCCTGAATAGAGAGGGTGGCGGTCTGGTCATGGGAGTAGCACAACCCTTTTCCGCTGAGTTAGCCAGGAACACAAAAGAGGTGAATTCACGGCAGTGCCGTGGGGATGTCGTGAAAAGCTTGCCTGGAATGACTGCGGGGTTGCTGAGATACTGAGGTCTGCTGGTTATATTGCCTTTTTAGACATGCATTTGTTCTAAGTCCCTCTGTCTTGGAAAACATTCAAAAGATGTAATTAAAGAAAATATTTCTGTGTGAAAAGCAGGATAGGTCAGATAGATTTGGAAAGATGGCATCTGTGAACTTTTTGCTCCGTCTTTTGCTTTTGAATTTTTCATGTTTACAGTAGTGCTTCTTTGGTAAGATTTGTAAAATGTTGCGGACACTTGTAGAATCAATGTACCAGTTGTGAAGTGATATGTACTATCTGAAGGATACACATTTTAAAGGTTTTTCAAAACAGATGATGGAAATGAGACATAAATTTTACCCATCCTTTGGTACTTTTAAAATAGTTTAAGTGGTTAAGTTTTAAGTTTTGGGAAGTTGTCGCAAAGTACCAAGGTTTTAGGCTTAAAAATCATATTGGGTAGTTTAGTAAATTGGTGACCACCAAACGAGTATGTGAGTTTTCTTTTTATCTGCCTTCTCCCCTGCCCCCACCCCCCAGAAGGGCAGAACTAGATTTTAAAGGCATCTGTCTCCTGCTTTCGCTGAGACGGTTCACTGTCCCCTGAGATAACCATTGGGTATAAATACCTGAGTCTAGTCTAATTTACATATATATTTTAAAAGATGAGGTAGAGAGAACGTATCTATTAATGATGTGATATAATGTTTCATTTGTCAGGGAATACTTGATCTTAATTCCTTTTCAATAAGTAAAGATTTGGATGTATTTTCCTACTTCCTATATGTATTCTCTTTATGCCATGCTACTCTTAACCAATCCCTTCTGTTAAAAGCTTTTCTTCCTCTGCTTTTTAAAGGAATGATGGTGATCAGCAGGCATTGTGCAGATATTACGTGACTGAGGTTATGGAGGGGAAAGGTCACATGACTGTATGAAACCATTATATGCCCTATTTTGTATTTATTGAAGTTTCTTTTTGTGGGCCAAAAATATGTTTGTAATATATTTAGTTTTTTTTTAATCATAATTGATTGGAAGATTTATTTTTAATAGCTTTGCCTTTTTTGCAGATCGAGAAATTTCTAAATTATAAATTATGTCACAAAGCAAAAGTATATTTGGTATCACCATAAATTTCTATTCTGAATGGTGAGAACAGATCAACTGAACATTTCTCACCTGTGAAACCTATGTTAGTAAGCTTTTTTATTTTAATGTACTGTAACGAAATGATTGAGTAGTTACTTCTGCTCAAAAGTGTCAGTTCGCTAAACTCTTTTCACACCCCATTATAATAGCTCTCCATTCCCGGCAATATGGTTTCGTCTCCCATTGTGTACTCATTAGAGATTGTAGCAGAGCAGCGCACTGACTCTCTTACCAGACTTTCTTTGACAGCAAAGGGAAAGTTGCGGTAGTCATTTTCAGCTTCTCTGGCTATTTGTCCCTCGAGGGAGCTGCTTAAAATTCTTCAGTTAATCAAAACTGAGTTTGCAGTAAGTTGCACATTTTATTGTTTGCAATTTTCTGTTTTATGTGCATTTAAAAGCCCTTTTCTGCTTTCTGGTAAGGAGGCAAGAAGTGATCAGGAATGTTGCCAGTTATAGCTTCACACCAAAAACTTTGAGTAAATTCATTTTTGTTTAGATGCCCCTGATAATAGCTGAAGAAAGGGCATCCCGTAGACAGTGCCAGCGTAGGCTTGAGGAATTAGTTTAAAAAAAATTTCCCCCTCTCATTTCATCTACTTTCAAACAAATATCCGAGCTCACGATTTGTTTTGCGCTTGCTGTTTCTTGAGTCCCTTTTCAGAAGAGAGAACCCCTGTAAACCCAGAGATACACATTATGTTTTTCTTGTAGCTAAGGGAGCAATTCTGGTCTGTTAGTAGTAGGTTTGCTATTAATATGTAGAGAAAGGAATGAAGTGTCTTTTACCCCAGAAATATGAAAATTAGTGTCTTTTAAAATAGCACTTATGCTATAATAAGGCAATACTGGAATCAAAAACATTTATATAAGGTCCTAATTAAGTGGAAGCTAGCTTTTATTCTAGTGTTAAACTCATGAGAAGTAGTGGCAAAGAAGGTTCACTCTTTCTGCAGTTCTTTGGGACCATTTATAAAGGCCAGTTAGATTGTTAATGTGATAATTTACTGAGTTGCTGCAGTTAATGGATACATTCTGTGTTCCGAAAATCTGAATTCCATTCTAATGTATGATACTCATTGGCTGTGATCTATAGCATCCGAAGAAAAGATGTGTTTTTCTCTTCTTTTCTCTCTTTACCTAATCGTTAATATTATTTTAATTAAAGTACTTAAGGCATTGTTTTTTTCCTCTGTTAAAAATGGCTTAGCAATTTGCACATCTGGTTAGGTTATGTAGCTAGTAAATAGTTCACAGTAGTGAATAGCAATTACACTTTACTCACCAAGTAACAGACTATGCAATGAAAAGACTTTCTAGTTACCATCACCTAGCTTGTACGGTGGAGGATCGTTTTCTCTAGTGAGGTACGACCGCTTTACAAACTCGCTCCTGAGCAATTCCGTGTTGGCAGGCAACGCGGTGCGTCTAGTGTCCCTCCGTAAAGACATGTTCGTGAGAAGCAAATAGTAGGTATGGAGATAAGTTGGAAATACTTTTTTCTTAAAACTGTAGTTAATGTCTTGAGTGGCCTCAGGCTAAAGAAAGCTAATACTTTATCTTTGCCAAATAATTATTTATAAGAATTACTTCTTAAATAAGCCCAGTCCCTCGGCCGGAAGTGAGGAATCATCGTTTTCTGTGACTGACACTAAAGCTTTTCTTTACCGTTCTCAACGCGCGATCACAGCCGAGGGGAGCAAAGACAGTTCTTTGATTTGGAAAGAGACGGTGTCTGTGATATACCCTATCATTACAATGTTCTTGTGCGAAAGAATTCCTAGTTCTGCCAGCCTGCACCGTTCGGTTTTTCTCCATGGGCACTAGAGTTTGTGCGCGTGTAGGGCAGTCCCTGTGCTGGAAGCTCACAGACACCTGCCGGCAGCCCCCGTCGTGGGTTTGGGTCGTGGGGGTGCCAGCGGGGGTTGGTAGGCTCACTCAGCAGTGTCGTGTGAGGCAGCCACCTTTTCTCCAAGTTAGTTCAAAAGGTTGGTTGTTGTGGATTGGTATTGTAAAAAGATGAGGCTATTAATAACACTAAACTAATTATTTAATAGGTTTAAAATTCATTAAAAGTTTTTTTAGATGTTTCCATTTTCTTCATCCTTTTTCTTTTTAGCCTTCCTTTAACATTCAATTACATTCTGTTTTTAATCTGGTATATATACAATAATCTAATATTAATTTCTTCTAAATGGTCAACAGACCTATTTTGTTGAGACAATTTAAAGTATTACTAGAAAGAAAATAGTAGTCTTACCAAACAGTCTTCATTTGTATCTCTTTCATCACCAATATTTACACCACTCCAAGAATTTTTTTCTGACAAATAATATTTCTAGGGGGTACGGGTGAGGGATGGGACAATATGTATATGATAGAACATAGGTATTTTTCCCCTCTCTCAATACATTGAAAATAATTGAATCTTCACTGGCATTCTATTGAAAGGTAAAACAATTTAATGACTTCTTAGTATCTTGAATTTTATAAGATTTCCAGTATAGTCTGGAGGGATCCAAAATCCATCATGTTTAGTAGATGAAAGTAAGATTTTCAATGCTATCTTTGAAAAGATTTGTAATAAAATACCAGTAAAGAACATACTCATTTCCCCCTGACCAGTGAATTAGGAAAAAAACAAAACAAAACAAAACATAAGTGAATAACTATGTCTCATTAATGCAAAAATTGTGGGTGAAGTTTAGAGAGCCTTATTTCCAAATAACAGAAATTCTTTTTACTCCAGCTCTTACTGTTCATTAGCTTTCCTCTCTCTGCACTGTGACACAGAGCTAATAAAAGGAAGTATGGCCTCATAGAGAGCGCAGATCTGATATGGCTTTCTTTACCTTAGGTCCTGGGTCTTGGGAATGTTTGGTTCCTTTCAATGGCAGAGTTTTTGGTGATATAAAGTATAGTCTGCAAAACAATCTAATAAGAAAACCTGTCTAACTCTTTCTTAGTGAGCTCTGCAGGGCAGCCCGGCTCTCCTTCCCTTTGTTTTACCTGTGCCTGCTTGCACGCCCAGCCCAGCCCCGAAGTGTGCCCGCACACAAGATCCACGGTCTGTACCGATCCTGGCCTGAGAGTAACAGAATCCTCTTCTTTCACTCGTTTTTTGTTTTATTTGTTGTTTTAAGCTGGGGACCACTGAAGTAAGCTCTGTATGCACCCAAAGTTCCCCTTGGAAAAATTTTCAACCTGCAGTGCAGAAGGCTCCAGTGCAGCTGAAAGCCACACCGTTGCTTTTGCTTGGGGATTGGACTGACGTGCCCTGAAGTGGCCCCACCTGCCTCACTAAGGCCCAGTGGGCTCCAGCGGATTGGCGGGGACGTTGTCTTCATCTGCTTGGAAGGGCTGAATCAGTTCCTCTCAACAGTGATAGTTCTTTTCACTGTACAGTGTTGAGTATGTCTCAGGGATTCCTTGTGGAAATTAGGGCAGATTTTAAAATAAGAAAATAGTTTTCAAGAAATAAAGGTGACTCATCATTGAAGAGAGCGCAAGAAAGAGAAAACATTTGGTTTCATAGCCCACAGTGTCTTGCATAGGACTTTTTTCCTTTCTCCTTCAGCCTCTCATCTCAGCTTCAGCATTCAGAATCCTTTCCCATCATGCACAGCTTTAAAACTTTTATTTAAAAATCTCCTTCCCCAATGAGCTTTCAGAAAACTTATTGTAGATTTTAAGAGAAAAGGTATATTAATTTATGCTATTAACATCACCTCATAAATTATAAGTTTTATACTAAAGCTGTATTGAGTGTAATGAGTTACGTTGCCTATGTGTTTAATAGCTAAAAATTATATATGAGCTTTTTTCTTTTTTTCTTTTTTTTGACAAAACAAACTAGTGAAGCACCTTTTTACACTGGATCTCTGCCGTGTCAAGGTGTATAGCTATCCTTTGCTACCTTGCAGATATAAAATAAAAGGATATCCTGGGGCCTCCAAATGTAGAACACCTGTAGACCATTTATTACTGCTCATAGAACTGTTGAGAATCATGTTTCCTTAGTAAGTGGTCTGTGGTTTACACTTAAGATGGCTAGACGCTTAGTTACAGGGTAAATAGAAACACATAGATCAAGTACAATTCCCAACTACTGTAGCCGGAATTTGTAAACTAAGTTTTTAAGTCCTCTTTTATTTCCTATGGATTCATTCATTAATTTACAGTTGATTCTGTAAGTTGGGAAGTAAAATAGAGAAATAATAAGTCTAGATGTTCTCAGTATCTTATTCAGGAATCTTTTTATCCCTCCTCACTAAGGAATTCCCACTGTGACTTAAAAATAGAATTAAATTTCTTGTGTGCATGTATATGTTTGTGCTTTTACACACATGCAGAAATATACATTGGGTGCACGTGTGTGAGAGATGAATGTGTGCTTCAGTGAAAGTAGAGAAAAGTAACAGAATGTATTGGAGAAATACGACTGACTTCGTTGAGGGTATTGGAGTTACCTTCTCAGTGTCTCTTGTATAGACACACCAAATTCTTCATGCTTTCTTATGTGAAAAGGCTAGCTCTGATATCATGTGCATTTTATTCTAGCATTTTGATTAACTTATATTACGCTGTGTTTTTAAAATGACATGAGAAGCAGCAGGCTCAAAGACCAGCCTCTCACTTTTGAGCATAAAAATAAGACAGAACTGTGTTTATCTATTGGGGAGATGGGACCAGAAATCAGGTAAACCTTTTTTTTTTTTTTTACATCAATAGATTCTTCATATTCTGAGTTAGAAAATACTGTTGATTATCTTTTCTTGGTGAAGTTAAGAAAATTATAGACCTTTTGTAAAGAATGCCAGTTTTTTTGAAGGGGCTGCTTTGTTTCAGGAGTTAGTGGGGTCATTTTATCGTGCATGTCTCAAAACAGGGTTTCAGGTATTTCCAAAAATGGACAAAAGTTACTCGGTTGTGCTATTATTTAGGAAGTTAGCGTGCCCTCCTCCCCCCACATTTTGGCTATAGGAAAAAATATGCTACCCTTGACTTGATTCATATGGAATTAAACATTGCTGTATTTCAAGGTTTGCCATTTTGCTGTACATTCATTACTGGAATATCTGGTGGTCTAAAATAATTAAAACTAGAGTTGTTATTCAATGCTCCGGTCATGTTTATTTTTAATATGAAAAAATCATGTCCTTTGAACTATGTCAAAACAACTTCTGATAATACACCTGAGTTTGTAGTTACCTTTGAAGCCTCATCCATCTTATATATATAGTCAAGACCTAGGAAAGCTTTATGTGTTTTTTTTACAGTTATATTTTTTGCAGCATCTCCCAATTCCATTCACTCTTGTTTTATGGATTTTTAAAAATCTGCATATTTCTTGTATATATGCATGCAAATGAAAGAAGGGAGTTTGTATTGGTGCCATTTCTCCCTTCAGTTACTGATTAATGGGATTCGCAGAATAAATTCCCCCTAATTGAAGGGTGAAATTAGACCCTTTGTGTATATCTGTATAGAGATATGTATACGGGATGTGGTGGCACTTTGCTGAATGTGAACTTGCCTTGTCAATGGAAAGATTGAAAAGTATTATGTTTATTTATACATTTGTATAAATCTATATATACACGTATGTATATGTGTGTGTATAGATAAAGCTATATACATATATTTCCCTAAAAATGTGTGTGTATAATAGAGAAACAGCCTTTGTTAAGCAAGATGATACATCTTTGGAAAATTCTGGATGACTCTAAGCAGGAGGAGGTGGCAGTCAAGAGCCCGTCTTCATGGCGCACTAAGACGGAGGGAACCCTTTGGATCATAGTCTTGTTCACGGTGGTTATAAATGAGTTTCTGTTAGAACTGTTCTTACTTGTCAGTTCTACTGTTCTCCATCTTCACCACCTTCAAGGTCAGTCTTTCAGCATTTAAAACATTGTGTTGTTTCTCCCTTATCGTGTCCATTCTAGCCAGAGGCCTTTGTGTTAAGTGTATTTCATTAATTTCTCAGTTGTTTCTTTTAAAGATCTTTATTTCTGAAATATCCCAGAAAATATAAGTTTTGATAATATTTCCTATAGTAATTTTGAGAATCAGGCATTCATCTCTATCTCAAAAACAACCAGCCAAAAACTAACATTTAAACAAAACTCATTTGAAGATTTTTACCTAGATAATTTTGAGCCATTTTACTTAAATTGAAAAAATTCAATTTTATGATTGATAGTAGTATTAGGTTTATTTCTCTTTTATTGTCATTTAAAAATTAACTTTGATTTAATCACAAATTTACCATTTTGTTTTAATGGAAAGCATACAAAGTCACATGTAAGCCTCTTGAATTTTATAACTCATTTTACTCATGATGAAACTGCTTTAGTGAATTCTTGGGCAATGAATTCCACTATATTTCCTTTTGACTTGTCTCATGTTTGTGACATTGTTTAACTTTGCTGCAGCTCTCTAGAAAACTTGCATCCCTATCTATTGTGCCTTTAAAGCTCTTATGCACACACAGACAAAAGTGTATTTATACATGGTGGAGCATGTGTACATATACTTTCCTGTATACTCACACAGTATGTCTTTAGTATGTATTGTGGGAGTGGATACATAGATATTCCAAGGCAATGAAATGTTGCTCTCTAGATATATATGTATATAAATGGTGTTGATATACTGTACATACACCTGTATATGTATGAGTTTTAATGGCAATCTTTTACATTTAGCAAAATGCTGCCCCTACTGGAATATTATTACTGCAATGGCAGTTGTATGTAATGATTTAAAATACATTATCAAAAATTATTTAAAGAACCTTTAAAAGTCTCATCTAAAGACATCCACACATTATTTATTTATCTATCTTCTTTTTCCTTTTATTGTTATTTTTTTTTAATTGAAACGGAGGCTGCCATTTTTAAAATGCCATCTTCTCCATGGGAGGAGAGAGCCGGAGGTGCCCGTGAGGAGCCCTGTGTGTTTTCCCTCTCCCTGAACCAGCGATGCCCCACAAACCAGCCTGTTTATTTCGAGAATAAAGCAGCCCTAATATTTCCATTAGTGTCTGTCATCCACCATCTCCTAGATCAACAGAACTCGCCAGTTTGCCTCTCCTTTCATTAATAAATAATGATCATCCAGATCATTTTGCCTGGGGGAAGTTAACTACTCTCTTGCTGCAGGGAATATATCACCTAATTGTCATTCTGCCTTGTTCAAAATTCAACTTTAAGAGAAGGCAGCACACGTCAGGAAGCTGCCTTAAACATGTTCTGCATTTATTTAATTATAGGTCTTCCCAGACATTTTTTTAAAGGAACTCCACGTGTATATGCACGTGACATAGATTAAATTCTTATTCCCCACAGCTTCAAGTATTTTTCATTATATGTCAATTTGACACACACACCACATGAAAGAATAGTAAGAACTGTTAAATATTTTATTTTGTGATGAGTTGGCAGCAGATTGCATTGTAAGATGTTACAGAGAAGAGTGTGTAGATGGACAATCCCAAATGTAAGACATTACAAAAAACAGTGGCGTCAGAGTACCCCTGAAGACTAAAATAGAGGTCGGTGTGAGTGATTTCAGAGTAGCTTAGCTGGAACTTGATATCAGAAGCAGCCTTTAACAAAAAGCCTCTTGGCAATTGTATGGTACTAACTAGAGTACTGAAGTGTAAGTTGAAACCAAGTTGCAGTGGGAAATCAAAGGTGAGGTAGCTTATTTGAAACCAGTAAATGACAGGTTGCACAGTTTCGAAATCTCAACAAAGTAACTGCACGGTAGCAAGGACTAGCAGTTCTCAAAGCCCATCTTTTTCAGTGTTCTCATTTACCTTGGCACACAAGTATGTTTAACAGTCCATACATTACAAATATTTACAAACACAAAAGTTGCTTAAAGGGAACTTACAAACTGCGAATCTTCTCTGTGTTTGTGATAATAGTGGCCAGAAGCTTAGTTATGTGCACAAAAGCTAGGAGCCACTCGTTCTGCACGGCCTGCAGGAGTGAGATGAGATTGGCAGGTCTTGGTGGGAGCCACGCAGTCCTGAAGGACAGGCGTGTCTGCGGCACTGGGTGTAGTGTTGCTGGGGGAAACCACATCTTGGGAGGTGATGGGTTTTTGGTTTGTAATTTCCCTTTAAACAAGAAGAGATGGCTCACATTTTCCATATATATCTCAATGAATGTACTGTATTACTGTTTTAAAAATTTGATGAAATAATAATGGATTGGTCTCCTTTTGTTATCTGGTCCTTGTTTAATTTGTTTAAGGGTTTTTGTATACAAAGGTTTACATTTTTATGTATATTTTTCTTGTGTAAAAACTGATGTAATATGTGTATAAAACACTGTATGTATTATCTGTATATAGTGTGACAAAATGATTTTTCTTTCTTTCTTTTGGATGTATTAATAAATCTTGCTGTGAAGTATCTTTGTGTTTTGTGTAATTTCCTTTGCCTGGATATTGATGGAAGCTTCCAATTGAGGGTAGGTATTTAGAGTAATTTTTCTTTATATCTTATAGTTTATCAAGAACTCTAGGGAAATATGTGCATATTTATGGTTCTTTGTGGTTAGACTGACGATGATTAATACTTACAATACCTGTGGATCAATTAAATGCATCCAAGGTGACTTTGATGTGGTAGCCAACCTTGAAATCAAATCAGAAGTTGCATTTGAAATTGTTATGTGCTGTGGTGGAGATCTTACAAGCTAATTTCTACTCATTTAATCGGAAACCCCTTCTCTCCATACTTCACCAGTATAAGAATAGTTTTGTGCTGTATAACCAAAATTAAAAAACAAAAATAAAACCCTTGAACATTCTACCTTGCAGGGCATCCAACCTTTTGGCATCCCTGGGCCACACTGGAAGAAGAGTTGTCTTGTGCCACACATTAAATACACAAACACTAACAAAAACTGATGAGCAAAAGAAGGTTTTAAGTAAATTTACAATTTTGTATTGGGCCGCATTCATAGCCATCCTGGACCACATGCAGGCTGCAGGTTGGACACCCCTGCTTAAGGCATTGCCAAGTGCCTTCCCTGCATCTCCTTGGAATTGAATCTTACTTTTTAAATATGTAGATTGAATTTTTCATTTCCTGAGCTGTCTTTTGTTGCTGAGGGATTTTGTATTACACACAGAGGCTAGGACACAATTTGCAGAGAAAAATTAGTAATCTTCTAATCACACAATCCATTTGTAGAGGTTCACTATATATATAATTATATATATATAAATATATATTTATATATATTTTCGTGTGTGGGGGGGGTATTTGGACTTGTTTTCCTTGGTTGGTAATCAAGTGATGTTTAAGATACATTCTAAAATTGCACTTTGCTTCTCTAAAAGAATTAACATTTTGAGACATACCCAGAGAGGCGAGTTAGGAGTAGGCTATACGATAGGCTAGTTAGGAAGTAAAAACTAGTGGCAGTAAAAATGTAAAGGAAGGAGGAGTTCAAAAAGACTTGGGAACAGACCGAGTGTGGTGGGGGGAGCGGGCTTGGCGGGGAAGGGGGTGGCAAATCAAAAGAGGCTCCGCCCTGGATTTCTGGAAGAATGCTGATGCCGGTGGCAGAAGTGAGCAGCACCACTCAATTCTCAAAAATTTGGAGAGCCAGTGTGTTTTAAATACACAAAGTTTGAACTGGAAATAGGGGCATCCAGGTGAGATGGCCAACCGGTCGCTGTTGTGAGGGCTCGGAAGAGAGGGCCAGGCTGCACATATGGAAGTTAGGGGCATAGAGTTTGTGGGCTGTTGAAACCCCCTGTAAGTGATCAAGGAAGAAAGACAAGGATGGGTTTTGCTATATGTAACCTGTTTTATTTACAGGCCTAGAAAAAGCTCACATAATTTCCCCAGAGTCCCCAACTAGTAAACAGGACTGGTGGTACTGAGGAAAGTCAACTTCCCTTGACCCTGACTTTGACCTAGCGAGGACCTGTGGCTGTGCTCTCATCCCTCACACTCCATTCTAATGACTTGTTCGCCTCACTTGGACATGTTCCGGTATCTGTATGGTTAGACCCTGAAACCTCAGCCCCTAGCACAGCGTGCTTGGCCATAATCACACTAAATACTACTGAGTGAAGTTAGTACTCTGAAGAAATTCCTGAATAGAAGGAATACAGCCCTGGCTGGTGTGGCTCAGTGGACTGAGTACTGGCCTGCAAACCAAAGGGTTACTGGTTTGATTCCCAGTCAGGGCACATGCCTGGGTTGTGGGCCAGGCCCCCAGTAGGAGGCATGTAAGAGGCAACCACACATTGATGTTTCCCTTTCTTCCTCCCTTCCCCTCTGAAAATAAATAAGTAAAATCTTTTTTTTTTTTTTTTTTAATAAGGAATGCAGATTTGAAGAGATTTAGAGGAGCTGGTGAGAGGCAGTGTAGCAACTGGCAAAGGCTGTGGACTTTGGAGCAAGATATCCTTGGTCCTAATCATGACTCCATTACTCACAAACTCTGAGCAGGGAAGGGTAAATCAGTCAAGCTCTCCCTGCTTCAGTTTTCTCACCTCCTCCAGAAAATGCCCTGGGAGATTTATGTGGCACAACCATGTAAAGCACTTAGAATGGTCCCTAGCTCATACTAACCCCTTGATCAATTGTAGTTATGCTCATTTTATGAGTAGAGGGAAAGATTAAAGATACAAACAACATAGTCCATTTCCTAAAATAAACATCTGGGGAAAGTGGAGGAAAAAATGAACAAGAGTTAGCAGTGGAGAAGGATGGAGATAGGCAAGGAGCTTGGGCAAGAAGTTTCTGATGATAAAGGGAGTCTGATTAGGTTAAGGAGTGCTGATTTTTGTAATATTATACAAGAGGACACAGGTAACCAGCCAACAAGGTTCCTTTTACCCAATCAAGTTCCAAAATATTCTAGGTTGTGTTCAGCTACCGAAATCCTATTAACTGAAATGCTCGCCTTTTACTTTATAACATTCTAAAATTCTCCTACATTTCATCTCTGATAGTAAAAAGTACACTTAATGGAACAAAAATATATTCTTGTATCCTGGAGAATATACTTGGGGTTAAAAAGTATTTAAGACAATTAATTGTAAGTATAAAGTATTAGGGGAGGGTCCTTTGTTAAATGATGGGCACGTCAGCTGCTAAACTAAAAAGTAGAAGTCAGATGAAAACAGCCAGCCCATCACACGGGCAGCATGTGAAATGAGGGATGCCTCTACACCCCCGCCGCACATGTAATTGCCCATCTGTTTTTGATTTTAGCCAATTTAGCTGGTGTGTAGTAGCTTCTTGGGATTTTTATTTGCATTTAATGACAAATGCATTTGGTCATTTTTAAATGTGCTTACTTGTGGTTATTCATATATCTTCATTGAGAAAGTTTCTTTTAAGTGGTTTCCCCCTATTTTTAAAAATTCAGATTGTCTCCTCTTTTTCACTTGCAAGAGTTCTTTATACATGCTGACGATGAGACCTCTATTAAATAAATGTTTTGAAAATATTGTCAAAAATAAAAAAAGATAAAAGAGCCAGACCATGCCATACCTCCACAATCCATAGAGGCCAAACATGGGGCCCCGCAGTACTCACCCTCTGGACCATGGATAATCCTTTTTTTAAAAAGGATTTTTACTCATTTATTTTTAAAGGGAGGGGAAGAGAGTGAGCGAAGCATCACTGTCTAAGAGAAACATCGATCTGTTGCCTCTTGTGCTGCCCCAACTGGGAACCGAGCCTGCAACCCAGGCATGTGACCTGACTGGAAATCGAACCAGTGACCTTTCGGTTTGCCCGACGATGCCCAACCCACTGAGCCACTGCATTCAGGGCCCATGAATAATTTTTTAAGAATAAAATCTTTCCTTTACTTTTTTTCCCTTTCATTTGCTGTCATTTCTTTTTACTGCCAAACGTTATACTTCATCTTTCCACTATTACTCTTTAACCCATTGCAGTTTAGCTTGCACCTTATTTTCCTGAAGCTATTCTTCCCAGGGCCAGCAGTGAACTTGGCTGTCATTCTCTTTAACCTTTGAACCAGTCAGCAGGGAGGACATTCCATTGTTCCGTTTCTCCACTTATTTCTCAGATAACGTCTTTTCTCAGTTCTTTGTTCCAACTCCTCCTCTCCCTAAATTTGAACATGTCTCCAACACATTCTTCAGCCTCCTCTGCTGTTCTTCCTCTGTACCTAAGCTCCAGAGAGAGGGTTGTTGTGCTGCCTGTCGAGGCTTAAACGTGCACCTCCTTAGAGATCAACATCATACCCGTGTCCGTAGTTCTGATTGCTCTCAGACTCTGGTCCCCCACCTGCTGCTGCTTCCTGGGTACCTCCACCTCCATCCTCCACCACAACTGTACATTTAACTCACCTAAGCCCACACATGTAACAGTTCTCACTCGGAGTTTTGGCCCTTGTTTATATGCTCCCTCATTCACTCCGCAAAGATAAAGGCTCCCAGCCACGCTGGAATGTTCGGTTATCTTGCCTTCTCCCAGTCTCCCAGCCCTTCGTGACTGGGAGACTGAACTAGCGTAGTGGTTTCCTAACTAGTGTCCCAGCTTCTAACCTCCCCTCCCTCACATCAACCCTTTACCTTCTCTCCTGCCCAACAAATCTCCCCACGGCACTCCAACATGGGCCAAGAGCAATTGATGATTTTGTTCTGAATTGCCTTCACTTGGTCTCCTTCCATTCCTCCATTGGAAGGTCCCAACATAGTTTGGTTTTCAAGGCTCCTTATAATGTCTCTCATAACCAGTTTGAACTGAATGTCATTGTGTGATCCTGATCTTCCTTCACAGCCCCTCTCTTCCAGACAAACTTGCCTGCATTACACACATTTCTGTGCACACCCCCGTGGTCCTGTGTGGACCCGAGATAGCGTATGCTGTGAAGACTACCTTCTTTCAAGCCTACTTTGAAGCCAGCCTACTACCTTCAAGAAAACTTCCCTCTCCAGAGAAATCCTCAGCAGCTTTTCCTTGGCAGCTCTCATTGCCTGTGGCACTAATGTGATGCAGCATGTTCTTCCTTGGCTTTTATTTATCTATGTCCTGTGCCTCCTCAAGAAGACCAAGCCACATTAGGGTAAGCACCTGCCTTTTCAAAATCCTTGCTTAAGATGATGACCCAATATATGTAGCAGAACCTCCATTAATGTTGTCCCTTGTGATGCTAGGAGAAGCCAAACACTACATCTGATTTCTTGGGGTAGGGGAAGACAAGCAACCTTCACATATATCTTAATATTCAAAACTGGTGATCTTGCCTATGACACTCGTTTGTCACAACATATGCTGGATTGTCAGCATTTCATTTATCCATGTCCTGTCTCCCTCCAAATATGTGCAGAATATTAATCACCAAGAATGTGTATCCCATGCAATGCCTTTTTTTGTTTTACTTTTTTTTTTATGTATCGATGGAATAGCAGTGCCAAAATTGCATTCGAATTTTGGTATTAAAAGTGTATCATGTTCTTCCGTTCATGGCTACATTTCGCTCTGAAATAATAAACTTCGAGATCTAATTTATTTGTGTTATCATCATTTGTTTCTCTTATCATACTCCTGTTTAATTAACAGGCTACTTGACAAAATAAATTTATTCCTGAAAAGTTGGCAGTAAATCTGATTCATATTAATTAGTTATATTTTCTTGTTGACATAAATTGCTAAATTGGATATGCTGTCCTTTGAGAAGTATTTTGGGTCTAAGACTAAATAAAATAAAAACCTTGCTAGAAAACACAGTGAAACATTAAAGTCACATATTCCTAAATTTCTGATAAAATAATGCTTAAGTTACTAAGAATGGAAGCTATTCTTTCATGCCGAAGAACTAATCCAGTAAGAAAAAATATGATTTTTATTTTTTCAATTAATTATTTTTTAAAAAATATATTTTATTGATTATGCTATTACAGTTGTCCCATTTCTCCCCCATCATTCCCCTCCACCCTGCACACCCTCTCCCACCCACATTCCCCCCTTTAGTTCATGTCCATGTGTCATAAGTTCTTTAGCTTCTACATTTCCCACACTATTCTTGCCCTCCCCCTGTCTGTTTTCTACCCACCATCTATGCTACTTATTCTCTGTACCTTTTCCCCCCTCTCCTCCTCCCACTCCCCTGTTGCTAACCTTCCATGTGATCTCTATTTCTGTGTTTCTGTTCCTGTTCTAGTTGTTTGCTTTTGTTTTAGGTGTGGTTGTTAATATCTGTGAGTTTGCTGTCTTTTTACTGTCATATTTTTATCTTCTTTTTCTTAGATAAGTCCCTTTAACAGTTCATATAATAAGGGCTTGGTGATGATGAACTTCTTGAACTTGACCTTATCTGAGAAGCACTTTATCTTCCCTTCCATTCTAAATGACAGCTTTGCTGGATAGAGCAATTTTGGATGTAGGTCCTTGCCTTTCAAGACTTGGAATACCTCTTTCCAGCCCCTTCTTGCCTGGAAGGTCTCTTTTGAGAAATTAGCTGACAGTCTGATGTCTGATGGGAACTCCTTTGTAGGTGACTGTGCCCTTATCCCTTGCTGCTTCTAGAATTCTCTCCATTTTAATCTTGGTAATGTAATTATGATGTACCTTGGCGTGTTCCTCCTTGGGCCCAACTTCTTTGGGACCCTCTGAGCTTCCTGGACGTCCTGGTAGTCTATTTCCTTTGCCAGATTGGGGAAGTTCTCCTTTATTATTTGTTCAAATAAGTTTTCCACTTGTTGCTCTTCTTCTTCCCCTTCTGGTACCCCTATAATTCGGATGTTGGGACATTTAAAGGAGTCCCGGAGGTTCCTAAGCCTCTCCTCATTTTTTTGAATTCTTGTTTCTTCCTTGTTTTCTGTTTGGTTGTTTGTTTCTTCCTTCCGGTCCACTCCATTGATTTGAGTTCCAGTTTTCCTCCCATCTCTATTGGTTCCCCATACGTTTTCCTTCATTTCACATATTATAGCCTGCATTTTTTCATCTAATTTGTGAGCAAAATCAACCAATTCTGTGAGCATCCTGATCACCAGTGCTTTGAACTGTGCATCTGATAGGTTGGCATTCTCTTCGTCGCTTAAAGGAACTAGTTCTGGGGCTTTCATTTGTTCTCTAGTTTGAGCCATTTTGGGTCTTTTTTTTTTTTTGGTCTGGTCTCGGCTGTTACATAGTGAGGGATGGAGCCTTAGGTGTTCCTCAGCGTGGGGCAGCCCAGTCGCTGAGTTGTGACGCTATTTGTGGGGGTGGGGTCCGAGAGGGAACAATGGCGCTTGCTCAGCTCTCTCTTGGATTCCAGTCCCTTCTGCCGCTTCACCTTCGCCTGGATTATCTGTGCGCAAATGTGGGACCACCTGGTTAGCCAGCTGCCTTGTGCGGCCTCACTGGGTCTGCACAGTTGCCACCCCATGCCCAGGGTCTGCTAGCCACCTCCTGTGCACCTGGGGTCTGCTAGCCGCTGCCTGCACACCTGGGAACTGCCAGCCACTGCTGCCTGTGCACCCGGGACCACACCTCCACTTTTTCCTGCCGCGACTCCACCCCTTTTACAGGTCTTGATGAATGGTTGTTGGACTTTGATACAGTTCAATTTTCTATCAGTTCTAATTGTTTTCTTATTTCTAAATATTTGTTGTCCTTAATTTTGGTTGTGAAAGGAGGCACACCTACACCTCCATCTTGGCCAGAAGTAAAATATGATTTTTAAAAGCATAATTTCAGTCTCAGATCAGTGGAATTCTAAAAGCCTCAGTTTTGCTTTGGAACAATTTCTTATTAGTACAGTTTTTTTTTTTTTTGGGGGGGGGGACCAAAACGTGTGTAGCAATTTAGAAATGAGTAATTCACTAGGAGCACTTACTGTACTGTGAAGAAATGCTTAGGAGAGTGAACTGTTTCTTTAAACTAAAAGAGAAGTTTAACCTTGAGAAAATAACCTCACTCTTCTGGACCTTAGTTTCCTGTAAACTGAGAGAATTAGGCTGGATGAGTGGTTTCTAACCCTCCTGTGAGTGTTTGTTCTCAAGGTCCCTCTGACAGGTGGGGTGGGATTATAAAATGGAGTAGGGTAGACTGTGGGGCTCCAGATTTCCCCTTCCCTTTCTGTAGGCTTTTGTTTGAACTGTGAGTTCTGGAGCTACAGATTAAACATGTTTCAAAAATATTCATGTTATGTAACCTCCAAGATTTCTTCCAAATGTAAAATCATAACTTTTATTTTTGTTTTGAAAATAGTGTCTTTACTATGACGTATAGACTGCTAAGCAAAAAACTGTTTTGGATCTCCTCACCCTATTTTTTAAATCACACTTTTCCCTCCTCGTTCCACCAAATTCTAGCTTTGTGGGGTCTGGAGGATTAGGAAGATATAAATCCTACCAAAATCTTTTGAGCACAGTAATTGAGGAGCATCATGCTATGACAGAAACTCTTAAATTTTTAAAAAATTTTTTTAATTACAGTTGACCTACAATATTTTGTGTTTCAGGTGTACAAACCAGTGATTAGACATTATATAACTTACTAAGCGATCGTCCTGATAAATCTAATACCATCTGACACCGTATGTAGATATTACAATATTATTGACCATATTCCCTATGCTGTAGTATACATCCCCATGACTACTCTTTAACTATCAATTTGTACTTTTAAATCTCTTCACCTTTTTAACCCATCCCCCATTCCCCAACCCCCTCCCATTCGACAACTGTCAAAATGTTCTCTGTGTCCATGAGTCTTTTCTGTTCTGCTTGGTCATTGTTCTTGATTTTTAGATTTAGTTGTTGCCATTTTATTTTTCACTTTTTTAAATCTTGTTTTCTTTCTTTTTAAAGAAGATCCTTTAACATTTTATGCAAAAATGGTTTGGTGGTGGTTTTTTTCTTGCATTAGAAGCTCTTCATATGTCTTATTCTAAATGATAGGTTTGCTGGGTAATATTGGTTGTAGGTCCTTGCTTTTCATCACTTTGAATATTTTCTGCCATGCCCTTCTGGCCTGCAAAGTTTCTGTTGAGAAATCAGCTGACAGTCTTATGGGAGCTCCCTTGTAGGTAACTAACTGCTTTTCTCTTGCTGCTTTTAAGATTCGCTCTTTGCCTTTGATCTTTGGTGTTTTAATTATGATGTGTTTTGGTGTGGACCTCTTTGGGTTCATCTTGTTTGGGAATTTTTGTGCTTCTTGGACTTGTATGTCTAGTTCCTTCACTATGTTAGAAAAGTTTTCCATCATTATTTTTTTCACATAGGTTTTCAATTCCTTGCTCTCTCTCTTCTCCTTCTGGCACCCCTATGATGCAAATATTGGTATGCTTGAAGTTGTCCTAGTGGCTCCTAATTCTATCCTCACTTTTCTGTATTTTTTTCTTTTTACTATTCTGATTGGGTGTTTTCTGCTTCCTTAACTTCCAAATCTATGATTTGGTCCTCTGTTTTATCTACTCCACTGTTAATTCTCTGTAATGTATTCTTCATTTCTGACTGGTTCTTTTTTATATTTTCTAGTTCTGTTTTTATGTTTCCTATCTCTTTGTTGAAGTTCTAAGTTCCCCTACTCTTCCCCTAAGTTCATTGAGCATCCTGCATCTAGTTGATTGCTTGTCCCCATTTTATTTAATTCTTTCTCTGGAGTATTGTTCTGATCTTTCATTTGGGACATGTTTCTTTGTCTCCTCATTTTGGCAGCCTCCCTGTGTTTGTTGCTATGTGTTAGGTAGAGCTATGTTTCCTGAGTTTGGTAGAGTGGCATATGTAGAAGCTATTCTCTAGGCCCTATTCTCTAGGGGCCAGTGGCACAGCCTCCCTAATCACCCAAGCTGGGCTCTCCAGGTGCAGCCCCTAACTACGTGGGCTGTGTACACCCACCTCTTGTAGCTGAGGCTTGATTCCTGTTGGCACATCAAAAGGAGGGATTTACCCTAAGCCAGCTGGCTGCACAGACTGGCCTTGACCACTGTGGAGGATCAGCTGTGCAGGAGCCCTTTGGAGCAGGACTTACTTCAATGGAGTTCTGGTGCCCACTGAGTTCACCCCTTGAGTGTGTTGTTTGTGGAGGTGGTTGTGTAATGCTCTGATGTGATCTGAAGTTGTCCACCTTGTGAGCTTGTTCTGGGGCCTCCTGTGAAGTTCAGATCAAGGTCAGCCACTGCCTGTGTTCTGCCCGGGTCACCCAGCATGAGCTACAAAGCGATTTGCAAATGGCTGCTATTTGTGCTGGGCTTGGACGTGATCAGGAGAGGCCAAACGGCAAACCAAGGCCAGCTGCTGCTAGTACCACCCTGAGGTCACTTGGTGAGAGGTATGGGGTATGCCAAGGCCAGATGCTGCTTGTTTGAGAGATTTTAGGAAAGTCTGAAGAATGAGCCAAGACAGGCCACTTGTACGCAAAAGAGCTTGAGTGGGCCCACAAGTTGGGAGGAACATTGTCTCAGGGAATTACCAGGGTGGGGCTAAGGGTGTTAGCATGGATGATGGACACTCAGATATGGTGCCTACCTGCTGGCTCTGTTGGGGGAGGGCTCAGAAAAGGGACAATAGCCTCTGCCAGCACTTCTTTGTGGGAGAAAGCTGCCTGTCCAGCTCTCACCCTGAATGCCAGACACTTCAGTTCTCCCCTGTACGTCCCTGGTGCCCTTTGAGCTTCTTCCCCAATCCTGGTTCCCAGAGGGAGTAAGTCCAAGTAAGTCTGTTCATAGGCCCTACAAGAAAAATGCCTGGGACTCCAGAAGCCCTCCATCTCCCTCAGCTTCAATCCCTGCTGGTTTTTACAGCCAGAAGTCATGGGGACTTCTCTTCTGGGCACTGGAATCCTGACTTGGGGGTGAGGGGCTGGTGAGGGTCTAGGACCCCTCACTTCTCTGTGGGGGATCTCTTCAGCCTAGATATGCCTCTTGATTTTCAACCACCACACGTGGGTGTGGGACCAGCCCCTTCCACATCTTTGCCCCTCCTAACAGTCTGGATGTGGCTTCTTCTTTATATTCTTAGTTGTAAGACTTGTGCTGAGTTAGAATTCAGGCAGTTCTGAATGTTAGTTGTTATATAGTTTAGCTGTAATTTTGACTAGGTTATGGGAGGATTCATGTACCTTACATTTACCAACACCTCCATCTTCTAGCAAATCTTCAAATGCATATTCATGCAACATAATAGTTTTTTTCAGGGTATTTGGTTATTTTGTTTGTTGGTTTTTGAACATTCTTTATTCTGAAACACTGAAATTCTTCTGCTTTTGGTTTTGCTGATCTAAAGTAGTATTTCCAGATTTGTGCTCTGAGGATGCTCTGGGCTCTCCTGTAGGTTGTGTCCAATGGGCTTTTCATTACCTTGTCCATGGTAGATCCCGCCTCAATGAACTGATACTGCCTGTGTGATTTCCTTCCTTTGCTAAGTGAGTGGTTCAGCTTCCTAATTAGAGAGCCCGTTTGGCTATTTTTTACTGACTTCTGCATGCCACTCCTCCCTCTCTTTTGTCATCTTTCCCAATAGACTCTTTAAGTCCACTACGGTGTAGGGGAATGGCTCCACCCCGGCATTTGGGCAAGTGGGGTTTGTCTCCACATAGGCCCTGTGATTATCTCAGAACATGAGCTTCTGAGGACATGCTATAGGGCCATTGCGTGCTCACTACTGCACCCCGGCACCTAGACCAGTTCCTGGCATATAGTAGGTACTCATTCATCGAATGAATGAATGAATGAATGAATGAATGAAGAACTAATGATTTGTCATTAGACTTTATCTGCTGTGAAGATTGGTTATAATTTATTTATGTAAATCATTATTTAACTGTATTATACAAGCCCAACATGTCCTTATAAAATAAGAATTAGAAAATGCAGTTAAGCCAAAAGACTAACATATTTGTAATACTTTCATCCATAAATAACTTCTGTGACATTTTAATGTGCATTCAAGACTTTTTTCATTGTATATCTATACTTATATATTTTTAAAAAATGGGACCCTACTATACAGTTTTTTTCTAGCCTGCCTTTTATTCATTTAACACATGGTGAAAATCTTTTAATGTCAAAAAATCTACATCTACATCGTTTTTTAGAAGATGTATTTTTGAAATAATTTTTAAAAGAATTTATTTATTTATTTTTAGAGGGGGGAAGGGAGGGAGAAAGAAGGGGAGGAAAATGCTGATGTGTGAGAGAAACACCCAGTGGTTGCCTCACACGCACCGCACCACCGGGGACCTGGCCTGCAACCCGGGTAGTTGCCCTGGCTGGGAATTGAACTGGCAACCTTTTAGTTTGCAGGCTGGCACTCAGTCCACTGAGCCACACCAACCAGAGCTCTACATCATTTTCTTTTAATGCCTATGTAATAACTCATTGCATGAAGGTACTACAGTTTAAGTAATCTTTCTGGACAATTCTAACTGTATCTTTATTGGTCTCAAATTGATGTAAAGGAGTTGGCAGATTTTAAACAGGAAGAGTCTGGGCCAGAACAGCTCTTTTCAGTTATTTAAAGATTAGGGATGACATGTGTTTCATTTCGTTCTGAAAAATCGGACTTGGATTAGGAGATGACCGTTAAATGGAGGTAAATTTCAACTTCGTAGAAATAATTTCAACTTTGTAATATTTCTTAAAAGTGGAAAAGGATGTCTTCTTGAAGTAGTGAACTTTCTGGAAGATTTCAAGGAAAGGTTGGTCGTGCTCGTTTCTGAAAGAATTCCTGCCTTGAAGGCAGTTCCAGGTCCCGGCCCTGCAGCCCCGTGACTTCCACACTGAGTTCTGCAGGCGAGTCAGGAGCGACCCAATCCTGCTGGGTTTGCGGGGCTCCTGCCGCGGCTCCAAGCCCCCTCCTGTCTCTCAGCTGAGGCAGGACATGTAAATCTCCAGTATTTATCCTGCGTGTCGCCTGGTGTGGAACCAAGAGTGAGGAAGTGAGAAAGAAAATCGAGGTTAAGTGTTTAGAAGAGGTTTTCTTTGGGGTGGGGGTGGGGGGACTCTTTAATCTCTCGTCTCACTTTCATTTTTTCCTCTTTATTTTCTTTTTTCTTTAATTTCTTTCTTTTCATCTTTGACTCCACTTTTTCCTCTAAATTCAAGCCACAGGATCGGTGGGTTTGGCTGTCACCTAAGGGTGTGGGGCAAGGACCCAAGCAGCTGGGGGCAGAGGGGAGGGGCGAGGGGTGAGGGACAGCGAGCAGTGAAGTTCTGAGTCCTCTTCTTCGTTGCCTGCCCTTCACCCACCCAACCTGGCGCGATCCCCTCCCTTCCCTGTGGGCCTGCCGGATGCCCTGTTAAAAGGCCCTTCTTCGCCTCTTGGAATCATGTCCCTCCCTGTTTCCGATAAGTAGACCTCCAAATACAAGCCGTTTCTTGATCCCAATTCATGTGCCCATGACTCCTAGCGGACCTCTCACTACGAAAGCACAGTGGGATGAGGAGAGTAACTCCCCGGGGTGTCGACTGCTTGCGATGAGTCTGGCCAGGCGTTAGAGAGCCACTTAGGCCTGTGCTGTACCGGACAGCAGCCGCCAGTCACACGGGGCTGTTGGGATCGAGATGTGCATAAGCGTAAAGGACACGCCAGATTTCTAATACCTAGTATGAAAAAAGGAATGTAAAACACCTCATAAATAAATCCCTATATTAGGTACAAATTGAAATGCTTATTTTGAATGACTGGGTTAAATACAAATGTATTCTCAACATTCATTTTATCAGTGTCTTTTGACTTTTTAAATGTAGCTACCAGCATCGCTTCTCGGCCTTTTGGTGAAGATCAAGTGTAGTATCTGTTCCCATCAGTTTAAATGTAGTAGCTACCAGCAAACGTAAAAGTAGGTGTGTGCATATCTCAACATTTCTATTGATCATGCGCTGTTCTAGAGCCTTGCTCCTTAAAGTGTGGTCCCTGGGCCAGCAGCATCACGATTTCCTGAGAGCCCACCGCAGACCTAAAGATCAGAATCTGCCTTTTAGTCAGATCCGGTGAGAGTTCAAGTTTGAGAAGCCTCTTAGCCGGTTTCCTGTGGCTTTAGCGGATCGTGTGCTGTCGGGGCTGCATTCACTGAGCACGGCCCACACGGCAGGGTGGTGGACGGCGCACAGAAGGCTCACTGTACCTACCGGTGCGGTGATGTTTTTCCTCTCCCAGCACGGGCCTCTGGGGTTGGCTGCACTGCAGCAGGGAGGCTGTTGTCTGATAGCATTAACATGGAAGGCTGGGAGGGGGCGGGTGGGGAGCTGTGTCCCAGCAGAAGAGGGAAGTTTCGGAGAAAAAGACAAAGTCCTTGTTTGGCTGCAGGTTAACGGTTAACTTACCATGGAGGAAGAATCGGTTGAGACCATGGACTTTAGTTTCTGGCTCTTTTTGTACAAACTTCTGTGGCCTTGGTTTAATTATCCTCCCATCTAGGAGAGCTGCAAACCCCGGGGAAAGGATGGGGCCCTTTGATACCCCTAGTCTTGTGGACTAAGGGACTGAGCCAAGACCAGCTAGTCTGAGCTTTTCATGGTGGCCTGGCTTTTGCCCCTTCTCTGGATGAGTCAGCTCTGTCATTTAGCTTCATGGAACCTTAGTAAGCTCTGCCACCTATAAATTATAGATTAGTGTTTTGAAAATAGTCATGAATAAATGATGCAAGTAGAATTTGTAACAGCTTTATTGAAAGTTTTAGTCATTCAAGCAAAGCACTATACACTGGATGGCTTATAAACACAAAATCTTCTCATAGTCCTGGAGGCTGGAAGTTGGAGATCAGGGTACTAGCAAGGCCGAGTTCTGAGTTCTGGTGAAGGCCTTCTTGCAGACCAGCTCCTCCTCCTTGTGCCCTCACACGGCAGAGAGCAGAGAGGGGAAGCAAGTTCTCTCTTTACTACATTAGGGCACTAATCCCATTCATAAGGACACCACCCTCACGACCTCGTGTAATCGTATTACCTCCAAAAGGCCACACTGAGCTCTGACTGGTGTGGCTCAGTGAGTTGGGCGTCATCCCACAAACAGAAAGGTTGTTGGTTCAATTCCCAGTCAGGGCACATGCCTGGGTTGCAGGCCAGGTCCCTGTTTGGGGGCGTGTGAGAGGCAACTGATCGATGTTTCTCTCACACATTGATGTTTCTTTTCCTCCCTCCCTTCCTCTCTCCCTAAAAAAGAAATAAAATCTTAAAAAAAAAAAGAGAGAGACCACATTGAGGGGTAGGATTTCAACATGTGAACTTTGGGGGAATAGAAATATTCAGTTCGTTACACTGGGACATAATTTACATGGCCTGAGATTCACCATTTGAAGTGTACAGTTTGCGTAGAGTTTTCATGGTAACTAAGTAGGAAAGTAATGACTCTTTCCTCAGTCCTCTTGTGTTAAACTTAGTCTTATCAAATTGTGGATGTTTAACTGGTTTTGACCTACAACTTTACCTTTAAAATGCTGTTTGTCAAATCCTTTCAGAACAGGAAAATATTTTCCCAGAAAAGTTTTCAGTTAGTGTGATGTTGTGGCAGAGTTTATATCTCTCTTTGAAGTAAACAGCAGTAGGAGATATGCCACACAGCTCTAGATTGGATAATTCTATTTTTTTCCCCAAATAACAGTTTTCATACGATGCTTTGTTTTACACTTGGAAAATAGATATTTTTCATTCGATAAATCTAATCAACTTTTCTGATAAAGATCTTTTCCAATATTTGGAAGAAAGACTTAGCAGACCTGAGGGAGAAAGAAACATGGATAGTTTGCTGTGAAAAGAAATACGATTTTCCTGAAGGAAATAAATATCCATGTAATGAAGAAGCAGAGAAGTAATGGAGGGTGAGTAACGAGCACCAAGTAGAGAGCTGACCCAGACTTGCTCGTGCCCGGGGAGCTCAAGGCTGAAAATGAAATGTGAATATCTGCGCTGCATCTCCTACTCATTTCTTTATAATATAATTTAGAGAAATACATGTTTGAAGGGTACAAATTCCCATTTCATTTATGCTTATCCATGTATGTTCTCTTCTTGGTTACAAAAAAACGCCTGGTTCCACCCTTCACTTGTTTCCTGCCAGGACTTTTTGGGGGTCTCTCTCTCTCTCTCTCTCTCTCACACACACACACACACACACACACACGCACACACACGCACACACGTGCACAAGCCACTGGGCAGAAAGAAAAGAGGAAACGCAGAGTTAGGAATACTGAGCCTCGTGCGAGTCCAGGTGGATCAAGTCTGTGCACGTGCCCAGCTCCCTCATGGCTTGTGAGGCCGGCAGGGCTGGGAGGAACCAGTTTCCCACCCTGGACGACCTGTCCCTCTCTGTCCGAAGTCGGTGTTTTTCCTTCCCTTGCCCCATCCACCACACAAGCCTTTCTTACCCCTTAGTATTGGATCGGCCAAAATGTCTGTTACATTTTTTTCTGCAAAATAAAAGAGACATTTTTCATTTTCACCAAAAACTTTATGGATTTGGATATTTTCAGTATGTCAGCTCTCTCCTGCTATTGGCTTCTAGTGGGTAAAGGCCAGGGGTGCTGCTAAACATCTCCAATGCATAAGACAGCCCCACAGCAAAGAATGTGGCCAAAATGTCAACAGTACCAAGAAACTTTGCAAACCTCTTTTGACACATTCGATCAGTCATAGCACCGTCTCTATACACTGCACAAATCTTTTTTTTTTTTGCGTTTCAGTTGCATTTTCACCTTTCTTGAAATAATAAACCATAATATGCTGAAAATGTTGGATATTTTCTTCCATCTTCAATATTAAAATGGCTACACAAAAATTCACCAATTTTGGTAAGTTTTTTTTTTTTTAATTTCTTTATTTTTAGAGAAGGGAAGGGAAAGAGAAGGGGAGGGAGAGAAACATCAATGTGTTTGCCTCTCACTCACCCCATGCTGAGGACCTGGACCACAACCCAGACATGTGCCTTAAGTGGGAATTGAACCAGCGACCCTTTGGTTCACAAGGCGGTGCTCAATCCACAGAGCCACACCAGCCAGGGCTGATAAGTTTTTTTAAAATTCACGCTGATATGACAGCTGCCACAACACAATCTAACAAAATTGTTTCGAATGAAGTTAAAGACAACTAAGTGCTACTACAGCCATCATAAGGAAAAAACTAAATGAACTTTTCAGCCAACCCAATACTTAGTAGGTTTGGGTGGGTTCACAGCCTGGGTGCCCGCACCTGACGCAGGTGCTCAAGCAGATGTGCCACAAAGGTATTGGGAGAGTGAACTGAATGAACTTTTGGACTTGAGCATGCAGCGAGTGGGGGGGCGGGGCTGTAAAAGTAGATGTCAAGTAGAAAAAGTCTTCATGAAAGTGGGAGGAAAGAACACCCCCTGGCCATGGGAAGCCTGGCCAGGGCAGGGAAAGCTCGGAGCAGCGGGTCACCAGCCAGACTTTTTTTATTTTGTCCTCTGGGTCCAAACCTCCATTCCTTCTGACCCCTCCTTGTTCTCCCCTGCAGAGAACTGCTTCAAATGAAGGGCTGCTGCTTTTTAACTTCATACAGAGCAGGCTTTGAAGCGACCATTTAGCGAAGAGGAGAACACCTGTAGGGGGAAGTTGGGTTGTCGCCTGGGGCGCCCTGGAAGATTTTTAGGCCTCGCCTTTCACGAATACTGGAGATGAAGTTATTTTCCCTTTTATTTCCTGAGAATCCATCGGAGGAAGCCCCTTACTACCTGGTGTTTGTCAGTCTGAGTAAAGAGATTAGCTTTGTGGCTTTTGTGAGTCTTCCCCTGAGAACCTTTCAGAGCTTCATTTGCACTGAATCGCTGAGGGCGCCCAGTGAAGAACTGTGGGGAAGGCTTGACAAAGACAAGCTTCCGTTCATGCCCAATAAGGCACATCCTGCTGTGTCTTTAGCCTTAATGGCTTTATGCCCAGCATCTAAATAGGGGGCTTTCCCCCTATTCTTGAAAAGAATACACATTTTCCATCAAAAAAATTTTTTATGGTGTAATCCAATAATAGCTGTGCCATTCAGTAGTCCAATGGGAATGGCTTTAGCAAAAAGGAAAGTGATTGAAAGATTACATTAGATCTAAATATCTATTTTACTTTCTCTCAAGTGGGTATGGGTTTGCTGTTTCACCTTCGAGGGTTCTGGGTGCTCTCTGGAGAACAGTGGGGGGCTGCTAGAAATGCTCCCCCCACTGGCCTATGCCAGTGTTCACCTGTGGGGCCCCACAGGGCCGAGCTACACTTCTAGGTTCTTTAATATGCCTGGAGGTTGTTTTAATTACTAATAGGAAGAACTTATGGTTTGAAGGACAGGCTGGGTATGGAAAGTCCAGAATTCAGTTTCTTTTTTGTTTTTTAGGTTTATTTTAGTCAGGTTGGTGTTTTTCTTTAACTGGCAGTAAATTTTCATTTTAGTATTTGTAGTCACTATTGAGTAGTGACTTGCTAGAATTTAGTGTCTGCAGTTATGATGATTCTAAGGATTCCTTTCTGGGTCCTTGGTCTCTTGCAATAGCAAAGGTGTAGCATTTTCACCCTTGCCACTTCCTCTGGCCACCATTCACATGTGAGTGCATGCGTGTATTTCTTAATCATCTAAAAATATTCTTCTGCTAGATTTTCTGATCCCAAGATTGCCAACTCTTTTCCCTGTTTGTGCCTTCACAGCTTCTTGCCTCTTTCCTCCACAGCTTCCAGCTCCATAATTAGAGTGATTTTCCTTTCTTCACATAGCCCTTCAACAAGCCTCACTTTGGGGTCAAACAGCCCAAGAGTTGAGCCTCAGCCTCCACACTTACTGTTACGGAGAAATGAAACGATCCAAACGCAGGGAGTTGACGAAGCACGACTCTTTATTACATGTGTGGTCCCAGAGGAGGCAGTCTCCAAATTCTGGGCGCCAATCTTGGGCAAAACTCTCCTTTTAAGCATCATTACATCCTGGCTCCCGTGGCAGATGCGGTTGTAAATTTTAACTCCCTTTCCCCCTCTCCCTCCCTCCTTGGGGTTGTATTTTGATTTATTCTTCCCTCAATTAGGGCTGTATTCTGATCTATTTGTTCCCTCAATTAGGGGTTGTATTCTGATTTATTTCTTCCCTCAATTAGGGCTGTATTCTGATTTATTTCTTTCTACATCATTACTAGCTGTGGCCTCTGCAAGTTGCCTTCCTCTTGCAGCCTCAGTTTCTTCTTGACGCACACCGAGGTGGCCTGTGGGTCTGTCTGAAGTTGGTCCACGGGCACAGATGTGTTTTATTGTGTCCTGGCACAATGTGTTAAGGACATTTAACATTGAGAAAAAAATATAAAATATATGCATGTATAGGTTGTAGGGGTGGAAAAATGTTCTCTTCTCCCCTTCTAGGTTTTTTGTGTGTGTGGGGGGGGGCAGGGCTCATAATTAAATTGATATAGGCTAGATTAACAGAAGAAAAACAAATTTAATTTCGTATGAACAGGAGCCCCAAAGATATGGTACTCAGGGCAGTAGGGCAATTGAGACTTACATGCCACCCAGAGCTAAGGAAGGACTCGGGGTCTGGGCCTGCGAAGTGGGGAGAGGGAGTCACAGGGCAGTGAGGGCAGATGTTCGGTAACTAGAGGTTTGCCCAGCCATGAGGGTACATTTTTCAGATAGTCAGCTATCCTTAGTAGCAAATCTCTTTCTGCCCAGCCCTTCTAAATTCTTTGAGGCGACTAAGGGAGAGAGATAAGTTTTTCTTGAGTCTGCTGAGTCTTCAGCTCAAAATAATTCACATGCCACAGTGGCACATTCAGCTCCCCATTAATACGTGTATATTGTAGCCTCGCTGAGAAATCCTCAAATCTGGCTGCTCCAACTTTCCTGCCAGGCAACAACAGGGCCGAGCTGAGCAGTGGCTGTCCCCTTTAGGTGACATGCTCTTTCTCACCACCCCCGCCCCATGTTACTGTTTTAACTTCCAAGTGTGGCCTTATCTGAATTTCTCTGGTGGCTCCTGGAGCCCAGCTGTTTCTGACTCCCTCTGCGCTGCATGTCTGGGTTCCTGAGTACGGACGGAAGGCCTAGGGACAGACGCCATGCTGCTGAGGAGCACTGTGTTTGTCATGGGCCTTTCTCTCCAACTCCACAGGGACTGCCCTTCCTCAGTTCTTCACTAGAGGAGGCATCCCTTCCGCCAAGGCCCAGCATGAAGGGTGCGCATCACTTCCTGGGCACTTGTCCTGCTCTCCCTCAGCACTCAGAGGAAGCCCTTCTTTGCTTGGTGCCTGTGCCTCTCTGTTGCACACCGATCTCAGTCACCTACAAGTGTGCCCTCCCTGACCTACTTCCAGTTCTCCAAGGGAGGGGGCTCATCTGACTCATCCTAGCTCCCACCCCCCTTTCTGGTTCGCTAGACTACTGTCCCTGAGCGCACTGTCTGGCACCAAACAAAGGGCTGGGTAGATGTTTGTTGGAATGAATTGAATTCCTTAGGGAAATTCAATTTTCTATTTTTATCCTGGCTGAGAAACTAATGCATGAAGAAAAGTACTTGTTGAAGGTCACAGAGCTCCAGGAGAGGAGGAGCTGGTTAAATCTGACTTTCTCACTCACTGCTTTCACAATGCCTGGCACATCCTAAGAGTCCAATAAACAGTGCATAGAGAAAAGAATGAATGAGGCATTCACAGCAAAGGCTGGGATCCAAGTCTTTTTGTCTTCCCCTCTCTAAACAAGGATGATATACATTAAACCAAATTGAATTCTGCATTGGATGTGAATTGGCATTCTCAAGAACGTCCTTACTGTTCTCTCCGCAATTAATTAAGATACTGCATTCTGCGCCCAAAGGAAGGTTGTTCCTGCCATCCCCAGCCACAGGAACTTCTTGTAGAATTCAGATACTGCGTTTTCCTACATTTGGCCCATTCTGCACAGCGTGGTGGAAGGAAGGGAGAAAATCTCTAATAATTGAATCCGTAGGTTACTATGTCTTTCTCATGCAGTTTGATACAGAACATCAGCTCTCTTTGTTTTACTTCTTAGACCTTTGTTCAGAGAAATCTTCACATCCATCATCTCTAATTCCTTGCTCTCCAATAATGAAAGCAGCTTTTTTTAATGCTGTTCAAAGAGAAGAGATTTACACCCTGGCAAGTGGCAGGTACCTCAAGATCATTTTCACCTGAATTGCTGCATTTCTACCTTATAGTCAGATGGTAGATACATCTAAAAGAGAAACATTAAAGTTGAAAGTAAGTATTAGGAAAAAAAGACTTCTCATTATAAAATTCCCTTAACATACTCTTACTTTTTTTCTTGTTGTTCTATTGATTTGGCCAAAAAGTTCATTTGGTTTTTTTCCCATAAGATAGTTCCAGTAGCACTTAGTTGTCTTTAACTTCATTCGAAACAATTTTGTTAGATTATATTGTGACAGCTGTCATATCAGAGTACATTTAAAAAAAGCGTATCAAAATTGGTGAATTTTTGTGTAGTTATTTTAATATTGAAGATGGAAGAAAATGCACAACATTTCGGCATATTATGGTTTATTATTTCAAGAAAGGTAAAAATGCAAATGAAATATAAAAAAACAATTTGTGCAGTGTATGGAGAAGCTGCTGTGACTGATCAAACGTGTCAAAAATGGTTTGTGAAGTTTTGTGCTGGAGATTTCTTGCTGTTGATGCTCCACTGTCATGTGGACCAGTTGAAGTTGATAGCGCTCAAACTGAGACATTAATTGAGAACGATTGACATTATGTCACACAGGAGATAGCCAACATACTCAAAATATCCAAATCAATAGTTATTGGTGAAAATGAAAAATGTGTCTTTATTTTACAGACAAAACCATACAGACTTTTTTTGGTCAACCCAATGTATCATAGGGGATAGTTTCTAAATTCCTGAATAAAGGGGAGCTTCTTATTTAGTGTATATAGTATGGCAGGTTGGCCCTGCCCAAGGAAGTGTATTGGATGTCTTTAGGATCTAGAACTTGGATTTGATTCCAGAGAGATTTGTGCTTCCTCTTCTGAATTGAACTGGATCCCCTATCAAATTCAAATGTTGAAGCCCTACCCCTTCGTATCTTGGAATGTGGCCTTATTTGAAATTAGAGTCAGTGCAGATGGACTTAGTTAAGATATGGTCCTATGTCAACATGCCTGGAGTAAGGTGGGCCCTGGAGTAAGTGGGCTCCTATCTAATATGACTACTTCTCTATGAAAAGGGGACATCTGGAGACAGACGTGCGAGTTGTGAGAATGTCATGTGAACATGAAGATAGAGATTGAGTAATGTGTCTATTTGCCAAAGGAATGCCAAAGATTTCCAGTAAACAACCAGAAGCTGAGCAAGAGGCTTGGAACAGATTTTTTCTAATGGCCAAAAAAAGAAACAAACACTGACAACACCTTGACCTTGGACTTCTATTCTCCAGAACTGGGAAATAATACACTTCTATTGTTTAAGCAACCAAGTTTGTGGCACTTCATTTTGGTACCCCTAGCAAAATGATTTCCTTTTTATCTACTTCTCTCCCCAGAAGACTGGCTTGCAAAATTGAGATGCTTACCTGAGGGCCTGACAGGAAGATTCACAAGGGAGAGAAGATTCTAGCTTCCATGTTCCTGGCACTGCTCTGGCTCCCTTCGCCAGCAGTGGGGCACAGTGGTTAGGGTGTGGGAACTTGAGCTGAACTTGAATCTTGGTACCACCCAGTTACTTATCCTCCCTATATATATATATAAATAAGGGATACAAATAGCACCACTTCAAAAGGGTCGATGTGTGGTTTAAGTGAGATAATCATAAAGCATTTAGAATGTGCTTAGCACATAGGAAGTCCATAATAAATCAACATTAGCTGCTATTAGCTGCTATTATAACTCAACTATTTGTGTCTGTCAGCGGAACCTCTCCCCATGTTCCTCCCCAGCCAGCCTCTTTGATCCTGGGCCCTTCCTCTCAGCCCTCTGTGTGAGTGTCTTCATGTCGCCCATCTGCTCAGGTGAGCTGCGGGAACAGGTGAGGTAGTTTATCTAGGACGATGGCTTTTTTTATTTTCAGAAGTAAAACTGTTTTCACAACATGATTATCCAGAAGAAAACCAATGAAATCTATAAAAAAGCTGTTAAAATTAGTAAGTTCAGCATATAAGGTTGCAGGATATAAGATCAATGTACAATAGTATGGTGGCTCTTAAAATCTGGCTGCAGGATTGGCAGCCTCTGCATCAGTGTGGCTGGGGACTTGGTAGAAATGCTGCCACTTTGGCTTCACCCCAGACTCACCGGAAGAGAGGTGCTGGGGATGGGGCCAGCGATCGTTCCTCATGGGCTCGCTCCAGGTTGAGAGCCACGGACACAAGATGACTTTCCTATTTTTCCAAACAGCTGCTTCTCCAGAGGTGCCTTCCTTTTCCCCTTCTTGCACACCATTTCTCCAGGCCTGTAGGATAATATCTGCTCACAAAGTAGGAGGTGGTGACACTGTTTATGCTCAGTCCCCAGCCCAGGGCTCTGAATTAATGCTGCCCCACTAAGTCTAAAGGAGAACGTCGTTCTGCGGCAGGGATCGGAGGAGGAGATCCCTCTGCTTTCTTTCCACATGAGGATGGAACTATCTCCCTGCTCCGTTCAGGGACCACGTCTCGATCTCTCCATGTGCTCAGTGCCTGTGGCAGGTAGACCCTGAAGAGGAACAGAATTTGCTACCCTAAAATATGTCTGTTTGGTGTAAGGATTATTTTAGGCTTATTATTTTAAGAAACAGCAGACAGAGGAAAAGCTCTGAAAACTGAGTGGAAGTTACTCTCTTGTAAGAAAAAAAAGGACACTTATAAGGGAAAACTGCATTTATAGGGCAGGGTATCTAACCCTCTCTACTGGGAAGAGGAGGGTGACCAGATGTCCAGAAATTCTTACCAACGGAGAAGGCACAGACTTAAATCTATGTAACAAGCACCACCCTTGTTTACGGTGCTTTTCCCACTGATTTCCCATAACTGGCGCCCCCCATACTCCAACATCTTTTGTCTTTAGCTCAAGGTGATATTTAAAGGGATGACTTGGGCCCTCTGGGGAGTTACTCAGTTTTCTTGGGTCTCAACCATGTATATAGGAGGTCTACATATTATTAAACTTTCATTGGTTTTTCTCTTGTTAATCTGCCTTTTATTATGGGGGAGGGGTGGGAGTCAACCGAGAACCTAGAAAGTCAGAAGTGAAATTATTTTTCCTCCCCTGCAACCCTCAGGAATGTTTATTGGCATGGGGCAGGAATGGCAATCACCGATCACCAACAGATTGTGTGGTGCAAATCTTCCTACTGAGGTAGGTGAGGGCTGGCCACAGTACTTCCATTACCTGCGTTCAGTTTGTGCAGAACCGAACCGCAGGCAGCTGCCCGAGATGGGGGAGCCCACTGTACTTACCTAGCTGCTCACCGCCCATGCTTGGTCCTCAGCACCCTCCTCTTCCCGGGTGTGAGGCTGTCTGGGCCCTGGCATGCCTCTTGGCTTGTGATGCTGTGCCTGCTGATTTCTTTCACAACCTGTCCTGCTCTTTGGTGAACCTGCTTGACATCTTTTACAATATGTACCTTAGTTCCATCCTGGCGTGGGTGTCTGCCTATCACCTCAGGCAGTGCTGTGGGGCGAAGAGAGGCTTGGGACGTCAGCATGGGCTGTGCAGTCTGGTCTCTGCCACTGTCTACCTTTACCTCCTGGGTCTCGCTGAAAAGCCCTAGGGCTCCCACACTGCGTGCCCTCCTCCCTCAGTCCCAGGTTAGGACATCCTTCTCCCTTCACCTGCTCCTGCCTGTCGTCAGCCTGTTTGGAGTGCACTCACACACACATGAGTGTGCACACACATAGGGCTGAGCTGAGTCTCACAGCGGTTTTTGCTCGTACCTGCGCTGACACATTTGGACACAGGTGGTCAGCAGCTTCTGCAAGTTTTTCTTCCACCTTCAGGAGATCGCTCTTTTATAACTCTCCCAGGAATATTTGTATGTTGATAGGAGGCTCTTGACTATCAAAGCGTTCGACTCGCAGAGTAAGGCATAGCTTAGGGTGGAATACAATTACCAGAGCCGGACAGTGTGGAAGGTACTCTGGGGGCAGGTCTCCTCGCCCTTCCCTTCCCTTCCCCTTGGCTGACTGCCAGCCCCGAGCCCTGCCTTCTTGTCCAGTCTCTCTATGAACTCATCACTCTGTGTCTCTGGTGGCCCTGCACAGCCTGGGTGTTGTAATTATTATTTTTTTTTATAACAGATTCAATGAGGTATAATTCAATACTACAAAGTTCACCTTTTATAACGTACAGTTCATTTTTTAGTACATTCATAAACTTGTCCAACCACCACCACTCTCTAGTTTTAGAATATTTTATCATGCCCAAAAGAAACTTTGTACCCATCAGCCATCACTCCCCGTTTCCCCTTCTCCTCAGCCCCTGGTGGCCATCAATTTCCTTTCTGTTTCTATAGATTTGCCTAGTCTAGACATGTCCTATAAATGGAATCACACACACATGTGACCATTTTGTCCGGCCTTCTTCATGTAATGCGCTGTTTCCGAGGTTCATCTGCAGTGTGGCATGCGTCCGTGTTTCATTCCTTTGCCCTGAAGAATGGTATTCCATTGTGTGGATATGCCCCGTTCTGTTCATCCGCTCGTCCACGGATGGGCTCGGGTGTCTGTCCGGTTTTGTCCGCCCACGGGAAGACCCAGCCCTGCGAACGCAACACCACTCCGCCAGGCTGCATTCGCTTTTCTTGGACATGTACCAGTTTCGCTTTTTCACGGGCCCCTGCACACTCAGCGAGAACGAGTTTACTATTTCACATGTTTTGTTACTCACCGGACACTCACTTTGTGTATTGATCACATCTTTTATTTTGGGGGTTTTGATGTTTTTTCATCCAGGGCCTTGCTGAAGGAACTGTCCCTTCCATGGTTGGTCAACTCCTAGAAATAGTAAATGGCTCATTGTCTGGTGTGTTTTTCAAATGCAAACCAACCCGTCCAGAGCCTCAAGCCACACCACCTGCTCTATTGGGCTCTCACACCCTGGGCCACTATCCACTTGCCCTGATCACCCTGTGACCAGGCACCAGACAACTAGGGACACCCTCTATGCCCAGAGTCTGCCGAAACTGTTCAAGCTAGCCAATCCCAAACCTGCTTAGCCTGCTTGCCCTGCCTCGCCCATTCCTTACCATGCAAACGTAAATGATGCCTCTTGCCCATGCCCCCTTCTGCCGCCTAAGTGACCCTGGTGCTTCCCCGTGTGGCACGGCATGCCCTTCCCCCAGAGGACTACGAATAACGAGCTGTCTTTTCAATGGCAGCCATCTTCTCAGCTGTTGGTCTTACCATATCTGCCTAGGAATAAAACCTAACAGAACACCTCATCCTAACACATCGCCAGGGCTTTTATTTCTGGTATGATGCCACCCTTGTAGATAACATCCATTATTCCAACAATGTCATGCTGACACCTTGAACTTGCCTCACAGCGCCTTATATTCTCTTCAGTACTAGGAAACTAACCCCTCTTACTTTATTTTTAGCCTTGGACATCACTCATCAAGTTGTTTTTCTCACTAGCTTTGTGTATAGATTTTATTTTTTACCATCTCCGGCTTCCACTGGGTAATAAGACTTTTAAAAAAGCATATTGTGCAAAGCATCTTCTGTAACATTACATCTGTGCCTGCCAAGGAGAGGTGGCAATACTGTGTGTTTTGATCTTATTCGGGAAGGGTTGACTGGTGTTCTTGCAAGTGCACCTGTCTATAAATGGTCCCAACTTCTGCACGGGGCCTGGAACACATTCTAGCAAGCTGAGTATTTATAGATAACAGCTTCATTATGGTGAACGAAGAGGACAGTTAATCTTTTTATCTCATTCGAACGATTGGATCACAGGTTCTGGCACGCAGTTCGTGGTGTGGGCACCATTAACATTTTGAGTCAGGTAGTATTTTACTGGAGTGTGTGTAAGTGGGGGGAAGCCGTGCTGTGCATTGTAGGATTTTTAGCAGCATTCCTGGTTTCTCCCCACTCAATGCCAATGATGTAACATTCCCTAGTCCCCAGTTGTAACAAACAAAAATGTCTCTAAGTATTGTAAAATGTCCCTGGAGGCAGGATGGGGTGCAGGGGTGAGGGTAGGGGTGGAGGAGGACAAAATTGCTCCAGGCACCCACCTCTGCAGGGTTATGAAGAACCTTAAAATCCAGCCCCCTTCTGGCGGTGGGAAGCCCTCTCTGCCATTCCCTGGAGGAGGATGAGGAGCGATGCTTGAACATTCCCGGGAGCTGGGTCTCCCACTCCGAGGAGAACTGGCTTCACTTTGTGAAACTTTCTTCAGGTAAATTTACTAGCTGCTGCTGCTTTCAACCAAATCGTGCTTTCTAGGAAAGCTCCCATGTCTCTCCTGCCCCGGTGATGGCAAAGTAGAAGGAGGGACTGGACCTAGCGCACAAGCTGAGAGGTCCAGGGATTGGCCTGCGAGAGCCCTGCGCTGGGCGAGCATCCCGGAGCAGGGCTGCCCACATCACCTAAACGCGGACCTCGGCACCCAGCTCCCACCAGGCTGCTGAGGGCGCTAGCAACGCAGGGGCCTGTGCAGCACACACTCACACACGTTAGAAAACAGTTCAGCCGAGAAGGGCACTATTTAAACGTCACAGCTGTTATATAAGTGCTATGAATTGGATAACTTAGGAAATGGAAAAAAGTCCCAGCTTGGTATTGTTTGAATCATAGAAGGGGTGGAGCTCTGGACGCGTCCGGAGTGGATAGTTACGGCATCTAGAAAGGTCCAGGATCAGAGGGCGTGGCCTGGGCTTCTGCATTTTTAAGTAACTCCCCAGGTAATTTTTATTCATTTCAACATTTTGGAACCGTCACTTTGACATAAATGTTTGTAAGAATGTTCTTTAAAAATGTTGACTGAAACTTTTCCATTACAAACCTATTATGTTCTTATTCCAGAAAATTTGTAAAACCGTGAAAAAGGAGAAGCAAGGCGATGCCCAGGACCTCACTGTCGAAGACCGCCCGCCCCCACCCCTTCTCGTTCCCGTCTACTTCTTTTTGAATTTATTATTATTTTTTAAAATCAAAGACATACATGTACCTAGTTGAAAAATTAATGAGTGTCAAAATTCTCATAAAGGAAAGCATTACTTCTCTGCGCCATTTCTCTCTACTGCCCATTCTGCCTCCCAGAGGCCCCATTTAGAACTTCATGGTTGTTTCCCTTTTCATCTACGCCGCGTTTCTGAAGAACACGCTCCTAGCAGTATGTCTTCATTGTCAGTTTCGGACGTGGCCTCGTGGCATCCTGGTCGTTGGGCGCTTCGCTCCCTCGCTCAGCCCTGGCGCCAGCCTGCCTGCCTCTTCCCCACCGTCCGGGCATGCTGATGTCACAATGGGGCCTTCAACCAGTGGCCACGTCTCTTGACGGCTTCGTTAAATTCTATGTTTTGTTTTCCCTGGAGCTAATAATTATCTTAATTTTCTATTTCCGTAGTTTTCTATGCATCTACCATTACACAAAAATATCTATTTTTCTAAATACAGCAGACCTTCCCAACAACGTTTTCAAAAATCTTTACAGCAGCTTTCCCAAATGCTCAAATAAATCACACAACCCATCTGTCCCGTGTCACCTGGAGCCCCTGTCGGTTGCTGGTCTCCCGCTGCGTGCACACACAGCTTCCTGGGGTCTCCATTTACGGTCCAGCCAGGCTCCATTTTCCCTTTTCTCATTTTCTGGAACGTGTAATGGACGTGAGCCCTCCTGGATTGCGCCTCATTGCCCCATCTTCATTTTTCATCTCATGTCCTTTGGTTCAGTTTTCTGGAAGATTTTGTCAGCTTTATCAAATAAGTCTTGCATTGAATTTTTTCATTTCACTGACCGTGTTGGTACTTTGGGAAAGCCCTTTTCCTAGTCTCTGCTTACTCTTTTCCGCCCCGCTCCCCAATAGCCTCCAGTTCTGTGTGGATCCTGGAAACCTCTCTGAGGACCTAATTAATACCTCACTGAAGTTTTATTCTGGTGTTGTATTGATTCCATTTTTCCTGTTTTCTTCCCCACCCCCACAATTGTTCTGTTCATTTACTTACTCATCATGTATTTATTGAGTGCCTTTTACATGCCAGGTATTGTTCTAGGTCTTGGGATATAAGTTTTTTAAAAAAATGTTTTTTATTGATTATGCTATTACAGTTCTCCCAATTTTTCTCCCTTTGCTCTTCTCCATCCAGCACCCCCCACTCCCTCCTGCCATCCCCTCACCATTGTTCATGTCCACAGATCCTACGCATAAGTTGTTCGGCTACTCCATTCCCTATACTGTACTGTACATCCCCATGGCTATTCTGTATCTACCTATTTGTATTTCTTAATCTCTTCACCTCTTCACCCATTCACCCATACACCCCCTTCCATCTGGCAGCCATCAAAAATACTCTCCATATCCATGATTCTGTCTCTGTTCTTCTTGTTTGCTTAGTTTGTTTTTAGATTCAATTGTGGATAGATTTGTATTTATTGCCATTTTATTGTTCATAATTTCATCTTCTTTTTCTTAGATAAGTCCCTTTAACATTTCATATAATAATAGCTTGGCGATGAACTCCTTTAGTTTCTTCTTGTCTGGGAAGGTCTTTATCTGCCCTTCAATTCTAAATGGTATCTTTGCTGGGTAGCTTTAGGGGGGTATATGGTTAATAAGGTGAAGTCCCCTGACCTTATGAAGATTACGTCCTAGCAAGGAAGAAGAATAAATGAATAAATTGCATTATGGCTATGAATAAAACAAAGCAGAATGAGAGTGCTATTTTAGATAGACTAGCCATAAAAACCTACTGTCTAAGGTTTCTTTACTTTCCTGTCTGCTACCTGGGGCGGGGGGGGGGGGGATGACTTAAAGGCTGGGCTCTCTGGGTGTGTGGAGCAGAATACCTACAGAGACACTTCACGTGGCTTAGGCTCCCTCACAGTGTGGCAGCTCGGATCCAAGAAGGAACGTCCTGAGTGTGAGCTTTCCAAGGGGCCAAGGCAGAGCTTCATGACATGCATTGGTCACAAGAAAGTCATTAAGACCAATCCCAATTAAAAGGGAGGGGAATTAGACTACACTTCTTGACAGAACACTGGTAAGAAGATTAAGAACCATACAATTTCACTGAAATTAAACTGAAAGTGACAAACAAAAACTCATAGACACAGACAATGGCATAATAGTTACCAGAGGGAAAGGGGGGTGGAGGGGAGGTGTAAACGGGTAACGGGGGTCCGATATACGGTGACAGAAGGAGACTTGACTTTGGGTGTGAACACACAATGCAATGTACAGATGCTATGTTATAAAAGTGTACACTTGAAACCTATATAATTTTATTAACCTACGTCAACCCAATAAATTTAATAAAATTAGAAAAAGAAGAAGAGCACAGGGTGGGAGGCAGTCCCGTGGCTGTCCTTGGGAAGTGCAATTTACTGCGTGTTATGACATCACCCATTCTGTGAAGCCCGTTGCTGTGAAGCCACCAACCATTTCACATTTTTAAAAGAAATTGCATATCTTGGGCTGTTTCCTCTTCTGTTTTTTCCTTATACATTAATACCCTTTATTATTCCTTCACAGCCTAGTTGGGTGTAGGGAGGGGGAGGGAGCAAGCGCATGTTGTCAGCTGGCTGTTTTGAGGGGGTGTTGCAGATGCAGGGCCTGGGACAGTCGGGAGCGCAGACTGCTGAAAGCTGCCGGCGCCGAGGCAGACCACGGCGGAGCTGAGAGATGGCTGAAGTAATATATTTTCCTCTCTCCCTTTTTTGGCTCTTAGATTACATCTGAGGAAAATAAGGCACATAGAGCTTAGGTGACTTTCCAAAATATTGCTCAGTGAGCAGCAGAGATGAGACTACATGGAGACTTGTGTTTCTCAAATTCTCTGGGTTATGTTGAAAATAACAACAATTTTTTAAAAAAGACCCAAGAACAAAACTCTAACTAAAAAACAAACAAACCCCTACTTAGAAGTCCAAGGAACTTAGGAGACCCTGAGTTAAGCACAGCAAACTTCACCACTGCACAGCTCTCAGGCTATTCTGTGCTAGAGGACATTACCAATCCCCACTGAGGGAGGAGGAAAAAGTGAGCCAGGGAAAGGTGTGGGTGAGGGGAGAGGTGATGTCAGCCTTTCAAGTTCTGTGCCTGGCGCTGTCTGTGGTCCCTGGGACTGGTGTTTCATGGACCAGCCTCTGGGGAATAATCGCGCAGATCCAAACTATTTAAATACATTCACAGAGGCTCTCAGAGTGTCCCGGCCCCCTTTCCCACCTTGTAATCGTATCACCAAAGGAGCTACGAGTCTCTCCATTTGACCACCGACAGGAGTGCATGGCACTAGTGGATGGTCGGTGTACGCATACGGCCAAAGGGGTTTGCTCACTTGATGATCGCTGTTTTCCTGTACATCTGTTTGCTGACCAGCCTCATCTAAGCAAGCGATTTAAGAGCCTTTAGTTTATTCATGCTTGTGAGGCTCACAGAAGGAGTCTTTAAACTGGATGAGGATGCGGATGATGATGATTATTATTTTAGGATCCTAACTTTCACTGCTCTATTGGTAGCTGGCGTGAGACAACCATTTTGCTCATGGTTACTGTGATTTGTAGGACATCTATTTTCAGTCTCAGCAGAGCGTTCAGGGTCATTTCACTTTTGGCCACCAGATGGCAGAGCGCCGCCGCGTTAGGATCCTCGGTTTTCTCTGCGGAAGGTTCCTGCGGCTGAGGCCAGAAGAGTAGCTGCAGACCTGTGTGCCTTTGAGAACAGCTGTATTTTCCGACCACTTTGCACAGTAGATTCTATCTTGTCTCGGTGATGCTTGCATTTATTTCTGACCACATCGATACTTAGGACAAGATAATTGAGCCATAAACGGGACCTTTATAAAAAGTGCTTCATTTTTATTACTTGCTGGCACTTGAATCGAGGACAATTTTCTGGTAGTACGAAAAGGACATTTCTTAAAATTGGAAAAAGTACATTAATAGATTTGTCAATTTTTAAAACGCCTTTAATTCAGGTTGCTCATTCTGGACATTGTAAAGAAGGCCCAAAGGAACGGAAACACGTCTCTCTTTTTAATTTGGATCTTAAGAACAGGAATTGTTGTAGATATTATGGGCACAGAGAAGTTTCTGCTTTTGTAGCCAAAGACGACGTTATCTTTCTCAAAGGGAATGAGAATTAAGATTCAGGAGAGAAGGTCCCCTGAGGGAAGGGAGAGATCCCAGCACCGAAAAACGGGAGACTCCTGAGTGGGTCGCCTGGAGTACTTAGGGTTATGCAGCCCATGAAGAGGGAGGGAGCCCAGAACCCTGCGAGATAAGGAACAATGGTTTGCCAGCCATTCACCTCAAACTGATTCTTGGGGGGTTGGGAAATGAAGAGACGAAGGAAACTGACAGCGAAGCTTCGTGCCCTCTCTTCCTTTACTCCGTCCTTTCCCCCAGCAGCCAGACTTGGTGCCTGCAGCCCGCTGTCTGCGTCCACCCGCGGCCGGCCGTGAGTACTGCGCCCTGCTGCTCACCTGCTCTGCCACAGCGCCGCAGAGGGGAGCGGAGGGGAGTGGCATTTGTTGTCTCGCACCACGTCTCTTCTTCGCATCGGACTAACAGCCCAGACAGAGGAATCCACACGTAAGAAGCATGGTTCCAAGAAGCATGTCACTTAGAATGTGTATTTTAGGAAAGAACAGGGCAGCGGGGGCTGTGCATGGTATAATGGGTCTGTGTCATCGTGGCATCTGCTCCTCGGAGTGGCCGGGCTGGCTGGGCTGGCCCTTTCCTGCTGGGGTGGGGCACACTGCTGCCTTCTGCACCACCCAGCCAGCCCTGGGCCGCCAGCTTCTCTTCCGCTTCTCCATCCCGTGGAGAGAGTGCCAGAGCTCACCATGTTTACTGCCCTTGCGTTTGGAAGCTTCGATTCCCTCCGGGGAAGGCGTGTCCCAGTAACTCATGGGCTGCACGTGTGTTCTTGCAGGAACGCCGCGGCCCCACTGCTGTCAGGGGCCTGGTGCTCGTGAGAGAGTTTTGGTTAGTCTGAGTGCTGGGTGAGAAGCTGGGAGGATGAATGAGACACCCTTTTCCAAGGTCTCCTCCTTCTCAGTAACTCTAAGGGTCTGCTGTGCTTTGAGACCCTGGCACCAGTTGAGGTCAAGGGAGTGAAAAGCACTGCAATTATTTATTGTCACGATTGCCATCTGTCTGATACTCAGGGCCCCTAGTCCATCTCTATGAACATCAGATCACCACTGTTTACGAAAAAAAGTGCTTTCATGAAAGATTCACAGAAAGATACTGTTTGTGTGGACCACCTCCTTGGGACCTAAAATCATCAAGAAGACCGTCGGAAAGCAAGTTGTCCCAAAGCCCCTGGGGATGAGGAGCGTTGAACTTGACCCTGGTTCCTGTGGCAGGCAGGGGTTTGGTGTGTCTTTGTGCAAACAGACACACCAGCTTTGCTTTCTGACATCTTCTTCTCTCCTCCTGCCAGATACATTGGCTGCACTTCTCCCAACATCAGAGAATTTCTTAAAGGCTGGCTGAAAAGAATCATAATAAAAATCTATAAGCTCCAGCTTTTATGTATTTCACTTTTATTGAATTCCTTTTAGTATAAAAGTAGCCTATTTTGAAACATTCAATTCAATGTCCATCTACAGCCAGAACCCATGGAGCGAGAGCCGCGAGGCAGAGGCGATAAGGGGACTCAAGCAGGGGAGGGGCAGCCACTGTTAGAGTCCGAGCCAGGGCTGCGGGGCCTCTCCCTGGTCCGGGTTTGTTTCCTTTCTGCATTTGTGCTTTTCCATAGGCGAGGGTGAGTTTCTATAGGCGAGGGTGAGTTTCTATAGGTGAGGGTGAGTTTCCATAGGTGAGCGTGAGTTTCCATAGGTGAGGGTGAGTTTCCATAGGTGAGGGTGAGTTTCCATAGGTGAGGGTGCTTTTCCATAGGTGAGGGTGAGTTTCCATAGGTGAAGGTGAGTTTCCATAGGTGAGGGTGTTTTCTATAGGTGAGGGTGAGTTTCTATAGGTGAGGGTGATTTTCTATAGGTGAGGGTGAGTTGCTATAGGTGAGGGTGGGTTTCTGATATGGCTGAAGGGTGTTCTCTAAATTCCATCTTTAAAAAAATCTGCTTATTAATCAATTAGATGGCAAAAAATGGCACAGAATGAACATCACATCATACAGCTTTATTTGCTTTTTCTTTTTCTTTTTGGACAAGACCCTTATTTCCTCATTGTCTTACTCAGAAATATAGGTGTGGAATCAAACTGTGCATCAGTTGATAACTTACCGAAAGCTTAACTCCGTGTCCTAGTTCAATGGGAAAGATTTTACGGCGAATGTTGCTTTATCTCCCAGCCCTAGACTTGTGTGAATCTGTCTCCTGTCCTTTTTTCAAGCGCTTTGCTGACATAGCCACGGTTTCCATGGGTCAAGAGGAGCTTCCCCCGATCCCTTAGTGTTGGTGACCAGTGTGACAGCTCCTGCTCACGGGAATCTCAAAGACACTCTGTGGGCTGAGCGTGGAGTTCCACGTCCGACCAGGGCCATGTGCCTTGTCCTGACAGAGCATGTGGGGGGCTGCATGGGACTGGGCGAGGGTCACCCCACCTGTCCTTGGGGACCAGGACTCAGCAGGGCACCAGATCCTTCCTAAATAGCCCAATACTCTACCCTGATCACACTCTGTCTTTGTTCCCCCTTTCCCTTTTGGCCTGGCTCCTGCCCTGGGGGCACTCCCAGGCCTGTTTGTTGAGTCGGGGGACCTGGTGCTCACGGGATGTGAGTTGGTGGCTAGCATAGTGCCTGACTCGGGGGCATGCAGGGTAGACGTGTCCAGGCAGGGATTGCTGGCCCGAACAGCCTGCCCTCGGCAGACCGACTTGAATGGCTCTGTGCTACAGATGGAGAAATAGTGGCAGGTTTTCCCTGAGGTCATAGGGTCGGCTCATGGCTGCCTCCATGGGAGTCATGCCTTGTGAGACTCAGGGAGGGGCAGTGAGGTGCAACTTCCCTAGCGACAAAACTCCACACCTTTAGCTGCTTGTGGACAAGGGTTTGCCTGCTTTATGCCACCACGGTCCCTTCTGGGCAGCAAGAGCAGGCTGGTGACAACCACTGGAAGGTGCCGTGGGCTCTTTCTGCCCTGGGGGAGGGGACCACAGAAATAAGAGGCATGGATGCCCTCAGCTCGCAGCTTTGCAGGGTCGGCGTGGTTCCCACTCCCAGAACACACATGTTACACTGTCTCTCTGGGGTCTCCCTAAATTTGATATTTTGGCACAACCTGTTTCCAGTGCTGAAAAAATACATTTTTTCTACGTTAGTTCATTATCACTTAGGAAATTGCCTGTTCTCAATTATCCTGACAACTCAAAGGCTCCTAGTCCTAGATTTTCTGTTTAAATCTCCATCTAGCTGGTTTTTTTTTTTTAAATTTGTCAGGGTGTCGTACAATAGCTCTTTTGTCTTTGTCTTTGCCTGCACCTTGTCACTTTTCAGGATGTGGTGTTATCTTTCTCACACAAATTGGAGTGTGTTCCAAGACAGGCCATACTGGACACTTTGCCTAAACCAGCCCCCGGTTCTGGAGAACGGGCTCCACCAGGGGCTGCGGAGGACAGAGGCAACCCCCAAGCAGTGCTGCTTTCTGCCTTACTCTTCACAAAGTTTTGATTTGTGTGCTGTAGACCTAAAATCATACCTTACCCCAACATGTCGAAATGTTGCTTAAAATACTATTTAACTATTTCATTTTCAGCGGGATGCAGTTATACATGGTATGTTATACTGAGACAATCTTCACGGAATAACAAAGTGGGAAAGGGCCGTACGTACAATTTCTGGTGCACCTCAGAAGAGGGAATGGAGCCCTGGCTGGGGGCTCAGGTGGTTGGGGCGTCATCCCGTGTGCCGAAAGGCTGCGGGTTCCATTCCTGGTCAGAGCGCATACCTCGGTGGTGGGTTTGATCCCTGGTCAGGGCTCATACCAGAGGCAGCTCATCGATGTTTCTCTCGAATTGATATTTCTCTCTCTCTCTAAAATCAATGAACATATCTTTGGGTGAAGATTAGGAAAAAAATTAGAAGAAATGGAATCCCATGTAGAGAAGTAGGGTAATCTGAGGGACTATGGAGGGGTGCTGGGGGATTAAAAGGTGGCCCGAGGTCCTCACCCCTCTCTGCACCCCACCAAGGAGCGGAACTTTATGGGGCTCTCCAAGCTGCCTCTGGGCTCAGACATGTCATCTGGCTTTGGCCAATGTGACGGTAACAAATGTGACACAACCAGTTGGTGGAAAAGGCTTTCTCTCTTGCTCCTCTGCTGCTACCGTGAGCACGTGGCCAGGCCAGCCCAGCCTGGCGGAGGAGAGAGGCAGGGCCACGGGGCTGCCCGGGTGTTCCAGTCTAGACCAGCCAACCCCCAGGCGGACCCCAAATACATAAGCAAGTCCAGATGAAATCAGTGAGCCTCACAGATGTGCGAGAAATAAGCATCTGTCGTTGAATGGTGCTGAGTCTTTGCGGTTGGTTGTTTTATGGTGTACAGTTGTGTAACGGACTGAATGTCTGTGCCCCTCTCCCAAATTCATATGTGGAGACCCTCATCCTCAATGTGATGATATTTGGAGCTGGAGCCTTTGGGAGGTAATTAGGGTTAGATGAGGCCATCAGGGTGGGGCCCTGGTCTGATGGGATCCACGCCCTTATGAGAATAAACACCAGAGAGTACTTCTCCCTCCCTTCCTCTCTCGCTCTTTGCCTTTCCTCCCTCCCCTTACACACACCAAGGAAAGGCCCCGTGAGGACGCAAGGAGAAGGCAGCCATCCGCAGCCCAGGAAGAGAGTTCTCACCAGCCACCAACCATGCTGGCTCCCTGATCCTGGACTTCGAGCCTCCAGAACTGTGAGAAGACAAATGTCTCTGGTTTAAGTCACCCCTGTGGTCTTCTGTTAGGGCAGCCTGAGCAGATGAGGACAGGTAGCCACAGAACCCCTGCACAGGGGTGGTGCGAAGACTGGGGCCTGGGCCGCTTCGCTGCCTCTGGAGCTCTTTCCACGTTTCCTGCCACCCTCTCACACTTTCCACGGCGGCATGCATAACGGTGTGGAAGTTCTCGCTTCCCTTCTCCTTCCGAGTTCTTCGTCTGGTGCCCTCTCCTTGTTCGTGGCCGCTGGGCTGAGGTCAGGGCTTGTTCACCGCTACCTGCCAGGTGTATGTGGCCAGTGCTCCCTCCTGCCCTCTGAGAACCCCCTGCCTCTGAGGACCCCTCTCGGGGACAGGGGAAAAGAGCCCTCCTCAGCGGCTGCACACCCCATTTTCAACTCAGAACCATCTCTTTTCTTTCCTTCGCCCATTTCAAACGATAACTTGATAGGAAATGGGAGAGTGAGATGTAGTCACAGGGCTTTCAAAGCCTATCTGTTCGGTAGACATACTTTGGCTGTGGAGCTCCTATTTAAACAGGACTAAAACTGATGTTGGAGCTGGAAATAGTCAGAAACCAGTAAAACTGTCACCGCCGAGGACTTCCTGAGGAGCTAACTTTAACCTTCGGGCTTCACGTTATTTTCAGTGTTCACTAAGGGTGGGATTCATGAAAAGGAAAGAGGAGGTATGGCCCTTGTCTGAGCTCAGTTAAGGAGGTCCACTGCAGAGCTAGAAAATATATGAGTCATGTTTGGAACCCAGATTAGAGTATGAAGCTCCACACTGTATTGTATGGATTATACATAGAGGAACAAGTACACTGCTGTGGAACTGTAGAATGATTACATTTGTTTCATTATTATTATATTTTAAATGATGAGTTCTAAATAAGAATATGTGTATATTATTTAGAATTATATATTTTATATATGCAATATAATATATCATGTAGAATTACATATTATATATTAGTATATAATTAATATAATATATAATACACTACAACACACCACATACAATTATATATTAAATTATAATATATAATTCTAAATACATATATTACATATAATACATATAATTTTAAATACATCAAATACATATGATTATGTGTAATGTAAATTTTACATACATGTAATTTAAACCGTATAAAGTGAAACAAGTGGAATTGAGGGTAAAAAACTATATGTTAGACCCACAGCCTTGAGGGCTAGTTTGGAGTTTGCTGCTGAGGCTGCAGTCAGAGTGTGAGCAGAAAGAGAAAGGGACGGTCAAAAGTTTGTTATTATTCTTCGTTGAATGTGTTTATGCCGACCTTTCCCCAAAAGGATCTAGGTTGGTTAGTTTAGTTTTCTCTGTGGAGTTTGTGTAAGAAATGGGAACTAAGAAGAAGCTAATTGCTGAAAATGAAGGTGACGGTTGGAAGCCGCGAGGGGCAGGGCCTGCTTGGTACAGCTGGGTGACCCGAGTGTCCTGTGCTATTCAGACTCTCGGATGAAAGTCCTTTCATCCACCCCAGTGATTGCCTCGCCTCCCATCATGAAAAGGAGGCAGGATCTTCCCTGGGACAGGGTGCGGGGGGCGGGGGGTGGTCTCCTGGAAGCTTCAGAATAATGTCTACACAAAAGCCTTTCATGCTTTCGGCCCCCTTGAGTAAGAACTGCTGGGCTCCACTGCCGATGAACCTGACCTTAGACATGGGGGCAAGGCAGCAGCTGTTAAAGCCGGGGTATCCAAGCCGGGAGTGGGCCTGTCCGTGAAATTTGTGTATCTCCTCAAACATGAGAAATAATGCAATGGTTTAGTCACACAGGGAATCCATTAGACTTGGCAATTTAATTTTTACTTCCTTAAGATCTTTTCTCGAGCGCTTGGGGGCAGGAGTGTCTTCATAGTTAGCATAATAGATCTGATTAGATTCCCCAGGGATTCCTGACTTGTTCTTTGGGCGATATTAAGAATGTGATTTTTTAAAAAAATGACAGTCTTGTCTGGAAAGAAAATAGGTTATGAGCCCTGATCACTTATCATTTCGGATTAACATTGAAATGCTAGAGGTTGCGGATCTGTCCAATGGGGCAGCAGAAAACATGGTTATCTCCAAAGGGGGGAAGTACGGATTAACAAATTTCATATCCAATAATATTTATTGAGCCCTTGCTTGGCTAAACCGAAAATTCGCCATTCTGAGTCAGTGAGTGTTCAGAGCTTCACAGAATAAATCTGTATTAAATGAAAAATAAATCAATTCTCACGGTCGTATAGGCCAGAAAATTTACAGCCAGAGTAAGACAGAGAAAGGTGACCCCGCCTCTTCCCTCTGGCTCCCTGCCTCTCCCCCGTCACCTCACACCTACCTGCAAGCCTCCTGGGCACACACCAGTCCTTCGGTTTTGGATTATACAGGTGCACGCAGAAAAAGGAAGCCTGTCTCACACCTAACTCCTCTGTTTCACCAGGAGCTGAGGGCTAGAATTGGACGCTCTGTTGCTCCGTCCTGGGCTCATTCTCTAAGTTATGCCACCTGTCCTTTGAAAACCTCAGCAATGTGCTGGGTCTGGCATAAACAATGCCCCTTTTTATTACAAAATCGTAAGCATGTAATTCTGTAACATAGCAGCATCGCACTCAAGCACACCACATGCCATTTTAGGTGAAATGCTCAAATTAAAACTGTAAATTATTACACCCATATTATTACCCTACCAACCACACTCAAGTAGGCCTTACTTCTGCTGGCCCCTGTGTTTTAGAAACAAAGAAAATCAGACAACAGTATTTTTGAAGTGCTTTGATGAATTACATCCACCTTCAAAGAAGAGGTCTTATGAAATCTTTGACAACACCAAGCTCGTACACATTCCTAAAGGAATTAAAGATTATTTTCCATTCTAAAGTTTGAAGTGGGTGGCATTTTTGTTTTAATCATTAAAACAAATCCTTATGGGTAGGGTCTGCCTGAAGGATTTAGGATTTTGCTACCAAGGGTCCCAAGGTGTGGGGGTAGAATGAAGGATTCTGAGTCCGGATGCTCTGCCCCGGACCAAGCATCGTCCTACAGGCAAATGCACTTCTCTCACTTTCTTTCAGTCCCTAGATGGGGCTGTTGGGGTTTGGCTCTCTGAGGTTCCTTCTGACTCTAATGTACATGGTGTTGTTTCTGTCATCAAAAGCCAAACTAGCAACTCACTCTAGGAGGCAGCTGGAGCCAGCCCAGGTTTGGGATGGGGAGCTGTCCTGAGTAAGCCTGAATGCGTTGCCGCCTAGGGTGAATCTAGAATGTTCCAACCTCTCAGGGTCAGAGGGCTTTTCCTGTGAGACTTAGCTCTTTCCTTTTGTATTGTGTAGGTCCTACAAGACTTCCCTAATTTGAGGTGTAGTCTTTGGACTAGAAGAATTTGGCCTAAAGATCTTAATGTTATTCAGCCACCATGGCTGACTCTTTCCAAGCTAAGTCAGAAGGGGAGTAAAAAATGAAGCCTGTTGGGAAGAGTTTGGGGGGATTAATCTATTTTTTAAATTGCCAGAGGTAGTGCCAGCAAGACTGTTTAACTGCTGGTGCCACAGTCAGCTGAAGAGAGGCATTTAAACTCCAAACCTGGCCTCGGACAGAGGTCGCCCTTGTCAATCACTGTTGGGTGCTCGCAGAAGAGGTGCTTTTATTACGATATGGCTGACAATGCCTGGTAGTTAATCAAAGACTGGTTGGAGTGGGGGATCATAAAAAATGTTATAGACATTCCATAAACGTTTGTGGAAACTTGAGATATACTATATTTCACGGATGCTAGAATGCACATTGTTTTACATCAATGCTTCTGACATCGGGATTGTTTTCATAACCACCGTCTGCCAGGCAAAATTCAAGGTGTAGCCATCATTGCTGGCATGAGCACATTCATTTGCCATTCCTGGTGGCATGCCTGGACGAGCGCCGACTCCCAATGTTTGAAGCCACAGAACATTTAAGGACTCTTTGAGGAAGAAATGTAAGTCCTGGCTGTTGCTGACAAGCATTCCCTTGACATCATCTCATAAGATCACAAAGCAACAGCATCAAAAAAAACCCCAAAACAACAAAAACAAAAACCTGACAGCTGAGTGGATGTCAGGGGCTGGGAGAAGTCTGGGAACCAATCTCAGAGCACTCTCGTAAGAAGCGCGGTCTTGCCATCCCGCTAGCAGCACTGGAGAAGAGGCTGAGCTGAAAAATGCAGACTTCCATGGCTCTGGAAGGAACATGATGTGAGTTGGCCTCTGAGTGTCAACAACTTGTAGAAATCCATTAACTAATGTATTTTTGCATATACATATATATTTAATGTATGCACAAGTCTGATCTACAACAATCAATGCCTTCTATGTCTAATGTAATTTTTTAAGAAGTACAAAATAAAAATTCCATGTGATAAAAAGGCTTTGATCATAGATTTGGCTATAGTTTTTTCTTTCTTAGAGGTATGCTTAAAATAATGTACATCTGAAAGTCAGTGGTATCTTAGATTGATGAAATACAGTTAGCATAAATTTATCCTCCAATCTTTTGATGCAAGAGCCATTTTCTTTGACCATCACTTGGTGTGCCCCTTGTCTTTCTTGCATCTCCTATAATTTGCAGTTTCAATTTTTAAAAAGTGGGTAAGAATTGAAAGATGGTGAAGAAGAGCAGATTTCACCAATACTTAGGAGGTAAGGTTGGCAGACTTATCTATGTGGATTGATGGGGTGAAGAAAAAAGGAAACATGACAATTTCCAGGCTTCTGGTTAAAAGGGTTGACAAATTATGACGCTTAGGACAAATCTGAGCAGCCACCTGTTTTTGTAAATAAAGTTTTATTGGAACACTGCCACACCAATTTGTTTATTTATTGTCTGTGGCTGCTTTCACATTACAAGAGCAGACCTGAGTAGTTGAACAAAGACTGTATGGCACAAAGACCTGAAATATTTATTACTTGGCCCTGTACAGAGTTTGCCAATCCTCGGATGAGGGAATAGTGGTAGCCTGGAATTAGTAAAGAAAATGAGAGGAAAAACAGATTTATAGAGAAAGATGATGGGTTTGTTATATTGGGCTTCTCTTATGGATGGATTTGCAGGAAAGTCAGCAATGGATTTGTTTAATGAGAAATCTTGAATTCAGTAAAACAAAGACCTGAATTGAGGGCAAAAATATTTTTCATGGTCTGGAAACAGAGTGTTAACACAGAGACAGATACTGTGGACACTGGTTCTGAACTAGAAGCACAAGAGAAAAACCTCTGATAATCAAAGGGCTTGATTCTCAGCCTCCAGGAGGCCTGAAATGTACCATAACACTCACGCAGCACTTCCGCCAGGAGGCCTGGGGACAGAAGTGAGGCAGAGTCGCGCAGAAGTAGAAACTGGGAGTGCGGTCTCATCACCAGCAGCTATTTGGGGTGGGTCTGTGCCAGTGGTATGCTTAACAGAGCTCTTCAATTAAGCCTTATCTTGATGAATCTGATCCAGTCGATGCCCAGAAAATTAAATCCAAGGTTAGTTTCACATATACTTTATCCTCTGAAGGTGAAACTCTAAGCTGTATTTTAGTCGGTTTTACTTGGAGCCTGAAAAAAAAAAGTAAAGCTAAAAAACAATGTGAGAAAAAAATGTATAAGATGCAAGAGGATTAGTTTAAAGGATTCATCTGGTCCCTCAGAGTTTGGGTGTAGGAGTGGATCTTATGCATGACAAAAGGTCAGTCATTTCTGGGCTCCAGAAGGATTAGAGGGTTGTCTGATGACGTCAGCCTCTCTGCTTCCTGCTGACCGGGAAGGTCCGGGGCCCCAGCAGGCAGATGGGGTGGGGAAGTCGGGTGAGGTGGGGGTGGGGTTGGTGGGAGTTGGAAACGCTCAGTTTTAATCTTGCTTTGGAAATCGCTTGGAATGTCCGGGGAGGCAAGGCCCATTGAAAAACCTAAATGAACTGGCAATGGACATTCATTAGACAACCGGCGTGAGTTCTGATCAAAGGTAGCAATACCTGCGTTGTGAAAATCAAAGCGTGCCAGGACAGGAGAAAACACAGATGAGATAAAGAGATCAACCTTAGCCCTTGTCTGGGAAGACTTGCCAGGATACTAACAACCTGCTTGAGCTTTTGATTTTTGTGAGTGCCTCCTAAATGAACAGCCTGTTGGCTGTGGGTGAAGGGTTTGCCTAACCGAGTGCACCGCAGCTCAGCGGCAGTACGCTCCTCCAGGCGGCCTGAGCAGGTCTGGATGGATAGCCAGCTGCCTGAGCTCTCTGCAGCTTTGGGTGTACGAAGGGAGGTGCTGGGGGTGAGCTAGGCATCTGGGAAGCGCCCTGAGGGCCCCGTGTAGGTGTGGACTGTGTCAGTGTGGCATCTATTTCTTCAGGGCTGACTCTTGAAGGTGAATCCCAGCATCGAAATGGGAAGGAGACAGAAGATGAGGCACTTAAGCCCGTCCTTTGTTAAACTAAGGTGGCTGTGATGGCTTCCTCAAAGTCTAGGGAAGTGTGGAGAAATTCTGGAGCGCCTGGCACCCCTGCTTCTGTGCATGCTTGGTGTGCATGCGTGGTGTGTTGGCGGGCAATTACTGAGCAGGGGAAAGGGATTTCATTATTATTAATATATGAATTATTAATTATTATAATTGCATTTGTCATTTATGAAGCACCAGCCGTGCACTAGAAGCTAAACAGACCTTAAGAGTCCCTGCCCAGTGCGGGGGGGTGGGAGGGGTGTGTGTGGGACTGAGCAATTACATTTGGAATAGCTGCAACCACAGGCTCACAGAATAACTTGTGGTGTGTACTCAGTGCATGATGTAACTCCTGCTCTTTTACTCTCTCTAGCTCCATTTGTGCTCATATGATTTTTCTAATTTGTTTATGTAAAGATGGGGGACGAGCTATTTGTCAGGAGGCAAGATGCTGCGTCAGGTTATTTTAATTAGTATTTATTGCATCTTCCTACTGGCAATAAGAAACCAAGGGAGGAAATGTTTCTGTAGGAAAACACAGGGGGCAACCCTTTTTTTCTGGCCAGCCGTCTCTTGAATGAGGGTGGATGGTTGGAAGAGGTGTCCACGCAAGGCTGGAGGGACCGGTCTCGCCCTGTTGGGAAACCCCTGAGCCACGAACATCAAGCATCATAGTTACATGGTGTGGACAGCACATCTTCCTAGTTAATGTTTAACACCTAACGGTGAGTTAAGTTTTTATTTAAGTGTTTAACACTTAATGTATGTTAATGTAGAGCCTTAGAATGGTAAAGCTGGAAAAAATTCTAGAAATCAGCTTGTCCACATTTCTCATTTTGCAGGTTTCAAAACTGTGGCTTAATACGTCACACAATCTGCCTGAGGATTAGTGTTTAAGGCAGAGCTAGGACCACATGGGGGGCGTGTGAATCCCCGGGTCAGGGATCCTTCTGCTAGTCCTTGTTTCACGCTCTTTGGAGAAGAAGCTGGAATAGGATTGGACTCACAAATCTGCAAGGGGGAAACAAGTTCAAGTCACAAGGGTTATTGTAAGAGTTTTCCAGACAGATGCTCACCAGCGGTTCTCTTTTCTGCTTTCATTCTGTTCACCAGCAGAAGGCTCCATTGCTAACATCATTCATTACATGCAATGATTCTCCAGCAGGGGGAGAATATCGCCACTTTCTACCTCCAGCTGCCCCATCTCCGTATCTTGAGACCGGCCAGGGGAAGGGCTTCTGAAAGCCCCCACCCCACTCCAGGGGAGTCTATTGATCCAGAAGAGCAGGTTTCTCATCCACTGTGTGGGAAAGATGGTCTGGGGCTCTGGCTGTCAGGCCCCAATAGTGTGACTTCCCCCAGACTGCGACTTGGGCAGGGCTCCCCAAAGGCCCAGGGAAGCCTTCCGGAGTCCGGCCACACTCTGGTCTGCGCCTGGGCAGAGGGTGTCAGGGTGGCTCACTGCATAACGTTACAAGCCTGATACCTCGCCAGATGCATTTGCCTTTTTGTCCAGATGTGAACAGGGACAGATGTCTGGGCGCCGCGCCTCCTTTCTCAGCTGTCCTTAGACCGGCATGGAAGAAGGACAGCAAAACGACCATCTTCACCGGCGGGACGAGCTTTTCTGAAGTTTTGAGCACTGATGGCACTCTGTGTTCCCCTTAGTCTGAACAAGTGCTCTGCTGGGAATGGTGGACAGTCTCCTGAGTAAACATTTACTTACTTCCTCCTCCTAAAAGACTGGAGTGAGGTATTTTAATAAGGCATCCACAGCCTTCAGTAAGTGAATTATTTATTTACAGTGAAAACCATAACGTAGAATATTACCTATAGCAGAGCTTTGCCATTAGTTTCTGCGAACATTCCTCATATGTTTCCAGACTCTTCATCTTCCAGCTACAGAACAGTCACGGAATGTGCACCAAACTGCTCTATAACCTTGAAACGTTTATGTTGGAGGTTCAGATCCAAATTCAAGCCTCCAGTTTCTCTGTACGTGAATGTTGTTTTCCCCCGCAGCTCGACTTCAAAAGCCTTGGCTGGCCCCGAGACCAGGCTCACGCCGGCCATTTCGACCGTCTCCCATCGCCAGCGCCAGCCGAGGCTCCCCCTGCACGGCCGTATGAACGACCACGTTCCCGTCTACTTCTGTAAATGCTTTGGCATTTGGACTGCATGTGCATTTTATTGAATTTCCTCGTATTATGGCTTTTCCACTGGGGATTAAGAGGCTAATTCAGAGCCATGTGACCACAGGAAGATGTGCGAGGAAAGCAACAGGGATACCATTCTCTAAGGCCTGCTGGGTCCAAACAAGGAATCCATATGTTTCCATTTCTCAAATAGGCAGAGAAAATAAAAAAACAAAGAGGCCTAGAGACACGCACCTGCATAAGCAGCCCAGCAGAAGTAACCTATAAACACATGAAAAGCAGCTCTCGAACAATTCCATCTGCATTTTATTGAAAGGAACCTTTGAAAAGAAGAGAGAGAAGGTACAATTTACAAGAACTGTGGTATAAATCCTGCCACAGTGCCAATTGCTAAAAGCATTGGAGCCTGGGAAGGAGGGAGAAATCCATTCATTCATAGCCCCAGAAAATAGGCATCCAGGCCAGCCGCATACCTCATGCGCCCCCAGGGATTTACACCTCTGACTGACTGATTGCATGAATCACCTTGGATTGATTGCTTCTATGGGGAGTGTTCCTTTAGAGCGCATATGCTTTCTCATGGCAGAACTCGGCTCAATTCCATCCTGCGGCGCCTCGTTGGGACACTTTGCACGGGAGAGAACTCGGAGAGAATGTTTTGCTTGTTGGTTTCTCTGGTGCATTTCAAGACTGATTCAGTCTTAAGCGGGGTGCAGAGGGACATTCCATCATTCCCACATCAAGTGAATCCTGGACCAGGGGGTCTCCTGCCCATTCTACAAAGGTGCCTGTGCTTTCCTTTCTCATATTGGTATTACCTTTTAAAAAAATCCCTCATGGGCACATTATGTATCTTTTTTTCTTTCCTTTCCTCTCCTTTCTCTCTCTCTTCCCATGGGAGAATAATTCTGTTCAGTGGATTTATTACTCAGGGTGGCTAGAATTAATGGTGTGCTCAGAGCAGCTGAATTTCAAGCTTTATGTTTTTCTCCCTGTACCTTCTTTGCCCATCTCTTCCTGAAACAGCAGGTTTCTCTCCAAGGGCTGCCTACCTGTCTCATCCTTCTATGGGTTTTGATAGCTCTTGCGATCGTTATTTTGCTCGTTGTCAACCTCATTCCCGGTGGACGTGCTCAGGCCACTGAAGACGTCTCTGGAAAACCTTTCAGATCATCTGAACTGGCCACACGGGACTGAAGAGTTGAGGGGGATAAGGCCTTGAGAATGCTCCAGGGTCTCTGCAGCAGAAACACCATCCACCAACCAAGGGAGCCCGGCTCCCTAGCCGCCACCTGCGCTTGTTGGTATGTGTTAGTGCCGGTGCCGTGCACGAGGTGGCGCTGCAGGCTCGCACACGGCAGGGAGGACGCCGTCTGCCCCGCAGCTCAGGGAAGCCGCTCCAGTTCCTGGGACCCTGGAAAGCGCCCAGCCCAACCCCTCCGCCCACACAGCAAGCCCTGCACTCCGAGTCTGCAGTCTGCGTGTCTCAGATGCTACCTGGGTTCCACTCCTTTTTCTCAGACTCCCGCCCGTGTGGACCTGTCAGGGAGCTGTGGAGGGCAGGGCCTGGAGCGGGCCTGAAGCATTCGAACAAATGCTGGTCTTGCCTCCACCCCTGAAGAACCTTCTTCAGTTTATCAACATATTCGTGCGGGACACTTCCCCCGCCTCCAGCGACTTCATCTGACCACAGCAGTAGTTACAGGTTTTATGGATGAGCGAGTGCATGAGTGAATGAACGAACGAACCTAGGGGGAGGCAGTGGTGGTGTATTGGGGCGTGAGTTGTGCGGACACTTGGAGACTTGGATCAAAATTAAGAATCTTGGACAGTTTGCTTAACCTCCCTGACTCTCCACATCTCAGTTTTCCTCTCTGTGAAACAGGAGTGATAGCGCTGCTGCCAAGAGCAAATCAGACCAGTCCTTGAGCCACCCCCCACTCCTTCCTGTGTTTTCATGGCACGTCCCCTCCCGATTTTCAAAGTTTTCTTAAAAAATTTAAAACTGAGATATAATTGACATTCAACTCTCCTGATTCCTCTTTCTCAGGCTTTTAAAATGTTTCCTCTGGACTTTTCTTCCTTTCTATAGTTTCTTGAATTTTGGTGTCTCCCGGTATATCCATACCTGTTGGTGTACCCCTACCTGTTTATTCCTTTGTCGTGGCTGTTTTAGATAATCCTGGGTGCTTTCCCTGGGCGACATCGCCCACCAGAATCCGTACCTGTTGGTTCCTAACCCCCCCACTCCGCTCCCAGCCCCTGCCCAGGGCTCCGGGGCTAGGGGTCTGCCAGGGGTCAGCTACGGGTTTCCATGCACACCTCCTGAAGATACTGTGTGTGCCCCAACCTGACTCTTCCTTCTTCGACCTCTTCTCCCTGCTTTCCCATTTCCTGCCTCACAAATAACACCATTTTCTACCAGGCTTCTAAGGCAGACCCTGGAAGTTGTCCTCCCCTCCTTGCCCTTCACCCCTCATGGCCGTAGGTCCCTGAGAGCTGTTGATTTTCCTGTCTCTCCATCTGTATCCCTTCTCCACCTTCCTACAGCCACCTGGGTGCAGCCCCACCCCTGCCCCTGCCCGCTTTCCCTGCCTCCGGCCCCCTCACTCCCTGCCACAGTTCCACCCCTCCCCAGCTGCAGCCCGAAAGACTCTGTCGAGTGTGGATGCTATTTTGTCGTTCCTCTGCTGCACACCCTGCTGGGATTTCTGTGCTCTCGGCTCTCCTCGGTGTCTAGAATCACAGCTGGCCCTGGTGACTGGGCTCTGAGTCACCACCACCAGGCAGCTTCCTCTGCTGACCTCTCTCCTTGTCTGGGAGTAGAGAGGGGAGGGGGCTCTTCTGTCATTGTGTCCATCACGCTGTGCTCTCATTTTCCCTCCTCCCAGCACAGGAGCTCTGCAGGGCAGGGGCCCTGACACCATGCATCCCCGCGGCCCAGCACAGTGCCAGGCACACACTGGGTGCTCAGGGGGTGTTGGCTGATGGAACAAATTAATGAGTCGGGGGAAGGACGCGGCCCTTGGTGAAACACACGGCCAGCGGAAGCAGACTGTTGTTAGGTGGAACACCTGACATGGGGGACAGAAAGATGAATGAGACGAGGACCTGCCCTCAGTGGAAACACACCTTGAAAATCATCACGGAGTGCAACGAACTGTTGATGTGGCTCTTGCTCAGGTTTTCAGATCCTGGTGAAGAGCCATGCCATGTTACCTGCTTTCCTGTTTACCTGTTTTCTGTCTGGAAGTCATTGAGGGGCCCTTCCATTTCTCATGGATCAGCCTCAGGTCTCAGAGGACAGGAGCACCTTCGCTTACTTTAAACAGCCCAGACTGCCTGGTTTAAGGTCACCCGACATGGTTAGCAGATGACTTTGGTAGGAAAAGAGCACAAAAGGGGAAGGGAGGACCAGTAACTCCTTGGAGACTTTGACCTGGGAGCAGGTGAAAGCTGTGGAGAGACTTGGACCGCAGGTGCCTTTTCTTCTGATGCTTGGCTGCAGGGGGGCTGTTTTGTTCTTGCTAAAGGAGGTGGTTCAAGGTCAGCATGCAGAAAGGCTGGCGGACTGTCCTCTTGCCACAGCACAAGGACTCAGTGTTTGTGGAACAACAGGTTGGGACCTCCTGGCGGAGGATGGCACGTTCTGGTAGGAGAGCCCCCTCTTGCTCCACTCCTTGGATGCTCAAAGTCTTAATCGCATTCCATTAGAACTGTTTGGAGTTGATTTTCTGGCAATGTCTCTCAAGGGCATGGTATCATCTATAGTTCAGGACTTTTCTTTATGCTCAGGTTCTTTTAATCACAGCCCAGGGTCCCGTAGTTCACTAGGATCGATATCCTGACAGGATGTAATCCATCAGCTTGGGCAGCCTGCCGAGGGGGGGCTCTGAGCGTCATGGTGGCCAGGTGGGCTTGGCTGCGCTGCCTCACCAGGCCTCCGTCAGCCGGGCCTGCCGGGCTGGTGAGATGCCGGGACGCTTATAAAGATGCCCGGCCCCCAGGGCCTGTGGCTGTGTGGGCTCCTTCCCGTGCACCTGCTGGGCGTGAGATGCTTGTCCTCCGTGCTGCTGTGTGCCGAAGCAGAGACACGAGGCCTGAAGGGCTCGGCACTCCTAGGTCGCCTGGTCTTACCTCCCACCAGGCAGAGCCTTCCCCAGAGTGTCTTTCTTTCCTCAACTCTGTCCAGCACAGTTATATGAGCCTCATGCAACAGGGTTCTGGCCATTTTCCTTGAGGGAACAATTCTACACTCAGGCACAGTTGATGGTTTTAGAAAATCTGCAACATCATATGATGGATGCCATGTGGGGTGAGAGCGGTCCCTGGACGGATATTTTGCTCTTGGAAAAAAAAAAGATCCCAACTCCCCACACCCCCGCCCTTTATTTTTTCTTTCTTTTAAAAAATTAAATAGAGTGAATTGCTCTGAACAACTGCTGGCTCATCCCTAAACCTCACAGATCATTTGAGTCTCTTGCCTGAATTTTCTTCTAGACTCAGGGTCTTCGGCTGTAAGTCCCTTTCTAAAAGTGCTTTCCTTTCTCTTTTGCCTGCTACATTACTGTGAGTCTGGCGAGATCAAACCTGTGGGGTGTGTTCCTTTTATCTTTATCCCAGTCGATCTAAATGTATAGTTATTTGCAATTAGACTGACCTGGGTTGGAATCTGAGAACTCTTTTTAAGTGGCAGTGTGACCTTGAGACTCTTGTTTAACTTCCCTGGGAGTCAAGTTCTTCATTGGCAATACGGGGCTGATGCTATTTCATTGAGTGATCGTGAGTATTAAATGTGATATCGCAGGTAACACGCTTAGCAGAGAGTGTGGCGTGTTGCAAAGACACCCCTCCTTCACGTTTACTTGTTATCAAATGGTGACAATAGGCAGGCCCACGGAAGTGTCTACTTTCTGTTCTGGGACTGGGCTGATGTTATACAAGGGGAGAGAGACTCAGACCTTAGGGTCAGGACCCAGCTCTGCCCCTCACTTCCCTTGCTGTCTTGGCAAGTGACGTCACCTCCCTCAGCCTCTTTCCCTCACCTAAAACTTGGTGGTTGTGAGGACTAAGTGAGGTATGTCTGAAGGAACAGGTCACTGTGTGCTTGGTACTTAGAGGACATGTGATGTCACAGACGAAGGAAAAGCTGTGACTCGAACTGCTTGCTCCTTCTCTCACCGCCCTTCACTCCCTCTCTCTCTTCCAGACAGGGGAGCAGCAGCAGCACTCTTCATACAATATCGCTCTTGGTCCGCACCAGCGTCCTTCCAGGTGGCGGCCATTTCCAGTTTCCTGAAGAGGAAGACACCCTTGGTGGGTATGCAATGGCATCCCAGTGGACAGTGCCACCGTGGTGTCACGCCCCTGGGACATCCTGATTACTGGATTTCGGCAGAGGAGCTTTGGGAGTTGTAAGCACTTTGAAGGCATGTGGGGAAGGGAAGTCTTAAGAAGCTACCACCTTTTTCTATGGGAGGTGCCTGGCTTAAGTCAGCTGGTGCTTCTGACTGACCAGAGAGGAAATGTGGCCATACGAGGAAGTGGACTCCGTCAGGCTGCCGAGTCTCTATTTCGTATTCATGCTCTTCATATCCCATACCACTCAAACCTGGCTGAGGAAAGACCAGGACTCATTCACACAGGGATGCCAACAACAGATGATGTTTAATGCATAAACCCTTCATAGGAATTTTCATTTTAATATCTGAAGGAAGCCTCAAGTTATAGGACTGACTCCCTGATATGTGAACTTCAGATACTATGCAATGAAGGTCGTATTATTTCAGCCCATTAAACAACTCTAAAACCACCAGCGATCCCAAGAGCTGGCCCTGCAGCCGTACGATTCATTTGATTATTAAAGCGCCAACAAAATGCTGGCAATGGTAAGTATTACTATTTGATGCATCCAAGACAGGCTTTTGGGGGAAAGTCAATTGAAGAGAGAGGCACGTTGGAAAAAGAAGTGGCTTAGTGCTGGGAGTGCGAAGATTCCCTCTGCGGACGAGGAGAATCAGTAGCAGGTCCCAAGGCACCGCCATTTCTGAGCGGGGTGCCCTTCTCTACTGAGCTGAGGAACACAGTTGCAGGCGCAAGGGGACTGCCATTTTGGGGGTCCTTTCGAAGGACATGGTTCAGTTCACTGTTCTGTGGGTTCCATAAATGAACTCATAGAGTTAGGAGTTGGAAAGGGACTAGGAAACAGCTGAGTGGATAAAATGAATGGAAAATGGGTGGTAGAATAGAAAGGCAAACAACTATGATAAACTGAGCTTCTGTTAAAGACGAAGAGGGGGAAAGGGCAAGTCAGGAGCACCTGCCGATGCGGCCGCCAGGAGGGCAGACCACTGCCCTCTCCAAATGAGCGCAACCAGTGTCACCGAGTGTGGGAGGAAACACGGCCAGGAGGGAATGGAGCGAAGAAAGGGGCCCTTGCACACACACTGGGGTTGGCAGAGTAACGGCCCCTCAGGGACATCCATGTCTTAATTCCAAGAACCCGTGAATACTATCGGTGACCTGGCAAAGACCAATTAAGGTTGCTCATCAGCTGACCTTACCGTAGGGAGATTATCCTCAGTTACCCAGATGGGCCCGTGGTAATCACAAAGGCTCTTTAAGTGTGGAAGAGGGAGGCCGAAGTTCAAGGTAAGAAGAGAGGGGTTGGAAGATGCTATGCTGCCCACTTTGAAGATGGAGGAATCGTTCAGAAGCCAAGGAATTCAGGCGGCCTCTAGGAACTGGGAAAGGTAAGGAACGGATTGTCCCCTCAAGCCTTCAGGAAGTCGAGCAGCCCTGCTAACATCTTCATTCACCATCTGTTGACATCAGTTATCAACTGGCTCAGGGTAAAGTCCCGACTGCTCTCATTGAACAATGGTGTGGGCACTCAGATGTTTTAAGTTTGATGAAATGCCTAACACTAAAACAACTCCAAACCAGGGGTGCCAAACTCATTTTCACCGGGGGCCACATCAGACTCGAGGTTGTCTTCAACGGGCTGACTGTAATTTTAGGACTGTGTCAATGTAACTACTCCTTAACAGTTAAGCAAGAGCTGGATGCTGCTGCCGGGTAGAAACAAGGTGCTGGGCTGGATAAAACAAGGTGGAGGGCCGGATCCGGCCCTCGGGCTTTGGGTTTGCCACCTGTGCCATAGGTAATAGTTCTCTGCCAATTTAGAAGGATCGGCAGATCCTGGATGTCCCTTGAATTCCCATTAAGAACACTGGAAGCCAGAGGGCGAGCTCGTCAGCTCACGAGAGTTCCTGTTGGTAGGGATGCGGAGGAGCCGGCATGCCTGCCACAGGCTCAGCCTTCCACACACGCGATGCAAACGCACAGGGAAGGTGGACACCGGGCCCCTTTCCTCTGGATAGGGAACTCAAGACTTGGAAAATTTTAGCTTAAGGAAAAAGTTACAAGTCTAGCAAGTAATGTGTGTGTTAAAGCTTTTGTTTCAGAAACTACAGATAAGGCCCATCCTGGCTCCTGGGAAACAGCTGGCCTCCTGGGGCATTGATAGAAGGTTACCACCTGGGGACATCCGAACCTTTGTTCCAGGGAGAGCAGAGGACCACCCTCCCACCTTGGGAACAGCTAGCTGCCAGGACAGGAATGTTGCAGCTTCTGAATCTCAAAGCCCTCACCACACCTTGTTTGTCCTCCCCCACCTCCCTTATAAAAGATCTGGCCAGGAAAGAGAAGGGAAGATGGTTTGTTAGGGTATGAACCTGCCATCTTCTTGGATCGCTGGCCATCTCAATAAAGGGCCCATAAATATTCAATCGCTGTCATTGCTTATTGGATTTGGTAGCGATGGGCAGCCTGAACGCCGGTGTCTTTTCCAGTTACACTGTGAGAAGGTGAGACCATCTCCTTCTGTGTCTCTTAGACTACACGGCCAGGTGGCAGATATGTTTATGGAACTGTTCATCAAACTATCAAGGACAAGATCACTGTCTCCAAATACAGGCCTCTGAAAGGTCTTTGCTTTAATACATATCCCTTGATTCATGGAGGAGAAAAAGAGGCATTAATTGGGGCTGGAGTTGAGGCCAACCCCATTTCCCACCCCCTGTGCTGGGGCTCTTCCACGGCGTGTGAGGGCAGCTGTAAAGTCAGCAGTGGCCAACAATACACAGTCAGCCTGTTTTTTAAACAGACCTTTCCTCCTGCGTTAGTGCATTATCTGGCCGACCTGCTAATTAGTCCTCTGGCCCCGGTAAGTCTTTTTACTTACAGGCTAGAATCTCTATTAGCACTCCTACAATAGGAGTCGCTCGTTTTTGCCTGCTATGTTTTGCACTGGAAGAAAAAGCACAGGCTTCTGCCTTTCTTTTTAAAGGGAAGGAAAAGAAAAAGCACAAGTACAAAGAGAGTAGCTTTGGGTGTCAGTTATGGGCCATGCCTTGGAAAACTTGATTAGGTCCAGTGGATAAGTGACTTTCTCTAACGAAGTGACTGTAAAAACTTCTTTTCTTCTGCTAGAGCTTCCCTCCGGGGACTTGTTGGCAGAGAGAAAGGAGTTTCTCAGCAATAATACATTTCGAAGTTATTATGCGAGTGGAGGTGAAATACTGGGATTTGAGAAAATGTTTTCATGACAGGCCAAAGTGCTAAAAAATAAGTGAACTGGTGCAATCTCCAGACACAATCAACGTTTCAAAGTCTGCCGAAATTTGGTTGACTGCAAAACGACTTGCTTACTTAGGTTGTAGACCAAGATAAGGGCAATAAATGATGCACTTTTACACCCAGGGACAAAGGTGGCAGAGACAAAACCTTCTCTCTAAGGAAATGGTGGTTCCCTACAATTTATAAAAATATCGCCATGTTTATTGCTCATCAGTCAGCCCTGTGCCTCTTTATTTTGAAGAATGTGATTAATTGTCCAAATCAGTGGACCACAGTGTTGGGGGCTCAGAGTGTGGGATGACGGGGTGTTTCTTTGAGCAGAGAGAAGGAAGCTGGGAGAATGACGGGACCCTCAGGGAAGGCTCCGCAGGTCAGACTCATTAGGGAAAATGGGTGTGCAGGTTTATCGCCAGGGCCAGGCAGCAGTGGATCCGAGTGGTTGCCATACCTGAAGCCCCGAGGGTGCTGTGTGGCAGGGCCAAACCCAAGGACATGTAAGGGGAAGCTCCCAGGAAGGACTTTGCTGTGGAGTGGGGTCATTGAACCATTTGACCTTTTCTGAGGTCAGGATGTAAGGTTGGTTAGTTTTATTGAACAATTCATTAGCTATTGTTGAGGACTTAATTAGTGTTGACCAAGTCATGGCTGCGCTTAACAAGAAGGATTAAAGCACTTGAACACTGTTCGCATCCTGACTTTGCTTGGCACCAGGAATCAAACCCTTTGTGGCCTTACATCCTTTACTCATTTGCTCCCTCATTTATTCATTCATGCATGCCTCTGTACAGTCATTCAACAAACATTTGATTTTCCACTGCAAATCTTGGATCACTGTGCCACTCAGTTGCCGAGTAGTCTAACCCCCTTCAGAAAATGGGCTTGGTGGTGAATTAGGTAGCAGAGCTCAGGGCAGGAGTGGGAAGAAGACCTTAGGAAATGCACAGGCTTACTGGGCTGGTCCCCTTTATGTAGGTGCAGTGCTTCAGATGGGATTTCAATTAGCAGTGTCGTTAGTGACATTATGCGCTGAACCTTATCCCAAGCACTTTGGGTGAACAAAAAAGTTATTGTGACCTTGTGAATGGGAACAAGATGTTTCCCCCACCACCAGGGGATGTGATTAAATGGTCATCATCATTAATAAGTCATGCAAGGAGCAGGGAATGAGCACCTTCCCTGCTGGGGGGGTTAAAATACATTACTTTCCTTCAGCTCAGTCTATTTTGATTTTTCATTGCACCTGTTACCTGATCATGTGCTAGTCTTCTTACTTTTTTTTTCTTTTGGTGGGGGAGTGGAATGAGAATGTATGTGTAGTAGTGCATTCCCAGGGAATAGATAATATTAAGTCTAACATCTGTGGAGTTCGTGCTAGGTACCAGGGGCTGTGTGAAGTGATGAGATCTTTGACATACCTTTCAGCCAGGGTATGCATGCCTCTGGGGGTGTGTGGAAACTGTACAGGGGGCATGGAGAGCACTAAGAAGTAGATTTCCTGAAACTCAGCTTCCCTATGAAATCTGTGCTGACTGCCCAGTGTCGGCCTGCGGTTCGCCAGGTTATTTGTGGCTCTCATTTCCTAATCCCCCATTTTCCACGTTACAAAAGAAAAGAGTTTTTCTCACCAATCTGGGATTTGACTATGGTGTATTTCCTGGGGGAGAGAATACCCCAGAGCACCCTTAAAAGAGACAATTTAATAATGCATTGCAGATGTGGGTGGGATTCCCACAAGACCAATGCAAAAAAAGAGTTTCCTAAAGAAATATTAAAGAAATATTTGCACACCTCTGTTCATTGCAACATTCTTCACAATTTCCAAGAGAGGGAAACAACTCAAATGTTCATCAGTGGATGAATGGATAAAGCAAATGGGATAAATACGTACAATGGAACATTATTCAGCCTTAAAAAAGAAGAAAACCCTGGCTACTACATAGATGAAATTTGAAGGCATTATACTAAGTGAAATAAGCCAGCCACAAAGAGGCTAACACTGTATGATTTCACTTATATGAAGCATCTGAAGTAGCCAAACTTACAGATACAGAAAGTAAAATTATGGTTGCCAGGGGCTGGGGGGAGAGGAGATATTCATTCAATGGATGGAGTAGCAGTTGTGCAAGATGAAAAATTTCTGGAGATCTGTTGCATAACAATGAGAGTGTAGTTAATACTACTGAACTGTACCCATAAAAATGGTTAAAATGGTAAAGTTTATGTAACGTATTTTTTGCCACAGTAAAAAATAATAAAGGAGATAGCACCTTAATTCATCTAAGTGACAAAGTCATGACAACATATCCATCCATCCATCTGTCCGCCCATTTTAGAATTAGAATACAGGGCAAATAAAATTGCATGAGCACTTGCAGTAACACATTTGTTTAAGTTAACAAGGTACAATTAGACTTCTGACTTCAAGTAAGTTTGAGCAGGTAGTTGGTTTGACAGTAAGGTTTGGCTTTTCTCAACTTTATTTTCCAAATAGGTCATGTGGGAGACATTTTCCACAAATTGGAGCTAACTCCTCAGCTCTGACATTATGATAAAGATATATTTAAGGATGCATCCAATGTGCTGGAAAATATATCCTTTACAACTATTTAAACAATATACTAAAAATTTGGGGTATTATTTTAATGTGCAAGAGGAGATTAAGGTATGAGACCACAACTTGGAGAGGAAATGCCTTGGTCTCTCCAATGATCTGCCTCTTTAGTAACTTAGCTGAGAGTTGAGAGGAACTTCTTCAAACCTGTAAGAGTTTTTTTTTAGTATTTCTTATACATATATAACAATATTCCCAAGCACAATAGGGATGATCTGAGGTTTAATTTCCATTGTTTCGATCAACAGGAAATATTTACCAGGTCACACCTACTGACAATGGAGAACGTATAAGATGCTTCTGGTTTCTTCTCCCAGACTGAGGTTAGTTATTACGTTTAGCAGGGCAACTCAGTAAGCTGCTGACATTTGTCCTCCTGAGCCTGAGGGCTTATCCTTTTGGCCGACAAGTGTGAAGCCAAGCCGGAGGGAGTCTCTGGCCATCCAGGTTGGCTATAGTTACGCCTTTTTGTTCAGTAACATTTGGTTTTGGTGGAATGGAGGTGGCTACTCTCATCGTACCCAGGGCTTATTCCCCTGACCTGACTCTGCCTGGCTGCTCACTGGCATGGTCTCTACTTGGAAAGTGGAGACAAAAAAAATCAGAGTCAAGAAGCCAGAGGCCAAATCTGAAAGACAGAATCTAAACTCGGGGGAGGATTCCAAAATCCCCAGTTTCACTGCATCCTCCCCAGGAGGCTATATGGGTGTAGTGGTCGCAAGCCCTGGGCCTCTGGAGTCAAAGGTCCCTAGTTCGAATCCCAGCTCCTCCACTTTCTATGCATGTGTCCCTGGGCAAGAGACTTAATATTTGATTCTGTCCTCACTGCATGGAAGTAATGTAAAGATTATTCCATGACACTAGATTCTCTGAGATTGCCAGAATTTTGAAGATGTAGGCAGAAAGTTTTCTCTAGATCTAGAATGGCCTTGGTGTATTAGTTATGTCTTTTTTAACCTGTTTAAATTTGTCCTGAGATCTTTACCTGTTTTTTCCCACCCATCCACCCACCCTATGAGTTATTTCTTGAAAGGTAATCAATCCATCAATACAAATGCCATGAAACCATCCACCACCATGTTCCTTATTTATGTCATGGGAACCGGTTAGCCATGGGAAGGTAGGGATGGGGAAAGTGGGAGACTCTGGGTGCAGAGAGAGAAAAGGGGTAGAGAATACTGAGGCAGCTACAGTGAGTACACACCCCAGTGTCTCAACCATTAGTGGATAGAAGACATCTGGGTACTTGGAACAAAAAACAAAGTAAATATTCTAGAAGTGTGAAGTCGGGTGGTAACAAAAATGGGGAATGGCAATAGGCCTACATATCTTTGCGTTTTTCATCTCTCGGTGGAAGTTCTTTCTTCAGGGCTAGTCTGGAACTGAAGTGGTGAAAGTTCTTTCTTCAGGGCTAGTCTGGAACTGAAGTGGTGAAGGCGAAGTTCCATCTTCTTCCCAGAACTCCTGCATGTGGCTGTGTAGGTTGTGTACCCTACAAAGGGACCGACAGAGGAGAAAATTAGAAACTGATCACCAAAGTGTGTGACCTGCTGTGGGCTGCGTCTGCCAGGAGGCGGGGGCACCTATTCCTACCCCATGAAAGTGCTTCCTCTTCTGCCAGCCTTGCTCACTGTGCTGTGTCCTGAGCACCTGCCCACATTTGGGTAAAGCTTCCACACAGGCCAATGGGGAGCCTCCTCCTGTCCCCCATTTCTGTTGCTTTAAGTCCACCCCATGGCCTTAAATCTTGATGTCTCTTTTGCTGAAAAGTTTGAAAATATTATGCATGCTAATAAGCAAGGGATTTGACCTATGACCTCTCCTAGGAGGAGTGTGTGTTTTAAGAGAATGCCTGGGAGAAGGCCATTCTCAACACAGGTGGGAATTGGTGATGGGGGAGGTGGTCATCAGGCATCACAGCGAATTTTTTTTGACAGGGGCAGACCTTTCTATTCTCAATCTCTTTGTACCACTAGTTACATAGAAAACCAGGTCTGTCTGTCTCCTGGACTTAAAAAGGTGTGTTCTCTGTAAAAGCGCACAAAAACTTAGAATGAGAAGAATTAGCTAACAAAGGCCAATGCGTTTAGTCAGTGGCTTCCTTGTGACTTTGGATCGTTTCTTCTTCCATTTCCTTCTGTTTCTTTTCCGTATCTCCCTTTCTCCTCTTTCCCGAGAGTCCCCGCAGGAATATTGGCCGCAGGTAGGGCTTGCTGTCTTCCACTCTTGGCAAAATGAAGGTTCCTTTATTTCCACAATAAACAGATGTGCCCAAGAAAGGACTAAATAGTTTCATGTCCTCCAAGGGGTGGATAAAACCCCCATTTCCTCCACTTTCAGTGAGTGAAGGAATTAATGTTAATTAATAGTATTCTGAATTTCAGATCATATTTTTGAACTGCTGAGAACGTCTCCTTTGTTCTTACAATCTGTTCAGCTAACAAAGATTGGTTCTATGAATCAAAAGCTAAAAAATTGGCTTCTCTGAATTTGCAAGTTTCAATAGCGGGGACTGTGTAAATCTCTGCTTTCTCTCTTGCTCATGCTAAAATTGAATTTTGTTATTGTATTAACTCCAGGTCCTTACACACGGTTACCCTAAATCACATGTTAGAGAAGGAGAGAACTGCCAACATGCCGAATGGTGTGAAATATAGCTCCTCGCCGAGACCTTCTTGGGAGGCATAGATAAAGGATTTGGGAGAAATACCCTGTGCTGTTTCAGGCTTGTCAGGCAGATCCATGTTCTGTGTAACAGTTGGATGACAGGGTCCCAGGAGAGGTTTCACGGCTGCTGCGCCTCCCCCAAGAGTGACATTGGAAGAGAAGCCGGGGTTGGCTCCGGGTCAGAATGGCCATCCAGCTGGCAGCCACTGCAATCTGCTCTTGGAGGGGCCTTCCTGCCTGACCCTGTGGTCCTAGGGGACCTCGAGCAGCCAGCCTGGGGCACGAGCTCAGGATGCATTTACGTAGACTTCCTGGACTGTGAGTAATAAACGTGGTTAACAACCTGGCTGGCAAGTTAGCGCCAACCCAGCAGAAATAAAACGGAGTAGGTTGAACTCTCACCAAGAAAAGAAAGCTTTCTAATTCTATCTGTTTTATTGAGCTGTGTGAAATAGGGAATGAATCAGAAAGGACCACCCCACCCCCTGCCTGCGGAAACTCCCCCAACCTTGGCTGCATCTCAGGGCAGAACGAGCTCCTGGGGCTCGTAAGGGACCAAGCCTGTCACGGGAGGCCAGTGAGCTCACGTTCGTGGTTGTGGCTGAATTCTTAACGTTCAGCAGAGGTGGAAAAATCATGATGTTTCCTTTCCGTAATGGAGCAATCAAACTACAGAGAGTGAGTGTGTTTATGTGTCTGCGAGTCTGCAAGGCAGGGAGGAATGCATGCATGACTTCCATCCAGGGAGGGATGCAGGCCCCGGGCAGGGAGAGCTCAATAGCTGTTTAACCATTTTTAAACAAAGCATAAAATCATATTGACCAAAGGCCTACTGGGCATTCTCCACGTGTGAGTATCTTCTAGCAAACTTGTTTCCCAAACGGAGGGTTTGCTAACAAAGACTCAAGCATCAAAGTCATCAGAGTTCTGTGGGCTCACGCATGGGCCCTTGTTAATATGCTTAGGTAACCCCCTCTGACAGCCGCTGTCTGGGGCTTCTGCGCAGAACCGCGAAGTGTTGCGAGCTCTGTGCTCTGAGATTCGCTGGGCCGCTGACAGAGGGGTAGCTGGCCGCTCACTGGAGGGTGATATACTGCTCCTGCTCTTAGCACAGGCAGCTCTGAGATACATGGGAAAGAATTTCCAAGACACCAGGATGAAGGATGAGCCACATCCACTTCTCGTCTCGGCAGCAGGAGTGTTTCTGAAATAGTCTGTGGCATGCAGACTTGTAGCTCAGGAAGAGCATGTCGTTGATTCAGCCATAAGCATGCGGCCTGGACTGTGTTTGTTGAGGAGAATGAGCTCTTGTTTCTTACTTTTTATACCGTGAACTCAGCTTCTCCTAAAGAAAATCACCTGTGAAACTCTGGTTGTTCTTAGTGCTTTTTCGTCTTTTCGGGCACGGAGGAGGTGGTTCCTACAAAGTCTCATTTTACTGTTTGGTATGTGTTAATTTGTCAGATCAGTTGCTAATGGACACCTGCAATTTTGGAACAGGAGCCAAGGTTGGGTGTCGTAGTTGGCTGAACAAAGGTGCCCACAGATAGCTGGTTCTAATCCCCTGTGAATGCTACCTTTCTTCTGGAAAAAAGGTCTTTGCAGATGTGATTAAGTGAGGAATCTTGAGATGGTGACATCCTGGATTCAGTGGGTGGGCCCTCAATGCAGTCACAGCGTCCTTCTGTGGCAGCAGGGGAAGCAAGGCAACCGTGGAGGCAGAGGCTGGAGTGACGTGGCCGAAAACCAAGGACTGCTGGCGGCTGCCAGCGGCTGGAAGAGGCGGAGAGTGGCTTCCCCTCTGGAGCCTCCGGAGGGAGTGCGGCCCTGTCGACGCCTTGGTTTTGGCTCAGGATGATTTCAGTCGTCTGGCCTCCTGTGAGGCAATGCATTTCTGTTTTGTTTTGTTTTTTGTTTTGTTTTGTTTTGTTTTGTTTTTGAGCCACCAGGCTTATGGTGATTTATTACAACAGCCACGGGAGATTAATATGTGTTCTATTCATTCATTTTATTTAGGTAAGACATATTTATATCTATCTAGATATAAACAAATATAACTAAAGTATTAATATAAAATAAATTTTATACGGAATGGACAGATTTCGTGCGTGTGTGTGCGTGTGTGTGTGTGCGTGACTATGACTGACAGGGAAGGCACATTGTAAGCACTGTGGAGACGTTCTTCTTAAGAGCTTACAGCCTAGTGCGTTGGCTAAGTGCAAGGGTCAAACTGCCTTAGGTTCGCATGTATGGCTTGTCAGCTCTGTGATCTTAGACCAGTTAAATGACTTCTTTGGGACTTAGATAGTTCTTTCAGGATTAAGTGCACTAATCCATGTGAAAGCACAGAACTTTCCCAGAAGTCCGAGAAAATGCCAGCTGTTCAGCGATGGCTATCTAGGCCGCTCCAGCCACAGTCAAGGCAAAGTCTGGCAACTTCCATACCTACTGGATGAGCTAAGTGCTTTGAGATGAAAAGGGATGTAACTCACTTTTGGCTGGGGGATTTATGGAAGCATTAAGGATGAGGGGGCATTCGGGTCTACACTTTGAGGTGGACAGGTTTTCTGAAGGCCAAGGCAGGGAGGTGGGGACCAGGCAGACACTCCAGGTAAAGGAGGCTGTGTGAACAAAGGAGCAGCCAAGGAAATCACAGGATGTTTTCGTGGTCTGGAAGGAGGGCTGGGGGGACACAGTAGGCAAAGCAGGTCAGACAGGTCAGGACCTGGTAGGGAAGAGTCCTTAAAGACTCCTCAAAATATTTGCAGCTGTGCACAGCTACAGGATGACCAATTAAGTCACAGGTAATTAAACCCTTGCTAGAGCATGAGCAAATTCTTGGCACAGGTTGCTTAGAGGAGTGGGAGGGAAAAGAGTCCTCCACTTGTGAAGTGTCGGGTGAAGGAATGGCCAGACACTCACCACCAGTCTGGATGAGGTATTGCTTTGAGCTGGGCAGTTCATGGCCAGGTTTAACAGTAATTGCAGTGGCGCCTTCTTTATCTACAAGGGAATCACTTTGCCCTGGCTTCAACCATAGCTTTGGAATCTGCGCTATTTAGTGCGTTAAAGTATGCCCATTAAATAGGTAAGTCATGCTAGCAGGCCTGGAGCAAACACGAGGGTTAAGTGAACACTTTACAAAGCAAATAGCAAACCCAACGTCTCTCACGCAGCTTGTTGAAAGTTGGAATTCTCACCGCAGTCAGTCTCCCGGGATTTGGGTGCCTGCACATGCTGAAATCAAGGAGGGAGGGATTTACACATTTAAGGGCTTTGGAAAGGCAGCCGGGGCGGGAGGCTAGAAACACAGCGGCCTACAAGTTGATGTGGTGCTTGTGCCCAGAGCCAGATTTTTATAACAGAGTGAAGGATATCTCTGTAGGCCTTTCATTATAGAGCGTGAGACTCAACAGCCATCAGTCCTTGGCTACCTGGATAGCATATTGAAATCAGCCTGCTTTATAACCAGTGGGTAATGCTCCCTAGTTGAGTTGAAGTCTCCGACATGTGGTGGGGAAAGAAGGTGAAGCCAGGCTCTGGCACCCTTTCGTGGGAGTTGGAAAGGAAACATTCGTCTCAAGTCACAGCGGATTCAAAATTCCAAACAAATCAGTGGGTTTTCCAGTGTGAGGTTTGAGTGGGAGGTAATTTCACTCTTTCTTTTGCTCTGCTAAAGGTAGGTGATGAAAACAAAAGGCTTTATTTACGGCAGAGGTGAGGTATTTGGAAGAAGCAGGAAGTGAAAATAATTTCAGGGGAAGATTAGGATGAACTGGCGACCGTGTATCTCAGGGAAGTCCTGCGGGGCCAGAGGTGCAGACAGGAGGAAACTCAGGAGACACCTCCAGCTCCTTCTCCCTGTCCTCTCAGCTCACTCCGTGAGTCCTTGGCCTCTTTCCTGTTCCGAGTCTTACCCGATTGCCGGTTTTCTGCTGATATCAGGATTGCTGATTGTAGAACAAATCTAGACAGTCCGTGGTATAACACATCCCAAGAATGCAGTTGTTCCCTATTGTTAGGATGCCCCCAAGCTTTTAGAATAGTTTTATAAAAACCTTTGCCTTAAATAAACTACTAATACATGCAATGGCGTAGACGGAGCTCAAAATAAGCATGCTAAGTGAAAGAAATCAGTCAACATGTGTACATACAGTGTCATTCCATTAACATGAAAGTCTGGAAAGTGCAAACTTATCTATAGTAACAGAGAGCAGGTCGGTGGTTGCCTGAGAACTGGAGCAGCTGGGAGGCGGGAGGGCGAACATGGGCACAGGGAAACCACTGGAGGTGATGATGATAAATATGTTTGTTACTTTGATTGTGGGGATGATTTTGTGTGTGTGTATATATATAATTAATATATTATATGTAATTAATATATTGTATATAATATATTAATATATAATTATATATTGAACAATACTGCAAAAATATGAAATATTGTATGTTAACTCAACAAAGCTATTACAAAATAACCTAAGCATTAGGACATCGGCTCATTACACATGGCTGAAAGCAAGGAGCAGAGAAATAACCAGGAGTCCTAATGTCACATGGATTGGTCTCCCTCTTCGGCTGCCCTCGCTGTTCTTGTTGGTCAGGCCCACATTCTCCATGGAAAGAAGGAAACAAATTCTCCAGCAAGAAAGCAGAGTTTACTGGCCTGGAACCAGCGACCCCTACAGCCCATTCCCTTTTGTTTGGTTAGTCCACAAACACGTCCCATATACTCTGGAGACAGTGAACGGGCCTGAGACTCTGGGCCCCTTACATGGCCCCTGCTGTTTGCTGAGTCCCTGTTTCTCATACTCTGAGAAATGGGGAAAAAGGAAGCCAGTCTCTGAAGTTCTCGATCCAACTATCACAGACCCTGGTAAGAAGAGAGAAGGGCATAGACATTTTAGGTCCTAAGACTTTTTTATTTCATTCCTGAAATCCTTGTTGAGTGTATACTATTTGCTGAGAGCCATGCCTGTAATTGGTAATAAGGTGATGAACAAGATGGAAAGAGCCTCTCACAGCGCTTCCTGTTTAAGGCTACGGTGGTGACAAATAACCAGGGAATTATGCTGTGGGCTGTGTGCACCACTGTGGGGGTGGAAAAACGGAGGAGACACCTCGGATTGGAGTGGTTAGAGGAGGCTTCCTAGTGTTAAGACTCTGAGAAATGACTTGAATTTTATGAAAACACGGAGGACAACTTTTCACAAGGAAGGCAACTGAGTGCCCTAAAAACACTGGAATAAAGACATGAAGCTCACAGCACTCTGAGGCTGCAAGGAGGTCCGGGAAGACAGCACCCACATTTGGAGCTGATTGCAGGCACTGGATTGAAAGACTGACGTGAGGGTGCCATCGCTGTAGCGCACTCACACTGGGCTGCAATAGCGCCCACTGCAGGTAGTGACAGGCAGTGCAAAAATCCCAGTACAATAGGTCTGAGGACCCTGTGACAAGGAAGTGGGCACCGAGGTGACCCAAAGGAGGCATGGATTCATGCTCCAATTTTACATGTGCATCTGTGAAATCTTAGGAAAAACGGGAGGCTTGGCCAAGATAGCAAATCAATTGACAACATAGAGCACAGGGTCTGCAGTGGGGAAAAAAAAACCCCTAACTCAGCTGGTTTTTAAATTTGTGATTGACAGAAAGTTTGGCTGGGAAATATTCTCTCCAGGGCCTGTCCCTGAAGTGTAAGTACAGTTCACAGCAATAATTGCCTTGTGGACTCAGAGGGGCCGTAGTCTGGAGGTCATGGCAAAGGCATCCCTCTCTCTCAGGCTGGATGCCGCGGTGGCTTTCTTCCAGCATCCGGGGCCTTCGGCCTGGTCCAGGCGGGCCGGGTAGTCTGCTCAGGCTGCCACCCAGCAGGCGGGTGTTTTAAAATTTTCCACAAGCTGCTGCGTCTCTTATCAGGATGGTCACTCTCTGGCTAATGAAAAACATCTTTCTGGTCCAAACATGACCTTGAGGTTTATCTAAATCGTTTGTTGCTCAGCAGAACAACATATATCAGAAGTGAAATATATGCCAAAAGACACTTCTAATGCACCATTTATCTTTTCTGTAATTGATTCTCATGCAGGACAAATACCCGGTGGGGATTCGCAGAGGGCTTAACACACTCTGCCATTACAATGACATCATCTCCCAGAAAGCGGCCCTTCTGGATACTTGACAGACGCCAGGGTCGTTTTCTTTTGTAAGTGCTGCTCACAGCACTACGTTTAACTGTGGGGTTACAAGGAGCGACCGCTCCTCTTGGACTTCCCACCCTTCCTTTCAGCCTGCCCTCCCAAGCTAGTCGCACGCTCCGATCAAAATGAAATTATTTCAAAATCCATACCCAATTGATTATTCTTTCCAAAAGAAAGTATGTAGCAATACATATCCATCGACTTTCGGTTTCGATGAGTGTTGAGATTTATTTTCTCTAGGCAAATATTGAGCCGGGCAGCGTTTCGGTCAGTTATGTCCCTGTCCGTCAGTAAATGTAAGTGTGGACGTTGGGAAGAGCCAGTGGCCGAGGTGGAGTGTTCGTGCGAACTGACGCCTTCAAAAACTGTGAAGGTGACGTGGAGCCACAAAACCCGGTTCAAAAACTTCCCTGGGCCCATGGGTTTCATAGAAAGGACTGGAAGGTGTATGATAAAAACTATCAACAATGTTGCCAAGGGGGGCTCCTGAGTGTCATGCAGCTAGAACAAGAAACCCCTTTGCTTTGAAGAAGAGCCTAGGAACGAAAGGTCTCTGGCTAGGAAAGCTATTACGTGCAGTTATACATCATGATAATATTAATTACATAATCATTGCAGATGGCCCTCTAGGATGTCGTCCTCTGACCCGGAGGCTGCTCTGCACAAGGCAGTTGAGCAGTAATTGGTAGTTTCTCTCGATCTGGTAAGTGGAGGGGGGTGCAGCTGAACTCTGCTGCCCAAACGGAGGTCTGAAAGTGGACAGGGGGCCTTGAGAGATGCCCTCAAGTCTATTACACCGGCTGGGCTTCTTGAGCTCATTGCAAACTGCAAGAATATCACTCAGTTAAGCATATTTATTCCTTGAAACTTTAGCAGACTGTTTCAGGACCTAAAATTGCATTAAATTAATTCTTTTTTAAGTTACGAAGAGAAGGGGGAAAGGGAACATATTGCCAGGACATGCAGAGATTCTCAGTAGAGCCCAAATATATCCTATGTAGTCAGCGTAGGCTAGGCTCTACAGCAGTAACAAATAAACCTCCAAATCTAAGGGGCTCCATTCAGCTATTTATTTCTCATTGCTGCCAGAGTCCAACGTGATCTGAATGGCTTTCCTTGGTGGGCTCCTCCACGCAGGGACCCAGGGATAAACACTCCTCCTACCGCGTGTTCTTACCACATTCATTCACAGTTTCGCTCAGCCACTCCGTGGTCTGGCTGACTCGGCACCCATTTCTTTTGGCTAATCAGCTTGCAGAGGCCTCAGACTGACACTAGCTCTGTCATGCAAGCACATGCCTTAGATCGAAGCCCACAGAGTCACAAACAAATACAAGTTTCTGATACGACTTCTCTAATAGCCCTCGGGATCAACTGTCTTCCCTACCACCCCTATGCCTTATGCTTTACAACCCCCCACTTCTTAGTTTGAATTGACTGATTGGGCTCTAGCCTGGGAACCCTAAAGCACTCCACCACAGACCCTAACTAAGGTTTGTGCCCCAGGTCCCCCCTCTCCCTCGGCTCTCTGCTTTCACCTCCCTGTGTGGCCCCTCGGGGTGTGCTGGGCACTTCCCACAGGATCTGTGAGTAATTAACTTCATTTCCATTCCTCTTGCGGTCTGTTGTGGAACCACAGCTTCCTACCCGGCACCCTGTTCTCCACTTAACACATGTTCATTTAACAGAGCCATAACCCGCCATTCGGAACACATAGCCTTCAGGTTAGTCACTGCAGGGAAAGAGAAGGGGAGGATCCCGGAGGCGATTTTTAAGGGCCAGGCCTGGAAGTGACTATGCCACTTTTGTCCAGATTCTACTGGGCAGAGCTCAGTGTGGTGGCACTCCTTCCCCAGCTTAACTCTGAACGAGGTGGCTTAACTGCAAGGGAGCCTGTGACATGTGGCCTTCCTGTGTGCCCTAGAAGGAGTGTCCAGTCGACACACAGTGCTGTCTCTGTCAGTCTTTTTAAAGGGAAACTGATCTCGGAGGCGGGGGCAGGTGGTATAGAGGATGCAGCTGGTCCTCATCTGCTTGGCCCACCTCTGAGCTCACCTGCAGCGGCGAAGGCAGTCCCCGTGAGCACAGGCAGCTCCCTACTGCACGTGTCAATCCGCGTCTCTGTCTGAGGGCTCCGTCAGCGGGAGCGCAGGGTGGACCCCGAGCACCTGTGATTCAGTGTCACCAGCACAATTCTTGGCCAGAAGTGTTAGGAATTAGTGGATAAATATTTACACCAGCTTCCTTGGCCCTCCTGGGATGTTTCCAGGAGGCACTCTACATAGCTGGTCGCGGGTGAGGCCAAGCTTCAGCTTCCCACCTGATAATTCGCTCACCAGCTCACACTGCATTGTTTTTCTCCCTCCTGTGTCTTACTTTCCCACTGGCTCCTTGTTCATCCCAGGAGTCCTTGTGCCAGCGTCTGCTTCCAAGGGAGTCCAAACCAGGAACTGATGAACAGAGGGGAAAAGCCAGCTGCAAGAGTAGCCCGCGGGGAAAAGGCCCCACGGGGATTCAGCGGGTCTTCCTCACCGGGAGGAGGGCCTTGAGTGAGAAGGCTGGGGTGGAAAGGTCAGGAGCTTTTCTCAGCAAGGATGATGTAGACAAGATGGGAACAGAAATTATTTCTGGCAGATATCAGGATGAATAAAGGCCCCTCATGTCTCTGGGGTGGTGGGGACTGGCAAGCTTTTGTAAGTGCCACTTAGGAGTTACATGTCAGTGACTTTTCCAAGATGGAAACATTTCGCTCAAAATTCTTCATTTACAAGATAAAAATTAAAACTCTAGATTCTTCTGCAAGGCATACAAGTCCCTTCATGATCCAACCTCGACTTACATGTCCTCCCCCAGTGTCCAATCCACCACCAGCTCGGTCCTCTGGCTTTCCGAGAAGACCCTCTTCTCCTGCGGGGATGTTTGGACTCCTTCTTCCAGAAATAATTTCTTTAGGACTAAGCTCAATCCAGTGTCTTCTCTAAAGAGTCCCCCAATTTCCCCAGCAAGATTTTCATGGTTTATTCATTCAACGGATATTTTTTAAATGTCTACAATGTGCAGTGAAGTACTGAGGCCGCAACAGGGGGAAAAACTGACTGGCACCCCTGCCCGTAAGAAGTCTGCCTGATAGCGCGGGGACCTGGGAGGCAGCACCCGCCTCTCCCCTGGCCTTTACACACCTTGCAGGCAATGACATGTCTTTTCATCCATTTGTTCCCAGCATCTAGCAGAGTGCCCAATCCATCTGCTTCATGAACCTGTTCCTAGTGCCAGGCATGATCACAGAAGAGCTAACAGGCGATAACAGTTGCCTTCAGTGGGAAGCAATGTTCATACGTCGTTGTCCAGATCCCTTGAAGTCAGGCTCCGTGTTTTATCTTTTTGTTTATTCACTTCTTAGGAAAAGCTGTTAACCACCTTAGGGTGATTTTATCACGATTTTTTAAAATTAAAAAGTGTGACCCTTCACAACACTGTGCATGTACTTAATGCCACTAAATCGCATGCTTCAAAAGATTTCATGTTTTGTGTGTTTTACAATGGGAAAAAGGAAAGTGCGACTTGACACTTCAGGCTACAGAGCCACTGCTGTATGTACTGAGCACTGCTCTGGGTTCAGGGAACACAGAGACGAATAAGATGTGGTCTCCATCCTGGAGACACTGAGGGTGTAGCAGCAGGAGGGAGACCCATGAGCCATTGCGGTGATCAAGAGTCATTATGCTGGGGAGAGCTCTGGGTTCATCCCACATCCCTTTAGTCACCAGTGACAGCCACTGGGTTTGAGGCATTGTGAGTGCTCGGAACATCACAGAGAGATTAATCAGTCTCGTAGGACTAACACTGTGTTTTCAAAAATGTCGAGTAATGGAAACATGACAGAACATTTATCAGAGCTGGATTCCAAGGTATCAGTTCGATGGTGAGCCTAGGAGTCCCACCAGCCACATGTATTCCTGTGCGGCAAAGCCACTTCATAACAATGCACATTTTGAAACCATTGAACCCTGCCCTGGCACGCACAGGTGAATTGCGCTTGTCGGGAATATTTAGAAGTGGGGCAGCTGTGTTTGAGAGAACCGTCAGGTTGACCCTCGGGTGAGAAAGGTGGGGTTGAGACAGCAGCCGAGGAATACACCGACTCTTGACGTGAGGTCAAGGGAAAGCTCTCATCGTCCTGCATCTCAGAGGCTGTAAGTGCGCCTCACAGCTCCTTAGCAACTCAGATAGCAACCAGAAGTACTGTAGTGGGCACAGAATTCACTGTCTCCCCTGGACGTGAGCAGGCCCCCAAGAATTTATACACCCAGGGCAAGAAGAGAAAACCAGATGCAGATGGAGGCTCTGAGGGGAATGGATTTGGCCTGGGGGTGTGGTTGGCTGAGAAAGGGGACATTTTTGAAATTGCAGAGGATGCTTCTAACAGGAGACTAACTGGTCATAATTATCTCAGTTGTGTATTGACTTTTCTTCTCAAATCCAAGAAATTTCTGATAGTGCTCTTCTGGTTGACCTAGTGATGCTTCCTTTTTCTTTCTTGGTTTGTTTGTTTACAATGAGGAAAACTGTCAGTAAAGGTGTGGCTCATTTGGTGGGGTGCCACCCTGCAACATGAAAGGCCACTGGTTCAATTCCCAGTCAGGGCACTCGCCTGGGTTGTGGGTTCGGTGCCAGGTTGGGGTACCTACAAGAGCTAACCAATTGATGTTTCTCTGCCTTTTTTTCTCCTTCCCTTCCCTTCTCTCTAAAAATAAATAAATCAAATCTTTAAAAAATAAGATAAAAAAGGAAAGAATATCAGTGAAGGACTATCATGGGATGGATCTCTCTGTGTGAAAAAGTGGGGAGGATTCTGAGAGTGGGCACGGGACGTTTAGGGCAACATTCACTTCTGTACCCATGTTCCTTTGCGAAGACACAGTGTGACAAGTCCCCTTTGGGGATGGTTTTTCTTCAGTTACTGATTCTTGCAGTTCGGAGGTGGAGGAGATCTCCTTGACCAAGTTTTTAGCTGAAGTCAGTTTAATTTACATTCTTTGACTTTAACTTCCATTTAGGGAGGAGGTGCAGACCTGCTCCTTTGAAGGCCTCTGCTCTCTCCCCAGATTCACCAAGTGGCAGTCCAGCCAGGGCCCCGGTTTCCACATCTGCGAAATGCATCAGTTGGACCACTTGATTTCTCGAGTGGCTCTGGCCCTGCTCTACCTTTCAATGATTAGTTCTATCTAGATAATCCTCTCCACCCAATTATACACCCAACGGGTGACTGGTGTCTATAATTACATGAATAAAGCCCCAGAGGCCAAAACAAACACTGAGTACACCAACTGTGGGATCACTTGGAATCAGGAAGATAATGATATATTGTATGAATGTGTTTTGTACACACATATCAACTCTGGAAATTTGTTCAAGTCCAAAGAGGATTTATGGAGCTCTAATTTGCTGCCAATATTGATAAATATGAGTAATACGATAATACTAAACATTTCTCGCGTTGAAACAAATACTTCTGTTTTTATGATCTTTGGCATTTTCCCTTTTATTACATTTTTGTTCTATGTTTATTAGTTCAACAAATATTTATTGAGCATCTCCCATGTGTCAGGCACTGGTCCAGGTCCTGGGAAAAGTGTAGTGAACAAGACAGACAAAAATTCTTCATCTCATGGGGCTTATATCGAAATGGGCAAAAGAGTTGTAAAAATGAGCAAGGCTTCTTCAAATTCGCAGAATGAAAATAAAATGGGAGTAAAATGAAATAAAGGGAAATGACTAGGAGGGAGGAGGTGAACAATGAACATGTAGGTCAGGAAAGGCCTCTCTGCAGGGAGAGCATTTGAGCTAAACCCTAAATGGGGGAACTGTGCCTACGCACAGGGCACAGCAAGGTCAGGAGCCCCTGAATTGGGTGGGAAATAGGTGATGTCCTCATCTCACAGAAGAGACCGAGGCTCAAGTAGAATTTTTGATTCCTTGCCTATTGGTCTTTTCCCTGAATCATGTTGAATCGGATCAAAGCAGATACTCAATTGTCAAGAAAAATTTATGGATACTAGGCTCTCTCCTCTGGGACACAGCTGGGAACAAAATAGACAAAATCCCTGTGAGTATGTAGCTTATTTTGCTAATATTCCAGGGCAACACATGTTGTACAGATATTTCCATGTGAGCTTCTCGTATGCCCAGTCAACATAGACAGGGAGGGTGAACCATCTGAAAGGGCTATTTGGGCTCTGGGCTTCAGAATCCCCTTTGCTACCAACCAGCTGTGGGGCTTGCAGATAGCTGAAGAATCTCTCTGGAGCTTAGTTTCCTCATCTGGATGTGGAGGTGTTGAATTTAGACACAGCCCAATGCCCCACCTACTTTTAGCACCGATGGAGATATAGATTGGGGTGAAAGGGAGTTCTTTGATGACTTAGGGATTTTTCTCAATCACAGTCATGGGGATGCGCGGGACTTATCGAACGTTTCCATAGAGGTAGCCATTTCCCGAGCCTCTTTGCTTATGTAGGTCATGTGCTGTTTTGCAGTGGGACCAAGCAAATATCTTCCTTAACCTTCTATCGGGATGCTTGGTTACTTCATGAAAAGGCCAGCCACAAGCATCCAGACGGTTGAGATGTGTGGCGACAAGTCTCCCTAAACAGAAGCCATAAGTTTAATGAGTGGAATTAAAAATGCAAACGATGGGCACGCTTGCTGGGTAATTACATGATCGAAGCAGCTCCACCAGTCAGGGGCTCCAATGGGCTGCCGGCGAGTCTGTGTCCTGTTTGTGTCTAGGCAGCTAGCTGGAGGCCTCCCCTCGCCTTGGGCTTGCCATGTGGTGGGACCCACTCAACAACCACCTCCTTCCCAGGGGCAGCTGCGCTAATGAGGGAGCCTTTGAGATTCACTGATGAAAGGCATGGTAAAAGTACAAAGTCTTATTACGCTATTATGAAACCACATCTCGGCATCTTCTACCCACCAACACCATAGTGAAACTCGACAGCCTTGCAGTCCATTTGTCAAGTGCAGGCAGTTCTCCTCTCAGCACAGGTGAAACAACAATAAATAGAAATTGAATGTGTATCCCAGGTATTTTAATAAAGTCGATAAAACACAGTTGCGCTAGCCCCTTTGGCTGTTGCCAACTCTTGCTCATAAACAGAAACCCCCGTGGGGATATTCACTGACTGGGCTGGGTGCGTTCAAGGTACAAGCTCAGAGACCAAGCTTGCTATTTCATTTGGAGAAAAGTGCTTGGTGGATGCGCTTGGGTTACCATGGCGACCGAGGGACAATGCTCTTGGGCGTGCAGACCCCATGTTTGCAGCATTATGCTTCAGAAGGGGGATTTAGAGATGCAGAACAAAACATAATAAAGAAGCGTCAAACCTAATAAGACTAGGGACTGAAAGAAAGCCAGGGACTTCTGTTTAGACATCACTGCGTTCTCGCGTTGTGGGTCTGGGAACCGATCCAAGACTGAAGCTTGTTCATTATACCTCCCAGGCTGCGGGCATTCAGAAGGGCTCTCGGCATTGAAATTGCAACTTTTTCTCACCTGGCTGCAAAGAGAACCCACTGAGTTTAGAACAGTACATGAAGGAAGAGATTTTCTCATTAAAACAACATCCTTTTGTACCTGGTCGATAAGATAGAAGGAAAAAAAAGCCCAGCTTGAATATTGAGCAAGTTGCCAAAATGGAGCCCAGAACACCCCATGGTGTCTTTATTGGGTAACATGAATATCATTCTTGGATATAGCCTCATTAATCAAAGCCACAAATGCTCCGTGAGCTCTGATGGAAAGGATGCAGCAAAAGACGGCTTTCATCATTTACATAGTTAGAAAAAAATCCTGGATTCTCTTCCCTTGTTTGATGCCTCTGGGTTACAGACAGCTGACACCTGCTTTCTGGGTGTGTGTTGTTTCTTCCTATGACTTCTCTTTTGTTATCCAGCAGCGGGCCCCGTGTTGCCTTGTCGTAGGGAAGGAAAAGTTAACGTAAATCAAAACAAAGGAATTTGAATGTAAAGTACATTAATGGAGGAAGCACATGGACAGAGGAAAGAGACTGGGAGTCAAGACTCCTGATTTCTAGCTGCTGTGCGGTCAGTGGGCTGGTGCGCACGGCTCTGCCCAGCTCCTGGAGCCTCGGGGCCTTGGTGTGGCTCCTCAAATGAGGTTGGAGGGCCGGCTCTGCTCAACAGCGAGCTCTCTGAGGATGAGCACCGTTTCTTACTCATCTCGATGGCTCACATTGCACGGTCTGCGTGATATAAGTAGTTCTCGAATGGGCAAATTCCCAAGATTGTGTCCAGTTCTGTAAGACTTTTGCTCCGGAGTTGACCCACAGATGTCATTTGGCACCATCATTTTGGGGAGGCCAGTGAATGGTATTTCCCATGGCTCCTCAGGGGCAGACATAAATGGGGATAGCTTAAGTTGGACTGACCGTAGAACCTTAAAAACAATATTTAAACATTGAATTCCAGCTGGGAGACCCTGCCTCCCTCCCCAGGTCATGTAACAAGTCACCGATGGAGCTTGGGTAGGGGAACATCAGTCAGTTTCAGATGTCGACTTCGTTATCCTCTTCTGCAGGAGACTCCCGACTTTCTGACTCTGAGGTCTTCCTCATCATAGTTCTATTTTTAGTATTTGCTGATTGAGAAAATATACAGGGTGGTAGGTTGCATTATGGTTCATGATTATTGTTTCCCTTTCCTGAGAGGCTTATATGTCCCCATCCTTCCTATGCCTCCTGTAGGTGACGAAGCCATCCACACAGCACAGCTGGGCCACCACAGGGCAGCAGGGTCAGAGGGGACTGAATGACCTGGCTTGGTCTCCTGCAGTGCATCAGTCAGGGGCTGCCCCTTCAGCTGAGTCCCAGAATGAGGCGACACACAGAGCCCAGCAGAACCCAGGCTCCACCAACCTGCAGCCTACATGGAATCTGAGCAAGAAATAAATGTGGGCTGTTGTAAGCCTTGGAAATATGGAGGTTGCTTGTTGCTACAGCAACAAAAGCAAGCAACAAAATAATGAGTTGTGTCTTAATCATCATAACAGCTACAGGTGCTTGGAAAATAGTGGGATATACCTCGCAGTTGGACCGATGAATAAAAGGATGGTTAGGCGAGTCAGTCATACTTTTGTCTCTTTACGTTTGTGGTCCATGCTGGATGTCCCGTCTGAATGAGCAGATTCCTTTTCATAAATTGGCAGCATTCCTTGCCATAACTAAGCAGACTGATCTCTTGCTATACCTTGGCAGTTTTCCTCACCATAATTTGGTTTCTGAACCCCTAGTTTGGGAATCTCCATTCTAAAACAATTATTCTCCTTCAGGTTCCTGGCAATTTGGAAAGAGAATGAAATATTGATATGGTGGGTGTGGGTTTGGCTTCTGGCTCTCACGTATTTCCCGTGCGAACTTGGGCATGACCCTCAGCCTTTCTGAGCCCATGTGCTCACTTAAAACTCTTACATACGGGGCTGTTTGGAGCATTAAATGAAATGAGCCATGTAGATCTTGCCAATGTGAGTTGTAGGTGTTATTCTTGAACTAATTCAAGGATGAAAGAGCCCCGGACACTCACACTCCTCCACCTGCCCTCCCCATCCCCGTTCTCACGTCGCCCCCAACCCACCAGCTGTGTGCTCCCACGGAGATGTGAGTTTGAAAGATGGCACCAAGAAACCCCCAAGTCCTTATCACAGGCCGGGGGCATTGGCAGCTCTGGCTGGAGCAGCCAGACCTTTGGTTTGAAATGGTAGTTGATTTGGAATCTGAGACCTAAAAAAAATACCCAGCTTTGTAGGCTGACTTGCGGTGGCTTTCTCCTTCCCTGCCACAGATGGCGCCCCGCTCCTCAGACTCAGGTCTCTCAGCACCCAGTGCAATGGAACTTACAGCAACGGCGTTAATTAGGACCAAGGGGAGCACTACGACCAGGCTGCTTAAATTGCAGCTTCTGCACCTCCCCCGGGTGGGAGAAAGAGTATATTGCCCCCTCGGCACCACCTGCCAGCAAACCTGTGCCCCAGGGGAGGTGTGGGAGGGAGGGTTCAGCGTTCCTGTTGTGATGCAGGGCTCGGATGGGGAGACAAGTTCTGCCAAGTTGAAGTAACTTTAATGAGATCCGGAGGACCCACTGTATGTGTGTGGGGGGTTGCAAGGTGGCTTTGAAATGAAGACAGGGAGGCTGGGACCAGCTTTGGCATGTCGCTGGGTTTCTGGAGACATCCTCGCCCTCTGAGGCTTCTTGCCCAGCCTCCCTCACGCCCTCCATACCTTCCTGCCCCCCCCCCCGCCGCCCCCGCCCCCGCCCCTTGTACCCTTACTACCTGATCTGTGCATTGGGAATGAAATCTTCCTGAGGATGAAGGAGCCCTGGCCGTGTGCTGGCAAGGTGCTAAGTTCTTTCCATGCATAGGTCAAACCATAAGAAATTGCCCCCATTCGCCCATCTTTGACCCCCCAAAAGGAGCCATTTCATGTGGTGCAGTCTAATTCTCACACTTAGTGATTTTAGCAATCTTGGGAGGTATAATGATTATATCTGCACTTTTCAGGAGAGGAAATGGAGAACTCACTCCCTCACATTGCACCTTAGTAAACGCTATGGGGAGGATGTATGTGCAGGGTTCTGACTCCAGGCCCGGCTCAGAACCATCACACAACACCGATAAAGCCACTGACGTTAACATACAAACCGTTCATAGCAGCTCACACGTTACCTCCTCCCCAGGAGGGAGCCAGAGCATTCGGGAGCCTCTCCAGGGCTGGCACCGGCTGCTATGGAAGGTGGGAGTACTTTCTTCCAACTAGCTGCACGTCCCAGGGTGTCTCTGATTTGATTTAAGAGGGTTCGCCTGGCCCACCTGGCTCACCTGGCCCACCTGGCCCACCTGGCCTGTGCGCTCTGCAGTAGAAATGAGGGTTGAGGGGAGATGGTGGGGATAGTGGGGAAACTCATTTCCTTTAAAAAATTTCCTGCTTTGCTAATGTAAGAGGAGATATCTACTCAGTGCAGAAAATAAAGACAAATGCAGGCAAAAATTATATAAAGGAAGTTAAAACGACGAGCACTCCTTAGCTAGTGATAGCCGCAAAGTATATGATTCTCCTGTATCTTGCTCTTCTCACTCTCTCTTTCTCTGCACGTGCACGTATAAATTTTGAAGCAGGAGATCTCCTGCAAACATTATTTTCCTTAATTATTAATTCTCCAGTGTGTTCCAGAAAGGATGTAACATGGTTTTCAAGGGCACATAGAATATGACCTGACAGCACAAATGAAAGGTGGAGCCAAGAAAGAAAACACACACCATGGTGGCATTTTCAGATTTGTGTTTTTCCCATCTCCGTTGAGATATAATTGACACGTAATATTGTGTAAGTTTAAGGTGTACGATGCATTGGTTTAATGCGTATATTGCAATATGAGTACCAGCACAGCTAGCTAGTACCCCCATCATGGCACGTAATCAACACTTCTTTTTTTGTGGCGAGAACACATGAGATCTCTCAGCAACATTCAAGTGCATCGTACAGTGTAGATTTGCATTTTTGAAATTTAACATTGCATTGACAGTGTTTGCCCATACCATTCTACATTCTGTGGCATCATTTAAAAGTGTATACATTTTTATGTGATTAAACACAGAAACAGAAAAGTGTGCAGATTAGAAGCGCATGACTAGAGACAGCACTATTTTTAACGGCTCCATACCATTCCACTGATTGGTGACGTGGCTCTTTATCAGCCCAGTTCACGTCCCATTGGCCCTTTAGTTTGTTTCCAAAATTTCAGGGTTCTAAGTAAAGCTGCACAGAAGGAACATGTCTGGGACTATTTCCGGCAACACTAGAAGCCATGGAGAAATCAGGAGGTCTGAACGCTGCACCATCTTTGACAAAAAACACCCTCTTTGGGCTGTGAATCCAGCGGCTGCCAAGGCACCTTTCTGCCCCGGGCTGCTCTGCCAGCTCTCCTGCCCCGCCCTCTGAGGGTGTGTGGTTGGAACGACGCCCTCTTGTTGCAGTGAGCACCCCGAAGTTGGGCATTTTAAGGGAAATGGAGTCAGATATTTGAGGGGGTGAATGATGTTGGTGAGGGAAGTCACCAGGCTTTGTTTTGTGTTTGTTCCTCGCCAAGTTTTCTAAAATGCAGATGCTTCGGACGCCTCTTAGTTGCTGAAAAGGAAAGCGTATCCACGGTGGTGAGAAGACAACGTGACTCAAGAGCGTCAGCGCCAGTAGCTAAATGACCCACAAGATGGCGCTGTTCCTCCATCGCGAAGGACCTGCGCGGGGGTTTTTGAGTTGCTGGCCAGAGAGGGGCGTCCTGACTACAGCAGGGAAATGGCCAGGGGCCATTGTTCTTTCTTTCACTCACTTCGTTCTTAGAGCCTCTTCTCTCCATCAGTGACGCCCCACCACCCACCACAGCTTTTCCTTGATTATCTCTGGGGTGCCTTTCCCATCTCATCTCTGGCTCCACATCGTTGTTCTAGGTGCCTCCCTTCTTCCCATTGATTCCCCTCCCCCCTCATTCTTAATAGGCTATTCTAGGAAAGAGTGATGTATACTTATTTGTATCTGTGTATTTAATAAAGGTGTACGTGTACTTCTAAAATTTTAAAAGTAGAAAAACTATTCTTTTTGTATTCCTTCATTAGTTTTTCTCTATAAACAAAAATCCACAAAACTATGATTGGTTTTTCTCCCTTGCATAAGGCCCCTGGTTGCTTGTTATTTTTATATTTATTTTTTTGGTGGCTCAGTGGGCCTGAGGAGAAAGCTGATGAGAAATGTAACCAATAGTCATTAGGTGCTTGGTGGTTGATTCCTGCAGAGTAAGGGCTGTAGACACGTCAAGTGAAAGAATTCACAAATCATAGCTACGATGTGCCGAGGTTGGTGTGTGTGGCTGTGTCTCTTCCTTGGTTCTCACACTGCCAGTGAGGAACCTGAGGTTCCCTGGGTGTGAAGAACTGGGCCAAGGTGGCCTGGAGGGGAAAGGGTGCAGTTGGGATCTGATGTAGGATCTGTCCACCGAGCTGCTCTAATAGTAAGCCAGGAGGCCAGGCCGGTGCTTAGACCTGGGCAGTAAGGCTGGTCTGGGAGGTCTGAGGGTCCCCTTCAGACTGGAGCTGAGTAAGGGAAAGGCTGAGTCGGAAGTAGTTTGCACCCCTGGAGTCCAGCCTGTGTCAAGCAGGAAATCTTGATTTCCTGACTTGGCCTTAAAGTCCAGCCCCTGACCCACCTGCCACCTCCTCCTTCCCTCCCACTGAGGTGTGATGGTCTATCTCCTATCCAGATCAGAGGGCTAGAGAGCTGTGACACTGAGCGTCCCAAGGAAGATTCGAGGTCATTCTCGTGGGCTGTTGAAAGTCCAAGAGGTTCCTTACCCAGGTGAGCCCAAGGGACCTATTCCTTTCTGCGGCCGTGGAACAGGGAGAATCCGGACGCGGAGACTGGTGAGCCGGCCCAGGAGGCCTTCGTGGAGTTAAGACGGAAGGTCATTTATGTTAAGTGCAAGGGATCAACCCACAAGCAATTGCTGGGCGCTAACTTTCTGTCAGTGGCCTAGAAATAGGTGACAGCAGGATTGATCCACGCGGCGCAAGAGGACTGTTCTGGGGCAGGGGTCAGGAGAAGAGGCCTGTGAACCTGGAAGTGGGCCCCCAGGTGAAAAAGTCCCCTTTGCAGGGCACGGCCAGTAAGATATTAGGTGTCCACACCAGGGTGTGAAGATAGGGACAACCCCCGCCCCAACCATCTCTGGCTCAGGACTTTACATTTTGAGCGTTAGCTCCTTAAAGGCAAAGTCTCTCTTCTCAATTAAAAGTACATCAGGCCACTGCGGCACAGGGAACTGTTTCCAGGGCCCTTGAAACGATTCCGTGGAGGCAGCTGTCGCTGTCCCCCTCACGTCTCTTAAAAATAACAACCTGGTTCCACAAGTAATTCATAGCCGTTGTAGGAAATTTGGAAAATATAGAAAAGCACAAAGAAGGAAATAAATTAGCACTCTTTTCAGCTTAACACCTTTAATTTATTTCTCCAAAACAGTGAGTGCCGCTAGAAGGCATTACGATAAAGGCATTAACATAACAAAAAGTCCCCGGTCCTTTTTCCCTGTAACACTGCAGGAGGCAAACCTGGGGTTTCCAGCAGAGGCTCTGGCTGAGGGCCGCCCCTTGGAACACGGCACTTTGCCCCACCAATGACTTTATCTGAGATTTAAAAAAGGACCGTTCTCTTCTTGGCAAACATTGTAGATGAAGAGAGAAGCATAGAGGCCTAGAGATGGAAACCTCTCTGTTTTTCTATCACTACACTCAATGGTTTTTGTTTTGTTTTGTTTTGTTACATTCCTGTTGTTTCCAAAAATAATATTTTCTTGCTTAGCTGTACTTGGTAAAATACAATCACATCTGAAAAAAAAAATCTCTTTTTATAGGCATTTCAGGAGCGGCTCCATCAACATTCCCCTGAACGTGTCTTCACAGAGAGAAGACCTTACCCCTGGACACCCTGAATCAAGAGAGAGAAGGGGGGTGGACAGGACGCTGCACCCCAGCGCTGGGGCGGGAAGTAGCCTGAGGGGTGCTAAGTGAGGACTTCTCAGCCTCTTCTTTCTTCTTCTTCTTCTTCTTATTTTTATCATTTTCACTGTGATTCTACTACAGTTGTCCCAATTCCCCCCGCCCCCGCCCTCTTCGGCCCATCTCCCCCCACAGTCAGTCCCCACACTGTTGTCCATGTCCGTGGGTCATTCGTACACATTCTTTGACTAGTCCCTTCGCCTTCTTTCCACAATTATCTTCCTACCCTCTCCTCTCTGGTCCCTGTCAGTCTGTTTTGTGTTTCCACGACTGTGGTTCTATTTTGTTCACTAGTTTATTTTGTTCATTAGATTCCTCTTATAAGTGAGATCATATGGTATTTGTCTTTCATCGACTGGCTTAGTTTACTTAGCATAATATTTTCCAGTTCCATCCATGCTGTTGCAAAAGGTAGGAGCTTCTCCTTTCTTTCTGCTGCCAAGTCCATTGGGTAAATGCACCACGGTGTTTTGATCTGCTCATTTATGGATGGGCACCTAGGTTGTTTCCAACACTTGGCTATTATAAATTGTGCTGCTATAACATTGAGGTGCATAGGTTCTTTTGAATTGGTGTTTTGGGATTCTTAGGCTATAGTCCCAGCAGTGGAATCATTGGGTCAAAAGGCCGTTCCAGTTTTAGTTTTCTGAGAAAATTCCACACTGTTTTCCACAGTGTCTGTACCAGTCTGCAATCCCACCAACAGTGCACTAGGGTTCCCTTTTCTCTGCATCCTCACCAACACTTGTTGTTTTTTGATTTACTGATGGTAGCCATTCTGACAGGTGTGAAGTGGTATCTCACTGTGGTTTTAATTTGCATCTCTCTGATGGCTAGTGATGTCGAGCATCCTTTCATATGTCTATGGACCTTCTGTATGTCCTCCTTGTCATTATTCCGAAACTGATGGCATTTTTGTACATCAACAATGAAATATTAGAAAGAGAAACTAAGAAAAAATCCCATTTACTGTAGAAAAATTAAGTACCTAGGAATAAATTTAACCAAGCAGGTAAAAGACCTGTACTCAGGAAACTATAGAACACTGAGGAAAGAAGTGGAGGAAGATACAAATAAATGGAAGCATATATCATGTTCATGGATAGGAAGAATTAACATCATTAAAATGTTCATATTACCCAAAGCAATCTATAAATTCAACACAATTCCTATTAAAATAGCCATGGCATAGTTCATATATCTAGAGCAAATATTTCAAAAATTTATATGGAATCAAAAAAGACCCCGAATAGCCTTGGTAATCTTGAGAAAGAAGAACAAAGTAGGAGGGATCACAGTACGTGATATCAAACTATATTACAAACCACTGTAATCAAAACAGCTTGTTACTGGCATAAGAACAAACACGTAGATCAATGGAACAGAATAGAAAACCTAGAAATAAACCTAAGTCTCTATGGTCAATTAATACTCAACAAAGGGGCAGGAGCATAAAATGGAGTAAAAATAGCCTCTTCAATAAATAGCATTGGGAGAACTGGACTGGTACATGTAAAAAAATGAAACTAGACTGCCAACTTACACTATACAGTAGAATAAACTCAAATGGATAAAAGATTTAAGTATAAATCATGATACCGTAAAAGTCCTAGAGGAAAACATAGGCAGGAAAGTTTCAGACATCCCACATAGCAATATTTTTGCCAATATATCTCCTAGGGCAAAGGAGATAAAGGGAAAAATAAACAAATGAGACTACATCAAATTAAAAAGCTTCTGCACAGCTAAAGAAACCATCATCAAAATGAAAAGGGAACCGACTGTATGGGAGAACATATTTGCCAATGATACATCAGACAAGGGTTTGATCTCCAAAATATACAAAGAAGTCATATGACTCAACACCAGGAAGACAAACAATCCAATTAAAAAATGGGCAAAGGACCTGAATAGACACTTGTCTTCATTATTTTTAAAAGTTGCTCAGCAGTTGTGAAACATGGCATAAGTTCTTTTGAGGCACCCTTTCAAAATATGTAAATCAAATTTATTAACCAAGGGATGATTGTAGCTATTATTCCCACTGCCCAGAGACTGCTGCTTATAATATTTTTGTGTATCTACAGCATCTTTTTCATCTAGAATGTTAAAAATTTCCCTCTGTCCTAAAACCAGCTTCTTAAAGTTTAAAATATATTGTGAGCATTTTCCTATGGCAAAATTGTGTCCTACCAGCAGAATTATCACTGACTGCAGAGCATTTTACATCGTTTCTTTAATTTCCTTGTTGGATATTTAAAGGTAACCCCCACCAGTTTTTGCTAATTATTTACAACAATGCAGTTAACACACTTGGATGTATGTGCTGGCACATGCCCATAATTATCTCCTTAGGTAAACTCTTGTAAGTAAAAGAGTACATGCACTTTTAAGGTAATTGTGTAGGAGTTGACATAATTTGCTCCAAAAAGTTTGCATCAACTTTTACTCCTCCTCTCACTGCATGAATAGGGCTTCTTCCCCCACATCCTCACCAAACTAGGAATTAGACTTTTATGACTAATTTTTAGTGTCAGCCAAAAAAAAAAACAAAAAAAACCCTTCTTCGTGCAGTTTTGATTTCTAGATTATAAGATTGCATCTATTTCTAAGTAATCTCTGCACCATCTCCAGTCCCTGGGAAGGGGGGCATCATCCTCTTCTCTAATCTTTGTTGAATAACTTGCTTTGCACCAAGCACTCCCATGTATTTTTCCCAGTATTTCTTCTAGGAATCCCTATAGTTCTTATATAAATGCCCGTGAGTTAGAGGTAGTCAAAGACGGAGACTGGAATTGAACCACCCTTGTCTGATACTAAAGTCCTGACTCATATTCTTTTTTTATTTTTTTAAGCTACACTCACTGTCCTTGGGGGTTTGATTCTTATTCTTAAAGACTTTGCCTGCCTCCCTCCTTCCACTTCACTTGCCTTGTGTCTGTGTCTTGTGTTGGGCTCATGTAGCATCAGCCTAAAAAGAGGGTTAGAGCTGAGCAAGTGGAGCCAGGCAGTGGAAGCAAGACATGATGCAAGTGCTTTCCTTTTGGTCAGCAAAGGAGAGTGTGTGCGAGTGGAGTGAGGGTCAGGCTGAGCTCCCCCTGACTTGCAACTGCAGAATAATATGGGTGGGGCTGTGAACGAGCCCAGGATGGGGTTCAGAACACCTGTATCTATTTCTAAATACTTTGTATATCTACTTCCATTTTATTTTTAAGGATTTTATTTATTTAGTTTTAGAGAGCGGAAGGGAGGGAGAAAGAGAGGGAGAGAAACATCAGTGAGTGGTTGCCTCTCACATGCCCCCTACTGGGGCCCTGGTTCACAACTCAGGCATGTGTCCTGACTGGGAGTCGAACCGGTGACCCTTTGATTTGCACTCCGGCACTCAATCCACTGAGCCACTCCAGCCAGGGATATTTACTTCTATTTTAAATGGTATTCAAAATAAAATTTTTTTTCTTCGTTCTTGGTACTTAGAAGTACAATGATTTTCTTCATTTTAATTTGTGTCTTCAGCCATATTGCTAAATTTTCTTGTTTAAATAATTTGAAAACTTAAATTATGGTTATTAGTAAATGTTAACAATTTAGGCATAAAGTCTCTTGGGGTTTTTACGTGGTCAGCTTTACCGACTCCGACGAGTGCCAGTTTACTTTCTTCCTTCCCCAGTGTAGCAGTGTTTGTTCTTTTTCTCACAGTGGCACTCTGGCTGGGATGCCTAATGCGATGTTCAGCACGACACTTCCTGTAGGGTTTTTTTGCACGTACCTTTCGTTAGTTAAAGAAATCCACTTCTATTTCTAGTTTGCTTCTGAGATTTTTTTTTATCATGAATGGGTGTTACCTTTTATCTAAATACTTTCCTACCTTTGTGTGGCTATCATACACTTTTTGTCCTTAGATTTGTTAATGTGGTATGTTGTATTATTTTCTATATAAACACTTTCTTTCACTTTCCCATCTTCTGGAAGATCAGTATTACCTTCCAAAAGAAAATGGATAAGAATCTTCTAAAAGAAGATAAGAAAATTGAGATGCAGGCAAGGTAAGTCATTTTTCCCAGGGCACAGCACTGGAAGTGGTAGGTTTAGATTTGTAGTCCAGCCGGGAGTCACCCCCAAACCTCATGGTTTTTAAATCACCTTAGGAAGTACGCGTCTTCCAGCGTGGGGGGCGGTGAGTGGGGGCGGGTAGGCAGGAAGCGCGGTCTCAGGCTTAGAAGAGGCGCTCCCGCAGGCGCAGGCTGGGTGGTGGGTTCGGGGCCTCAAAGGATTCAATGCTCTTGGACTGGCAGTGGCTGCCAGATGGGCAGGAGAAGAAAAAAGGATTTGAAAATGTTAAAAGGGAGAGAAAAAAAAGTGCCAAGCAAAAGAAAATAAAGCCTCATCTGCGCTGCTCTGCAGGGCGACCTTCCAGGGGGCTGAAAAGGGTCAGCTCGCGAGCGGCTCCAGGTGGCGGGTGCTCTGTGGCTGCTGGGACGGACTCGGTGTGCTTCGCACTGGGCTTCCTCCCTGTGCGGAGCCAGGCCACCGAACTCCCTGAGGAGCGAGGACAGTTGTTGGTGCGCTGTGTTCTGAAGTAACATTAAAGACACTTGGAGGCAGTTGGGGGCTGGGCGTTGGCCAATCACCTGATACCTGTCCCCGGGTGGGTTCCGCATCATCCGGGGAACCGGCAGCAAGGCCCCACTGGGGAAAGTGTGGAAGGAAGAGCATGGAATGCGAGGTCGGGCCAGTTCACCTCTCACGTCCTTCCAATGCTAAGATTTTCTGACTCTAGGGAGAATTGGTAGCGTTTTCACCGAAAATATGTAGAGATTAGAAGTAATGTGACCTAAACATTTGTTCAAAGTGGGAGGCAACATGTGTTAACCATAAGCCAACAGCGTGAGTTTGGTCCCTGTCCTTTCAGGCTGTGCTCCCTTCCCGAGCCCTCTCTGTGGGCTTAGTCCGGGGAACTTGGCAATGACAGGCAGAATGCACTGTCACTCCAGGCTTTAGCAGTCAGTGACCACACGGTCGAGTGCCAGGTGGCTGTGATAACTAAGCTGAACAATGAACACGAAGTGCAACGTTGAGTTGCTGCTCAGTGCCAAGGTGGCTCCTTGCCAGTGTCCCCGTTTGCAGCTCCCTAACAAATGCCCAGTGCCTTGTCCCTTCATCCCTCTGTCTACCACGGGACAGGGAAGTCCAGAGGGGTGACCGCATGGAACACCACAACCAGCATCGATTTTTCTTCTCTCTTCATTCTCTCCTGCTCTCTGTGAAACTTGACGATTTTCCAGCGGCTTGAGAACCCTACAAGTCTCAAATTTGTCAGTAAGCAAAATAAGTATATAAATAAATAAAATCCATCATCAGCTCCTGGCCTCCTGACCCAGACTTGAAATGTGTTGCAAATACGCTGACACTGGGAGATGCTGTATTTGATAGCAAACAGCCTCAGATGCCGGCTCACACCTGGGCTCGCAGGCTGGCCTCCGTGCATTTACGTGCTCCTGGACCTTCCTCTGGTCCCCAACTGTAACACAAGCGGAGTAACAAATCCAGAAGGGGAGGTGGGGAGCGCAGAGGAAAAGGGACCGCCTCCCTCTTCTAATGCCTTACTTTCCAGTTGAAGTGCTAATAATGGCAATGGTCCTAATTGGATCTTGAAGCCCCTTTCTCCTGTCAAGGATCTCAGACTTACCAGATGCCCCTATCTCATTAATCTTTATCTGTAGCTGATGAGCATTCAGGTTTGATTTAGAAAAGCAGCCAGGAGGGGAGATCGCATCCAGGACAGAGGGCAAGATGACCAGGTAGAAAGTGGCTCTAAATCAGGGGTGTCCACCCTGTGGCCTGCGGGCTGCAGGCGGCCCAGGATGGCTATGAGTGCAGCCCAACACAGAATCGTACATTAACTTAAAACCTTTCTTTTGCTCATCAGTGTTTGTGTATTTAATGTGTGACTCAAGACAACTCTTCTTCCAGCATGTCCCAGAGACACCAAAAGGTTGGACACCCTGGCACCCTGGTTGCATTTTAGAATCTCCTGGGGGGCTTTAAAAAAATACATGGGTATTATCCCAGACCAGTTGCTCTGAACATATTTAAAAGTTTGGGAGGAGGGGAGGATGAAGAAGGTAGAGGGGGTCAAATATACGGCGACAGAAGGAGACTAGACTTTGGGTGGTGAGCACGTGATGTGATGTACAGATGATGTACAGAATTGTGCACTTGAAACTTATATAATGTTATTAACCAATGTCACCCGAATAAATTTAATTAAAAAGGTTTTCCAATAACTGAATTGAGGATAAGTTTTAAAATGTAAATGAAGCCGGAATCCCTGGGAGAGGGGCCTGGTCATTTATATCTTTTGAAAACTCTCCAAGATAATTCTATTACGCAACACAGGTGCAACCAGGGTTGAGTGCCACTCGCGGACAAAGCACCAGCCTTCCCTGCACTTACCCGAAGGCATCACAATAACCAAGTGGGCATACCCTATCCCCCTAATTTAGGTGCCCTAGGTGCTTTATCGTCCAGAGTTATTCTCTTTTGGTCACTGAGCAGAAGAGAGACCTCTGTTCAGTGACTGCTTACTCAATGCTGGGCACCCTAAACATATTAGCTCATGTTGGTCTTCACAGCAACCCCATAAGGTAGACATGATTAATGTAACTTTACATATGGAAAAATATTCAAGGCTTGGGGAGATTAATTTGCCAAAGTCACGGGGAAGGGGGCTGGCTGAGGGAGGGAGAGGTAGAATATGCACCCAGGTCAGAGTTTGTAGAGCGAAAGCTGTGAGTGTGCTCCGTTGTCCATTCCATGTGACTGTGAACTGTCCCTGAGCCTCTTTTCTGAGAGGGATGGGGAAGAACACATTTAGCAGATCAAGTGCCGCACACCATGCACCTAGGACCACATTAATCTGCCCTAGGAGAGAAATCGCACCTGGCAAGAGGGCTGCCCTTGGGGGCTCCGCCTGTGGAGTCTGTGGTGGTCTGTGGTGACTCTCTGGAGTCTGTCTCATTTGCGCAGGGCCAGACTGCTAAATTAAACAGCGGGGTGACTGGAACCACAGCTTCTGCACCCTCTGACTTTCCGCTGTGTAAACAGTGTGAGCCACATTTGTGATTTAAAATGTTTAACAGCCACATTAAAAAAGTGAAAAGCAGTGAAACTGATTTTAGCAATGTATTTTATTTAACTCAATCTATGAATAATGTTTTAATATGTAATAAATATAAAATACTAATAATTAAATATATTACAGCAGGGGTCCCCAACCCCTGGGCCTGTTAGGAGCTCACCTGAGCTCTGCCTCCTGTCTCCGCCCCGCACCCCCCTCGCCCCATCCCCCCCACCCCCATCCATCCACAGTGGGCAAGGGAGCAAAGCTCACCTAAGCTCTGCTGCCTGTCCCCGCCCCCATCTTCCACAAAACTCGTCCCTAGTGCCAAAAAGGTTGGGGACCACTGTTACAGTTTTATTTTTGGATATTAAGTATATTTTATAGTATATTCGAATTCAGATGTTAAAGTTTCACCTGAAATACTTGGTCTCTAAGTTTCATAAAATTTACAATTGGAAAAGTACACTCACGTACTCAAGTTGTTCCAAACACATTTCAAAATTTTTCAATAATGGACTTAAGTATGTTCTAAAATTTTATTAATTAAAATGAAATAAAGTCAAAATTAAAACCCTCAGTTGCACTAACATTTCCAGTCCTCAATAAGCGCATGTGGCAAAGACTACCGATTGGACAGTGCAGCTTCAGATCTCTGAGAGAGGCCCTGTGTTTTGGAACACCTCCTTCGGTATGATTTCATTGTTTATCATGTTGCCTGGGAGATGGCAGGTGGAAGTTGTCACACGACTATAGGTCTGTCCCTACTGTCCAAGGATGCAGTGTAAGGGCTGTGTGAACCACTAGGTATGTCTGTTGTAATACATATTCTCTGGCTGAGGTAATGACCACCAGATGGACCTACAAATTCAATGGACCCACTAGGAGTTAGACTTTGGCCAAGATTCCTTTCAATATCCAACCCCCATAGACCCCTCTACTGTTGCAATATCGACTTGGATCCTGTGTCTTCAGACTGTTCGGGTAGCCCCCTTCCCCCAGTTCATTTGTTAACTGAGCAAATGGTCAAAGGTTCTTTTGTAGAAGAACTGGGAGTGTCAGAAGTTTGAATTCTTGCTGTGATATTGCAGGGTCCTTTTACCTGGCGATTCAGGCTCTTCTTCAGTCATTAGGTTCTGGGTCATAAAAATAGTTAAGGGACTACGATATTGGATCAGTATCGTCTCCTGATCACCCATGCGCGATTTCCTTAGATGGTACAAATGGAGTAGAGCCCTTGTTGGCTGCCCGTCAGTTTGCCCCTGGGCACCTCATGCTTTATGAACCAACTGCATGAACTCTAGGCAGATCAGCCCTCTCACTATCCCCCTCCAGTCTTGCCACTCATCATGGTCACTGACTCCACCCAGCTCCTAATGGCTGTGCATTACCAACTGGGCCCTGTGTTTTGGAGTCCTTTCATCTCATTACCATCAGTGCCCCTAGTTCTGGAATGGCCTTCCCTGCTGTCAGCCTTGGTCTACGGAGGAGAGCCCCCACCGCATTTCCCAGTGATGCTCCCACTAGCACATTATTCTTAAAATTAATTAATTAATTAATTGTATCGCGGTAACATTGGTTAATAAGATTATATAATTTTCGAGTGTACATTTCTATGATACGTGATCTGTATATTGCATTGTGTTTGCCACCCAAAGTCAAATCATCGTCTGTCACCATCTGTTTGACACCCTTTATCCTTGACCCCCCCACCCCCTTCCCTCTGGTAACCATGTGCTATTTTTTGTGTCTATGAGTTTTTGTTTTTTTTTTTACTCTTTGTTCACTTCTTACTTTCAGCTTTATATTCCACATATGAGTGAAATCATAAGGTTCTTAATTTTTCTGACTGACTTATTTCACTTAGCATGATATTTTCAAGGTCCATTCATGTTGTTGCAAATAGCAGTATTTATCTTCTCTTCTGGCTGAGCAGCATTCCATTGTGTATATGTACCACATCTTCTTCATCCAGTCCTCTATGGAAGGACACTGGTTGTTCCATGTCTTGGCATTAATTAATAATGCTGCAATCAACATAGGGGTACATGTATCTTCACAAATAAATGTTTTCAACTGTTTCAGGTAGATACCCAGGAAAGTTGCGGGATCACGTGGTAACTCTATTCTTCATGTTTTGAGGAACCTCCATGTTGTTTTCCGTAGTGGCTGCACTAGTTTACGTCTCTACCAGCAGTGAATGAGGGTTCCTTTTTCTCCACATCCTCTCCAACACTTGTTATTTATTACTTGTCTTGTTGATAATAGCCATTCTAACAGGTGTGAGGTGGTATCTCATTGGCGTTTTTATTTGCAATTCCCTAATAACTAGTGAAGTAGAGCATTTTTCATGTATCTGTTGGCCATTTGTATGTCTTCTCGGGATAAGTGTCTGTTCAGGTGCTCTGCCTATTTTTTAATTGGATTGTTTGTTTGGAATTGAGTTATATGAGTTCTTTTTCTCCTTCCCTTTCTCCCCCTCCCCTCCCCCACTGATAACCCTCTAGGTGATCTCTATTTCTGTGATTCTGTTCCCATTTTAGTTGTTTCTTAGTTGTTGTTTTTGTTGTTGTTCTTTTTAGGTTCGGTTGTTAATAGCTGTGAGTTTGTTGTCATTTTAGTGTTCATATTTTTTGTCTTTTTCTTAGGTAAGTACCTTTAACATTTCATATAATAAGGGGTGGGTGATGATGAATTCCTTTAACTTGACTTTATCTGCCCTTCCATTCTAAATGACAGCTTTGCTGGATAGAGTAATCTTGGGTGTAGGTCCTTGCCTTTCATGACTTCCAATACTTCTTTCCAGCCCCTTCTTGCCTGGAAGGTCTCTTTTGAGAAATCAGCTGACAGTCTGATGGGAACTCCTTTGTAGGTGATTGTCCCCTTATCCCTTGCTGCTTCTAGAATTCTCTCCTTCATTTTAATCTTGGCTAATGTAATTACAATGTGCCTTGGCGTGTTCCTCCTTGGGTCCAACTTCCTTGGGACTCTCTGAGCTTCCTGGACTTCCTGAAAATCTATTCTCTTTGCCAGATTGGGGAAGTTTTCCTTCATTATTTGTCCAAATAAATTTTCAAGTTCTTGGTCTTCCTCTTCTCCTTGTGGCACCCCTATGATTTAGATGTTGGAACATTTAAAAATGTCCTGGAGGTTCCTAAGGCTTTCCTCATTTTTTTTTGAATTCGTGTTTCTTCATTTTGTTCTGGTTGAGTGTTTCTTCCTTCTGCTCCAAACCATTGATTTGATTCCTGGTTTTCTTCCTGTCACTGTTGGTTCCCTGTAGATTTTTCTTTATTTCACATAATGCAACCTTCATTGCTGCCTGGGTCTTTTTCATGCTGTTTCAGTACCCACTGAGTACCCAGTGATAACTAGTGTTTTGAACTGTGTATCTGATAGGTTGGCTATCTCTTCATTGCTTAATTGTATTTTTTTCTGGAGCTTTGAGCTGTTTTTTCATTTGGGCCTTTTTTTTGGGGGGGGGTTCTGTCTTGGCCTCCTGTTACATTGTAAGGGGCAGAGCCTTAGGTGTTCACCAGGGTGGGGCAACCCAGGTGGCTGTGTTGTGGGGGAGGGGACCAAAAGTGAACACTGCCCCTTGCTCTGCTCTCTGCTGGCTTTCAGTCACTTCCCCACTACCCACAAACGAATTGAGCTCTTCTGGTGCAGATACCTGGGTGGGTGGGCTTGTGCACATTGTGGGACCCTATGGGTCTCTCTAACAAACTCTCCTATGAGGCTGGGAATTTCTCCTGCTGTTGCCTCATTCCCCATAGGTATTTTCAGTCAGAGGCTTTGAGGCTTTAAATCCCTGAGCTGGAACCCTGGGTTGCACAGTCTGTCTCGCTCCCCAGTTGTTCCTCCCGGTTTATCTGCATGCTAATGTGGGACCTGGTCTGCCAGCTACCACCTCACCAGTGAAAGGCAGGACTTTTTATCAGGATGTTCAAAATGTAAAAGTGAACAGTTGAGAGGTAAGGAAGACTCTTGAAAGCATTATGAAGAAGGTCTCCATAGAAGATGAAACACTTCTCTCTAGTTGCGTTCTCTTGTAAGTTTGGCTCTCTCTTATGCGTTTTTTAAAATATATTTAGGATATTAACCCCTTATAAAAGCTGTTGTTTGCAAATATCTTCTCTCATTCGATTGGTTGCCTTTTTGTTTTGCTGGAAGTTTCTTTTGCTGTGCAGAAATTTTTTAGTTTGATACAGTCTCATTCATTTATTTTTGCCTTTACTTCTTTTGCTTTCATAAAGAAGTCAAATTCATAAATTCTAAGACCAAGATCCATAAGTTTAGTATCTATGTTTTCTTCTATGTAATTTATTGTTTCCGATTTTATATTTGGGTCTTTGATCTGCTTTGAATTAACTTTTGTACATGGCAACAAACTATAATCTAGTTTCATTCTTTTGCATGTGGCTTTCCAATTTTCCCAGCATCATTTATTGAGGAGGCTTTCTTTTCTCTATTGCATATTTTTATCTCCTTTGTCAAAAATTATTTGCACAGCCCTGGCTGGTGTGACTCAGTGGATTGGGTGCTGGCCTGCAAACCAAGGGTCCTCGGGTTTGATTCCCAGTCAGGGCACATGCCTGGGTTGTGGGCCAGTTTCCTAGTAGGGGGCACCTGAGAGTTGACCACACATTGACGTTTCTCTCCCCTGCTTCCCTTTTCTCTAAAAATAAATAAATAAACAAAATTCTGTTTATAAACAACAGATCAATTCTGTTGCATTGGTCTCTCTGTCTGTTTTTCTGCCAATACCATGCTGTTTTGATTATTGTTGCTTTTTAGTATAATTTGAAGCCAGGTAGTGTAATACCTCCAGCTTCATTGTTTTTTTCAGGGTTGTTTTGGCTCTTTGGGGTCTTCTGTTGGTTCCATAGAAATCTGGTAATTTTTTGTTCCATTTCTTTAAAAAATGACAATGGGATTTGGATGAGGATTGCATTAAATCTATATATGGCTTTGGGTAATATGGGCATTTTAATTATATTAATTCTTCCAATCCATGAATATAGAATATCTTTCCATTTCAGTGTCTCTTTTTCAATCTTTTAATAATGCTTTGTAGTTTTTAGTGTATAGGCCCTTTACATCCTCTGTTAAGTTTATCCCTAGGTATTTTATTCTTTCTGCTGCAATTGCATAAGCAATTTTGTTTTTTTTTCATTTCTTTGTCAAAATTTCATTGTTAGTATATAGATATGCAGTGAATTTTTGTACATTGATTTTTTTGTATCTTATAATTTTGCTGCATTTGTTTATTATTTCTAGTAGTTTTTTTGTATAATCTTTATGGTTTTGTATATAAAGAATCATGTCATTTGTAAAAAGTGACATCTTTAATCTTTTATTTGCAGTTTGAATACTTTTTATTTCTTTTACTTTCCTAATTGCTCTGGCTAGAACTTCCAGTACTAGGTTGAATAAGAGTGATGAGAGTGGATATCTTTGTCTCGTTCCTGATCTTAGAGGGAAAGCTTTCAGTTTTTCAACATTGAGTATGATATTAGCTGAGTGTTTGTCATAATTGCCTTTATTATGTTGAGGTCTTTCCTGCTATACCCATTTTATTGAGTGGGTACAGATGGGTGTTATATATTATGAGATGCCTTTTCTGCATCTATGGATAAGATCACACAATTTTTACCTTTAATTTCGTTAATGTGGTGTGTTACATTGATCGATTTGCATATGTTGAACCATCCTTGTCACCAGTACATTCTTTCTAGTCTTCCTTTTCATAGTATAGCCACTGTAGCTCCACTCTTTTTCTGAGATTTTTAATCTTTTCTTCCTCCATCAGCCATGACAATTCTGGCTTTTCAACCTCACTTAACATGAGCGTTGCTTTCTCCATTCTTCTAGCAGCCATCTTGTTGTGAGTTTATACCATTTTCTAGCAATCTTGCAAAGGTGACAAATCTTTTATCCTGGGAGGCTCTCAAATGGACAAACTCTTATTTCTCCAACCTTATATTCCAACCTCTTTGATTAAGCGCCTTCGGAATACAATTTCATCTGTGCTCTCCCAGCTCTTTTTTTTTTTTTTTAGTTTTTATTTTTTTATTTTATTTTTTAAATATATTTTATTGATTATGCTATTACAGTTGTCCCATTTCTCCCCCATCATTCCCCTCCACCCTACCCACCCTCTCCCATCCACATTCCCCCCTTTAGTTCATGTCCATGGGTCATAAGTTTTCTAGCTTCTACATTTCCCATACCATTCTTGCCCTCCCCCTGTCTATTTTTTCCCATTATCTATGCTACTCATTCTCTGTACCTTTTCCCCCTCTCTCCTCCTCCCACACCCCTGTTGCTAACCCTCCATATGATCTCCGTTTCTGTGGTTCTGTTCCTGTTCTAGCTGTTTGCTTAGTTTGCTTTTGTTTTAGGTGTGGTTCTTGATAGCTATGAGTTTGTTGTCTTTTCACTGTCATAGTTTTATCTTCTTTTTCTTAGATAAGTCCCTTTAACATTTCATATAATAAGGGCTTGGTGATGATGAACTCCTTGAACTTGACCTTATCTGAGAAGCGCTTTATCTTCCCTTCCATTCTAAATGACAGCTTTGCTGGATAGAGCAATTTTGGATGTAGGTCCCTGCTTTTCAAGATTTCAAATATTTCTTTCCAGCCCCTTCTTGCCTGTAAGGTCTCTTTTGAGAAATCAGCTGACAGTCTGATGGGAACTCCCTTGTAGGTGACTGTCCCCTTATCCCTTGCTGCTTCTAGAATTCTCTGCTTCATTTTAATCTTGGCTAATGTAATTACGATGTGCCTTGGTGTGTTCCTCCTTGGGTCCAACTTCTTTGGGACTCTCTGAGCTTCCTGGACGTCTATTTCCTTTGCCATATTGGGGAAGTTCTCCTTGATTATTTGTTCAAATAAGTTTTCCACTCGTTGCTGTTCTTCTTCCCCTTCTGGGACCCCTATAATTCGGATGTTGGGACGTTTAAAGATGTCCCGGAGGTTCCTAAGCCTCTCCTCATTTTTTTGAATTCTTGTTTCTTCCTCGTTTTCTGTTTGGTTGTTAGTTTCTTCCTTCTGGTCCACTCCATTGATTTGAGTCCCAGTTTTCCTTCCATCTCTATCAGTTCCCCATGCATCTTCCTTCATTTCACGGATTGTAGCCTGCATTTTTTCATCTAGTTTGTGAGTAAAATCAACCAATTCTGTGAGCATTTTGATGACCAGTGCTTTGAACTGTGCATCTGACAGGTTGGCTATCTCTTCACTGCTTAGAGGAATTGGCTCTGGGGCTTTTATTTGTTTTCCGGTTTGAGCCATTTTTGGTGGGTTTTTTTGTTGTTGTTGTTTTGGTTTTAGTCTGGTCTCGGCTATTATGTAGTGAGGGGGTGGAGCCTTAGGTGTTCCTCAGGGCGGGGCAGCCCAGTCGCTGGGTTGTGATGCTATAGGTGGGGGCGGGGTCTAAGAAGGAGCAATGGCGCCTGCTCCGCTCTCTCCTGGACTCCGGCTCTTTCCGCTGCTTCCCCTTCACCTGGATTATCTGCGCACGCACTCGTGCTGTTATGTAGTGAAGAGTGGAGCCTCTGGCGCTCCCCAGTGCGGGGCAGTCCAGTCGCTGGGTTGTGACGCTGTATGTGGGGGCGGGGCCTGAGAGGGAGCAATGGCGCCTGCTCCACTCTCTCCTGGATTCAGTCCCCTCCGCCACTTCCCCTCCGCCTGGACCGTCTGCGCGCTCGAATGTGAGACCACCTGGTCAGTCAGCCAACCGCCTTGTGCGGCCTCCATGGGTCTGCACAGTTGCCCCCCTGTGCCCGGGGTCCGCCAGCCACCGCCTGTGCACCTGGGAACTGCCAGCCGCTGCTGCTTGCGTTCCTGGGTCCGCACCTCCACTTTCTCCTGCCGCGACTCCGCCCCTCTTACTAGTCTGGATGAATGGTTGTTGGACTTCCGTACAGTTCAATTTTCTATAAGTTCTGGTTGTTTTCTTGTTTCTAAATATTTGTTGTCCTTAATTTTGGTTGTGAGAGGAGGCACAGTGTGTCCGCCTACGCCTCCATCTTGGCCGGAAGTCTCTCCCAGCTCTTGTTGGTACATGCTGGCTAGGTCTTGGAGCCCCTTAAGGATATAGCTCCTCTTTTCCCTTAGGAGGCACAGCATGTCCCCAGCTAGTTGTAGGGTTTGTGACTAGGAATGGAAGGGGGGCAGATCTTGAGTGGGGCATAGCTCTCATACTCTCCAGTTAATGGTGGAGTGTTATTTCTTAATAAGGAGGGTGGGCCATGTTTGCAGGCTCAGAAAGTTTGGGGAATCTGTGGATTCAAAATTTGGAGAAGTGGGTAAATCAACTCAGCTACTCCCATCCCTATGTCAAGACCTTATTTTATCCCAACCACAGCCCTGACTTTGATAGAGCAGATCTTCCTTGGTTAGCTTAAACTTTGGGTTTGGCTACTCTGATGATTATGTCCTGGTTTTGGTCTTCAGCCTCCTTGGCCCTCACACTGAAAGAGATGAGAGCCTCTTTGTATGCTGCCAAGGAAGCTTTCTGGCTTTCATATCTCCCTTTCAGTTGGGATTAATACTTTTAGCTTTTCCTTATTTTTTTTTAAGAGTATCAGTGAAGCTTAATAATAGCCAGTGTTGGTCTTGTAATTACGATTGCCACCATGTTTCTCAACATCTGATACATTGCAATAGCTACTGCCTTCTCTTCCACTGATATTCATCCTATTACACCATAAATGTCTGTTTTTCTAAATGGATTGGACTACTGTGTTGAGCCAGGGGCTAGTTGTGCTCCGGCTTCTACCAAGGAGTGGTGGGATCTCTTTGCTAGCCAAGTGGGAAGTGATGCAGCTTCAAAACCCTTTCTACTCCACTGCTTTCTCTTACCACTTGGGCTACTAATTGTTGCAGGTTGGGTTCCTCGGGAAGCAGACTCAGATGAAATTTAGCATGTAGATTTGTAAGGGGGACCCTTGGGAAGGGAGAAAAAGGAAGCAGAGGTATACAGAGGGAGAAATCAAGCTTCAAGGCATAGCCAAGGATAGTCTCAGATGAACTTTTGGTGATCTCTGAAGCTAAAGTGGCTCCTCATAGTTATCTCAAATTGGTACAATATGGCTGGACCTTTATGCTCCAGCACTGTCCATTTATTGGATGAAGACAATAAGAAAGAACTGGTATTTGGAAGCAGTCTGCCAACAGCACTTAAAAGTGCTGGGGCTAGCATTGGCTGGGTATCTCAGTTGGTTAGAGCATTGTCTTGATAAGCCAAGGTTGTGGGTTTGATCCCCAGTCAGGGCACATACAAGAATCAACCAATGGATGCATTAATAAGTGGAACAATAAATTGATGTTTCTTTCTGTCTCTCTTTCTTTTTCTTCCTTTTTCTCTCTAAAATCAATAAATAAAAATTAAAAAAATTAGTGCTGCGGCCATAAGTTTTTCATTGAAGAAGGGTCTGCATGGTACAACCTCATGTCCACCATGATGTACAATCCAGAGGTTTCTTCACTGAGGTATGACTGACATATAACAATACATTAGTTTCAGGTGTACAACATAATGATTCAATGTTTGTGTACATTGTGAAACGATCATGACAATAAGCCTAATTTTCATCATCATACATAGTTGCAGATTTTTTTGTGGTGAGAACAAAGATTTTCAAACTTTTCAACATAGTTATTTTATACCTTCTTACATGCACATCTATTGGAGTAAATGGCTTCTACAGTTAGAATTGATTGTTTCTCTGTTTCTTACTAAACTATGAATTCTTGGAGGGAGGGACTTTGACTTGTATATTCTGTACCCCAGCTCCTGAGTAAATTGCCAAAGGCCTAGGATTAGAAACATAGTAGGTATTTCAGACTTGCCTATTTTTGAATGTTAGGTGAGGTTTCATGATTGACCGTGTTGCATGGGCAGATAGGTTTTTGGGAATGAAGTTGTTGCTCCTGAGAGTTCATGCCTATTACTAGAATGCTCTTCCCTATGAGCAATCCTGGTAAATTAATCCAGCAGATGTTAATGGGCATTTGCTAAGTGCTAGGCATGATTCCAAATGTTATGAGAGGTATGGTGACGAACTGCCCTCAGTGGGGTGACAACTTGGAGGATCGGAGCTAGGAGATTGGAGGTATATCAGATCATACTTAGAATGCATCATAGTTTTTGATTGGGCATCTCCGGGCTGATCTTCATGAGCTAACTGAGTAAATTCAGGTCAGGTGTGTATGATAGTCTTAGGCAAGGTCAGTGGGGGAGTTATGTTTAGTTATGAAATGAGAGAGAGGGTAGAACACCACTTATTTCACCCAACATAGGTGACTTTATCACCTGCACAAGAAGAATCTGTTCAGTGTGTGCCTGCCTAGTAATGTCTTTGAGGGCATTAAATAGGAGTACACTGAGGTACAGCACAGGGTTGTGCGTAATGGTTTAGGCTTTTACTATCCAACATGGTAGCCCATGTAGATATTTAAATAAATATAAAATTAATGTTAAACAAAATTATAAATTTAGTTCCTCTGCTGCACTAGTCACATTTCACGTACACAATAGTGACATGTGAATCATGCTGCTCTATTAGGCAGTACAAATTTTAAAGCATCTCTATTTCTGCAGACAGTTCAACTGGATAGTTTAGACTACCACTGACTCATAGAACGTTAGAGCAAGCAATGCCTTCCTTATTTATTAGGCAGGGACACTGGGACCTATGAAGCTGCTAGGACTGGGATCACTGAGTCTCAGTTCAATGATTCTTTGTTTACAGATCTCTTTCAGTTCGTAGGCTGTGGGATCCTCTTTAATTACTCAAGATACTTAATGTAATACAAGTTATTCATGCAGCCATCTATTCATTCATCTGTCTATTTTTCCTTCCTTCTTCCCACACATTCTACTTCTCCTTCTACCTGTACCGGTTGCTGGAATGATCCCAGTCAGTAAGACAGAACTCCTGCTGAGAATATCACCTTACAACTTGATAGAGGAGGTCGGAACCTGCTGATGATACACTACAATTAGTGCCGAAGTTGAGTAGGAGCAGAGCGCAAGAGCCCAGAGTGGGTGGGATGAATTCTGCCCGAGGGCTCGACACATTCCATAGGAGGTGACATTTAAACTCTGTCCTGAAGGATAGTAAGAATTTATGAAGCAAGAAGGAAGAGAAAGAACTCTAGGAAGAGGGACCAGCGTGAACCAACGTATGAAGCGCACCGACCTTGGGAACAGCGAGTCATCCGTCTATTGTGGCCCCAGTGTGGCTGTGGGAGAAATGGTAGGAGACCAGTCTGGCGGGGCAGCCTGGGCCCACCTGTGTGAGAACTTGAGCGACAGGCTGAGAGGTGTGGGCTTTCTCTAGCAGGCACTGGGGTCTATGGAGTTGAATAAAGAGGGGAAAGATGTGATTGGATCTGTGTTTTCAAAAGATCGATACACGGGGCATAGGGAATGGATTAGGGGTACAGTTGGTTTAACTTCCTGAATTTGTCCAAGGGGGAGTAGGCTCCCGAACCTAGCAGTGATATTGTTGCTTTCTTCTCAGAGTTCAGTAATAATTAATGCCCCTCCAATTAAGGATTTTAAACATTTCCCTTACTTTTGCTTCTCCTTTTTCTAACCTCCTTGCCCACCAGCCTCCCCCAAACCACATTTTCTTCAGCATCCGACCACGCAGAGCAGGAAGGACGTGCAGCCGCTGTTGTCATCGAAGCCATGAAGCCCCAGAGCCTCTGCATCCCTGGTGTCCTCCATGAACCCCGCGGAGAAGCGCTGCTCCCCAGGGCGCACTTTCCTGACGGGTCCTGGGATGATGGCGAGCCGTCCTCCCTTCCAGCAGAAGAGCTGAAGTCACCAGCAGAGAGGAATGCAGCCTTCCCTTGATTTTCTCCAAGGAAACTTAAGGCAGGGAGCTGAGAGGGACCTAGAGCAACTCCTCACCAGTGGAAAGGGTAGGCGCTGTCCCCATCCCCTTCCCTGGAGGAGGGAATGCTTTGCTGGGCTAACAATTACGTTGGACCAAGAACTATGACAATATGCAATTAATAGTAAGTTTCTTTGAAACAAATAATAGTCAAAACATCTCGAAGCCCATTCAGAGACAATTTTGAAGGGAGCCTCGGCTGTCCACACACACATGGAACACTGTCATTAAGCTCTCCTGGGATGACAGCAGTTCATTATCTTGCGTGGCGCTGTGGAGGGACTCTATAAATTTGCTCGGGCAAAAATGTCGTTTAAAAGTTAATTTGTGACTCCACACAGGCAATACATGGAAAGGGATGTGGTCTAGTGATTCATGAAGGAGCCAAAGCAAGGAGAGGCTGTGCTCAATTTCTGACAGCTGAGTGATTTACTTAAGAAGAAGCCCTCCCCCGTCCTCTCCTACTCCCTGCACTGGATACTTCCACACTCTTTTTTTTTTTAATTTTTAAGAGGATCAGTGATTTTATTTTTCTTTCTTTTGATTTTTTAAAAAGATTTTTATCTATTTATCTTTAGAGGGGAAGGGTAGGAGAGGGGGAGAGGGAGAGAAATATCAATGTACGGTTGCCTCTTGTGTGTCCCATGCTGGGAACTGGCCTGCAACCCAGGCATGTGCCCTGACTGGGAATCGAACCGCAATCCTTTGCTTCGCAGGCCCGTGCTCAATCCACTGAGCTACACCAGCCAGGGCTTCAGCAGACTCTTAAGTAAAGACAATTAAGTCCTATCTTTACCCGTGGATAAAAATTCCTCCACATATCCTTCTAAAACTTTATTTTTATGAATAAAAACAGGCCTGATCACTTCATTTAGGTCAACGCCAGACGCTGTGGTTGCTGATCCAGCATCTAATCTGCCCTTCCTTACTAAGGAACCCTTTCTGGTTTAGGGCACCCATGTGTCTAGTTCGAAACCACCTTTCCCAGCGCAGACTCTTTTCATCAGGGGATGAAGGGCTAAGGGACTCTGTCTTGAGTAAGGAGCTGCAAGGATAGTCCACTTGGTGGATTTTTCTGATACTGTGTTCTTCCTGTTACAAGGGGTGGACTTAGCTAACGCATACCATTTTTTCATCTTTTTTCTCCTTCTTTCTGCCTGAACTGCAGAAAAGATATCCAGTGTGAGGCAGCCAACTGGTAATACTCCACTAGACACAGGGGATGTTGGGGTAAAAGAGGGTTTCTAGTGTCACAACTGCCCGCAGGAGCATAGGGGCCTGTGGATGGATAATCACAATCCACTATCCTGAGTCCTGTAACAGGGAGAGGGAGAGATGTAAAATACGGGGCTAGTATAAACCATGAACAAAAACCCCCAAATCATACAAGTACCCTCAAGTTATAAAGTCAATGACTAGGGCAGGAACATTCCTCACTCTTACCTGAATCATGGGGATGGGGAACCAAGACAACTTGGGCAGCCAGTCCCTTGTAACTGGGAATGAACACTGAGAGTGAGAAGGGTCCAAGTGTGGAATGGTTGAGTTTGCTTCTCTGAATTCCTGCCTGGATCAAACCAGTGCTAAGCCCCACTTGGATTCCACTGTAGGGAGTACGTGAGCCTTGGCCCTCCGAAAATGTCTCTTTTGAAGATGATTGAATTGCCGTACTAACCCGGGAAAATGAGCAGATTTGACAGTTCCAATTGGTGGAAGAAACACTTGGACCAGCCTCAGGCACTGCTTGGGCACTCGGCCAGCTGAAACGAGCATGACTAATCACGAAGCTCATTTGGTGACATAAAAGGGACAATTCTGTTGGGGTCAAGTGAGGGAGCTGGGGAATATTCCCAGGCATAAACTTCCCCAAAATCAAAGGCAAATGATTTTTTTTTTTTTTTTAAGAAATGGCAGAATGGGTTGTGTGATCATTTCTGCCATCTTTGGTTTCTTTTTCCACCCCAGGCGTTATAATCCCAGGGCTGCTGCACTGACCAATCAGAAGAGATGAGGCTGCAGTAGGGAGACAGCCTTGCTGTGTGCACCAACTGGATGTCACCTCCGCGTTGGTTTTTGTCTTTCTTTCTGAAAGGTGTATGTTGTGTGTGCAACTCCCAGAGTGCACTACTGTGTGCTGTACTTCCACAACAAAGTTCACATATCTGCCCACTGAACAGTCGTAAAGACAGAAACACTGACATGGACAATGGCTCAGACACTCTGTCCAAGGGGTGTCATTCAGTAAAAAACCAATTCTGTCACATGGTACATATAACCAAAAACCATTTTTTTATGATCCAATAGACACAGGAAAGTTTTTCATCTTCTGTCTTCTTGGAGATTCATAATGCGCTATACTATTATATACTAATAGCTTTGAGAAATCTTGCAAGAGTGACACCTATTTAATTTTGATTTGCCAGCATTTCTAACCTTTACTTTGTTTTAACACATGAAGCTTTCCTGCCCTCCTCCCATCCCCCAAGGAACACCTGTCCTTGGAACACACTTTGGCCTCTTCCTCAGATGTATAAATAAGAAAATAAAAACAAAAACCAAGATACAATATACAGCAAAAGTATATAATCATTCTGCAATCAGGAAAATGTCTACTTTTGTGTTGGAGCTGAGTTGGATAGTTAGGGTTCATCTGTACTCCCGCCCATTCAGTCAGCCACCCAATCCTAAGGCACCGCTCATTCGGGACCGGTGCTCTGGTCATCAGTGTCTGAAGCCCAAGCAAGGGCACTAAAACTGGGTGGCATTAAATAATATTTATCACGCTCAGAATTTTGTGGGCCAGGAATTTGATGGGGCTCCGTAGGAACACTTGCCTTTGTTCCTCTGATGGCTGGGTGGCTCCAAAAGATGGAGACAGGGACAGTTTAACTGGGGCCATATAGCTGAGGTCTGTGATTTTGGTTGTCAGTCGGGTTTCTCAGTTTTTCCCATGGCCCGTCTGCAGGGGCTGAAATGTTCAAGATGGCTGCTTCGCTTCTGTGTCTGGTGCCTGGGTCGGGATGGCTGGAGCAGCCTGGGCTGGTTGGTCACTACTCTCTCATCACCTAGCACCTTTGCATCTAGTTGGGCTGCCTCCCAGGGTGACAGTCACATGGCTTCCTGATTGTTGGCTTCTCCCGATCGAGCATTCTAAGAATCATCATGGAAGCTGCAAGGCTTCTGTGACCTAGTCTTAGAAGTTCTAGAATGTCCCTGCCTCTGAATTCTATCGGGCAAGCAAGTCCTAGCCTCACCTTTTTGATGGAGGGGAGAAGCAGAGAATCTGTGGTCATCTTTAATCCTCCACAGGCACCATACTGGTTGACTCTCTTAGGCACCAGACTCCTAGCTGAAATGTTAGCAGGGCCCCACCTGGCTTCAGATTTATCTGAAGCAATGCCCAGTAAAGGTCTTTTAGCTCAGGATGTCATCAGAGAACATAAAAGATTCATTGAGATGATCTGCCCATCTACACACAGAATACAAAGCAATAATTTAAACGCCTATAAACACAACAAACTAAATTACTGTTGCATATGGCCCTGATATTAATGCCCATTATCCTGTATGAAGGATAAACTGTTACAACTCCAAACTGCAGAAGAAGTCATGGGAAATGCCTCTGATCTGGTTTGCTCTAGATTTCTCTTTTTTTAATTTCCTGTTGCCTCGTTGTTCACTTTTCCGTGGTCCATGTTAGTTTGGGCTAGTTTGGTGGTATTTAGGGGTTCATGTAAACTACTGAGAATGCTCAGTGCTTACCTAGAATTGCTCTAAGGTTTTAATAGGTATGTGTGTGTGTATATATACTTTAAAATGTTATTTATTTATTTTTAGAGAGAGGGGAAGGGAGGGAGAAAGAGAGAGAGAAACATTGATGTGAGAGAGATACATTGATTGTTGCCACTTGCATGCTCCCCGACTGGGGACCAAACCCACAACCTAGGCATGTGCCCTGACTGGGAGTCGAGCCAGTACCCTTTTGCTGTGTAGGATGTTGTCCAGCTAACTCAGCCACACTGGTCAGGGTATATATATACACACACATACGTGACTTTGAGAAGAAGGTATAGAAGTTTATAAAGAATATCTAATCAACATCCATATTCTCACTTCCAGAGTTTACAGATGTAAACGTGCTCATCTGTTTTCTGAAGGAATTTTTCAACTAAGAGAAATAAAACATTACAGGGAAAGTTGAGGTATCTTTTGATCAAATGTTCCTCCCCCGCATCCCAGAGGCAACCACTGTCACGGATTTAGTGAGCAGGATGATATTTTAACTACAGTGTTTTTATCAACTATTTCACAGGTCCCTCTTCCCCTGTTTCTAATTTACTGCTGTGCGGATCCAGAGCTGAAATTTAAGGAGTCCGACCCTTACAAAATGCTCTGCTGCTTTATTATTTGTGACCGGCTCCTCTTTCCACACCGTGTGCTAGTGAGGGGTTATTATCCAGGCTTTGGTAGACGAGAAGGAAATCCAGGACGAGGCACGTCCTACACATTCCCTCTCCCACCCCGTGCCTGGCCTGAGCAGAAACGACGTGATGTCCCATCCTATATCATCCCCGCCCCCCCCCCCCCCCCCCCGTGTGCTATCATCATACATTAACAACCCGAAAGTTAGCTCAGCGGTTAACTGTTTCGAAGCCGCCACACCTGTAACTGTGGACTGTAGGTGCGGGAAGCACAGGGCTTAGTGAGACAAAGCGTGGGAACCTTCCGCCTGGCCAGCACTTGCGCTGCCCGTGCCGTCTTGTTTCTTAGAGGTCAGTGCAAAGTGCTGGCATGCAGTTCATCACCCTTCGTGGGTCCTCCCGAAATTCCCGTGTTGAAACCTAACCCCCAGCCTGATGGCATTTGAAGGCCAGGCCTTTGGCAGAGGATTATGATTATGTCAGGAGGGTGGAACCCTCGTGAATGGGATTAGTGGTCCTAGAGAAGGGCCTTGAGAGAGCTCCCTCGCCCTCTTCTGCCTGAGGACCCAGAGGGTGGACAGCTGTCTGGGAGCCAGGCAGTGGGGCTCCCTGGACGCTGAATCTGCTGGTGTCTTGATCTTGGACTTCCCAGCCCCCAGAGCTGTGAGAAATGACTGGTGTCGTTTGTAAGCCTCCTCGTGTACAGCGCCCTGTTGGAGCAGCTCAGCAGATGAAGAAGAAGACTTCCTAGAGATTCTCAACTCTATCAGGCTTAACGCCTTTAAAAAATGCTTATAACGCTGCTCATTCCCAACTGTATGGATCATATAACTTGCCTACATAGGTCATTTAAAAATAATATATGACTGGGCTATAATATAAAAATAATCTAATAATAAAAGAATATTTTCCAATGTATAAATGCTTGGATTTGGTAACTAACCGTGAGATGATGGCGCCTACACATCAATCATTGTGAATGCAACATCCACAGATGTAGCCTGATCTAGGCAGGGTCATCAGCATGGTGACTTTCTAAAATAATGAGCAACTTTTGGTAGAATTTCATACAAAACAGTACAGATTTCTCCAAAAACATAGATTTCTCAATAAACATAGAATTACCATGTGGCCCAGCAATCCCACTCCTAGGAACATACCCCAAAGAACTGAAAACAGGTACTCAGCCAGATGCCTGTGCGTGGGTGTTCGTAGCAGCACTAATTACAATAGGCAAAGAGCAAGCAAAAACCAAATATCTCTCAATGAGTGAAAAGGTAAACAAAATATGGAATATCCATACTATGAAACTTCAGCCACGAAAAGGAATGAAGTACTGATACATGCTACCACGTGGGGGAACCTTGAAAACATTATCCTAAGTGAAGGAAACCAGACACAGAAGGTTACATACTGAACGATTCCACTTATATGAGACAAACGTCCACAACAGGTAAATTAATAGAGACAGAAAGCAGATTGGTGGTTGCCAAGGACAGAGGTGGGTGTGTGGGGGGCGAAGGCGGGTAGGAAGTGACTGCCTAATGGATACTGGCTTCTCTTTCCGTGTGATGAAATGTTTTGGAACTAGATAAGAGTGCACACGATGTGAACACACTTCTACGCATTTAGTGCGTGGAATTATATACTTTATGATGGTCAATTCATGTTATGTGAACTACGTCTCAGTAAAAAACAAGACAGTGCAATCTTCCCTAGGTTTATACTTTAAGTGCATTTTCAGAACTCAGTGAATATTAAAAATGCTTGGTGTTTACATGGCAATCCAAGTTTGGGTCTAGGATCAGATGAATTATACATAAGTTTTTCTCCTGTACAGTTATCTGGTGAGGCATTCCCAAGTTGGCTGGGATGTTGCTGGGCAGAACAGCCTTTCCGTTAAAGAACGCTAGGCTCTCTATCCTCAGAACAACCCCGTACATTTCTCCCTGGAGGTGAAGCTGAGGCCCGTGGCCTGGGCTGAGCGACAGCGCGCTCTGACTTGGTCCTTCCAGCTGCTGCAATGGCCCTTGCCCACACCTGCTAGGTCCCGGGGTCCATCGCTTCCCCACGTATGGCCTCACTGCCCTGCTTCAGGGTGGGTTAGGAAAAATCATCGTGAGGCCTGTGGGGTAACATTAAAAATGTTAAGCCCTCCCTTCGTCTTATTTTATTTAATTATTTATTTTAAATGACAAGTTATATCACGTTTATTTCTCTTTTAGTTTTTTTATTATATTTTTCCCATTACTGCTTAGTCCCGTCATACCCCTCTTCCCCCCCCCCCACAATCACCACACTGCTGTCCATGTTCAGGAGCCCCTTTTCCCTTTTGCTCTATCCCCTCCTCCTTTTAAAAGAGAAAGCCTGGTACTTTATTCTCAGGCTGATGGCCCTAGTGCTGTTAGTGGGCTTTGAGATGCTGCTACATGCTGGTTTTGTTTCCTAAGGCCTCAGCGTCAAAGCCAGGTGCTTAAATGCGCTGTTGCTTTGGCTCTGTCTTTCTGGCTTTGGGGAGCGGCGCCACTCGCTGCTAACGCTGTTTGGGCTGCCGTGGCTGCCCAGTGTCTGGTCGGCAGAAACCACTTTCTCTTCGCTTCCCCAGCTTCCTTCCCTTGAATACACCTTTTTGGCCAGACTTTCTCAGGGAGCAGCTGCAAGGCAACCTACTGACAACTTACCTCTGCTCATGTCACCTACTTAATCCACAGACCCTTGGGGAAGAATTGCCAAAATGGAGGTTTGGGGAGTGAGAACTGTCTGAAACACAGGGGGTATGATGGTCAGTGGGGGGCATACTCCTGGGAACACAATTCTCTGTGGTTCTTTTAAGGCCAGCATCGTGTCTTCAGTTGTATGTCCTGAGAAGGGCCATGCTGGGGACAGCTGGGCACAGGAGCTCCACTTGAGGACAGAGGCTGTGTGTTGTGCCCTGGGGACCAGGCCAAGGACACCCTGGATGACGGAGAGGATCTATGGCAGGAGAGGTGGGTGGGACCCCCAGCCAGCCCAGAGCCTGTGCAGGGAGCCTGCGGGAGGAACCCGGAGTTGGCCACATCTAGGCATCTGGGAGTGATTTCCTCTGTCTGTCAAAAGCAATGCACATCTCAGATGTCTCTACTCTGCGCCCAGCTTTCTGCTGCTTGCCATCATTTTCAGTTTACCAGGAGCTCTAGGCCAGCCACGTGGCAGCAGCCTCATTTGTTTTTATTTAGTTCGTATGAATTTGAGCTATTTTGCCCATAAAAAGAACCGAATGCGCATTAACTGCTAACCACTCACAACCTTCCCCATGTACACTGGGGCTTCATCTGTGTGGTGTCCGCTTCATTCATCTTGCATCACTGCAGGTACGCGTGGCTCACACAGTTGCATTCTGGGGTGACTCTTTCATGAGAAAACATTGCAGGCAAACCCGCCACCCTTCTGTTGCATCATGTCTGGGAGAACCCAAATTTCCTAGCATGTAAATTGCGACTTTTCCAATCCATTCTATCATGCTTTTTATGTATATTCTTCCCAAAAGGAATTGCCAAGTTAAAGGGTATAAACTCCGTTGTTCTATTTACAAGGTTCCGTATTATTCCAGAATGAGGGGCCCAAAACTTACTGCCCTTGGAGAACCAGATGCCTCTCTATCTGCCATTGTTCAGTCCTTTACCCAGAACAGGTGTTTGCGGGGTCCTCCATGCGCAAACACTGTGCCAGAGGTGGGGCAATGGTGGCAAACAAGGTCCTTGGCCTCGTGGCGCTTCTAATTCCTGATGTGGTTTCTCAAGGTACGGTCCTTGATCATCATGTTGACATCCCCTGGGGCAGGTATTTATTAAAAATGCAGATTCCTGGCACTCGTTGCAGACCACTGAATCAGAACCTCTAGGTTTAGAGCCCAGGAATCTGCATTTCTGATAAATCCCTGGATGCACGTTACACTGTGAGCACCATCGGTCTAAGAGAACGAGTGACAGCTCCCCTCTGCTCAGGATGGGGTGTGGGAGACGGGCTTGATGGAGCCTCTGGAGCAGGAACGTGCCAGAGCTGTGCAGGTCTCCTTGCCAGAAAGTCATCTCCTGCAGGAGAGAGAGAAAGCCACGAGCCCAGGGCAGGCTGTGAATAATGAGCAACACAAGTAGATAATTTTTTGCTGCAGCTGATCAGGTCCCTCCCACGGGTGGAGCTGCCTGGGCCACTGAACGGGATTAGAGCATTTTCTGGTCTCGAGATCACTGTTTCAAATTAGTTGAGCGAAGCCAAGCAGCGCTGGGGAGGAGGAACATGTGGCTGTGCTCCGGGAGGGAGCCACGGGAGGCGCACGTGCCCGCCCCTTCTCGGTGTGCAAGCCGACCAGGCGTGCAGGGCAACGAGCCTGCCCGTGGGCAGTTCTGTCCTGCTGGCCGTCGGGATGGAGAGAGAGAATCAGCCCCAGCTGAGCAAGATTGGGCTGCTCTGCCAAGTTAGGGAAATGGCCAGGCTTCACTGTGCGAACCGGGCAAGAGGGCTTGCACCAGCTGTGTGGGAGTGGTGTGGGCTTGCCCCCAAATGGGACGGCAGGGCTAATTGCAGGTTGTGGCCCTCCGGAACTGAGGAGACAGAAACCTGCAAGTGTCAGGCATGTGGCCCCAGGAATTCCCCCAGGCTTGTGACAGCCAGTGGTCAAAACTGAGGTGTGCTTGGCTCCCTACAGACAGGGCACACCCCTAACTGAAATACTAACCTGGAGGCTTGCTGTCTTCTCTTTTCCGAGGCTTCTGAATTGACCAGATCCCCATGTCCAAGACTCTGGAGGCATTTTTTGGGTGCTGCCATTGTGTGATGGCCCTGGGCCCACGGGTGGCCTCAGCTTTTGTTTGTTTTCCTGTTGGATCAGTGTCCTCGAGGTGGTGCAGGTTGGTCCCCCGAAAACCAAAAGCAGGTGGGGCCCTGCTGCATCGCTCTTTTAGATGCCCGTGTGCCCTCGTGAGGCTCACAGCACGTTGGCTGTCTGACTTTGCTCTCAGCAGCAGTCCGCCCAGCATTTGTTTTCATCAAGGCCTGAGTCACCCCCCAGGGTACAGTTGGAGTTCTGTTCGGAAATGCTCCACGGGTGGCTTTTTCTCTTAATTCATGAAAAGGAACATCAATCATTTTTGTTCTGGCCTGACCCCAGGGTGCTGGTCATGTACGGGCAGAACAGTAGACCGAGCACCGGCCATCGTCGGCTACAAAGTGACTTCCGGGCGAGCGCGGAGGTGAAGGTGTGAGAGGTCCAGGAGGACAAGTCCCCGCGGCCTTCCCACCACGCCGGGACCTGCTCACATCATCTGGTCAAGGGTGTCTCTGTTTTCTAACTACTCAGGGTGGGGGTGGGGGTGGGGGTGGGGGGTCAGGGTACCAATAGAGACACGGTGCAGGCCTACAGGAAATTGTCTGTGACCTCACGTATACGAACTCAAGCTGCTTACCCTCTGTGCCGGGGAAGAGAGGACATGTGTGTGTACGTGCACGCGCGTGGGTGTGTGTGTTTCCTCGAAGAGCACAACTGTAATATCTGGCTCAAAAGTGGAGAATGAAAATAATTGGGGAAGCACATGTATGATCAGCAGCCATGCCGTAGTTAGCGTCTGCTTAACAGGAATCATTAATCACACGTAATCAAAAAGGGAACGGAGGAGAGAGCAAACACTTCCCGCCCTCAAATCTCTCACTGTCGCCTTTCACAAGAACACAGTTTCCCACGCGGAAAAATCTGTTTCCAGTTGGACTGAAAAACTGCCCTTTGAGTCACAAATGTCTCTAGTTGTAAGGCTTCTCACAGTTGACAAAGGATTTTTGCAAAGTTTTTTCATTTGATCCTACTCATAGGGGTAGAATGATTAACCCCAGACTGAACAGTGAGAAAATGGCCCAGGGGAGCTGGACTCCTGCTTGGGTGAGTCCTTACTCGATTTGGAGGCAGCTGGATCTCTGACACCAAGGCTGCTGTGGTTGTGGAGGGGCTGTTGAACTTGACGTAGGAGAGCCTCGTATTTTACATCTTGCCCTGCTATTGGTTCTACGGAAACTCTCAGCCTCAATTTCCCTCCTGAGCTAAAGCTGGTGACATGTAATCAATCTCAGCAAGGAAAAAGGGTCAAGTGGGGTCTTAGCCTGACAAAGAGCTTGTGTAAAACCCTGAAACCATCAGAAACAGAGTCCTAGACTAGCGTTTAGGTACAACTACTTATCTGACTCATTACTCTCAGGAGCTATTCTGTTGTACCTTCCCCAGAGGTGGGTCATGCCTCCCCACCCCCCATGTGCCTGTTGCCCTCCACAAAGAAGGATGAGCCCAGTTGAATAGCCAAAATCAAGGGTCAGCAGATTTGCTTCAGCCCGGATGCTTTCTGGTTTCTTGGAGATTATTGTCATCAGCGGGACACACGTGCCATCCTCGGAATCATGGAAGTTAATATTAATATGAAGCAAGGACCTCTGTAGATTCGATGTTTCACTGTTTCAATGCATTTTGATATTAAATAAATAAATAATATGAATCACATCCAAATTACTGAAGTATGCAAGTCAGCATCTGTTCTTCGTAAGTCTACAACCTGAGAGATTTGAGGTCTGTCCAGAAAGTATCCAGCAGTGTACTATGGAAAATAGAGACATTTATTGAAGAAGATACAAGATACAAGAAACACTGTACATAGGACAATGACGCCTCAATCCCCTTCCAAGTGGGCACCTTGGGACCTCACACAGTTCTCCCAATCACCATCAGCTGTCCTGTCATATTTTCCTGAATCTCATCAACAGTCTGAAATCTCTTCCCTTTCAAAGGTGACTTTAGTTTTGGGAAAAGCCAGAAGTTGCAGGGCACCAAATCCGGGCTGTAGGGGGACTGAGTCACCTGGATGATTTGATGTTTTGCCAAAAAACTCTGCGCAAGACGTGATGCATGAGCAGGCACATTGTCATGTTGAAGTTGCCCATCACTGGTTGCCCCTCGCTGTGCTGCTGCTCATACTGCATCTCTCAACCAACGAAGAACATTGAGGTGGCATTCCTTATTAATTGTTCAGCCTGGAGGGGTGTACTCATGATGGACAACACCTTCCCATTCAGAAAAACAGAGTTAACCTAGTCTTGATCTTGCTGCGACTTTGCCTCGCCTTCAGGCGTGGAGAACCAGGCAACTTCCATTGGGACAGCTGGGCCTTCGTTTCCGGATCACAGCTGTAGACCCACAATTCACCTTCAGTTATGACCTTCTGGAGGAGATCTGGTTCATTGGTAGTGGTTTGAATCAAGTCATGAGCAATTGCTGCACGATGTTCCTTCTGCTCTGGTAGCAGAAGCCATGGAACAAATTTTGCCACAACACGTTTCATGCCAAGACTCTGCATCAAAATCTTGGACACAGTAGTTTTTGGAATCCCCAGATCAGCTTCTAGTTCTGGTACTGCTGGTTGCTGATCATCATTGTTCATGCATGCACATTCCAGTCCCCTCTCCTTGACTGCCAGGATACATCAATGTCGCACAAACCGTTCTTGCTGTATTAACAATGGCTAGACTTCTTCTGGACAGACCTCATAATTATTTCAGCCTACAGACATTGTCTGTTTCTGTGCTTCAATCTGGAATGTTATCTTAATTTGCCCCTGCCTGCTGTCCCTGAGCAACATTATTGGCTTCCTAGTCATATGTCTGTTCAATGCATATTACCTCTGGACACAGGTGAATAGCTAAGGCTGCTAAAAATATCACTCTGTGCAAACTTGCTATTTCTTTGTTTCTTTTGTAAATAATCAGGCTAAGTTTATATCAATCATCTCCCCCATATTTTCTCAAACTTCCACGCATGGAACTGAGCTCATTTAATGAAGTAGACCTAAGATGGAGACACCTTCTTTTGCTTGTCTGGCTAAATTTACTGCCCTTCACCTAGGAGGCAACTAGCCACACAGGACATAAGAGCACCCGGCTGTGCATCGTGTGAGCGGCACTTCCCAGGGCTGACTTCCTCACTGTTACCACTGACAGTGAACTTCTCCTCGGGCGAGAGGAGCAGCCCCCCTTCACACACAATCAGTACCAGCTGTAGTCCAATTAAACTCAACAGTGAACAGGTGTTCACTGTAATGACTTCCACACAAAAGCACGCTTTCATGTGATACTCTTTACATCTGATACGCTAACGGTCCAATGAAAGGGAGTCACAGAAAAGGAGATGGAATTCAGTGGAGGAAAAACAGCAACCCCCTGACTCCTTCACAATCAGCCTCAGAAGCCCCCATCACCCTCAACATTTCACAGGTGTCTGCAGGAGGGTGTTTTGTGCAGAACCTACTCAAGTCAGTTGTCCCTTGAGAACTTCTTCGAAAATATTTTGAAGTTTTTCAAATTCAGGCAGCTCTCTTGTATGACCACCCAGTACTCTTATTGCCACTATTTAATGGCGTTTAGCTAGACACGTGTGGGCAGAGATGTTAATTACACTCACGTAAATCCTAAAAATGCTCTTGGCCCATTGTGTTGCCTTCCAAACTCTTATACTTCTGGGCTTGTGCTCCACTCAGAATAGAGAAATCTGGAGAGCACCCTTTGGGGAAGATGCCTGGAAGTGTTATTGCTCCTATCGTGTTCCAATCAGTTACGCGATGTCCACACTGTGCGTTGCCGTGGAAGAGAGGAACGGCAATGAGAAACTTTCATGCTACTGAGAATCAGTGTCCCTTTGGGACTGGTTGACAGCTCAGGACCCAGTTAGAGTCACTCCTAGAGGTCCTCTCAGGCTTGACGAAGAATGACTACTTACTGGGGACTCCGATAAACGGATTGGTGACACTCTTTCTCCATATTCCGCATCCTGTGGCTTGGGGACCACTAGCACGAAAGGTGCTGCTGCCTTGGGCAGCATCTTTGACTTTGCATTGACAGGGATTTGTCACCCTCTGAGGACAACAGAGAAGGGGATGAGTGGGCTTGAGGCAGGGACTTCAGAATTCTGCCTCTCCATGCAGTCAGGGAGCAAGGCACACCTCCAAACGTGCCGCTGCTGCGCATGGCATGCAAAGCCATTTTGTTGGTCAGAAACCATTTGATAGCTCACACCAGAAGGAAAGTGGGGTGAAAACCAGTCCCATATGTGGAGCAAATGCTGGTGAGTGTGTCGACTGGCATAACTGGAAAACTAGTGGACTTCTATAACTGAAGCTGGGACCTGTGACCAGACTATTATAATCCCAACAGAACGTATTGTAGGCAGACATAAAATGGGCCCCAATAAATGCCACTTCTTGGGATTCATGGTAATCCCTGCCCCTGGAGGGTGGATGGGACCTGTGACCTTCTAACCCACAGGATACAGCCGTGATAGGATGTGACTTCCATGATTTGATCACGTAAAATTGTAACTTTCTTGCTAGCAGACTCCCTTATTGCCTTCCTGGTTTGCATGGTAAGTAACTAAACATGGCCTTTGGCCAGCAGCCAGCTAGGAACTGAGGCCCTCAGGCCAAAAGTCTTCCAGAAACTGAATTTTGCCAACCACAGTAGGAGCTTGGAAGCAAATCCTTCCCCAGTTGACACTTCAGGTGAGTCCCCAGCCCTGGCTGACACCTGGATCGCAGCCTGCGAGAGACCCTGAAGCAGAGGGCCCAGCTGAGCTGTGTCCAGACTCCTGCCCCACAGAGACTGTGAGAACATGGATGTGTGCTGTTTGAAGTTTGTGGGAATTAGTTTTACACAGCAACAGATAACAAATATAGAAATGCTTATAAATCTGTACCCAAGGACATGTATAAGAATTTTCATAGTAGCATTCTTTGTAATACTGAAATGGAAAACAACGAAGACAGTGCGATAGATAAATGCACCGTGGTGCGCTCGCATAGTGCAACACTGTTGGCAACAAGAAAATAGTCAGCTGTAGCTACATGCAACAGTATGGGCGAGTCTCACAAATAAGTGAGTGAACAAAAGCCCCAGGCCTAAAAGAGTACCTGCTATGTGATTCCATTTACATAAAGTGTTAAATCAGGCAAAACTAATCTATCATCTTGTTTGAAGCTTAGGATGTTGGTGGCTTTTGTGGGTAGGCGGTGACAGGGAAGGGACAGAAGGAAGCTTTGAGATGCTGATAAATGTCATGTATCTTAATCAGGGAGCTGGTTAGAGGGCTGTTTTGCACACTTTTATGTATGTACGTTTCAAGTTAAAAAGGCAAAAATAAACCCACTTTTTTCTCAGCAGGTAACCTTTTCAGCACAGGATATTAATAGACCTGTGGTTAGAAGGGCACGTGGGCTTCGCAGGCACAGTGTCATTGTACGACCAACAGAGGAGGTAAGCTGAGTTGGTGAAGGGCTCAGAGAGGTGAGGTGAATTGAAGTCAAGCTTCCAATTATTGTCAGAGCTGAAACTGCAAAGCCAGTCTCTTTTGTGTATCTCTGTTAGATGTGAGAGCAGGGTGGCTGTGGACTGTCCTTCACGGTTCTCCAGGTCCGAGTCCCTTTCTTCTTCACCGTATGAGGTTGCCTGTTGATGCTGCAAACTCAGTTAAAGAAGATTCCTTTTCCAGCTTGCCTGGTGCCCTGGCTCAGTTCAGTGCTTTAAACTGGCCAATACCCAATTAAGAAGGTGCTTTGGGTGCCCTTGTTGTTTTCAAGCTTCCACCTTGTTCTGTTGCCCTTGAACCCTCCTCATCACTTGTTTCCAGGCCGGTTTCTTGCACCGTGGCTGGTGATCGTCACCTGATCCCATCCACAGACTCATTCTCACCCAGTGCAATGGAAACCGAACACCCTTTCCTGACACTGAACTTGGCAACCTTTCTTGACTTTGATTGGGATTCATCTTTCAGTGTGTGTTTGTTGCCAGCAGCTCTGGGTTATAACCCTGACTGGGAAGCTTGCAAGCATCTTGCTGTGTCTGCCTCACTCTCTGCAAAAGAGGAGAGAAGCATTTTGTTTTCACCAAAGATCTACACATATCCAATTTCTCTGTGTTCCAAATAAGTTCTTAAATTCCATTTCAGGAAAACGTCAGGTGTGGGCGGGATGAGTGAACTCCCTGCCCTTTCCCCTTTTCCCCTCTTCCAAGTTCAGACAGCTAGATTCTACAATTAGCTCAGTGGATGAGGCCAGTCATACACAAATGCACCTTCGAGACAGTGTCTGCCAGAGGGTGGACATGGCAGTAAAACTATGGATGGTGTGGATGTGTCTGTAAAGACAGACAGTGTTCATGAGAAAGGGAGTTGGTGAGTACAGAACCCAGACAGAGGACAGGCCAGCGGCCGTCCTGAAAAGTGGTGTGAGCGTTCCTGTGGCGAAGGCTTCGCCGGCCCCGACGCCTGCAGCCATTAAGCTTTCGCTTTCAAGTCTTCTAACTCAGCCGCCCTTGCTCTGATTCCAGACTCACTGGGGACCTTTCTGATTATAATTTATTTCCTGGGTAGGTTTTCTTCAGGGAGAAGCATACTGGGGAGCAGAGTGTGAGTATTTGATCTTTGTGACCATGGCACATCCCGCTGTCCCGAGGGGTATGCCACTTCGGTGAGAAGTTTTGGTGCTCTGTGAGTCTAGTGCACCCGAGTCAGCCCCTCACCCCAAGTCAAGACAAATCCTGGAACACTAACAAGATTGAATTTTTGGACCTGTAAGTCTTCTGGCCAGACCTTGGACTGTGAAAAATTCATTAAGATAATGCCACTTTGGAAGGCCTCTTGGTAGACAGCCAGCCAGCCATTTCCTGGTAATATTCAGTATGGCTGCGGGCCCACTTTTGAAATCCTGATGGTACCTCACTGGAGTGCGAGGAAGAGAAAGAGGGAGCAGAGAGAGGAGGTGAAATGGGGCAGTCTATTCAAGTTGGGTTTCGCCGTGGCTGCAAATGGAAATGGAATCTTATTGAAAATGGACTGTTTACTTGATTCTTTAATGTGAGTAGTAGATACCCTTCTGGGAATATGTGGCACTGTGTTTGGGGTGAATAAAGATACGGAATAAAACTCTGCACATCTTTCTGGAAGATTACTTTTCTCCCTGCTTTTGGGAGATGGAGAAGTTAAGACATTAACTGATAATGTAAAGACTGACCAGTCACCCTGAGTTGCTGCTGGGTAACTGGGGACTCTACTCCCCAGGTCTGTTTGCATTGAAGGAGAGCCGAGTGGGAAATTCTTGCTCACAGAATGTGGGGAGAATGGCTGTCAATTCAGTCAATTCTGGGCTCAAGCAATTAAGAAGAGGTCTCCTTCCCAGTCTGACAGTTGAATGGAGAGGACTCAGAGACGCTGAAGGGAAGTCGAGCGGCAAGTCCAAGGGGCAGGCTATCCACCCACCAGCCACACCCACATGCATTTCATGAGAGTGAAAAATACATTTCTAAAGTGTTAAATCACCAAGAGTTCGGGCTTGATCTGTTACAGCAGATAACATCACTCTAAAAGAACCGATGAGTAATTTGAATTTTCCTACATGAAAGCGAACACTGTATGATAGAACGTAAACTTTCCATGAATTCTGAAGTTAACACGGAGACTTCAGAGACATAGTCTGCTCTTGGCAGGCTGCTGGCACTGTCGCTGGGTGCCCAGAGAGTGCTCCGTTCGGTTTCCTCTACTGTTGCTGGAACTTGGTGAGAAAGTTTGTTGGGGCCAGACGCATTCACGGAAGGGGAGAGTGAAAGCTGTGGTCGTCCTCTAGACAAGAGAGTCTGCAGTGAGTGCTCACGCAAGGCAAGGCCAGAGCGGGTGAGGCTGGATTTCAGGTGCCCTTTCCTCGGTCTCTTGCCCCCCAACTCACGTGGCTCACACTGCCCATCCCAGGTCTACGCCCCGGCCTGCTTTTCACAGGATTAAATTGTGAGTGTCCGCCCCAGCTCACTTTCCCTTCGGTGCCTGCCCTTTGATGGGGCTAATATATTCCAAGAATTTAGGCCAAGAAGCAGGGATGACAAATACATGACACCCTTTACACCAAACCCCTTTCCGCCTCCTGGCAGACACGGGTGATTCCCCCACAGTGTGGCTTTCTGTTGAGCAGCTATGGCCTCATCGGCTTCTCGGAACAGACCCACAGGCCACTCCTGGGAACCTACCAGAGCTGGCTCTGGAGGTGGATTCGACTCGCCATCCTGGATGAAGGATAGACCACGGTTGCTTCACGGGTTACCTCTCTCCGATAATGTTTGCTTTTCCAACAAGGTTTTCATTACTCCATTAACTAAAAGAGGAGTCTGGCAATTTCGAGCGCTCTGGCAGCTCCAGTGGAAGAGATTTGGGTGCAGGGAACCATTTTTTTCATTGCTCCTCAAATTACACCACTAACCTGCTGCCTATTTCAATTCAATTCAATTCAACTCAACAGATATTTATCTCACTTACAGTATGGCAGGCTGTGTCTAGGAAGTCACATTTAACTCCATCGCCCGCGAGTTTTCATTGAGTACCTGCTGTGTACATGGCAACCAACTAGGTACTCAGGTGTTTCTTTGTGATTATGGTGACTTATAATCACCATTTAGAGAAGCTCCATTCTCTTCCTTTCTGTAAATCTCAACCTCTCTCTCTCTCTCTCTCTCTCTCTCTCTCTCTCTCCCCCCTCCCCCTCCCTTCCTCCCTCCTTCCTTCCCATCCCGCCCCACCACCGCGGGGGTGGGGGGAGCTGACTTCCTGGAGAAACCCTCTGTTCCTTCCAGGCCACCTGGGCTGCTTGGCTGCAGCCAGACTCTCTCACTGCCCTTCCCCAAGCCCACTGAGTGGAGGGAGCAGTTTGCCTCTGCGCTGGCTGTGAGGGGCAGGATTGTTCTCTCCCCCTCCCCAATGCCCCTAAACCATGGCCTCCTGCCAGGGCCAGAGCTTTCTCCACAGGGACCCTGCTGGTGGCCAATCACACTCTTTTGTCACTGCCTTTTCAGGGCTGCCTCATTGACATGCTGCCGTGCAAAAAAGTGCAAGTGATTTTAATCTTCCGTTTTTTTAAGGGGAAGGGCCTTTAGTTCGCAGTATTCTTTCCCCACCCACCCATTCCATGTCATGCTCTGGCCTGGTAAGGGCAGACCCATCCCTTTCGTCCCAGTGAAGTGTGTCTAACTTGATGACTGGCTGCCAAGCAGAGTGGCAGGAGAGTTGGGGGGAAGGCAGCTGCCAGGACGCAGCGCTGGAGATGTGCCCCCAGGTGATGGCCAAGTGCATGGACCCTCTTAACCTTGCAGATGAAGTTGGGGAGGCATGGCGAGGTGGGCAGAGGGCAAATCTCAGCTTCTCCCAGCTGGAGCTACCTGTTGGCTGCTGGGTTTCCATAAGGCTGGGCTATGAGGGGAATGCTAGCTTTGGGCACAGTGGGAAAGGTTGCAGACATATGATTAGTTTAATGAAAGGTTGGTTTTTGCAGAAAACAGCCAAATCTGTGGAAGGACAGCAGCTGCTACATTGAGCAGAAGCCCTAGGAAAGCCCTAAAGTTGTGGACTCTGCACATTTTCCTCATCCCTACCTAGAAGGTCAGCACCGAGCAGTCATTAAAGGACTTTCCTGGAGGCATAAGGAAGCCAGGGATGGTGATTTGTTTAGATTTGTCTGAAGAGTTGTGGCTGCCAAATCGCACAGACAGCTGCAGTCAGTTGCTCTCTTCAAGCTGTTCAATCCATACCATGCATTTTATCAGCCGCATCTCTGCTCCACCCGGGATGTCTGGGGAAATCCCCATAACTTCATTGACAGTCAGAGTCCTCAATCTCTTCCTTTTCTGCAACATTGCTACATTTGTTAACCGTATCATGAGCTGGGAGATGATAACAGACCGCAGCTCCATCCTTTTCCCGACTCGGGCACTTGTTCATTGAATCCAGGTAGGAGAACAGGGGGCTGTGTGTGTCACTCTCTGCTCCTCAAACACGCCTCCTTCTAGAGGAGCGGCGATGGGAGTGAGAAAGAGAAATCCAATTATGTATGCACTGGCAATTTGACCTCGTAGGAATTCTGTGGGCAGCCTGGCTTTATCTGCCCAGAATTTCTTTACAAAAAATCAAAAGCCTCCCCGCTCCCCCGCCCCTTGCAAGCAGACCTTTTGGTCAGTTTCTGGGTAGGGTAAGGGTGAAACCTGGGAGCTGGCCTTTGTTGTCGTTTTTTTCTGGTTTTAGGACAGAATCAACCTGCAACCATCCTGAAGCCCATTGCTGTTTCTAGGGGCCTGCAACACTGGCATAGAGTGGAGTTTGGGAGTCAGGCTATAGCAATGAGTTTTGTGGTTTTCTCCTGTTTGATTATCAATTTGGCTTATCACTGAGTGGAAAGTTGGAAATAATCTATTTCAGTCCTTTCATTTTGTACATGAGGAAAGCAAAGTGCAGAGAGATGACTTACATTCTTTTTTTAAAAAAGACTTTTATTTATTTATTTTTAGAGAGAGGGGAAGGGAGGGAGGGAGGGAAAGAGAGGGAGGGAAACATCAATGGGTTGCCTCTGTTTGCACCCCAACCAGGGGACCGAACCCACCACCCAGGCATGTGCCCTGAAGGGGAATCGAACAAGTGACCTTTTGCTTTGTGGACCCACTTAGCCTTGCATATGGGGTTGGAAAGACAATGTCCAACCAAGTGAGCCACACCGGTCAGGGCATGACTTACATTCTTAAAGGTCCAGGTCAGTGGTAGCGATCTTCAGGTGTGTATCAGGTATCCAGGTGCATGAAGTCTTTGGGTGTGTCAAGTCTCCAGCTGTGGCAGTTATGTTTTCTGGTTACAAACAACGGAAACCAACACTGGCAAATTGCTGGTAGAAGCAGTCTAGTCAGGGCAGGATTAGACCTCCACCTTTTCAGTCTTTGAGTAGCTCCGCTGACCTTTCGATTTTCTGGGAGTGAGCATTCACCAGGCTTGTTTGTGGAACAGAGGCTATCTCTGCACCAACCATGTTCCCTTGGAGGTCACCTAAAGACAGTCCCCTAACATGCTCTGGGCTTCCCTCTTTTTCCTGCCTGAGGCCATTCTCTATCACCAGGGATATGGTCAGCCCACGGCAGGGCAAGCCAGAAGTGCTGGGGACCATACGCCCCAAGAGTGACCCTCAACCAATGAGGGTTGAGAACTGATGTCTGAGTACCCCAGCTTCCACTCCCCTTGGGGAGACAATCTGGGGAGAGTTCCACACAGTCTCTCAGAGGGTCCCAGATGGGAGGGAGCTTCAGTTGCCCACAGCAGTCACGTGATGTCTAGCCTATACTTTCCTCCTTTCTCCTCTCACGTTCTCTTTTTCACATTGCTTCCTGGGATCTCCTCCCAAATAAAATGCTTACTCCCAAGTGTTTTATGGTCTGCTTCTGGGAAATCTAAATTAAAACAGGTCTTTTTGCTAGCACCTTGGATAGAGGAAAACATGGTACCTGGTAACAGTTCTGTGAGACCATATCCAATGGGGAGGAAATGATTCCCCCAAAGGAATTTTCTTGCCTTTAGGAAGGTGTCTTAGGGGAGACTTCAAAACAGCTGTCTATTACACTATCTCACTGACCTCTTGGTTTCATACATTGGTTCATGCAGTGCTTTTTGACACCTGTGTTCATTACAGAGCTTACTAATTTATTCTTCAACACACCTCATAAATCTATTGTTTCAACAGTCCTCCCCTGGGTCAGAGCCTCTTCATTTCCTGCAGTAGCCCTTGTCTTTGTCTTTCCTTTAGACACCTTGAAGTTCATCCAGGTAACATGGCCTGCCCAACTAAAGATATTTTGCAATTAGATGTGGCCAGAGGACTAAGTTTGAATCAGAGAGAGGTAAGTTAAAGTGATGATGTGTGTCTTCAAGGGCATTTCTTCTAAAAGAAATTTCTTGTCCTTCGCTCTCTCCCTTTCTCCCCATAGATTAACATAGTCAGAGGATTCATACATAACCTTCATTGGTCCATACACGACCATCCATCCAACTATGTTTATCTTTTATGTAATAGGTAACTATAAACTCAACTCAACACAAAAACTAGAATTATGACAATAAATTACCCTGTTCTTCTCTGGTCTAACCTCCTGCTTCTTCCCCTAATGCAAGTAACCAGCACCCTGAATTCTGTATTCACCATTCCTTTTCTTTCCTTTTTAGATTGTTTTATCTCATTGTGTCAGTCAGCATTCGATCACAGAAACAGAGCCATGGGAATGATATAGAATATGAAATTAATTAAAGAGCGTCAACTCCACACAGTTGCCAGAGCTAGTTAAAACTTTGCCGAGTGGTTGTTTCTATATCTGGTGCTCGGTCTACTGCAGGAGTTGGAAGGAGGAGATCCAGGAGCAGCTGAGGTGTGGAGCTGCGCTCACGGGGTCGGGATTCACAGAAGCTGCAGGAGAAGGTGGCGTGGGAGCCCCACGCCAATATGATGAGCGGGCCGGGGATGATGCGTGTGAGGTGCACAGTGCCTGGTAACCCCATGCCCGCCTTCCGAACACAAGGAAAGTCCACCTTCTAATTGTTGTTCAGACACCTTTTGAGGCCCTTTCTAGGGCCTCAGAGCTCACTAACCCAGAACTCGGCAGGAAAGAGAGTTCTGGGAAGTGTAGTTCAGTTTAGCTAAGCTGCCATAGCATAATCTATTGACATTCATCCAATTGTATTCTGCAAAGTAAATTTTTAAAGTTGTTTTTAACTTGATAAAAAGCAAATCGCATTGTATATATCCATTTAAGACCTATTTTTTAAGCTTAACATCACATTTTTTAGGATTTATTCACACGGCTGGGTATAGCTATGATTCATTGCTATTCACTGCTCTAACACCACTGTGAGAATACACCATAGTGCGTTCATCTACTGTCTTGCTGGTGGGCATTTGGGTTGTTTCCAGGTTTTTTTGGATAGCTTAGGCTGCTATAACAAAATGCCATTGACTGCATGGTTTAAACAACAGACATTTTTTTCTCATCGTTCTAGAAGCTGGGAAGTCAAGGTCAATGTGCTGTCTAATTCAGTCCCCAGGGAAGTCCCATTTCCTGGCATGGAGACAGCTGCCTTCTTGCTGCGTTCTCACATGGCAGAGAAAGAGGTAACTCTAGTTTCTCTTCTTTGTATAATGGCACTAATCCCACCATGAGAGCACCACCCTGTAAATATCATCACATTGGGGGTTAGAGCTTCAACATGTAAATTTTGGATGGACACAAGCCTTCAGTCCATGACAGCAGGCTTTGCTATTGTGAACAGGGGTCTTAGGGACATTCTTGTAGGTGTCTTCAGGTGTTCCTGCGTGAAAGTCTCTCATAACACCAGAAGTAGAAGAATTGGGCCTGAGGTAGGGCTGCCTTGCATCCTGGTTTTCCTTGCAGAGTAGCCGTCATGCTTGTCGCCTAGGAATAACGATTACACATTGCCCTGTCTTCTCCTCATTGTCTTTACCTTCTTCTGACAAATAGCAGTTCTTCGTTTTAATATGCCAAATTTGTAAAAAATGTTCCATGGTCAGCACTTTTTCTTTAGGTGTTATTTAAGAAATCTTTCTCTATCTCAAATTCTAAAAGGTATTTGCTTGTGATTTTTATCATGTTTTAATGGTTTATTTTTTATGGTTAAACCCTTAGTCCATCTGCGATTAATTTTGGTATAGGGTGTGAATAGGCATCCAATTTCACATTTTTCTGAAAGAATAAACTTTACCCCTCTTTAACCTCCTATCCATCCTATCAGCAACTCCTCTTGCTCCAGAATAACTCTGTTCTCTTTTCTTCATACGCATGGCCATTCATTATTCTAGTTGAGGCAATTATTAGTGATCGCCAGTCTGGCATTTTGGAATAATCTCTGATGGCTCTCCACCTCCATTACTGCTCCCCTCTAACTCTTTGTTCACTCTGCAGTCAAAGAGATCTTAGGAAAATGCAAATCTCCCTCCCCTATCTTAACCCCATTCTGGCTCCTCAATACCTTTAGAATAAATATCAAATTTTTCGAAGTGATTTACAAGACTCGGCAAGATATGTCTGCTTTTTTCTTTTCAGCAGCATCTCTCCTAACCCTTCTCCCCACCACCCAGCTTAAACTTCATTTTAGTTCCTGAAATTCTTTTACCACTGGCCCACTGCACATGTGTTCCTTCCATCTTGCACACTTTTACTCTATCCCAACCACTTACCCTTCGCCTCTCTGTTTAGATGTCACTTCTACCAGGCAGCCTTCCCTGACTTTCCTCCCAAATCTAGATGAGTGGTCCCTCTTATGAGCTACCAAGGATTCTTTATCTCCCTCATCACAACAATTACTAAGTCAAGTAGTGATTTATTCCTAATTTGACTGTAAACTCCATCAGGACAAAGCCCATATTTGTCTTGTTCACCACTGTATCCTTGGTCCCCAACCCAGGGTCTGGCGCTTGCTAATGCTCAACAAATACTTGCTGATGGATCACTGAATGCATTACTTGGGACTCCTTTGCAGGAGTGAGCCAGGGTAAAGAATGTAAAGAGCTCTATTTGTGGTCTCTTATTATTTTTAAAGCCCACTTATGGCCTCCTTATGATTGTTTTTAAGCCCTGGAGCACTAGAACTAATGGACCTAGACTGTTAGCTCCAGATGTGCTCAGGCCAAGACATGGGCAAATGGAGAAGGAACTACATCAACATAGGAGGCAGATGGTGCCAGCGGACAGAGGCACCACAGGCGGAGATGGTGGATGACAGCGCCGAGAGCGGTGAGCGGCTCATAGCAGGGCTGGCTCTGCGCTTGGTTAAAGATGATTCTAACTTAACTGGGTTGGGTTTCATCTGGGACCACAATAATACAGTCAGAGAGGTTAGCAGGAAATTCCTAAATCCTCTTAGAGAGATGCTCCTGAAGCGTGGTCTAGGGTCCCTGGTGGTCTGCAAAGCTGGTTTCCTGCAGGGTGAATGTTAATGTCAAGCCTTTGTTGCTGGTGTGAAGTGGTCATTACTTATGTTGGTCCCCACTGGTGCCTCAGTGAAAGCAGGGCTCTCCTTCTCCTGAACTCTCTCTTTTCTTCAGGATGGTGAGCAGGTGCTGCTGGGATGTGTCTTTGTCCACTGAAGAGTATTGTGAGTGGCAAATTTGAGAATGGTGGCTCTAAAGGAGATTTCGACAACAAAAGGACAGCATCCTGGAGAGGGCCCTGAGGTCTCCTTGCTGCCCTGCAGTCATTCTTCCCAGGGCAGCTGCTGGTCTCTGGGCTCTGGCTGCCTGGAGTGAAAATTGTAGGAGGAGAAATGGAATTACCCAGAAAATGTGTTTATTCTGAGGCTGCCACAATGCCACCAACATTAGGTCAGCAGGAAGTCAGTGCTGATGATAATGGTGATGATAAGGGTAAATGAATGCTCAGGCCCCTCTGAGCAATTTCAGCTGAGACTCTCTCATAGCAGTAGCAGTGGAATTACTGCTTCCCACTCTTTCTGCTTTGGAAAACCCACTCATTCATTCCTTGGTCATCAATATTTTTTGAGTAACTATGATAGGGTAAGCACAGTGCTGGACTCCGAGGTAACATCTGTACAGAAAAGAGATTTCCCTCCCCCCGACTTCATGGAGCTTCCCTTACTTCAGGGAAGGGGCATGTTAAACAGATAAAGACTCAACTGCTCAATTGCCAATTGTGATGTGTGCTATAAAGCAACGTAACCGGGCGCAGTGAGAGAAAACAGGGCGATGTAACTTCGATGGAGGAGTCAGGGAAGGTTTCTCCGAGGAAGGCAGAGAGGAGGGAAGAGCACCTTAGGCAGAGATTCGTGCACAGGACAATGCTTCAAGATCACCGAGAAAGGTCCATGAGGCTGGAAAAAGTGAGCAAGGAGGGGATGTTGAGCAAGACGATGGTGAAGTGACCAGCAAAGGCTGGGGATGCTGGTCCTTGAACATCGTGTCACAGAGTCTGTGCTTTGTCCTAAGCACAATGGACAGACAATGAAAAGTTTTAAACAAGAGCACACTGTCTTTTTAAAGATTACTTCGGCATCTTTGTGGAAATAAATAGGGGACAAGAGCAAATGCCAGGAATCAAAAGGAGTGAAGCACCGATACAGGCTGCAACTCGGATGAACCACGAACAGGTTATGCTAAACAAAAAGTCATATATTATAGAATTTCATTGACACGCAATGTCCAGAATGGATACACCTATAGAGACAGAAAACAGATTAGGGGTTGCTTGGGGGGCAGGGAGGATGGGAGTGGCTGCTTGATGGATATATGGTTTCCTTTTGTGGTGATGAAATGCTCTGGAACCAGGTAGTGGTGCTGGTTGCAAAACACTGTGAATGCACTAAATTGTACGATTTATAATGGTTAAAATGGTGAGTTATATGTATTTTTACATAAAGTAAGTTAAAAAAATAGAGTGATAGCAAGGAGATCCTTTGGAATCTATTGCTGCTGCCTTTGAGAGATTAAGGGCAGCCTGGACTATGGCGGGGACACAGGAGGACAGTGAGTGGATTAGGGATATATTTTGGGAGGTAGAACTAAGACTACTTGGCAATGAATTGGTGGTGGGGGGTGATGGAGAGAGAAGATTACTTCCAAGTCCTGGCTTGAACAGCTCGATGAGCCGGAGAGGGTATAGGTGGGAAGGCCTGGTGGAGGGAGTGGTGGGGGAGGGCAGACCCAGGGCCCATGCTCGGACACGGTAGGGTTGAGATGCCCATGGGACACCCAAGGGCACCGTCAGGTTATCGGTGGGGTCTGCATGCCTGGGCTCGGGAAGGTGACCTGGGTTTGAGGTGCAGGCCTATGGATGGTATTGGATGTAAAGTGTTGAGGGTAAGTGAGGTCACCCCAAGAGACTGGAGGGGAGAGGAGAGGGGGCCAGGATGAGTCCGAAGAGGTGGGTAGCCAGGGAGATGCTGACAAGGACAGCAAGAAGGAGAGGCCAGAGACGATGATGGCAAGAAAGCCGAGAGAAGGGGGGGTCCGAAGGAATGCTGACTGAGGAGGAAGATGGCAATATCTGGACTGGGCTAGGGGGTTCTGGACAGAGATTAGTAATAAGGACGTAATTAACAATTAAGGACTCAACTGTCTACCAGACGCTGGGATGAATACGTGAATTCTCTTAGTTAATCTTAACAAGAACTCTATAATATCCTCGTTTTACAAATGAGGAAACTGAGGCACAGAGGAGTGGAATTTGCCCAAGGCCACACAGCTAGCCAGCAGTAGAGCTGGCCTCACCCCCGGTTCTCACTGGCTCCGGGGGCTCCGCACCTAATTGCTACCCTCGCAGCCTTGACTCTCGGTCCCGTGGGTGAGAACGGAGGGGCTCTAAACTCACTGTTGGTGCATTCGAGCTTATATTGGAGGTTTCATCTAAAACGGCTTTGCTCATCCAATCAGTCCCAGCTGTGCTCTGCTGACCATGGGTCCTGTCATTCCTGCTGGGACAGCAGGTTCCCTTGGCAACTTCTCAGTGGGATTCTGCAATTTTTCACTCATTTATGCTTATTAGAACACTCTCATTCTTGTTACTGGAATTCACTCTCAGCCATTTTGTGACTTCAGCTTCAGCCTCGGCTCCCATTCAAAGCTCTCTGCCTGCCTCCCGCACCGTGGCTAGCTTTCGCGGGCACCCTCCCTTCCCCGTGCTTTTCCCTCCGTGCTGAGAGGTAGGGATGGAACGGGAGGGAAAGACTCTCCCTACTGGACTGTTTCCCCTCCGGAGGCCGTTTCATGGGTACAGCTTGTTGACCTGGGGTGGGGTGTGGAAAAGTGGAAATCCCAGCAACCCCCAAGGGCCTGTTGATGGAAGCTTGGCAGCTTTTGAGCTTTTTGAGCCTGGATGACATTTTTCAAGAGAGCTGGTCGCCTGGTGCCACGTTCCCCCGAAGTCTCCTCGGTGTGGCCCACGCCTCCTGTGGTGCTGGCTAAGCCTGCAGTGAGTCTCTGCACTCCCAGACCTCACTGCTGGGCCTGCAGGTAGAGGTAGATCCATCTTTAGCTCTGCTGGGAGCTGGCCTTCTCAGTCTGGCCATCTGTCCTCAGTTCCTGCTACCTGGGTGAAGAAGCCAACCAACCGAAACACCAGCCTCCCTTCCCTTCAGACGCCCCTGACGGTGATGAGCGGGTCTGAGGGCACCCATTTCTGCGGCCTTGAGAAGGGGACTCTCTTTCTTCTAACAGACAGTCTCTCTGGGTTTTCTTGCCTTCTCTGCCGTCTCTTCATGACGGAGACTTGCAAGCCACTTGTACGGTTCTGCCCCCAGGGCACCAGGGTTTTTTTTTAATCTAGCCCTGGAAAATGAGGAAAGTTCTCATTCAGCAGGGATTGCTCTACGTCTGGTGTCAGGTCCACCTCCTCCGAGGGCGGGAGAAGGCCGCGGTCAGTGCCTCCCAGCAGCTTGGTACAGCTGATAAGCTGGCTGCCGAGGAGTCCCAGTGATGTGTTGAATTTTAGACCCGGAACACCCATCAAAGAGTAGAAAGAGCCTGGGGCATGCCCCCTGAGGCTGGCATAGAAGGGAGTAAGGGGACCCAGCTCTGGCTGTTTCTACCTTTTACATTCTTTCCCTCAGGGATAGGGAGGACAATGATGAGCCTAATGTCTTCGCGTCAAGGTTTCCTGAAGACAATGAGCAGAGGCCTGGGGCCTGCTTTCTTTAGTCACCCTGAGAAAAGCAAAAATAGGTGTCATGTTTTCCTGGGATACAGATTCTACCTCTGTATATCTGAGGCACCTGCCCCTATGTAAGCTTATTTTGACTCGTGAGGGAGGCAGCAAATTTCATAAATGCTGAAGGTCAGAGTGCTTACGTGATTTATCATGGAGAGGTGACAGAGTGAGGGAAGGTCACCCAGAGAAGAAGCAGTGTGTGTGTGTGTGTGTGTGTGTGTGTGTGTGAGGGTTGTGGGTTTATATGTGTTTTGTGCATGTGTGTGTTATTTCACATGTGTGCTTTTCTAGTCATTGCAGTAATGAGGCCTCATGAAGAAGTCACCAGGGCTCCTGATGGATATAATAAGTTAGAGGCTGCCCTCAAAATACCAGCAAGATGGTTAAAAGCACTGACCAGAATATAAGTCCAAGTTCTTGTTCCGTCCCTTCCTAGCTGTGTGATGTTGGGTAAGATACTTAGCCGCTCTGAGTTTCCTCATTGTTGCAATGGTATCATCCTCTTAAAGCCCTATGAAAATTAAGTTAGTATATGGAAGTGCTTCCTGAATGGTATTATATTTAATAATATAAGAAGTGCTATTACTATTAATGCCATTATTATTATAATTTGTAGTAGTAGTAGTATTTCTGTGCAAAATAACATTCTCAATAATCAAACTGGTATTATTTTTAAATTTTTCTTTTACATCTACTCTGTACAAAACAATACAAGATAGCATCTGGCCTCTATTTGCAAAGGAAATTTAATATGTGTAAAAGGCTAAGCTGTGGAGAAGCCCCAAACAGTTGATCAGTAGTCAGCTATTTAAGGACCTATGTGTATTTTTTAAAAAAATATTAATTTAAAAAACTCTCTTGGAAACCTTGTACTGATATGACAAAGATCACAGATGCTCAGATCGTAGAAGCTGGTCTAGAATTCGGCCACCCTGAAAACGGCTCTGTGACTGGCCCCAAGCTGCAGCTTTTTCTGGGGAAACAGGTAAAGAAAGACGTGAGTAGATTTTGCTCTGTTGATTACCTGCCAGAAACACTGCAACATAATATCCTTAAAGACTCTTGTATTTGTAGCCCTTGCCCCCTCCCCCACCCCAATTTCATTTAGGGCATAGATTGGACTGGACTACCTCTCTGGTCCTTGCTTTAGAAGTCAGGTTCATGTGTATACCAGGATGAAATGGAAAGCTGGCCATAGGAACTATGTGTCAAAATTGTGCCAGGTTTAGCTCTCTAATCATAAGGACCAGATCCATCAGAACTGTAAAGAACTTCATCCACTTGCTATCATTTTAGCCATTTTTAAGAAGCAATCTCTGTGGCTGCATGTTTAATCACAGTTTATTATTCGACCTTGGGTGCACCCATTTTTTTCAGACTGGTTTAAAAATCATTTCCATCTCATAATAGATCTTTCCTAACCTCAGAAGGTTTAACAACAACCTGCTTCTAAATTATAGGTTCTACCACTGGAGTGGACCCCAATACCCGTACCCCAATACCCATGCTGTCAGCATCTTAAATTCTGCAACCTTGCTGCACTTGTTTATTAGTTTGAGTAGTTTTTCTTACAGCTTCTTTAGGCTTTTCTATACACAAGACCATGGTGTCTGTTAATTAGAGAGTTCTACTTCTTCCATTCTAGTCTGGATGCCTTTGATTTCTTATTCATGCCTAGTTGCTTAGCCAGAACTTTCAGTATAGTATTGACTAGAAATGGCAACAGTGAATATTCTTGTCTTATTCCTAATCTTCATGGAAATCTAATGGTACATCTTTCACCATTAAATATGATGTTAATTGTAGTTTTTCATATATACTTTACCAGTTTGCAGAAGTTGGCTTCTGCAAATTTCTGAATTTGGTCCTAATTCAGGTCCTAATTTCTGAGTGTTTTCATCATGAAAGGCTTGGGTTTTGTCAAATGCTTTTTCTGCATCTATTGAGATGATTGTGTGGATTTTGTTCTTTATTCTATTAATATGGTATATTACACTGATTGATTTTCAGATGTTAAACAAACCTTGTATACCTGGGATAAATCCCAGTTGGTCATGGCATATGATGATTTTATAAGATGCTAGATTTATTTTTCTAGCATTTTGTTAAAGAATTTTGCAACTACAATTCAAAGGGATATTGGTGTATAGTTTTATTTCCTTGTGATATCTTTGTCTGGTTTTAGTATGAAGTTAATACTGGCCTCATAGAATGAGTTAGAAGGGGTTTCCTACTGGTATATCTTTTTGGAGGAGTTCTTGAAGAATTGTATTAGTGTCTAAATGTTTGGTTGAATTCACCAGTAAAGACATCTGGGCTGGGCTTTTCTTTGTAGACAGTTTTATTTTGTAATAAATTGCATTGGGGTGACATTAGTTAATAAAATTATATAGGTTTCAGGTGTACAGTTCTATAATATATCATCTACATATTGTATTCTGCGTTCACTACCCGAAGTCGTGTCTCCTTCAGTCACCATTTATCCCCCGTTACCTTCTTCTCTCTCTCCCCCACCTGCTCTCCCTCTGGACATCATCATGCTGTTGTCTGTGCCTGAGGTGTTTATGTATTTATTTTTTCTTAATCTTCTCACCTTTTCACCCAGCCCTCCAACCACCCTCCCCTCTGACAGCTGCCCATCTGTTTTCTGCATCTATGAGTCCATTTCTATTTGTTTGTTTGTTTATTTTGTTCATTAGATTCCACATATAAGTCCAATCATATGGTGTTTGTCTTTCTCTGACTGGCTTATTTTACTTAGCATAATGCTCACCAGATCCACTCATGCTGTTGCAAAAGGTAAGATTTCCTTCTTTTTTTATAGCTGACTAAACTTCCATTGTGTTAATGTACCACAGCTCTTTTATCCACTCATCTACTAATGGGCACTTGGGCTGCTTCCAAATCTTGGCTACTGTAAATAACACTTCAATGAACATAAGGGTGTATAAATTACTCATATTCTTTCAAATCAGTGTCTCGGATTTCTTCAAAATTGCTGGGTCATAAGTCGTTGGATTTTTAATTTTCGAGGTAACCCGATACTGCCTCCCATGGTGGCTGCATCAGTCTATAGTCCCAGCTAGGAAATGCATGAGGTTTCCCTTTCAACTGCATCCTCCTCAACATTTGCTGTTTATTGACTCATTGATAGTAGCCATTCTGACAGGTGTGAGATGATATCTCATTGTGGTTTTAATTTACATTTTTCTGATGATTAGCAGCGATGTTGAGTATCTTTTCATATGTCTATTGGCCATTTGTATATCCTCTTTAGAGAAGTGTCTATTCAAGTCCCTTGCCCATTTTTTAAATTGGATCATTTGGGGTTTTTTTTTTTTTTTTGATGTTAAGTTGTATAAGTTCTTTATAAATTCTGGCTATTAACTTTTTAACTGATATATCATTGATGAATATATTTTAAAATTACTAATTCATTATCTTTCCTTGTTATAGGTCTATTCAGATTATCTGTTTCTTTTAGAGTCCATTTTGGTAGTTTGAGTCTTTCTAGGAATTTTTCCATTTTGTTCAACTTATTTGTTGGCATACGATTGTTCATAATACTTCCTTATGACATCTGCCTTCTGGCCTGACATGTAAAGAGCTTGGAAGTCATCACTGCCATCCTCACAAAAGCAAACAAGCTTAACGAGCTGACGGTCAACAACCCCTCTTTAATTCTCTATTAGAGAATTAAAGTCATAGGGGAAACCACTGCCCCCAAAAACTGGAGAGAGAGGCAGATACCAGAAGAAGCCCAGGAGCAGAAGTTAGCCACTGGAGGCAGTATTGGTAGGAAAACTGTAATTGATTAATTGCTGTTGGCTCAGTGTGGGCTAGTTTGAGAGTTAAAAACTCTGGGGAGACTCCCATGCTTTTACAGTTGTACTTCCAGGAATCTTACCAGGCTCTCAAGGTGAATATTGGAACATCTCCTTGTGCTCCTGGCTGGTAAGCGGGGTGTGTGGGAGGGTGGGGGGACTAACCATTTTGAAATGTACTCAGAGCAACTCTATTCTTTTCTCCTTGACAAAAGACTTCCTTTCAAAGAATCTTTTCCCCCCATAACCCTAGAGTCTAGGAAACCTGGGGAAAAAGAAATACCCAACTCTAACTCCCTCTAGCCTTTGATGTTGGGTGGAGGGGAACAGCTAACTTCCTCCTCCACCCCCCTAGACTTTGCATCACCTATGAGGGGAATAAACTTGAGAAGAACTTGTGAAGATCATAGCCCAGGGGGGCAGACTCACTAATCACAGGATTGTAAAATACTTTTCTATACCTCACCTCTATATCAATCAGGCTCCTGTGTAATAACAGTGGATTATAGGTAAAAGACCTGCAAGACTCAGACCCTATTTAGTAAGAAGTGTCTAGAAAAACCCAAAGACAACAGGGGAATGTAAACAAGGACACCAAAGGAAATTGTAGTCTTTTACAGAGAGTATGCACAGCCTAACTCCTAGTCAGACAAACATAACACCTCACCATGTAGTTGACACCATATGTTTCAATCTTATCTCTTATCCAGTCTAACAATCTCACCTTTAAAAAAATCTCTGCCTTTTGATTAGATTGTATAGTCCATTCATAGTTAGTGTTTCTACTGATATGGTTGGGTATATGTTTAACATTATGCTTTTTCCTACTGTATGTCTCATATCTTTTTGTTCCTCTGTCCCTTCTTTGCTGCCTGCCTTTGCATTAATTGAATATTTCTAGTGTAACATTTTAATTACTTTAACGACTTTTCAACTACATATTTTTTGAATTATTTTCTTAGTGGTTGTTGTAGTGCTTACAAGATGTATAGGATGAGGCAAAAGTAGGTTTACACTTGTGAGTATGTGAAACACAGAGTTTGTTCTTGTGTTATTATTTATTAACTACTATAATGAATGACTGTAAACTCTTCCCCCACCCTGAATATCAGGGTTCCCCAACCTCCAGGCCAAGGAGCAGTACCAGTCTGGGCTTGTTAGGAATCAGGCCACATGGCAGGAGGGGAGCTTGAGTGTAATGTACTAGAATCATCCTGAAACCATCCCCTGCACCCAGGTTCAAGGAAAAATTATCTTCCCTAAAACTGGTCCCTGGTGCCAAAAAGGCTGGGCCTGCTGCTGTATATTATCTTATATTAAGATTTAGTACATTTTCTTAAATAATGTTTATCCATTTGATGCATGCACTTAGGAAACTTTTCAGAGATGTTAAATGGTTGTTCTTTTACAATTTTCAGTAGTTACACTGTATTTACCCAGAGGGAGGGTTTTTGGCATTCCTCAGATTGACGTACCACAGTCAGTCCCCGCCATGTTACTTTTGAAATCTGTTTCATGCAGCAACATCCAATCTGGAAACATCTTGGGTCCAATTTGAACTAATTCATGTCTAGAAAAAAATACCAGAGAAGTTAAGTCATTTATTGTTCCACGCAGCTGAGTCTCTCTTTATCTTTTGCCAGCCACTTCAAACAAAAAAGTTTAGGACCACGGCCAAAATGACATGGTGATAGATGGATCCGATGACTCCTTTATGATCATAACTCTCCAGTGTTACCTGTTCTTACATTCAGAGGCACACTAACTCAGTTCTGCTGCGATCTTTGAAATTCATTTTAAAGAACATTCTGTACCTACTTCTTACTCTGTGAGTGTCGAGAGCGCTTTTGTCCAACTGCCTTGCAGGGGTGTCCAACCTGGGGCCCGCGGGCTGCACGCAGCCCAGGATGGCTATGAATGTGGCCCAACAAACAATCATAAATTTACTTAAAACATTATGAAATTTTTTTGTGATTACATGTTGCAGTATATTTAATGTGTGGCCCAAAACAACTCTTCTTCTTCCAGTATAGCCCAGAGATGCCAAAACGTTGGACACTTCTGCCTTAGAGTTTAGATCGATTCACATGCAAGAAACAATTAGTGAACAATTAAGAACAAAAGTAGGTGTCCCTGTGTTGAAGCGCAGTAGAAGTGCAGATAAGAGAGGTGTTAGTGTAGGTTGGAGGATCTGGTTGAGGCTTCAGAGGAACTCAAACCAGGCCTTAAAGGATGAGTGGGATTAGATCAGCAGTGAGAGGGAAAGATAAATATCTACACCTGAAGGACCACAGATTCCTTTCTTCTTACTTGGGGAAATTAATTTCCAATTAACATTCACTGTTGACTTGATTGAAGAGAAAGTAAGGACTTGACCTTTTCCGATAGCAGCTCTCTCAAAGGCAGTGCCTAACTCAAAAGTACAACCTGAAGACCAACGACATCAGCATTAGACGGTTGTCAGAAAGGCAACTTCTTTTTAGAAACTCAGATTCTCAGACCTCACCCCAGACTTACTGCATTAGAAACTTTTGGGGGTGAGCCTGACAATGCGTGTTTTTATCGAGCTTCCCAGGTGATTATTATGCATGCTAAAGGTTGAGAACATTGTTGTCCAGTGCCACTTTCCCTGGCCACTCTTGGCACCCAGGGCATATTTGAAATGAAATAGCCAGGGCTAGTGTCTAGGACCTCTGAACATGGACCAGGGCTAGGCAGGTATGGATATCCAATTAGCGGATCATGAAAATGGAAAACTGTGTGATTGCACCCAGGCTGACAGAGCAGTTACATAAATAAATAGAAGGCTGCCTGCCTCTCGTCTCCCACAATTGCCTCACATTTTTTAACCCCAGGCACTGGGCAGCAGAAGTGGCGGGCGTGGTGCTGGCTCCCTGGCATGAGGCAGTCTGGCTCTCTGGGGAGAGGGAACAGCTTACTTAAAGTGTCCTCATGAAAATAACTCACTCTCAGCAGGGTTATTACTCAGAGCTCGTTCCAATGACAGCAAAGCAGAACTATAACCAACACTCCCAGTCATCTTGTCAACCTCGTTTCATACTTCCCCTACGTTCTTTTCATTAACATTAATTTGGGGGAAATTTTCCTGATTCATTGAACCTCCAAGCCCACAAATCATTGAGCTTTCGCTCCCATTCTAGACAGAATCTGGAGAGTATGATGAGAACCACTCATGTATTTTCAGAATAGTACTGGTTTCTTGACAGTCTCTTTTAGCACAATAATGCTAAGAGGAGCTTTGAGGGGAGGGTCTCAGGGAAGGTTGGAGTCCCTCAGAAAATGGGCTGCCCAGATGGATGGGCTGGCTTTGCAAAGCCCAGCAGTTTGGTTTCCAATGGTGGTTGGATTCAGCTGCCAAAAACCCAAATTAGGGAAAGTTCTGTTGACAGCTCATAAGAGGACACTCTGAAAGACCGATTAGTGGTCATTGCCAACCCTAGACAATAAAGAGACATATATAAAACCCAGAGAAAGAGCATGTGCAAATATATACATGTAAATGTATATATGTTGCTGTGTGTTACTAAAATAAATGTGTTTCTCACAGTCTTTGCCATGGATGAAATGATCAAAACCAGCTGCTCTGTGCAGTTCCTCACTGGAGGGAACGGAGGGGCGGAGCTAGCGGTTAAAGGGAATTTGCAGGCACACTTCAGCATCAGGCTGACTTACTACCTCTCTGGAAATGGTTAACATGCCTGGCCCACACCACCCATCATGTGAATGTGATGTGCCTCCCAGCAGTTCTGAGGATGACAGGTATTTACTTCGCCCCCAAATCTGAGTGGCACAGGGTCACGTCACAGGGGAAGCCAGTTTGCTTCTGAGCCAGTTCATTTGCATTTCTCATGATTCCAGACTAGACCCTTTTGCAAGTCTCTACCATAATCTATTTAAAAACAGTTCAAACATTTTACTTTGTTTTGGTTGAGTTTACTCTAATGTGGTTTCTGCAGAGCTCTCTCTTTTATGGTAATCAAATGTTCTGCCAACATTTCTCCTGCTATGTGCACCAGCTAAGGAAACCAGATGCTTGGGTTGGTCTTTTCAATGTATCCGAGTGTTGTTTTTGTTTAGAATTTCAGAGGTTTGGCGAAGGAGCCCTGTTTTATAACTCTGACCCTTGATGCACCCCATTTCCCAACCAACTAATAGTTTTGGCTACTGCTCACATCTTGATTTGAAATCGCTCCCCATCACCATGCAGATTAGCATGTGAAAAGACAAGCTCATTCAATTCATTTTGTTTGACTTGCTTACTTTTCCTCTTCATCATTTATTCCATTTTGTAGGTGAAAGAGGATGGGTAGAAGAGCTGAATAGCTGACCCAGAACCACACCCTGCATTTTCTGTCAACCAATCACAGACCTGAGTGGGATTGTTCTTTGATGTGTGGGGTGTTTTTTTTCCCTCTCACACCATCAGTGTGGGAAGGAAGCAGGCCAGCTCTCGTGGGAGTGTTGGCTTATAATGCAGGCTGAAAGTGTTTCAGAAAAGTAACTTGGCATTGAATCAAACTAGTAAGTGGAATGGCTTGTCTGTATGGATCGAAAGAAGACTTAGGGCCTCAAGAGTTTGTGGGAAAGAGAAGAGGAGAAGACTGAGGTGAATACTGTCAAAGGGAGATTTGTAAAATGTGGGGCTTGAAGTCAATTTACAAGGAATAATCCCTTACAAGGAAGGGATGGAAAAGGAAAACACCCTGGGAACTTTAGCCCGCGCTAACCCTGGTCCTACCCTCTTGTTTAGTTAATATGATCCTCTGGTCTGAAGACAGGAGGAGAAACTGGGAGTCAATGGCCAGATTCAGTAACTAAAGAAATCCAAAGGGGATTGACTGGTCCCCCAAGACTGGGCACATTTACCTGAAAGTATATGGATGGAAGCAGCATTTGAGATTATGGATGGTGGTAATAAGAGCTGAGCCATGGAAAACAGAGGAAGCAAGGACTAGCCTAATGCTAAACAAATCAGTGGGATGAGGGGTCTTCTCTCTGAGGATCTTCAGTGTTGGCCCTCAGACCTGAAGTTGAGGCTGTAAAAGACACAGGATAAGAAAAGTGTAAAGGGAACCAAAGTTTGGAAAAAAGGCAAGTGTTAATAGAATAAAGTTAGTTTAAGGTTATGAGTCTAAACTAATTCAAAGATAAAAGCACCAGACATTGGTTTTTCAAGAACAATAGCTATAACTACACATATACAAACTCAAAAGAAAGACAAATCTGGAATCTTCAGGGAGAAGTGTTCAGCCAAGAGTCTTAGCACTTATTCCAGAGAGTCAAAAGACTGCTTTTTCATTGTAGGAAAGAGAAGTCCACTTTTGTGTGAGCTTTTGTGAAGTCCACTGGCAAAGGGGTAGTCCATTTAGAATGGGTCTCCTACCCCCATAAAGAGGAAATACTGAAGTTTCAATGAGGGTAAGCTTGGCAAAGAGAGGAGGGGACCAAGTCTTTGCCCTCTAGAAATGGGCTTAAGAAGAGATAAGGTACTTTTGGCAGAACTGCAACTGAGGGTTGAGAATAAAAATGAGCAAATTCATTAAAAGTGGTTCAATTTTTAGCCCAAATAGGACATAATACATCAACTACAAGTTTTAGTTTTACGAATTACTGAGCAACATTGGATCTTGTTGTAATTTAAAACATACTTTTGAAAATCCATGTACATTTTATTTTACTCATGGGCTTCAATAAATTTAATGAAGGGGAAACTCTCTTGCTTGAGAAGAGATGATTAATTTTGTCAGTAGCTATATCAGCAAGACCAGGATTAATGAGTTTTCTAACAATTATGAATGTTTATTATAGTTAGTCAGAGATGGATAGACATCATGAGTGAATGGATTGAAGATGTTAATATGCCATTTTCAGAGTTTTTCAGGATTTGGTTCATTTTTATTTTATTTTTTCATTACCATTTATACCCCCATTCCCTCTTCTACTTCTGCCTACTACCCTACCCCCGCAATCACCACACTGTTGTCCATGTCCATGAGTCCTTTTTTCCTTTTTGCTCAATCCCTCTACCTCCCAACCTCCCCACCCCCACCCCATAGCTGTCATCTGTTCTCCATCTATGAGTCGGTCTCTGTTTTGCTTGTTAGTTCAGTTTGTTCATTAGATTACACATATGAGTAAAGTCATATGGTATTTTTCTTTCTCTGACTGGCATATTTCACTTAGCATAATGTTCTCCAGGTCCATCTATGCTGTTGCAAAGGATAATTTTTCTTCTTTTTTATGGCCACGTAGTATTCCATTGTGTAAATGCCCCATGGTTGTTTTATGCACTCATCTACTGATGGACACTTGGGCTGCTTACAAATCTTGGCTATTGTAAATAATGCTGCTACGAACATAGGGGGGTATATATCCTTTTGAATTAGTGTTTTGGGTTTCTTTGGATGTATTTCCAGAAGTGGAATTGCTGGGTCATAAAGCAATTCCATTTTTAATTTTTGGAGGTAACTCCATACCACAGTGGCTGCACCAATCCGTATTCCCACCAAGAGTGCACTAGGGTTCCCCTTTCTCCACATCCTCACTAGCACTTGTTGTTTGTTGATTTATTGATGATAGCCATTCTGACAGGTGTGAAGTGATATCAAGTTGTGGTTGTAATTTACATTTCTTTGGTAATTGGTGACATTGAACATCTTTTCATTTGTCTATTGGCTGTCTGTCCTCTTTGGAGAAGTGTGTATTCAGGTCCTTTGCCCATTTTTAATGGTTTGTGTTTTTGTGGTGTTGAGTTTTAAAAGTTCTTTATAAATTTTGGCTCTGGCTGGAGTGGCTCAGTGGATCGAGTGCTGGCCTGTGAACCAAAGGGTCACCAGTTTGATTCCCAGCCAGGGCACATGCCTGGGTTTCAGGCCAGGTTCCTAGTAGGGGGTACATGAGAGGCAATCACACATTGATGTTTTTCTCCCTCTCTTTCTCCCTCCCTTCCCCTCTCTGAAAATAAATACATAAAATCTTTTCAAAAAGTCCTTTATAAATTTTGGATATAATTTATCAGATGTATCAGTGAATATGCTCTCCCATTCACTGGGTTGTCTTTTCATTTTGTTGATGATTTCCTTTGCTGTGCAGAAGATTTTTAGTTTGTAGTCCAATTTGTTTATTTTTTCCTTTGTTTCCCTTGCCTGAGGAGATATATCAGAAAAATATTGCCAAGAGAAATGTCAAAGATTTTACTGATTTTAAAGTTCTAAGCTTAGGAAACGTAGTATCTAGAAATGCAGGTAGTATTGCCAACAAGGCCAGCAAAAAAGTTAGCTTTTTCTTTGCTTGGCTTTAGGTGATAGCAGGTCATTTATGCCAAAGTGTTGTGATAGACCGACTGGGAAAATGGCAGATGCATGAACACATCCAGCTGAGATTAATCAGGTCAGACCCACATTATAACACCACCCGGAGCACTCATATATTCATGAACAATAAATATTGGTTAGTGTTTTAAACCACTAAGTTTTAAGGTGGTTTGTTATGCAGTGTTATCGTGACAATAAATAACTGACGCATATATCTTGGACAGAATTTAGGCTGAGGATCTAAAAGATAAGGAATAGAAGCTGGGGATCATACATACAATTGATAGGAAAACACATCATTAGATGAACAATTTCTTGGGAATACCATACGGAGAAGAATTAGAAGGGATGGTCATTGGGCAAGAAGAGAAATAAGAATCTGCCATGGAGTTATCAGAAAGATTGGATGTGGGATACTATGTGGATGCACCTTTGAAGTCTAGACATAAACTATCACTGCCCTAGAAAAAGTGGCGACAAGGACACACATTTGTAAAAGGCTTCATAAGGGAAATATTAAGTTGGACAGAAAAGCAAGTAGTGTGATGGACAGGAACCGGATTACAAGGTGTTCAGAAGGGAGGAAGAAGAGACAAGTCGAAGTCAACGAATTTATATGTGTTTTAGGGGAAAGAAGTACGGGGGTACTTCTCTGGATGGGGGTACTCGTGGATGGGAGAAAAAGAGCAGAGAGACACATGTGTTCTTAAACCCAGAGTGGACAGACCAGACAGAAGAGAGAGATGGCTCAGAAGACTGGGTGACGGTGCGCGGGCCATTAACAGCTTCTCTATAATGATAACACCGTGAACTCAAAATTCAACCTGAGCCTTCAGCATCTGTACACATTCATTAATTCTGTGAAATTCCTCTCTGAGATTCAGTTACACACTCAAAGTTGGGAGCGGCCCAAGAGCCAAAAATAACATGGCTCTCATATTGTTTTACTCGTGTTACAGATGAGTAACTTTAGATATCAAGTAGTTAAATAACTTGTCCAAAGTCAAACAGGAAGCCTGTTATTGAGTTGCTGAAAGACTCTGGTTCTACAAATAAACTTCTAGTCCACTAGCTTTTCACCAAATGAGTTAGTTAGAAGTCAGATTAAGTTCATTTACTTATGGATCCATAGATTTGAGCAAAAAAATTATTTCTTATGGGAGGTCCTAAGTATCAGAATTTCCTTGCATGTGAGGTGGTGTTTGCTTTTTCATCTTTTTAATTTCACTTATTTTTTTACTCTTCACATCCCCTTTACCTTTCACACAGACACTCTGACCTTGTGTGAGTGTGTTCTAAGATGGTACATGCTGTCTAAGTCACAGCAACCAGCTTCTTCCTGATCCACAGGGACGTTTTATAGGCCACAGGAAACACTTAAGGACACTTCTTAGGTTCTAGAGTCTGAGATTCTTAATTTTCTTTTTTTGGCAGAAATCCCTTTGATCTGCTGGTGAGTCTAGGATGTGAAAAGATCACTATCTTTGCACTCTTGAAGGTTATAATTATGCTTATCACTTTGAGGCTTTAACTATCTCCCCTAAGACCGTCTCTCAACTTTGCTGATTTTCCCTCTCCTTGGCTGGTCCAAGGCAATTATCAGCCGCCCCAGAGCTTTCGACCTTCAGGTTCTCTATAGACTGAGAGGTTTTTTTTTTTTTAAATGAGAGTTTTATACTTTAAAAGTACAGTCTGCTCATCGACCAGTCTGACACATGAAAAGGTAGCATTTTTCTCTATTTTTCTAAGATTAAGAAAACTAATGAATATTAATGACCATATGTACTCACCTATGGAATAACATTCCATATGAGATACATTCTAGTTCCCAAGGCAAACTGGCAAAATGAGAAACTGAAAATGGCAGAAAAGAGAGAAGATGGAACTAGGAATGAAAAGTGGGCAGAAATTTGGTAAGAGGGAAAAAGCAACTAGGAAAAGGAGAAGAAATGTGGAGTGTAGAAAGCAAGTGGGTGGAGGGTAGTGCAGGCCGTAGAGATGGTGTATTGACTTTCATACTACAAAGCACCGAAGAAGTTGTTTTTTATGTGTGAATGGGTATATATGTGTGTACACATGCCATTATCGTTACATCAATATTTAAACTTAATAACAAAGGTTTGAAGCATACCGTGAAGTACTAATTCAATGAATTCTTTCTGCCCGTTTCTTTTCCACTGGGGGAAACTGAGGCAGAGGAAACAAGGCCTCACTTTGGGACCTGGGTGGAGCTGGCATGAGCCCTGGAACCAGAGTGCTGCCAGCCTGCTTTTCCAATTAGACCTGTCCCAGTCTGAGGGGAAAGTCACGTGTACTGGCGTTTTAATAACAATTCACGGATGTTACTTTCAGTTGCAATGGTTTTATACATTTTAATTAGTGTCCTAATGTATTTTACTTGGGTCCCAGAAGACATAATTTTAAGAAACAAAAACCCAGATCCAGAAATGTAAGGAATGAGTGAATGAAAATGAAAGACAGCTCCTGGTATTACCGATCGAAGTGAGATCCGGCTGCCTGCCACTGCACACAGGTATAACACAAAGGTTGATGGGGAAGGAAAAAGGTCTTTATTAAAATGTTGTCCAGTCTGAGGGAGCTGAACACTCCCCAGCTCCAGGCCAATCTTTTCTACAAAACACAGAAAGAAGCCAGCCATCCCCAGAGCCACAGCCAATGTCCAGGCACCTTGCTATATTCTTATCTGTCTTTTTGGGGCAAATGGGTCTCTGGTTCTCCAGCTTCAGGCTCTCTCCTCTTGGAGGGTGCACTTGTGGGGCCGGCACCCCCACTGCCTCGCCAGCTGCTCCTTTCTCCTGGGCCCTGGGTCCTGCTGCCAGATCACCGAAGCTGGTCATGCAGAGGCTGTGTCCAGGGCCCCCCTGGCACCTGAGACTGTTCACACCCCTGGGGCTGGCAAGCATTTCAGCCTGTGTGTCCATGCACGGAGAGGGGGCATGGTCCGGAACCAGTGCCATGCAGGACAGAGCTGTGGCATCCTGCAGGCCATTGCCGGTGAGGTGCGCGGCCCAGCTGGGACTGAGCCTCTGTGAGCCATCTCCCAACCAGCTGAGCCAAGGCAGGAAAAAGCCTTGAGTCTCCATCCCCTCCTTTGGAAAGTCTAGGCCCAATATCCCATGCATGGTGGAAGTGTCCAGATTTCCAGCCAACCCAGGCTGGTGTCCATCACACTCATCAGGCCATGCAGCGTCTCTGCCTGTCCACCTGCTGCCATGATCCGAAGTGGGGAAGGAGGGTTTCTAACTGCACTCAACATTGGGTGTCACACACAGGTTTGCTTACCCTTTATCCTGGGGTATGGAAGTCTATCATGCGGTTTTGGACCCAGATACCTCAGGCACTTCCAGATTCCCACTGCAGGGAGTATCTGTATCTGTATTTTGGGGACCCAAGGCTGTTACGCAAATGGATCTCTCTTGTATCTCCTTAGAGTTCCCTCTCCCGCTCCCCAGCAATCTTGTCAGATCCCCGCTGTACGCTGAGAGTTCCTGGTTTGTGTGCTGACCATCGGCTGCTGGCTGCCTTTCTCAAGCTCCCTCTCCACAACCTTCCTACCCACTTCACAGTCTTTCTTCGCCCCGGGCTGCCTGGCTTTCCTCCTAGATTCTGGCGGCTTACAAGGTTACCCTGTATTCCATCTCAGATATGCAGCAAGAAGCAACTGTGTCTTTTCTGTTTTCTTTCTTTGGGGATCAGTTTCAAAGTCCCCCCCCCACAGCCAAACGTGTGTTGCTAGTGTCTTTGTTGTTGGCCTTTGCCACCCAAGCCCGCTCCCCTTTCCACCCCCACAATCTGCTGCTCTTTTCATTTGTTATTTGCAGTCCCCAATCCAATTCTTCTCCACCATGCCTCTGCGGCCTTGCCTCCCTTTTAAGTCCAGGTTGGAATCTTTTCATCACGCTGCCTCAGCCTGAAAAGATGCCTATTTTTTTCTTCTTTTCCTAGCATTAGATTTATGGTTCTTGTCAGGCCTTTCTGCTTGGCCTCTGACAGCCCCTGCCTTTCCTAACATCAGATTCATTGCCGTTCCTAAGGTCCTTTAAGATTTTAATGCTAAGTCTATAAATTTCGTTTCCTTTCTGCTTTAACCTTTCTTTAGACCTTCCCATTGTCTGATGGGATGTCCCCCAGGCACTGATTTGCAGCTCCGTTCCTAAACTCCAGGGTGAGCAGGAGGAGGAGGGGGTTGGTTGGAGTGAGTGGAGGGGGAAATGGGGAAACTGATAAATTTAGATTTCCATCAACTCCAACAATTCTTTGGGGTTTGATAGGGATTGACGTTTTCCTTCAAAACTGTGATTTGCTGAGGACTTGTGGCTCTTCATTAAAGTAGTATCTGAGAGCTAAAAAAAGAGGGCTGGCTGAACGGATATCCAACCTTCCCTAACAAATGCATCTGAGCGTACATTTTCCTCTCTGATGTGTCAGCTGGGGATTCTCTTCCATCTCCAACACACGCGGGCACTGCTTAAATCACTCTGATTTTTCTCGCAGGCAGACTTCTGCGGAAGAAACTTTTCTCACCTTAAGCTAATAAAGCCTCCAGTTGAGAGAGAGGTGGAAAATGGCAACCGGCTTGAAATTTCAGGGGAGACGCCTTGGTCATTGCAGGGAGAGAATGAGCTTGCCAGCTCAGCGAAGCACAATGAGTACTTTGGAAGTATGATTTTTGGATTTATTTTGTCTTTCATTGGCTTTGGAGGTGTGAACAGCATCATCACTTCGCTTTTCCTTTACACCCTCCTGTTCAGGGCAGCTGTAATGAGGGAGAAGGTTGGTGAAAGGAGTGGGAGTGAAAGAGAAGAAAGACTTTCGTGCTCAACTCACTTTGATTACGTTGTTGTTCAGTCTTAAATGTATTCAGGGTAGCAGCAAAAGTCTAGGGAGCAAGCCATTAATTTAACAGCGAAATAAGGAACGATATGGAAGTCTTGCTTCCCCAGGCCAGACCTGAATGAAGTCAAGGTTGTTGTCATATGCAGGGACAGGGTTCCCCCACACTCCGAAGTAAGATTGTGCCTCTCCTTTCGTCATCAGCTGAAATGGCACAAGTGAAGAAGCAATTACCATGAATGTATATGGAAACATTTTTTGAGTGTTTCAGACCCAAAAATAACCTGCAAGTCATTCCAAGTAACACATAAAATCTAAAGTAACACTAACATATAGTAAAAGCAGTGATACTCTCTCCCCTTGGGTGTGTGCTGCCTCTTTAATGGTTGGCTGCAAAACAAGCGCCAAACACTATTTTTAATTTTTTGCCTTCTTTTGACAAATGCAAAAATACTCTTTGGATTTCTTTTGATTGGCGAAAACAGGTTGTACTAGCATCGGTCTTTCATAAGAGCCAAGTGCGTTACATGAACTTCTAAGAAGCGAAGATACCTGTTTGGATTCCAGGGTTGTTGATGCCTCACATGTCTTTCCTTCAGCTTCTGGTGTAGGTTTCCGCTCCTTGGAGCTGATTTTTGTTCGTGCTGTTGTTGTCCTTACTTATTTAGCTGCTCAATGTCCTCAGACCTAGTGCTAGGACTCACCTCAATTTTTCCAACCTTGAAGAAGGGGTCCCCTAAACTCCCAAATGAGAGATAAACACTTTTTAAAAGGCAATTTTAGATGGTTTGACATTCCAACAAAGGCAGCTTAATATGAAATGTGGCAGAGACTGATTAACCATTCACTTCACCAGTTCCCTTTTCCTCTTAGGCACACAGGTAGATTGCGTTTCCCAGTCTCCTTTGCAGCTGTGAAATTTGCAACCATTCGGCTGAGTTCTGGACAATAGGATGTAGGTAGAAGTGATGTATGCTACTTCCAGGACTGGCCCATGAAACTCCTACACAATCTTCCACGTCCTCTCTCTTCCCTTGACCGAGGGTCAGATTTAAAATCTGCCACTGAGTATGGTGGGGAGCTCTCCGCACCTGAAAATGTGCTACCTGATAGCGAGGACCTTATAACTGCCTTGGAACCCATCCATTCCATCTGCTAAACATTAGAAAAGCCCAGCTGAGTTTCTAAACACTCACTTTGATCTGTGTTTTCTACAATTTAATGAGTTACTTGGAGTGAATTGGGTCACATTCCTTAGAAGGAAGCCCTTTGCTCTAAAATATTATGAAAGCTGGTGGAAAAGATGTGGAGGGATTTTTGCCATTTAGGAGTAGGAAGAGGTCACTTGTGTGGGGGAGAGTGCTGTGTTAGATTGCATTACAGTTCCCAATTCTTATTTTTGAACTTCCATCATTTTTATTTTTTCAATTGCACTTGAGATACAAGCTCAATTATATTAGTTTTAGGTGTCCAACATGGTGATTAGACATTTGTACACCTTACGAAGGGATCACCCAGCAACTCTATTACCCATCTGACACCATCCGTAGTTATTACAACATTATGGACTATATTTCCTATGCTATCCTTTGCATGCCTCTGAATAGTTCCCAATTCTTTACGCCTTCTTTTATCTTTGTGTTTTGGCATTCAACATTTTTTATCATTCATATTTATTTATTGCCAGCCTTATTGAAATATGATTAACAAATCAAAGTTGTATATATTTAGATTGTACAGTGTGATTTTTAAAAAGTACAGTGTGATGATTGTGACATGATTACTGCAATCAAGTTCATTAACACTTTCATCACCTCGCATAGTTCCCTTTTTTGCATGTGATAAGAACCCTTAAGATCTACTCTCTTAGCAAATTTCAAGAGTAATACAGCAGTTACTCAGGATAATCAGCATGTTGTACCAAATCTCCAGAACGTCTCCGTTTGATAACTGAAGGCTTGTGCTCGTTCACTGGCATCTCCCCACTTCCCCAAGCCCTCAGCCAATGGCAAGCCCTACTCTACTCTCTGTCTTTTTGAGTTTGATTTTTAAAGATTCCACTTATAATTGAGATCGAAGATTATTTGTCTTTCTGAATTTGACTTACTTCACTTAGCTTAAGGAACCTTCAGGTTTTTCCACGTTGTCACTCAACTTTGCAGTGTTTTCACCAGTAGCAGAATGCACTTCCCGCCCTTGTCCTGGAGCTTAGCTGTTGGACGTGCTTTGGCCAATGAGATGTTAGCAAACCAAGGATTTAAATGTATTTAAATATTGAGCATTCTCTCTTGTGCTTCTGCCATCATCATGAAAAGAATATGCCCTGTCTGGCCTACTGGTACCAGGAGGATGGGAGACACGGGAGGCTGACTGGATCCAACTTGTAACCCCAGCCTAGCTCACACTAGATCACCGTATCCCCAGCTGACCCACAGACGTATGATGAGAACACATAATTTTTTACAAATAAAACCACTGAAGTTTTTCTTAGGTAAAATTCAGTCTTTTAGACATTTTAAATCACATAATGGAGCAGCATTTAGTACGTTCTCAGTGTTGCGCAACCACCACACTACCTAGTTCCAGAACATTTTCTTCTCTCCAACAGGATACTCCGTACTCATTAAGCAGCCATTTCCCATTTCCTCCCTTTCTTCTAGCCCTGGAAACCAGTAATACACTTTCTGTCTCTATGGATCTGCCTATTCTGAACATTTCATATAAATGGAATTATACAACATGTGTCCTTCTGTGTCACCCTAGCACAATGGTTTTGAGATTCATCCATGTTCTGGCATGCAATACCCATTTCTTCTTATGGTGGAATCATATTCCATTATATGGATATGCTGCTTTTCTTATCCAGTTGATGGACATTTGGGTCATTTCCACCTTTTGGCTATTGTGAATAGCACTATTGTGAACATTTGTGTACAGGTTTTGTTTAAACACCTGTCTTCGATTAATTTGGGTATTCACCTTGGAGTGGAATTGCTAGATCTTATGGTAATTCTATATTTAACTTTTGAGGAACACTCAAAGTGTTTTCAATAGTGGCTGCGCTAGTTTACATTCCTAAGAGCAATACAGGAGGGTTCCAATTTCTCTACATCCTCACAAACATGTATTATTTTCTTTTCTTCCTCTCCTTCTCCTCTCTCTTTCTTTTTTTTTTAATCATTAAAAAATTATAGCTATCCTAGTGGGTATGAAGTTGTGTCTCGTAGTAGTTTGATTTGCATTGCCCCCACGACTGAAGATATTTAGTGTCTGTTCATGTACTTGTTAACCATTGGTATATCTGTTTTGAGAAATGTCTTTCAAGTCCTTTGCTCATTTTTAAATTGAGTTTGTTTTTAAAAATTGTTGAGCTTTAAGAGTTCTTTATATATTCTGAATATATCAGACCCTTATTAGATATATGATTTGCAAATATTTTCTCCCATTCTGTAGGTTGCTTTTTCAATTTTTTGACAGTATTCTTTGATGCCCCCAAATTTTCTATTTTAATAAAGTCTAATTTATCACATTTTTCTTCTGTTGCTTGTACTTTTGGCTTCATATCTAAGAATCCATTGTCAGATCCAAGGCTATAAAGATTTCCTTTTATGTTTTTTCTAAAAGTTTTATAGTTTCAGCTAATATATAGGTCTTGATTCATTTAGAGTTCATTTTTATATATAGTATGAGGTAAGGGTCCAAATCTTTTTTTTTTTTTGCATGTTGCTATTTAATTCTTCCAGCAAAAGTCACTGAGTTTTGGAGTTACTTGTCACGTAGCTTTGTGGTGGTGACAGCTAACCGATACAGAGTTCACCTTCTCTACTTCACATTTCATGCATTCTCACAGCATTCTGGGTACTATGCTGAGTCAGCATTTTTGGGGCTCCTTCCAAATAAGGAAGTAGGATGTGGTTATTTGACAATTTCCCCATATCCCTCCCTACATATGTAATTGGTATTGGAGCAGAGCTGACTCCCAACTACTTTTCACTGTGATTCTCAACTAGATATGGATGAGGTTTGAGAATACTAAGATGAGTAAGCCTATCAAAAACCTCCAGCAATTCCTTGTATAATGATAATTAGTAGGATACAAAAGCAGCTCTGTTAACCTTTCTGCTCAGTGTGCAGCATACCTCTGGCTACTTGTTTTCCTTCCTCACATGCAGCCTTCTTAGGGCTCAGAGCAGGACAAAAGGTGGTGGTGCCAGCCCCTCTGCGAACTTGGTGACCCATGGAAGCATCCCTGGGCTTCCTCATCCGAAGCTGCATAAAACCAGGCAAGTTTCTTAATTACTTTGCACCTCAGTCTCCTCACCAGTAGAATGGAAATAACAATAACCTCCAGGGGCAGTTGTGAGGATTTGAGGAGCTGATAGTTGAAGCACTTAGAACCGTACCTGGACAGAGCAAGCCCCTGTCAATGTTTGTTAACTGAGTTTGTAAGAGTGTTGCTGCAAGGGGTGGTCTGTACTGAAGTGGCTGGCTTGACTCGAGCCTTGTTTTCTGACCAGGTCCTCTTCATTCTTCAACTTCTTGCGTGTCCTCCTGGAGGTCCTGAATCCAGGAGGCGTGGGGGTAGTTCTTTTCCTTCTGAACCTTTTGTACTGTAGAATGAGTCTTACGTTACTTCATCCCTGAGCCTCTTCTTTCTCCTCCAAGGGAGCTTGAGAGAGCCAAGATGGCAGCCTCTTCTCAGTGAGCTGTGGTTCCTCCCCAGCTCGTTCATCACATAGTATGTTTAGAGCATTACATGGAAAAAAACCCAAATGGTTCATCCCCACTTTCCCACTCCCTTTTTAAAAAAATTGTCAGAGTTGAATACAGCTGCTTTGCTTTCCTAGTCCAATGTTGGCATCTGATAACGGCACAGCCGATTTATGGGGGGAGAACCTGGAGGTGAATTATTTATTTTTCCCATGTAAAGGATTAGCTATTTCTACTTTCTATGTTTAATGGATTTTTGTTGCAGTATTTATGTACTTTTAGACGGATTGAGAAGTTCTCTGACCACGAATATCATATCGCACAAAGCTATTTGTAAATCACATTAAAAGTCTGAATTTAAACCAGCGGAAAAAAAGAAATGAAGAGTTATAATATTGAGTCTGTGACCCAAGAGACCTTTCTTAATTTATAATATTGTGTCTCAGAAAGAATACGCAGATGTGAGAACAGGGCCCTAGCCCAGCAGACAGTATTAAGCTAGCTGGTACAGGTGCCCAGCTTTTTAGGCGCAGTTCCCCAGGTCAAAGTTTGCGTCATCCCATAGCATCTGAGGGGAGAAGCCTGGCGACTAGGTTACAGATGTGCAAGATGCTGAATTTCCGGAACGCTGGCCGGTGAATATGTTCTTTAGACAGTCATAAGACCAGGTTTGCCAGAAAGGTCAGTCTACCTACCTATCCAACATTGCTCTATCCAGCAAAGCTGTCATTTAGAATGGAAGGGCAGATAAAGTGCTTCTCAGATAAGGTCAAGTTCAAGGAGTTCATCATCACCAAGCCCTTATTATATGAAATGTTAAAGGGACTTATCTAAGAAAAAGAAGATAAAACTATGACAGTGAAAAGACAACAAACTCATAGCTATCAAGAACCACACCTAAAACAAAAGCAAACTAAGCAAACAGCTAGAACAGGAACAGAACCACAGAAATGGAGATCAGATGGAGGGTTAGCAACAGGGGCGTGGGAGGAGGAGAGAGGGGGAAAAGGTACAGAGAAGAAGTAGCATAGATGGTGGGTAGAAAATAGACAGGGACAGGGCAAGAATAGTGTGGGAAATGTAGAAGCTAAAGAACTTATGGCACATGGACATGAACTAAAGCGGGGAATGTGGGTGGGAGGGGGTGTGCAGGGTGGAGGGGAATGATGGGGGAGAAATGGGACAACTGTAATAGCATAATCAATAAAATATATTAAAAAAAAGAATTATAAAGACGGCAAAGGAAGAAATATACCAACTGTCTGTGGCAGCCTGATAAAAATAAAGTAGATGAATTAAAATTAAAAAAAAAAGTTTTATAATAAAATGTTCTCTCTTCAAACCTTGCCTCTTCTCCCTCATCTGCTTAATTCTCTGTTTCCTGCCATGGCAATCATTCCTCTTAGTTTTCTCCATATTCTTCCAGAGTTTCTTATTCTTTTTCCCCCTTTTTGTTGAATTTATTGGGGTGACACTGGTTAACAAAATTGTACAGGTTACAGGTGCACAATTTCATAACACATCATCTACACAGTGTATTGTGTGTTTACCTCCCCAAGTCGAGTCTTGGTCTATCACCATTTATCCCCCCTTCACCTTCCTCCGCCACCTCCCCTCATCCTCCTCTCCCTGGCAACCCACTGCTGTCTGAGTTCATGAGTTCTTTCTCTTCCTCTTTTCTTTTTTTCTCAATCCCTTCAGGCCCCACCAGCAACCCCTGAGCTTTCAGCCTGCTCTGCTTTCTTAATGTAAAACAAATAGAAGCATCTCTATTCTTATCTCCCCCTACTTTTATACAAAATTTGAAAAGTTTCATATACTGTTTTTTTGTGCCTCATTTTTTAAAGCTTGTCAATATATCTTAGAGCTCTTATCATAGAAGTACCCAGAAATCTTCCTTATACAAAATTTGGTCCTTGCTGTAGAGCATTCAAATTTAACACTTGTATCAAGGTTTATTTAATGAACTCACTACTGATGGACACTGGGTTTGTTTTCACTTTATTTCAAGGTCTGAAATGAAATATCTTAAATGTGTTGTATATCACATGGGTGTGAGTTAATCTGCTGGATAAATTCTCCAGTGTGACCTGCTGGGTTGAAAAGCATCTGTGTTTGTAGTTTTGAAAGTTGCGTCCAGCTTGCCCTCTGAAGTTCTTCTGCTGCTTCCGCTCCATCACCAATGCATGAGCAACCACGTTCTCTAAGTGTTTGTGCGTGTGAGAGAGAGGTGTGGTTTAAATTTCCTTGAAGGTTGTGATAGTATTTGAATTGGAGGGGTGGAATGAGAGAGGCCCTTCTGGGTTCCCAGAATGTGAACAAGAAGCAACAGTGACTCTAGATAATAATAATAACAACAACAGTAACAGCTAGTATTTATATAGTGCTTACTATGCGTTTGGCACTAAGTAATTTATTATAGCCACTCAGATTAGACATGGCTCATTTTAACTGGATTTTCTTTTCATTTTTACTAGGAGTATTTACTAAGAGCCGGACATTCTGCGAGTGTTGGTGTGATCTTTGTTGACAGAAGTCCCACCAGATGTCGACAGAGGGGGAATAGTCGGGACAAGCTCTTACCTACACCAACCAAGATTCGGTGCACAATACCAACGGTAATCTTGTTTCAGGTGCTGTGGAGTATCTCGAGAAGGAGGTTTGCCTTGGGAACTGCAACAGGAGGCAAAGTGTGTGGCTGACTCACCTGTTAGATGCCGAAGCGGAACACACCCCAGCAGCGGCTTTACTACAGGTGGGCGCTGATGGGCTGCTTAGTTCAGGTCTCTGTTTAATAAGTACAGTTCGGGGTTGGAGGAGGGGAAAGAGGGAGAAGAACTTGATGTTGTGGATGTGTATGCTTGTGTGTGTGTGTGTGTTGTAATACTAAACTAAGAAACAAATCCTTCAACTGCTTATCAGGTTTAGTCAATAACTGTCAGTTATTATTACTGCATGAAAAATATTACTGCAGAGGAATACTGAAAAGGAAAAAATATCTGACTGCATATAAATGGAAAATGTCTTCCAGACACACAGGCAAATACACAAATATAAAGCAGAGGCCAGAATTAATGCTGCGAGCTTGAGCCTCCCATTATTTTCTAGTTTTTCTCACTTTCTTCCCTCTGCCTTAGGCCATCTTCAAGATTACTCCAGAATTCTGTCATCTTCACTCCTGCTACTGACTTCCAAACACTGTCCCTTCCCCTCAGCTGGCCTACCTTAGTGGTTCCTAATCGCAAGCTATGTCACAGCACTGGGGAGTGGCTAGCCGCTGTTCATCCGCTCACTTATCCTCATACCACATACCCGTGGTGTGGGCATGAATTTGAGTCATGGAGGGGTTGGGGGTGGTTAAACTCTGGCTAGAGTGTTAGACATTTGAAAGCGGTTTTAGGGACAGTATTAATAGGTAGGGCAAGTGTTTGGGGTAAAAGACCAGTCTTTCGGGGGTATCAATGTTATTGGGAAATAGAAAAATAGGGGATTTTAGTAGGGAAAATAATTAATAATAATTGAAGACTTTTTCTAAGTCAGAAGCAGAGAGCTGGTTCTGACTCTAGAAATCTGGGTTAAATACTGTTTTGGTCAAGGTTCATTCAGGTTAATACAAAGCATAGTAGTTATTTCAAACAGTGGAGGACAAATAGAGGGACAGAGATGCAGGCATTGTGATGGAAATAATTTGTCTGAAAAAAGACAAAAGCTCCGCTCTGTGCCCCGGCCCTGCTTGGCCCACTGGCTGATAGCAGCCTACCAGGCTCCTGAGTGTGTGATCCCTGTTGTAGAACAGAAGAGTTTGTAGCACCAGAATCAAGACGTGTTTCTTGGTTTAAAGCATTTCACCTTGTCGATGTTTTATAAGCAGACCATTATTACCTTTCGGCAACCATGGGTGGGTGGTTCTCTGAGGTTTCAGACCTATAATTTACGCTCCTTAAGAATAGGCCCAAGGCTCTGTATTGTTTCAGGCTATATTCTTCCCTAAGACTCCTGGTTTGCCCAATGATTTCAATTGCACAAGAACGATTTCATGCCTCCAGTCCAGTCTTCCACCCTGAGCTCTAGGCCTCATGGATGCCTCAAAGCAGATCATTTAACGTGCCTGAGACTGAGCTCGTCGTGTCCCCCTCAAAGCTGATTTTCTCCCACTGTTCTCCCAGGGATAGACACTACCCTCTACTCAGTGGTGCGTGTCACTTTCAACCCTCTGTCTTTTCCTCATATCCAGTTCATTGCTAAGTACTCTTAATTTGACCTCCTAACAAATGCCTCTTGAATTTGTCTTTTCCTCTCTATCTCTGCCCCTATCACTCTAGTCTAAGCTATCATCAACTCCCTCCTGAATTATTAAAATTTCTTCTCAACCGATCTGTCTGCATCTATTTTGACTTCCCTCCAGTTCATTTTCCAATGGGCTCTAGTGCACTCTTTGAAAAGGTATATCTTGTGCTAACATATTTTTCCCTCAGGGATACTTTCTCTGTCCTTCACGTCACTTATCGTGGTGGTAATTTTACAGTTCTAGATGCAATTCTTCAATTACCGTGTGCATTTTCCTGTAGACAGTCAGCTCTTGGGTTGGGAGGAGATAGTGGCTCTGTCTGTTTTTACTTAGTTTTTTTACATCCTCAACCCTCAGTGTGATATGAGCACATAGTAGGCACTCAGAAAAATATTTCCCATAATACCTACCACAGAGTTTTACACTTAGCTGGTGCTCAATAAATACTACATATTTAGGCCTGGATGATGTGGCTCAGTGGATTGAGTACCAGCCTGTGAACCAAAGGTTCACTGGTTCGATTCCCAGTCAGGACACATGCCTAGGTTGGTCCCCAGTAGGGGGCCCATGAGAAAGCAACCACTCGTTGATGTTTCTCTCCCTCTCTTTCTCCCTCCCTTCCCTTCTCTCTAAAAATAAATAAGTAAAATCTTTAAAAATACTATATATTTATAAAAACTCTATACAAATTGAGTAAATTGACATTTAATCTTGAAAACGGATTGATAATCAGTCATCAACCCATCTCAAAGTACAAAATGAAGTCTGTGAACCTCTATTTTCCATGGGATATAAAGCAATACCTGTCAGAATTTTTACCTGCAAGCGACCGAAGCTGAGTCTGGCTGACTGCAGAGAGGGAGTTTGCTGAAAGGGTATAGGGGAGTTCACAAGATCACTGAGAGGCCTGAAGAGCCAGATTAGAGGCTGAACTTTTAGGAACACTCTACAGCTATGCTGTCATACTGGTCTGATGCGGAAGCCACTGCTGCCACCGGCATGAACTTGACACTATAATTTGCTCTGCTGCAACTTCTGCATGAGGAAGTAGACTTGCTGCTCCCGCTAGTGCATCTGCTTGGCAGGGCCCGGGTCACACATCTGCATTGCAGGTGCAAAGGAGAAGCAGAAGGAGCATAGCTAAAAGATGTCAGGCAGCCACCAACATGACCAATGTCCTCTACAAACGGACAGTCATTTGTAAAGTCTTCACTTGCTCCTACCTCATAATTGTGCATTTAGATATTGGCATGTACCAATAAGCATAGTTATGTAGATAAATGGTAAGAGCTGGACTCAGAGGACTCTAAACTCTTTTCCTACCTTTGCCGCTGATTTTGCATTTCGCTGTTAGATGCTTTAGTTTAACCATCTAGAAAATTAATGTGATACTATCTACCGAATGCTGCGAATCAGCAGTAATGGTAATGTATTTTGAAATCCTTGGATAAAAAGCACTGCAAAGACTTACCGTATCATTATTTAAAATAGATGAGTTCTAATGAAAATGCTAAGTTCAAAGGGCTTGATGGCTTCTTGGGATGCAAAATGGGCAATGCCTGGTATATTAGCTTAATAAACCAGTCCCGAAGATGTTTGCCTAACTCTCTTTCCCGCTCCTCTGTGAGCATTAGAAGGCAGAAATATGCAGGAATGGTAATGGATGTAATCAGTCACAACATGTGAGCTTATTATATTGGCTGCTTGCACAGTTGGAACCTTCTGAAGCTAATCACAGCCCTTTTGCAAAGTTCATTGGGTTGGACTTTCTAATACATCCTCCTCCCAGGTAGATTGAGAGGCAGAGAAACTCCAGATGAGGCCCCAGAGAGCACCATTTACCCATGTGTGATTCAGCGTGAGAGAATCACACGTTGAAAATACCAATCTCTTTTCTCTTTTCAGTTGCGGGATCTGAAATCTTTTCCAACAGGAGAGTGTCAGCAATAAATTTCCTCTTATAGTCTCCTGTCTTTTCTTTTCTAGTTTTATATATTTTTTAAAACTTGGTAGCCTCAGCTCCTTTCTTCTCTAAGACTGCCAGTCAGTTCTATCACTGACTCCTCTGCAAAGAGTGGCAACCTCAGCCTCTTAATCCCTCTCACTCTCTTGCAGCCTAACTCTTCTCTGGTGCATTGTTCCCTGCCCCAGAAATGTCTTCATGGATCATCATTCTTAGCCCTTTTTCCTTCTTTTCTCATCCTTCTGTCCACTGATTTCCCAGATAAGGATATGATGAGTCTACATGTCTTTTCTCTTTCTGATCTGCAGCACGTGCTGGTCATTTTCTCTCATCAGCGGGAAGAGAAGTGCTGTCTTCCCTGTAGTAGGCCATGGTTCTACCAGTGAACTGACTCTCACAACATGGCCCCCATGAGGTGCTTCCTATGGATGGTGGCAGGTACTCTTTGCCTGCCAATCAAATGGGGTGCCTAGAAGGACAGGCATTTCAGTCTTCTGCATTACATTATACCAGCTGAGCTGATCTCAGCCTAGGAGTAATTTAGGGACTCTACTAACCCGCATACACATGAGCTTGTTTGGTGGCAATCTCATTTGCAGGGAAAAAGCAAAGAGAGTTCCTTTTTTTGGAGCAGTCACTCAAAAAGGTTTTTTGAGCTGAATCTGGCCCCTAATCAGTCAGTGATTGACTATGATGAGAGAGGGAAAGGCACAAAAGCCTCCCCCCAAAGCATACAAATTACAGTGAGGTAGCTGGCCATGGACTGAGAGGATGTTGGAGGGAGATTGAGTATTTATTAAAATATCTTTTGTCAGCCAGATTTATTTTCATCTTTCTTCATAAGATGTGATAGTTTTGCATCAGCGCATCTAAATGAAATAATTTGCTAAAGGTCAGATGCAATTCCCTCCAGCCAGCTTTCATTTATCTTCTAATTAATAACTAAATGTTCACACATACATTAGCCTAAGGCTCATGCATAAAGTAATAACTACCATTTATTGAACATCTATTACATCCCAGGTGTTTGGATACATTACCTCAAATTCTCCCAAACCCAGAAGGTAGAAATGTCCCTTTAATAGAGGAGGAAAATGATGCCTAGAGAGGCTAAGTAATTTGCTGTTGGTCACACAAATTAATGTCTGAAGCCAAATGCTCTGCGCCTTCTCATGCTGTGCCTTAGAGCAGGGCCTCCTGCAAGGGTTTGATGCCTTTGCCATCTGCTGTTAGTAGTGGATGGGAAGAGGACAGATGAGTATGGAAGACTGACCTCCTAAGGTAAGCACATCCCCACTAGAGGAAGTGGCAGTGCCCAAAGATTGTACTCCTTGATGGTTGTCATGGTGCTAATAGCTGGGAGACTGAAGTGGGGACCTCAGAGAGAGGGGACAGAAGAGCCTCTAGAATGATGAAAACTTTAGGAAATGGGCCCTTGGAGAAATCTTTGGCTCTACTGAGCCAACGTGGGCTGACTGTCTCTACGAAAGGATGTGTCTTTGTATGCCTCAGCTCATAGCACTTCTCTAGGTGAATGCGTGCTTTGATGGGTTAATGAAAAATAGGCCCTCTGCAGAACCCAGGTAAGAAGCTTTCACAAAGCAAAATTACAAATGTTCCTGGTACTAGGGCCATATTGCCACACGGATCTCTCAAACAGATAAGAGAAAGAGAGGGAGGTATGTGTACATATACATGGGAAGGGGCCAAGTGCTATCCAGTGCAGAGTTCCATTTCATTAATTCACTTTTCTTCCCAGGTCCTCTTAATTGAGGAAAGGGTTGCAATTAAATCAGACGAACATGCTTTGAAACTGGTAAGGCAGATTTGGACATGCCTTACCTGGAGAGGTAGATGAACAGGGAAAAATGGAGATTTGCAACCAAACAGTGACTTCTTAATGGAGGCAGGCATTAACAAGTTAGTTTGAAGTTTGTTATCGGGTCATTACTTCCAGAGAGACACATGTATCCCAGACTCTGAAACTCTACTATGAATTTGCCATTATACAACTATACAGATTGTTTTTTGCCATGCTACTTTTGGTGTTGAATTCGTAAAAATCATTCAGACTTCTTTGCATTCTCTTAATGTTTTAAATTTGAGCAAAGCAAGTAAGCTTTGAAACATTTATGGAGTAGTTATTTGATGACATTGCATTTAAACGACAAGATTGCTACCCTCTGACCTCTCAGAGTTCTTCTCATTATGCCTGTAATTTTGATAAATTTCCATCTGGTGGTGATTCCTTGCTCCAGCTGCATGGATCCAGGACATTACCTGGTACATAAATCATAAGAGTAGCTTCTCAAAAGTGAGACGTGAATTTCTTGCTTCAAATTACCTAGGACCTATTACCTTTACCATGTTAAAACACAGATTCCTGAGTGATAACCCTACGTCCGCCTAATTAGACTCTTTGAGGATTCAGATGCAGATAAATTTTGAGAATCACTCATTTTGAGAAAAATGGAAATGCAAATTTTAGATCTAAACATAACTCAGAATTGTAAGGACAATATAGAAAGTGATACCTAACTTAGAACAACATTTGAAAAACTACTGTATAAAATTTTATGTTTAGGTTAGGTGCTTTGTCCCACTAGATTTTGATTATTATCAGTCATTGTTTACTTATGACTCTACTTTTCCTTTTTATCCCTTAAGCAAACCTTCTTGATTTTCAGTTACTCTTAGCATGTTAGACCAATCTGTTGGCATCTTCTCACAAGCTGCTGGCAGACTTTCTCATTCTGCAGCTTTCACTGGAAACCCGTGGTACTTTGACCTCCTTACGGTACCTCATCACCTGGCCAAAGTCTGGCCAGTCTCTTTCTCTGCTTTATTATCTCATAAAAGTCCCCAAACCCTCTTCCTGCTTCCTGTGTACCATTACTCTGAAACATAAAATAAAATAAAAAGGGTAAGGCTGCATAGCAATGTTCATAAAATTAAAAAATTTTTTTTCTGATAAGGAAAATTTTTTTTTTTTTTTTGACAACCAAGCCACTCTACATTGATCTCCTTAAGATGTGGCAGAAGAATTATTTTTGCTTAGGTGCATGATTATTTTTCAACTAAATTACCAACTACATAAACCCCAGCTGTTTTTATTTCCTTCTACACTACTTAGGATATTGAATTTATAAAAATCAGCCAAACCTCTTTTCTCTCTCTTAATGTTTTAAATTTCAACAAGCCAAACAAGCTTTAAAGCATTTATTAAGTAGTTACTTGATGGTATCACACAACTACATTTAGGAATTCAAGGGCAATGCATTGAACTGACCTGCAAAATGTTCCTCTTTCACTGTGTTCAAGACGTTTTGTTTTCCCTTCATAACTCCTGTGAGGAAATTGGATATTGGTTTTGCTTCATCTCTAGTCTCTGCCTACTGGGAATAGAGTTTATGGCAATTATCACAAAGTGTCAATAGAATAACAAACATTTGAGTATCTCATTGGTTGGCTGCAGGGAGGGGCTGCATTGTAATAATGAGATATTACTTGTATAACACAGCCATTAAAGATTATGACAGTAATCAATTGACTGCATTCATTCATTCATTATTTCAACAAACGTACACCAAGAACCTATCTTGTGCCTTCTCATGTTTTAGGTGCCGGGAAAGAAAGACACATCGATACATCTGAGACTGGTTTTTCCATCAAAGTAGTCACCACAGTTTAGTGGAGGATAAATGCAAGACAATGTAGATGGTACAAATGTACGCGCAGTTCTCTTATACAGAGACATGTGCCTAGTGTCCCAGGCAATTCGGGGGGGGGGGGGGAATTTCCCGAGGGATCAGTGGAATTTTGTTTAACCTTCGTGTTATTTCTACGGCCAATTTGAATTGAGTCCTGGAGTCTTCCTCAGCTAAGGAATGCCAACATCTGCCTCTGATCTTGACCTTCTGGGACTGGATTATTTTATTGATTTATCTATATTCTTGGAAGTAATTCTCCATCACTCTTCTTAATTGCCTCAACCTCTGATATTACTTGGAGGCTTGTGGATAAATCTTGAGAGAGTTACCCCCTAGAGCTGTCAAGTTGTTCCAACTTAAGAAATACTTCCAAGGAAAGAGGGTGCAGGGCCATACTGAATTTTAATGCTGGCCTCAAACAATGGGGACCCTAGAGTTCATTTGACTTGCTGGAATAAAAGAATTCATAGCCACATGTACCTGAAAGAAAGTAGGCAGGCCTTACTTCCAAATCGGCCCTATTGTCTTCTGCACAGAAGATGACTTTGTTGAGTGGAACAGCTGAGATGAATTATTACAGTTTAGTGTGATATTATATCAATTATTTACAAGAAAATTGGGGCTTCCCTTCTCTGTGCTTAATGGTTTAGGACATGGGCTTTGGGGCCAGATGTCTTTGTTCGAAACTGGCTCAATCCTTTACTTACAGGGAAATACCCAGCAAGTTGCTTTTCCTCTTTGGACTTTAGGTACCCTTGCTCTGGAATGAGAAAAGACAGTAGAACCTGCCTTGTAGGGAATCACAGGGACTAAGTGAATAATTTAGCTGGCACATTGTAGACACCCAGCACATGCACACTATTGTGATTCTTTGTCGTTAGGAGCATCTCATGTTTTGCTCCCATATCTTCAGGTTGTTCCACTCTAGAGACACATGACAAACTTGTGACAAACACAAGACAAATTTGTCTTTATAGTTAAACTTGAAACTTCTTGTTATGACTGATTATGACTATTACTAGTGGTACATTCACCCAGCCTACACATTTAGTGATCTGGAGCCCCTTTGTTCTCAAGAGTAGCACTTATTAACCGACAGGGCAGCTAGGGAAGTGTGACCTGGCCCGTGTGCCCGAGGCTTAGCAAAGTTCCACAGCACCTCCCAGAGATCACAGAGCAAGATGATGGTTTCTGTTTTATTGGGCTTCCTAGAAATCTAAGTCCACTGGCAAGTGAGTGAGTGGTAAGAAAGAGGACGGTAGTGGCTTTTGTTATTACCACCAGATGCTTCTGCTCTCTGAGCTTCCCCATCGCCAGAACCTCCACGTGGTCACATGTAGTCATTGGGCAATGTGAGGGGGACCCCTGTATTGTTTAGGGTTGATGTGGGATTTTCCAGACCCTGTGGCTTTTTCTTAATTCTTTCATTTTTGGTTTAGGTAACTCATCCACATGACTCAAACATTAAAATAATACAAATCAGTGTATGAGGGGGGACCCCCCAAAACTGGAATTTATTTATAAACAATTGAGTATATTTATTCTTACGTGTTTAAACTTCAGTCACCTTCAAAGCACTCTCCATTTGATGCAATACACCTGTCAAGAATTTTTTTCTCACTGCTCAAAACAGCTTTTGAACTTGTTGATTTTGATGCCTTTTAGCACTTCTGCTGTTTTTTGTTTAACCTCTTTCACATTGGCAAAACATTTCACATTGAGGACTTTTTTCATCTGGGGGAAACCAAAAAATAGTTTGCTTGAGGTGATATTGGGTGAATAGGGAGGGTGGGGGCACAGGGGTCATGCCATTTTTGGTCAAAAACTGCTGCCCACTCAGCATGGTGTAGACCAGTGTGCTCATAAATCACCCATCATGAAATGGGCAAACTCACTGAGTCTTCAAAAAAAATTCACTGAAGCTGAACACCTCTCACAACACCACCAGCTGGTACACTGATACAGATGGGTTCCTAGATCACTCACCTATCAAAGAAAGCCTGTACTACAAGGGCCTGCCCTCCAGAAGGTAATTCCGGGCTTTTTGGGTCCCCCCTTGTACAATGGAAATTCTTCTTCCTCTCCTTCCTCCTTCCTCCCAGTTCTCACCCCTCTGCCCTGAATAGATAAACCCAATTATTTGTTTATTATTTAAAATTTCAGGTTTACTGCATGGTAGCATGCTAGCAGGACTGGCTTCATGGGTGTGGAATGTGCAGTCACACAGGACCCATGTTCAGGAGGGCCCTGCACTTGCTCTAATGCTCTGCTATTGCTGCTGTGAAATTCTTAACAACTTAACTCTGCTGCCCCAGTTTCATTCTGCACATGAGCCTGCAATGTATATAGCCTGTCATGCATGCTGGACATGGTTTTTCACTTTGCCCTTTTGCTTAATTATATGCCTTATGGATCTTTTCATATTTATACATAAAGAACTTCCTCATTTTTAAAATAGCTACCCCGTAGTTTATCCTTGAGGATTTGAAAAAAACTATATACATGGCTACTTTAGGAAACCCCTTAGGGGTCCCTGTCCCAATTTTCTAGTCCTTCAAAGCTTCCAAACTTGGGGGAGAAGAAAAAAGATTGATTGTGAGAGAAGCACAAGAAAATCTCCCTCTGGCTGAATCCCTCAGTCCGCCTGCATGGTTTGAGAAGCCCTTGGAAGCAGCTCTTACTTCTGGGCCAGCTTCCTGCCTAGCAGTGTCCCCACTCCCACGGCTCTTTCCCTGCTGCACGCCCCCGCCCTTACCTTCCAGCTCCGGGTTACCGAAAAGCTTGGCAAAGAATCTTCAGGGCTCCATCAGTCACACGGCAAACGACTTTCATCTTTACCTCGATATGGAGACAAATACGTTGGGCTGGAGGTCATAGTGGTCACCAGAGACCCACTTTTAAAACTCCCCTTCCATTCCTTCTGAATTCCTACCAGTCATTATTTCTGGATAAATCTATGGTCATGGCATAGCAGTTTATCTGCTTATGAGAAGATAGCCTAGGTCCTCCCTCCTAAGGGACCTCCCAATGTCCTAAAGCCCATAACTCATTTTGAAGCAGCCAATAACTCTAATGCCATTTCAGGCTCACGTCCCCGTGGCCCCCTCTTGGAGTTAGATACGACTGCTCCCTCATTCAAGAAACAGTCCTGTGTAGTAGGAAGTGCACTGCACCGTAGCTGTTCTGAGTGGCCGACCCCTTGGAAAGGACAGAGCTTCATACAAAGCCCACAGTCCTGGAGAGGTTAGTGCTGGGGGGTTGTACTTGAGCACATGTCCTGCCTGTCATCCCTCCTCTGGCCGTGGCTTGGGTTTGAGGACATGGATAAGGATCATTGGGTTAGACTTACTTGTTCCCATGTAAATAAATGACAACTGTGACAGCAGCCCTGCAGCAGAGCTGAGAGCTGCTGGCAGCCAAAGGTACGCAGCAGCCCCTTGGCCTTGGCCCATCCAGCAGCTGGATGGTGCACCCATGGCATGCGTTTGTGTGGTGTAGACACGGGCGTGAATGGTGAAGCAGGTGGGCGGGACTAAGTCCATGGCCTTGTTATGTTACCGTCTCTGTTTCTTACCAGGCAGGAGAAACCACAAACCACCCAAAGGCTCATTGCTCCTTTCAATGCAGCCGTGCCCTCTGCACCGAAAGGAAGATTAACTCGATGCTGAGAGTGCACTTTCGGAGCCCAGTTCCAGTGCCAGGAGCTGGATGGTATCTTGAAACGCTAGTAGGAGACGACAAGCCTATGATTCCAATTAAACACCCTATTGAGTAGTTTGGTCTCAGTACACTCTATTCGTTTAGTTTATTTGACTATTTGATAAGAGAAGTGCTGGGGTAGCAAAAAAAATTAATTAAAATAAGAAAGAATGATCTTAAGAGAAAAGGGAAAAAAATGCTAGGAAGCCATAGATGGCTTCTCCCCACACCTGCCAGCAATTAATTAATCACTAATCCATTCATTATTTCCAACTTAGGAATCTGTGTCCCCTGGATAAAAAATAAGATTAATAACTTTTAGATGTCTAATTAAAACATGCTGAAAGACATTCTCTAAAATGGGTCTGGCCAGTGCTAATCACACCGGCAACGTGGCTGGGAGCTGCTGACAGAGGTCTGGGGGCTCTCTGGACTGGAGACGTCTTTTCTCATCAACGCGCTAAGCCTTTGAGGCCAATTCTCCTCACAGTTCACCGCAGTGAGCAAGGACAGGACAAGACCTGCAACCATGATCTCTTCCGTCTTCCTGCAGAGGGTGGGAGGGCGGGAGGGAAGATCCCCACGTCAGTCATCCTGGGCTGCTGGTTGGAAGGGATGCAACATATTCACATACTCCTTAGTTCATTTAGATTATATGCATATTTTTCAACCTGGGTTATATTTTAACCCTCTGTGATCAACTCAGGGAAGGGCTGCACTTCCGCTGGGCTGAGGATGGGTGGATGGAGTTCTAGGAGGAGTCCTGTGCCTGTCCCTCCAGGGCCAAGGCCACCGCGTGGTCCATCCCAGAGCTGGCGGCGCACACGGCTGCTTCTCCCCCTGTTTTCTATTACCTACCTGCCCTTCTCCACTCCAGCAGCTGAGGATCTTTAGCCAAAGTGATTTACAGCTGTGTGTTTCAGGACGGGACTGACACTGATTGAGTCCCTTATCTTCCTCCTGCGTTCTCCCTGCTGACAGCCTCCCGCCAGGTATCAATCAGTGCATCAGCTCCTCGCTCCTGGGTGATCCAGGGGCCATCAGGGATGCAGTCTGACTGTCACCTTCATCTGAACTGCCCCCTGCCTGTCACAGGTGAAAGGGTCACTTTAAGTTGTTCAGGGAGAGGAGGTCAGGCACCATCCCCAGCCGACCTGCCGTGGGCGGGGGCAATTTGGGGGAACATGGTTGCTGTAAGGCAGCACCACAGGGGAGATGAACATGCGAGATGAATGTGCATCAGCTGCTCCCGCTGTGGGGGTGGTAGCAGCCTCACCTGGCATCTCTCTTCCGTCCAGTAGAAATCAACCTGTCCTCTTAGCATGGCTGCAGTTGCAAAGGGAGCTCTGGGAGTTCTGAGGCAAGCGAGGAGCTCACAGCAGAGAGGAGACAGAAAGGCGCCCAGTGAACACAGGGGTGGGGGTGGTGGAGATGCCACCCCCGAAGACTCCGCAGGAGATGAAAACACCGGGGCTGGGAGCATGAAATAGAACATCCGTCTAAGCTCAGCTTTTGAAACGGCCCCAAATGCAGTGACATTTTCTTTTTTGGCTGCTTTGAAAGTGGAGAGGAGAAAATGTAGACTCTGACATTAAAGATGGATGGGGCTTAGACAAATTGAACAGTTTTGAAGGTTTTCCCAGTGCTGGGAAGGCAGAGGCCACGTCTCCACGGTGTTCCTCTCGGAGGGGCGCACTCTCTTTTCCTTAAGCCCAGAGAAGGCTGCACAATGAAACGGCAGCTTTCAGTCCAGCCAGCCGCGGGGAGGTTTCATATTTAACATCGGATTGGCTTCCGGTTGAGCTGGGGCCTGCTCATCCACTGTAGGTTGATATGTGCAACAGCAAGTGGACCAGGGCCTCTCAGTGGTGAGATGCTGGGCTCAGGGGCGAGGCCAGAGTACTGATCTTTCTGGTCTCCAGAGGAAGGCACCTATGGAGAGCCCCCTCCGGGCAGAGCCCTCCTGTCCTGGGCCTGGCTGTGCACTTGACTTGAGAAGCAGATTCAGCTGGCTGGCCCCTCTGCAAGTGAATGGCAGCTTGAAGGAGCCGAAATCCCGTTAAGGAAGAACTATGGACCCATCTGTCTGCGTACTGTTGACCCTCTGCTACCCTTCCATTTGTGGCCTGTGATTCTTTAATGTGGGAAGGGGTAACTGGAGAATAGAGGTTCTAAAGAGGAATGCGGTGATGACTGAATGTGACACTAAATAGCAAGCACTTGAAGGCCACTTGATCTATAATGTCCTCCTGGCCACGGCAAAACAAGACCTTCTGTTCCCGTCTCCCCAGAACTTGGTGGTCCAGAGCAGCTCCCAATCCAGGGTGTTTTGCTCATCTTGGTCGTCCCACTTCCTCCAGCACAGGTTCCACATCTGTCTCTGTCCGTGTCAGCAAAGGTTAGAAACCCATGCTTAACCCGGGGACCAACAGGGGCGAGGGCCCAGCACATCAGCAGGGAAACACATGCACCGAGGATGGAAAGCAAATGACAGACAGCTGAAAAAGACTTGCCCTGTTTTAATGCCATAGGTAGGTGCCAGACTACAGGGACCCATAGCAGGGACAGGCTGGGCAGAAAGAATTTCATGGAGCGCGCAGGCCCAATCTGCTTCAATCGGTGCTGGCTGCCACGGTGACCCTTTTTTTGATTAGTATAGCTGAATTAACTTCCCCTGCCTTTGGGCTTTGCTCCCACCATGCAACACAAATTGAAATACTGGGGTGGCAGGCGGCGGCAGTGGGGGCTGCGTTGGGGAGGGGACCACAGGGACCTTCCATCTTGTTAATGTAACACTTCCTTATATGATGGGAGCTGAGAGCAGCCTGTAATGAATTTCTCCTCTGGTAATCATTCACCAGTGCATTGTGACCCGTGTGTTTTTGCTGCGCTACTCATTTCCAGACTTTCGCGGTGACTTGTCAGCACCTAGTAAAAATGAATTGGACACAACCCATCTCTTCATGCGATGCCCTCCCCAGCTGCCTTTTGTCTCGGTTGAGAGGAGGAGGAGGCGGGGCCACCTGACACAGCCGCCGTGGACTCCTTGGCTGTGGTCTGCTTCCAGGCCCATCACGCAGGCAGATCAGTGCAGGCGTGCCAAGTCTGCGGGCCCTCTTGTTACGCTGAGCCGTATTCTTCGGTCCAAATAGTTCCAAAGTGGCCTTTGCCTTTTGCACCTGTTGTTTCCTGCTGTACGAGGAGCTGTGCAGACAGTTTCTTTCATCGAGAAGACATGGGTGCAAATGGTGGTACAATTAGGCATCTGGGCACCCCATGGGTTCTTACCAACTCTGGTGTGAAGACGTGTTGATGGCAGGGGACAAGGCTATCGTCTGAGTCATACGCACGAGCATCACCATCTGCAACTGTAATTCTAGCCACGTGGTCAATCGTAAGAAGGGGTTTATAATCAGCTTTTACTGCATTTGTGGATTGTGATGATTAAACAACAGATGGGAAACCCAACCAAGATTTCTCATCTCTGCCTCTTCGCTGATGGAGTGAGCGAGGGCTGGGGGAGTCAGTCCGTGGTCTCTGTCGAGGGCGGAGTCTATAATTAGGGCAGGCACCCGTCTGACTTCCTGCATCTGTTCTCTACACTCATTTTTATCAGACCGCAAATGCGGATTTGGGGATTTGAAAGGATGGTCCCTGAATCCTGGGAAGGTTCTAGGAAGCCTATGATGAAGAGAAAGGCCCTCCTTTAGGGTTGCCAGATAAAATATAGAACACTCAGTTTAATTTAAGTTTCAGATAAACAATAAATAAATTTTAAGTTTAGGTATGTCCCAAGTACTACACACAAATGTTTTTATTTAAGGCAAGATGCTTTAAAAAATTTTTTCTTCTGTTAAAATGCTTTTTAAGATTGTGGTAAAGTATATATAACATAAAAAATATACATACCTTTTTAACTATTTTTAATTGTAAAATCCAGTGGGATTAAGTTCATTCACAATGTTGGGCAACTACCGCCACTGTCAATTTCCAGAACTTTTCCATCAGCCCAAATTCTGTACCCATTAAATCATAGCTCCCTGTTCTTATTCCGCCCAGTCCTTGGTAACCTCTAATCTGCTTTCTGTCTCTTAGAATCAGTGGAATCATATATAATAATATGTGTCCTTTTGTGTCTGGCTTAGTTTCATTTAGCAGAATATTTTCAAAGATCGTCTCTGATGTAACATGTATTGGAACATCATCCCTTTTTAAGGCTGAGTAATATTCCATTGTATGTACATAACCACATTGCCTATCCATTCATCTGTTGATGGACATTCGGACTGTTTCCACTTTTTGGCTAAGGTGAATAGTGCTGCTGTGAATGTCAATGAGCAAGTATCTGTTTGACTCCCTGCTTTCAATGCTTCTAGGTATATGCACCTAGAAGGGAAAATGCTGAATCAATGGTAATTTTATGTTTAACATTTTGAGGAACTGCCATACACTTTTCCATAGTGGCTGCATGGATATTTTTATTTGTTAAATCTTTTCAACAGCATTTTGATCTGAATATATTTAACCTAAATTATCATGTATCATTTGTCATAAAATCATTTTATACAGAAACAAGTAATACCCATCTCTGTGTTGGAACTTGTGGACATAATTTCTCAGTTCAGACTCTAGGAAACTTCCACCTTTTCCACTATAGCAAAGCACAGGCAGCGATTAGGAAGAACTTAAACACTTACTTAGTTTTCGGACTATAAGACTCACTTTCCCATTATGCTAAGCAAAACAAGCCAGGCAGTGAAAGACAAATACCATATGATTTCACCTTTAACAGGAACCTAAACAACAAAACAAACAAGCAAGTGATGTATAACCAAAGACACTGAAATTGAGAACAGGCTGACAGTCACCAGAGGAGAGAGGGGAGGGAATTTCAGGGGAAAAGGGGAAGGATTTACAGGAACAAGTATAAAGGACACATGGACAAAAACTAAGGGGGGTGGAAATGGGAGGGAGGTGGGGAGGGCTGGGGTGGTGGGCTGGGATGGGAGTAAAAGACAGAAAACTGTACATGAATAACGAATTAAAATAAAATAAATAAAAAAGAATCAAACATGTTATTCATCCCAGTAACATATAAATAAGTAAATGAATGAATGAAAGAAAAAAAGACTCTCTTTCCCCCCAAATTTGGGAGGAAAAGGGGGCTGCGTCTTATAGTCCAAATATAGCTTACCTGGCTCACTGTGGGGTGGTGGCAGCCTATGTTATTTATGTTATTAAATATTTTACCATATTTTTTGCTTCAAAAAATTTTCCCCTATTTTCCTCCTCTAAAACCTAGGCGTGTCTTATGGTCAGGTGAGTCTTTACAGTCTGAAAAATTCAGTATCTTTTAGTCTGTCCAAACTGGGCAGCTTGATGCCTGTCAGAAAGGGGAATTAAGATAAGTCATTCATTCATTCATTCATGCATTCAACAAATGTTCATTGTGCTTGTCCAGTAAGGGCCAGGTACGAGTTGGAGGTCCCCCTATGATGGTGAGTAAGATGCCTCTCCTCACCCCTGACTTTGTTCCAGCCAGGTTTCCCTCTGCCTCCGATCTCTGCACACACTGCCCCTCCCGTGTGACACGCTCTCCTGTCCGCCCACCCACCCCAGTCATCCAACTCACCCTGAGATTTCAGCTCCCACTGGACACAATGCTCAGGGGTGGCTTCCCCGACCCTCTCCCGCACGCACGGCCCTCTACACCTCACTTTATAGTTCCTGCCAGGATGACTGCGAGAGATTTGTATGGTTATTTGACTCACCGACATCTCTGTCTCTCGATCATAAGCTCCTTGAAGGCAGGGACCATTTCTGTTATTCTTACTGTCTCCTAGGATCTAGCAAGATACATAGTAGACATTTAATATAAAATACATTGATTATATGGATGAATGCATGCATAAATTCTTCCTTCAAGAGCTAGTGAGAGACAGACAAGTAAGCACATCAACATCTATGTAAACAGTTATAAGGGAAGGGCTCTGGGGAAAAGAGCAATTCTATTGAAAGAGAGCGAGCTTGGATCTGGGCTAGTGCCACTGTAGAATCAAGCCCAAAGATGTGCTCCGGCTTCTGTGCAAAAGGAAGATGGAGAGAACTTAGCACCAGGAGCATCTGCAGAGCTTTATCCTCACTGCATGTACAACACAGATTCGTACAACTAAACAGTACTACTCCATCGGCTTAGCTGTCAGAGCTCAGGGCTCAAAATTAATGTAGCCCAAATGCCCAGTAGGGATGGGAAAGCCAACATGTGCACGACCTTCCCAAGGTCACCGAACTAGAGGCGGAACTGAGAATCCTGATCTCCGAAGCCCTGGGACCAGTGCTCTCCCGTCTCCTCGGCATGTCCAAGTTCAAGGGCAGAGAAGCATCGGTGGGTTTAAAAACCTTCTAAAGCTTTCTTTGAAGTCCCACGAGGTTTAAAAATAGTTGGCTAGGAATACAAATGTGTCTGCTGCTCGAGAAGAGGTGAGATGAACCGGTTGGGGGAGGGAAAGGGGAAGGAGGAGAGCAAATCCAGAGAGGCCGCCTGCCTTGGCTCTGGAGTCGAGCCCTGCCAGGGCAGTTATGTGTGAGGCTTGGCAGTGCAGCAGGGCAGGCAGCGGGTGCTCCGGAAGGCTGCGCTTCAATTCCCAGTGGAGGCAGTCAGGGCTGCAGGATGGAGATTTATTAGTGGAGCTGTGCTCCAAGCCACGGCAACCTGGCTCTGCTGATGATCCGAGGCCTGAGGTGGGGAAGGTGGGGTGGGGTGAGGAGGCTCTAGAGGCTGCAGCAAACTGCACCAGTTTCCAGGGAGGCTGTTTGAATGGGAACAGAGGAGGGTTTTACCCCACTGCAGCTCTTGCAGGCCTGCCGTTTGGGTGAGGAGCCCAGAACGGAGCACCCCAAATCCTCAGACCCCAGGTCCCTGGCCCAGGGGCTTTACTTCTGTGCTGGTGAAGGGCTGTGCTGGGCACCTCTGCACGCAAGCGCCTGGCTGGCTTTTGGGTCCGGGCTTTGAAACACCTGCGCGGGCCTGCGCAGGCTGGATCCTCTGTGGGGAGAGAGGCCCTGCCAACCTGGGGCCGTAGGGCAGAAGGAGGTTGAGGAAAGGTTCAGACCACTTCCACCAGGCGGGCACGAGTCCTCAGCTGAGGGCTCTCTTTTTCTTACAGCACTTGAACAGTGCTCCCGCACACACAGTTGTCCTATGGGGTTTTCTGGCAGGGGACAGAGAGGGAACAGGTGCCATCCTCTGGATAAGCTGCAGAAATAACACAGCACAGGGCTCCCTTGGTGGTCTCTTGCTCCGGTGTGCAGGGAGAACACAGTAGGCATGTCCTTCCTCCAGGAGCCCCTTTCTTCTCAGGGTCACCGAGGAAAGGAAGGACTGAGGAGGATCAGCCTTGGCTGGGAGGGAGCAGGCTTTGTGGCTCGGGAATTGGAAGTGGGAATTCAGGGGCAAGTGTGCCTCTGTCTCAGTCCTTAGGCTTCTGAGGACCCCTCTCCTTTTGCTGATGAGAACGGGCATTCAAGTTACCGTGAAGCCCAGGGCTGGACTGAAGGAAGCTCCGAGAACCTCCATAGGTGGCGTTTCATACTCTGATCATCAGCCCCTCAGCTCACACCCCATCCCCTGGGGGAAATATTCTCCCCAGGAGTTTTGTTTAGCTCAGCTTGGGATGAGAGACTGAAGCTTGTGAGAACTGGAACAGAGTCATCTTTCCATTTCTTCTTCAGGCTCCCCTCCCATGCTCCACCACCACCAACGTGGCAGAGGCAAAGGCTCCTCGGCATCCAGATGGGTCCTGTTTCCCTCAGGGATGGGCCTGTTCCAACTTCATTTCACTGCCTCCCCTGAGGTTTGTATAAACATTTCCAGAAGGATACAGATAAGGAGGGAAAAAAAGACCTTATGTAAACACTAGATGGCTAGAGACCAGGAGATATTAGTTTATTAGGGCTTTTAAAATACCCAAAAGCTCAACAAAAGGAAAATGGAATTTGCTTTTCATTTTAATCTCTGTTATTGTTGCTTGGGTCAGTAATACAATAGAAACAGGCATCTCAGGAGACACATGATATTATAAAGATCACAGAGAGGGCAGAGAGGGAAGTTGCAGAAATGTGAGTCTGATGACCTGACCAGCCAGTGAGGAACGGGGACGGGGACGAGGGGAGCTGTCCCTTCCATCAATTAAGGAAGGCCAAGGAGTGATGCAGACTCCACAGCACCCTCCCACTGTGCTGCAGAGGGTCTTACCTGGCTCTCAGCCGCTTCTGGAACCCTTCCCCCTGCCGATCCTGCCTCCAGTGCCTGTGTCCCCGGGAGCACACAGACCCGTTCCCCAGTAGCATCTCTAGGTGCTGTTCCTTCAATGTGGAAAGCTGTTCCCAGGTGCTTTGCTTAACTGACTCCTCATGCCTTCAGATATTAGCTTAAGTATCACCTGCACGGAGAGGTCTTCCCTGGTCAACTGTTAGGAGGTGCATTTGTGGAGATCACAGTCTCGGAAACCTACCAGGCAAGTCTTTGAGTTAAAATAGCCCTACGGCCAGGTAGCCCATTACCCATCTCCATCATATTTTCATTTTGTAGAAAAGCCAGACAGGCAATTAACCTATTAATTCCACATGAAAGTGTTGAGAACCATTGTCCCAAGAGAGTGAGGTTGAGGGGTTTTCGGGACGCAGGACTGTCCCAGAAGTCATGGGCAAACTGGGATGATTTGGTCACCCCAGGTCTCCTTTAGCTCCAATGAAAAAACATGCAACAAAATATCTCTGGTATAATGTTTATTTAAATAGTAATCTTAAAAAGGCTTTATACAAATCATATAAACACAGTTTGACATCATTGTTTGTTTACTTTTTACATTGAAGAATCACAGTAAAAGCTCTCAAGTTCCCGTGATCTGGCTCAGCCAGCGAATGGCCGAATACGGTTAGCTGCAAACCCTGGAAAAGTTAAACTTCGGTATGATGGTTTAACTTTCCCCCTTGTTTTCTTGCCATTCATGCTCACTCCTTGGACCCTCATCCCTGCCAACTCCTCATTCCCACCTAAGAGAGAAAGCGACCCTGTGGCCCTGGTGACCATCTAGTCCGGGAGAGCGTGGAGGTAATGTGTCATTCAGTACAAGGCAAAAAAGGAGATCAATACTGTGAGTTGGGTTTCCCAGAGGGAATGATTTAAGGAGATGAGTCAGCCCGTCTACCTGCAGACAGAGACAACAAATGTACCAGGGTGTCCCCTGGCCAAGTTATATAATCGGGCCCCACTGTCTTTCTGTCTCATCAGAGCCCAGCCTCCAGTGTTGGTGAGGTATCTACACGTGGCCCTGGGTGGCCTTTTTGTTCGGCATTCAGGGCCCATGGTGAATATGGATAGAGGGGGATGCAGGTTGAGTTGTCCATAACTTAGAGGTGAACTGCAGGCTGGAGACAAGGCTGGTCTTTGGGGAACTGTAAAATGGCCCACTGGGCAGGAGACGGCCAGACACCCAGAGTAGGTTTTTGAACTTTCTTTCTGCAGGCTACTCCTGGAAATCCCTAGGACTTGCTAGCTTCTGTAACACTGAGTGACATGGGAAGGCGAAGAGGAGGGTAGACTAATTAAAAACTTGCTTCTGCTGTATGCCCAGCTCAGGGGGTGCCTCAAGCTAAGCCCTTGGGCTTGACAGCTTTACTTTTCACCTCTAATTACCACTGTGCCAACAAACGCCGAGATCAGCAGTTAACTCAGGCCCTAGGTCAAAGTCAAAGTCACAACAACAACACCGAGTCCCACGTGACCCTTCACATACACAGTAGATACAGAGAACTCAAAGGCGGCAACGACACGTACACATGTGAATAAATAGCTGTCGGTATGAACCCTCCCTCTCCGCATACAAACCACTGTGACATTACCGTTTGGACCAGCGTTTCCGTAAGTTAACATGGAAAGGAAACGGCCGGTCCCATTCACCCTTCCCCTTTCACCTGGGTATGAGACAAATGAAATTGTGGGTGACCATAGCAGCAAAAATGGTCGGACAGTTTACCACTGATATGCAATAGGCTGGGCACGCTGGCTGGGTTTCAAATGCATTTCCAGCACACCGGCAATCCTTAGGTGTTGCTACGAAATCAAGATTTGGACCTTGATGCGGACAATCTTATCCTTCACACAGTTTCATTCTATTCCTGATGCCTCCCCTTCTGGAAGAGTTGAGAGTCATCTAGGGCTATGACTGCCACTGGGGTAGCAGGGCTCATGCCATTAGTAGGATCAGCGGTGACGGGACGGGGGGGAGGGGGCGACTGGGAGTGGAGCCGTTGGGGTTAGGGAAGGAGGAATGCCTTCACTTGTATGATATTCACTGATTTTGACATAAAGGGAAAATACATTTTTCTTCACTTTTTCAAGGCACTTAATAAAAAACACATAAAACTGGCATGTGTGTGTGTAAGAATATCAGTCTCTCTGGGGCTCAAGCACTGTTGTTAAGTTTTGGTTCACAGAGCTTGCAGACTTCTGGTTAGACTTCCACACATCCCAGCTCCAACTCTCCCGAAGGCTGAGGTGGTGGCTGCAAACCCTAAGGAGAAATCAATGTTTACTGGCCTATCGGAGAGACTAGCTCATCAGAATGTCTCTGTTTAGCCTGCTCAGCCTTTGCTGTCACGTGACCACAGAGGTTGGCCTTTTCCTTCCCATTCCACTGCTTTGCTTCCCACCCAGGGCACCAGTTACATCACACGGACAGAGAAAACATACCGATAGCCTGTATCCCTCCCACCCCATCTTTGAGAATATCAAAGGACGTGTGTGCGCGCATGTGTACACGTGTGTGCATGTGTGTATGTACATGTCTTAGAAGAACAAGGAGGAGGGAAAAGAAAAAGCAAAACCACCACCAGGCCCCACGAAGTAGCCTCACAGCCATAAACTCTGGTCTGAATGGCTCCTATTCACAAAGCAAGTTAAGGCTTGTCCACTTCTAACATGGAGGTGCTTTCTATGGATTTTGACGTGTGAAGTTTCCTTTCTGTTTTGTTTTAAATCGCGTATAAGAAAGAGCTGTTATGCTGACCCTAAAATGGCAATTTTCCCCTGGATAAAAAAAGTTAAAGGCAACAACATCCTACTTAAATGCTAGGACTGGAACGGCAGCTTGTAGGGTTGGCGGCAGAGCCTGCGCCTCAGCCAATCCCGTCAGTCAGGAGAGGATCAGAGGACGGGAGAAGCTGGACGGCTTTTTTTTTGTTTTTTGTTTTTTCAGTTTTTTTCCTAAAGATGGAAAGTCTAAAAAGACTCTGCTTCTCAAGTGTCGATTAGAAAGAGAAAGTAGAGGATAATGATCACTCTCTGCTTCTATACCGGAAAGTCATTCTCTTCTGCCTCTTGGAGTTGCTCACAGACCAAAGAAATAAAATATAACAATAATAATAACAAACTCACAAACAAAATAGAACTGTGACCCCCAAAGAGATGAGCTCCCATCTTTGTCCCAGCAATGACTCGGCCACTGCGGGGCTGGGTGGGTCATGACCCCCAGTGGGGCTGCCTCTCCCCTCCTCCCTCAACTTGCCTGTCTGTCCTGCCCACACCTTCGGTATCCTGGACCGGTTTGATCGAGATTATGGCATTCAGTTTCCAAAGGGGAAAAAAAAAACTGTAATCTTCACTAGCCCCTCTTGCTGGAATGAAACGTCAGGTGTGATTTGGGTGCAATCCGTCATGCCTCTGAGCAGCACTTCTGGTGGTTCATCTTGACCTTGTGCTTGAGGCCATCGTAGAGCTCGAAGTTGTAGTTCTCCAGCGTGGTGCAGCTGCGGGAACTGAGGCCGGAGTAGGAACAGGTGCAGTAGAGCAGCAGCCCTGCACACGTGGCCCCCAGGAGGACGCCCAGCGAGCTCATGGCGATGATGGTGATGAGGATGGGATCCAGCGTGTACAGCCAGCTCTTTTCTTTGTTGGCCGAAGGGGCACCGGACCCTGAGGTCGAGGAAGAGGAGTTGCTCCAGTCCACTTCGTACTCATCTGTGACATAAAGGACATGACAGATGGCATGCAATGCTTCTTTCTGCAGGGCGAACTGCCTGAGCCTCCCCAGCCCAGTTCAGAGCTTCTTCAGAGCCCAGGCAGGGAAGCTGGAATCCACACTGCTTGGCTTTAAAGCCCAGCCCTGCCGAGTTCTAGCTGTGTAACTTAGGGCAAGTATTTAACCTCTCTTTGCTTCAGTTCTCTCATCTGTAGAATGGGGATACTAATAAAGTTTACCTCATTGGGTTGTTAGGAGAATTAAATGAATATTTAGAACGTACTTGGTGTCCAGCACGTCAGAAGTACAGTCTAAGTACCTGATACTTAGATAATTTGACTCATGCCAAGTAAACACATTATAACAGAACTACCAGGGCATCTTTGGAGCATCTGTGAGGGCCCTGTGTCGGCATGCCCTTCTTTCTTTGCCTCCTCATCCCTTACTTCCAAATGCTTCAAGTTGAATCAAAGGCCAGGCTGAGACTGTTTGCCCATGAAGAGTTTCTCAATTTAGCATTTTTGGCCATCTAAACAGCAGATTTTTTTTTGAGCCACCAGACCTCACTTCCTACCTCACTAATGGGTTGAATTCTGTACCTTCCCCAGATTCATACATTGAAGTCTGAAACCCCAGTACCTCAGAATGTGACCTTATTTGGAGATAAGAGGTTTACAGAGGTAATCAAGTTAAAATAGGGTAGGCCCTCATTCAATGTGACTGGTGTTCTCATAAAAAGGGGACATTTGGAAAAAGAAGATAAAACTATGACAGTGAAAAGACAACAAACTCATAGCTATCAAGAACCACACCTAAAACAAAAGCAAACTAGAACAGGAACAGAACCACAGAAATGGAGATCATATGGAGGGTTAGCAACAGGGGCGTGGGAGGAGGAGAGAGGAGGAAAAGGTACAGAGAATGAGTAGCATAGATAATGGGAAAAAAATAGACGGGGGAGGGCAAGAATAGTATGGGAAATGTAGAAGCTAGAAAACTTATGACCCATGGACATGAACTAAAGGGGGGAATGTGGGTGGGAGAGGGTGGGTAGGGTGGAGGGGAATGATGGGGAAAAAATGGGACAACTGTAATAGCATAATCAATAAAATATATTTAAAAAAGAAAAAAAAAAGGGGACATTTGGAGACAGTCACAGATGGCAGAATGCCGTGTGGATATAGAGGTGGCCATCGGCTAGCCAAAGTGAAAGGCTTGTAACAGATCTTCCCCTCACAACCCTCAGAGAAAACCAACCCTGTTGACACCTTGATCTTGGACTTCCAGCCTCCAGAATGGTGAGAAATAAATTTCTGTTGTTTAAGCCACCCAATCTGTGGTACTTCGTTAGGCAGCCCGAGCAAACTAATATATTTCCATAGTGCTAAGGCGTGCCCACTTCATGACTCACTCTGTGGGATTTCCTAACAATTCCATGCAGAAAGCAAGGTGATAGATACATTTTGTAACATATGAGGAAACCGAGGTTTTAAGAAATTAGGCGACTAGGTGACTCACTCAAGGTCCCAGAGTTAGCAAGCAGTTACACTAGGACTTGGATCCAGGCTTCCCGCCTCCTTCTGCCTCCCTCTCTCTCCCCCACGACTGGGCTTCGGCTGCCGATCCGCAGCAGCCTCTCCACGGAGGCCAGTTGCGCAGCTTTGTCCATAAAAGGAGCGTTAGACTGGGCTTTGCAGGGAGAGTCTGCATTCAGTTAACAAGGTGCTGTTTGGATTAGTCACTCTGTTGCTATAACTACACTTGAAGTGTTTGATTAAGGTCAGGTTAAAAGCAGCTGCTCTATAAACTGCTCTTCTTAAATGCATCAATCTTGGTCTCGAGCTGTTCTTGGAGGGGCACCTTTGTGATCCCTCTCGGAGATCAACTCTGGCACTCAGCGAAGCCCCAGGAGACCCTCGCTGCTCTGAATCGGGGGGAAGAAATTACATCGACACGGTTACTCGGTGGCCCTGCAGTCACGACTCATGCTTCAGCCTTTTGAAGTACGTGTGTTTGAAGGGGGAAAATAGAGCTTGGAATAAATAGGAAAATACGAGATGGGCAGTGTGAAAAAGAAACATAAATCTTGCAGCAAGCCCCAACTTGGAGTCCTGGATAGTGTGAGAAGGGTGGCTGCAAGCCAGGGATCTGGAAACCACCACAGGCCTGGGAGAAAACTCACATTTACACGCATTCACTCAGGCCCTGTTAGGAAGGAGGTTAGTGGGTTCGAGCCATGACTTGGGTAGAGGAGCCTGGCTTTTACTTCTAAAGGCTTTATCCAGATTTGAAGTCCATCAGTGTTGAATGTTGCCCGACGTAGGGGACCTGTTTCCGATTAGGCAGAGGAAACTCAATAAACTTTCGAAACTCCAAATTTGACCTTGACAGAGCAATTGGTGGTTTCTGGCCTTTTAATACCCTGGGCATTATTTTGGTTGACGTCTTTAAAACCAAACTTGAATTTCATGATTATCTGCTAAATCACAGCAATACTCACCATCAATTTCATCTTCATAGCCCCCTCTCCCATGTATTTCTGGGATGTCCACTATAATGAAAACGAAAACAGACAAATCAAGTTATAATAAGTTCTACCACCATGGCTCAAAGGCAGAGACTCAACCTTCCTGAGAACGACTCCCCACGATGGTGGGCAGCAAAGCATCACATCTGCTTCCAGAACACTTATTGGGTGTATTACTGGAGCCTTTCTCCTCAAATGATTTGCCTTTGTTTCCAGTAACCAGAAGGACAGAAACAGTAAGAAAGGTCTTTAGTGCCAAGTGAGTCCTCACTCGTGTCTTCGTAATGATCGTCTAAGGCAACTTCAGCGACATTATATGCCATCCTCAGTTGCCATTACTGTGATGTCCACTGAGTATAACCTGCTGCCCCTCCTTATATGCGTACATCTAAGAGGACTCAAGGTACGAGAGTCTTTCTCTTCTGGATTTCAAATAAATGTATGGTAATTTAAGGAAGTCACGTTTCGTTCTTACGTATTTTAATGTAGATGTAGAATTGGAAAGAATGTCATAATGCCTATTCTCCCTCACATATCTGTGCTAATATCTCCCATCCTTCCCTGTCCATTTTTTCTATTGGCTTCCTTCCATTTCAGATAGATCAAACGTGGGCATCCAGTCTGACTAGCCCAGGCTTGACTAGAGCTAAGTTAATTTACTCTGAATTTTCTGCAGTATTATCACTACTTTTTTCTTTTCTTTTTATGATAATTTTTTTTTGGGGGGGAGGGCTGTAATACAGGTGTCTCTATTCATTAGGCTGTCCATCTTATGGAAATTGGAGCCAATAAAAACTACCTGTTTAAAATGGTAAAAACATTAAATAGAGAATCAAACATGTGGCGAAGAGCAGGGTCTTATCGTCTCTTCCGATCTCACAAGTTAATTATGCTTGTCTAGGCTGTCAGCAAAGTGGCACCAAATGAATGTATGTGGCCCTCTGGGAGTTTTATTCAACCCAAAGTCAGGCAGACAAACTTGAAGTCAGCGCTAGAAGTCGATATGCAAAAATCAAAATTTAAAACAAAACCCAAATCGCAAACAGCTACGGTATCAAACAAAAAGAAAATAAAAGAACATCAGACTAGCCTGAACTTCTCGCTCACCAGCACAACATCTCAGGGAGGATCTGCTTGACCATGACCTGAACTGAGGATCGATCCGTCCTGGCCACCCATAAAACTCAGTCCTTTCCTGCAGGCAGCAGTCATAATCGTAGTAGAAGACCTCCTCATTCCTGGCCAAAGTGCTAAGGCACGTTCTCATCCTCTTGGTCGCTAGGAAGGCACGCACAAAACAACGTGCCAAGACCCCCCTTGAAAGGACTGACGCCCTGTGGCGCTGCTCTGCCATAAATCCAGCCTGCGCCTGGCATGTTTATAGCACGCCAACTGGCACCCGCAGGCCAGGCCGGCGTCCCCACCCCAGTGCCCATCCCCTGCACTGCTCCTTAGGCCCCCACGTTGCAGCCTGTTTCCTTGGAATGAAGACGTGAATGTGAATCGACCAAAGGCAGGCGGCGTCTGTCACAGGGATCGAATCGAGCTTGTGAAAGTCAACTCAGATTTTTTTTTAACTTTATGGAAAAAACAACAAATGTGGAAGGAAGCCATCCTATGTCCAACAATTAATCATTTTGACGAGATGCTTATAGGTCTTAACACCTTCATGGTTAAAAGATAAAGAACACTGGATAAGATGGTATGAATCAGCCTAGAACAAAAATTGTGGGGCTCCTGCCAGTGGGTTTTGGGCCAAATTGCTTTGAGGTATTTGGTCTTTGCCGAGGCTGTGACGAATTCTTTGAGGCTAGACTGCCGTCTTATTCCATCTCACCACTTCAGGGAAGAACGCTTAGGACACTTGATGATGGGCTGGAAAGTGTGGCTGTGGCATGAGTCTTAAAGAAAAAGTGGTAAGAGGGTGGTAATGACTATGACAACAGTTTGTCCCAGGAGATCACAGCCTCTTGTCTCTGGAGGCAGAGGACTGGGTGAGATTTCTAAGAAAATGGACCAATGAAAGTGGTCTATGAAATTGATTGCCTAGATATGACTGATATTTCTGCAGATTCTGGAGAATCAAAGCCTACTTAAAGTGAAGAACACATTAGAGGCTTAACTTGGCTTTTGACTGCTCCCAGCAGTTTGGGTGATGAGAAGGGGTTGAAAAAAGGATAAGTTAATCAACATTTTCAAAAGCGCATCTGCTCACCAAGCCTTAAAGAAAGAATGGCACACTGGGGAAAACTCAAATAAAGGGAACATTCGTACAAAAAGCAATTTAACTTGATAGCAATTTTCTCTAGTCCCTTTGCTAATATTCTTGATATCTGTGTTTGATTAAGAGCATTCTTTCTCAAAACGCTCTTTACCCTTCACAGGCCACTTTCCTTCTCTTTTGAGCCTTGTAGGTAAACCTCAGCCTGTTTCCTCGGGGTGCTGGCAGGAAGGAGTGTGGTTCTGCCACTGGGTTCCTGTAGTTCTAGCAAAGAAAAGGCAAGGGTTCGGAAGAGGGAGAGTGATGAACCAGGAGCTCAAGGCGGAGAGTGGAGGCAGCGTGTTCCTGGGAAGGAAAAACGACAGCCACAGGGTGGGGACCCCGCATGGGAAGTGAGGCAGATGGCAAAAATACGGGGCACGAGTGACTTGGAATTTTGTTTTCAATGAAGAAAAACTTGGAGAGAAGCTTCCATGATTCTGTTCTGGTATGTGGGTGTGGTTATAACTGAGATGGATGAGGGAGAGTGGAATGGGCCACACCTTTCAGAGAATACAGACCAGAAATGGATCCGACCACCCACATGACTTCCACTTTCAACCTTTGTGCTCACATGACCCTATTTCCTTTTGGGCCCCGGTATGGGTTCAATCTCCGGCCAGTCTGACCGCCAGGTCTGAATTCTGACTCTTAGTACTGTACCATGGCCAGAGCAGGGCCCCTCCTCCCCAAGTCTGCACTCAAGTTCTCCGGGCAGGGGCAGGACACTACAACTGCCACCGCATCCTCGTTACCCCATTCTAATAGAAACAAAGGTCTGCCCCATCTTGGGTCCTAGTCGACTGGACACACACTCTCCAGCTGTTTGCCTGCATCGGTGACTTCCCACTTTGATGAGAACTAATGAAGACCACTCATGCCCATGACCGTGAAGATGTGGTGACCTGAAATGTGGGGCTTCACGTTTTCCAAGACAGACAATACTCAGAGAGGTAAGGCCGATAGAAATTGTTCTTCGTCGACCGATGAACTAACCAATCAGCCAACCGCCACTTATTAAGAGGGTTTCCTGGGTGCCCGGGAACCATACTGAGAACTCTGGGAAGGGAAGATACATGGGATCAAGTATTTACAGTCAAGACCCTTCCCTGGGGTTGGGAAGCAAAGACTCGCCCATGCCAAAATAGCGTACAGGACAGTGGGGCACTGTGGAGGGGACTGCAAGTGCTGCTGGAGCCCAGGGCAGGGAGTGGACAAGTGAGGCTGGGCCACTGCCAGGAAAGAAACCTGGGGGTGAGGAGGAGGATGCGGCAGAATTGAGGGGGCAAGGTGGGGGTTGGGGATTCTAGGAATGGTTTCAAACATGGGACCTGAAGGTTTTTACTCATGCACTGATTTCTTGGCTGGGGGTCTGAGTTCATTTTTATCAGATCCACTGAGAAATTCAAAGAGATTGCCTTGGCTGGCCACACATCTTCCGCCCTGTGCTTCCTGACAGGAGAGTCAGGTCTCCGTCCCCCTCTCCCTGCACCAGCTGCTGCAGAGCAGTATAATGAGAGGAAGAAATGCTCATGAGTGCCCAGAAGGGAGTTTAACAGAGCTTAACAGATTTGGAGTAATCAAGTGAGCAGAGTAGCCTACTTAAAAAAAAAAAACAAAAAACAAAACCCAATTCAACAAAACATGGTCATTTTCATATTGACATTGAACCTCTTGTTTTCCCAGGTGTCCCTTCCCTTAGCAACATGAAGAGGTGGGTTAGATGCACAGTGATGAGTGATTCAAGATAAAGCTCCCATTATCCTGACTTTTCAGAGCAAGAGTTATTAAAACATACACTGGACAGCTCCAGGAACTCCCTCCACCCTAGAAGAGTCAAATCTTCTCCCGAGTCCTTATCAGTAGATCGCAACACTGTGGCACGAAGGGTGAACAGTCATACTTAGGTAAGAACCCAACTTAGTCTGAGATGTTTCCCCCAAGGGGTCAGGAACACTGCCTGGTGGGGTGAGACCACACATGCTGTTGCAGGGGAAACACTGCAGACACTCCAACCTGCAACCGGAAAATTCCCCGCTGAGCGAGATCAAGGTCTCAAACAAGAATGCTTTCTCTCACTGCCCTTTCTCTCTCTCTCTTTCTCTCTTTAAACACACACACACACACACACACACTCTCCCTCTCTCTCTCTCTCTCTCTCTCTCTCTCTCTCTCCCCCCTCTTTTCTTCTTAGCGTACTTCCATTTTTTTCTTCTATTAAGATCCTTTGGGGTTAGTTTGTTTTTCTGTTATGGAAAACTTGCAACCTTCACTTTCACCACTTCCGCTCTGTTGTGGTCCACTGTGTGTATTGGCATTGACATTGCTCCGTGTACTTTCTGCAGTGTGAAGGATGCTTCACAGGATTGCTCGGAGAGTAAGAAGTCTGCCCCAAACCACTGGCTACCTTTAGATAAATGATTTATGACAGCCCGTCCCTGGGTCACTTGCGCACAGATCATTTCAGGATACTGACATACACTGGTTCTCTTTGGAGAGTCCCTTCCATGCCAACTCTGAGCAGTGGATCAAGAGGCCTGGCTGATGCTGAGGACAGGTTTGCCGCCCAGAGTGCGTTAGCAGAGAGGCCATAGGGGCCATCCACTCTGTACCTGAAGGGAAGCCACACAGGATATGGAGGAGCGGGGAGCTGGGAGCACTGGCCTGGAAACAGACTGCCTACTTCTTGTCTGCACTCTGCCGCTGCCCGGACAAGTCATTGACCTCCCTGAGTCTCTGCTCTTCCGTAAAGTAACCCCTGATCTTCTTCCCTGTTCTAGAACTCTATCATCTTCATGGGCAGAAAATGAGGAGGCAATGCGGGCCTTTCTGATGAAGGCTCTCCGAGGAGGGCTGCTGGCTGGAGGGGACGAGGCACCATCTACAGGAAAGGGCTCCGTGGCCGCACACCGCTCACCGCCCCAGCCTTCACCCCATGTCCTCCCTCCCCTGGAAGTGGTTGCGCCCTGAAGGCATCAATCTTCAGCTGTGCATGGAAAGAGCAGACCAGGAAAAGGACAGATACATGGGAGCCACATGGTTCTATGTTTGCAATACTCGCTCATTAGGCTTAGCAGCCAGTCCTGCCAACTGGCAATCCAGGAAACGACGATGTGGGTAACTGTGCCCCAAGTTTTAAGCCTCCACCTTAACAGAGGCAGGGCTGAGAAAACCTCACGGAGAGCCAGCCTTAATACCTCTACATAACCCCCCAAACTGCAAGCGGCCTTTAAAGCAAGGATTGAAGAGACTTCCACGCAGAAAATCATGGAAATCATTCATTTTCACAGGTACCAGGTGTCATCGCGTCTATTTTAAAGAGGAAGAAATTGAGGAAGGAAGACAGAAAAATGCAGTAAATCACTGAACAAATCAGCAGTGGAACTGAGAGCAAGCCACATTTTCAACACCTTGTTCTGGGACTATGATTTGTTTGGGAAAAGCTCTCGGCCACTTCGAGCCCTTGTTGCATTTGATTCCAAGTTCCCGAACCCCCGAGCCAGCTACATCGCTGGACTGTTTGGATGCGAGTAGCCTTCAGAAAATTCTCTCAGCCATTCTGTTTTGACCCCAGCAGGAGATACAACACTGGGACCAAAATAAATGAGAAATAATGAAGGACTAGGAGATATTTCTTGGCCCTTTAAAGTGTTTAATTTAGCATTGGCTACAGGTCCACACCCCCCGCCCCCGCCATGACACTCAATTTCCCTAGTTTGATGTGCTCATTCCCAGTTGCTATAAAAAGCCAAAAGTTCAGATGTTAATTTAAACTCTGTCAAAGCTCCTCCACAGAGTCAGGCTACTTGAAAGTCATTCACCCCTCGCTGGGTTTGGCTTGAGTTTAGAAGCACCACCAGAAGAGCCTTCATCGTGAGTTTCTCTCTCTTGGGCTATAGCCAAATCTATGGAAAGTCATGGAAAAAAATTTTTTGGGAGTTTTCAAGAGGTTTCAAGCTGAAAAGGAAAAGGGGGTTTGGTTTGAGATATTAGAAGAGTCTGAACTTGAATTGAGCCATTATTTTCTATTATTGTTAATTGAGTAACTGGGGGGAAACACTAAAAAGGATTGGAAACTCCAGCTGCAATGAGAAGGCTGTGAAATGACCTAATAACACTTTCAAGTGTGGCAGCAGATAAGCGGCGGAGGCCAGAATGGCTCCCCTGGGCCCCCACCATGGCGTGGAAATGAGAAAAACTCAGCCAGAGAGAAGCTAGCTCTGGAGTGGGGCTTCACGAAGGTGCAGGCTGGAAAAATCCAGCAATGCAGCGGAAGACAGTTCTGGAATCTCCTCTTTACTCTGGGTCTTTGCAAAATCAGAGAGGTTTTCCATCCCTGTAAAAAGGATGTCTTCTTAAAGATGGCGCCTCATTTTCTAGAGGTTTTTGAAAACACCCTCTGACATTTGTATCTCACCAAGACAGTTGGTTATATTTAGAAGCTGGGCAGCTTTTCTGAACACGAGAATAAATGAATGATTCTGTGATGAGATTTTGGGTGTTCCCACAAGGTACCTCTCTCTACCCGTTCAAGAGGTGATTTCCCTACAAGCTTGCTGGTGACCAATGTAATTACATATATTTATGTAAATAATTAGAACATAATAGAATAATTGCTCTGGCTTTAGTTTTGGTCTCCTCTAAGAAAGCAATGAGTTGGAGGAAACAACCAATTAAACCTTCCTGTGAAGGAATCTGATCCGTGCTTCTCTGGGAGAAGGCTTTTGTGGCGGGAGAGCAGAGAGAGCGTAAGAATTCTGGAAGAGAGAGACAGGGCCACCGAGAGAGAAGAGGGCGGGGACTGAAGATGGACACCTGGCATAAAGGCAGAGGGTGGAGACAGGCCCTCCTCGGGGAGAGAGGAGGGGCGATGGCCACCTCAGGAGTTCCAGAGCAGATGGTGATGATGCGTGGGCCCAGGGCTTCTCACGGACACTATTATCGAGCTTACCCTCTTGGTCTGCGCCTGGCCAAGGCTGGTGAGGCACCCGGGGTCTCCTCTGATGCTCCCATATCCCCCCCCGCCCCCACCATCTAGGTCCTAATGTCCGTCTTTCCTACCTCAGTTGTTGGAAGTGCCGTGGAGAAGTGATAGGACTGCCAACAGGGGTCCCCAAGGTCCTTATACCCCTTTTCCCAACTCCTTGGTGGCAGTAGGGAATCAGTGAGGGACAAAACAGTTCTTTAAATGCCGGTACTAAAATAAAGTCTCAAACCAGCAGGCTAGCTGAGAACAGGACTCTGGTCAAGGCCACCTCTGCTCAAAGCTTTCTCTGCACTCCCATCATTACGGGAGCTGGCTGCTCTCTAACAAGGTACAGAGAACTCTAGTTCAGGCAACCTGTTAATGAGTCCTGCTGCCTGAGAAAAATTGCTGTGGTCGAAGGCCAAGACATGGTGTACTGTCATGCCAGGTCTGGATCAGAGCCTTGCTTTGGGGTATGTTAGTTAATGATACTAAAAGGGTTCAATTTTGCACAATTATACACAGAAGACAAAACAAGGCTTGTGTGTGTGTGGTGACGTATCTCTTAGCTCACCCACACCTCAGGCTCACGCTGCCTTTTTCCCTGAACCATCCAGAGCTATCTATCTACACAAGCCTCATGCCTAGGAGTTAGCAGTCCTGGATTTCTGGCAGGGCACAGAGAGCCCACAAAGCCCATATACGGCCATAAGAACTACCCATGATGCTCTGAGTCCAAGGCACATTTTCATGACCGCTTTGCTTCAGTGTGAAGTAGAAATCAGGATAGTGCTCTTGGAAGAAATGGTGTTTCGAGCTAACAGGTCCCTGGGTTTCTCTTCCATTTGCCACTCCTCCCTAGAGCCATTTGGGGCTAGTAGCTTTGCGTGCACATATGAACCTTCCACTAGAAAACAGCCTTGTAGCCTGGTGCCTTTCCTTGGGTCACATGAGCCCCGGACCTCCGCGCAGAGGGAAGCTGGACACCGCCTTTCAGCCCAGAAAGCCGGCTCCTCTCAGGGTCTGTGTGGGGCCCTGGTCCCAGGCCCTAAGGATTGCAGAGTCTCAGTTGGCATGTAGACCTTCTCGTGGCTGCTGGAACATTTTAGTCTGCAGTACAATACTGTGCACTGACCTTAAAGGATGTTTTTTACATGAATTTTTTAGTAGAAAGCATAAATAAATAACAGCAAGGCACAGCACAGTCACTCTTTGAGGAAACCAAGTGGAACTCATTAATCATGGAGAACAGGGCTCTGCCTGCTGAACCCGGGCACAGAATTAACTCCTGGGCCACAGCTGCCGCAGCTCCGGTGGGCTGCCGCCCACAGCCAGGCCCACATTCTCCACATAGTGGAAGTTTTTTGAAAAAGTCCCCAGGATTAAAATTCCCTTTGGCTAAAACTATCCAGAGTCTTTTCTTGCAAGTGCTCGTTAGAGAAAGGGAGACAGTCACAGAGATTATGTGGCTTGTGCAAACGTGACAGGGATGTCCCCTACTTTGGTACCCTCTCCCGTGGGGACAGGCTCACTGAAAAGGAAAACCTCAGCCAGCCGAGGCACGTACTAAAATGAAGATGGGCACACCATCTGACCCCAAAATTCCATCGGAGAGAAACGTGCACAAAGAGGTGACCTCAAGGGTGTTCATTGCAACATTGTTTATAATGGTAAAAAACAAACAAACGGGAGGCAATCTGAATGCTCACCAGCGGGGAGCAGTTAATAAACTATAATACTTAAACGTGATACGGAATGCTACGCAACAGCTGAAATCGGTGGGGCACATCTGTCCATGTGCACAGACGTATCCTTGAGACTTTGTCAACTGAAAAGAAGCGAGCTGTCCAAAGAGAGCCAACGCAATGATTCCATTTACGCAGAACCAAACCAAACTGCAACCAAACCAAACCCCAGAATTGGACGTGCACATATGTGTTTGGGAAGCTATAGATCAAGGCCTGGAAATCTGTACCTCCCGCCATCTCTCGTGGTTCCACTTGCTGGGGAGGGAAGTGAGGATATAGTCATATATAACTTGTAAAAAAAGAATAAAAAAGTAAAAAAAAAAAAGGAAAAGAAAAGAAACCAGTCACTGTCCCCCAATTTCCCCCAACCTGCTTTAGGATCAATAAACACTCTAGGGACAAGCCTCCCCAAACGGTGCTTCCCCACTCAGCACCCAGGGCAGCTGCCGGCAGGTCTGCTGCTGACTCTTCGAACAGCCTCTCCTGTTTGTTGTTGGTCCACTGCCCGTGGGACTTTAGTTTTTTTGAACTCTTGAGGGTCAGTGACTGAAAAGTCCAAGAATAATCACCTTACCCAGAAGAGGAGAATGATTCTGGGTTACCTGCCCACCCACTGGGCTTGGGGCAAGAATAGTTTCTGCTGGTTTGCCAGAAGCACCTAGATTCCCTTTTGTGCCATTCCATGCTAAAAGGGGTTTCGCCTTTGGTGATTCCCCAAACCTTGAATCTCTTCATTGCTTAGATTTGGGGCCACAGGGAACCCTTGCACAGTTAGTACAGTTGGGCTCTGGCTGAGGCCTGTGGCCTGAGGCCTCCTGAGCGTGCAGCTTTCTGATTGCATCTAACCTCCAGACATCCTCCAGTGCGCCCAATCCATGGCAGGCTTCGTGAATTCCTACACTCTTCCCGGCCTTTAATTTATTAATGTAAGGCGATGCTTTTCCGTGCCGATTGCCAGGCTATCAGCTGGTGCTCCCCCTCCCCCCGCTTTTCCTCTGGTTGGATTTGTTTTGTGTTTTCTTTGGGCTGTCACTGAAGTGGATGAAAGGCAGACTACAGCTGTGAGCGCCCCAGTGATGTGCGCAATCAAGGACAGAAAACAAGCCACACGGACAGATCTGCAGGTTGGCTCAGATGTGCAGCCCACACCGCAGACAAATCAAAACCTAAAACTGAAGCTCTTTCCATCGAAGATTACTGAAAGGCCACAATGTGTCCATAAAACAACTGCCATCAGTGAAGAGGGGCGGGGACAGTAAACACAGGGCTGCAGCTGATTGGCTGGACTTCAGTTATCTGGGCCAGGAGGGAGTTGTCTGCTTCAACAACAAGAATGCCCATTTAAACAGTCATAAAGGGCCAGGTAGGAGCCCAAACAGACCAAGCTGCACCTCGACATCTGGTATTTATGATCCATGGAACCCAGTTTCTCTAACATCTATGCTTGAGTTCAATCTGAAACACCACGCTGATAATAGCGCTGTGTCTGATGCCTAAGAATAGAGTCCTAACAGACTTTGCCCTTTTGGGGCAGAGAAAGAACCTGTAGAATAAGCCTTGGGACCAGAACCAAGGGGGGAAGAGCAGTGATGAAATTCGCAAAGGGGGCTTCAGAAACAGCAATGCTAACGAAGCATGAACAACGGCTGATTTAATTTAGTCTGGCAAATTTGGCCCCAGGCCAGCTCAGGAAAATGTTGACTGAGCCTGGGTCTTTGCCCGAAAGAAATACTTTTTGAGATGTTTTCATTTCATCCTTTACTAATGGGAACAAATGGCTTTAAGGAAAGCCAAATGTTATTTAGACAAAATGGGTAATTATGCTTGTCATCGGGGGAACAAACGAGGCGCTCATCGTAGACATTCTCCTCGGCTCCCCTGCACAGGATGGAGCCGTCTGCATGGGGCCATCTGGGCTAACAGAGCTTCCTGGAGGGTCTGAAAACCAGAAGCCTGGCGGAGGTTGGAGAGCCGGCAAAGCACTTTTTCCTGGATCTAGGTTTGGCGGGGGGGGGGGGGGGGGGGGTGGGGGGGGGGTGGGGGTGGGACTCTGGTGGGAGCTGGGTCTTCCAGATAGGTCCCTTGTAAGACCTTCCGTCACGGTTCTCAGACCCCTGAGGAAGGCTGCTGGGTGGACCGACGCTCCACGAACAGGCAGTGGTGGGAGACCCCTCCGAGACCTCTCTTTCACCGCATTCGAGAAACATGGAACAGCCGGGAGGTTGTAGTTCCTAGATTTCTCTCCCCTAATCCCCCTATGATAGACATATGTTATATAACTAATCACTAACAACCCAAAGAAGAGAACCAAGGAAAAATACCTGTCAACGAGACCTGGATTTTTGAGTAAGTTCCCCCAAGCCCCTCTCCTCAGTTTTTATAGAATGTTCCTTTTATAAATGGTTCTACCCTGAGAGTTCCAGGTTCACAGCAATCATATCATTGTCTTCATTACTTGCTCGCAAATGAAGTATGGAATATCTCTGAGCCTCGGACATGCTACAAGTTCCCGCTTTGCCTGTGAAAGTGCTCATAAATTGGAGATCAGCATTCCCCTGGAAGTAATAATGAGGTAGACGAGGGCTAAGATGTTGCCACTTCTCCAAAGGAAGTTGATCTGTCTCCGAAGAGCCAAGTACATGATTCAGCCCCACAGGTTCCATTGCCCTGGGGACCCTTTGAAAGGGGAGTCCAGTCTCCAGGGGTTTGCCTTCAGGAGAAATTTTGTGGAAATCCCATTGAACAATGTAGCACTTAGCAACTTCTGCAAACATCCCACACCAATCATAAAAGTTGGCTCAGTCAGCTGCACAAACTGGATAAAACTCCTAACAAGCAGTAATAAAAATACGCAAAAGAAAAGCTGGCATTTCAGTCCTAAAGAGAAAACCCACCTACCTCCCACAGAAAGGCCCTGTGGCTCAGAAGACAATCTGTAAACTGGGAAAACATCAATTTGTTCAAAGCCTACATTGCAACTTTGTTCTCATAGGTAAAGGAGAAAAGAAAAACCCAGATGTTTGTATAAAAAATATTGTCATTTTATTACATTCCACACAATACATTTTCAAATAGTTTCCAATGTCCACAAGTTATTTTGACACACAGGCAACTGAGCAATGCAAGAGTTGTCACAGTTACAGGGTGAGGGGATAAGAATGGGAAGTTCCAATGTTTAAGTTTTCTTGTTTTTTTTTTTTTCTTTTGTCATTGTGGTTGTTCTTTGGTAATTTTTGATATTTAGGTGTTTGCTTGCCTGCTAGCTTCATTTTCAAGATAGGGTCTTTTGAAAGATGGGGTGTCAACCTTGGAAACATGACTGTATCTCCTATACTATTCTGGCTTTAATACCAAAAATGTGGGATAAGGGAGAGGACAATTTTACTTTATTTTAAGCATCCTGTTTTGTTAATGGCAACGATATGATCCCCCCCACCCCCACTTTCTTTCTGTCTTTGTCAGCAATTAGGGGTTAGCAATTGCTAGCACAATGTCAAGGAAGGGTTTTCACCCACAGATAAGGGTTCCCTTCCCAGGTCTGTTGACATGAGACCTCTACTAAGGCAAAAACTTTAACAGCCCGAGCTAGACCTTCAGTTCATCCATCCATTCATTTCTATTTTATTGGTTGCTATGACCGCTTTGTCTTCTGAGAAGCAACTCTAAACACATGCATGCATGCATTCACCTGTCCGGTCTATTTTTCTCTCCCTCTATTAAACGCAGAATTTTGCTTTTTAAAGCTGCAAGTCATGATTTTATAGAAGAGCTGCCCTTTTAGCATAGTACCTGGATAATACTATGAAAGTTGCTGGGGCCGAGAGAGAGACAGAAAGACAGAGAGACAGAGAGAGAGAGAGAGAGAGAGACATCCCCAGCTGAAATGCATCATGGGATTCACAAAGATTTGAGCAGTCTCATGTTCTCAACTATGGCATAAAGATGATGCCAAATGGGGCATCAGATAAAGATACAGCATATTCAGAAAGTTGTTTTCATCTCCTTTTAAAGAAGGGAAATCCTCAAGGGTATGTGGTAACTCAGACAGTTGCTACACTGGCTGGATTTTCCAGGTGTAATTTCCTGACACATGCTTCCATGGATGCCTGCAGGGATGCCAATCATTTCGAGGGCATGCCTGGCCCCAAATGCATGGCTGGATGTGGACACGCGAGATAAAAGTCCCTTAGTGACTGGCATGGAAGTCATCGCATGGGCTCCTGGGCTCCTGCCCCTCCTCCCTCTCCCTGCTTCTCTTTTCCATCTTCAACCAGGGTAGGACTCTTCTCGAAATGTCAAGGTGGCTCATACTCTAGCCTTTCATCTTTTCTTTTCTTGGCAGGGCTGCTGTGGTTGAGACAGAGCTGCTCTTTGAAATAGAATTAAGAGTGGGAGAGCACCATTCTTTCAGGAGGATGAGACAAACCAGATGCGAAAGTCGGTGTGTATGCTAGAGGGATGATGTGGATATTCTGAAAGAATGCTAAAAGTCTCTCCCAAGCAGCCGAAAAAAAAAAAATCAATCATTAGTATTTTGTTCTCAGAAGGTACCTGGAGACTTTCAGCCCAGGCAACCACCTTTGGAGAAAATCCTAACACTTCCCCAGTGGATTCCTAGCAGGAAGGTGAGAAATAAACAGCCTGAAGGTGGAGCCCCAGTACTCTGAGAATCTCATTAAAATATGCACTTTCTATCAATGAAATTAACTCCATTATGGAATCTATCCTTTGCACAAGATCAGTACGCCATTTATCTCCAGCATCCCTTTCCCTGTGTTGCTTGGGGAGGACAAATGGGCAGCACCAGATTTATCTTCATTATACTTTCTCCTGCCCACGCGGCAACATCCGGAAATGCCAGGCCAGCCTATGAGGGTGTACTGCCAGATGCTGTGAATGCGATAAGGGGTAGCGCACTGGTACATTTAAAAAACAGTTACTCTTTATTCTCTCATCATATTCAAATAAGTCAGGTGGACATCCTTACATTTTGGTGGCTGTAGGTTCAGGCACACATCAACACCATGAAAAGAAAGCAAATGATTCCTTCTCCCCCATATTTTACAAATGCTATTACAATGACTGATATTAAGACCAAAGAATACGGTTTGTAATATTCTCACTCAACTCTGTCCAAAGTTGGGACAACGATTCCCCGCAGGCGAGGAGACACAAAGACATTCAGTCCTTCCTCCTCCTCCCTTCTCTCCCCTACCTCCTCTTGCTCTCAACATAAGCTACTGCTTTGCCTACATCAGCCTCAGTTCCCTCTTTCTCTATGACTTACTCCAAGATTGAATTTAACTGATAAAAGCTAAACATTCATTATGAGCTTCTCTTTTATAAGGCAACATGAGACAGATTTGCTTCAGGGCTGGAAGTAGGGGTGGTTCCACTCACACCCAATGGCTGTTATCTCGTTACTTCAAAGACGCCAGGTGGCGTGATGGGGGTCACACCTGAGTGTGTCTGAGTGCATCTCGGGAACCTTCTTCTTGGGTCAGGTGGGTGGGGGATGGGGATAGGGATGGGAAGGGCCACGTTTCAGTCCATGTGGCCTCTAGTTTTTTTAGGTACCTGGAAATGACAATGGTAGCCAACAGAAAGCCAGCCCGAGCTAGCTAAGGCAACAAAAAGCTTCAATCTCTTCTCCAAGTAAACAAAACTAGTATCGTATATTATTTTCTTGTAAAATGTACCCCCGGAGAAGTAACACAAAAGTTAAAGGGGGCCCTCTCGGAACACAAGCACACATTTCTCCGGACAACGAACCAGTCTCTCACACCCACCCACACACACACAGCGCTACTCACACACGCAAAATGTATATTATGTACAAACACACAGATCCAGGTTTCCCCTTGAGCCTCCTGGCAGACTGCCTGCCGAGAGGAGTTACGGGGTAAGGCAAGGGGAAGGATCAGGGGACCAGTCTCTGGAAGAAAACCAGCTGAACCTTGAGCTGTGAAGTGCTTAGGGATGTATCTCTTCTCACATTTGAAGATGCAACGTTAGACTTGGGGTCGGCTGGTTGGTTTGGTATCAAAAAAGGAAAAAGGAAAAGAACTCAAGAAACATGGTCAGGATGGATAAGAGTGCACAGGGTTTGGGCCCCGAGAGAGAGATGTCTGAGAGTTCACACAGAGACTAGGCGAGGAGAAAAAAGTGCAAAATCGAGGCAACATGTTTGCAGTCTTTCTTGTTTGTTTTGGGCGCTGTCCTTGCTTCGGGCCTCAGCAGTGCGAGCTGCGGTCTTGCTCTAGCTTAATGGTTAGGGTGGGCTCCACCGCCAGAGGGGCCCCGTTGGTGTAGTGGGAGGTTTTGTAGGTGATGGAGTGATCAGTCTTCTTGGCCGCATAGCGGAACCGGTGGTAGTGGAGCACCAGGGCCAGCGCGACGGAGACCAGCACCAGCACGGCGCCTCCGGCGGCCATTACGTAATACCAGTAGACTGGGATGGGCTGCACAGGCACCGTGTCCACTGTGGGCTCGGTCCCTGGTAGGAGGGTGCCCCCTGGTGGAGAGACACAGAAGAGTGTTGCTAGGCTGAGAGCATGCAGACTAATCAAAAAATTAATTAAAAACAAAAAAGAAAACACACACATGCTTTGGAGTGGATAGGGAAGGGGAATAAGATGGCACTATTTCGTGGCAAGCACTTCTTCTACTACTACTTCGTGGTAGGAACTATCAGACCCATTTTACAGATGAGGAAATAGAGGCTCAGAGACGTTAAACCAACACTGGTTATGCTTCAAGTAAATAGTGAAGTATGGGATTCACCCAAGATGTGTATGATTAGAAAACTCTATTTTTCTTTCTGTTACACCACACTTACTCTATAATATATAGAAGTGGTATAATTCACATACATGCACACACCCACACACACACACAGACAGAAGATAATGATGTTGAAATGACCTCTGGGATTCTGTAAGGCTGATTTCTTGAATGTGTAGAAATACAGTATTTGGTCTGGCTGGCCAGCATTTTCAAACAGTGTATTAATTAGGCTGGCTTGACTTGAAGGTAAATTCCACATTGGATTGCCAACGCTTCCATGCCCACTGAAATCAGCCTGGTCTTGTCTAAACAGGTCAATTACCACAGTCAAGCAATGACTAACGATTCATTCTTTTAATTGGATGGAGGACTTTAAAATCTGATTGGAAGGATGTTAGAGCAAGAAAAAAATGTGAGCACAAAATGATAGTGGGTGTGTGAGAGTGAGAGTGAGTAAGAGCAAAGGGAGGGAGATCATTCTTAATCACCGAAAAGACAGAGGGGGGAAGAGAAGCTAGCGGAGGATTTAGAAGGCAACCGCATTCGCTGGCTGGCCTCTGGTTGCCATGGAGATGATGTAGTAGATTTAAGCCCAGGGTAACTCTGGGGAAAGACTGGCTGGAGTCCCACTTGATGCAAAGCAGTACTACAACTTGATTCTCCCAAAGATTTACATCAGATGAGAATCTGGCCCGGAGTGGGACTAGGAGCTTTTGAGCTTGCCAAAACCAAACATGATCTTTACTTCTGAAAAATGATGTGTGCTTAACCTATACAAAATTCCTCCCTACCTGCTCACACCAAGGGCCAGTGGCCAGAAGGATGCATCTTCTCCACCCAGGGGCTACCCTGGTGGGGAGCCCTGGCCATGCTGCTGCCTTCGCCATACATTGCTGGTCCTACTCTGTGGGTGTATCTCTGCTCAAGATGCAGACGGAGCTTATCCATATTTTCAGGCCTCCCCCACAGGACCCGGAGCTCCTCAAGCAGAAGAACGCACTCTCATCTTGGTTTCTACCCCCGGGTGTGCACAGAGAAGGCACTCAGTAGATGCTTGTGATTAAATGACCGAGCCGAGGCAATGACTTCTACTTGAGTCAGTGTTCGCCCACTCCTGTAGCCCAAACACCGGAACTCCTCTCTTTGGTTGGGGGGATAGCTGAGGGGCGGTCAGACCCTCCGATGTCTTCTTCTCAGAAGAAAAATGGAGCATTTTTCTTGAAAATCCTTCAGAGCCTATCTACCTTCTCAGATCTTAATCACGGGCTCCTCTAGTCTTAGGGATCCCTTCCTCTAAGGGACAAGGTTCGTGGGTCCCTCTCAGGCCATCCAAAGTGCCACAGTATTGGAGGAGCTTTGACAGGATGCCTCACACAGCATATGCCCTGGCAGCCTCATCCACAGCCCCCGGGCGGGAAGGGACCCCAGAATCCCGGGATCCCTTCCCTGCCCCTGTCTGTATTGTCATCTTCATCACCTCGTCTGTTTTTCTTGATTCCCAAACCATTTCTGGAATCAGGAAATTGCTCCCCCACCCTGACCATATTAAACATTATGCATAGAAACAGAGGAAAGGAAAGCAAAGTGCTAAAAGCAGCTCCTTGAAATGGCCAGCTTTCAGAGTCCCAGTGACTAGTGTCAACTCATTATTCAGGTCACCAAGAGTATCTGCTGCCTGGCAACCATCCTGCTGTTGGATTTTCGTGTGGGCTCAGAAGAATGCATAAGAAACAACAAGTGCGCAGGAACAGCCCCAGCCCCGAGTTCCTCCGCGCCAACGCCCCTCCCCAAAGGCCGTCCTTGGGCTTGCCTCTGATTCCGATTGGGCTGCACCGTGAGGGCCATCCTCTAATGAGGCTGCAGCTCACCCGTGAGAGGAAAGGAAGGCGATAAATCCACAGGGATTAACTCCCCTCCCGAAGCACCTGACCAGACCACAAAGGCAGGAGTGCAAATTTTTGTCAAGAGAAAAAGGTCACAACTGCCCACGTTCCCTTCATCACCACCTAGTTTCAGTTCAAAGGGTTGCTTTCCTTCAGCTCAATGCTGGTTTTTCAACATTAAATACACCGCTCAGGGCTCCGAGGGCTGGGACCAAGGAAGGATGTGGCCTTCATGCTATTCCTGAAGCATTTCTTGTGATAGAGACAAGGTTGGGGCACAGCGGGGAGCGCCCGGGGACCCACTGGAGGAAGGTAACATTACAATATGTGGATTCGCCATGCAAAATCAGACACAGACCCTGGGTCTCAGAGTTCTGCTCTGCTTCGGAAGACCAGCTCCCCTTTGGGTCGAAGACCCTCTTCCTCTTTGCGAGCCATGTTCTCTCTCTGCAAATTATCAACATGTAGTAAATGACATTAGATTGGCTCCTTAAACGATTTCCTTACACACTGGTTTGGAGAAACGAGAAAACAAACTACGTGAATTTGTGCTTTTAATGTTAAGGGAGTCACAAAACAGAGGATGTACCTAATAATCCTTCCCGCAACTCCCACAGGCAATTTGGGTGACCAGCAGGTGGGGGTCAGAGAGCCTCATAACATTCATCGGCTAAAGAGCCTCAGCTCCCACAGGCAGCCTTCAAGGGCTCTATGCTAATGAGGCTGCGGTTTGCCAGAAAAAGGAAGGTAATGGATCAATAGTGGTTCAGTCCCTTTCTAAAGCATCTTCCTACAGCAGCAACCCAATGAGTATCAGGTGGTTGAATGGATGGATAGATGGATGAATAGATGAATGTACTTTGGACCAACATTCAGATTCCCTGGAAAATGTTAATGACCCACTAGGCCTTCACCTAACAGTTATTCCTGGAAAGTGCTGGAGATTCTGCTAGCTCACACTCTGCCTCCATGTACAATTGCATAGAAGGTGCTCCCTTCGGGCAGACTCCTCCTGCATCAGGTGCCTGGGTTGGGGAGTAGCTGTATTTTCGCCCTGCTTGCCCACTCAGCCGCATGGGGTGGCTGGGCTGTTGCTTTACATTAAAGGAGCCCGGGTGTGGTCCCTGATATGGGAGAAAGAGCGCAGGTGAGGCTGGAACCTGGCCTAGAGCTGGTCAGGTGCTGTCCTGAATGTTCCCTTTGATTGCTCCCATTTCTACTGCTCATTCACATACCTTCTTTTTTCCCAATTGGAAAATCAACTCCTGAACTATTTTTTTATTAATTACCCCCGCCCCTCGCCCCCATTCCCCACAGAGTTTTCTCCTTGTGTGATAATGAGAAACATATTTAAAGAGTCAGTGACTGCAAGTGTATTTGCAAGGCTAAACAGGCCTTCATCTGTAAAGGTTCTGAGCCCTCTGGAGAGGGGGAAAGTGAACGCACGGAATTTGAATTTGGAGGAACAATAAATCCGAAGAAACCATACACGGGAGGAAAGGAAGGAGAGGAATTACATAGTGGGCAGTGCTCCTTCCATTCGTGCCGTGTGAACACAGTTCCTGGATTAACGTGCACTTGGGGAAGGTGGCCCGCAAAGGAGCCCCCGGGCGTGGGCATCCCCTGTGCTGGGGGCGGGCACCGGGCTGCAGGTGGGCTATGGTCTTTACTTCTCAGGATTCTCAGGTGGGAGAATTGAGAACTTCGGGGTGCAAGTGAGTTTCTCCTGGTTTTGCCTGGAGGAAGATTGAGGAGGAGGGCCGAGCAACACACAGTGAGACCCTAGAGATGGCCCAGGGCCCTCAGAAGCTGCTCGCACCAGGGAAGGGGCAGGGTCGGGACCAGAAGCACGTTCTGCACTCAGACAAGGGGCGCAGAGAGCAGAGGCCTGCAGGCCCGGCTGGGCCGCCCGGCACACCGCACACCACACACCGCACATTTTATTAGCACACGGCCTCCCTCATTTGCTCACTATGGCTCACGGCTGCCTTTGCGCTCAGGGGTGACACTGCGTCTTTGCCACAGGGCCTCATAAAGCACATCACAGTAGCTCTCTGGCCTTCCACAGAAAAAGCGTGCAGACCCCTGCTGTCGAACAGGACGGGCCCGCTCCCTTTCTGCCGCCTCCCACCGTCGGAACCTGTCTGAGGACCACCATGGTCAGGTCAAGATCTCACGGAATCACCCAGAAGAGAAACCATCTGTCGCAGCCAAGTTTACCACTGGGCCTCTGGACCCCGGGGCATCGCCCAGGTTTCCTACAGTCATGTTTTGAAAGACAACAGTGGTGAGTCATCTCTTTCAGAAGGGGAAGAAAGGGTTCCATGCAAGTAAGAACTGCTTTGGGCCTGGCCTGTCTGTGGAGTCCTTTTTGTATAGGCTGAACATAAAGTGTTGATGAAGGGGCATTTCAGATAAAAGCTTTATTGAATTTGGGAGATTAAACAAACTAAAAAAAAAAAAGGTTGGCTTCTCTAGAACAGTTTACAGAAGATAGTAGAAGAATGTGGTCTGTGTGGCAGAAGAATGTGAACGTGTGAACTGTCCCTGAGAAATGACTTACAAGCAGCGTGGGGAGGGAAGGTTTGCGCTGAGCTCCAGAGGCCGTGCTGGCCCCGCCCCCAGTCTATCTAAAATGCCTCTATTTTTTTTTTTTTTTTTTTTTTTTTTTTAGCACAGAACACGGACTTATGTAGAAAGCACTTCTATCTTGGTGTTCTAATTTTGCTAAAAGATTTTAAATCCGGGGGATTCCATGCTCCATGGGCGAATGTAGACAAAAAACAAAACTGCAAAATTTGTATGAAGATGGAAAGTACTAAACATATTTTTCTCTATCCCATTTCCTAAAAAAAGATGTGAATTGTGCCCTATACTACAGTTGTTTCAATAACAGTTTTAATTATTGCATCAAAAATAAAAATAAAAACAATGCTTCTAAATTCAGATCGGTGGTTGGTGGGCTCTAGGTCTCAGACGCCCCTCACAGCGGTTCCTGTCTTTGGACTAAGACTTGCCCTCTCTGTGCCCAGAGAGAGGAAAAGTCCACCAGAAAAGCACTCTTCTCCCCTTAGAGAAGGCGACACCAGCAATTGTTTAGAGGAACGGTGAGCCTGCAGGGGGCCGGTGAGCCTGCAGGGGGCCGTGCCCAGCGGCCCTCACGGAGGAGGCCTCAGCGCCCCCTTCGGCAGGCAACGGCAGCCAGGCAGTGAGTTACCCGGTTCACACACATCTGATCTCCAGGCTTCCTTGCTCAGCAACAGCTAGGCTTCATCTGGCAGCTGGAGATGGAGCGGGGCGCAAGGAGAGGGAGTCACCCAGCACAGCTGCCTATCTGGAACCCTGGCAGGGTTTGGGAGCACTTCTCTGCCTTTCATCAGGGGATTACGTGCACAAACACCATTCAACCCTCACTGCGTCTCAGAAGTGCTTCTAGTGGAGAGAGCTGTGGGGAGAACGAAGCCAAGGAGAGCGGGACTTGGAGCCCAGGCCCAGGCCCTGTGCCCTGGGGTGGGGGCCACGACCAAGGGGGGCAAAGCCTCCGGGAGGAGGCCCACAGGGAAGGAGGGTGGAGATGGGGAGGGAGGGAGGGACTGGCCGGCTGGCAGCAAGTAAACAGAACAGGAGACCTGATGCACAGAGGCCAGCCCCCGCCGGCTCTGTTACTGCCCCCAAACGGCTCTCTCTGACCTCTACTCCCCGCTCGGCCCACGGGAAAGGCCTTTGATGTTCACTTTCTCCTGGCTTTACCCGGACAACAACTGTGGAGGGCTGTGGAAAGTGAAAACCAAGAGATGGGCCCTGTGACCCTCAGACCTGGTCTGAGACGTAAAGCCCACGTTCACAGTCATGAACAGGACACACTGATGTTCCTTTTCGCATCCATCATTCTTGGCCCTAGCAACCACCTTCCACAGGGCACCCAGCCTGGGATTGCCGCGGGTCTCTAATGGGCAGGGTACCAGACCCAGTCTCTCTGCTCCTGCTTTGTTCAAAGCCCGTAGCCTCTGACAGGAAGGAGAACGCCCGTCTCCACTGTGAGCTGCTAAAACTAACCACCTGGTCAACAGCTACAGAACTCTGATTATGGGCTTTCTATGTTTTCACTGGCTTCTTTATTATTCTTTTTTCTTTTATTGAAAAAAGAAAAGTATTGGTTAAGAGGGAATAATCCATCACCTTAATTACACCACTTTTTTTGTTGTTCCCCCCCCCCCTTTACACCTACTTTTTCATTTGTTACAGCTCAAATTCTAGAAAAAGATACATGGCGTACTTATGTTTGTATCCAGTGCTTAAAAAAGGAAAGAAAAGAAAAAAAAAGTGCACCCGGGCTACATTGTTTAAAATGTGACTCATAACAACAAGAAAGAAAGTCTTTTTAAAAATCACATGACAACTCAGCGCATCCATTCTCTCTTCTACTTGTCCCTTTTCTACCTGGATCTTTTTCTCCATGGCTTGTTTCTCTTCATCACAGACTCACACCCTGCTACACAATCAAAGTGCACACACGAAGCAGAAAACACAAGGTGATTTGAACAAAAAGAATGTTTCATGGCAAGAAACAAAGGAGAGGCAGAAAATGAAAGAGACTTCAACACATAAAAGATCAAGAATGTCTAATGAGCCCAGGTCCGGAGGCCACTTTTACGGCATTTCCTTCCAGATTTACCCGGTACACAAGGTCTCTCCTGAAGAATGAGCATGCTCCTGTCTCATGGTTAACTTCTAACAGGAAAGAAGAACAACTCAAATTCAAAAAGACGTACTAACAATGTAAAGGCCTGTTGTTAGTAGTGTTTTACCATCCACTTCCCATCATATCCTGCTGCCCAAGACGGACTTCTCTTTCCGAGTGCAGAGGCTGATTTAACGCCAGGGCACCCTTGCCCCCGCCGAGAGAGGCCTGCCTCCACCCTGACCAGGAGAGGAATGGCATGCCCGCTGCTAGGTTAGACAGAGCAAGTGGTGCGCTTTCCTCTCCCAAATGGAAAGCTTTGCTCGAATCGAAACAGAGTTGCATACTGAGGTCCAATGGGCCTCCGTCCACACGAAGACACTCTGGCCTGGGTTCAGCTGGCTACCAGTTTGGAGCTCGTGTCAAACCTGTCAATGGGACCGAAACCGTCCATTCTCAGTTCTGGTTCTCCTCTGGACTCCGTGCTCCTTGGCCAAGTCTCTGCTCCCCAAGACTCCGTTTCCTCCTCCCCAAGATGCTCTTTACCCCCAAGACAACAGCCGTGGGCCGATCCATGCCATCTGTGCTCTGCCTCTTCCTAACCCTAAACCAGACAGCCAGGAGCACTGGAAACTCTTACCTTCAAATCACTAAGCTCTGTGTTTATTTTGGCTAAATGAGTGCGGTGGCTCTGATGATATTTTATTTATATATTTTTTACAAGGGAACATGACTGGACTGCAAAGCCCCTTGGTAAACACAGCCTCAAGGAGAGCACATGTGCCCTGGTTTGTTTATTCTCTTACGGAAGCAAAGCACTCAGCCACCGGACCTGTCAGTCATGGACCCAGGCAGGCGTGAGCACACAGAATGGTGTCTGCAGCAGTGGCTGGAAGTCTTTAACCAGCCTTCCTGGGAGCTTTGAGTCGCAACAACCAATTAGAGTCCGGTGAAACAACACAAGCAGGTTTCCCTTCCCCAACATCAACATTACCTTGGGTCCTGAAGGTCAGAACTTGAATTCTACCATAATCCAAGTCGTTCAGTTTTGACCTCGGCTTTCCTCCCCATGCTTAGATTCGCATTGACATAAATCGCACATCCAAAACACACCAGCACGGGCACATGAATACTCTCAACACTTCAAAATGTGCAGTGGGGGGTGGGGAGGGAGGTTCAGGAAGGTGGGAAAGAAAGAAAAGATAATCTGGGTGGGTCTGTCATTCTCTGCTCTGCCGCCCTCTTCCTCATCTACTGTCCTCATCTATTGTCGTGAGGCTGTGGGTGATGAGTGGCAAATTAGGTGACATGATTTGGAGTCAGAGAGCGCATCTAGGTGACAAACCAGGAATGCATCTCTTTCTAGCCAGGAGCTGGACAGATTAATGAGAGTGAAGATAATGAGTGTAGACTTCAGATATAAAACTGACTTCTCTTATCTGTAAAATGCTGTCGCCTGCAGGGTGAAGGCCAGTGGGGACAAACGGGGGCCCATCAACCTTGCAGTTGTTTGCATAAATTAGGTTATGCAGAGCCCATACTCAGGTGGGGGTAGTGTGCTGTTACACCCAGGCCAACTGTCCTGAAGCATTTAGAGTGGCTTCTAAATGCGTAGCATCGGAACCCGAGTGGAAACTTCAGCAGTGTCCACTAACTGGACTGCAAGGAGGGCAGAACGTGAAACCCACTGCATTATAAAAGCACCAGCATAACCATCCCCCAGCCTGGAGGCCTTTCTCTTCATCCAACGCCCACCCCCACCAGCCTCCATGAGGCAATCATCTCAAATTCTTTTCTCTTTGATCTGCTCTTTATTTACTTTATTAGGGAGAAAAATGTCCTTTTCTGTTTTTCAGGCCTCTTTTCAAAGGGCTCCAATTCCAGCCATCAGATGTGCCTCCTAATTCCCTTTATTAGACACCAGCTCCCGAAGCCTACAACTTTTCCTCGTTTGGATTATCCTCTGTGTCTTTCTCCTGATTCTCCTCCCGCACAACACTGCCTGCCCCCGAATCTCACTGAGGGTTAATGGAGACTGCTGCCTCGGTGCCCTGGAACTGGAACTGGAAAGAAACCATCTTCAGGCTCAAATAAATCATTGCCACCTCATTTCACTTTTAATTTGCTACTGATTTTTTTTTTTTGGTTCAGTTTCCCCACAGCCTCTCCTGTCTCACCACTCATGCATTTTCAGCCTCATTGCTCCCCGTTGGACAATGCAAGGCTGAAAGGTTTATCTGTAACCTATTTGTCTCTATTATAGGTTCCTAAACTTTAATTAAACAGGAGACAGTGAGGATCTCAATCCTCCTTTTCCTGACTCTACAGGTGTTGCTGGTGCCATCTAGCGGCGGGAAGGTGTGGCGTCTATTTTCTCTTGCGACACATGTTCAATTTGGAGGTGTATTCCCTCCATCAAATTCACATCACATGAGGGGAAGGAAAAGGCATGCAGAAAAAACTTTTTTTTACCTTTAAAATTCTCACCTGCAAAAGCTGAGATGGGTTCTGGAAAAAAACAAAGAAAACATTTTGAGTTAGATAAGGGGAAGAGTCGGGCGAACATAGGGCATGATGAAAATGACTTCCATTAACTTTTTCTTAATAATATCCCCAGAACGTGTCCCATAGCCTGCACACGTTCTAGACTGTGTCTAACACACAAACATCATGGGGGCCGGTGGGTGGAGAGAGATTCTCAAAGTTGCTTTGGAACAAAAAGCCCTTTATAGGGTAATGGGTCCCAGAAGCATTGTAATCAGTCACTTACCACTGATTACTTTCTCAGAGTCTGGATTACTTTTAGATGCCCGGGGCCTGAGAGTTGCCTGAAGGGACTGGGGTGGTCCCAAGTGCTTCCGACATCATCAGGCACACGCACACACCCGGGACCCATGTGCCAAGAAAAGCATGTGGTGAGTTATTACTGTCACCACGCCGACGAAGAGCAGGTTCAGTGCCTTCTCAGGATCCCCTCTTGCTATTAGGAACGTCTGTGGCTCTGACAGAAGATGACCAGGGTGCTCTAGGGGTGAGCTGGGTAAATGGCATGCATCTGAGGTGGGCTGGGAGCTCTGCACTCTGTCCAAGGGGACAGTCATGATGTCCTTCCTATACCGGTCACTGCGTGTGCAATGGTTAATCTTACTCTAATTCTGGGACCTTGGGCATTGGAAGTCTGAGCCTCAAAGCAAAATCTACAATGTTACTTCATGTGCCATAATTTGCCCTGCAGTTCATTCATGCAAAAGAGCTACTTGGGTAATTATGTTATCACTCTGATATAACATATCTACTATTTTTGCTCACCAGTAAGGCTTCCATTAAAGCCATCAAACCTTTCCAGCATGTAATTCTGACTGGCAGTTGTTCTTGTCCTCAAGCATTTTCTTTGCTAAAAGCTGGAGTCTGATGATGGGGTCTTGGCACCCTGAATCTCCATACACTTAGTGCATGTCTGTTTCTGAATGGGAACAGGACTATAAGACTTCTGCTCACCTAACACCCCTACCACCCAGAATGCTGCCTAAGACATAGTGACACTCACACCTCACCTCCTGCATAGGCTGGTTGCTGCCTCCCCCACTGGGTGACAACTGGGTGTGAAAAGGGTGTGCTGCCTTCCCTCATATACCCCAGCCCTCAGTGTCTCGTCTGGAGGAGCCACGGAGAGACCGATATCCAACGTACCCATGCAGTTCTCCAGCGGGACATCCGTGCTTATCCGAATGTCATCAATGGCAATTTCTCCTGAATGTCCTTTTCTGATAACTCCCTCGAACACAATCTAGAAGCCAGAAGAACACAAGCCATGGTTAACTGAGCTTCCTGGTCCAAACAGTGCAAGGATTCCCAATTTTCTGTGAACTGCAGCTTAAAACGTGTGTATGTGAGAGACTGCTTCTGGTACACATCTGCTGACCACATGGCGCGGTGCTTGAAAATCTTAATTTAAAAAGAGTTGGTTCAAATCAAATGTGTATTTGAAAGGATTAAAAAATATATATTACAAGGTGACGGATATTGTCTAGTAACTCGAATATATTGATTAAAAAGGCCCCATTAGGGGTGTGTTTAAAGAAGGGTTAAAATTTCCCTTTTGAAGCCATTTTTGAGCTTCATTTCTCATAAATCTTTCAAATGCCCACTCCAAGTATTTGGAAACTCAGGAGACATGAGCAGGTGGGGGCAAGGTGAGAATCAGGGTACACAGGTTCGTTTTGCTTTGGGAGGAACACTGTTTTATGGCCCTATCATTACAACTAGAAAGGAAAAGATTTGTTCCTTCACCAATAGTTTACTGAGCACCTACTATGTGCCAGGCACGAAGATGGTTACAAAACCTCACAGACAAGGCCCGTTGAGAATCTCACTGTCCAGTGGGTGAGACAAAAATGCAAACAGGTACTTACAATATGTATTAAGCTTCAAAGCAGGAATGCAGGTGGGGGTGGGGAGAAACTCTGGACACCTTACCACCTCAAAAGTGACCACACACTGCACACAGAAGCCCCTCTGCTCCCTGGTCTTTAGCCATTCCCCATTCTCGGGCTGCCAGCTTCTCTCCACAAACTAGCACTCGTCCTCTGGCAAGCTGAGCGAGCAGTTGGCTGCCTCACCAGCCATCTGTTGCTGCTTCTCGTCTGGGGAGGAGCAGGTTAATGCTTTGGCTGGTTCTCAGTCACCTCTTCCACAGTGCCTACTCTACCCAAGTTTCAGGCACAGCTGCGCATACCCATCTGTGCCTCAGTCTCTCGCTCTGTGGGGCAGAGATAATAGAACTAAACTCCTGGAGCCAATGGGAGAGAAACTGTTCATTTAGAGATGAGTCTCTCTGGTCTACTGGCCATTGAGCAGAAACAGCAACCCTCCCCTTCCTGTGTTCACACACGGGCTAGGACAGGTCTGGGAGGTTGTTCCCCTGGCTCCACGGGAGTCTGAGCCGCTCCACCGGGCCTCTTCCCTGTGTCTGGGGGGTGTGTTTGTGTTTATTTCCCTGGCTTCTATGTCCTTTTGTCAGCCTACCTGATAGCAATCTAAAATAAAATGGAGAGAAGAAACATTTGCTGGAGAAGATTTCAGCAATATAAAAGGCAATAGGAGGAACAAAGAACCAAGTCTGGGTGTAGAGATAGTCACATTCTGAATAACAAATAAGAGTGTCATTTAGTTGCCATGGCAACGTGAGAAACACAATGAAAACAGCAGTGCTTAACCACGTTCCCTAATGATGAATGGGCATGGCCCTTTGAAATAGTGAAATACAGATCACCACGACTCCCGCGGATCTCCGCACCCGCCTCCCGCCACCACCCCACCTGATACTCCATGTCGTAGCTGGGCAAGATGATCCGCCCGTGTTTCCACTCGCTGCCCTGGTCCTCGCGGATGACCCAGAGGAGCTTGCTCTCCTGGCTCGCTTCCCGCAGCACCTGCAGCGCCACCCCGCGGCCGCCTGTGGCTTGGTACTGGAACTCCATGCACACCGGGCTCCGCAGCAGGTGGACGGGTGGGCTGATGAGCCGGGCGTACTGGCCCTCTCTCCGGCCATCACTCTGCAGCCGCAAGAAATTCCTGTCATCTGGGGAAAATAAACCAAACAGAGGTTTTCCTGGTAAACTCCAGGGAAAGATACCAGCTTGCAGCTGTTGCTTCTCCAGGGGAAAAGCAGGGGTTAGAGTTTGGATGTCTTGCTTTTTCCTGTCCTTGTTCGCCAGGACCCGTATCCCTTTCTTAAGGCTCCTTCAGAGCCTCGATTCAAATGCTGCGTCCTCTTGAAGCCCTTTGAGTCGTTCCGTCAAGGCAGTCCCTCCAGCCTATTCCTGGATACCACTTTCTTTGAGCCTCTTCTACGTTTGGCACCTGCGGTTGGCCTTATGTCTGCTTGAGTCTGCACTGGTCTTCTCTCCCTAGATTCCAGAGGCCAGGCCCGAACCTTATTCATCACTGGCATACCAAAGGGGCCACTGTAGTCTAATTAATGAACTGCATTATAAGGGGGTGAGGAGGCTGCTAGAGTAGAGGATGATTCTGGCCAGGTGGTTTATGCTTCAAGCCTTTATCATCTTGGCTGGGCACTGTCCAAACGGAAGACATTTAAGACCTTCTGTCTCCACCAGTGTTACTAGATGGTGCCTGGGTGACTGTGAATCAGAAGCCTAGTGTCAACTTCGAGAGGACAGGGGGTGATGGCTGATAAGGGGTGATTCACGGACTCCATGCCCTTCCTTGCCCAACCTGGGGAGGCCTGCCCTTGGCCTTTCTCAGACAGCCAAGCGAACACACCTCCAGCGAACACACCTCCAGCGAACACAGGTGCTGGAGTCATGGTTGCTGACAAAGGCGATGTGGTTAGCAGAGGACAGACACATGTTGGAAAATTAAGGTTTCACCCAGCCAGATGTTTAGAGAGTGGGCCTTTTAGCTGACGAGTTTTCAGCTACATCAGACACTGTGAAAGACTGAGTTCCTCTTCCTGTTTGCAGACCTCAGGCCTCGCAGACACAGGTGGCAGGACCTGCACCTGCAAATCCAACTTGCGCAGAGGTGTTCCAGCCACTTGTACAGAGAACAGGGTGGCATCCAAGAAGAACATCTCACTGCCTCCTCATCGGCCCTGAAGCCTCTGACACCTAACGCTTCTGTAAAATGGCAGGGACACTTCACACCGCACACCCAGTGCAGCACACACCTCAGGATCTTGCTAATCGGAGACATGTGCCCAGAGCCTTCCTACTCAGCCGGGTCTGTGAACACCCTGGGCTTGTCGGGGGAGGAGAGGCAAGGACTTCAGAGCTCTGAAACAGCTGGTTTGCTGTTGTTACTCCTGTTGACATCATCTTTCTGGTGAGAGCTGAGCCTGCCACAGGCCTCCCATCGGTGGCCCAGAAACAGTTCCTTCCTCCCGCTCCTCCCAGCCACCGATTTTCTGTCCCCTGGCTTCCCTAACTCCCTTCTGGTTAGATTCTCTGGGATTATTGCTCTAGAAGCTATCCTGCCCTGAAGTCAAATTAGAGTAGTTTAGGATGCATAGTTGGAATTCCAGTTTGCGTGTCCTTCACCACTCAAAGCCATGTCTGTCCAATACCCCACAACATAAGGCCTCTTCAAGGCCAAAGTCAGCACAGATAACGGGGCAGCTGCCTACAGCTGAGAATTTTAATGACGGTGATCTACTGAGAGGAGCTCCTGGTGCCACAACCAGACACTCGGCGAGCTTCTGAACCTGTGCTTCTCCTATCAGATCTCATTACTACTGCTATTAATGATAATAATTATAAGTCCTATTTGCATAATGCCTTACAGGTTACAAGGCATGTTCGTATGCATTAGTTCATTTAATCCTTGCTCTCTGTCTGTGAGCTCAGTTTTATTAATCTTACTTTGTACAGGATGAAAAAACTAAGGCTCAGAAAGGTTCAAGCGGTTTGTCCAAGGTAGAGAGACTAGTAAGGAAGTGGTAGAGCTGGACTTGACATTAGGTGTTCCCACCTTCGGACAGCGGGACTGTCCTCACTCCAGCTGTGCCCCACGCACCCTGCCCCGAGTCTGGGCAATCAGTCACACTCTGTTCAAGGTCACCTGGCTTCCCCCGAGGCCCTGCTCCTTTTTCTCCTCTTACCTGTAATTCCGCCCTCCGTGACCAATCCACCTATCCCACCGCTTTGGCTAGTGATTCTCCTAACCCTTCTGCCACATTTCAGCATTCATTCTTCCCTTCTCTCAACAACTTGGGCATTTACTGACTGTACCCCTGATGTTACCTTGTTTTTTAAAAGGCTGGAGGCCATTTTTTCCTTGCATCTTGGCAGGTAAACGCCCACTGCCTTACACCATAATTTAACTGTGTTAGGTGTGTCTTTCTTATTGCCCCAGTTAGATAGAAATGTCCTGGTATCACACATACAAGGCTTCATATGGCTTCTTCTCATGGCCCCTAACTAGTGACACATATAAGCCACTACGCAAGGAAATTTTGTTTCCGTGAATCACTGAACAACAAATACAAGGATAAGGAACGATATGAGGCTACATATTGGAAATAAGAACAGAGGGAGAACCAGCTAGCCTCTGGCAGTCCCTCAGACTCACAACTCCCTCCCACTTGCCTGAGCCAACAGACAGCCCTTTTCCAAGGCGAGGTGAACCAATGATAACAGGGGTGACCTGTGGAGGCACACACCCACTGACCACTAGTGACAAACCCCCAAATGCTCCCACACTCTAGTCATTTCCAAGCCCTGTCCCCACCTCATAGATAAAGAAAACCAGATTTCAGAGACTTATTATTCAGTCTCCTTCCTTCACAGTTTCACAAATAAGACCCCCTTGCTGCCTGAAAATTGCTTGGCAGAAATACTGTCACTTGTGTGAATTTACATTCTTAAGCAGTAGGGGAATCGTGGTATAATGGTTAGCATTTAGTGAGTAAAATGTGCATGGAGGTGTAAAGAGCTGGGCCGGCTGGATGTTATCTGGGGCTGTTCTGTGCACCCCTCCTGTCGCTAAAACTTCAGGCACAGTCAGGCCAAAGGTTCCACAGGCTGCTTCTCCCAGGGGTCCAAGCTCACCCCCTGCCCCCCTTGCTTCTCCTCTCCTCTCCCCCCTCTCTCACACAATAAGATGATAATCACTATGCATGATTTAAAGGACCACTGGAAGACCAGGGAGTTAATGCTGGTGGCGTGCTAAGCACGAGCAGCTGAGGGATCATAATTCAGTGCTGACATCTGAGCTAATCCACTAGTTTGCAGAATCTCAGGACGAGCAGGCCTCTGAATTTCACTTAGTTAAATCATTTGTGCCCCACTTGTCTGTTAAGTGCTATGAGCTCCAGGGAAGAAAGATGATATGTAAATTTAAGGAATTAGCAGTAGACATCAGTCAGAGGGACACTGAGTTGCAAAATGTCCCTGCCTGTCATGGAGAGAGACCTGATTAGAACCAGAACATCATGAAGGAATGGCTCAGACTAGGAAAATCCCAGAGAGGGGGAGAGAAAAAGCAGGGGGAGGCAACCAATGTTAACTGAGCACCTACTATGTGCCAGATATTACACCGGCGGCGTTATCTGCCTCTATTATGCATTCTTCACTGTGAAAGAAATATTATTTTCTCCATTTTTTACAAAAAGAGAAAGTGAGGCTCAGAGAACTGAAGTGATGTGTCTGAGACCCTAGCTACAGAGTGATGGAAGCAAGGCCCTGATCCGACTGAGTGAGATCGCCCCAGCATGGCCTTTCACCTGGGCTGGGATCCTGGCCTAATCCTTACTAATCTTTTAAAGCCTCAGTCTTCCCACCTGTAAAATGGGTGTAACAACATCATTACTGCACAGGGCTCTGAGGAGGGGGAAGTGGCACGATGCTTCACATAAGCATTCCCATTGATGCTTCACACAATGCCTCCCACAGTGACAGGGACACAGTAAAATCTCAGTAAAAACTACGGTCTTTATCATTCCTACTATGGCTGCACACACCGCCTCTTGTGCTTGCCTTCCTGTTTGCTTTGTTTTGGGTTTTTGGTTTTTTAGAAAGAAAAAGGGTTGAAAGAACACCAATAACTTGGAAAGGCCAATCCAAGACAAAGGGAAATATGGTTTGGCCTGAGGACAGTAAAGATGTTTTTTGGAATAAGACGGTTCCCAGATCCATTGTCTCAATCCCAGAAACCAGCCGGCCCCAAGTTGTACATCATGCACCGTTTACCACACGTGTGTGTGTGAATCTATGGTAGATGAAGTAAAATAACACATGATCCCGGACAAGAGCAGGACCTCATGAGACGGTTTGGAGCAGGCCAGCCCTGTTGTCCAGGGGAATGATGCTGAAAACACCCAGAACAGCTGTCCACCTCTTCGCTTTAAATTTCCCAAAGAAGGAGTTTCCATAGGCTGCACTGGCCATGAGTTTTTTGGGTCACAGCCCCAACTGTCAGGGACTTCTTAAATTCAGCTTTAAGCTTTCCTGCTGTCATTTGGACACATGTCCTCTTTCTATCCCTGATGGAGCACAGCCAGTATCTGTCCTCTGACTTAGAAACACTGTCACTCGTGGAGAATTAAGACCCTTAGCCTTCGCTTCCTCGGGAAACACAACCCTGATCCTTTAAATGTCCACTTCCCAGGCCTTTAGTTACAGTGGTAGGTCTCCACTGACCCTTCTCCAAGCTAAGTGCTTCTGTTCTTTTAAGGCAGGGCACCCATTTATGCGCTGTAATGAAGCGCATGTGTACTAGTGAAGTTTGTTCTTCTGGAACGTCCCAGTTTACGGCCCATTACTGCCAAACACAGGGGGAGGTTTAAGCACACACTGGCTGTTGATTACTCGAGAGAGCAAAGGGTTGGCATGGCATGGGTGGGCTACTTTAATGATTTACTCGGACTTTAAAGAGCCCTTTGAATTGTCAAGAGGTTGCCCGAACATGGCAGTTGACCAGCCAAGAACCAGCCCTGCCTGCCGGAGGCTGTCTTCTTATTCTCATAGCTGCTGGCCATGCTGCTGGCAATGCAGAGCTTCCGACAAAATGACAATGGGAAGGACATGTGTTCAGTTGTTGAAGGAGAATGAAGAAATAATGTCCCAGAGACACAGTCCCTCTCCTCCCAGGCCTGACATACTTGGGAGGCATTTTGCGAGGGTCCCTGACTCAGAACATCTGTTGTTGCCCGTGACGCAGGGAAACCAGTCACATGGGGATGAGCATCAGGGGTTCAAAAGGGCAGAGAGGAAGTGCAGAGGATGGGCTCGGTCAGGCGTTTCAACCTGCTGCTGTCTCCAAGAAGTCTCCTGACGTTTCACCTGGCGATTTACGGCCACATCTGGCTTCCACTGCATAAGTGCTTTGTGAGCACGTGACAGCGTCCAGCCCAACAGCAAGGGAACCGCTGTGTCCCCACTTTACCGAACCCTGAAATAAATGAGCAGTCCGGTCCTCCTGGCTATCACAAAGGCAAACACACCATCTGTCCAGTACGTACATCTCCTGGCCAGCATCTTGCCCTCCTGCTAGACCAGCCATCTGAAGGAATATTTAGTGCTGCAGGAGATGTAGTCTCTTTGTATGGGTCATGCTTAAAACATGAGTCAGCCCCTCAGCCAGCCTCCCAAGGTCAGTCTGTCTCGCTAAGGTCTTCGAATTAACAAGCAGGGAGTGGAAACGCTGACTTTGGATGAACTCAGCAGGATGTTCTCAAGGTTTACACTGGACTGTTTGGTGGACAATTTGAGCGTTCAGGCCTGGTCTTTGCAGGAGTCCACCTGAAGTTGTATTTCAGGATGCCAGCTTTCAAGAGGGTTTTGCAGTGGAGGCTGTCTTGTCATCATTCTGTTCCTCTATTATCAACCCACACACACTGCTGGGGAGCTCAAGCAATCATGACTTCCAAAAAAATAATAATAATGGCTTCTCCTCTCTACTGCTGTCTTTTCTACCAAGTCAGAGAAGTGTTGCTACTTTCTTTAATGAAGGACCCCCTATGCTTTCTTTTTCAGGTTGAAGTTATGAAGGTACTGCTTGAATGCTGACTTTCTTTTAGCAAAGCTGGTCTTTAATTATCTATCATGATCTCAGCCCAGGAAGTCCCTGTCTCACTCCTGCAGTGGCTGCAGAGCCATCGCCAAGCCACAGCAACCTCTTTCGAAAGGCAATTCAAGTGAATGCCAGTCCTGTGTCTGGACTGTCTGCTGCCATTGGTCCCATCCATGGGGAAGGTCTTTTGAGTTCAGAGAATTGCTTTTCGACTCAGAGTCCCCACTAGCTCTCTGACAAAATTCAAGCCCGTCATAAGCAAGTTCACTCATCAATGACTTCCTTCGGTTTCTCTGCAGTCATTTTCCCACCACACTGATCCACACTTAATCCTCTCGTGTGTATGTCCCACAGTTTCGCCTCCCCCCCCCACATTCTAATGGAGCTTATTTGATGGCCCACTCTGCATCAGAACAGCCCCATGTCTACCATGTACATTTGATGGGACAGCCACCATTTGTAAGATTCAAATGTTTCAGAACATTGTATTCCTGATTTACACCCATTTAAGATTGCTTTTGAACTTGGAGTAAAGATTCTGTTCCCCCAATGCAATAAACATGTAAATGCGAGGCAGCCAAAGCTCTGTCCTTTCACAACGGCATATGGCATACTATTCCAAATGGGCTTTGCCATGATCTGAACGCATTGAAATGAAGTATCACTGTAGTCATCCTTCATGAGGTCAACAACGGCATAAAGAGCACACCCTTAGGGAGGCCACACACGCAGCCTCGGGGCCGACCTGGTGTAGTGCCTGTACCCCTAGTCTTCTTGTCTCGTTTCTAACAATAGCAAAAACAATTATTATTATTACTGTTATTGGTATTACTTAGTATTTGTTTAGGATACTCTTTTTGATAGAATGAAATAGTTCCTACACTACCCAATGCCCATGTTACTTATTTACTTTACTATGGTTGTGCACCAAGGTAATATGAAACAATGACCAAAATACCAGCTATTGAACACATCCATCAAGAGATAGTAGAAATGCCACATCCCCCTAATTATTTGCTTTTGCTTTGCAGCAAACTGAGGAGCAATAGCGTCAGCAAGGGTCCCCCAGGTCACAATCATATTAACGCCTCGTGGCGCTAGAGCAGCACTTGCCAAGACAACATCCCATGATGACAAGCAAGCTGCATACCCGCACTACCCAACACGGCGTGGCTATGGTGCCCTGAAATGTGGCTCGTGTGAGGCAGGATTGGAAGTTTTAGCTGTACGCAATTTTAATGAATTGAAATGAAGACAGCCACATGTGGCTGGTGGCTACCATATGGACAAAGGGGCCATCTCAAGGACTTTTGGCCTTGTGCTGTTAAAGGCTGCGTCCTGATCTTCCTCAAAAGTCCCCCTAGAAGAGACACTTTCTGCATCATGGCAGCTTCAGAGAAAAGGCAAAGTGGCTTCTGAGAGAACATGGGAGCGGCTCATCTGTAGCCACCAGGGGTCACTGGGTTGGGAACAGGTTCCCCAGGGGCGGGTGTGAGCACACTACAGGCTTCTGAGCCCAAGCAAAGAGCTAAAAAAAGAAATTCCGAGTGGCTTGAAAGACTATCTTGAAAAACAAAAACAGTGGATGAAACCAGTGGGTGTCTTGTCAGCCGTAAGCAACCACTACCGCTAGCCAAAAGAACAGAACTAATTGCTTACTTAAAAGGAAAAGAAAAAAGAAACTTGAAAAACAAAACAAAACATGAGAAAAGAACTAAATCAGAAACTATCTAAGGAATGTAAGTAGTTTCCACAGACACTTCTAACCCAACGGCCTTGAATATGATATTTCAACATGGCTATTTCCTCTTTTCTTTCTTCCCTTCATTTTTCTCCCTACTCGATGGAGACACCGCCTTCCTTAAACGTAATTACTTGTGTTTACCAGTCTAAGAAAGGGATAAAACATATGGCACACTTCTCTTCAAGAGCAGAACGGGCTCCTCTCTGTGAAACGGGGACGTGCGGGTGACACAGCCGCTTTCAGGTTGGACTTGGAAGGCCCCGTGCTCTGATCCCATTAGCATTTGCCCTGCCCCTAAGCAAGCACAGCTGTTTCCTTTCTTCCAACTGCTCCCCTCAGGGCCCCGTTTTTTTTTTTAAGCAAGGACCACCCTGAACAGAAAGGGCTTTCTATCCTCTCTTCCTTAACGCCTGGTATCCAGTTCTGTAAGGAGAAAGAACATGGGAAACAACAGCACATAATTTTGTAACTCATCGGAGGGTAGAAGGAAGGGCCCTGAGAACAGTAGTATGATTTCGTTTTCTGGAGGCAAGTTGCAAGGGCCATTTTTCCAAACTTCAGGGATTCCTCTGGAAGAGGAAAATAATTATGTTCTTTCTCAATATCTTAGGGGGAAAACACCATTAGATCTAGCAGTTCCTTATGGCCCTAATTTTCCTTCTGTCCCTGTCCATCCAGCCGAAGGCTGGAATTCTGCCCGCTTTGCGAGCTTGCTCTGAGAAGCCCTCCCAACCACAGGGTGTAACGAATCAACCAGGACGGGGACGGGGACTGGAATTCCCAACCTCGGCCAGGTTCTGCTGACGGGGCACTCAGGTGAGGGAGAGGTGAATGGGCAATGGGACAGAGGTAAAGGCCAGGGAAGAATGGACAGTAACTTAAGCTGTCCCAGAAGTGTCTCTTGCTAATTGGTGGCCTTGTGACCTGGACTGGACCGGCCTCAGACATTCTTTGAGGCAGTCTGCTCAGAAGTGTGCAAAGGAGGAGGCCGAATGATTAGAAAGCACCTGACATTGAATGCTGACTAACAGCCAGTAAAAGTCCCCATGCTGTGTCATCCACCTCCCTCTGCCAAGCTTCCCTCTTATTCACACACCCATGCAGATAAACCACAAGCACCCGCAAACACAAACCTACAGACACACCCGTAGAGATTCACACATAAATCACAGGCACACGAACAGTAAATGCATATACATCTACACATAAAAAACACATGACATATGCACACACACACACACCCCGAACACTTTGAGAAAGGAACACACACATATAACCCCCCAAATACACACATAGGATGACGCTATGCACCCACGCACAGAGATACATAGCCCACAAATCTTTCAGATAAAAAGTGGGGGTTGGGAAAACCACCAATTAATTGGGCCAAGTCTCGAAGGAGAGGAAATAAAATGAAAAATCCAGGCTGGGTTATAAAAATAAGTATTTTTTTCCGACATGCAGGAGGCTCATTATATTAATTAAACATTATTGCAGTGAACGAGAGGAGGGAGGGTGATTAGGGCTGGGACGAGGGTAAGTGTTCTCTCCTGTTGCCCGAGGCTGCGGTGATCTTCAGATATTAATCTCTCCAAGCACTTGAACGCTGAAGAGATAAACACTTGAAATATGAAAATGTTTTTCTCCAGAGCAGACGCTGTGACCCTCTGGGAAAGCAGTGCAGGCTGTGCCAGGAGGCCGGCCGTGGTGCTCTGCCAGTCTGTCCTACTGCAGCCCCTGGGGACAGGGCCACGGCCACTTCTTGGGGTGAGGGGCAGCGGGGCAGCTTTGGGAAATCATGCAGAAGGGGAGAAGAGCTTCCCCTTTTTATTCTCCTGGCAACATTAATCTACTGATTTCCAGAATGAACTCCTTTCCTCTGCAACACTTACAGGGACCTAGGGTCCAGGCCGGGGGTGTAGGAAGATTGACAGCTAGCTCCCAGAGTGCTGGGCTGGTGTTTGTGAGAGCCTGTTGTGAAATTATCTGGAATTCTGCAAGCCAGTTGTCAAGTGCAGCATTATTAAAAATTAAATTATAGAAAGTTACAATGAAAGAAATTATATTAAAAGCTAAAGGTAATAAATTCTCAAAACTCAAGACATCCTAATTATTTAGATACAATTTACCGGTACCTGTGCCCCTGAAGTTATTTATGTGTATTACATCTGTCTGATGGAAAAACACTGTACAAAGTAGTATTATTGCCCTTTCTCCGCTCCACCTCCAGTGGTGGTCAGCAGCTTGAATTCGACCCTAGTAGGAGTACTGGCATCACTGAGAGTGGCAAGCATGACCAAGAGGGGTGTTTTAATCCTTGGAGAGCTGGTAGTTCCACATTTCCCAGAACATCACAGTAACGGTACACGATAGGGGGGACAGTAGGTGACTTGCTTCTGCCTACTCAGAAGCACCAAAGGCAACCCCTCTCTGTCAAGGTGCCAGAGAGGCTTCTGAGATCAGAGTCTCCAAAAGGACAAGTACCAGGTGGCTCTGCTGGACACCCTTGGGTATGGCAGCATTCCAGGCCCTCGACTCGGTTCTGCAGCAGCAATGATACCTGAGGAGGAGGACCTGTTGGACGTGAGGCTGCTGGTTCCCTAATGGGCCATGTTAGAAACGACACCCAGGCTGACGCTGGCAAGAGGCCGTGTGAGGGTGGCAGCGAGTCCTGGCTACGGTTACAAGGTGACATTGACTCATCCTGTCTCCTAGGACCTCCCAACTGCCCTTTCTTCTTCTTCTTTTATCTTGGCCTCTCTTACTCCCTCCCAGCTTCTAGGCTGCCCTGTAATCATAGGAGAGGGGAGGAACCACCAACCTGCTATTCTGTGGGGTGATGTTATGAGCAAAGACTGTGGTGGTTTGCGGGCAAAGAGCAGAGGATGGCTCTGTGGCGGGAAGTTAGGAAGCCTGCCAGGGAATCTGAGCTGAAAAATGTGGGGAGGGCTAGCACAAACTCTTTCGTCACTTACTTTGCAGCTGGCTTACCTGGAAATGTCCTGTCGATTGGGCTGGTGCTGCTGGTCCAGGTGCTCCTGAGCCACTTGGCATGGTCGTACATCCAACCACAGGGCTCCTCAGGGAAATCAAACTTGCAGTTGAATCCTGAAGGGAGCTGCAAATCATTGTCTAAAGCAGAGAGAAAAATAACCCAAAGGAAGGCAAATGAAATGGATTCAGAGAACAGCCACAGTGGTGCTATTTAAATGGCTGGCAAGGCCTGAGTGCAGAGCAGAGAAAAAGTGGCCCCCTTTGCTTATTCATTTAACTCATCTTGGCGAACATTGGCTTTCAGGTCAGCCTTTGGTCTCATCCTTCCCAGGCATGAAAGCCAAGTCTGCCAGGGGTTCCCATAGTGAGCAATTATAAACGAGGCCACCAAATGGCTTCGGGCTCTAATCAACCTCTTCTGTCCACCTCGGAGAGCAGACAAATGTGAAAATCGCTGTTCCCTAAATGCCAGAGAAGACTGTCTTCCCGGAGCCTCAGTGGATGGCTGGCTCCTGCCAACCTGGCTCTCAGAAGTGATGGGGCAGCCCATTAGCATCCAGAGAGGCTGAAATGCCAGGGAGGTGCGGGCCAGGGAGGAGAGAGTGGCCTCAGAAACAAGGAAGGCTTGTCTGCCACCCTTTACCGCCTTGTGATGGGTCTCCTGTCTCAGAAGTCCAGGTCATTTCGGCATCCCCAGGGGGAGGCGCTGCCAGGTGGCACGTCAGGGTAAAGTGAGGGGACCAGGGCAGCTGGACCTGCCAGCCACCCAGCTCAGCGCTGACCGGAGGAAAAGTAATTCCACATGGTGCTGAGTGCCCGGAGGCCCGGATCTGAGGTCAGCGGAGAGCGCGTTCTCATGGAAATCTAAGACGTGACCACCCAGCGGCTTGTCCCATCTGCTCGCTTGTTCACCTGCCTAAGTGAGGAAGACTGAACACGGGGCATTTCTTCTGAGGTTCCACTCAGCTCTAAAAATTCAGAATGAGCTGCTGCCAAATATGTGATGAAGTAGGGGTGAGTGTGGAGGTGGGGAAAAGAGGAAATGGGAACCCAAATCTGGACGCTTGCAGGCCACGGCTGTGGAGACAGCAGCAAAGTGTTGGCTAATGCTGGCAGCAGAGAGGAAGTGGGGTCTTTGGCCTTCTCACTTCCCTTCTTGGGGTTCCCAGGGAGGAATTTCCACGGGGATGGCCTAGAATGCAGGTTCAGAAGTCTAAAGGGAACAACAGACTGGTGGAAGCAAATTGCTCAGACCGTGGGGGTGAGGAGGGCTCACCTCTAAGGGGAAGGGCACCGCTGGCCTGAGAGGCAGAGTGCCACTGGGCACTGTTTATGCCTCTCCTTCCCAAAGCGGGATATTTAATGCTTGCCCACCATTGGCCAAAGTCAGCTTGAGTGGAGAACAAACACATGGAATCTATTACAGAAGCATCAACCTGTGGCTTGGAAAAGTCAGCTCTTAGCCCTCACTATCCCTTTCTCCCGACAATTTCTGAATTTCTATTTTTCCGTTTGAAAATATGGAGTAATTCAATATACCATAATTCCTCTCTAATGTTTATGTGCATACCATATCTCAGGAACCAAATTCCACAATGAGATCTTATGAAAAAAAAAAAAAAAAAAAAAAGCAAAGGGAGGAACCACCAAAGAAACCTCAAAGGAAACAAACCACTACAAAGGGGAAAATTATATTAAACTTCTGAACGTTTGCAGCAGAACCCTTAAATTTTCCTTTGGACTGCCATTTGGGTAGGACCCCGCCCCTTGCCCTCCACCAAGCTAACTTTGCTAATCCGATACCGTATATTAACTCCCCGCGCAGTCCACTTTTGGCCCTCAAACTATCTTCGACATGTCTTGGAAGATTCTTCAAGTCCCTCCTTTTCGCAAAACAAAAACAAGTTCATGAAAATGTCAGAATTCTGTATTCCACGGACTCTGACCAATAGTGTCCCTCTACCCGCACAATATACTAAAACACATTCCTAAAAGCATATGCATTAAATTATCATTTTTCAGTCACACGACTTCAGCATTTATTTTTGGCTTCCCTCCCATTCTCCTTTGTGGCCACTTCTTTGGAGTCGGCCACTCCACCGGCCTGTCAGACGGCTGAGTGTGCGGGTTCGACAGACTCCGCTCCCCACCTACGGAGCCGGCGCTACATCTTCCTGCCTCCATCCCTTCCGAAGTCTCTTCCCCAATCTTCTCTCATTCTGTTTAATGAACGTTTAAAAATGGTCAGTCATTTACTGTAAATTGAGGCTGTCAAGCAGTAGGTTTTAGCCAGAAATGCCAGGTGTTCCAAAATCTGTGGTTTTTAGGAATGTCCTCATACTCGGTAACCTTAGTGGCACGATTTAAAATGCGCTGCGCTTTCGGGCCCCGCCAACTGTTTTATCTAACGTGGGTATGTTTAGAAGACGAAATGAAAGCAACACAGGTTTCCCATGCAACGAGGAGGAGGCCCTGCGGTCTGAAGGAACGGGAAGTGCCTCTCCCCGTTTCTGCCTTTGTCACTGACCTGCCCTCCCCTCACGCAGGATGCGCTATCTCATGGAGTCGTAATTACTACACTTTCTCAACCAGTGGTGAAAGACACAGGGAAAAACAATTAAGGCATGGTTGACTGCTGGGTTAACCCAACCACTGCGCTCCATGAAACACGTCAGCTCCAGATGGTCACCTGACTGTATGGTGAAGACCTGGCTTAGTAGGAAAAAGGACCACAGATGTGGATTCTGTAGATGCAAAGTGAGGGCTAGAGAAGAAGACTTCTCAGAGGAGGCTTCATGCCCATGTGGCTGCACAGGCTGTTCCAGTATCTGAATGCTTCGGGACTGCTTGTAATCAGCCACTGCTCCAAGCCCCTGAGACCCACGCTCCCTGACCTCTGACCCAGGGGACCTGCAGGTTCCTGCCCCAGCCGCAGCTCAGCTGCCACCCCCACTGGTTGGCACCCATGCCATCCTGGATGAAATGGGACTTTGACCCCCATCCTCACCGTCCTCAAAGCTGCAGTTCTCTCCGCACTCTGTGGCCTCCTCATCAATGGGGTACGGGGTGGTGGTCTCTTCGCTCTTCACGGTGGGTCCCAGCGTCTCTACTGTGGGCTTTGCGTCTGCATAAAGAAAGGCAAGGGAAGAGGTGTGAGTGTTGTGTGCAGCAGCTTGCATCAAAATGCAGCAGGAGGAAGACACCAAAAACTAAGTTTCCTCTCTAAGTGTGCACTACCAGAGAAGGAAAAGAAAGGAAAATGAACTTGGACACACGCACACCTGAAGTCACCTCTGTGTGCTGTGTGAATGATGCCAGGAGCACTGTGAGAGTTGAACAAAAATGGACCCAAGCTGCAGAAACAGCCCAGAGAGCGGGCCAGAGAGATGCACGCTCCTTAACGTGAGGCCCTGTGGTGGCACACGGGCTGCTCGAGACGTTAACAAATGTGGGCGATGCACCCAGAGGCGGGGCTCAGCCATGCTAAGGTGCTCTCTTTAGGCAGAAGCATGGCTGGGCACAGGCACAAAACAAATGGTGCCCATCAAAAGAGGTTTGAGAAAATCTCGGTGCTTAACAAAGAGAGAGCTTCCATTCTATGGAAAATGCCTATCTGTGCACTTCCCCTTGGGTGGCGCGCCTCACTCCTGCTTTCAGGTGGAGCAGACTTCCTCCCTTCAGCTTTCTCTGAGTCAGACAGAACTTTCTGAACCAAAGCTAACCCGACCTAGGAGGCCCACCTATAACAAGATAATCAGCAGCACCGTCACCAAAGCCACAGGCAAAGCCAGCCGCTTGGGAGATGTGACCCTAGACACTGTTGTCATGTTTGCACAGAAGTGAATAGAAAGGAATATGGATTCAAAGGAACCCTGACTCCATTTGGTGGAAATAACTGGGGGCTGTGCCTTTAGGTCACAGGTGGGGCAGATTCAAATGCTTCCTGGAGGCAAATAGCTACTGTAAACCAGGGTAAACGGCTGGGGGTTGGGGAGAGTCAAGTGTGGGACAGAAGGTGGCAGAGGGGACCTTGTGGGCCTGGTTTAAAGGAGGCCACCATGACTGCTCCAGCAGATTGAGGCTCCGAGGGGTGGGGTGGGAAGCGGTGAGGAGGTGGGCCAGTGTGGCCAGATCTTGCAAAAAAATTTTTTTGCCCCCGTGAACCCAACAAACCCCATGGAAGACCTCCAGACGTATCAATGTTGGCAACTTATTCAAAATATTATAATAAGCCGAATGCAACAAAACCGGGCTGGACCAAACCTGGCTGCAGGAAGTCAGTTCTGACCCAAGTGATTCATTTGCCCATCTATTCACATGTTTATTTGCTCACTCCAATCATTCATTCAGCAACCATTTATGAAATGAATAAAGTTGTGAGTCAGGCCCTTGGTGGGGCAAAAAGGAGTTCTGGTAACTGGTATTCAAGTCCCTGTGTTGTGGGTGGGGTCTTTGCCCCAGAGCTCCAAGGAGACTCCCCAATAAGCTCATGAATTGCCCCTCCTACTTTTACATGTGTTCCTTGGCACCATTGTGTGTGATTAGGAGTCTTTGTCAGGCCCCCTTCAGGACACCATTTAATAAAGCCAGGAGCTGAAAAGAAATCACTAAATACACTGAATAGCTTTCTCACGGTCGACTTCCCATCTTTTCGCTACTAAGTACCACGCACATAACCTTTCAGACTTCCCTTTGCCGTGTCTGCCTCTTGCTCACAGTAAATAGCAAATAACCTCGCAGCGTCCTAATTTGTAAGTTCAAATTTGTCACTGTGTCACAGAATCTCAAACTCGTTTGTAAAGCAAACTCCGGGCAGCAAGGCAAGAAGTAATCATTTGAAACACAAACCAGCTAACAGGTGAGGCAGCTCTGTCAAATTATTTAGCTGCAGTGACTCAGCCCAGTGCATTATTTTCCTGGGACCCTTCTGGGGTAGGAATGAAGAAGAGAACCAAGGAGGAGTCGCAGAAATGGACCGACGTGTGAAAAGCAAGAAAGCCACATGCACTAGCAGAGCAGCTTCTGGAAATGTTAGGTAGCCACATGGGTGAGCTGGTTGGTGGAGATGACGTTAAACCCAGGGGTACAGGGGGCTGAGAGGCCACAAGTGGGCAGGGTGTGTGACTGACAGTGAAGAAACGGCAGCCGGCCTCTGTGACCACTGTGTTTGCACTGGGCGCTCCGAGGTAACTGCCCGTTAAACTGCAATCGAAACCAGATGTCTGAGACTTCAAAGGGAGGGAGGCCGGCCCCGACTCTGATCTTCCGAGGAATGACCAGGCAGGACTTTGAAATGAGAAACCTGTTGCTGACCATCACCAGTGTAATTTGGGCCAGGTTGGGGTGGAGGAGCAGTAAGTGGAAAAGGCAATTTGCAACTGTCCGGCCGGTCACAGACCGGGGCCAGGCTGGGAGAGGCACGGCACAGACGAGCCGAGGAGGGCGGGGAAAGGTGAGGCAGCCCCCCTCGGGCTGAGCGACCTCTGGCAAGTCGTTTCCCCTCTCTGGGACTCAGTTTCCTTGTCTGTGAAAGAGGGGTTGGCTTGGATTTGTGAGTTTTTATCAGACTCTGTGTTGCCCTCATCGGTAGGTTGTGGAGTCAATTTAACGGGTCAAGACCAGCATTCGAAAAGTAGGAACTACACTGTTTCAAAGTGCACAGCCATGGTGAGGATGAGCACTGCTTTGGGAACCTTCCGTCAGTTCTGTTCACGTATCCTAACATATCAGGTGCCAGGCGGCAGTCCAAGTGCTTGAAGCCTGTCATTTTGTCGACCCCTCACAGTCACCTGAAGGGGTGTAGCTCTGTCACTTTCATCCCCATCTTTCTGCTAAGCTAACTGACTTGTTGGGAAGCTAAGCCACTTGTCTGAGGTTATGCCACCAGTGACCAGCAAAGGCAGGGCTTGTGCACGGTGATCTGTGAGATAACACACTATTCCCCACAGGCCTACACGTGGGCATGCTTGCGTGTGTGTGTATGTGCACACTCGTGTGCTTGTAGGTCAAGTGGATTGTTTTATAAATTTATTTGAAGTTGTGGATGATGGTTAAAAACATTTGAAAGCCATTGGCCCAGAGGCTCCTGGGTCTTGTGACTCTCTAATCCTGCTTCCAAGGAGGCCGTAAATGCCACCAGCTTGTGTCACTGCTGGAGGGAGAGTTTTCAGCACCTCAAGAGGACAGGTGATGCACACTCAGCAGGCAGCAGGGAAAGTTGGCCTTCGTCCTTCCCGATGGGGCTTAAAGTGCCTTCCCACTTGGCGAGTGCATTGGGGCTGCCTTTTCAATCTTCGGGGGAGAGAGGCTAATCTGGGCCCCATTCCCACCTGCACGCCTCAATGGGCCTCCTCCTCTGCACCACCGTAGCCGGCACACGGGAGGCACTTTTCTCCCTGGGAGCCAAAAGCACTTTTCTGACATGCCCTTATTAATCCTTCAGGCTACCCTGCTGGGGGAGCTGGTGACAGGTACAGCGCAGACAGGAAAATGGAGACACCTGGGGCCCTGGTGGGGTGGGGCAGGGAGGCTCGGCCTGCCTGCCATGCCTGCTGGCATGGGGCTCATGTGGCTGCCCAAGCCCCTTCTGGCAGGCAGTGTGGGCACCCAGGGGAGACCCAGTGTCAGCTCTGTGGAGGAGGGCGGGCCAGTGCCCAGAGGAAAGGTGGGGTCCGACTCAGAAGGACCAGGTACTTCCTGGCAAATACGAGAGTAGGCGTGCGTACTCAGCAGACCTGGGCCTCCTGGCAGGGGCAGGAATAAGCAGTCTCCTGCCACACACTGGGAAGCAGTCCCCAGCAACAGGGTCCCTCCTGAGCAAATGAATGCCTTTTACAGATGTGGCTTCGAAATGAAAATGCAGTCTCTTAGCCGCTGACATCTGGAGGCCAGATTCAGACATAAACCAATTACTTTATTATCATGAGGGTTTTTTTTCCTTCCCTAAATCAACAGCCACAGCTCCCTGGCCTGAAGAGTCAGGGTCTAATTGAATTTGGGTGGGTGGTGTGTGGTTATGATTTGTTTTTGAGACTCAGGCTGGAGAGCTGAAATCATCCTTTAAAAATGACAAAGTCCCCCCTCCCTTGAGAAATTGTCCCAAGACCAGAGGTTGTGGTCTCCATGGCCTGAGGCAGGAGAACATGGCGGGGCCCAGGGTGGGCAGCTCTGCAGGGTTTGGGGCTAATAGGGTTTCAACCGGGGATGGGTGTCCCCTCTGGCCCCATCCACGTCACGGTCTGACCTCCTCCCAGGGCATCTTGACAAGGTGGGGCCTTACCTGTCCAGTCACAACCAAGCACCTCGAGCCGCATCCCGATTCCTGCTGGTGACCACCTCTCGGGGTACACCCGCACGTACTGCGCAGGGACAGGGTCAAACCTTCGGATGTCAGGCGTATCGTAGTGCATGTTCCCTTCAAACAGCTGCAGGGGAGACAGGGTGCTCAGCTCTTCTTATGGGGGACCCCCTCCTCCATCATCCCTTCCTTCCCTTTCCTCCCCCTCTTCTCCTTCCCACCCTTCACATGCAACTGGAAGGCGGCGTCATGGTTGATTCATGGTCGCTGCACATTATGGTCCATGGGTGCTCTGTTCTCAGACCAAGGCTCTTACTCCTTGGGAAGGTGGTCAGAGGCCCAGAACACGGACAACAGGGAGCATACATAAGTGGCGATTGCCAGGTCTCGTCTTCTGGCCTGGGACTGAAACTGAGGGCTCAGAAAAGCGTTAGGCTCCAAATGAGTTGTCAGTTGGATTGCGCCAGAGAGAAGAGAAGGGAGTTTAGGTTGCCTTGCCCATTCCAAAGTTCTCAGTTTATTAGGAAAAGAAGTTCTAATCTAGTTCTTTTTCTAATTTTTGAAAGTCTAGATTGAGAAAGTCCCATTGACTGATAGGTTTTAAGTGCACGGAGAGACTGAAGGGAAAGCGGCTGTTGCCCTTTCTAGACTAACAACAATGCCTTCTGGTCACACACTGATGGTCACAGGCTGTGTTCTCCAAACCTTTGCTTTAGTGGAGGCAGTTCCACCAAAAGAAAACTCCCCTAGAGCCCCAATACACAAAACTGATGACAGTGGGACTGACCGCCCCGGTGGAAATTAGGTGGGCAACCCAACCCAGAGCACACCTGGGAGCCACTGGTTTAGGGCAATGTCGGTTTGGTGTGGGGGCAGCCAGGGGTTGTGGCTGATTAGCGTCCAGGAATGCTGCAGAATCACCCCACTGTGCAGAATGCCCTGGCTCCACAGTTCCAAAAGAGGGGGGCTGTCAGGGGGAGGGCAGGCTCTGACCCTGGCTAAGACTATCTCCTTTCCCAGGCCCCCACAATGGTTAAGGAGAGCCAGGGTCAGCTTTCCCCGGGGACGCCTGTGGTCCAACTTCTGCTCCATCCCCTGAAGGTTCCAGTTACCAAGCCCTGAACCCTTCCCAAGCCTCTGGAATTGCAAGCTGGGAGTTTACACCAGCATTGCAAAACCTCCAAGCCAGCCCTCGTCTCTGCATTAAGAATGAAAACATTTTCTTAGTAAAGGGGCTAGACAGAGACATGTGATACCCCCTTCCTTGTTAGGGGCCCTGCTTTTCTAAGGAAACGAGAGGGTAACTTAGAAGTGAGGATGGGGAAGCCCGACTAACTGGGACATTAACCTGGAGAAGAGATGTGATGTCTTCTGTCCTTCCTGGGGCCCCCCCGAGCCCTGTGGAAGGCTGACCCTCACTCCTCTGCTGGCCGGAGGGGCTGTGCTACACTGGCCTGGGCATAAGGCCGGCCCGGCCTCGGTATGAGAGGTGGGGAAGATCGAAGAGTCAAGACTAGGAAACTGCAAAGGAGGGCAGCAATGTTCAGAAAAACACAGTTGTTTTTGGAAGTAATATCCTTTGTTTCTATAGTTTAGCCTCCAAAAACCACATCTCCTCTGGATGTCTGGCCAATTGTTAGGAAACTTTATCTGAAAGAGAATACAATGGGCATCGCACTTTACAGAAAGGCATTTGGGCTTTGGAATCGGACTTGCGAGATCTGAATTGTGGAACCACCGCAGGGACACTGCGTGAGCCTGGGCATGATGTCGAGCCTCAGTCTGTCATCTCTAAAATGGGAGTGGCGAAAGGGTCTACATTCTAAAAATGTTTTAAGGATTAAAATAATAATAATGAGGATTAAAAGAAGGCATTTAGTGCAGTGCCTGGCAGAAAGTAATCTCTTAAGTAGTATTTGTGATAATGGAATAGAGGGGTTTGGGAATGACCACCTAGATGGGAAGCCAGCACCCCCACTTAAATTGCCCGTTTAGGGGAAGGTTCCAGAGTCCTCTGGGAATGGCTTACCTTCGGCTGCTGGGTCTTGGGGTCCTGGATGTATTCCCAGTCCTTGCCGTTTAGGCTGTAAGCGATTTTGAATTTGCGCACAAATGCCCTGGCTTCCACTGCGGCGATGCTGTCTCCTCCTCGGGCCCCCTGGACAATGACACCTTTCACGGTCTTGGGCACTCCCAGGTCCACCTGAAGCCACTCCTCGCCTGGCTCGACCTGAGGGGTCCTAGGGAACCAGCCCGAGCGGCTGCTGACCAGGCGAGCGGCACTGGGGCTCCAGAGGTACTCCCGGGTGGAGGAGGCAGAGATCTGGGAGTCGGTGATGAGGCCTGAGAGCATCCCCAGCATGTTGGAGCAGGGGGCATCTGTGGAGAGGCAGGAAAGACACCAGAGGTCAGGGCTGACACCATATCAATGGGGAACCACCCTCCGTTATTCGGGAGCTGTGAAAAATACCCAACTGGTATCAAACACTTTTAGTCAGCACTTAATTCTTTGCATCTCAAGATAGAATAGTGCTGTGGTTGAGAGCTGAGAGTGGGAGCCAGGCTGCCTGGGTTCATGGACAGATGATTGACTTGTTCGGGGCCTCAGTTTCCCAGGTCTAAAGAAGGACTAATAGTAGCACTGACCTCTTGGGGGTTGTTGCAAGGATCCCGCTAGTTATTATACAAAAGCTCACAGCCCAGTGCTTGGCATGTCTAAGCATCCAATGCTGTCAGCCATGGGCTCCCGTATCCTTGTCGGTGACACCAGCCCGCTGACCCTCCCAGGGGTGGTGAGCACAGGCAGGAGCTCAGCTGAGTGCAGTTTCCTGGGTGACTGTTTTCCCAACCGGAGGGAAGCCTTCCTGGGGTCAGGCCTCTACTTCTGCAGGTGTTATCGCAGCCCCTTCCTGCCTTCTGTCCTTCCCACGTGCTGTTCTGCTGCCCCAAACCCTGCTCCCCTCAGCCATCACCACCTCACCCTTGACTCATCTGCCAGGCTTACGTGCCACACCCTCAGAAAGGCTGTCCCCGAGTTTTTGAGGAATAGTCAGTTAGGTTTCTGCCGTCATTCTTTCTCAGAGTGCCCTGTTCTTTTCCTCCAGACACACTTCTCAGTTTGTAATTATCCAGTACTTGTCTTTGTGAATTATCTGCCTTGCCCACTAGCCTGAAAGTTCCATGATGGCAGAGACTGCATCTGCTGGGCTCACTTCTCCAGCCCCAGCTCCAGCATGGGGCCCGGCCCACAGCAGGGTGTTTGTGCAGCCAATGAGCAAGTGGAGAAGGCAGAGTCTACTGTCAGTACGCGCAGGACCCTCGTAAGCTGAATTACAGATCCTCCAGGTGGTCCTAGTTCTTCAAACCCACTGGCTCTCCCTTCTCACTTTTCCAGAAAAATGAGTTTTAACTGAGCCCTTGCTGGTTAGCCTGTGCTGACTGGAACAGCAATGTGAAAGGGACAAAACACAGTCCCCTAGGTAGGGTTAGGACGAACCTCTCCCATACGAGGAAAGCTGAGTCTTTGTGCAAAGGTGACCAGAGCAGAGGATTTGTACTGGGAAAATGGGGGCTCAGTTCCTGGCTCTGCCGCCTCCTGGTTGGGTGACGTTGGGCAAGCTGTTGATCCTCTTTGAGTTCTGGTGTTCTGCCCCACTGACCTCACAGGGTTGTTGCGGACAGTAGACAAGATGGTGCGCAAAGAAGGCATGTGAAAACATACCGAGACTGCATATATGTGGGGTGTTTTAACCATTAATAGAAGCCTGCGGCAGTGTCCCACCATGGAGCACTCCCTGTCTGAGCTGGAATGAATGACCGGGGGATAGGATGGTGAACAGATGTACATCGAAGACACGTCCAGGCCGAAGAAGCAACTTGTTTGCTCTGGGCTTAGCCTACAAGACGAAGGGTGCAGACTCTTCATAAATGGCTGGGGCTGGTCCAGCCACCGTCTTCTCTCCTCCCCACCACTGCACCAGCCTTCTGACGCTATCCCTGTGCCCGCCATGGTCCTTGCAATCTGTCCCCCGTGTTGCACCCCCAGGGCCTCAGCTCACATTCCATGCCCACACCCTCACTTTCTCTTTCGGTCCCTCCTGCCCTTGTGCCACTGAGCAAGCTGTGACCCCTCCCTGGTGGACCTTCCCTCCAGTCTTTACGAGGTGAGCCCTGTGAGCCCTCTGCCCCCAGCTCAGTCACCACTTCCTCCAGGAAGTCCTCCTCCTCCCTGACCTCCAAGGTGCGGTCAAGTCCTCTACAATGTTCTTTATCATAGTTTTGATTTTACTTTCATTTATGGGTTTGTTTGTGCATTACTGTGTCTTCCCAACTCGTCCAGCTGTCCCTACAGAGTTGGGTCTGTTGTGCTCATCTCCGTATCCACAACGCCTTGCATAGCTCTTGGCCACCAGCTGAGGCAGTAAAAAGTGTTATTTGAGAGCCGGGCTCTAAGTTCAAACCACCTAGTTTCAAACCCTGGCTCTACCGCTTATTGCCAGGGGGACCTGGGTCTCTAAGTCTTGGTTTCCTCATCTCTAAAATGGACAGAATAATAACATGTAATTCATAGGGTCCTTATGAAGATTATAAAAGGTAACACACCTGAAGTGCTTAGAATGGAACTTGGCACCCAGTTAGCATTCAATAAATGTTAGCCAGTAGAAATAGTAGACTTTTAATAAGTATATACTGAGTGAATGAATAGAGGAATTCTGCTAGGACTTGCGTCCTTGAGCCAATCCTTCTAGAAAGGTCACGTGGCGCAATTGTGCTGTTTGCAGAGCCCAGGATGCCACCAGCTCCTCAACCTCACTGGAGCCCCCCTCACCTGTGACCCGGCAGCCGAAGAGCTCCAGCCGAAGGGCGATGCCCGAATGCCAGGTCTGAGGGCGGACCCGGACAAACCTCGTCAGCAGCGGCGTGTGCAGCTTGTTCAAAACCACCTCCGTCGCATCGTTGTTGGCTTGGAATACCTGTAACATAAGACGCGAGACCACATTAATGAAATCCCCATTTGTAGCTGGGCCACCCGTGCAGCCTTTGAAGGGGGTGGGAAAGTTCTGTTGAATTTTATTTCCCTCAAGTTTAAAAATAATCAGTGGGTTTGTTGTTTGGGGCATTTTTGGAAGCACCATGAAAAAAAGTTTAATTTCTCACAGAGCTCTAACTTGAAAACAATAAACGGTCTTCACAAAAACTTTTGGAGGCAAAGAAAATTTTGCCTCTGGGCTGAGAGCAAGCAAGGAAGGCACTGTGAAAAGGAAAACACTTCAGAAGCTAAGAGTGGGGGAAGCAGAATATCCTTTAAAAATGGAGCAGAAATGCCATCGTTTAGGACTAGTGCACCTCACTCACTAGCTTGAACTTGACTCTCCCCCGTATTCATGTTGCAGGCATATAGTAATATTTGCAGGGTATTTAATAATTAGGAACTGCTTCACAATTGTTTTTGTTAGTTTCTTAGAGGCCTCCTTGCGCCATGAATGGGTGGGAGGCACTGTCCACCCCCAGTACCCCTGCGTCAATCAACACGTTCTTGGTTCTCTCTGGTCTTTGTTGTAGGGTCAGGGTTGCAGACGGTCCCCTTGGAGTCCTTCTCCGACTTCCTCTCGCTGTAGTCCCCGCCCTGTAATGAAATCCATCCCTGTCCCCATCTGACCAATGCATCTCTTACCGGAGGAAAGGCTTTTTGGAATAGCTTCTAATCCAACATGGTGGGAGCCAGTCCTAGCTTACCAGATGGCCCAAATCAATAACTGCCATATGGACCTTATGCTTTTTTTTGTGTTTGCTCTCCATTAAAAAAGTAGCTGGAGTAAGTATATGTGAGTTTGTTTTGGTTTTCTGGATAAGGGTGGAGGGGAAGGCGAAGTAACCAACCATCACTTTTAAATCATACCTGTCATAGCTGTAATAACCAGGTGACTGTAAGTCTCCTCACAGCCAGCTGTGCCACAGCTAGCAATTTCTCTTGGGTAGGGGAGTCGATGCGTCAGCTCCTGATACCTAGATCACTCCAGGTGTTTGGTCACGGACAGGGCTGGGAAACTGGTATATCTGAATAGGAATGCCTTTGAGCCAGGCACTCTGTAAAGCCAAGTGCATCCACAACACCCCGAAGTTAAGTATTATTATTCTTCCCACTTTATTGATGAGGAGACTGAACCATCTGTCTGGATCCAAAAGCCCTCACCACGTTTTTAGGGTTTAGGCTGCGGTTTCCTAGGTGGACCATCATCTCTTTCAATACATTTGCAGTGTTTATGTTGGTGCCTGGAAGTTGTGGAGCCCTTAGGGTCTCCAAACACGGACCGAATGGATGTAGAGCTGCTTCCTCGTGTGTTTATAATCCCAATTTAGAACGCTCTGGGAAACAGCAAAGAACAGCATGGAAGCTCAGAGCTAATGAACAAGGTGGTCCTCTCTTCCCCAGGAAGTGTCACTAGAAGCTCTGCCTTTTGACCCCACCGCATTTCCTGCTTGCTAAGGTCCAAAGTTAGAGCCACTTAACACAAAGCACACCACTGGTGGTGAGGACGAAGGGTTAAGAGACATCACACCTTTTGCAACCAAATGAGAAGTGGCTTGCTTAAGACAAACAGAGGACAAAGGGAGAGGAGGAAATAGGTTTCTGCCAGTCCACCATATTCTGTTTGAATCTCTTGTTCTGGGTGCTAAGCCCACCGAGTCCTGGGGAGCCTCCTGTTCTGATCCTAAGGACATCGGTCTCTTCCTCGGCTGCCTTGGTGGTTGCAGGGAGCACAGAGGCAGGATGGCTTGACCACTCATCTCTCCGGGTTCCATCTGGCTGCTTTACACACAGGAACGGAGGGAACAGAAGGGCAAGAAGACAAAGCAGGGAGGGCCAATGGCCAAGGAAACACACAGAACGAGGGCGAGAGCCGGACACCTGGGAGAAGGCCTACAGAGAGGTGCCGAGGCTCTTGATGTCAGACCGGGAAGACTGGAAGGAGGGAGCAGGGCCCAGGAAGGCCCCCACCTCACCATGCCCACTCCTTGGCTTCCTGGGTGCTTATAAAGTACTCCGTGGCTCTGAGGAAAGGGAGAGAGGAACTGAACCCATTCAGGGAAGATGAATTAGTGCTCCTAGAATCCTAGAATTCAGCATGAGGCAGAGGCTTTGTGTTTGTTTTTTGTTTCGTTTTGGCAAGGAAGAAGCAAATGCAGCACTTTGCTTATTTCGGGACGGGTGCTGTGAGCAGTGGGGGGCCACCACTGGCCAGCTCCCTGAGGATGATGACAGTGACTGTGTGTGGCCTCCGTTGGGAGACACGAAGGAGTTGGAGGGGAGGGGCCTGCTTGGCCATGCGAATGCATAATCGGAGTGCTGAGTGGATTTGAACTTTAACACAGCTGCAATCCACAGCACACGCACCGCGCTGGTACTGTTTAGTTAGAACCACAGCACGTCTTACGTGTTTTCAATATCCAATTTTACCTTATCTGACCCCTTCATTTCTCAGCCTTGGCAGATAATATGAAGAAACCTCTCTTCCCCTACCTCGGTGAGGAAATGACTGTGTCCTTGGACTGCCTTCAGGAGGCTGGCGTGTGTGTGAGTGTGGCTGCATGCGTGTGCTCACACATGTGTACATGTCCAGGGAGAAGGCCGGTCTTCCCGTGGATGCACGTGGTCACAGGCTTTGAGGGAGCACCCCCAGGTCTCTGCCTATGGTGGCATCAGTCAGAAAGGGAGGCACACCCTTGGTTTGTCTGCCCTAGGCCCCCAGCCTGCCTGCTCAAACGGAACTTCACGCAGCCATTCCATTTTGCTCAGCTTCTTCCACCCTGGGAACCAAATCAGGCTCTTTCGATGTGCCCTCACAGCCCTTCATGTTTCTGGGCTCAGTTCCTTCTTGGTTTCTTGTTTGCTCTTGACCTCTGCCCTCTGCAATTGGGACCCTTCGCTAAAGGAATACCATCTTATGTCAGTAAACTATTTATACACCGTTTACTCTGAGTGTGGCATGTGGGGGCCAGGGGACCCAAACACCACTGAACTAGGAGCTGGGAGACAGACTCTACTGCTAATTAGCTCAAAAGTGTGAGCCCCAACTTCCTCCTCTATTAAACGCGGGGACTGTGTGAGTTGATTTGTAAGGCCCTTTTTGCCCCCCAGATTCTAAGCCTTTAAGAGTTTTCAGTCTAGCACTGCCCCGGGAGAGTTCTCTCTGTTAACAGGGCATTTTAGTTACTCACTGTCCCTGACAGCCTAAGTGGCATGTGGACAAGTGCTGTGGACCTTAAATGGTGACTGGAACCCATGGTGAGTGCCCCACTAAGAGGAAGAGTATAGCTGGTGGATGTTTTGCTTCAATAACAGTTCAAATTATTAATAATGAAGAGTAATAAATAACAACACCTTGGGTCTTACATATTATCTTTTGCCCAGAGATATCAAAGTGCAATTTATGAAAATCTATTTTAATGAAATATTAAGCACTTTCTATTTCTCCTGACCCAATGGATTTTAAGGTCTCTATTTTTCTCCCTGCCTCTCCCTATTTATGGCTGGTCAATGCTATCATATATTATACATCTTTATGACTTTCTCAATGCTTCTGTGGTTTCCGAATCACCTTTCATAAGTTTTCTGGCCAAATCCTCTGAGATGGATTCTTGGCTCCCAGGCTAGGCATTGCAAGGTCAGGGGTTGTGTGCACGAGACGCAGTGCCAGGAAACTGGTTTTATTCCCTATGCCTTGCTGGCTCACTGAGTCACTATAGGCAAATCAATAAACCTTAGATACCTTGGGCTCTCCTTCAGGAAAAGGAAGTCAATACCAGGCTTGCCGACAGATACGGTACAGCTCATCAGCCCTTCCCGCTGCCTCCAGTGCCAACATAACACCAGGACAGAGGTGAGAGAGGAAGCCACGTCACAAGTCATGAGTGGGTCTTCGTGGGATCGGGAGAGCTCCAGTTCTGAAAGCCGTTGGCTCCCAAGTCAAACCTCGAGGCCAAACATGTTCAAGCCATAACTTTGCGGTGAGGTGTCCATAATGCTGAGAAAACTCAGTGGATTGTCGGCATAAGGTACACCCAGAAAGGCATATATCTAATGCGATCAAATTATAACATCTGCTTTAAAAGCTGGATGTCACAGATGGTATACATTTTTGTTAATTTTAAAAGAAAAATGCTAATTTGGTTGCCTTAGCACCCAAAGGAAAACCAGAAGTATGTTCAAGGTGACCCTAGCTTTATTAAGAGGTGGGAATAGAGAAAAAAAATCTATAGATATAAAAACTATGTTGAACATAAAGATTTCTTCAGATGCATCTTTGTAAACCAAGTTTAAAAAAGAATTCAGGGCACAAGATGGTTTGAATAATCCATTTGGTGTCTTGCTGCATTCTGAACATAATCCAACACTTTGCAATTGATTCTTGGGACCTTTGGTTTCTTTTCAGTGAGACAGAATCTGAAACCAGCAGCACCTCACGGATTTTCTGATTTGCACCTCTGGGGGAGGGGGGCACCTGCCAATTAAATTGGCTGCTACCCAACACCCCAGTTTAGTTATTATCTATATCCTTCCCTCCACCCCCCGCCAGGAAAAGAAAATCAACATGTTTTGACCATGCCTGTGAGCTCATAAGGTATGGACTGCAATACTATGTAAAATACAAGAAAATTGTAATTTGAAAGCATCACTGATGGTTTCTAAGGTCCACCTTTCTTTCTTTCCCACTCCATTTCTAGTCATAGCTACTACCTCTCTCTGCTGACCCTGGCTTGAGTCCTCGGTGAATCATATGCAGTGAATTTGGCACAGCTGGGAATAGTGAGCATTTCAGCCTGCCTGCCTGGAGGCCTCTGGGCTGGGGAACTTTCTACCAGACCTAAGTCCCTTTCTTACACACTATACTGTCTGCCATCGACACCCCGGTGCCCAGGACAGTGGAGACGCTCCATGTCCACCAAAGCCTTTGAGCGCAGCCTCATAGTTACCTGGCTGCTCAGCCTTCCGCGGTGAGCAGGTTCCCTGCTGGAAGATGCAAGCTCCCATTATGGGCACTGCCGCCCCTTTGAGTAGGGCTTTGGTATTCAGTCTGCACTCACCCGTCTCTTCATTACCTATGATGCGACCTATAGTTTATTTCTATTTTTCTGTAAATATCTGAATGCAGCCAGCTCCAGGGACTGCAAAGAGAGCAGGAAATTTTTCAAAGCCAGCTCAGTGCCGGGGCCCTGAGGTAGAAAGTGTACAGGTGATGTTCTTCCACTTCTTTCTTAAAAAAAAAAGAAAGAAAAGAAAAGTACTTCTCTCCACTAATAAATGTTTCATTGCACCCCAAGTTCTCCTTTTCTATCTACTTGGTACAGGCACAGAAGGAGGAGGAGGACAAAGCAGGCAGCAGAGAGAGGTGGCAGGAATGAAGGGCGGGCACTGGGGAAACCAGGGCTAGAGACAAACGCACCGACTCATCCTTCCTGCAGAGCCCAGGGGCCTGTCCCCCCTCTCCGCCCCGTGCCCTCGCACTTTCTCCGAAACCAGCCCTCGGATCTACATGGAAAAATAAACTGTCAACCAATGAATGCCATCCTGTTTAATTAATTGGTTGCATAAAAGAGGATAGGGGTGGGTGTGTGTGTGTGTGTTGGGGAGCACTGCTGTGCTCGGCAAACATGATGTTAAAGTAATGGACATTCCCTCCCCCCTTTTTCTAAATCATGATCCTGACATTTCTCTCTTAAAACTCCTCCTTGAAGACTATAAAAAAAATTTTTTTTAAAGCTTTCATTCTAGTGGATGTGGGAACTTAGCCAGACACAGAGTCAGAAAGGATGTGTCTCTCTCATATATATGAGAGAGGGAATTTAAGTGAGGGGAAGGATGGGGGCGGGGCAAAGGCAGTTCCCTAACTACCGAATGCTCATTTATGACCGATGCCCTCCTGGCTCCGCCTCCTCCTTCACTTCAGGGCTGTTTTTGTCATCAAGCGGTTTTTTGCTAATGTGAAGGAGGAGAGGGAGAAGCAGGAGCTCGTCACAGGGTGCGGGGTGGGGGAGGCCTGTGGGTTTCTTTCTGGGGGGGTGGGGGTGGGGGTGTGTACATCCCCATCTGCGTGTGCAGGATTATGTTACCCCCATGGAGACGCCGAGCCCTGGAACACAGCATACTAACAGGATTAGGGTTTCAGGATCTGAGACAGGAAAGCATCAGGGAGGAGAGGAGAGGAGAGGAGAGGAGAGGAGAGGAGAGGAGAGGAGGGCCGCTCAGGGATTTGGGGCTGGAGGAGAGATGGGGTGGGGGAGAGTGTAGCGACAGAGCAGTGAAGGGCTGGAGGGAAGGGTCAACGTCCTCCTGTGGGGGTGGGGTGGGGTGGGGGTGGGCAGACATTCCAACTAGGTAGGAAGGGCCCTCTACATGGAAAACCCATGGTGGGCAGCAGAGAAACCGAAAAGGTACAGGGAATGGGGTTCTTGAGCCTCCCTGCCACCTGTCTAGCTCTTCTGGGGGAATCTCAGCAAATCGGAGAAGGAAAATGGCGAGAGCAGAGAACCTGACCATCTACCGGATGAGGTGCCGGTGCCGGCGCTCATCTGGGGACTCCAGGGTTCTGGCAGGGAGCACCCTTTCCCAGCCCAGCAAAATCAGGAAGCCCTTCCACAACCCTTGCTCATTTGCTCCATCCTATCAGCCCCTGCACACAACAGTGGTCATATGGGGAATTTAGCACCAAGGCTGAAAGCGTCAGGGAGGCTGGTCTCAGCTCCCAGAGACAATTCAGCACCCAAGGGAGTTGGGTGAAGCCAGCCAAGGGAGCCTGATAGAGGAAAGGTTCCAAGCATATGTATAATGAAATTTTCCCTGGAGCTTCCTAAGTGGAGAGGCTAAAGGTCTGAGCTCATCCCATGGCAAATGGATAAGGGACAAACTTAATTACCTAGGGCCCTGGATTCTTCTCAGTTATAACTGAGGGGGGCAGATAAACTGGGGGACGTGAATTTGGAAAAGGCATCGGCCCTCTTCTGAACACACATAACCCTGGTGAGACGATGCAATCATATCCACGACTTCTGAAGGCTGACGCCCATGCCCAGCTGATGGTTTGAGTCACCGTCCGAATCTCATATACAATAAACACAATTACAGCAATCAAAAGGATAAGGGGAGGCCAGTCCTCTACCAGGAGGCGTTTAAAAAAAGGTATTTTTGGAAAACTCAACATCATTAATAGGAGGAATGACTGCACTCCTGAGAGAAGAAGGAGGCCAAGAGGAGAAGGCTGATGTCAGGCGGCTCCGTCGCAGGCCCCTCAGGTGCAGGGAGCGGTCTGGATGACTTATCGGGCCCCTTCCAGGCCTCTGATCTTAAAAGAGGCACATAAATATCCCATGGGGCCTTGTTACTTTTTGAATTGATAACTTGCTTCTGCTCAAGAAGAGCTCCGTGGGCCTAATACATTAATTATATCGGCAGAGAGCCTTCCATCTACAGATCCCAAGCTGCTGTGCCAACAGCAGCTGCAGCGCCATCCCACTTGGGCAGGCGCAACACTGAGGCCCAGGGCTGAGCGCAGACATTTCCGAGGTCACGCAGCGCGTGTCTGAAAGTTGACGCCGCCATGTGGTGTGAACTGTGAGCCAACTGATTTGGTGGGGGGCTGGTGTTCTGACATCACTCTCTCCCCTCCTCAGCCTCTGATCTGTTTCACAGAGGTTTTGAAATTCTCAAACGGCTTTTGAAATGATTAGTTTTAATTTAGAAAATAAATATAGGACAGAGGATTTTTGAAGTGGGGCATTTGTTTGTTTTCAAGGAGTGTAGCCAAATCAAATGCAAAGCAACCTCTTTCAACTCTACATCCTCAGGATTCTAGGACGGAGCCCAGACTCTGAAACGCTGAGCCTGGCACTCTACGCCATGCTGTCTAAGCTCGACCTGCCTTCGGATCTCCACTCTAACAGAAGCTGTCCTAGAGAAAGCACACCTCTTGACCTCTAGACCGAACATCGAGGAAGCCAATTTCCCCCTGGTTGCAAGATGATGAGCCAGGCGTGCGTCCACCGCCAGTCTGGGAATCAAAGCCTGGCGACCAGGTGCCTTCTACAGGGTTCCCTGTGTCCCTAGGACAAATCACTTGTCTTTGAAATCTTCAATTTCACAGTCTTTGAAACACCGATGGAAGTGTATAAGCCGGAGCCTGAGGGTTCTCTGAGCCCCTTGGAGGTCATGGTCACATTAATCTGATGAGCTTAGTGCATTTCTGCCACTCACGATGGGGTCGTTCTATACATTCTTGGACCCAAACCTTTCCTCATCCCAGTCCTCACCCTCCCATCCTCAATGTGGTCACCAGGATACATTTAGCAACCCCTAGACTTACTTTCTGCCAAAATTATTCCAAATACATCAGAGTAGCCCAGCAGCATGGTGACTAAGAGAAAGGTAACCAGAGCTGTGTCAGCAAGGGAGATGCCCACATTCACCAAATAAGGGAGGACCGAAGATGAGGGCTTTTGCTTGGACATATAAGGGCAATGGCCTCTGTCCCCCTGTCCTGACACCAGTCTTGGTCCCATTCCCTCCAAGGCAAACACACGGAACCAGCAACTCCGAGGTGAGCAGGAACTCGGCCACCTCCTCTCTCTTTCTCCAGGCCTCTCCTGGTTTGTGTGCACATAATTGTGCCGATAATTACAGACACATCCGTGAACCCTCTACTGTTGTATTTACAACACTCCGTCTGTGTTTGGGGTGTTATTAATACAGCTGGGGAAACCAAAAGCAGTCGTTTTCTGCTTGTGGTTTCTGAGGAAATCTATGTGAAGCAATTTGTACAATCTAAGAGAGCACATGGGCTGGGCACGGGCTGCCTGAGGCGGACGAGTTCTCTGCCTTGTGGTTATGCTGTAAATGTGCATAAGGGGGCCTGCCCTACAGGAAAACCATAGGTTCCAAGCCTATGGCGTGTGGAATTGGACAAGGACTCGGGAATGTGTGGTGCATATGGCCTGCACAACTGTGCTGTGTTTTGCCTGGAGGAAGCTCGCAATGCCCACAGCAACAATGCAAGACGAGACCTTTTTTGTAGGCAATCTCACCACGGCCTGTCGGATGGAAGAGACTAAGAAGACGCTGCTCTGGGCTGGGGAAGGCTGGAAAAGAGTTCTGAGTTTTCCTCACTTCCTGGCCACAGGGAGAAAGTTGTCCCCCCGACAGGCCCAGTCCTTGCCTTAGCCCAGCCTGGGTCCAAATTGTAAATAGTGTTTTGCAAGGAAATAGCACAGCCATTTTCCGTTACCCTGAGGGCTCATTAATCTTGTTTTTCTCCAGTTTCCCAAATTCCCTGGTCTTTGGTACATTGCATTGCTGTTGACAGTGACCAGGGAATAAAATCAGGTTCCCACATTTCTGCTCCAAACATCACCATCCCCTCTTCACACCCCGTGCACTGGTTTGCATCTGTGAACCCTCCCCCATACGCAGAGCAGAGCCGGCTGCTGCCTCCTTCTCGGCTACACTGTGCTCACAGGTCCTGCTGTCTGAATTTTGCTTTCAAGCCTGCTACTTAGCACCAGTTAGTTTGGCACAGCGCCCACCATCCAGTGGCTACAAAGAAAGGCTCAGCGGTAGCGCCCGGCATAGACGGAGCCTCTCCCTCCACTGCCCCCAAGTCCCCTCCTCACCCCGCCTCCCCTTCATGGCATCAAATCAAACTGCAGCAGACTTGACAAATCTATTTGGCATGGTTCACTCAACTATTTCAACCCGAACTGCCCAGAGAGCCACGCTGAGGCTCAGGAGCGGTATGGAATCTGCACATCAAATACAGACATCTAGGCGGTCTGTCTGCTAATGAAGGGGCACTGGAGACTGCCCTTGTAAGGGAGGACCCAGCAGGTCTCCCCTGTCACCTGCCTGCCGCTTGCCATGGGGTAAGGGAGTGTGGGGGAGGGGGCAATGCCTAATTGGCAGGCTTTGCATTCTCCTGCCTCCTTTTAGGTGCCACGAGGATGAATTTCTAATGGTGAGAGACAGGGCTATTCCTCTGCCCCAGCACCTTTATGTGGGTAAGACTGAGTCACTAAACAACCAGAGAACAACAGCAAAACAAAAGCAAAATTATCCCTTGGCTACGGAGGAAAAAAATTTAGCCAGTAGCCAAGGATGGGAAGAGGAGGCAAAAGAGGGACAGAGAGAGAAAGAGAATGATATATCTGACATGAAAAAGTTGAGAAGAATGATTCTAAAGGAGCCCAGAAAGCAAAATTCAATTCTCAGGAATATCTTCCCTGCAGAACGAATACCAGGGATAAAGCCAGGAAGGACAGCATTCTATCAAAATATGCAGTGCTAAGGTATTTCCAAAAGCAGATTTCCTACAAATGGTGTTTTAAATAGCATCCCGGTCCATCTGCGTGCTTTTAAAATCGGCTTATGCTACAGTATCCCTCTGGCCAGCACTGCTTAGTCATTGAGCTTGGACAGGGAGGCGGTCAGGTGGGCCGCCTCCTCCTCCTCCTCCCCCAGGACCCACACCTACCCAGCTGCTGGCCCTCGCCTACCTGGCTAAGTTTCTGGGTTCCACCAGTTTCTTACCACGAAGGGTGGGTGGAGAAAGGAGGCATGAAAATGAGTGGGGTGGGATGAAGACTCAGTCCACAGTGCGCCCAGCCCCCAAGGCCCACCCAGCTTGCCATGGCCAAGTGCTGTTTGACAACTCTTTCTGAAACAAGCGGAGTCAATGAGAAACCAGACCTGGCTCCACATGCCAGGGTGAAGAAACCTTTCACTTGCTTTTTCTGTGAAATGGGGAATTTCTGCGTATGTGTGCATTGGTACCTAGCAATATCTAGAAGCCACGATTTTCAGATGAATGGTGCCATGTTACTATGGCAATTTTAATAAAAAAAAATCCACTCCTTTAAAAACTCACATTTCCCTAGTGAAGCAGTGCCACCAACATTATAGCTCCGGATTTTCTGGGTCCAAGATTTCCAGTTGCTCCAGGAAGAGCAAGCTGCCTCTGGTCAGTGACAGCAGCTGAACAGACTCTGTTTGGAGAAGATTGGTGGTCCCTCTAGGTCTGGCCAAGTGGGTCCCATTTTGATCATTCACGACCCAACAGACCAGGGGCCTGGCAGAACTACAACACTGGAGCGGAGACACTCTTTCCCTCAGTCCCCAGTTCCCTTCAGAGAAGGGTGAGCACTCTCCCTTTAGACCTGAGAGCCAGCCAATGAGGAACAGAGCTCCCCCAACCCAGGTGAGACCAGTGCCCATTACCAATTAGACCCCCAGACACCGAGCACACAACCACATCGCCAGCGCCGGCTGCCGGCCTGCTTGCTGCCAGAATGCCATGCGTCTTAAGAAAACTGAGTGCCAGACATTCATCCACATGGACAACAAAAGCCCCACATCATGCAGGCAGACACACCTCTGGGAGCCATAGACACTGAAGGCACCAGCTGAGAGAATTCAATGCTTCGCTGCCAAGCACGATCGCCAGTTCAGACACCTGACACACTAAATTTCTCCTCATTAAGTATTGTCGTCTTTCTTCTTTGGGAGATTGGGATTCCCTCTCAGGATTTGTGCCCCTTTCATTTCCAGACCTTGGTAACTCCTGAACTGCCATTTCATGTGGTTTTGTGATTGTTAACCCAGAGTGTGGAAGGGACTCAGGCCGTAAGTGCTCAGTGAATCCTGTGGGGGGAGGCACGGCTGGGGGCACGTCTCCCCCTTCATTTGCAGTCGGAGAGCAGGCTGCATGTTCTCGCTCTCCCCCTCTCTCTTTCTCCTCCCCCCCTCCTCTTTCTGTTCTGCAAAATGCAACTGCAGCCAGGCTTTTGGAGAAATGGTATTTTCCAATCATTTTAGGATAAAGAATATTTTCCGGGCCAGTGTCTCCCAAGCCTCCATCAATTATTTGAGCCTCAGTGAGCCAGGCCTCCTTCCCTGTGTGGGGTCGACTAGAAACTCTTCTTGCCCCACCCCCTCCTGCGCTATCCCAGCACGCCTTTGAGGTGGGGAAGTGGGTTTACCTTGTGGTTTTTGCCATGCCGGTACACCATCCAGTCTTCGCCATTAGTGCTGACTTCCAGCTTGTAGGATTTGACATAATAGCCATTCTGAGTTTCCCTGGAAATCGCTCCCTGGGTTGCAATGGCCGTGAGCAAGGTTAGAAAGCGCAAGTCCACCTGAGGAAGAGAGGTGGAGAAGTAAGGGAGGGGTTTGGCTCACAACACAAGGCAGCATCTTGCTTTTTCTTCAAAGGACACAGTATTACACCTGTGGCTGTGATTAACTCACACACATTGGTGATGAAGGACTGATTTGCAATTCCACTGGATGGTTAAACTCAACTTATCCAACACTAAATTGGGCACCTTTGAAATTGTAACATTTATTTCTTTCCTCCTTTTTATTTTTTTTTGCAAATCTGAATGGACAGTATTAAGTTTATCTTAAAAGAATCATTGAGCACCTAGAAGAAGGAACACTTCTTACTAAACCACAGCCTGCCTTGAATAGCAAAAGCAGATTCTGTTTTACAGGAACAATGGCTAAATCCAATCCAATCCACTTCACTCCATCCGGTCCAATTCAATCCAATTGACTTATAATGCCCTACTTGCAAAAGTCTCAGCTCAGGGCTGCCTCCCCTCCCCTGAGTACCTCGCTCCATTGTGTATTTAGTCCTTCAGGTCAGGAAGGGGTCAAAGGGCAGGCAGAGTCTGCCCAAGCAATTAGGCTTATGCACCAAGTCCTGACCTTTAGCTCGATGAGAAGGATGGCCAACATTCTGAGGCACCTCCTCTCCCGCAACACCAAACCCACTTGGAATTTGCTGGATGTCATTTCTTTGCTGGCCACAGTGTTTCTTAGTGGTAACCTCTGTGTGATCAAAATGTAGCCAGTACACACTGGGAGAATTTAATTCAGGAAGCATTTATTGCCTATTTAATATGCGCTCAGCACTATTAAGCATTCAAAAGAAGCACCCAGTGCCGTGTATGTGCATGACAAACAGGTGGACAGCAGTAAGAGAAAGTATGCGATTAAGGACCAAAACTAAGGCTATAATCAATGGGATGCCCATTGTAAGGAAGAACTTTCTGGAAGCTCTGCAGGATGAGAGGGAGTTCTGGAGAGGCAGAGGGAAGGCAGGGACAAATGGCCCCAGGGCTGTGCTGGGAGAGCCTCCCCAGAAGTTTCTAAGTGGCCTTCCTCTCTTCCCCGTTGTATGCTCTGCAATGTCCTTCTCAGAGCAGAGATCACCACGTCGCGTCAGAGCTCAGGCAGACTTGTCACTGGGTCACAAGGCTGTCTGCCATGTGTCGTAAGTCATTGCTCTAGCATGGAACCAGCAGCTTGCTCTCCCCTGGGGATGAGAACTGGACCAGCCTGTCATGCATGGAAGGGTTACTCGACATGACTGCAAGTCTTATTCAGAAGAAAAGCAAACAATAGTCTGCAAAGATGCTGTGGAGCATCTGGGCGACTAGAGTTCCATTGCCGGTAGTGACATTTCCCCATGTGTTCTTCTGATAGCTATGTGAAAATCCTTCCTGGCAGGGCTCCTCCCCAGCAGCAAAGATCAGGAGAAGCTGCCATGCTCAGCTAGCAACTCAACAAGCCTGCCCTTAGGAAACTGTCTGCGGTCCCCTGCCCCCCATCAAATTTCGGATGCCTGACTGTGCCAAGAAAGAAGAAGAGCTGGAACTATTCATAGACTGTTCCCTGGCTGTCTAGAGTGAAAGGGCAAAGAGTACCCTGGCCAAACAACGTCTCCAAGGCTGGGAATCTTCACGAGAGCAGGGACAGTGCCCCTTTTACTCATCATTTTACCCCAGCACCTAGCACAGTGCCTGGAACATGTATTTGTTTGGATGGATGAACGAACGGAGTTCTCACATATGCTGTGTTTATTTTCTTTGTGTCCTTTGTTCACTGGAGATGAGGAGCCATACTCCACCCCCACCCACCAATACACACGCACACCCTGCATACTCTTTGATATCTGAGTAAGTACCTGGAGATATTCCTTGTTGGAATCCAAGTTGGGTGTCCAGCCATTGTCATCGCCATGGAGCCGGCTTTGCTGAGGTCTCCACCTCCCGTCGGAGTAGGTAGAGGAGGCACTGATCTGTTCATTAGCAATCCTGCCAGACTCCATTCCCAGAGGGACATTGCACTGAAAGTCTGGGGCACAGAGATGGTCAAGGACAGAGTTAGGTATCTCAACCTCATACCCCGGGGACTCTCAAAACACTCCTCCCTTCTCAGGGCAAGTCCTTGCAGGCACTCTCTCATCTTAAAGACCTAATTATACGCTCGCATTTTAAAAACAACTATACCAAGACACAGAGCTTGACAACCCCTCTGGGTCTGCAGGAAACTAAATTGGACCTAAAAGAAATCAGGCTGTGGATAAATAAGAACCATCATACAAATTAAAAATGCAATCTAAAGCACAAGAACTGTTAGTGCTGCAGGCTACAGATGCTCACAGATGCCAGATGTACCATTACTGAAATACAGGTATATGTGTGATAGACTTGTGGCAATTTGGGTGGGCTGATACATCGTGGGAAGCCTGTTTTATTAATAAACACCCAGAAGGCACTTTTGCTTCTTTCTTTCTTTCACTCCAGTGTCTAATGAGTTCTAGCACAGAAGACAGACATTACAAAGCGATAAATACCTGTTTTTGGGAGACCTCTCTCTAAACACATGCATGTCACTCTACATTCCCCCGAACCACCTGTCTGGGCAAATGGACCCAGAAGTCACTTACTTTGACCTTGTGTCATCAGTTTAATCACTGTCCTTCCCATGGATACTATGGACACTGGTCAATATTTGTATGTGCATGTGTCTCATAAGGACCAGCAATCTTTTCAGGTATCAAAAGTATTCTTTAGCTTTGTGATAGCCTTTGCCATTTGGGGGACATAGGGCAATTTGCAGTACTATTTTCTTGTCACTCAGTATGCATGAGCTCTTTGGGGAAACAAACAAACAAGCAAGAGATAAATAAAACCCAGGATACAACCCACTCACTTTCCAGCAGGCCAGGCTGCCGTGTGTATAGGTAAGCGTGTGTTATGCCCTCTGCAACCATGACAGGGCTTCCCCAGCTCTAATAGGCCTGCAAGTGTTCCTTTAGTCCTTAAAGTGATCACTGAGATTTCTTCCACTGAAGCACATGTCCAAGAGGAGCGGATATGAAGGTGTAGCTTAGGTCAGGAGACTAGAGGTCAATTTCCATGACCACTGTCATCGGAGCTACACTTTCAATGCTTTGCAGAGTGCCTGGCACATCGTAGAAGCTTAAACAGCTGTGCTTATTGGAAGTGTGAAGTTAAAGTCCAACCAGTGGTCCAGTCCAGTGAGAGAAGCTCTACCCAGGGCCAGAGATGTTTCACATCAAAATTCATATAAAGAGAGATTTAAAATCACTGCTCTGTGACAATGGCCACTGAGGTTTGGAGAAGGAGAAAAATGGCCCCAGACTCAAAAACTGTTAGCATGGCGGCGGGGGGGGGGGGGGACTTTATATAGATATCCTAATTAACCTCCCTTTTGTTCATAGATGAGAACACTGAGGCTTGAGATGGTCCTGTAACTTTCCTTGGGAATAACTAATTCTTAGTACACATGCTTTTTTTTCTTTAAAGAAAGGAGCACCCAGATTGATATTTATTCTGTTTTCATTAATCTTTGCCTAACAAGAGGCTACAGCTCCACTCTCTGAACTCAGATGCCATACAAGTTCTGTAGAGTTCCCACCAGGCCCCTTGTCTTGGCAAGGTCAGCACATTCTCATAGTTCTGCTGGAAGGACAGACAGAGGTTCCCAAAGGCCAACTCACTCTCTAGCGGTTCTTGGGGGACCATGTAGTAACGTGCAGAGAAGCCATCCTTGGCCACCGCCATGTCCGTGTGAAAGGTCAGGGAGAGGATCTCAGTTGATGAACGGAGTTCGGAGGGGGTTTTGGTCCCACAGTACTTGCCAATCAGGGGACCAACTGGATATGCAAAACAGAGAAGTCAATAGTAAAGGAAATGTCGAACTCCATTTTCAATACGTTCTTCTTTCCCGCAATAGCAAGTCATTTGATAAAGCGTACACCTTGGCATAAAAGAACAACTAAAGACATGTTTTAAGAACAATGTGTCATACTTTTCTTGCACATTAAAAAGTACTTTCGCTGACCTGGCTTCATTCTGCTCTCACAGCCCTGGGAGATGGGCTGGAAAGGTATTACTATAATGCCTGCTCTATGGAAGAATAAATTGAGGTTTGGAGAGGTCACATGACTTTTCATTGTTCATGCAGCAAGGAAATAACAAAGCTGGGATTCAAACCCAAGTTTTGTGACTAACTCTTCATTCAGGAAATGAAATTGCTTAGTTGTTGGGTCTTCATTACAGGACAAAACTCTTAGAATGGCTACCAAAGCGAAAGGTTGGCTTGCTCACTGATACGGATTATACTCAAGACTTATGCTGGTCTCCTCCTAAGCAGTAAAGGTTCCTGGTTCCTCTCGGTCTTGGGTGATGTACCTTCTTGACATCTATGTCTATACTAATAACAATGAAATTATAGTAATGATAACCACGATGACAGCAGCTTATTTACACAGATAAGACAGATGGGTTAGTAACTTGCCCAAGGTTGTGGAGGTGCTGATAAGCAGAGCCAGGATTTAAACCTCATCGGCCTGGCTCTAGAGTCCTATTTGGGCCTAGAGGGTGGCCAATGAGTCATTCTATATGGGAATCCTGACAGCTTGGAGCAGAGAAGAACATTACCTACAGTTTTTCTCATCCTCCTCCAAGTATCTACTCAGTCTCCTCCTATCCTTCTCCAATCAAATATCTCCAAGAAAGGAAACTGCTTTTCTGCAATTTCACTGAAATCATCCATGGTGAAGGATAAGAAACGAAAAGCATCATGGGTCATACACAAACCCCAAGGAGTTTTGCAGTCTTGGTTCTCTCTTTGAATTTTTACTAAAGCAATTAACAGGCACAACAGGAGAGGCTGCAGAAGCACCTTGTGACAGTGACATCACTCACCGTGAGGAATGCCGTCCCAGATGTCCAGCCAATCGTATTTGCAGTCTCCCTCTCCCACCTGCAAGGGGTCATACTCCAGGTCAAAGGTCAGAAATTGCAGGACGATCTCCATCTTGGGTTTGGCAAGGATGGTAAAGGTGCAGTCCAAGTTGTGTGGGTACTTCTCGGGGAACCCGGGGGATTCAATAGTCCCGTTGGGGCTTGTGAAGTTTTTTGAACACTCTTCAGAGCCTATATGGAAAGAGAACCCTAGCATTAAGCAAGTAGAAGAAGATGCCTTTCTTAGCTGTCTCTGTTGCATGGGTTATTTAAATGTTTGGGGCCAAATCCCCCTACTCATGAGGCCTTTGTTTCCACTGGAGTGGCCCTTGAAGCAACATACTCTTCACAGTCTCGTTTCAAGCCCTTAAGCCAGACCTTCTTTAACAGAGAAACTAGGGAGGCGAGATGGCTTGCTTTACATATTAGAGGAAGAGCAGTGATTGAAGAATTGGGCAGGAGGGGGTGGTAGAAAGAAGTGTGTGTGTGTGTGTGTGTGTGTGTGTGTGTGAGAGAGAGAGAGAGAGAGAGAGGGAGAAAGTGAGGGGGGGAGAGAGAGAGAGGGAGAAAGTGAGGGAGAGAGAGAGAGAGAGGTTGATTCTCTTGAAAAGAGGAACAGAGTCTTCTTTCTCCATTACTCAGCTGCTTGCTCCAGAAATGTAAGTTATTTCAATCCTTAAGGAAGGCTTGCTGATTGCCAGCAGGGCAAACAATGTTACCCCTTATTTATTGCTGACCTCAACACAGCCCCTATTGTACCAGAGCCAACTAAGTGCCCCCTTCTCCCTCCAAGATCCAAGGTGCCTCAGGGGAGGGGCAAAGGGGAGCTCGGGTCTCATTCATGTCAAGACTATATTAAAACGAGCTGCTCTGTAGTGGCCAGACAATTAACAATCGACGTTTTTAGCCGGTGGATCACAGCGGGGTGTTGGGGATGTTAAAGGCCGCTCCAGCCACAAGTTTGGAAAAATGCGGCAGTGTACTGACGTTTGGAAGGCTTCTGGTTCCTTTCTGGTGGGGATGGCCTTGTTTCTCTACTAAGCGCTTGTGTCTGCTTTCTTGGGACTTAGGAGGCGTCCTTATTAAATGCAGCGCGCATTCTGCATCCTGGTGCGGGCTGGGAGGGCAGCAGGGGCTGTAACAGGATTACAGCACACATCTCCTAATGCCTCTAGGTGGAGTCACCGTAAAAGAGCCCTTGGGTACTTTAATCAGGCCACCGTTTGCCAGGAGGGGCCCTGGGGGCCATCCCAGGACAATGCAGCCCAGACTATGGCTGAAGAGTTAGAATAGATTTCATGACATTCTGATTTCAGAATTAAAAAGGGTAGCAGGATTTATGAGGAGGATAAATAGGCACTCTAAGCATGAAGAAAAAACAGAGAAATACTCAATAAACCAGGTGTTTACTGGCAGGAAGTGTCCTCTGGGATCCCACTGAAATATAACTATGCGATGTCAATATGCCGATCTTAGCCCGCAGTGATGTCTTTATCCGCGCTCCTGCAGAGGCCCCTTCGCGAGTCTCTTTATTGATGATGGCTTTCTGGAAAGCAGCAAATGTCTGACTTGGAAAAGGTGCCATGCAAATGAGCGGGGGAGGGGATTGCAATTTTTATTTTTAGCATCAGGCAGGAAATTCCAATATTCCTACCTACCCATCCATCACCTCCACCCTTCTCCACAGCTCTGTGCTTTGGCAAGGTTGGGGCCAGACACCTGGGGCTAGAGCAAACCTTTCCAGGGCTTGTTGGAGGTTCTCTATGTGCCACATCGTAGCAGGTCTGCATTCCATCATTCAGGGCAGGGCAGCCCGATGGGCAGCCAGGGCCTCCCCCAGTTTGTAAACCGTAGAGTCCCCAGCTTTGTTTGCCATCGAGCCCTCGGCTCCCGAGGGCCTCCTCAGTGGCCGGAAATGAGGCAGTTTGGCAAAGCCACGCCAGCTGGCAGCTCCTGGGGGGCCGAAAGGAGCTTTGAAAGGTTAGTGTTTATGACTGCTGTGTAGCCTTGTGCAGCCTTCTTCGTGTGGGCCACTTAGCCAGAGGAAATTAACTCTATTCACAACTTGCTTCCAGAGCTAGAAAAGGCACCCTGACATACCCTCCTGGAGTCTGCTCTGTTGTCCTCCCATTCCAAGGCAAGGGGACTCTCCAGCCCCCCCGGCGGTGGGGAATTGATGGAATCTTTCTTTGGTCCCTCTCATCCATGGGGGACAGGGGCTCCACAATGGATGCCTAGTAAGCCCAAGAGAGGCCTGGAGAACATGAGTTTTTAAAGAACCCAGTTTCCAGGGTTTTGAGGCCCTGCATGTGACTGGACATAATTTTTCAATCTGAGATCCTTAAGGCAAAAAAAAAAAAAAAAAAGTGTATGTATCTCTGACATACGGTTATACATGAGTATATCCCCTGGCTTATTTTGAATGAGGTAGACAAACAGTTTGATCATTTTTATGCAAAAAAAAAATCAAACACCCATTGTAATTGTGAATTTGTCTGTGATTGCACCATCTCCCTGTTTAAACTGCAGTCAAGGTGTCAGAAAGCAGGCAGCAGACTGTCACAGGTAGAGAGGAGATGGCAGAAAAGGGTGAGCGTCCCCGAGACGAAAGTTTAGGCTTGCAGATATCTACCTAATCCCAGATCCTTTCTGTAATGTGTTAAAAGGACTAAAGGTTAAAAAAAAAGCTCGGCCAACAAATACTCAAGTTCATTCAGTGCCGAGACGGCCCACGGAAGCTGGAGGATTTCGGCTGTAGTGAGTGATCTCGCACCAAAGGATGCTGGTATGAAAATGCCCACTCCATGTTTTCTCACTGTAAATTTTACACCAGCCCTGCAAGGGGAAGAAGAATCTGCACGTATAAAGCTATTTAAAGTATGGTGGGTTTATCTGAAGCTGAGCTTGGCCTGATCACAGATGTGAATACAGTTCTTCAAGTCTGGCAGCAGGGGGTGGGGGCCCTCCAGGTTTTCTCTGTCTGTGAATGACCCCCGAAGTTTCAGTCCCCAAAGTGTCACTGAGCACCAGGAAAGAAAACTTGCTCTTGAACTTTGGTCCAAGGAGCATCAGAAAACCAACAAACTAAACAACCCCCATTTTCCAGTGATTCAGTCTCCAACATTACATTTGAAGTTATTTTAACATTCCTTTCTCTGTTCTGCTCATGATTTGGTGATTTGAGAGCCTTTAAGTTTGTGAGTTGTTTTGACTTACCCTTTTATATGGGGGTAGTCTGGTAACATATAGACTCTTTTATAAACCACTTCATTCAGGGCAGACATGAACTTCCCACTCCAGAGACATGTTCCCTGTCTGTACCCAAGTTGTGGGTTTATGTCTGTCAGTAATTTTGCAGCAGAGTCTTGCCAAAGCAGTGTGCTGTCGAAGGCTTCCAGAGCCCTCTGTACGGTTATTTGCGTATCTGTGTTTACGGTTCCCCCTTCTTTCTCTATGAATCTGACCAGCAAACATAGCTGTGTTTGTTTGGATTTCATTAGGCTGTTCATGCATTTCTTTCACGTGCTGCAGATGATGCAAATGGTGTATTTTCTCTCAAGACTCCAACAGTGGGGGCAGGACATGGCACCTGGAAGAATATTGAGTTTTGCATCCCCGCACATGTATGCTCTTTGGAATGGCAGGTTAGCGCGGCCCTGAGGAAGCCACTGGGCTCTCACCTTCTTTCTTACATTCCCTAGAAGTGGCTGCTGTTGGCGGGAGATGCCTCCCGCTGCAGTAACCTCCTCCTTCCTTGTACAGATGATGCCAGTCCTTCAGGCAGGCCGCCCCATTTCTCCACACCCAGACCGCCTCTCCTGGCTGGCACTATTGTTTCCAGGAAGTCCACAGACTTTGCTGCCTCTTTCGAAATCCTACTTCAGCCTGTCCTCGAAACAGCAATGCTGAGTTATAGTACCCTCTTGGGTGTTTCATCTTTTAACATCATCCCTTCTATCCATCACCTACGTGGTGGAGAGAATTAACTTTCACTTTTTCTGTGGCTTTCCGGAGAATGTGACAGCCTCCTTGCAAAACACAACAGAGACGGGTTTGAGTGGTCCTGCCCACCTTGTCCAACTTCCCACGGCCGGCTCCCTGGAAGGCCTTGCTCGGAGCTGTTTTCCTTTCAACATCAGCGAGGTGGAGCTGAGTGACAGCTTTAGCACCGGGGACTTTGCTATCTAACAGACTTCCCAGATTCTCCGCTTGCCACACCCGATGGAGCCCTAGTTTTCATAACCATAGCATCAGTCACACCTTTACTTAGTGCTTACTCACTGTGCCTCATACTGTAGTTTTTCTTTCAATTTGCATATCTATTTACATATAATCATCCAACAACATCTATTGTGCATCTGTTCTGTGCTAAAGGTTTACACACCTGTCTGGCTCACCAGAAGAGGGCAAACAGTCTTTTATTCCTTTTCTCCTCTTGCTCGCCGCTGCTCCCCGGCAGCAAGTGGTACAATGAGCATTTTATCCGTGATCTGATTCTCACACAGGACTCCGGAGAATGTTGATCAAGCTCTTCAGGAGCCTCCCCCCAGCCCCCAGACACTGGACACAGACTGTCAGTCCCTGTGACCTCACGGAGCCAGGAGCCGGATGACTCGCAGCAGATGGACCTTGTTGGAGAGTTGGCTCCCACTCTGGCTTGACACAGTTCCCCCGGCCCCGCCCCTTCATCGGACTCTACGCTCTTGTTCTCAGGCAGACAAATCCGACAAATATTTAGACAGAGTGGATATAAAAAGTGCTTTCAGCAGCTACCACTTCCTTTCAAGAACTGTTTAGTGAAAAGGAAAATATATATGAATAGCTCCCCTCACACTGAACTCAACAGGCGCCGGACTTGGGCCTCTTGATGACAAGGCCTCCCCTTTCACCAGGCTCCAACCACAAGTTGCCAAACTCAGGCTGGAGAGGAGAACGCACTCGATAGATGGGGCGGGAGCCTCTTGGGTGGAAGAGAGGGCTGAGGGCAAAGGGAGAGTGGGAGAATAAGCTTCACTTGGCCTCAGGAAAATGAGCTCGCGTACTGGAGGGAAGGGCACATGCACGGAGCGCTGCAGTGTGGGTGCTGAGCCAGCGTCTGGTGGATGAACGCTGGCTCTACGCAGCTGTGGAAATAAGCGCCAGCCCATGTTCTCAGGGCCTGAGGCAATCGAAGGGGAGCTCAGGGAAAGCAGGCAGTCAACTTGACATGAAGTGGTCTCCGCCTCTTTTTCTCCTGTCTTTTTCATTGCTTTTCAGGGGGGGTCAGCTTCATTGGCATTTAGCAAGTGGGCCATTGACATTCAAGGGTAGAAGTGGTAAAATGGATCAGCAAAGGGGAACTTCTAGGAGCCACATCAAGCTACTGCATGATCCCAGTGGGAGGGGGCAGGTCATGGTGAAATCTTTAGAGAGTCCAAACACTAAAAAGATTATGTCCTCCTGCTCCACGTAATTCTAATAAAGGCCACATTAAACCACGAAGCAATTAGCAGGAAATTCAACCAAGTTTTGCTTTTTCCCCATGAAGATTATTGTGATTTTTAAAAAACTCACAAAAACCGGACTCTTTTCAAAAGTGGTTTTCCGTTTAGTTGGTGCCCCTCCTCTTTCAGTGCCACAGACAAGGCTGGTCAGCTTGTCAGGCGGCACCCAGCACTAACCCTGCAACGCGCCCCCTCAAGTTGGATGATAACTTCAACTGTCCTTTCATCTTGGGCTGTTTCCAAGTGCACCTTGAACCTCTCCTCCCTCCATCAACTTGTCCACGAGCACGCAATCATTACCGTACACTGTCCCCCCGGCCACACACAGATGGCAGTGTCCCACCTTCTCTTAGACGCCCCGCTCTGGCGTTCCACCCATGACCACACTGACCTGTCTTGAAGATCTCGTAGCGCAGGGAGAAGCCTGCACCCTGCCGGGCGTAGTCGGAGGTGAACTTGATGTAGAGAACAGAGCCCGAGGAGATGATGGTGGGTGGAGCGATGTTCCCACAGTGCTTTCCCAGGAGGTCTGCAGATTCGCTGTCTCCGTCTCGAATCTCAATGAAGTCATACCTAAGTGAAGATGGCACCAAAGGGCACATATGAGAAAAGCTCACTTTAAGGAGATGAAAAGGACCCTTGGTCTTTCTCCAGCTCATGGGCTCACCGCCCATTTCTAGACACACAGGCATTTCAGATTGCTACACCAAAGCCACTTATGTCTGCTTGCAGACTGTCCAACACGGATATGGGAAGTTTCATTGGTTTATTAAAGCCACAGGAAAAACCAAAGGCTAGATTTTTAAGACCTTCTCTCTTGCCTACATAAGAGCAGTAGCATCATCATACTATCAACTCTCTCAAAAAAAGCAAACCCCCAAAACCCCAAAACAATTTCTTTGTTCTTTCCATAGCGCCATTTTTATTTCCATTATGATCTCTCTGAATGTTGGTCTTTTCTTCTTAGCTCTGTATCACTGCAAGATGCTTTTACCCGTTTGAGCATCCATTTCTTTATCTATAAAACGAGGATAAAAATACCCACTTCAGAGGGTTGGGCTAGAGAAGGAATGAAAAACACACATAGGTAAGGTGCTAGGCACCAAGCCAGGCACACCGGGGATGTTTCAGAGGTATTTTTATTTTCCTGCTCCCTCCCCCATATTCCAGTTTTCTCCTGGGTCATCCCCTCTTCTCTTGTTTTCAATTATTAATGACAAAGGCTCCCCACACATGGGCCACCTCCCTCCCTGAGATGACTCTGCGAAGTTCACATCAGCGATGTCTCATCAACAACACATTTTAAAAAGGAATCAGCATTGTATTAGATAAGGCAATAAAAACCTTTCTCCCAATGCAGGGGGTGAGTCCCCAGAGACCAGCATCTCTGAGCACATCACTCCTAGGCTCAGCAAGAGGTGGAGCAGCCACCCTCCCTACACCACCAAGGCCTGAGCTCATTTCAAACAGAACCAAACCGGCCCCCGGGTGGGGAAAGACACCTCAAAGACATCCATGCCTAGGCGAGTGGGGTGGCGTCATTTTACCTGTACAGACACACATGTTCAGCCTCGCTATGTGCTCTGCCAGTCTGCACGGTGCCCAGTCTGCACGGTGCCCAGTCTGCACTCTTTTCTGGGCTCCCAACTGCTCAGGCGGGAAATTTCCACCTAGCTCTCCTCCAATTGCTAGTCGCTGTACCATTATTTCCTGACAACTATCCATCTCCCTATCACTGTGTATTTATTTTGCATCAACCTGTTAAAACAACATGGAAAAAATCTCTCTCTCTCTCTGTTTAAAAAGAGGCTCTGGAAAGGCTACCCATCCTGGGATGTGCCTGCCACACCCACAGGGTCTGAGGGGGCTGGATGCTGGCAGAAATGTCTTGTTTGGGCAGGAGTGGCCAGGGGCCTCACTCCAGCCCCCGGGACCCCTGTTTCAGATTGCTCAGCTGCTTCCAAATAAACAGGCCTGTGAAGGAAGGGTAAGGTGTGAACCAGGGTGAGTTCACTCTCTGATCCCAGAGAGCTGGAATCCTACAGTCAGAAGAATCACAGGAGCTGGCAAGACTCTGGGGAAGACAATAGCAGGGTTTCCCCAGGAGCTCTGGAGAGATGGCCGCAGATTGGGAAAAGCAGTTGGGGGTGGAGAAATCTGTGTGGGTCTGTGATTTCAGTGGGGGAGATGGTGCTGACTTTGACCAACATGCTTCCTCACTTCCAAAATAAAAGTGAAAAGACACTTAGTTTGTTCTCAAAGGAAATTCCCCAAACCTTCTGGAAAATCCCTTCTTACTATTTCTAGACCAAGGCAGGACTGCTGCCCAGTCACTCCCAGCTGAGTGATGGTGATGTCCCTCCAGCACAGTGTGCACAGCACTGGAGAAGCCACATGGACGCCTCAAGCAGATATTACCTAGTTCATCCGGATTAGCGAAGGCATGGCCCAGCCCCGCTAACCAAGAGGCCCCGTCCTCCCCCCGCCCCCCCATCCCAGAAGTGACAGAATTCAGTTTGGACCCAGGCTCAGCTTTATTAACTAGGTGCCCTCAGGCAAATTGCTTAACCCTTCGGTGCCTCAGGAATGGGGAAAATCAAAGTAAAAGAGGGATATCTGAACTTTTCTCCTAGAGGTGCTGTGAGACTTAAACACCAACATAATCTATATATAGTGTGAGTGCGCAGCCTGGCAGTTAGTGCGCACTTAACAAGTGTTAACCGTTACCTGCTGTCCTCACACCCGTGTCAGAGGGGAAGAGGCTGAGCCCGGAGCAGAGGCGCCTTTCCCTGAGAGACACGGCGGGTAAGGAGAGCTGCCGTGTAAGCAGGAATGCACATCTGTTCAAACATTTTGGAGGGCATCTTGGCAAAAAGGTGAAAAAAGTTAATATGTACATACCCTTTACTCCAGCAATCCCACTGCTAGGAATTTTTCCTAAGAAAATAATCAGACAACTGTGCAACCTACAAGAAGCACATAAAAAGTGAAAAGTGCTTTGTTTATAAACAGCACCATGTCTGAATGCCCGATGACACAGGACAGGTAAATTAGTTTCCGTGTATGGATAAATGGAATATTCTGCTGCTATAATAAATCGTGCTGGAGGCACATACTGTTTTTATGGAAAAAGCATTCACAATATGTTGTTAAGTTGAAAAAAGTAGATATTTTTAAAAGTACGTTTTAAAAACGTGTGTGTGTGTGTATATTTTCTCATACACATATACGGAATAAAGTCTAAAAGAGTACTAAAATATTAACAACGGGGAGAGATACGCGTGGTGGGATAATTGGTCATTTTTACTTTCTTCTTTGTTCTCTTCTATTATCTATATTGTTTCCAATAAGCCTACATTTCTCTAATAAGCTACAAATATATAAAATAAAACTGCTTTCATTAAGAGTTTTTTTCAAAGTCAAAGAACTGGGAAAACCAACCCAGCTTTCCTGGCTTAGCAGGTGAAAACATGAATATCAGCATCACCACCACCGTCATCTTCATCCATCTCGCAGACTGGCGGGGAGGGCCCAGGGAGACACCTGGGGGCACCTGGGGCGGTGCCAGCCACAGGGCCTAGCTCAATGGGCACTTAGAAATAAAGACCACCGGATAGCTCCAGCCTTTGTGGTGCCAACTCCTCTAGGAAGGACAAAGAGAGGCCCTGACATCCCACTGGCTGCTTCGTCGGAGGTGGGAGGGTGTCACCTGGGCTTGCCTGATGACCCATGGAGCACCTGAGGGGATTAGCAGCATCAGCCAAGGGGGCAGGGCTGCCCGACAGATGACACAGCTAGGGGCTGGCCTCAATTTCCACAGTGGACACCCAGCCCCACACCCTTCTGGGTGATGCTGGCAGCTACAAATACTTCCTTGCATGTCCACATGCACACAGAGTGAAGAGATGCACTTCTGAAAAACCTTTTCATATAAATCATTATTATAAATTTTCTCTCTGAGCTTGTTATTTAAAGGACCCCTCCTGTGAATCCTTTTGTAAAGCAAATAATCAGCCTTTACTTGTACTTCTTAGAAAAGCTGGTCTTTCCTATCAGGTTTGCTTTCGGGGGAGAACTACCTAGAGTTTTAGTTTGGTGGTAAAATCCCCACTCGAGCCAGGGTCTGGGCTCTGCCCTGCGGACAAGCCCCAGTTACCCACAAGGGCTCTGGCTGGGCTTTTTGTAGACAAGGCACACTCCAAATGACGGGCTGACTTCACACAGAATGTCTCATTTACCTCCTGTGTGGCTGACTCATTGGGGGAAATTTTTATTAGGGATTTGCCACAGCTGGAGTAAATCTCAGAAATTTCAGTGTTGTCGGGTTCATTTGGGAAAGCTCACAGAAGCCTGGGCAGGTTGTGGTCTTGGAGTAAATATGGCTCTGCGTCTGCACCTAAGACCCAGCGTTTGCTTGGTGAAGCAATCAGGGGCACAGACTCGGGGTTCACTCCCTCCCCCAGCAGTCCAGCAGGATAACCTGAAAAGCCATTCTTTCTGGAATACCATCATTCATTTTCTGGAAGGACACACAGACCAGCTAATGGACACAGTAATTACTGTGTTCACATTTCATTATTCACAGTCCCCCTCCCGTGAAAAAAATGCCTTTTAAAGCTTTAATGTTACCTTTTAGTATTTTATTTATTTACTCTGTTAGGCTGAAGTAGCCAGCCCTCTCTACTGCTTGTTCTTTTGCGTGTGTGTCTCTAAAAGGGTTCCCCAGGTGCCTTTTTACTTTTCTCCTCACAGATTCTGACACTTACAGGTCGAACATTTATCCAGAGGACGCTGTCTGTTCTTTCTTTCTGGACTTCAAAGTCTTAGTTTCTCTCCCGAAACCCACATCTGGGGCGTGGGAATCTTGGCAGTGGAATTAATTTTCAGAGTCCACGGGAGAGATATGGAAAAGCAACTGTCTCATCGCCTCCTCTCATCATTAGGCAAGCATGAAAAGAGGCTTTCTGCTCTCCACGACTGGACCCACACCGACACCTCGCAGCAGGAAAGGCCGGCTGACCGAGCCTGTGCAGAAAGACTGGCCGTGCGGAGGCCCTTCTCGCAGGGCAGGACGATGTCGCCCCTTCCAGAGTCTACCTTTGTGAGGGCATTTCCGTATCACAGGTGAGCACTTGGGGGCTCTGAGGAGCAACGCTGTGCCCATCCTCTGGGATTTTGGTCTACGCATCAGAGCACCTGTACCCACCCGAGTCCTGAAGCCATAATATTTTACAACCAGGTGCTGATGTCTCCTTTCATGTTATTTGTACTGTGAAACATTGACGACATCCCATTGGGTTCCATGACATGCTTTTTCCAGCCTCTGGGCCTTTGCACGTGCTCTTCCCTCTGCCTGCAATACCGTGAGCTTTTTCTATTGGCTGAGACCGTCTCACTCTTACTGTAAGTGCAAATGTTACCTCTGCAGAGAAATCTGCCCTGCCCACCCTATTTCAGATGCCATGCCCTTATTCTCCACCCCACCCCACCTACTGCCTTTATACTGTTATCATCATCTGTGAAGGTCTCATCAATACACTTACTACTTTGTATAGAATCTGTGTCCTGCACTGGATAGTTGGCACCAGGAGGGCAAGGGCCTTGCCTTTTCACTGCTGGGTTTGTAATACTTGTTGGGCACAGTGCACACAGGAGGACTCACTCACTCTTGAGTGAGTAAATGGACGAGGGACTTAAGGCTGGTGCTACCCGTGAACTCTGTGATGACACTTTCCGAGGCATTTAGTACGTTTGGTCCGTTTCGCACTGTTTGCCCATGTGTTCCCACGTACTCACTGAGCTGTTCTGGTTGTATCGGGAAACCTACATGCTGCCTTGCACCTCAAAAACATGCAATAGAACATTTTGAGTGGAAGAAACATCTCAAATCATGCTGACAGCATTTTCACTATTAGCGGCAAACAAATCAACTCTAATTAAAATGCTGTCATAGTGATCTGAGATTTTTCTCACTCGTTCAAAGTTCCATATTTCATGAGTAGATTATCCAGGCCAGAGAATTTATCACCTCCTGGAGTGCCTTTCTTCCAGGAAGCTCAAAGACATCCACAAACACTGTCTTATTAATCCTTACATTAAAACCTGCAGGGAAAATAGGAGGAAAAAACCCATCATGTACATCTTCCCAAAGAAGAAGCTGCCGGAGACAAAAGGAGACCTGCCTGGGGCAGGTCTGCACAGTGCTGAAGTCTCTGGTCACTTCGGGTCCAGAGTCAGGTCGCCTGCTTCTCAGGGTCAGTAGGGACATCCAGCTCTGAGGGAGAAATCCGCTTGCTATCAGGTAGGAGTTATTTAAGAAGCAAATTTCATTTCCTTGAATTTTCTCCCTTTCACTGCTACCACCCCTTTGATAAGAAGCTGATGTTTTGATGGGATGAACTCCCATTTACTGAGCACTTACTATGCATTAGGCCCTCAGTTTAGATACTATTTCATTCCACCCTCATTTAGTGCACACCGTGCCCTGTGCCAATTACCATCCATTTGCAGATACTGATACTGAGGCTCAGAGAGGTTGAGTGGCCTGACCAAAGTCACATGACGAGAAATGGTCAGATGCAGGCTTTGAACCCAGGTGGTCTCACTCCAGGGCACATAGACCTCGTCTGTGTCCCTTCGCCTCATTGTCGAAGAAGAATATCATCTGAGAGCAGAGGGTGTGCCAGGTTGCTGAAGCACAAGAGTATCAGAAGGTACCAGAAGTAAAGAAACTGCTTGGTCTTTTTATTTAGCTGTTTCGTTTAAACAAAGTCCTCTAGGCTTTGTTTAAACAAATCGCCAATAGAGGCAGCGAGCAGATTTGGAATTCATGATTTTAAGACTCACCCAGTAGAAATCTAGCATGTGAACATTCAGATGGGATAACATACTAATTTTTGTAAGTGAAGTATTTTTACATGCACATACACACCCATATGGGAACATATGGCCGATCGAGTGAGAAAATAGTATCCTGTGTATTTATAAGCTCTTAAACTATGATCTCAAGTACATAGTCTTGAGCCCATGGATTTTCAGTAGGGTCCACAGGTGAGTTTCAGTAGGTTGGGGACCCTTATAATCACGTGCAGAAATGTTGTGTGTTTGTGTGGAGAAAAGGGGCCTGTGACAAAAACAAGTCTTAAATTACCCTTACGCAGAAACATATCTGTCTATAAGGGTGTGTGTGCCCTGGGAAGTGAAGTACGCGTGGGCTTTGCAGACCCATCTAAGTTGCTGGCTCTCACTGATGGCATGACTGTGAGCAATGCGTTATCTTCCGAGTCTCAATTTCTTCATTTATAAAACGGAAGCGTTTATAATAAACGGAAGCGATAATAGTCCCCACCTTGCAGAATCGGTGGAAAGATTGCAGAGAGATGCACAGGCCCAGCCTAATGCTGGATGCCTTAGAACCTGCCTGGGAGACACTGGCCGTTTTTGTTACCACCTGTGTTCTACAAAGCAGGATGGTAGGCTTCGGGGAGAGGAGAGTCACATCCACATGATGCTTCGGAAACCAAACACGTGACGAGGAAATGAGAAATCATAGAGTTAGAGAATCTCATCAGTGCCCTACAACTTGGGGGCTGGGGGGTGGGTGGTTTCTAAAAATCCTCCTCCTGTACAAATCCATCAACAGCGGTGCTTCAGTCACTTGAGTTTTTGAAATTTCATTTCAATTCATTCTCGTATTTCTGAGCCTAGGCTCTGGAACCAGTCTGCCAGGCTGGGTTCAGACCCACCTGTCCCCGCATTGGCCAGGTCCTGAACAGCAAGGTACGCAACTTCAATCAGCGAGTTAATGCAATTAGTATGCAACTCAATTTGGTGAGTTAATGCACACAGGCAGCTCAGCACAGTGCCTGGTACATATCGGCACTTAATAAGTAGGTGTCGGTTGTGACTGCTCCTGCTGCTGCTATCGTTATTTTTTAGTTTTCTAACGTATTATTATCATTTGTTCTCTTACTTCCAGGACTCAAACAGTGCCAAGACTCTCCATTTGTTTGTGTATTTGCCGTGGTGTCAGTTGTTTTTTAAACCGTGGCCACTTGCAGTTCCCGTTTCTTCCTTCATTTCTTCCCACCCCAAGTCTCTGATACTTTGGGCTTATTCACAATCCCCTCCCAGCCAGGGTCACCTCGGCTCTGGAGCAGGGAGGAAATCTGACCACCCAGCAAAGGAAGGATACGAAGAGAATAATCCAAAACAAACTGCACGGATTATTCCCTAAAACCTTGAAGGCAAGACTCTGGAAACTACAAATACCATCTATTTATAATCGCTGGTTGTTTTTCCGCAGGAGTCCTGGGATGATGGAGAGGGCCCCGCCGATCTCATTGTTCCTGACGGAGCAGGCTGCCAAGAACGCCTCCCAACGTGAGGAAGGAGGCCTCTCCAGACAGGGTGTCTGATGAGTGTCACTGCCGATGAACTTTCAGAGAATTGAGGGCACACAACAAAGCCTCCACCACCTCTCCCCTGACCCTCTGGCCGAGCACCCCTCCCCCACTGGCCTGGCTCCCCAGCACTGTGCATTCCTGAGGCTGCAGGGCCACAGACCTGCTCAGCTCCTGGAGGCCAGCTTGGATGGGATGTGTTTGCTTACATAAGAAATGATTTCCTAGGCAAAGGGTGCTGATGGGAAGTTTAAGGCTTTGGGGTAGGCTGTGTTCAGGTGGCAGTTGGGCCTTTCTTCTGCCTGCTGCACTCGTCTATAGCAGCCTCACCGTCTGTGGTTAGTTGCTCATTTTCCAATGGCGCCAGAACCCACAGTGTATGCCCGCTCACCAGCAGGCTGGTCCTTGGACCTGAAGGTGAACCCCAGCAGGGCCAGAGCCTCCCTACCTTGTCCTAGCTAGCCTGGGCCAGTCAGATGCGCATGCCTCGGTTTGTCTCCCCTCATAAATGGGAACAGGGGTCACAGCTCTGCGCCTCTTGGGGCTGACCAGAAAGGGACAGAAAGTGACTGCTTCCCGCTGAGAGAAATCAGAGCACTTTACCCCAGGCCTGGGTGCTGAGAGCATCCCTGCACTTGGCCGGGTGAAGGGTTCCCTCTAGGACAGGCGTTCACTAACCCTGGCTCCCAGAGGGTCTAACTGTGAGTGAATCGGGACCTGCCCATCTGTCCGAAAAGTGGGAGCCTGCTGGGAGTGAGGTGTGCTGGCCACAGGGGAATCAGTCGTGGCCTCGGAAAAGTCCTTCGTGGTTTTCCAGGAATTCAGGCTCCCAATCATTTTTCTACCCCCTTTTTGCTGGCATCCAGGCTCCATAACAAAACTTGGAAAATATGAAACCTGTCTGAAAAATGTGCCATGTGGAAATCTAAGCAGGGGACAGTTGGGGAGTAGGTGGCAGGTGTGCTGGGCCTGTCCTGGTATTTCTTGCTCTCAAAGCTTCAGGTTACAGAGCTCAGAGCCTCTCCTGGCTCCAGGGGCCACATTGTCATTGTTGTGCAAAAAGCCCCAAGCACCGAGGTGTGGGAATGGAGGCCTGCACTACTGTCCGAGTAGGAAGGGGCTGCTGCCACGCCAGGGTGGCGATTCTGAATACAGCACTCAAGTGGCCAGTCAGCTGGAACTTCTTCCGCCTCTGAAACAGCAACTTGCTAAGTGTGACTTCTCCGGTGGCTGAGTTCTGCAGGCACCGTGTCTGTGCTCACAGGAAGTGCAGTCCTGGCCACGCTAAAGCGGTGTGTGTTAAAGCGCTCCTCTCTGCGAAGGAAAGAACTGACGGGCGTTCGTTATGGGTGGAAGCCACAGACGTTCTGGAATGTTGGGGGATCTTGGCAGGGGGCTCCATAAGACCAGAAGGGAATATGTCTAGAAAGGACACCAGCTTCTCCAAGAAAGGGAACCAGATTGCAGGAAGCTTCTTCGAAGGATGGGAACAGTGTGAGTCAGACCTTGAAGGATGCAGCCTGTGTGCTGTCTGCTTTTTGTACAGAACTGCTGGCCGGCCACTGGAGAAGAAGGGCCCTGGTGGGCAGTGGAGACCTCCCCAGGAGCCCCAGAAGAGGAGTCAGTACCAACAGTTAACCCAGCAGCCTGCCATGGGCTTGCCCTTCATCCTGTATCTCCTTGGACCTCAGTTTCTCAGCAGATAAGACCAAAAAAATAATACTGCCTTACCCTCCTACCACTCTCAAAGGGATGCCACACAGACAAATCACTTTGAACTTTTAGATGAAAGGTGCTCTATAAACCTGAGGTCTCATCAACTGTAATTGTTACGGTAATTATTTTAATGATAATAATGATGATAATGGGAGAAGGGGGTGGGCGGGTGGGGGCGAGCCCTCCTGCCTTGAGACAAAGAAAAACTCTTCCATTAAAGCCTGCATCAGGATTCCTTTGGTTCTCAGCACTCAACCACCTCTTTCAAACAGTCGATTCCTAGGCTGAAATATTATTTACTCCCCGCTCCAATAAAACAATGATTTGTTCCACCGTTTCCCTCTTGCTCACTCTCTGGTGTGTCTGGTAGTGCCCTGACAGCCCAGCCATGGACTGTTTACATGTCTGGCTCACCCTCCAAGACTCTGGTTCAGCTCCACCGACACCCAAGGCAGCAGAATTCTCTCTGTGTGAGGAATCAATTACTTCCGCTGACACTCTATTACTAGCCCTCACATCTTCAGATTCCAGATGGAGGGTGAGGTGGCGGGGGGTGGCAGGGATGTGAAGAGGATGGTGAGGGGGGCTGGAGGAGACCAGGGGAGTGGGAGGTGGGTGACAGGGAGGCAGACGGAGACTATCTACACAGTCAGTATAAAGACAGAAAGCTCTGTCTCTCCTTGACCGCCCTGCTGGCATCCGGGGGTGACCACATGGCAGGAAGAGGCAAAGAAAAGGAAGGAAAAAAGAGAAAAGGCAAAGACTTGTCAAGAATAGCTAAGGAAATCAGAGAGTCCCCAGCTCCCTAGGCACTGGGACAGCAGACGACAGCTCTAGGTACATGAGCACAAGTGTACGAAGGCAGCTTTGGGTGGCGGGCTTCACACCCCAGCCCTACCATCACTACCTGTGCTATTTCTCAGGGCCTCGGTAGCCTCATCTGTTAAATGGGAATACCAGTAGCATCAGACTCATAGGTGTGCTCTTGGAGTAAAACATGGAACGTTCCCGGTGCAGTGGCATCTGACACCTGCTGAGGGCGCAGTAAATATTTGCTGTCATTGCCCGACAGTCCCTCCACCCCACCTACAAACACACAGTGAGGCAGAGCAGGGAAGTACATGTAAACTGCCAAGACGGTTGGCCACAAAGCTAGGAAAAAAAAAAAAACCCAAATCATGTGGATTTTCCTTTATCATGCTTTGCTGCCCTCTCAAACCTAAGTCCAATTCACATTTCTTTCTTCCTTTCTTTAAAATTTTATTTTGACCCAGCTAACATGTTTCAGGGATTTTTCTCCATCTTCTCTGCAATCAGCGTAGATGAGCTGCGAGGCACCATGTCCCCTAATGAAGGACAATTACGAAAGCTCTTTTCTAGAAGGAAAGACAAGGGCAGCTGATGTATTTTTTCCCCTAAGATGATTTATCCAGGCAGAAGCAGAAGGATGGAATTAAATTATCTGTTGGGTTTCTCTTAATCCAAAGGTTTCAAGCCCCCTTGCCACTAAAAAGGACAAAACAAAAGAGAATATATATATTCTCTCCCTCCACCTCCCCGTAGGACTCACGACTACAGGAAAACACACAAATTCCTTTTTTTAGAAAAATCCAATGTCTTTACTGGGTCAATTTCCTTTTCCTCTTTATCCCCTCCACACCCAGGGCTCCCACTGAATTTCTGAAGACACTCTCACCCAGTGTAATTAGATGGGAGAATTACACGGAGTTACATGGGGTGAGATGCAGGCCTTCTGGGACCGCTGGGTTCAGAAAAGGTGCCCGGGCTGCGAGGCAGAACAAGTGGGATTGTGTATTAGAAAATCTCCAGTGATTTTTCTCAATCAGAAGACAAAGTGCATTGTTAAGAAGGACGTTCACACCGAAGCTTGCATTTGCAGGATTGTGATTGCAACATCGCCCGTTTAAAAACAAATGGCCAAAAATAACAGTTGTCCCAACTGCTCTTTAACCTTGGTAGGAGGAGGAGAATAATTCTGTGGTGTTTTTCCTCACTTCTTCAGTGAGCTAAGTTGCTGGGTGGAGTCCTTGGTCAAGGCTGGCGAGCGTGGGGTCAGCTGCCAGCTGAGCCTGAGTCAGCAGGACTGTTCCCCTTTATTGCACCACATACCTGCAGGGGGATCTGTTTGTTATTAGCGGTGTTGTTGCAATACAAAAAAGCACTGCTGCTTATGGTTCCTTGGGGGAGTCCGAATATTTCTGTGGTTGGGCAGGCAGTAATTCTGGACTAATGTCGTGAGTAACCTGAGGGTCTCTCCCGAGTGCAAGACGTCCTCCTGAACCACAGAGAACTCTCACTTCTGCTTTGATTTCTAGAGACTCAGGTGGACACCTCCAGTTGGACCATGTGGCCTCCCACCATCTATTCACAGGAAAGAGACGTGTGTTCCGAGGCAGCCCTGTGTAGGAGTAAACTGACCAGCAGAGCCTAATCCAAAGTGTTACCAGGAATTTCGCAGGCCACCACGGTTTCAGGCATTATATTAGGGTTCTTGTACATAGGGTATGAGACCAGTGACCCTGGCCAGGGAGGGTGGGGGCAGAGTGGAATATCCCTATAACCTCAGTCTTTCCTGCTTCCTGACCACACCCCTTCTCTGAGATGGAAGAAGTTGCCTGGCCAGAAAATAAAATTAAACGGCAATGCTCAGGCACCTCTTTTCCAAGAAGAGGTTTGTATCAGCAAGTCACAAGAATGGCCCTTCAATTACTGTGATTCCCGAAGTCATTAAATTCTCTACCCTCCTTGTCTTGACATGTTGCTCTCTGCCCGGACCATCAGCCGTACACACTCCTCCTTTGCCTGGTTAACTTCTCAGGATCAGGACAGGCATCACCTCCTTCAGGGAGCCTTCCCTGATCTACCCAGCCTAGGTTGGATTTCGGTGCTGCGTGCTCACAAAACATGTCCACATCATATTCCCAGTTAGAATGCACAGTGTAGGGAGAGGCAGTAGAGCATAAAAGTAAAGAACACAGGTTGCAAAGTAGAGCATTCCAGCTTTCAAACCCTTCTCTGCCACTTGGATCCATTGCTTAACTTCTTTGGGCCCATGTTCCTCTATCTATATACAATGGAAAGAGTGACTCCACAGGTTTTTGGGGTTTTGTTTTCAGGAATCAAACGAAATGAGGTAGAGTGCTTAGGTGATACCCCACATGTGGCAGCTTTATCATCCAGTACTGTATGTTTTTAGTTGCTCCCTCCTCCCAAACTCTAAGTTCCATGAGGGCAAAGAGTACGATTACTCATCACTGGGCTTCCAATGCTATTAGCATGCTTGGCACATTGCGGGCCCTTAAAAACCAGTTTTGGATGAAAGAACGAATGGTCGGTCTGCTGACACTTTGTGGGTGAGAGACCAAACCACAGAGAGCTTGGAGACGTCCACAGCCCGTGTCTGATCCTTGTGCTGTCATTATGTCACCTCACAAGATGGACAAATACAGAAGACAGCTCTGTCAGCCTTGCAGTGCAGGTTCATGTCATGCTGACCCATGTCCTGGCATCTCAAATGTAAAACAGCACTAACACAATCACCTGCACACACCTGTCCTGGGGATATAGACGTGAAATATGGGGTCCTTGCCCTTAGAGAATTTACATGCTCAGAACACAAGGTAACCACACATGAGCCAAAGGCAAGCAAGCAAACCAAGGTGATCTGCAATGCTCTGAGTACGGAGCTGGGGGTCCATCAGAGAGACCTGGAGGGATCCAGGAAACCGAGGGGAAGAAGAAGGGCGTGTGCAGCTGGACACTCTGGAGGGGAGGGTGAGGACAGTCGGAGCACTGGGCACTCACAGGGTCTCACGCAGGTTTGGCTGTTTGACTAAAATCGATAGTGTTGACTGAGCACAGGAAATCAATGTTGGCCCGGTCGGGAGGGGCCAGATTATTGAGGTCTGATTTGTTCCCTCTGTTTACTGTAGTCAATTTATCAACTGCTACCTTTCTAAGATATTATCCCCTATTTGGGGACAAATAGACACATCTAGAATTTCAAGGGCTCCTATGGCCATCAGTGAATACAGGAGCAACTCGTCTATCCAGGACACTTAGCTAGAGGCCAAATAGCCCAAACCTCTAATATCCAGAACAGGGGGGCGGGGGAGGGATGGTTTCAGAAGCAAAGATAATGAGCAGCTCAGTTAATGCCGAGGGCTCCATACGCGGTTACTCTTGGACTCTGAGGTGAGCCTGGCGGATGGAGTGAAGCAGCTACGCTGGCCCTGGGGGTGTCCTGGGTTGGGGCGAAGCTCTGACCTCAGGACCAAAACTTCCCGATAGGCTAGTGATTTTCAACCTTTTTATCTCATGGCACGTGTAAACTACCTACCAAAATGTTGCAGCGCACCAGAAAATACATTTTTTGCCTATCTGACCAAAAAAAGGTATAATTTTGATTCATTTACACCGAATAGCTATTGTTGTTTTGGCTGTTGTCATTTTTTTAATTTGACAATCTAAGGCAAAGAGGTCAGTGACTCTAAATAGTCAGGTATTGCATGTTTAAAAAATTCTTGTGGCACACCTGGCGTGCTTCTTGCAACACACCAGTTGAAAATTGCTGCAATAGACAGCAAGACCTCCTGAAGCAAAATCCATACCCATTGTAAAAGAGTGGAAACAGGTCAGAAGAAGAAGGCCCCAGGAGATAGGCTACTCATAACAAGACGTCACAGCAAGAGGATTGACTGAAGAAAGTCCCAAACATCCCCAGGACCAAACATAAAGACGCTGACATAGTTGCTAATTTATTGTGCATCGACATTAACAAGGAGCTATTATCATCATCACAATTTTGCGGATAGGGAAACTGAAGCCTGGGAAGTTTAAAATGTCAACAGAAGCTCAACTTTGAATCTACCAGATCCAATGTGATGTATCCTAGCCAGGCTACTCCAAAAGGTGAAGTTTAGAATTAGAAGCCTGAATCACCCAAAAAAGGTCGACTCTCCTTTGTCTTAGAAGACAGGGAAGTGTGGCACATGCTTCAGGAGGCCCTTCAGCACATAAACTTTATAGGAAGAATTTTTGGAACTTTAAAGGCATATGTTTCAGTACCTGGCAATTTCGCCTGGGCGGAGCATTATTCGGCAATGCCCTGCAGTAAGCCATACATTGTTGAGCAGAACACACACGTAAAGTCATTAGCGGATACTTCTGTGTGGGTTTTTAGCCTAAGAAACATTCTTTCAAGACTTTTTAATGGTTTTTGTACTTCGTAAAACACGTGTTTCAAGATACCCATCTGGAAATGACCAATTCTCTTTTTTTTTTTGATATTCTAAAGAAGTTGTATTTGTTTTCTATTACCATTAATCCCCCTTATCCCCACCCTCACCCCCCTCCCCGCAAGGAAATGACCAATTCTTAGAAGAACCCAGGCTCTCTCAACATCGGTTTCGGGGCAGAGCCTCTGGCTTGGGTTGGGACACCATGTCTGAGTGAGGACTCAGGAATAAGCTGTGTCTCCCACGAGGTGGCTGTTTTCAGAATGCATAAATTTTAGATGTCAGAAGTGGAAACATATTTGATTTTGTGTGCATATGCTTCTAAGACCCATGCGTTCAGCCTACTGGCCAATGACCCAAGTCAAAGGCAGCAAGCAGAAGCCTCTTCCCGCCACATGAAATGCGGTGGCTTCTCCCTATTTGCTCAGCTGGCCCCAACTCCTGCCCCTTTGTCCCTGGGCCACACCAACCTGTCAGGGCCACAGGGCCCTCTGGTCTCTGCCCACAGCAGGTGACTAGGCTCCAGAGCAGCCTGCGGGTGCTGGGGTTTGGATTCCTGAGAATGGCCACAGGGCACTGACTCAGGCAGGCTGAGGCTTGTGAGGGAGAGTTTCCAGGCAGCCAGTGCCATGAGGGGAAAAGGTCTCCTCTGGGGTTTGTTCAGTGATGGCCTAAACCAGCAATTTTTGACTGGTGTGCCGCAGAATTTTTAAAACATGTGATACCTGACTATTTAGTCAGGGGCCCTGATCTCTTTTCCCCAAACCGATCTAAGGCTTAGATTGTCCAATAGAAAAAGTGACAACAGCCAACACCGCGATAGCCATCCAGTGTGAATGAATCACAATGATACCTATTTTTTTTGTCAGATGGCAAAAAAATATCTTTCTGGGGGTGCTGCAGAAATTTTGGTGATTAGTTTATGTGTGCCATGAGTTCAAAAGGTTGACAATCGCTGCTTCCGCCACCTCTGGTGGCCGATTTCAAGGCACAGAGTGCCAGCTGCACTGGCCAGGACAACCACCTCCCACCAGGGACCATCCCCAGGTCCTGGGCGCATCTCTGCAGTTAATCCTGCACAGAGGAGGCAGAGGGAAAACACAAGGGGCTGGCTGACTGTCTGACTCTTACTCATTTCCCTTTTTGCAGGGGTGTTACTGCTGTGTTCTCTCATCAGAAGGGTGGTTCAGGCCGCTTTCTCTTGGGAAGCAACCACTCGATGGGCTTCGAGAGCCAAATCCAATTCGAAACATGCACCCGAAATGAAAGGAGAAAGGAGGCTAATTTCCTCTGATAGTGAGTGCTTTCCAAACCCAGGAGCTCCCTTGGAACAGAAATGAGAGAGGGAAAGAGAGGAGGAACAAGACAGAACTTCCAGGATTTCAATTAGATTAATTGTTCCTTTCACAAGGAAGTGAACAAGGCGGTGGTGGGGAGAAGCCTATTTATTCTGAATGCAAATGGCCAGGGACGAATGTTAAAAATACCTTGCAGAGTGAGAGGTTGGGAGAACCGGATGTGTCTTTCTAAATACAAAAATTAATCAGGATGAGAGAGAAATGGGGAGTGGAGGGGAAGCGGGGGAGGGAGAGAGAATGAAGGATGAGGTTAAGTAGCAGAGGCTTGACCCCAGCAGACCCTTTCTGACGATTTGGCCCTGGAAGAGAGAGACCCCAGAAAGATTTTTTTTCTGACCTTCCTGACCTTTCTGGTTCAAGCCAGAAGCATTGAATGGGGGAGTACGAAGAAAAACAGGAAGCCACTTAGTGAAGATGATAAGCCAGAGATAACCTGGCACTGGCCTGTTTCCCCTCCTCTAACCCAGGCATGAAACTACTCTGTCCCTCCTCTGCAGGACCCTTCAGCAATCTGAGTTCTCCGCATCCCTGGAACTGAGTCCTGTAAGGGGAAGGGGTACCCTGCAGCCCCAAATAGGACAGGAGCCTGTTTTCCTGGCCTTTCACACTTCAAAACATGTGTAAAGCCATGCTCACTAGCTCCTGAGTTTTTCTTTCCGAAGCCATGCCTTCCCTCTGCCACTATGAATATACATAAGATGACCTCTTAGCAATTTCCCTGGGAGATTTGCTGGCATAAGCATAGCAGGATTTGGCCCTCAGTCGAGAGAGGTGCTTAGTCAAATTTCTCTGAGCTCAGACCCAAGCTCCCTGTGCATTACGCTTCAGTTTGTGCCAACCTTCTGCAGCCGCGCCAGAGGCCCCAAGAGCAAAAACACCTTATAAAGAAGCTCTTCTAACAGAAATTCTTGGTCAAGTTCACTGGCAGGGAATGGGCAGCCTTGAGAGTCTGGGCAAACGTATCCCAGGGTGTGCATTGAACTTAGACAAAGAGGAACTGACGAGTTACCCTGTGTCAGGAGATGATTTGCCATTAGAAACTCTATCTTATGACTCTTTGTCACATGAGGCATCTATCCAGGAAACCCTTGGATTTTCAACAAAGACTACCCCTTTTGGGGGGAAAACCGTTAGGTATTGTAGGTGAAAACTGAGGATAACAACGACATTGATTCACAGCTTCGCAGTCCAGCACTCGTTACAGGGGGTCCTATCTCCTCTAGGAAGTGCTGGCTGGACCTAGGCTGTGTCCTGTACCTGCCCCACCAGCTGGCCCCTGCATTAATGTTTCAGCACAGCTCAGCGTACTTAGTAACCATAAGGGGGCACTGAACGCCCATTGGAGCAGCGGCACATGGTAGGATCTCACCTGGAGCAGGACAGGATCATCTGCACATTCTTTCCTGCCCAGAAAACTCTCCTTGTTGTTTCAATGACAAAATACTGTAAGACAGAGCCCACTAGATGGTACAAAGCGCATTCTCGACGTGACAATACTGCCTGCTCCCTCGCCTTACTCCGCAGGGCCCTGAGAGTTGACATGGCATTGCCGAAGCGCTCACAGACGTCTGAATGTCCACGCGGTGTCTCCTAAGCCACACACTTCCACAGTGACAGAGCTGAGGTGGTGAGACCAGCTGAGTCACCTTGGGTGACGGACTGAAGTGCTCTGGGCTTTGGTTTTTCTCGTTGGCAAAATGGAGGTCGTCGTGACCCCAATTTCCCAGGGCCGTTGTGAGAATTGAATGGATTGATACTTATAAAGCAATTAGAAAAGTGTTTGTTAGATAAATCCGGCTTTGAGACTCTAACCTGCGCAGCACAGATACCAAGAATCAATGCAAATCTTAGATCTACCAGTGGAGACTCAGATTTTTAACTGTCAGGAGAGCAGCTGCCGCTTCCTAAGATAACAGCCTGATCCTCCACAGCTGAATGCAGAGGAAGGCTCCACCTGGGGATTTGGCTACTATTTTATTAAGGAAGCTGGTGGGGTTCCTACATGTGGGAGCAGCAGTGGAAACCGGGAGATCTCCAAGGGGGAGGCAAATCCCACCGTCAAGAGCTGGAGTTTTTGTAGATCACGCCCCCCACTGCTCCCACAGGGAATTCTTCTCACCGCCAGCTTTTGAAGATAGGATGCTATTCTTTACACAATTCACTCAAGAAGGGTCTTTCCTCGATACAAGGGGACCAACGAGGCCTTTATTTTCCCCTGGAGGAGAATGCCCCCTTGGGTGAGATCCAGCACTGTTTAGCAGGACCCGGCGTTGGGGGTGTGGCCAGGAGGTGGCCGCAGTGGTGGGGTGGGGGTGGGGGGTCGGGGATGATCCTGGGGGTGTGGGCAGGGTTACGTCTCATGGATGTGCCGTGGGCACGATGGTGCTTACTTGCAATCATGTTTCTCGATTTCAAAGTGAGGGTTGAAATTGAGGACAATCTTCTGGTTGGGTTCCGGGGCATAAACAATCCACTCGCAGTTCTGGTGGGACGGGTAGTCCTGGGGGTAACCAGGGGAGGTGATGTAGCCAGCATCTTTGGAATTCAAACGGCCTCCACAGGGTAAGTCTGAAAGAGAAGGCAAACAACCCAAAGAACTTCAAATATGTTCCAGCATTTTTCCCCCTCTCTCCGCTTCTCTTCTCTCCCAGTGGCTGTCCAGAAAACTAACCTGCTTACTCATTCAGTGGAAGAGATTACCAGCTCATCGACCCCCTACTCCAAGACTGAACACACACACACGCACACGCACACACGCACGCACACTCCCCAAATGAAATATTCCAGAAAATGGTCATAAATACTCCCAATCACATGCTCTGGGATTAGAAAATATAAGAAAGCTACAAACTTAACATGCCTCCCAGCCTTTTCCTGTCTCCCTGCCTTGGCATCTTCTTCTGCGCCTTGTTCAGACCTCTCATCTCTATCTTTACTTCATAAATCCTTCCCGGTCTGCGGTGTCTCCCCGCCCAGCCCGGCCCAGCCCAGCCCAGGCAGCCAGAAGTAACGGCTCCGGGAACTGACAAGGGCGGTTTTGTGGTGCCGACCCACAAGCGGGCCTGGTAACAATTACATGTGATGCGGAGGAAGCATTTTCAGCTTTGGGCCAGAATAGGCCCTGGAGGGTGATTTCAGTCTTTTTTTTTTCTTTTTAAAGAAAGAAAGAAAAAGCAAAACCCCCAAACACTTAATTCCACATACACCACAAATTTGATTTATTATTTCATTATACACCGAGTGGAAAATCTGCATTGGAGAATCCACTGACTCTGACCTCAGAGTTTCGACAAAGAGGGCTTTGTGCTGAGTGGACGGCTGTGTTTTTTCCATGCTTTCTGCCCACTGTCCCTCCTGCCTGGCCACCACCACCAGAGTGTGCTGCTGCTTTGTCCAGCGGGAACCATCCCTTGCCTTGGAAAGGCAGCTGGCTGCAGGGGAGCGGTGCCCCTACCCCCACTCTTCCCGATAGTGCCCGAGTGCCTGGCTGGGGAGGCAGCTTCCCCTGTGCCAGGAGGAGAGGGGGCAGTCTTCAAAGGCAGAAAAGGTGGGTGATGACATTTGAAGAATGGCATATATTTGGGAGTGCAGTTCTTCAATCCCCAGAAGGGGGTCCTGGGAAATGGGGGGTGGGTTGCTTAATACCACCGTAGATCAGAGGACAAGAAGACACAAGAGACCTGGAAATATTCAGAAGCCTCTTGGAGAGTTGCTCCCCTCTTACCATCAATCACGATTTAATATCGCCATCTGCATGGAGCAGCATGGGCCCGTGAATTATGTATTAGGACTCAGCAGCCACCTTACAGGATGGGTCTCTCTCCTGTGTTCACTCTTTGAGGGAAAGGGTCATGCATTTTTTAACTCTACAGGTGCACTTTACTACTCCCCCTGCCTGTTGGCATTACTGTCTTCCAGAACTCTGCTTTCGATTACGAGGCTGACAGGCTTTAAATGCATAAAAGATGGGCACGCTGCACAGCGGTGGCTGGGACACACACATCCGCACAAGTAGCCTTTCAGGCATCACGCCTCCAAGAGCTCAAACGGTGCCCTGCTGAACTGCCCAGAATTGAATGGCTTTGGGTTCCATTTCCTACTGGGTGGAAAACAAAAGCGGGCCATTTCCTCTGACTGGCAGAGACATCATCTCCTAATGACCCCATACCCTCCCCAGCCCAGGAGGACAACGGGCCTAGGCCTCCTGCCCAGATGAAGACGAGGCCAGCGGTGAGGCCTGGTGCCACGGCTTCCTCTGCGGCCAGCCCCTGCAGGCCTTCCAGGTGCCCGCATCACTCGCCTGAGCTGGGCACCTAACGTCTTTCGGCAAATCCAACTGTGGCCCTTCGGTCCTGGCTCAGGCCTGTGAACTAGGACCTAGCGGGGCCCTCTGAGAAGGCAGAAGCGTGGGGACTTAGATCGCCAGCTCTGTGACCCAGCTAGCAGGAGAGGAAATTTTCTACTGAACTTTTTTCTACAGAAAGAAGAACTTCGCCCCCTCAATTCCCCTGTCGCACCAAGTTTAAGTTTTCAGCAATTAGAGCAGGCGCACACGGTCAGCAGGAAAGGCAGGAAACTTCCTCCTAGGAAGGTTTCGTTTCTGATCCGCACCAGGAGTCCTCACTTCCCCACTGAAGAAAAAGTTCCAAGCATGTATGTCCCGCAGCTGACTGTCTGCCTTTCCTGCTGCTAAAAACTTAGCCTTAAATGAAAAGGAGCAAGTGACCCATTTCTTTCTTCTGTCTTTCCTTTATCTGGAGAAAATCAAGGCACTCATTAAAATATTTGAGAACTCATTAAAACATCTGCTTTGCTTGTGTGTAGTTAGCCTTTCCAACATCCAAACATTTATAAACTCACACTCAGAAACACACACATCGGTACCACACATACACAGGGTACACACACATATTAGAAATGAACACTTTAGGTCCTGTACGCACTGACACCCTCTCATAAAATATCACGCATCGTTTGCACAGATACAGATCCATCAAGATAAATACTAGAATTTCCATCTCTGTGTTTCTTGGAGAAAGCCAAGTTCTTGAAATACAGCAGTAAAAACTGTAAAGAAAACACGCAATCCCTTCTATGCTTCCTCTTGATAATCGATCTTTCATTTCCAGGTTTGGAGACCCCCCATTCCTAAAATACAATCGTGCGCCCTAGAGAAATGCCCTGGGCTTTCTTCTGAGGAGCTATCCTATCCAGCCCTTTGGAGGCCTTCGCTGAGTTCCAAAAGGAACAGCATGAACGCTCTCCCTGCTCTCTCCCCAAGCCCAGCCCAGGCGAAAGAAGGCTGAACTCAAGGGCAAACCCCTGTAGGCCAATAGGCATACACAGAAGGGAGGTTGACCAGGTTGAAGTTTGAGCTACTGAGCCTGTTGGGTGAGTTGACAAGGGACTTCTTTCTCCAAACATTTTGTGAACACCTTTCACCTGTGGCAAATTCACTTCCCAAGGAGGAGCAGGCAAACTCAGACCTGAACTGTTCAGAGAAGTTTTCTCCTACATTTGAGATGGGCCAGGTCAGGACAGATAAAGACCTCAGAGGCCCAAGGATGGAGGCATTGAAGGGACAGCTCTAGACAACAGTATGGTGGTTACCAGAGCGGGAGGGGGTTGGGAAAAGGATGAAGAGGGTAAAGGGCTCAAATACATGGACGCAGAAGGAGACTAGACTTTGGGTGGCAAACACACAGTGCGATATAAAGATGATGTGTTATAAAACTGTACACCTGAAAATTACATGTTTTTTAACCAATAGTGCCCCACATTCATTTAATTTCAAAAAGTAATTTGAAACAAGGGGAGTATTACGTTCTAAAGTCACAAAGGTCTGATTCCTGCCCCCCTCATGACTACTTAGGTGTTTTTATTTGATATATAAAATGTTAATTATTTATTTATTTTCTAGAGAGAGGGAAAAGGAGGGAGAAAGAAGGGAGAGAGACATCAATTGGTGGCCTCTCATACCCAACCATCTCCCCCACAGCAACCTGTAACACAGGTTTGTGCCCTGACTGGGAATCAACCCAGCAACCTTTTGCTTTGCTGGACGTAGCCCAACCCACTGAGCCACACCGGCCTGAGCAAAATGTCAGATTATTTCTGACATTTTTCTCCTGTCTGCCTCCACCCCCCCTCCCTCCCTTGCTCCCTGAGGTGCCCTGCTTTACTGGGTGCCTGGGCACCATCCGATGCGCCTTAGGGTAACCAGGCCCTGTCACCTTCCCACAGAGCCCAGTTTCAGACAACTCACTGGTTTCTAGTAATATCTGATTTTTAGAAAGGATTGAGGAGAAACTCTTTTTAAACATCTGGTCTGCCTTCTATGGAAAGTCAACTGGAGTTGTTTTATAGGAACACTGTATAGCCACAACTTGGCAAAAATAGTTAAAAACTGAAGCCTGACTATAGCGAGGAGTTTGAAATGATCAGAATCACAACAGGCAGAGACACCAGGCGACACCAGGCGACACCAGGCGACACCAGGCCACAGGCTGCTGGCATTCCCACAGTGAAAGAACAATCGGATCACTTGGTTTAGCTGAACTGGAGGAAAAAGTCCTTGGCAAAAACAGGGGACTTTAGGGCCGGCTGGATGTGGGATGGCAGAGTCAGGATGTTGTTAAAGGTGGGTCTGGTTAATGGGACCAGGTTGGCAGGTAGGGTTAGGGGCTGACATTAGCAAGAAGAGAGATCAAATTCAAGGAGTGAATCGAATTAGGTGTGTAATTTTCAAATTCTTTTTAGAAGTGTTTGTTTGTTTTCCCTTTGAACAAAACTCTACCCTGAACTCCAATGCGCAAGGCAGCTAAAAGTGAAGCTCTTCTTAGGTGCTGGGACGGAGGGTGCCCAGAACTGGCGTAGCACCCACTTGAAGTCCCTCCCCTCATCTCTGACGGGCCTTCTCTGTAAGAACATCAGGCCTTCCTGGAGCAGAGTTTGAAACCCACGGAACCAGACACCGGGTCCTGTGTTACTTTAAAATGCCGCGGCAAAGAAAGAGTAGAAGGATTTGAATGCATCTATTTCTTACACACACCTGAGGGCACTTAGTGGAGAAAAGTAGTGGGTCACATTTCCATTAAAATAATATACTTTATTTACTTTATAATTTATCCTTTATCCACAGTATAATCCCATCCTGTCCCTATTTCTACAGCATTGTTTTCATTTAATTATTAGTAGCTGAGGCCAAGAAGATTTCTTTGACCAAAAAGAGAAGTTGTCACTTTGCCACTTTGCCAGTACGGATTCTTGCACAGAGTATGATCGTACCACTAGCAAGCTGTGTGACCTTAGTTAAGTTAGTAAACTACTCTGAGTAGTAAACTACTACTCTGAGCCTTTGTACTCTCATCTATAAAACGTAGAGAGTGAGTCTAAAGGTCAGTTTCAGTTCCAGTTCTAAAACTCAAAATCTGTATAATGAGGTGGGGTATCTTATAACCCGTAGATGAAGCAAAACAGTAAAGGTTCTCCACCTTCCTAGACAGCCAGATTATTTATTCAAGGTGTTACACCTGTTTCATCTGCTTTAGGTAAGCCTAAAACAAAACTCCAGGATTCTTCAGAGGAACATGTCTGTCTCGCATTATGGAGAGTTCAAATGTCTCTTTTAATCACAGTAGCTCTACTGACATTTCTTTTCTTAACCGAGTCTGCGGCTGCACATGTATAAATATTGTGGATACACAGTTCTGTGTGTGAGTCAACAACTGCGATGCATAAAAAGACCATAAAAAGTTTCTTAAAATCCCCCCACCCAAATCATCAAAGTCCTCTGCTTAGAGTTATAAGCAAGTTTTGCTCACTTACCCCGGATAAGCTACGTTTTAAGAGTTTTTTTTTTCCGTGGGCTGAGGCTGGATTTTGTTTTATTCAAAGCGACTTCAGCCTGTCACAAGACAGTCTCATAAAATCTGTATCTTGGCTTAAGCTGGGAAGAAATGAGCCAATCCATCAGCCCAGGAATGCGGCTGTTTGACCACTTCCTAAGGCAACTGGGAAGGGATGCAATCTATTCAATTTATGGGGCCGGGTGGCAGTGAGCAATGCACTCCTGAAGGCACAGCAAATGGAAAGCCTTGTGAACTTCTGCAGTGATAAAGTTCAAAATCTGAATAAAAATATCTCGGGGAGGGCAGAAAGGAGGCCAGCGCAGGAGTGTGGAGAAAGGAGAACAGGACATGGCAAAGCCCCCTCTTCCAGAACACCTCCAGTGGCTCACCAAGGCGAGGGCTGGGTACCAGGTCTGGAAGCAGGGCTTTGGAAAGTCTCTTCCCCTCAATTTGGATGCTGAAAATGAACCTTCGTTTAATCGTTAAAATGTACGTTTGATGTGATTACCTCCCCGACCTCGAATCATGCCACCTGTGGTAACCTTGTTATATGTCATCTTATATCATAAACAAATGCAATTCCAATAGGGCAGCCAATATAATATCATTAGTTTATATTTATGTCCACTCTTTTCCAGCCTTCATTGTAAATGCAATTTTGATGCCATTGATGAGAGATCTGGGATTACAATTCCTGACCATTTCAACAGACATTTGGGGAAGGAAATAGAAGAAGAATAATTTTGAGGTCTCTCCAAAAACCAAAGGAGGAAAAAATGTAATATAATATTTTTTTTCATTTATTTTGATTAACCGAAGCCTTATGTTGAGACATCAATGGCTCCCCATTGGTTAGTAAATGAAACCTAAACCCCCTGGCCTAGCAATTTGGGCCTTGCGTTTAGCTCAAGCTACTATTTCCAACCTTATTTGCAATTATTTTCCCCCATACATTCTAAACTGCAGCTTCTGAGTGTTGCCTCAAACAAATCCAGTGGCCAACTCTCTGCTCCCACCTTCCTCTTACCGTGGTATGCATGCCCTTCCCAGATCTAAACCCATCTCTTCTCTCACTCTGGGCTCATACACTCATCACCCACACCAAGGGTTCCCTTCCCCTCTCCCTACCTCAAATCTGGGAGACAGAAGCTCTTCCATATATCCGAAGGCAGCAATTGTCAACCTTTCACATGTGGACCAATTACTAAAATTGTGCAGCATACCCCAAAAATATATTTTTTGCCTATGTGACAAAAAAACGTATAATTTTGATTCATTCACACCAGATGATTATTGTTGTGTTGGCTGTTGTCATTTTTTTTTATTTGACCATCTAAGGGAAAAGAGGACAGTGCCCCTGACTAAATAGTTGGGTATTGCATGTTTTAAAAATTCTTGCAGCACACCGGTTGAAAATCACTGTTCTAAGTTGTGCGAGCGCTCAGGATAGCCTTATCGGTTCTGCTGGACCACCGCAACTTGAGGGCATGGCCCCCTTCGGATTCATCTTTGGTGACCCTTACATCATCAAACCCAGAGCCCTTCCCAAGCATCAGTCTCAATGAGGTTTGATGAGTTAATAAATTACTAATTGCCTAAAGTAACACCAAAAGTATTGGTAGGTATTGCAAATTCTCAGAAAGCCTTATTGCAAATTGTGGTACTTCTCCAGCTACAACCCTTTCTTTCCAGCCCATAGGTGCTATTAAATGGGAATTTTCTTTAGTGATAAACTAAGTGTTTAAATGATTTGCTTGGGGTAACAACACCTAGTCATAAGTCAGGGTAGAGTTAGTATAAACTATGTCTCTGAAGACACCCTAATCTCAGATAATAAGTTCAAATGACACTTAAATTTTAATTCTAATAATGGTAAAAGTAACTTGTAGGAGGGTTTTCTTACCCCCTCACTCCAGACCCCCACTGTCCCTCCCAAAGGCAAGTTCTAGATACCCGCTGTCAGGAGCATCAGGAAGATTTGAACTGTTACTTCACCACTGAGCTTGTGCTAGTAATGGATTGTCTCTCGCTGGGTTTTAGTTCATTTCTCTCTACCCACCCCCTAACGTTGCCGCCCCCCCCATGCCTTTTGGGCACATCTGTTTTATTTTTCCCCTTTATCAAAACAATTATTATTACCACTCAGTCCAGTAATTTGCAATTCCCTTTATCTTTTTCACTGACAGACTGGCCAGAGCCCTGGTTATCACGGGATCTTTGGAGGCAGTGAGCAGGGTCACCCTGGATGTGTGCATTAAGCTGGCCAGCGGCCCCGGTCTTGCGCACGACAGGGAGAGCTCTCCTTTTGTTAGTCCCAGGCCCCCTCCCTTTTTTCTGGATTAGATCATGACTCTTTTATGAAGACCCAGAGGGAAATGGGATTATTAAGAGTCTTGCTGGGTAAAAGCTATTTTGTCTTTATGATGACTTTTTTGAGTTCAGCTGCTGAGGGGCCTTAATGCCAGAGTAGAAGTTATTGCACATTCGGGGTGGAGGAGGGGGGGCACCTTCAACACTGTGATCCCTGCTGAGCACCCTTTCCTGATGAAGGATAGAAGATAAGGAAGAAAAAAAGGAAGAGAGACTTAAGAAAAAAATCAGTAGAGGCGAGAACACAAAGTGGAAGAATAAGAAGAGAAAAAAATGCAAAGAAGTAGATCTAAGATGAGAACCCAGCGGAGAACAGCCTTCTCTGAAGCACAGAGTGCTTCAGAGAAGGCTGAGAGATAATCCGAAGTTTATAAAATGCAGGCAAAGGTTTCGTGGGGTAAGAGCTGAGAAGGAATAATTATCTACTTATTAAAAAAACTCATAAAAATAACATCAACTTACCACAATGGGTATAGTGTGTTTTCTGTAACACAGTTAACCCCACTGAAGCTGTTTTCTTTTTTCAAGATCTTGTTTATTTTTAGAGAAAGGGAAAGGGAGGATATCAATATCAACGTGAGACAGAAACATCAATCAGTTGCCTCTAGTATGCGTCCCAACCAGGGACCGAACTCATAACCTAGGTATGTGCCCTGACAGGGAATCGAACCGGTGACCTTTTGCTTTGTGGAATGACGCCCAGCCCACTGAGCCACACCAGTGTGGGCTGAAGCCGTTTTAAAGATGAAATAACGTCAGAATTGGCAGATAACAGTACCTATGATGCAGGCTATATTATTATCTAACGCATCTTACAGACCAGGAAGCTGAGGCACAGAGAGATAAGTATTCTGATCACAGAACTGGCAAGTGGCTGGGCTGGATTTTAAACCCAGGCGGCCTGTCTCCAGTGCTGCAGAAGCTGGAAAGCCCAAAGAAGCGCTCCCCAAAACTTCCATGCGACCAACTTATTTAGTGGCATTTAGGGAAAGACGAATGTTTTGCCTGTTTGAAATGCCCTTTTCTCTTCCTGTGCCAGTCATCTGTCTGTGTGGACAATGGGAGACCATGTTCGAGGATGGGGTGTGAGAGGCCTGGAAGCACTTAACACCTTCTCCATTCCCTGCTCCCCCAGGACCCTGCTCCTTGTCCTCCTGGCCCTTTCCTGTGTACTGGAAACCGGGGTGTGTGTTTTGGGGGTGTGGGGAGTAGATAGGATGCTCAGGCCTGAAACTATGTGTCCAAATATGGGAGGGATTTTTGCTGGCAACTCCCCCTTTTCTCCTTTCTTCTCAACCTTACTCTTCATCTATGCCAAATACCACGTTGTTATTGTTCTACTGGATAAGAACAGCATTTTCAGAAATGGGGGATTTATTTTTATAGCACAGCTGGTCTGCCAAAGGTCACATAATTTGGCAACGTGCCCAGTGGTTAAAAATTAATTTCTCCTTATTAATACAACCAAGGTCCCATAGGATCAGAGCTCAGCCTTATCTAAACTTGACAGTTTCCTAAACCTGTAGAAGATGCTTTCTCCTAGGGGGCCAGCCCCACTGCAAGGAATCACCCCACCAAATCCTAAATCCTGTTACGTACCGTAAGGAAACCATTAAGCCCTCAGCCATTTCTCATCAAGGTAGATGGAGCTTTGAGAAAATGCCATAGGCTCTCCAGTACACACTCCCACAGGATCTTCCAGGAATGGGTTAAATTTTTTTTTTTAAAGTGACTTCCTTACCTGGAAGGAACAGTACAAAGACTTAACTTCTGGGGATCGAACACATGTCTGCCACCCCAGGAGGGGGCTTCAAAGACTGTCCAGCGGCAAATGATGGTCAGATGACATAATAATCACATATGTTAATGACATTACAAACTACTTCTCAGATGTCACTGTTCAAGTCCTTTCTTGTCAGTGTAAGAAATTAAAATGGTATTTTGCTTCTGCTCTATCCTTTAGGAATGGGAAATCACATCTTTATTTCCTAAAGTCTTTCCAAACTGGACTTCTGGGGAATACATTCTGCAAACTCTTTACCCATGAAACGAGCTCTGAATTCTGCCAACTCAGAATTGTCCCACACTTAGATTATCCAAGGTCACCTCATTCTCTTGATTGCTTTAATGAGCAGCTGAGTGAAAACACCAGGTAGGTCACCCAGAATTATCTAACTCCCTGCCCCCACCGGGCCCAACTGTTATTTGCATTCAAGCCTCTCAATTCAATGCATATGAACTGGCGTTTGGGCTCCTAGCTTCTTCTACACCGTGAAGATAGGCTCGGGCTTTTCATTGCCCCAGTGCGAACTTTACATTCAATAGCAGGGGTTGAAAGCCATTTGGTAGACAGCAGGAGTCCTGTTTGGATAGCCTGGGGTTCCAGTCACTTCCAACCTCCCATTTTGCCAGTCGGGTCCTCTGCAGCATAATCTGAGGGCTTCGCAGAATGACAAAAAGTCCAAACACTCTGGCGCTGCCTGGGCATTCACAGTCCTACCAGGCTCGTCTCGGACAAGAAGGGGCTTGCCCGGAAGCCCTCGCAGGAGCCCTCCTCTCCCCGCTGTTCTGCACTGTGTGCTGTGTTGGCAACAGACAGCAGTGTCACTACCTCCGGAGGCTGTTTACAGGGTAAAGTTCACCGGGTACCTATGGAGTGTGGGCACGGATCAGTCCCCAGAGCCTAGAGCAGGCTGTCTGTGCAGAATCTAGAAGTGGATAGTTTTGTTGCAAATTATTATGCCTGCTCATAATTATCCTGCCTGGGGCCGGGGGAGGGGGCGGGGACAGGCTAAAACAGAAACCCTCTTCAAACCCTCATCCTGCGCCTAGACCACCATTGCCTCTCTTTCAGGAGTTGTTTGAACACAGACCTGTCTCCCACAGCCAATTTACACCTCTTATCTGATCATTTCAGATGGAAGGTTGAATGGAGTGTCTGCCCCGTGTCTACGCCAATGGTGTTAAAACCCGAGCACCATCAAAGCTCTCTAGGCAGAGGAGAGGTATGTGGGGTAGGTTATAGGGTCTGGGTTCTTTTGGCCCCAAGCAGTGCGGATATTGGGGCTGGGAGTTGCCACTTTCTGAAGAAACCCATTGTCAGGGACTGAATGATTTCCTGAGCGTAACCTAGTCCCCTGCGGACCACGATTAACTCCAGCAAAGAGGAGTTTTGTGGCCAGGCGCTGACAGGGAATGGCTAGCGCCAGGGGGCTCTCCTCTCCGTCTGAAACCGAAAGGAAGGGAGGGAGGTGGAGGAAGGGAGGCAAGCAGTGAGCACGTGCCAATAAACCAGAGCATGCATTCCCTCCCCTTCCAGACAAATTCAACCAGAGATGCAGAAGCAGCAACACGGATGCATCGGACTGTCACGCGTGTAAGTTTGTGATACAGTCTTTCCTATAACTCAGCTGGGCTACTGCTCGGCTAGCTGCCTGCTGAGCAGCCCGGCACCAAGGAATAGACCAGAGTCACACACAGTAACTGTGCTGCTATTCACTCAGCTTTTATTACATGCAGGTTCACTCAAAGTAGAACACCAACATACATTAATATCCTACTCACACTCTAACCATCTAAGAGAATTATAACACATACACAGAATAACTAATGGGGAATAATGAACCCAAGTCCAAGAGTCTCAGTCTGCAGGTCTATGAGACAGCACGGTGGGCAAGGTGGTCTTCAGACTCTTGCAAGGCAGGATCTCTGGAGCCAGGGGGGCAGCAGGGCAGATGAAGCCCTCAGTCCAGCAGGGCAGAGCCTCCGGTGGCCTATGCCAAAAGAGAGCAGCGTGGTGTGGAGCAGCCCTCTGGTAGGTGGAGCTTGGCTGTCTCAGCAGTGGTCTGGAGCCTGGTTCAGTTATACCTTGACAGTGGTGGACTCCATCCTTCTGGCATAGTCTTTTGGCAACTATCTCGGCACCCGTGATGGCAAGTGGGGAATTTGCCCGGGAGCCTATCTGTGTGGGTGGTCCCACTCTGCATATGTGGCTGCTCTGACCATGTGTGCAGATCACCTAGGTATGTCTCCTTGCCAGATGCATCTGCTCTGACTTAGGTAGCTTCCCTCTTGACCCAAAGTGTCCTGGCTGACCGGCGGCCATCTTGGTCCACAGGGGGGTCTCCACTTTATTGGACACACACTTCATGCTGTCCTGATGGGACCAGTGCCATGGTACTGGTCCTGCTCTCCGCCGGTATAGATCCCTTCTGCTTGGCAGGGAAAGCCGATTCTCACCCTTGCACCCCCTTGGTTCCCAGGGGGTTGACCGGTTTTTTCCACCACCATCCCTCTCCAGCCCTCAAGTGTGAGCCGTGCTCCCTCCCTGCCCCCAGCAGCCAGGCAGGCACCTGGGACCTGGCGCGAAAAACTGCGGTGGTGCAGTTAGCTCCAGGCGAAAGGTGGGGGCAGCCATTTAATCACAGCTCGCCTCGCCTCCATTAAATTGTGTTGATATTAAAAAGAAATCAATCAGTAAAAATGAAGCATTGGTCGTGAATATTTCTTTTTCTCACGTGGAAAAGCAAAGAGCGAGGCGGCGGGGGGTGGGGAGGCTCGCCAGCTACTGCAGAGGTTTCTTCCAAACAGGGAACTGCAGCCGCGACTTAACTTTCTGGCAATGGGCAGCCTCGAGGAAAAGCCGCAGGCTTCTCCCTGGTGGTGTCCTTAGTCAGGAGGAGGGGAGACAGAGGCTGGAGGAGTTAGAGTCTGCCAACTTTGCCCAGGCTTAAGCCTCGGTTTTGCTTTCACTGGGAATACTTTTGCCTAATAGAATGTTTATGGATTGCTCGGCTGTGTTTCTACTGCGTAGCCCAAACAAATCGATGCGGCATTAGAGACGGCGCTGGGGGCTGGGGTGGGCTGGGGGCCACCAAGTCCTCACCACCACGTGGATGCCGGAGCCGCGTGCTCTTCACCTGTTTCGGCGCACCGGCGGGCGCTCAGCGCGCAGCGCTACTAGAGGCGGTGCAAGTTGCGCGCATTCCCAAGGCTCCAGCTGGCTTCTTTCCGCCTCTCTCTCCGCCCTCGGCTCGGAAATCCCACCCCGGCTTCCCGCCACCCAGCTCAGCCAGAGCTCAGACCCCCGCTCCGCCAGCCGCGGGCCGCAGCCCTTCAAAGACAGCTCTCCAGGGGTGGAGGGAGGGTTGATGCAGCGCGGAATGGAACCCGGGAAGGCAGAGAGGTAGCTCCGGAGATGGCCTGGCCGGCGGGCCCCAAGTCCCCTAGCCGGGGCAGAAGGGAGGCTGGAAGGCGGCGGTGCTGCGATCTGGCCGGGCAGCATGTGGAGGAGTTGGGGAGCCTGGTGCGCGCCGCCCGCCAGTCCCAGAGGCCGCACGCCGTGGGGTTATTGGCTCAATTGCTCCCCTTCTTTCACCTTCCACCCTCCTTTTCGCCTGACTCCCCGGGATGGGTTCCTGCCGTCGCTGCCGCCGGCTGGGCCGGGCCCCCTCCTGGCCGGCGCACCGGGTGAGTCAGAGGTCTAGCTGGGCCTCGCCCTTTGCCACCCGCCACCAGCTGCCCGAGTGCCAGTGCGCTGTTCTGAAGGAAAGCCAGAGCAGCGCGGGGCTTGCGATCGCCTTTTCGCGGGGGTGGAGAATATCTATACCTGGGCGGGTCCCAGCTCCGAGTCCCACCAAAAGGGTGACTTGCCCCGCGCTCCGCGCCTCGGGGCTTCTCTAGGAGTGACGTAGCGAGGCTGCGGGGTGGGGGCGGCGAGGTGGGGGGGGGGCTCTGCAGAGAGAGCCGAGGCAGGTGGCGGAGGGGGAGTGGGTCCCATTCGGTATTGCGCACACACGTACACACTCCACACAGCGCTCGGGGACAGATGTGCGAACGTCTGGGGTAGAAGATGTCCCCCGTCTTCACGACCCCTCCCGCTCTGCACAACACACAGATTCTGGAGTTGTGTGTACATGTGTGTGAGTGCGTGCGTTTGCCGGTGTGTGCGCCAGTGTCTGCGCACTCGAGAACCGGGGCCTACCAGAGACCGTGCCTGAATACATAATACACCGTGGGCATCCTCGCCGCGCGCTCGCGTGCGAGTGCACACACACAGCGAATCACACAAACATACATAATTTATGCAGCCTTCAGGTCGGCGGGAGGCAATTTCATTTCACTTCAAACCAGGAACTTAGAATCAAGGTGAGAGAGAATGGGGAGGCACAGGTGATCTCCCCAAGTGAAGAGCAGTCATGGCAGAGGAGGCACAGCAAACATGTGGATTGGGATGGCAAAGGCAATCCTGAATTTCCTTCCCCCTCAAATAAAAACCGGAGCCTAAGGTGGTGTGTGTGTGTGTGTGTGTGTGTGTGTGTGTGTGTTAGGAGGTGAGAATCAGAGAGCCAGGCACAAACTTCCCCGTTAGTCAAAGCTGGCTCCCGCCCGACCCCACTGGCCATTGTGATGGGGGGAGGTGCCCAAGAGGCTGCAAGGGGTTAGCTCTACACTGCAGCTGTAGCCTTGGAAATGCTGCTGGGTAAGCACGCAGGAGGGCTTTTTCTCCCTTCCCTTTTCCTTCTTTCGTCCATAGATGGTTTCCTCATTCTCAATCACCTGTAGCAGTTTCTGAGAGTTTTGTCAGATTCCAAACACTGTTCCCAGAGGGAAGAGAGGCTCACCCTGGAAAGTGGTGGAGGGAAGGAAGGACAAGCCCCACCAGATTCCCTGAAACCAGTGATCCCTGCTCAGAAGTGTACCCCTGTGCCAGCCGCCCCTCCACACACACACACATACCCACACAAATACTGATCCCCGACATTCTGGGCCTGTGGTGCTTATCTCCGCATTCAGTCCACACACCCTTTTTGGCAGTGGTTGAGAATAAATTCCTCTCAAAAGTTTCTAACCACTTCACAAGAGAGACCTTGGAGGGCAGCACAGTTTGTTTTATCTAATAATTTTTTTAAAGACCATGATTTACTTCCCCAGAAAACACATGGATGCAGCAAAGAGAGCAGGGACGATTAACCGCCTTGGTTGCCAGCAGCGCCCAGCTCCAAGCTCCTAGCTCAGCCGAAAGCCAACTTGCTCCAGCCGCCTGAGCCCTATGATTTTGAGGCGTATCCGCACATTCTGCAAAGGATCCACAGCATTGGAAAACCAAAACTAGACTCTTGCTTTTCCCAAGCCCTTCAGTTAACATTGCTCAATGTAGCTAAGTGGAGAGAATGCAAATGATTTATATTCCGCTGGCTAGGTTGGAGAAACTCAAGGGAGATGTGCTCTGCTTCAAGAAAGAGAAAAAATTCCCAAAAACTGTAATGCAAAAAGGCTTTGTAGTATTTTTAAACCTTTGATTCAGTCCATATGTGACATCTGAACACCGCCAAATTCTGTCTATGTTTCAAAACACACACACACACACACACATACACTCCTAGCAGGAGAATAAAGTTGGGTTTTAGCAGCAGCGGTGGTGTACGGTAGGAAGGGCCGGCTGGGATCTCTTTTTAAATTATTCAGTATTGAGGAAGCCTCTTTCCTGTGCCATTCCTTGTGCCCCCCACCCCCTGCATTAGCAGTTACTTTTAAAGGGAAAGCATGTTGAAATGAATAGAAAAAAACTTCAAGGGGCTTACCTGCTTGGCCTCTCACTTCGAGTCCTGAAAAGTAGAGAGCTAAGAAAATCCAGGTGAGAGGAAACATATCCATTTTGGAGAAAGAGGCTCTCTCCAGAGCTGGATTTGTAGGTTTCTTGTATAATTGTAAGTCTTTGTGTTTTCTCGGTCTTCTGTCTTCCTTACAGTGTCTTCTGCAGAGGTTCCTGATGGCCAGTGTTTCCCTCCCGGGTTCTGGCGGTCCGTTCTCACCTTTATTCTTGCTGGGTCCCCCCTCACCAGGAGGAGGGTCGCTCTTGGAATCAGCAAAGAGGGAGCAAACCGGGAAGAGAGGACGGGTTTCCTCTCTTAAAAACAAAACGGATCTATGTCCTCTTCAGTTCCTCAAAGTATCATTTCCTTTATCCTACAACATCACGAATATTTCCCGAAAGCCAAGCGTAAAAAAAAATTGTAATAAAAAAAAGCCAAGACTTGCCTTGGGCATCACACTGCCCCCGGGCAGTTGTGTGATCTCAGAGACGTAAACTGACACACAGTCCCCGGCACCCGGGACCCACGCGAGGGCGGAGGCACCCACCGCTGCACCGCCGGAGTAGGAGGCGGCCGCCCGGCTCTTGCCCTCGCTGAGTTCCCCTACCGAGATCCTCCCCCAAGGGCTACACCCGCTTAGCCAGCCTCAAGAGGGGAGTCTGAAGAAGGAAGCCGCTGGTGCTGCTGCTGTTGCTGCTGCCGGTGCGGTGGAGGCGGCTGGGATCGCCTGGGAGTGAGCGAGCCCCTCTCCGAGTTCGCTCGCGCCCGCCTTCACCTCCACCTCGCCCAGCGCCTGGCCGAGTGTCTGTGAGTCTGAGGATGTGCTGGGGGCGGGCTGCGGGCTGCTGCCTCGCTCGCGTTCTCTGCTTCCCCTCCGGCTCCCCCCTGCCTTTTCAGGCCGAGCAGCATGTGGATGTCAGAGCCGCGGCAGAGCTATCCGATTACGCGCCGGCTCAGGGCCCGCCCCTTCTGTGTTCCTGATTAAAGAGGCAGCCGCGGAGACGCGCGGCGCAGAGCCGAGCGGCGCGGCACCCACCTCGGGCGGGGCGGCGGCGGCCTCCCGGGGGGCCGCGGCCGGATCAAAGTTAAGGCAGCTCCCACCCAGCCGCCCCACTCCCACCCGGAACCTCCCGCCCACCCTAGGCTCCTCAGCTCCAGGCTGCGCCGAGCCGTCCGTGCGTAGATGCTCCGGAGAAGGAGCGCCCCCGGGCACAACCAGGGCGCGCTGCCCTTGGCCGCGTCGCCCCCGCCCAAGGGAGACTCCGCGGGAAATGGGGAAACCCTTGTTCCCCCCAAGTCCCTGACTCTGATGCCACACACGTAGAACCCAACACAATGCCACGCTCAATGGCGTTACAAGAGGAGTTGGGTGGCGCACGGTGTTTGGAGTAGAGAGCGAGACGGCAGCTCAGCCATGCGTTCGCACAGGCAGCAGTGCGTGGCGGCGACACACACGCACAGCCCCGGCTGGATAAAATCCCAAACACCCTGCGTTTACTGCTCAGATCCTTTGTTGTATCCCAAACACACTCCTCGCCTCTCTAGGTGATGATTTGTTTTTCCTTACGCCCCTAACTTGCAACTACCAGAAGAGAAAAAAGACTTCAAAGAATTTGTTCAGGTAATTAAACTGGATTCCTCCAACCCTACAGAAAACGTACAGGTACATGAAGGCTTCTCGAAATGCTGCTGTAACTACTTATATACACAATTTCCCCCTGGAAATGTGGCCACAACACAGGGTGAAAAAAACAGCATTACGCCAGCTATTAAGTGGAGGTGTGAAAACTGTTTAGAGGGAGCTGCAAGCTAACAGGGAAACACTTGTATCTTTGTTTCTGAGGATGGCTCTGTGGATTCCACACTGTCTTGTTTCACCAGGCACCTATTACTACATTATCATGAAGACTCTAACAGAACAGTCTAAATAACACCCTACACATACCTTTTCTGCCACTCTGCACATTAAGAAAAATAAAGTTTCCGTGACAAGAAACACACATATCTGACGGTCCCATTTATTTCTTTGCTTGTACTTGTGGATTCTTCTGGGTGGTTTTCCTCCTTATCTGGACTTGCCATTAGCTTTGTTTATCACTTTTAGTGTTTGAAAAATCTGTAACTCCCACTTAACTGTTATTTACACTGAGATAACCAAAACAAAATTGAATCAGAAGTGATTTGCAAATAGTGAAGCCAAACCATGGAGGGGTTTTACAGTTCTGTGTAAATCCACAGGCTGCATATCACACTGTGAATCTTAGATGCCTGGTTTGAAAGGGCGTTTAACAGACGCCTGGTGATTTCTTCCAGCAAGCATATCACCAGGCGGCTGGACTAAAGGCTACCTTTCATTCCTTTCATTTTTTTCTCTTTCTCTCTTACTGCCTTCTTTCTCTTCTTTTTTCCTTGGCTTGAGAGCACATCCACAATATTAAAAACTCCAGATTTACTTTTCTTCCTGTTGAAGTGTCAATTATAAAGAAAGACTGACACTCCCCAATATTTAATAGTATAAAGAGGTGGTTTAGATTTCGAGCCTTAAGCAGAGACCTCGGCGTCTATTATGGTCAAGATGCTAACCTAAGGACAAATAACAGTACCTACAGTGATGGTGCCTAAATGAAGAGGGTCATTTAGTATCACCTCGGCTCACCACTTACCAGGCTTGCCAGGCCATTGCAGCGCACACCCACCATGGAAGAATCCTATTTCTGAGAACATACTAGCCAGAGTGTCAGGGAAGGGCATGGGGAAGAGGACAGAGAGAAAAAAAAACCCAAAAAGAAAACACACACACACACACACACACACACACACAACCCAAAATCCTGAAGTGCCTTGGGAAACCACAGAATGACAACTCTGGACATCTGATCTTGGGGTCTCAGGGTTGACTGTCTGTCTCGTCGTCGTCAGGCTACTTCCAAAGTCCTTGGTCTGGTAGAGAGCAGTGTCGTTTCAGGGTTCTGTGCGTGGAACCTGACCGCCGGCATGATGGATTTTAATTTTTCAGCGGTGTCCTAAAGGGGGCGCTAATTTACTTCCTGGGAGTCCTCAGATGGCCTGCTGCGAGATCTCTCTGGAGCCCACTTGAGGAAAGACCTGATTTCCTGCAGTTGGGTCGAGGTCTGGCGGGTCTGGTTCAGAGCCCTCAGGACTCCATTTGTTAATCCTCTAGGGGGCAGCACTCAATAAATAATGATAATAACCACAAGCTGTAGCACTTCTGGTGGCGCTTTTACTTCCAGGAGCTCACAGCCCTTTATCAGACGAGGGAGGACACAGAGTGGGACCAGTTCTCCCCCAGTCCACTCTGAACAATTCAGAGTGGACCCATCTCATGGATCCAGGGAGGACTTATAGTTGCTTTAATCCTGGACTTCCAAGGACTCCTGGGAACTGAACACAAGTCCCACGTGTGCCTGGTGGAAAATCAACCTAGGGAAATTCTCCAGACTGGGGCTGGCTCAGACCTGCCGAGCCCCAGCTCCTTTGTCTAGACTGGAATCTCAGGGGTTTGGCTGCAGTTGGTTTGGTTTCCACCAGACGCGCACGAACGAGGAGCCAGGCACCGCACTTTTCATAACTTGGGAGTTCACGTCCTTGACTCACGGAGAAGCCTGCCTACCAAACGGCTAGTTGGTAGCATTCACGGAAACAGTGGGCTTGTGAACAGAAATACTGAACGATTAGAGATGAAAACAGCTAACCGGCAAAGCTGATTCCTGGCAGCATCACTGACTCACCTAGGACGGCTCACAGCATTATCCTTAATTGTGAAATAATAATAGATAATCCCACCCTGCATTCCATTCCTTTGACAGGAAGGGATGTGGGAAACATAAAACAGATTTGTAGAAGATGCTAAGAGAAAGCCGTAACTTAGCCACACCCCACTGGAAAGATGGGCGTTCCCAGCTAGGCGGTCCCAAGCCGGAGGGCACTTCAGAATCACCCAGGGTGAGTAGTGTTAAAAACTCAGGTCCCTGGGTGCCATCCTCCTGCGGGTTGGCTTCCTTAGATCCAGGGTGGTGTCTAAAAATCTGTATTTTAACACACATTTTAAGTGATTCTGATGTAGGCCAAGCAATTGGAAACCTCTCTCCTGAGGTATTATATTTACACATAGCTTTCGGTATTTGCTCTTTCATTGAAGGACACTGAGATAAGTATTTTTTGACGTTACCTCTCCAGGCACTTTTTAAATAGGGGGCACATTTCTCAAGATTCAGGGAAAAGCCACCGAGAACATGGTCCTTAAAATGCCAGAATGGGGCGATTCCCAGCTTTACCTTGTGACCTTATTTAGCAGCGACAGCAAAGAGCCTATCTGAGTGCAGGAAAAACTAAGGTGCAGGGCAGGAAGATTGCGGGGATGTATTCAAAGGGCCAGCTGATGGGGTGCATGGGTGCGGATTCAGCCCTTTCCCCACCCACCCACTCAACCATTGGTTGTTACTCGGGGTCTGTTTCAGGTATGGTTCTCCATCTGTGCTCATCGCATTGTACTTGTTAAATGCTCGCGGAAGCATGACTACGAAGGAGGTATGCAAGCAAGGAAGACACTTGGGTCTTGCCTCCTGGGAACACAGGATTTAAAAGCTCCAGAAACTTCATGCTTCCACAATAGATGCCACCTGTCATATGGTGCGTCACCTTATCTCAGTCCTAACATCGACAAGCTCTCACCCTGAAAGGGGGAGTTATGAGGCTTAATTGCATCTTAATCTGTAATTTACTTCACTGCTTTAGTTAATATTTAGCTGCATCTGTCTCAGAGGCAAAGCTTCAGTTAAAATGTAATAGCTCCTCATTTTTTATTCTTTTGTTTGAAGCTAAAGTCCAGGTTTCTGGTCAATAAGCATTTTCCCACTCACCCTTTAAACAAGCAACGCTTTTATTTCTTTTCAACACATTTGAACACTGCCTAATAATTTCTATTTGATGTTACCTTTGGTGGGTTTCCAGAATTCTTCGGATTTCCATACAGTATTAAAATCCCTTTCACTCTAATCTGTGTGTGTGTCTCTCATCTCTTTCTCAGACACAGATGCTGGATCAGGTGGGAGGGACTCTTATGAATGAAAAAAAGGGAAAAAGGAGTGAAATATGCAAAATTCATCCAAACATTCCTGGAATCTTTGCAAAGGAAAAGAAAGTTGTGGTGCTCTCTCTACTCCGCTTGTCTTAAGCCTGAGGCTCACCTCCCTCTGTTAGACTCATTTTTTATACATTTAAGGTTTCAGTGCTTCAAAAAGGACCCAGTGGACGTCTCCCTTTAGAGAAGTGTTCTCCAATGCGACTCACCACAGTGTTGGCAATATCTATGCTCTTCGAATGGCTGTTGGGCATTTGAAATGTACGTGGTGTGACTAACTATCATTTTATTAAATACAATTTCCCAGCACCTCAAAATACACAGATTCTACATGTGTTTAACAGCTACCATATTCAGCAATTCAGCTTTAGGTAATCATAAGACCAGAACATGAAATTTTCCATAGAAGCCCACAGAAATTCAGACCCTTATAAGTCTCTGAGGCTGTCTTATCTGCTCACCAAAAAGTGAGCCCCAAACGATGCTTATCCACAGAAGCATCATTCGAAAATGTTTGGTGTCTATTTAGTGAGGAAGAGAAGTCCTGGCTCATCTAATTGTCCATCGTCCCTGTCACTTCTGTGTGCTCTTGGATGACTTTCTGGGCACTCACCAGGAATCAGGGACTTCACCATGCTGCCCAGGCCATTGGCCTCAGCTTCAGTCCACAGTGGAGAGAAGCAGGTTGGAGCAGCAGATACCCGAGGTCAGGGCAGATGGACCTCAGCTCTTCACCACCCTCGGGTGTCCTTGAAAAGTCTATGAGCCAATTTGGGACCCATTTTCTCACCTGCAGAAGGAAGAAGTTGCTTTGAATGACTACTAGTTTTTTTCAGTTTTGAATTTTGGTTGGAATCTTTTCTGACTTCATCCTCATTCATACATTTAAAACTGGGTTTAATCCTAATTTCAGCTACCCTAACTAATTGAAATTAATAATCACATATCCCCCAAGAAGATGTTAATGTATAGATGGAGCTTAATGGGATGTTACAGCATCACAGTATTTATTTTGGGTACGTTTGTAAAAAAGTATGTTTGTCATCTTGGCAGAGCATTTAGAGGAGATATTTTCAGACTAAGGACTTTTCCAGTACCTAAAAAAAAAAAAACAAAAACAAACAAACAAAAAAAAAAAACCACCAAACATATTCCACTTCACACTCACAAACAAAGCCAAGAACTTATTTGTAATCTGATGGCATTTATAGGTGATGTGATTGGAAATTTTAGAATTACAGTCTGAAAACTTTTACTACTCAAGAAACTTATCTTATTTTTAACCAAGAATTCCCATTCTCTTACTAAATTCATAGATTAGTTTTCTTGGAAACTTGAATCTTCCATTTATGTGTACCCATTGCTTTTCCTCCCTTCACATGTATACATACCTGATGAAGCCCCACAGATTTATAAGGGACTTTTGTTTGGTTATTGTTATTTTCAGATTTGTGACTTGTGACTTATGGTACCTTAATTAGACCTCTATATGTCAAGTGATCGTTACATTATGATGGCAATAGCTGCTAATTTGAGCATGTAAGCCGTGATGGAAAGGCAAGAGTCAGGGAGCTGACCTTTTGCTATTGAGGATACTCCAGGGTAGGTTAATTCACACTCACCATAGTCATTAGTTCCCACACTCCCCCTTCATTTTTACTCCTACGCAGTTTACTGAGCTGCCAATCAACCCACAGAGTCCAGATGAGAGGCCCGATGGGGAGGGCGCTCCAAAGGATGCTTGCTTTCTGCAGGGATCAAGAAATCATCTGCAAAGGCAGCCTGCCTTTGCAACTCCAGACTTAGATTCTACTTATTTTTTAAATTAAAAAAGACAATAATTGGTGCATGGACTTCGTTAAAAAAATTCAAAAACACAAAAAAAGGAGTTCAGTGAAGACTTAAGTTTCCCTCCCACCCCACCCCCCAGGTTTGCAGTTCATGTTTCCATTGATCCAGGACTTGGGTGCCCTTCCAGAGATATTAGACTGTGTTCCAAGTTAAAAACAAAAACACATTTTTTTTTTAATGTTTTCCTCTGCTTTCTTTCTCCAGCTCTCTCCTCCTTTTCTCTTCTCCAGCTCTAAGCTGTAATGATCCGGAAAACCATTAGGGGGCAGCTGTGACCAGAAAAGGAGGAAACAGGAGAAAATGCAGAACTAAAATCCAGGAGGAAAAGATGCAACAGGAATGCTAGGCGGAAGCTCAGGAAAAAAAAGGGGGAAATGAAAAAGAAAGCAGAAGTAACCCAACACAAAGCATTACAAAATAAAAGGAAATGGAGCATGAAGTAATACTATTGAAAAACTAAAGGAAGTGTATGTGTTAAGAATGGGGGAATTTATAAAGAAAGGCCAGAGATCGAGGGGGTTTGTTGGTTTGTTTTGTTTTGTTTCAGGCAGACCTGCAGAACCCAAATTGGCTCAATGTCAGCAGAAGGTGGGAGGTTATCTTTTTCTGAACTGGAAGACATTTATCAGGCTGGACTTCACATTCTTAGGACCTGTTGCGTACTCAAGGGTTCAGAGTGCCCTTCCCTTAAGCTTGATGTGGGGGTTGGGAACAGAGAGGAACAGCCCCTTTCCCTTACATCTTCAAAATGCGTAAGAATGCCTTCAGCCCTCAGCAAGGCAGCAAAATTAGCCTCATATAAAGGTGCCATTCTATTTCTCAATGCCGCAGAGCTCAGAAATGAGGGAATGGGTTTCTTTTGAAGCTGATGCCATAATCAAAGTGCTTTCAGGTGTAGTTCGGGCAAACCTCCCCTGGTTTCAGCAGGTTAACTTCATTAAAGCTCCCAGCTACTGCTTTAATGTTTTCTAGGCTTCCCTCCTGGGGTACATTAGGCAGAAACAAGTCCTCATGGGAGATCCATACCCTGATGTTTGGCATTGTGAATGGAATGCAGGGGCAACATTTATGCTGGGATAATAGGAAATGGAAAATTGCTTCTAGAGCATGGTAAATATGACCACTTTTAGGTTAGCCTTCTTTTCTTTCTCATCTAAACTTCCCCTCCCCAACTTTAAAAAAAGACAATGAAAACTTGAGGAAACCGTGGTCTAGGGTAACTAGATAAAACAGGGAATGCCTGGGCATTTTGTATGTATTAGTTGCTAAATCTGATTCAGAAGATGGAATACTCCTAGGCTGTCCAAAACTCTATACCCAAGGTTATTCTTCCAAATCCAGTGAAAACTTTTATTTTAGGATCAAAGGCACTTTGTCTCAATCACCCATCACAGTCGTTAGACTCATATTATTCACTGAAGACCTAGGATGGGAAGGGGATGTTTTGGGCATGTGGATGTTATTCAACAGAAGGTGGGGGTGCACTTGCTGTAGGGTACCCCAAAACTCTGTGTCAGAGGCAGCTGGGCTTTCCCAAGTGGGCACTGGAGTTCTGAGGAACTGAGATAAGTTGCAACATGACCTATTTCAAATAATGATCATTTTACAAAATTTGGGGTTTTCCCTGTAGCCCTAAGTCAGAAGTTTTCTTCAGTTCTCTTATTGTCTTTTTCTTTACATGGAGTCCTGGAATTTCGTTTCTAAGAAGTTTTAAAAGTCATACTGGAAATCTGGCCAAATAAATACCTCTCTGACCAGAAGCAATTTGATTTCCTTTAAACAAGTTCCCTAGAGTTAAATTACAAAGAATGTTAGAATTTGTCTAGGAGCTAGGATGTAAAAACACTTCCCATGTGATGTGATCATAATTTAGAAAAAGCAAATGTAATTTCTCACCTTTCAACACACCTGGAAGTATCCTTCCCTGTTGCTTCGCTAGACTGACCGTATTCTCACATAGTCTGTGGCTTCTTCAACACTGAGGTTCTCCAGCCCTCAGAAAATGGACAAGTTGCACTGTCAGGATGAAGATGGTCTAGCGTAAGTCAGCCTAGTACCACTAATAATCAGGTTCACAATGTAAGTCAACAGCCATATCAGAGGGAACTCAAGGCCCTGAACTGGGGTCGGAAGACCTGGTATCTGGTCCTAGCTTTTTCACGGACTTCGTGTGTGCCTTCTGTCAACTCTTTTCCTTTCTCTCTGATTTTGTTTCCTCACTCACAAAAGGCATGTTGTTATTCCAGGGCGATGGCCCCACCAGACATTCAGGTGAATCTACACTTGATGTAGAGCAGGATCCATTTGGAGCCCTCACTGTTTCAAAAAATATTTATTGAGCACATGGTATATGCCAAGCAGTGCATGGGTGGAATAATAGTATCTATATCAGTAAAAACGGCTGTTCTCAAGGGCTTTACTTCCTCGTGGTGAGGTAGCCAGCACCGGAGTCAACAACGAGCAGGATCACTTCAGAGTGTGCTAGGAAGTTCTGAGAAGAAAACAAAGTAAGATAACGTGACAGAGACCAGCAAACCAGGAGACAGGAAATCTGGGTTGGTCCTCCCATTAACTAAGGCTCTTGCTGAGCAAGTCGACCAGCTCAGGCTCCATCTCTCCACTTTCAGATAAGGGCCTGCGTTGCTCTGGTGTTTTCCAAAGTTCAGTTTGGGATCCATTAGCAGGGTATTAAACCTACTTAGAAGTTTGTGATCACTAATTTTAAAAAATGCAATGCATGAGAATAAAATAAGTGTATATTGTTTTGCAAAATTAGTTTTCATTTACATACGCATTTTATATCTGCATCAACAGCCAGAAGTATTCTGGGTCGTATATAAAATATATTTCTGTGGGTCGCAGTGGCCCAGATAATCTTCAACTTAATTTCAAACTCTCAAAGTCTATGATTCTGTTAAATTTTGAAAGCAGGGGCCCCATGGAACATAGTTCTTGCCTGATTTTATTTATTATTGAATGAATAGCAGCCTTGCTCATCAGAGAATCCCAGTGTTTAACTCAGTTCCAGGGACATGATTGGTGTTTGATAAATGTTTTTTTTAATTAATGGAAACATGAGGTTTATGCACTAAGTCTGAAAATAAATATAGCCAACTAATGTAAGTTGCCAAATAACTTACCAAAGTATCAAAGTAATTTATTATATTTTACCAAATGCCAGCTTTTACACACCAAATTCAAAATTATATTGCCCTTGTGATGCTAAGAACTGTATTTTTAGAATTCTCAGAAACTCTATTAAGATATTTATGAGAGAGAGAGAGAAAAAAAAAACTCTTAACATGTTCTTCTCCCAAGTAGGGTAAACTGCCTTCTTCCTGCTTATAACTATAATTCTATAAACCTTTAAAATGCTTTTTTAAAAGAATTAGTGGGGAAATTTTTCTGTTTCTTGTCCTTGGGGAGCCAGATAATTCTGCCTTTCTAAAACTGGCCTCGTAAGTTTTCATTTGTTAAGTCACCCTTTTCAAAGCAGCAGTTACATTGCTTTAACAAAGATTTTTTCCTCTTAGTTATGGCTTAGGAAGTAGGCTTCTCAGTCTCAGAATCAATTTTTAAAATTATACATTTGATTAGAAATAGATGACCCAAGCCTTCCATTCTTCCTTGCCAGGAACCCTTGTGGCGGTTGGGTGGGATGGGAGTACCAGACCAAGGCGATCTCATTGGGGAGTCAATGATACATCATCCTTAAGAAAGGCAAGAGTCAATGGACCCTGCTCAGGTCCCAACGCACATGTCCATGAGTTAATTTTCAAGTCCATTTCCTTAATTGCCAGAAAATCCGTGGCCAGGCAAATTGACTTAGAGTTTAGAATTGCTATATCCAGCCTTCTGTGTCCATCCCTTCCCACCCTCCCCAGAGCAGAGCAGAGCAGACACACATACAGCCTGAAGAAACATTGGCCCCCAGCACCCCATTGCATTGCAACTGCTCACCCAGTGCGGGCCAGCGCTGCGGCCACAGGTATGTTTTTGTTATGGGACACCTTGGTTCATGCAAAAATATGCTCTTGAGCTGTAACAGAGGAAATCAGTTTAGTGATTTGAAGTATATTATAAATAATCGACAGGGGGGCATTGTTTCAAGGAAACTCATATTTTTAAAGCAAATAAGGATCTCAGAGTTGATCCGCCCAAGAAGTTTTGGTTGGCCTGGACCTAACTAAAGCATATTTGCTCTGAATTAGTTCTGAAACTACTGTTTAGACCAAAATATGTAAAAGTCACGAAAGGCTTTTACATCAGCTTATTGTTGTTACACTGCTTTTACTAATAATGAATTTACTTACGTCAGGAAAATTCAATATAGTCACTTTTTTCTTCCTTTCTTTTTTGGGCAAAATATAACAAATACAAACCCACATATCAAATACAAACCCATCCCATGTGTTTCTCTGAGTAATTCCAATCTTTGTAGATTTTTCTCCTTGCAGGATCTCTTATAGAATCACTTTGACAATGACACTATGGTGAAAATACGCTAAGACTCATAATTTTCTTCGGGTAGCTGAAGCTAACTGTGCTCATCATTTTGAGACATGACGCCAAACCGACACCAAAATGGCAGCTTTCAGTTAAACAAATGCAAAGCTGTATTTAGGCTCTTTTGCAACATTGTGATGGGAAGAAATCAAAGCCTCTTCTGCTGCTATTTTTAAAATACTCACAGGGCAATGCCATCAGAAATATTGTTATGATAGCTTTCGTATTTTGATTTTCTTCTGTTCAACGGTAACGTGTTCAGAGAAACCCCAGATCCAATGAAAACTATTTTAAAAAGTCAATTTGAATAAACGCTGCCATGATCTTTATGAGTTAATTTAGAAAAATTCTCAGACTCTCTTAAAACGTGGTAGCAGAAAGGCTGTTTAAAGAGGAGGGAGCCACATAAAGTCAGTGGAAGGAGTGTCAAGTCTGGGATCCTCACTAATTTTTTTAGAGAAGATCCTTTACCTTTTTGCTAATTGCAAAATAAACAGACCTCCCTGCCCCAGAGTCAGGGAGACGGTCTTTCTCCTGACGGGCACAGGGACGTCAGTTTATCTATCACACACAGAGTTGTCGGCTGAGCAGGAAATGAAACTCTAAACTCCTGACACCGAGTTCTGAACTTTCACCACAGGGCAATGTTCAGACTCCCACCTCCAGCTCTCCTTACCTCTCCCCACATGGTCTGTTTACTCACTCGCCTGCAAAAGACCTTGGTCATAGATTCCAAAAGAAATCTTGCAACATACTGAAAATCAGCATCAGCTGGCCAAACTGGGCCCTGTCACCAACACGTTGATGTTTTAAAAATGCAGTTATCACCATTGTAGTAAAAGTACGTCATCCTGCCATAGCATTTCCTAAGCACCTAATTGCTCCTGGGGCATAGCTAGAGCCACACAAAGAGCTAGTGCCTCCTTTGACTGATCTGTGGGTGCAGATCACAGAGTTACATGTTCTATGAGCAAGAGAGGGAAAGTCGCACGCATGCCCTGCACGGAGAGTGAGATACTCGCTCCTGAGTGGTAACTTGTCGAGTGTTGTTGTGTTAGCTCCAGGAACAAGCAGATAGGATGTGCTTGGGTGGGGAGAACCACTGAATGTTATTTCTATTGGTTCCAATGGGAACTAAGTTAAATAAACCAGCGCCTATTACATGGGAA